>CM024240.1:29268391-31668391 GCA_013421045.1 Propylea japonica
AAAATATTCGAAATGTGAAATTTTGAGAGGGTATAACTCAAGAACTATTAGACCGATTTTGCTCATTATTAAAGCCAGGTTAAACTAAACCGAAGCTTACCCTAGATACATCCAATCCCAAGGAAGAGTGATCCAGGACCGGCTCCCTCCCAAAATTACCTATCGGAGTGGCCGGTTTCAGGAAACTCTTCTGGGGCACTTGCTGCCTGCCGCTGTTATTCGAAATATTACTACTTTCGTAGCACATAGAGGCAGAGGGGGAGTTCAAACTGATGAGACTCTGATGAGAATACTGATCTACGTCTATCACTTCGCCAGTTTGCATAGGAACGACCGGTGACTTCCCGTTTTGGTGGGACAGCTGAAGCCTCTGTCCCGATGCGTTGGCATCCCTTGCGAGGGAAGTGTTGAACGAAGTTGGTAGCATGTAGTTGCTGACGTTCGGTTTTTCTATGGACATTGATCTCAGGCTGTTCTGTTGGGCCTGAAAAAGAAGAAGAATAATAATCTGGAAAAGTATTGACTTCAGGAGATTTTACGGATTGATAGGTACAGCTCTTATTACGCTTTGAGTTGAATCAGATATTTGCTTCCATGTATGTATATTATACATAGTTTGGTATTGAGTCACCTTTCGTATAATATCTTGTTATGGGGTAATTCGACGGACATTGGTAGAGTATTTTTCATCCAAAAAAAAATTTTGCCTTTGATATTCAACGTGTCTCTGAGATCCTCTTGTAGGCCATTTTTTGTGGAAAATGGGATATTGACATTGGCTTCAATTTTTATTTTGAAATGTTTAGTTTTTGCTGAAGAAAATGAGAACAGCCTTATAAAAATATCTAGCTTTCATTCCCATAACACTAAGAATAAGGATATGTTGTCAGTTCCAATATATAGAACATCAAAATTTCAAATGTAACCTAAGTACCAATGTATTGAGATATTCAACCATCTATAGTCCGTTCACGAAAGTTTGAGCGCATAGTAGGCGTTTGTTTATTTATCTGAAGTTGGCAGTCCGTTCACGAAATGTTGAGCTGTCGGTTGGCCATGGAAATTTGGCATATTCCACCGTGTATATTGAAATTTTAGGTTATGTTGTTTATTTCCTTGTCAGATTGATACGCAATGTTGTCAATATTGCATAGAGTTCTCTGATAACTCGCAAACTCGTCCGACGAGACGTTATGACAGCGAATACTGCCAACTTCAGATAAATAAACAAACGCCTACTATGAGCTCAAACTTCCGTCAACGGGCTATACCTAGTACTAATAAGTCGCTCAATATGTTAGACTTCAAGAAAGTAGTTAAGTCTTTACTTTTGCAAAAGTGCTTTTATAATGTGAATGAGTATTTTAATGATAAGTGTGATAACGTCTGAATTATCTTTGTATTTGTGACTTGTCATATACATATAGTCCGTTCACGAAAGGTTGAGCCGTCGGTTGGCCATGATAATTTGACATATTCCACTGTGTATATTAAAATTTTAGGTTACGATGTTCATTTTCTTGTCAGATTGATACGCAATGTTGTCAATATTGCATAGAGTCGTCTGATAACTCGCAAGCTCTTCAGACGAGGCTGGGTACATTCGGCAACATTGAATTTATTTTACGTTATGACAGCAAATACTGCCAACTTCAGATAAATAAAGAAACGCCTACTATGTGCTCAACCTTTCGTGAACGGAGTATACTTTGTTATGTCCTACAGGATTAATAAATTAATATTAATATTATCTTCTGATCTATAAGGTTTCATTTGGATATTAAAAATGATAACTTGAAAGTAGAGAATAATATTAATCGATTGGAAACAACCAATATTAATTGGATTTGATGATTGATCTTATCAATGTTCAAAAAACAACAATAAACTGCCACCAAATCCGTAAAATAATCCAGTTTATGAACGTCAAATCGAAATGAAAATGTAAACACGACGCAACGATAAACTAAACACAAACAAACGATGTTGCCAAACTGACAGAATTGTCTATAGCAGACTCTAGCTGTAAGTATCATAGTGGGGAGCCTTAGACCAATTATCCCAATACGGAATAAAAATACGGCACAAGTTCGCAACGCCGGAATAACAGATTCTACTTGGCTGCGTCTATAAATACGTGAAGGCATTTAGGTTTACTTTTTTCTCTTAGGTTGGACACTTAACTTCACGATTTGGCATCCTTATGAATAACCTTCCGCAACTGCACGAAGCTTGAACTAATGTAGCAATTATTCATATCAACTTACCACAGATTTCTGATATGTCAGGGCTGCGAGCTCTTCCAAACTGTATTCCGTAGTAGGATCTGCATAGACTCTCGACTTAGGATACATAGGCAGCAAACGATTGTCAACTGGTTCAGGCATCGTCATGCTCACCACCCAGCCAACGTAAGTCTCTTTGGTTCTCGGAGGAAAATTATGAACGGGCCTATTTATGTCAACTGAAGAAGCAGTAGCGCTTGCACCAATTTCCTCATCATCATCACAATGAACTGGAAATCAATCGAGAAAAATCTGAATGAAGATCATTTCGATAAATAAATAAATCTTAAGAAGAATCCTGAGTAGGTGCTTCAGGAAAATTGCATTTCTGGACCTCTTAAAGGGATCTGTAGCTTACAGAAATCGTTAAATATTTACTAGTCCTCGACGGGTGATCGGAAGCACTATCGAATGACATATTGTGAGGTTACATTGAATGGTTTGTTTATTTTAGGACGAACACCAATGTTTTAATATAAGAAATACATGATGAATAAAAAAAATATGGCTTTGTTTAATGGATTGTTATCGAAAGAAAATCATAACAGATAAACATTGTTCAATAATATACATGACCTGAAAATCATTCTTTTTCAAAGTAGGCACTTTATGATATTTGGAAGGAAAAGGTTGCGTGATCAAATGAATCCATTTGAAATGCCGAATGCCCAGAAAATGTTCAGATTGAAGAAATGCCGAACGCCCAGTTTGTGAACATGTTCAGATTGAAGAACTAGTGTACTATAAACTTAATAAATGCTCTACAGCAATTTTAACCAAAAAATCTATTTCTTTCCTGTTTTCAATTTATTAGATAAAAGAAACAAACGCAAACTACATTCATATAAATGTATTTTCAAATTCAAATCAAAACCATTTACTCATAATACATAAAGTACCATAATCAAATCTTACGAATGAAGGTTATGTTTTTCGATGAGTAGTTCAAACGTAACACTATAAGTAAGAAAGTTACAGGAACCATTGGTTTCGTGCACGTTTGACAACTGACAGCACATCGGAGGTATAACAACCCCACTCTTCCTATGTAAATCATAGCAAAACAACGAGAGATTTTGGTTTTTCTCAAGTGTTTCAGTTGATTTATTGCTTCTTTGGACTGAAAAATCGTAAAAATGGACCTATAAAATTGTTTAATAAGTTCAGATCATATTCATTGAGGACGATATGTAGAAAAATATCAGTTTTGGGCATTCACCCTTATCTACTGCAGAAGATTTATCTATCTAATGTGTCATATTCCGATGATAAAATGTATCCTGATATTATTATCAATTAAATCAAGAAGACAAAGAGATAGCCAGTTTCAGGATTCATATTTGGACAAGGAGGAAATATAGAACACTATAGGATGTATTTCCAATTCACCCGTTAGAGAAAGGAGATGAAGAGTACTTGTTAATGGACAAAATTGTTGTGATAACTTGAGTTATAGATATATGTCCTGAAATCATATCACTGGATTAAAACTTGTCTGGATGTTCTTTAATTTGCAGTATATCTTTTGTTTTTTATATGAGACAAGTGAAAGGTAACTGCTATCTATAGCATAAGCATACTTACTTCTAACTCTGTATTTAAAAATTTTTACAATTACTTATTAGATAATTAAGTTTTTATTTATACAAGAGACTATAATTTGTTGGTTTGTATTGAATGATGAATGCTTCACTTTCGACAAAATATTTATTTATTTTTTCAAGTTGTATTTAGTAGAAATCGTTTTCTGCGTTGTGAATGATTGAAATTTGGTTGTTAATATTGATAAAATCCTTCATTTTTTCAATAAAATCATCATGGAATTCATGGGCTTTCATTTCAATAAACAAATATGATAATTTTTCTTCTTTCCATTTATTGAAGAATAAATATTATAAATATCATATGATCCACTGCAGCAGCATTCTATGTTTTCACTGAATAACTGATAATATCAGGATACATTTTATTTCTGAAAAGAGCCAAGTAAGATGGATAAATATCTTCCTTCTACAGTTGACAAGGGTGAATACACAAAACTGATATTTTTCTACATATCGTCCTCGATGAATATGATCTGAACTTATTAAACAATTTTATAGGTCCATTTTCACGATTTTTCAGTCCAAAGAAACAATAAATCAACTGAAACACTTGAGAAAAACCAAAATCTCTCGTTGTTTAGCTATGATTTACATAGGAAAAGTAGGGTTGTTATACCTCCGATGTGCTGTCAGTTGTCAAACGTGCACGAAACCAATTCTAGAATGGCATTATTTACGAATCTGTAAATCGGCCAGTTACAGATCAATTGTACGCTACAGTATCGTAACTTACAGATGAAAAACAGAATACCACTAAATGATGTAAGTAAGCCTCAGAAAAGAATTTTACAAGGGTATTCTCAATAATAATAGTATTGAATGATAAACATTACCTGTGAAAAGAGGCTTCCTAGGGCCAGCCAATTTTTTCTTTGAAGGATAAAGCGACCAGGGACCTGGTTTCAATAAATTTTCTTTCGGCGCTTCTTGTCTCTTAACTACTGTCAAAATACTGGCTGGAGCTGCTGCAGCTCCTCTAACGTCATCGCCGTCATCTTGATATATTTGTACAGCCGCGTTAGGTCTGGCGTTTTCGTTAGAAGTTGTTGGATACACCGCTGGACCTGTTGCAGATGGAATTCTAACACTACCTACTGATTTACCTGACTTGAAAGTACGTAAAGAGGTGAGAGCTTGTCTCTTTTCGCTGAGCTGATCTTCACTGTGACCAAATAACATCTAGAACAGAATGAAATATGTTAGTGATTCAGCTCATTTGTGTGCTGTGCAAGTTGAGAAAAGAAGGAAACAATTAAATATTAAGTTTCTCACATGTTTTCCAGCTGCCATAACTAAATTTTGATGTGCCATTTCTAATTCATCATAAGGTTGTGCTAATGCTTGCTTTCCTAGTTCAAATATTGAATGAGCACTCTTATAATCTCCCGCTGCTTCGTGATAGTATGCCCAAGCTTTGTATAAGTCTGCACAATTCACTGAAAGTCCTCTAGCGTGCATCATTTGATATAATTCTAAGGGGTTTTGTTGATAGTCAACCTGTAAATCAACCGAAACATAAATCAATGGATGCCTACACAACACCATTATCTCGTTTTTAGCTCAGCTTACATATTTTATCCATAGTCTACAGAACCGTCTATCATGTATGTAACGTTTATCATTTTCAAATAAGCTAAGGCAGTGTTCTAAGAGCTGAACTAAATTTCCTTCATGACCATTTTTTGGGTAAGTCTGTTCGACCCATGAAATAAATTGGTACCAATTTTCTAGCGGATCATCACCTTCATAGTTTTTAATGGCATTTTCAAACGCTCTGGAATAATATAAACAATATAAATATGAGTGAACAGCATGAAGTACCAAACATTACTCTCTCTGAAGTTGCAATTCTCTTCTTATTTCTGGATTTGTTTCTGCTTGTAAAGCTAATCCTAATTGTACTGGATTTCTTCCTCCTCGTAGCGGCTGGATATTTTCTTTAGTTAATTCGAAATCCATTTTTACTTGACGTTCATGAAAAAGCGGAGTTTTGTTCACAATTTTATTTTTTAAATGTCAACATGGGCAATTGTCATTTCAACGATGTATTTCTTTTTCTTGAAATGTAGCCTTTTTAAACTAATAATTATATAATTTTTTGAATTGAGGAAGGTATTCCAATTGCTTTATTACAGCTTTTTCTGAATATGTTAAAATATGGCTTTCATAATTTCGTAGAAATATCGATGAAGTTGTCCTTAGAAAAAATGATTATTTTCTAAGGAAAATTTTACTGTAAAATCAAAACGTACGAATTTAATATTACATTTTTCGCCCTTTTTATCGTTAAAATATTTCAAATAAATGTGAAGACATCTTAATCAGACGCTTGAATGGAAAATGATGCATTTTTGCATTGCATTTCGCTTCTGTGATCTTCCATTCCCTTCTTTTGTTTGATTTCCGGGTCCGTTATTCTTGAATTGGGGTTTTATCTTTTATCTCAGGGCTTTTATGTTGGTAACGTTAATAACTAAAATGATTTATTTTTATTGAGCATAAACATCCGAAAAAGAAAAAGGAAGAGTACCATCACCGTAATTAATTCGAAAACGTTATTAGAAATTGATTTCGCTAGCTATCTAAATAATAATAACACCGGTGTGTTATATTCAACAATAAACTCCCATAAGAACGCGTTTTGTGCCCGCTGGCTTGAGCAAGAGATTCTTTTGTTGTAATCTTGTAATATGTCGACTAAAAGGAAGCGAGCTCCAGTTAAAAAAACCGCTAAGAGAGGTAAAAGGAAGGAAGACAGTGATATTGATTCCGAATTATCTGATAGGAGTGATAATGAGAATCCTACACAGCCTGATGAAGTTCTCATTGCTGGACATGGGGATGCTTTGGATGATCTTACTCAACTTCCTGAAGAACTCTTGAAGACAATTATCAAACCTGCTGGGCGGTTGCTTATTTTTGGACAAGTTCATTGGGATAATGTTGGAAAAAGGGAAATTAAACCAACTCCAAAGATGTATCCCAACTTATACACAGCACATCTCTTCACCGATTTGAAGGTTTGATTCATTTAGATCATTTTCACTATAAGTAGTTGTTAGCTTCCAGAAAAGAATTCCTAAGAGTTTTTTGTTTTCATCAGGTACGATATGCAATAAGTGGTTGCGTGGCTGCTCACAGTGTGATTGTTACTGAAGAGGGCAAATGCATGACATTTGGTCGTAATCCATACGGGCAGCTAGGGTTGGATGATACAAACACTAGATATGCTCCAACCCTAGTTCCAGGATTGGAGGATAAAAATATCATCGGAGCTGCTTGTGGAAGACACCACACTTTATTCCTTACAGATACGGGTACTGTTTACGCTTGCGGTGATAACCGTTCTGGCCAGTGCGGCGTTGGGAATTTGCAACCAAAGATTATGGTTCCCACAAGAATCAACTATAGAGGTCCTCCTATTATTAAGGTACTGTAGTTTTTCATTAATGTTTTAATCGTTTAAGGGAAAACACAACGACCACGCTCGTGGTCGTTCCCGTTCTTCTAGCTTTTCACTAGCCTGCGGACGTTTTTGACGGTTTGTATGTGGAACGGTCCTTTGAGCTTTATGGGCGATTAATGACAGTTGTCGAATGAGATTCAAATTTGTGTTTTGAATTTCACGTAGAAAAGTTGCCTCAAGATATTTGGTGAATCATTTAACCATTAATGATGATATATCTCACTGATAATGCCAGGAGGAAACTTATAACTGCAATATTCAGTTATTTTAGCAGGATCTAAACATGTTTTTCACCTCCGTTTATAATATTTTACTTTTTACACATATTTGCTCAAAGGTCTGAAATAGCTTGAGATAAAATATTTTATTCTTCAGAGAATCAGGTGTGGAATATGTTTTTACCATCAATTATTACAATTATGTTGTTTCCCAGTTGAAAAAAGCGTTTGAAAGTATAAATTTGAACTTTTTACTTCTATACCTGATCGTACCATTTTATTGAGTTTACAATTTATAGATATTAATCATAGTCCCTACAGTATGAAATTGTTATAGAATAAAATCTACAATCATCAATAAAATTCAACGCTATATCCACGTAACATCTATCGCAAGTTTAGCCGTAGAACCTAGATAACTTCGATCTATTTCTACATTTTCAACCTCTTTTTTGATCTTCATCATCATATTCCTCATTCAGCATGCAAAAATTATGTATAAGCATATGCCATTACCGAATTATTTCACAGGTTTGCAGTTGGCTACTCTTAAGGTACTCCAGTATTGCCAAGTAACATTTAATTACAATAATTGTATAAAAAAGCATAATACAATATAATTAGTTCTCAAATGTCTACAATAATACCAATAATTCTCAGAATATTAATTTTTGAATTATTATTCCGCTCTTAGAGTAAAAAAGTAAATCTAGAGATGCCTTTACGCATTTGTTGACGCAGCTATGTAGGATCTGTTTATGCACACGTCAAACATTTCGGCGTTGCGAACTTGTGCTGTATCTTTATTCCGTATTGAGTTAATTGGTCTACCGCTCCCCTACTCTGATACTAACGGCTCACGTCTGTCGGTTTGGCAACATCGTCTGTTAGTGTTCAGTTAGTGGATGCGTCGTGTTTACATTTTCATTTCAATTTGACGTTCATAAACTGAATTATTTTACTGATTTTGTGGCAGTTTATTGTTGCTTAAGGCTATTCTGGTAATTATAGCTAAGGAAAAATTACGAAAATTTTGTATTATATTCAGGAATTGAAGAAATGAAAATCTAACCAATTTTTTACTTCACCCCAGTGCGGCAGTAAAGTGCTTTCCATCTCACTCTAGCGCTTGGTTAATTATTTATACAATCATAGAGATTAAACAGTATTATAAAGGGTGTTTTTTAGAGGTATAGAACTTTAAATTGCAATCAAACAACGATAGATTATTTACTTGACATTTATTTTATTTATCCAAAAGATAATCTTGCGGCATTACATTCTAAATATGATTTATGGCATATGACCGCCACGTCTGGCTCGGATGTAGTCTAATCTGGACGTCCAATTTTCGATGACTTTTTCCAACTTTTATGGCCGTATATCGGCAATAACACGGCGAAAGCTGTCTTCCAAATGGTCAAGAGTTTGTGGCTTATCCGCATAGACCAATGACTTTACATACACATAGCCCCACGGAGAGTAGTCTAGTGGTGTTAAATCACAAGATCTTGGAGGCCAATTCACAGGTCCAAAAAGTGAAATTAGGTGGTTTCCAAACGTGTCTTTTAATAAATCAATTGTGGCACGAGCTGTGCGACATGTTGTGCCGTCTTGTTGGAACCACAGCTCCTGAACATCATGATTGTTCAATTCAGGAATGAAAAAGTTAGTAATCATGGCTCTATACCGATCACCATTGACTGTAACATTCTGGCCATCATCGTTCTTGAAGAATGATTCCACTCCACCAGTCCATAAAGCGCACCAAACAGTCAGTTTTTCTGTATGTAACGGTGTTTCGACATACACTTGAGGATTAGCTTCACTCCAAATGCGGCAGTTTTGTTTGTTGACGTAGCCATTCAACCAGAAGTGCGCTTCATCGCTAAACAAAATTCGCTTATGAAAATTGGGAACAACGGCAATCTCGTTTTGGGCCCATTCGACGAATCTACGCCTTGCTTGATGATCGTTTGGCTTCAATTCTTGCACGATTTGGATTTTTTAAGCACGCAAACCAAACCACAGATCCAATTCCTGGGCTCGATGGCGGATGGACTCATTCGGGCCTTCCTCAATGCTACGCTCTACAGTAGCAATAGCTACTTATGTACTCTTCTGTCTCTGGGGATGCGAGTTATCAATAAGAGTAAACGTGGTGCGAAAACAAATCAACTGCTCTGATGGACGATTTTGTCGACGATAAAATGGACGTAGTGCGCGATATTTTCGAAATAAAACTGCGCTATTTGCAAGCGTTGTACAGGCTTGAGTCTATTCATGATGAATTGCCAAACCAAACTGAGAATAAATCATTTGACAGCTGTTAAATCGGTCGCCATCTTGAACAGTAATGAACACCCTTTATTATATATTATATCTAGATGATTACAATGCAGTACTACTCACGCGTAGGGGCATCTCTATGTTTATTTCTTACTCTGAGGGTACTCCTCTTTTATTAACATGAAAAATTTGCATTGTTAATGCATGCCACAAAATGTACTCTTATAGGTTGGTTGTGGAGCAGACTTCTCTGCTATTTTGGATATAAAGGGTGGTCTTTGGACCTTCGGACTCCCAGAGTACGGTCAACTGGGTCATAACACTGATGGGAAATTCTTCAAGACTAGCACCAAGTTGTGTTTCAATTTCGAGACAAGTCCGAAGAGAATTCTTTTATACATCGAAAGAACCAAGGACGGTCACGTTTCTCCAGTCGATTTTCCTGAAATAGTGGACTTCAACTGTGGCCAGAATCATACTGTTGCTATTGATAGCAAGAAGAGAGCTTTTTCATGGGGATTCGGAGGATTCGGTCGTCTGGGACATAACGAACAGAAAGACGAGATGGTGAGTATCAAAATTAGTATTAGTAGAAGTTTCGAAGGTTTAAATTTCGGTGACCAGCAGATATCGACCAGATTTTGGTGTCATTGTATTCATTGAATCTCCCTGAACAACATTAGTGAAACCAACAGTTGGCGGTCTGTCCTAGTTTCTAAAATATGGGCCCCGAAAGTTTAAAAAATGTTCCATCTTCACGTCACTTTTTTCACTATAAAAACACAAATTCACTGCCCCATATTAGTCCATAAATCACCTTTGAAAATTCAAATGACTATTCGATCAGTTTCATTTCAGATATATTCAATATTTAATGCAGAAACTTCGAAATTTTAGAGGACCACATATCCACAAATTCTAAGGAAAGCCCGCCGTTTTTAATGGTAGATTTGGCACTGCCGCAGATACATTCGCTGGAATAATGATACGATGCCTTCCCGTAAATCCCGTCATCATTTAATATGTCATTCGCCGAAGGAAGGTGCAGTGGTGCCAAACTTACCATGAAAAACGGCGTGCTTTCCTTAGAATTTGTGGATATGTGATACCTCTATAATTTCGATGTTTCTGCATTAATTATTGAATATACCTCAGATGAACCTAATCGAAAAGTTATTTGAAAGATCGAAGGTGATTTATAGATTAAATTGAACCAGTGAATTTGTGGTTTTATTGTGAAAAAAGCGACGTGAAGATGTATCATCTTCTCGTCACTTTGCTCACTATGATGACACAGAATAACTGTTTCAATTTAGTCTGTCACCTTCAAACATTCACATAGGGATTTAATTAGTCTCCATCATTGCACGTCCTGAATCTTAACTAGAATCTACAGGGTGTTGTCTTTTCTGGAGCCATGTTTCCTTTTTCCCTTTCAAACTTTTTTGCGGTACGCAGCTAGTCAGCGTAAATTCAATTTTTGGTATCTTTGTTCAATTTAAAAACTTTTTTGACTTCTGTTATTTTTTCGTATTTCTAACCGCTTTCGAGTGAAGAAATATTTGATCGATTGTATTTGATGTTGAATAAGCATAAGTTGAGTCTCAGATGACGAGCTATCAAAATAATAGCAAATTTTGGGCATACCTATCGAGTATTTCTATTATTCTATTCTATTTTGCGAATAACATACAATCGTTCAATAATTTTTTACTGGAAAACGGTTAGAGATACTAAAAAATTATAAAAAACAGAAAAGTTCTTGAATTTGACGAAGATATAAAAAAATGATTTTACGCTAATCAGTGGCTTACCGCAAAAAAGTTCGAGAGGGAAAAAGGAGACATGGCTCCAAAAAAGAATACACCCTGTAGATTCTAGTTTAGATTGGTGACGTGCAATGATGGAGACTGTTGAAAATAGCTCACATTCCAAATTTGTACTGAATATATCAAAAACTGCAGGAGCTATGAAGAAAAAACAATTTTTTTTTGGAAATTTCTACACACTGTAGCTCCGTAACGAAGCTTTTACGGACCCATGTTTATAAAACCTTTTTCTTAAAATAACATATAGATTCACCCCAAGTTATGACATACTATTATGTAATAATGAAATAAAACTTATCAAATTCCTATGTGAATGTTTGAATGTGAATTATAAACTAAATTGGAACACATTAATTATGTGTTTTCATAGTGAAAACAGTGACGAGTATACTCCGTTCACGAAAGCTTGAGCCGTCGGTTGGCCATGGAAATTTGGCACATTCCACTTTGTATATTAAATTTCTAGGTTATGTCCTTTATTTTCTTGTCAGATCGATAAGCAATGTTGTCAATATTGCATAGAGTTTTCTGATAACTGGCAAGCTCGTCAGACGAGATCGGGTACATTCGGCAACGTTGACTTCATTTTACTCTATGACAGTAAATACTGCCAACTTGAGATAAATAAAGAAACGCCTACTATGTGCTCAACCTTTCGTGAACCGACTATATATGAACTTTTTTTGGAACTTTAGGTACCCATATTTTCTAAACTAAGACAGACAACCACCTGTTTGTTTCACTAATGTTGTTCAGGAATAATACAATGATACCAAAATCTGATCGAAATCTATCTCCTGCACCACCAACTTAAAAAATTTACCTAATCTGAACAAAACTACATATTATAATTTTTTCATGTGATATCTTAGGTGCCCCGTTTGATCAAATTCTTCGATATCCAAGGCAAAGGTGTGAGATCCGTTCAATGTGGCTCTACTTACAGTCTTGCCATATCCGATTTTGGAATCTTGTTCATGTTTGGCCAAACCAAGAGGACAGGCGAAGCCAATATGTATCCGAAGCCGATTCAAGACCTTAACGGATGGAATATCCATCATATTGCCACTGGTTTTACATCCATTATGGTTCACGCAGATGATGCCATCATAGCGTGGGGTGCATCGCCAACCTATGGAGAATTGGGGCTTGGTGATATGCAGAAATCGAGCACCACACCCAAAGAGGTAGGTTTTCTTACTTTTATTTTGATAGTGACGGTGGGTGGAGTTTTTGAGAAACATTCTAGAGAAGTCAGGAGTATAACCTCCTGAGTCCTAATGTCCAATATGTTGGACATTCAGATTCAATATTTTTACTAATAATGTACTGATTTTACGGCAGTAAATCCTTCGGTCCAACAAATTGGAGGTATAAATGAACGCATTGAGAGCGCAGCTATTGAGCTGTTATGTCGTAGTGCTTTAGTATTTATTTATGAAAATTGTGGTTCATGATGACCAGATTTCGTCGTGAGAAAATTGACTGTTAGTATGGATTTTATCTCATTTTATGTGTTAAGCTGGTTTCAAACATAGTATGAATGGTCTAAGAATTGGTCCAAATATTTTTTATCTCGTTGTTTCAATTATTGTACACACAATGACAATGATGATGACTTGTCCATTCGGTTGGACGGTAGGATACAATCCAACTTTTTTTACTAGGAGATATTTTTCATCATTCCATATTTGAAAAGAAATATACCATTCGCTTTGGATTAGAGGATGACAAAATCGAGCTATTGCTCGATGCCCACTGTTCTGACCCAGAATTAGATGATTTTTTTATTACGATAGTGAGTTTGACATTCAGGCAGGATGATTTTGAGATTCCAGACAATTTACAATGCTCCTGATGACTGCTTGAATGAAGTAGATTCTGAAGATGAGCTTCCAAATATGATTCGAGAAAAAAAACTCACAAAACAGGTTGCTGATGGAAACCAAAAATTTTATTCCACCGAATTTCTTGTTTGAACAACATCTACATCAATCAATAGTAACAAATGACGAAAATGCTCAGAAGTGCAAAAATGCAAGTTGTAAATTGAAAACCATGTTTCATTGTGGAAAATGTACGTTCTCTTTGTGCTTGGAAGGCAAGAAAATTACTTCAGAAAATTTCATTTGCTTGATGACCTATAGTCATATCGCCCTGATGTCCATTTCATTGGACATAGTATTTTCTATACTTCCTTCTGAATAAATTTTTTCAAAAAATTTCAGTGACTTTTTTAACGCTACCAAACTCCCAAATATGACCCCAATATCACGTACTATATGATGCCCGGACTCAGGAGGATATCAGATTGCGCGTTTTTTTTTGTATAAATATATTATATGATTTGCAGTCATTTTCAAAAACTTCTTATTGGTAATTGAAGTAGAGGGTTTTCCAATAAGAGGTGTTATTTTGAATTGCCCGCTATTTCGGTAAATGTCACGTTTGAAGCTGTCATTTTTTGACATTGACAAGTAGAAACTACGCAATTAATGGAAATGGAAAACTCGAACATTTTTGGGTCGTCTTGAAGCACCTTGTCGGACCGCAATAAAAAAATTGGTTAGTTTTTGGGACAAGTTAGTAATGTGAAGAATAAAACTCATGCACGTCGCTCAAGAACAGCCGAGAATATTGCTGCTGTATCCGAAAGTGTTGAAGAAAACCCAGGTTTGTCCATTCCTCGTCGTTTTTTGGAATTAGGCAATCCACAAACGTGATTACACCGTATTTTGCTTAAAGATTTGGCGCACTACTTGCCACACAAGCTACGAAACCATTGATCCTTTGCGGGAAATGTTTCCAGACCGTATTATCTCTCGAAGAGGTGATCACAATTGACCACCGAGATCTTGTGATTCAACACCTTGCGACTTCTTCCTTTTGGGCCATGTGAAAGAGAAGGTCTACGCCAATAACCCAGCTTCGATTCAAGACCTCAAAGATGGAATTCGTGAGGCTATCGAGGACATAGGGCAGCCACTTTGGGATTTGGTTATGGGAAATTTCATTGAATGGATATTGCCTTTAAGAGTAGTTGTGGTGGTCATTTGCCTGATGTTATTTTCCACTTTCAACGGCATAGCTTCTTCTTTATAATGAAATAAACATCCGATCATTTATATTGAAAAATGGGATTTCTATAAGCCTCAATACCCAATTCTTTATGCAAAATACGGTGTAATAACGTTTGTGGAATGCCTAATTCCAAAGAACGACGAGGAATGGACAAACCTGGGTTTTCTTCGACACTTTCGGCTACAGCAGCAATATTCTCGGCTGTTCTTGAGCGACGTGCACGGGTTTTATTCTTCTCATCACTAACTTGTCCCAACAGCTCGAATTTTTCCATCAATTTCTTTATTGCGGTCCGACAAGGTGCTTCACGACTACCCAAAAATGTTCGAGTTTTATGAACCGTCTCTGTCAAATTTTCGCCATTTTTATAGCGAATTTTAATAATTTCAATGCGTTCTTGAAGCGTGTATCGTTCCATTTTTATTAATTGCGTAGTTTCTACTGGTCAAATGTCAAAAAATGACAGCTTCAAACGTGACATCTACCGAAATAGCGGGCTATTCAAAATTTCAAAATAACACTTCGTATTGGAAAACCCTTTATTACTTACAAGGTAGCAAATTAATGAATTTTTCTTCGGTAATTTGTCCATGCAACAATTTTTTATTCAAATGCACCGAAATCGAATTGGGGTATTTGAGTCATTATTTTTCCACTTTCTTCTCTATTTTGCTCATCGGAAATGATTGTCTTATTCTTATTATTCAGGTCAGCAAGCTCGGAGGGTTGAAGGTACTCGGCATAACAATGGGGTACAGTCATAGCTTGGTGATTGTCAACGATTCCGTGCCGGAAGTTCAAGAAAAACTGAAAAATTTCCAAACTTTCACTCCTTAAATGTATTCGACATTCCTCATGATGTGTAATTTTCATGTTTTATAGTTAGGGTCATATCGTAAAGAAACAAATGTGAAATGTAACCATTCATTTCCTCACAGATTAATAAGGAAAATTTTGACTTTTCTAGCATAAGAATGCATAGGTTACATATGCTCAAGAGAAATGAATCTACACATCACAATTTATTCATTTTTCGGAAATTGCCAACTTAAAATTGTTCATTTAACTTGAGATGCATACATGAAGTGTTCCAACAAAATGTGCCTAAGTGATCTATACACTCTTAAGCTTTTGGATGTATTAGAGGTAAAAATTTTCATCGACTTTTTAAAAAGACTTTTCGGTTAGCCAGATATTTTAGTTATATTGATCTAAGCATTTGTGTCGACTGATTTGTTATTGGTCTGTGCTGATTCATTCTGCCAATTTTGATTTTATCTATACTTTATATGTTCAGTATTTTTCTATTTATTGTGAATAATGTTTTCACTAATGAATACAGAATGTGTAACTATTATAACTCACTTTATATTGGTATCAGGTTTTTTTCATTAAAGTTTTTTCAGGAATTCTCTTGTTTGTTTTCAAAGAATAATCTTTTGGCAAGTATAACTATTTTATGGGTGAGTTCTTGGGGTTTTATTTTTTCCTTTTGTAACATTCTTAGAGAGTATTTTTCGGTACCTACGCCTGTCAAAAAAAACCTTAAAAGATACCCTTTAAGATATTATTATTCTCCTGTAAATCTAGGCGAGGGTAACTACAAATATTAGTGAAAAAAATTCATAAACTTTTTTATCAATTAATTATTTATTGTGGTACAATGGATTATGGAGATTCTAATGTACTTGCATTTGCAGTCTTATAAAAAGTATCATTTACCTTAGATAACGTCATAATAATATCTTTATTGCAAGACCAAATATAAAAGAAATACATTTCAACCTATAAAATAATGTGTATACGATTTTTTTCCAATATTTTTTCAACATTAATGATAAATATTGACATTAACGACCTTAAATTTTAATGGACTTTCTATCAACTGAAATGTTTTATAACTAAATGTCAAAATATCAATTTTTACTGAGCCATTTAGATATAACTTGGATAAACCCAACAAAACCTTTGAATATGAGCTAAAATTAATATCTACCTAACACGAACAACAAAACTTAAATCACAGATATTATGAGATCGTATTAATTTCAATAAATTTCGCGTATCAACGAATTAAATCAAAGAGTAAAGCAGAAGTACTGAGAGATTATATATCTGTGTTGAAAAAACGTGTTCACTATATGATGCATCAGCTCTAACTATAACTCGAAAACGAATTGATATAATTGATACAATTTATTTTTGTTGTTTGATATTGAGAAGAAAATACATTCCGAGTATCATATTGTATCATATTCTTGACATTTAAAAACTTAGGCCAAGCGCACACTGAAATCGACAAAAAGTCTTCAACGAAAAGAAAGAGTTTGTAGGGGCTTGACAAGGTAGCAGTAAAAAGCGTTGTGGTAGAGTGAACCGTTGCACACCCAGTAGATTCGAAAATGTACTGTGTGAAAGGGCCTTGGTAACAAAGAATCAGAGAGTCTTGTCCTCTCTCAACAATCTCATCTGCGATCCTCCCTAGTGATGTGATCATCAAGAAAGTGAGCACTGAGAAAAACTTAAGGACATTGCTTAGTAAAAGAGAGGAATGGGAACGGGAATACACCGACTATAACCTCAAAGAAAATACCGTAAAATGGTATACAGATGGTTCCAAAACTTCTACAGGAGCTGGAGCTGGGATATACCGGCCAAGTACCAAGTGTGTACTGTCGCTAGGCTCCTGTATGAGAGTCTTTCAAGTGGAAATCTTAGCTATTGAAAGATACCTAGATATAAATCTGGAAAGAAACTATCAAAAGTGCGATATAGCCATACACTCAGATAGTCAAGCTGCTATTAAAGCACTGAGCCCTTACGTCATCGACTCAAAGATGATCATCTGGGTGTGCCGGAACAAACTCAATGAGGTAGGCAAGAAAAATAAGATCTTTTTGACCTGGGTTCACGGTCATTCGGGAATCAAAGGAAACGAAGAGGCCAATACATTTGCCAATGAGGGCGCACGAATGTCACTCATTGGCCCAGAACAGAACCATTCTGTGGTATAGGTAATTTTACCTATAAGAAGGAGTTTCTGGAGAAGGCGAAAGCCGAGAGGGAAAAACTCTGGCGGATCTCCCAGGGATGGATCATTCCACTAAATTCCTTCGAAACAGCAAGATCCAAAAGATATCTGGATTTTGGTAAGAAACAATTACACCACCACACTGGCTTTCTTACAGGACACTGTCGCCTAAGGAAGCACCTGTTGAGGATGGGATTGTCGGACACTGACGAGTGTATAGGTTCTGTCGGGAGGAGGAAGAAACCCCCATTCACCTAGTCACGGAATGCTTCGGCATTGCGAGCCTAAGGAGAGAATGCCTTGGGCGAGATACTTGTAAGAGTGAGGAACTAGCCTCGATGAAGCCTTCACAGATATTGGATTTCATCAGATCTCTGGAACTGGAAGTCGAGTTGTGAAGGATGTGGTCAGAACAGCTCTGTAAGGGGACACAATAGACTTTGAGGTCGCAGTGAATTGTAACCCCTTTTTTTAACTATAACTAAACTAACGGTCTTGGTGTGGTGTTCCTTCACCACAACACATTTTACCATTACCTTGTCGAGCCCCGACGAAGTTTCTCTCTTTTTTCTCTTCTCGTCGAATACTGTCTGTCGACTGTTGACCCTTTATAAAGCTGGTGTTCTTTTTCATAACATTCTTGTGGGGACTGAATCTTCGCATTCAGAGTAGTCTCGGACTCAACTAAAACCAGAGGACAAGTCTTTGCTACAAGCACACACACAATTTATACCTCTGATTTTACTTCTTTTAATTTATCTTTTTAATGCAGTTATGATTAACAAAGTGGTCATTTTGAATGACAAATTAAGTGCTCTTGCTCTTCACGATTCGTTTTACTGAGGTTAGGAATGTTTAGGCATGTAGGTGGTCTTTTCTTCTGACAGTCAACTGGCATTAACTGATTTTACTGATTATTACACTCTGTACTTCTTGACTTCAATTGAACAGGATTGCTGCAGTCTTTTTATCTCTGTAATTTGTGTTGTTTTTCTCCAAGAATTTCTATATTTTCGAAAAGGGTCAAATTTTCCCAAAACCTCAGTCGGTCATTGTACACTCCTGTCTTCATTTGGAGAGACTGAGATCTGGCATCACTGTAAGTTCCGGATATGTCAAGATAACTGAAATTTTTCATTGAACCACTATGTTTCTCCTTGTTGGATATAGGGTACCACTCTGGAATATTGGTGTTGTACGTTGGATCCCTGAAAAATTATAAGTAGAAATTTACAACAGGTCTTCAGTACGACAACTCAATGGGGGCCATGCTGTAGACACCTGGAGGTCAGAAATGCACAGAGCTAAGTTATCAGATAGCTTTCGGATACCCTAGACTAATCGCGATAGCTGTCGGAGCTGACGCAAGATGGGTATCAGAACAGACGCAATATTCTCCTGCTATATTACGTCACCTCCGATAGTTATCCCAATAGGGCTAAGGTATCAGATAGCTTTCGGATACCATTTTATTTTATCTGAGACAGACCACGAAGGCTCAGGCCTAAGTACTACCATAGACTAATAGCGATATAGCTATCGGAGCTGACGCAAGATGCATATCGGATCAGGCGAAATATTCTCCTGCTATATTGCGTCACCTCCGATAGCTATCGCAATAGGGCTAAGGTATCAGATAGCTTTCGGATACCCTAGGCTAATAGCGATAGCTACTGGAGCTAACGCAAGATGGGTATCGGAGCAGACGCAACATGCTCCTGCTATATTCGTCACCTCCGATAGCTATCCCAATAGGCCTAAGGTATCAGATAGCTTTCGGATACCCTAGACTAATAGCGATAGCTACTGGAGCTAACGCAAGATGGGTATCGGAGCAGACGCAATATGCTCCTGCTATATTCGTCACCTCCGATAGCTACCCCAATAGAATAGAATAAACTTTATTTGCTCATAAAAAAAATCACAAATAAATAAAATAATATAATTAATAAATAATAAAATAGGGCTAAGGTATCAGATAGCTTTCGGATACCCTAGGCTAATAGCGATAGCTACTGGAGCTAACGCAAGATGGGTATCGGAGCAGACGCAATATGCTCCTGCTATATTCGTCACCTCCGATAGCTATCCCAATAGGGCTAAGGTATTAGATAGCTTTCGGATACCCTAGACTAATAGCGATATAGCTATCGGAGCTGACGCAAGATGGATATCGAATCAGGCGAAATATTCTCCTGCTATATTGCGTCACCTCCGATAGCATTTCCAATAGGGCTAAGGTATCATATAGCTTTCGGATACCCTAGACTAATAGCGATAGCTATCGGAGCTGACGCAAGATGGGTTCGGAGCACACGCAATATTCTACTGCTATATTGCGTCACCTCCGATAGCTATCGCGATAGGGCTAATGTATCAGATAGCTTTTGGATACCCTAGGCCAATCGCGATAACTATCGGAGCTGACGCAAGATGAGTATCGGAGCAGACGCAATATTCTCCTGCTATATTGCGTCACCTCCCATAGCTATCGCGATAGGACTAAGGTATCAGATAGCTTTCAGATACCCTAGACTAATCGCAATAGCTATCGGAGCAGACGCAACATTCTTTTGCTATATTGCGTCACCTCCGATAGCTATGGCGATAGGGCTAAGGTATCAGATAGCTTTCGTATACCGTAAACTCATTGCGATAGCTATTAGACTTGCCGCAGGATATAGGGAAAAACTTGCGTCTTCTATGATACCTATATTGAGTAACCTCCGATAGCTATCGCTAAGGTATCAGCTCTCGGATACCCTAGACTTATGGCGATAGCTATCAAAGATATCGTAGCAGATGTTTTTTCTCCTATCCTGCGTCATGTTCAATAGCTATCGCTATATAATCCTGGGCCCTTAAGGTAACCGAAAAACATATGTTTCTCTTTAGGCTTAGTTATCTCAGGAGCTCCCCTAAATTCAAACGTTGCGTCACGATTACCTCGCAGAGCATGTGCAACGGACCATGGGTTGTATTTTAGGTTTGAGGAAAATCATCATAATAAAGGATGAAACTAGAATTGATTAACACTCACCCATGGATCGCAAAATTAGTCCACATTTCAACCATTATGTCAATCATTTTCTGGTCGTTAGGATTAGTCAAGGACGGAAAGAAAGCATTCGATTTGAATAAATATATCAGCTCATCACAGTGGCTGGCATCTGAAATGTTGTCAGGTTGTATATCATAATTTAATGTTCAATATCACTATCTACATTCAGTTTCATATACACGGTGGGCCATCCATAACTTTCCACCTCGAATTTTGAGCTTTGGCATGGAATAACGAAAAAAACGCCAAATAAATAGGGGTGTTCAAATGAGTTTGATATTAAAACCCCTCTAGCCGCAACTATAGCTCTCATTTTTTAATAAGGAAAGCAGCACCTTGTTGGAAAGGCAATTCATGTTCCTTCAGTGTATGTTTTTACAAAGTAAACCGTGCGCTTTTGTTTAAATTGAAATAATAGCTGAATCAAACTCATTTCAACACACTAACATGCCCTCCTCTGAATAAAATTAGACTTGTTCTAGTGTTTTTCCATCATAAAACCCAAATTCGGCGTGTGAAAGTTATTGATGAGTCACTTTGTCAATAAAGCAATGAAAGAAAATACACTCATGAAGGAAATTGAATTGCCTTTCCAACAAGGTGCTGCTCGACCCCTTTTATGAATAAAATTAGACTTGTTCTAGTGTTTTTCCATCTTAAAACCCAAATTCGGCGTGTGAAAGTTATTGATGAGTCACTTTGTAAATGAAGCAATGAAAGAAAATACACTCATGAAGGAAATATAATTGCCTTTCCAACAGGGTGCTGCTCGACCGAATATTTATTCGGCCGTTTTTTTACTAAGATGAAATGCGTTCTTATACTCACTATAATTGTAACTAGATCTTGTATCGTTCACTCCAGAAAAGACTGTTCTATAGCTGTATTCTCCTTTGTAACCAAAATTGAAGAATCGAATCTGTTCGTGTCCCATTTTGGAATGTAATTCGACTGCTTGATATGTTGAATAATGAAAAGCTCTGTCGCTGTATAACTGAAAAATTAAAAAAGAATTATCATAAATTGAGAGCATGGCCTTGTTTTATACAGGTTTGGAAACATACGATATTCAATGCATTAGAGAGTATTTTTCCGTGCAGTTGGACAGTGTTATACTAGACATATTTACATGCTATCTTTCGCCTCAGTTTGACGCGCTGGATGGTCCAATGATCAAATAATATGGTTGTCTCTTTATAATCGACTAATACAAGCAGTGCAACGCATTCAGTAAATGCGTCAGGCTGCGCGTAATAATCGATGCGAATACCGCAGGTTCCCTACCACACTGGTCGATTGAGCCACTCCCAAAGATAAGAGAGAGACCAAACTACAAAATTTCAGTCGCTCGTTTATTAAGAGAGTTACGAATCACGTGAACCTTTCCATTATAGCACTGGTCAATTGCACGGCAAAATTCTCTCTACCTCTCCCTCTCTCTCTCTCTCTGATGCATTGAATTTCCTATGTTTCCGATGTCAATTTCCAAACCTGTTAGATACAAGATCTCGCTAGCAACGTCTTGAAATGTTTCGAGTTTCTTTGAGTTAAGTTATTCACTTTAATGAATTGGATAAATAGTTCTGGGGTTCCATTATTGAATTCTTTATGCATATTTTTGAAAATTTTGAAAACAACTAAGAAGATCATTTTCTGAAAACCAACTTTGCTAGCTCTTGTACTAAGTATTCATTATCTCTTACATCTGTCAATCCTCTCATTGTATCATGTTCTGAACTGTTCCTTGTTCCTAGGTTCGGAAAATAAAATTCTCTTATATTTTCCCAAGTGGATTCAACTTCATTTTTTGGAACACTTATTTCTAGTAACATCAATTTGGGCATCAGCTCATCGAATCTAGAGTTCAATGCTTTCCAAACCTCTGGTTGGGACCATAATCCTGAAACGTGAAGAAGTTTAGTTATTTTCATAAAAAAAATGACTTAAAATCAATGGGAGCCATACCATAGACGCTTTGAAAGCCTTTGTGTACAGGGCGATTCACTTATCTTGATAACTCAATGTTTCTCGAGAAGGGATGAATATTTTTTTATTCTGTTGACGGAATTTGGTACAAGTCAATGTTGTCTTGAGATGTGCGTAAAAATCGGAGAAAATAATTAAGACGCCAGGCGTCGCGGCGCTATCAACATTTTTTTCTCCAGGAGCATACATTTTTTAATCATTCAAAAGATAATTTCTTCTGAATACCATTTTTTTCTGTATTGTGACAGGTATGATTGTGTTTCTTAAAATTGAAGATACTTCGTAGGAAACATGTCAAATCATGATCCATATACCAGTCAAAATGATCCATGCAGAAATTATACCTTTTCCTTATTTCATTATACCTAAGTTACTTTGGCTATTTATATAATAATTTTTTTCCTACCTAAATGACGCCATTGGAAATCTATTTTAGTGGAATTTCAAACTACTCGATATAATTTGATGAAAATTTGATATGATTAATAGTATTAAGGACCTCTTAACTCACCGCACTCAAATTTTAATTAGCTTGTTCAGTTTACCAGGGGCGGACTGGGTTGTACATTTTAATGCTTACCTACATTTTTAACACCCGATATGATAAGGTGCTAAAAAAACAAATTTGGATATCTTGAACATTAAGCTAAAGAAAAGGTACTCTTGTTCAGTGTCGATAAAATGAACCGTTTTCGAAAAAAATTAATGAAAGAAGTAAGTAATTGAAATTTATTCCACTGAAATGAATTTCCAGTGGCGTCGTTTAGAAGGTCGTATCTTCGTAGGGGAGGCCACTAGGAAAAAAATTATGGGAACTTGTCATCTAATTTTTTTATCTTCTATCTAAATCCGAGAGCTTCCCACATTTTCCGGTATACCCAGTATTGGGGTAAACGTGAAACGAGGAGGTTCAACACAAACCATTCACCTCAATAGTGTGAAAAATTATTTTTAAATGTTCCTACCTGAGGTTCTGACCAACCCGTCATCTGAAGCTAAGCCAACAATCCAAGGAACTTTCTGGAAGTGTCCATTCTTTATGTAATCCAATGGATGCCTAGTAATGAATGGGTTTGGATTTCTGTGGGTTTTCTTCTCTATGACTGGTTGATAAACTGATAGCGGGTCAACCGAGAAAAACTGAAAAAGCAGAAAATAGGTTCAATATAGGCAAATTTATTCTACACCTTTTCCAATTGTTATTCAGAAAACGTAAAATGTAATTCAGAAAAGCAAATTGAATTTCAAAAGATGTAAATTAAAATTCAGAATAGGCAATTTGAATTTCAGAATAACAATTTTATATTCAGAAACGGTAATTTGAATTTCAGAATAGTAATATTTTATCATTAGGAGTTGATAATAACAACCCCTTATGATTATCATTCAAAAATTGTTTTCGTGGGATAGATTTTCGAAAAATAAAATTCTTTTATGATTTCCCATTCAATTCTGGAGAAAAAAAGTCTCTGGCAAAATTTCGATACAGTCGATACTTTTCTCGGAAAAAATAAACTTACAAGCAGTTATGTTCCATAAAATGAATATTCTAAGATATTGTATATGCTCAAAATTGGTTTTATCAATTATGCTTATTAATCGAAAGAAAGTTATATTTGTGAAATTGAAATATTACGGATTTAATTTTTTTCTGGAAATTAGTAATTAAACCTTCAGAAAATTTTATAGAACATCTTTATCTCCTGTCATAGACAAACAATATCTTAGAATATTCATTCTATGGAACACTTATACGATGAAATGGAATGAACAGTGATTATAACTGATTGTAAGTTTTTATTTTTTCCGAGAAAAGTATCGACTATAGTCAAAATTGGCGAGAGACCTTTTCTCTCCATAATTAAATGGTAAACCATAAGGGAATTTTATTTTTCGAAAATCTATCCAACGAAAACAATTTTTGAACGAAAATCATAGAGTTTTGTTATTTTCATCCCCTAATAATAAAGTTATGAGAACTAACAAATTGTGTGAGTAACATCTAAGTACTTTATAACTCAGTGTTTTTAAGCAAGAAAAATTCGCCTCAATGTTGTAGGTATAGACAAATTTATAAATATCTGGTTTTACCTTGAAATTGTCTCCACTTTGAAGCAGGGTTTCCACAGAAACTTTTCGCATGCAATCTACCAAATCAGAAGAGTTCAATATGTATTCCCCACAGCCTACCAAAGAAGCCTGGACCGGTAATAGCTTGCTTCCTATCCCAGGAATAGGTTGCGCCCATAGCGCAAGAGCATTCCCACTTTCGCTGATAGCTCTTTGGAAGAGGCCTGTGGAATATTGAAAGTGGATTATAAAAATTTGAGAAAAGCCCTGAGCAAGAACTTTTGACAGTTCATTCATTGGTGGAGCAATAAGAATATAACCTCACACATTTTTTTCAGATCCCATAACTTTATTATTAGGGGTTGAAAATAACAACCCCCTATGATTTTCTTCAAAAATTGTTTTCGTGGGATATACAGGGTGTCCCGTAAATACCACGCGAAAGTGACACTGGAGATAGATTGACATTAGGTCTTTCAGATAGCATCAACATGACCTCAGTAAAAGTCCGCTGGTTTTCGAGATATAACCCCTTTTGTGTTTTTTTGAAAATCTCCAATTTTCGGTCTTCAAACTCATGTTTTTTTTTACCTAGGCTACCCTGGATAGTTGCTTTAAACAATGAAGTAATAACTTCACCGAGAACTAGAACAAAATCCTTTAAAAAAATGTCTAACTTGTTGTATTTTATGACGAAGTTAAAACGTTAACTTAAGTTTGACTGACTGATGTGAAAAAAAATTAGACTAAATTGACAAATAATCGTAAAAACTGGTCCATTTCCAGCACTTTTCAAAATGATACAACACTACCAATTTTTTTATGTCAAAACCTTAGAAATTATAATTTTGTCGCGAGAGATGTGTTTATGCCGAAATAATTAAAAATTAGGAAAAATGCACAAGTATCACCTGTTGCCAAATTACATGTTGCTTGATATTCTTTCCTCGCTACCGTTTCAAACAACCATTATTTTTGCTCTTCTTTCTCTTTTATCTCACTTTCTCTTTCATTTTTTGTTTGCAAAAGTGGTGATATCTCGAAAACCAGCGGACTTTTACTGAGGTCATGTTGATGCTATCTGATAGACCTAATGCCAATCTATCTCCAGTGTCACTTTCGGACGTGTCGGATCGATCTAAACCGTTCGTTTATTACATCCGGATTGAGGGGAATACACATCTGTACCGTTCGTCAAAAATCTGAGCAATCGGACGTCGATCTTTTCGCTCGGTCTATTTCGACGGAGCAAAGCGATTTTATCCATAGAGTTTTATGTTTTTATATATTTTTTTGGTTTAATATGAGTTTCCCGATCTGACAACCGATAGATTGAAAAATTCTAACACTTTTATTCTTCTGTTTTCATTTATTCATCAAAAACTCAATTAATTCATTAAAATTTTTCGATAAAGCTAACGTAGTTATGAATGGGCAGTAGGAGATATTCCTTTCTCGTTCCTTTTTCGTGTAAGTAATTAATTAATTAGGATCTTTCGGTACAACTATCGCCAACAACGACCAGAAGGGGATATTGCATTACTCGTTTCTTTTGCATTCAGTGCCTTTGCACCAAATTATTTAATTGAGATTTTATGGAAGAGCTACTAAAAGGGTGAAAGTATCGTTAAAAGATGAGCATATTTCCCAAAATAGTAATCTTTGAAATCTCATAATCTATAAAAGTAGAACAGAGCAGTATGTTCTGTGGCAGATGCTCTGTACCGTTCGTTTATTCCCAGATATTTCAGATTTATCTGTACGATCTGTGGTCACGTGACTAAAAAATCCGTCCGCTCGCGGAGGTCAATGCCGAACGCCCCTATTCATTCTATGGAACATACGATGAAATGGAATGAACAGTGATCATAACTGCTAGTAAGTTTTAATTTTTCCCGAGAAAAGTATCGACTGTATCGAAATTTTGCATGAGACTTTTTTTCTCCAGAATTGAGTGGAAAATCATAAGATAATTTTATTTTTCGAAAATATATCCCACGAAAACAATTTTGGAAGGAAAATAATAAGGGGTTGTTATTTTCAACCAATAATGATAAAGTTATGGGATCAAAAAAAATTGTGTAGTAACATTTACCTAATGAATCATATTATGTATAGTTTTATGACTCAGTGTTTTTCAGGACTCCTAAAAAAAAATTAAAAACTGTCAACTCGTCATCGCCTTCCAAAGGCTGTATTTTGGAAAGAAGGTCGATTTTACGAACTACCTCTGCTTATTTTCATCGAGGAATCATCTCCCAAAGTCCCTCGCATTTGTTTACAGACACCTTGTATAATTAGTACCCTACTTCTTCAATTTCGTTACTGTGAAAATGTAACATTTTTCCGGTGATTATTGTACATATTCTACCAACCTCTAGAGCTCCTGCTCAACATATGGTAATGTACACTGGCACCTCCGGCACTTTGTCCAAATATGGTTACTTCAGACTTATTTCCCCCGAAATATCTTATGTTTTTCTGCACCCAACGTAATGCTAAATTTTGATCCTTGAGTCCAAAATTACCAGGTGAGGCGTCATCGTCAGTTGAGAAAAAACCTGAAAGAAATTAAATTAAATGATTTTATTTATTCTCAATTAACATATTTTTTAATAGATCCTTGTAATTATTGATTGGTACAGAAATATATCTTTATTTTAAACATATTTTCCCGATAAATACATATCGGGTGTCCCAAGGTGAGTGGCCTACTAGATTATTATGGAAACTATTAACGATAAAGATTTAAAATTTTGTGGATAGATATTTGGCCATGTAAGGTACATTTGAAAAATAATTTCACATTTACAGTGTTGCCGGATGTACGACAATTTGGCAACAACTTTGTTATTTTAAATGGGACATCCGGTATTTCTATTTTTTATGATAGGTACTCCATAAAATATTTAATCTATTAATGCTTACTTTTTTATACCTATCTTTAACGGTTTTCAGTTATTAATTATTTTTCGAAATTTGAGATCAAATCGGCGTGTAACGAAAAAAATGACTTCAGTTCGCTCAATATTTGAGATTTAAGTAAGAAGTTTAACAAGTCATTAGATATTGATCTGATCTATGTCGCTGCTTTTGAATTATAGTTGTCAGTTATACAGGATGGACCAAAAAAATCAAGTAACAAAATCGTTAAAAAGTCTGTTTTTTTAATTAGACGGGGATAGAAAAATTGTAGAGTGTATTGTACTGATTCCAAAAATTGAAAAATATACTAGGTGTTTAATTTGCAAACACAGACTTTTTTTTATGATTTTGTAACTTGGCAAATGATGTATAGCTGACAACTATAATTCAAAAGCAGCGACATAGATCAGATCAATATTTAATGACTTGCCAAATTTCTTACTTAAATCTCAAATATTGAGCGGACTTGAGTGATTTTCGTTACACGCCGATTTTATCTCAAATTTCGAAAAATAATTAATAACTTAAAAACCGTTAAAGATGGGTATAAAAAAGTAAGAGTGAATAGATTTACCGTGGGTTTCACAAAGCTTGATTTGGCAATCAAATCGTTGATTTTCAATTAAGTCGATGATTTATGTCAAAAATGAACTGAAAATTGCACAGAAATTGGGGCATTTCAATAATCAAGCTGATTGGAGTTTTGTGAAACCCGGCTTTAATATTTCATGGAGTATTATAAAAAAATAGAAATACCGGATGTCCCATTTGAAATAACAAAGTTGTTGTCAAATTGTCGTACATCCGACAACACTGGAAATGTGAAATTATTTTGAAAATGTACATGGCCCAATATCGATCCACAAAATTTGAAATCTTTACCATCAATCGTTTCCATAATAATCTAATAGGCCACTCACATTGGGACACCTGATGTATGTGTATATTCAAGAAGAACTTTTTTCTCTATTTAACATTGCGAGAGAATATAGTCATTAATCTCAATTCAGAAGAAACAGAAACATAATTCAATTCTATTCTTTGTGTGAAAGCAAAATGAAATATAAAAATCGGTTCAGAAAAATAGAAAATATCCAAAATGGTTGTTAAATAGAGGCAGTTCGCATGACCCGGCGCATTCGCCAATTTGTTTCCCCGATATTTTTACCTGATTTATTTTCTAACGGATGGAGTTTGCGCTCTAGGTGAAACATTATAGCCATTTTCATCAAAAAAATATACACCAGAGCTGTGTGTATTCCTTTGAAGAAAGTTATACACTTTTCGGTATAAATTTCATAGTATTCGCAGACGAAAGTATGCAAGGGGACCAATATTTCTATACCTATTCACTTTCATATTGGTAAAGGTTAAACTTGCATTTGGTAGGGCAAGGGTAAATATTGTTCAATATATCCACCCTTATATTGGGTAGTCTTGAAAAATATTTAGGGTAATAATTAAACTTGTGACTAAAATACGAGTAACTTGAAGAGTACCTACCTAATAAGCCCAGCCTGTAGTTGAATGTGACAAGCACCACATCTTTGTCCATCAAATACTCTGGACCATGGTAATCAGTCCTGGAAGTACCAGTAAAGAAACCGCCCCAATGAATGAACACCATAACTGGAAGCAATTTCGTACGGGATCTCTGAGGTTGAAACTGAAAAAAATATCGCAGTGGTAGTAGTAGGAAGATAGCTAACTAGATTCAATTCGTATAAAATCTTGCTTATCTAATCATTTTCGCCTTATTTTAAGGTTTCCAATTCGGTATAATGGAAAATAAAGAAAATACATAATACATCGAAAAAAATCGTGACAGAATGTAACATATTGCTTAGATTCTTTTCACTTATTGGTGAACAACTTGACACATTAAAATATAGTTTATAGTTATGGTTTATAATTTAAAAAGCGGTTACAGTTCACTGCGACCTGAAGGTCTATTGTTCCCCCTTACAGAGCTGTTCTCACCACATCTTTCACAGCTCGCCTTCCAGTTCCAGAGATCTGATGAAATCCAGTATCTGTGAAGGTTTCAACGAGACTAGTTCCTCACTCTTACAAGTTTTTCGCCCAAGGCATTTCCTCCTTGTGCTCGCAATGCCAAAGCATTCCGTGACTAGGTGAATGGGGGTTTCTTCCTCCTCCCCACAGAACCTACACTCGTCAGTGTCCGATAATCCCATCCTCAACAGGTGCTTCCTGAGGCGACAGTGCTGTAAGAAAGCCAGTGAGGAGGCGTAATTATTTCTTACCAAGATCCAGATATCGTTTGGATCTTGCTGTTTCAAAGTTCCGAAGAAACTTTGTGGAATGATCCATCCCTGAGAGATTCCGCCAGAGTTTTTCCCTCTCGGCTTTCTCCTTCTCCAGAAACTCCTTCTTATAGGTACATTTACCTACACCACAGAAGGGTTCTGGGCCAATGAGTGACATTCGTGCGCCCTCTTTGGGAAGTGTGTTGGCCTCTTCGTTTCCTTTGATTCCCGAATGGCCGGGAACCCAGGTTAAAAAGACCTTATTTTTCTTGCCTACCTCATTGAGCACATAAAAATAGGAAAATATCATTTTCCGTCCACCTCAAAATAAACGGTGGGTTTAACGTATACGAAATTGAACAATAATGGCCTATTTTAATGTTCCATTTATGCTATTTCGATGTGCAATTGTCATGGGCAACCAAAAGTATTCAAAAAAGTCGACTTGTCTGTGATTTTTCTCATTTAAAATTTGTGAATACCCGAATACCGAAAACCACCTTGTATATTCTCTCCATACTTATATTAATTTCGATATCGTATTATAGTCATCAATAGCGTTTTATTCCGAACTGATAAAATTCTTGATTTGTCTGAATTGTTATTTAACAGCGCCAATTGATATTATTTGTAGAGAAACGATGAACCCAAACAATGTATTTATATTTCATGTTTCAAGAATTCCTGTATTGTTAATTAAATTAAGCGCGTGCAAATATTATCTCAATGCACGTGTTGATGGGAAATTAAAGGTCATGAAAAAATTTATGTCCTTTAAATTCAAGGCATAGACATCGCTCATCGTTCGTTCATCAAGTTTTTGAGGTATTTCTTCCACAAGTAAATATATGTAATATACGATTTTTGTTTTCGCACCATAGTTTTGCGTGCTTCTTCCTTGGGTTACAGCGTGCCATAGTTTGCCCAGCCGTCTGTAGGTTAGGAATTTTGAGCCGAGAGTGGACTCAAACTTTTCGGTTGAATTTACTCATGAAAATTCGAGGTCAAAAAATAAGCATTTCTAGTATGATAAAATATTTTTTCCGTCGATCTCAAAATAAAAGGTTATTTCACTGTGTACGAAATTGATCATTAATGACCCATTTTAATGCTTTAATTTATACTATTTTAATGTGGAATCCTCATGGCAACCGTTCACAAAGTATTCAGAAGCACTATACGAGAAATGTCAAAACTCTACTGAAACACAGATACATAGAAATTTTATTATGTCTAATGTAAGTCTTGTGTAAAATGGGAATGTATTTCAATCAAGAATTTATACACAATTCATATTGAGATCGTCGGAAAAATCTTGTAATCAACTCGGTTATTAATCGAGCGACTAATGGTCTCGAACGCGTTAAAAAAAATATTTTTTCCGCCGACCTCGAAATAAAAGGTGATTTTAATGTGTATGAAATTGAGCATTAATGACCCATTTTAATGCTCAATTTTTTAGCCATTTTAATGTGCAATCCTCATGGCAACCGTACACAAAGTATTCAGAAGCACTACGAGAAATGTCAAAACTCTACTGGAACATAGAGACATAGAAATTCCATTTTGCCAAATGTATGTCTGGTGCAAAATGAGAATGTATTTCAATCAAGAATTTATACACTATTCATGTTGAGATCGTCGGAAAAAACTTGTAATCAACACGGTTATTAATCTAGCGACTAATGGTCTCGAACTATTAACGCGTTCGCTCCGCTCACGCATTAAAATATCTTGACCATTAGTCGCTGTCTTTAATAACCTAGTTGATTAAATAACTATTACTTCACTCAAAATTTTTAATACTTAATCGTTTGAGATACTTCCCTTGCTCCTGCCGAAAAATTACGGTGGACACTTTGGAAAAACATCAAAAAACAAATGACAATACCTTGTTGTATTTTTTTCTAAAAATTGATATTCCAACCGAAATTCATGGAAAATAATATGTCTTTTTCATTTATAGCAAAGATTCGAGAAAAGACATCATTCGTGAATTTTAGATTTCGCTATGGAAAAAAAATAAATCGTAAAAAGTGTTTTTTACGAAAATATTAAAAATGGCTGGAGATTATTTGAAGAAATTATACCCAGGGATCTGTATATAATTTATTCATATAAAGACGTTTATTAGTATTATTATAAACAGCCAAAAAGTTGGCTGAATTAATAATAATAATAATAACTGTGCTTTATTTATAATAATATCAACAGGCCATCGACCAAAGTCCTTCAGCCCATATGGGTTTCAAATACATTTCTATATATAGTATCATCAACGAAAAAAAAACATTGGCAGAATTATTTAATTATTTTCATTCAAATTTCTAATCGAACACTTTTCCAGATAAAAAACTTGAGTGATTTTAATGTTTCAACATGTTTCTAGCTAAAAGTAGCTCATCTTCAGGAGAAAAACACTTCTTTGTCTATTCAATTTAGTGTTCTGTATTCAACTTTATTGCTGTTTCTCCATGAGTTTATATTTTTTAGCTTCACTTTTGTGTTTTCCCCTGAAGATGAGCTACTTTTAGCTCGAAACATGTTAAGACATTAAAATCACTTAAGTTTTTCATCTGGAAAAGTGTTCTATTCACCTACAATGAACTGCCCAGATATTAGGACAATACTATTTAGAATGAAACGAAGATGGCGCGGAGACAGATTCACCATTTAAGCCCTGCTATACCCTTTTATTTGTTTAAGAAAATGACTACTCTGACTTACCTCAGGAGTATACACATTGATGTATAAACAATCCTCGGAACCTTCAACCATTTGGTCGCCGAATAAATAATTTTTTTGGGCACATTTCGGAGGATCTTTTGTCGCAAAAAAAGTGTGGCTCCATTTTTCTGGCTCCTTAGGCTCCTAGAATAATAATCAATAATTTTTTCATCCAATCAAACGATTAGAAATGTACCTGAAATCTTAAATTGCCTACGGGTGGCATCGCATAGGGGATTCCCCTGAACGCAGCGAATTTTCTTCCTTTTCTCGATATCATATTAACACCGACTACTTTACCATTAGTTGTTCTTGTAGTCGGATCCATTTCCACCCTGTATGTCAACGATGTTGAGGCGAGCATGCATAGGAGCAGCAAGAAGATATGCATTTTTCTGAAAATAAACGAGATAATTAGCAAACTAGAAGAACCTGTCATTCACAGGAAGAAAACTTGATTTTAATAATGTAGTTAATGTATACAATTAAGTTGGTTCGTTTGATGCTGACAATCACATTTTGTTTCTATCTTAATCAAAATTCCAATTTGGAGTGTCTTTGGATTTTTCAGGAATCATTAGAGACCGGATTATATGCAACAAAAAAACGTTGTTATATGCATGCATATGCATGAAAAATGCTTGAAATATGCAGAATATGCAATATTGAATAATGAATTTTGGGTACTCAAAAAAAGAAAAAGTAATTTTCATTTCAAAATCCACTCTCAATAATATGGTATTAAAATGTAATGCAATGTTTCTGTAAACAATTAAATGTTGTTCCAAATGTTCAATTGTTGAATTTTGCCTTCGATCATTTTGAATATTTTTGTATGTGGAAAAGGTTCGCTCCACATCCACGGACGTAACTGGAAGGATTTGAACCTTGGTGCTATGTTCTTCCTTATAGTTTCAGGTAAAACTTCTGCCGTCCCATTAATAAAACTAATACGATAAGTGACTAATCTTCGAAACCTGGATTTCTTTTCGACACCCTTCAAAATTTTTCTTGAAATTTATTTGGAAAAGCCAATAGCAACGTGGAGTTCATTTGGCGTATTTTACTCATTATTTGGATACATTCGTAGCGCATGGCTACTAACACTGCGTTCCGGAATGCCATAAAAGTGATTCGCAAATCTGACAAGTCACAATCATTAGTATTATTAATCAGTAGACCTCAAATTTTGTGGAATTTCAACACTTTTATCGCATTACGGAACGCAAGGAAGAAAATATGTACTGAAAATATGCATCATAACTGGATTTTAGCTAAAATATGCAAATACCACTGAAGACGTCTTAAATATGCAAAAGCATAATATACAGGGTGTTTCATCATAAACTGGACAAACATATATTTTCGTGTAGAGAACATCAGGAGAATCATTTTTGCCCTATACAATATATACCGTTTTCGAAGCATAAGCGAGATACAGGGTGTCAAACGTCATTTTTGAGCAAGATTCTTATGAGTGTGGTCAGTTATGTATAACACTTAAAAGAACGGTTTTTGGTAAAATCTCAGTATTTTTGGGTCCTCTATTCAGAAAAGTTGACGAACTCCGAAAAAAAAATTCCAAAATGGCGGAAGACCTGCAATGTTCAAAATTTTTTTTGCTGTTGTCAAATTGACTTTTGTTTTCTGAATGAACACAATTTTCTAAGAATTTCTGTGAAAAAATTTTTTCAAAAATCGAACACAAATTTTTTTTTACATGTCTACCGATGAAAAAATTTCACTCGAAATGGATGAAATTTTGTACAATTGTACTTCTTGAATTATCAATCACGAATATGAAACCAGAATTGTAAAATATCGAACGGTTTCGTTACTACAGGTATTTAAATGTTTCGTTCAGACCTCTGAAATAATGAAAAAAAAATTGTTTTGAGTTCTAGAGTCAAAATAATTAAATTATTGGCATGTTCAAACATTCTAGATGAATTTATACAAAAAAAAATCAGTGAAACTTAGTTGGGACTCGAACCGACTTAGGTATTGAATAGGGAAATGGCACTGTTCTAAGGATATTAATATTCGTTGCCAGGCAACGGTAGTTCGTAGTTCATAGAGTTGGACTGGTATTTGAATTTCAGTGAATATAATTTAGCCAGTAGTCAAACTCTATGAACTACGAACTACCGTTGCCTGGCAACGAATATTAATATCCTTAGAACAGTGCCATTTCCCTATTCAATACCTAAGTCGGTTCGAGTCCCAACTAAGTTTCACTGATTTTTTTTTGTATAAATTCATCTAGAATGTTTGAACATGCCAATAATTTAATTATTTTGACTCTAGAACTCAAAACAATTTTTTTTTTCATTATTTCAGAGGTCTGAACGAAACATTTAAATACCTGTAGTAACGAAACCGTTCGATATTTTACAATTCTGGTTTCATATTCGTGATTGATAATTCAAGAAGTACAATTGTACAAAATTTCATCCATTTCGAGTGAAATTTTTTCATCGGTAGACATGTAAAAAAAAATTTGTGTTCGATTTTTGAAAAAATTTTTTCACAGAAATTCTTAGAAAATTGTGTTCATTCAGAAAACAAAAGTCAATTTGACAACAGCAAAAAAAATTTTGAACATTGCAGGTCTTCCGCCATTTTGGAATTTTTTTTTCGGAGTTCGTCAACTTTTCTGAATAGAGGACCCAAAAATACTGAGATTTGACCAAAAACCGTTACACTAAGTTTTATACATAATTGACCACACTCATAAGAATCTTGCTCAAAAATGACGTTTGACACCCTGTATCTCGCTTATGCTTCGAAAACGGGATATATTGTATAAGGCAAAAATGATTCTCCCGATGTCCTCTACACGAAAATATATGTTTGTCCAGTTTATGATGAAACACCCTGTATAAATGTATATAACCCGGTCTCTAGGTATCACAAACACGAATTCGAAAACATATTTCTTTTCTTGGAAACTTGTTTTGGATATTAAAAAACTAAGAGGGTTAAGGATGGCCACAAATCTTTAATCTCATTTGAAAATATATTATCCGAAAAGTACCAGATTTTTCATATCTTGTTTGAAATATGGCATTGAATTGTCTATTAATGTACAAAAACGTGAGCTTCAATAGTATATTATGCAACGAGTGTATAATGACAGCTGTTATTCACGAGGTGAAGTTTAGGCTACGATCCGTAGGCGAGTGGCCTAAATCACCCAGCGAATAACAACCATTATACTCGAGTAGCATACTATACTTTTTCCACAACTACTGAATTTATTTCTTGAAGATTTTAACAATTGGCGACCATGACAAGACCCTTCTACTACAAGTACAAGTGTGGAAAAAGTCAAGTTGCACCTGAGAAATTTTTGGAGAACTACATTTTATAATAAAATTGCTTTAATTGGTGTAATAAAAGTAGATTTTGTCTTTGATTGACAAAAAGGTATACCCATATTTGTTTGGAGTACTTTTGAATACTGAAGAAATATCAATTTGAAGAATATAATATTACATCTGAATCTATGAAGCATCTGACAGCAGCGAATAATAACTCATCATTCACTTGTGATTAATGGGTATTATGGCCGAGAAAACAGACGTATAATGGGTGGATTATCGAATAGTCGTGGATAAATGTTTATTATTCCAAAAAACTTGTTGGATGAATAAACTAAAAAAAAAAATTAAAACCATTTCAAAAATAAGCTGTGTGACATTTAAGGGACTTTAAAGAAAATATTGCAATTTGCGCAATTTTCTCCTAAAACATTTTATTCAAATCCTATTGATTCTTCAACTTCTGCAGTACCTATGAGTTTAATTTGAAAATCATATAGGGACCCATTACTTTCAAATGAATTATTGTGTTTAGGATTCTATTTATATTTTTTAAGCAGCCTACACTTAAATGTATGAAGTTTATCGGTAAAAACTACTAATTAACGATAATGAGAGATGGTATTCACAGCAGAAATAAATGCGTGCAAACTTACATGAAAGTATTTTTTTAAATCCGAAAAAACCACAAATATATTACGAGGCAACTTAACTATTCAATACCAAACGCTACTAAAAGATTTTCAAAAAGACTAGCGCTTAAATAAACATCGAAAAAAAGTGGGGTTAGTTAATTGCCGTTCGTTGGAACTCATCACCATTCTCAATCTGTTTTGATCGACGAGTGTAGTTTTTTTGGTTTTGAATTGCTGGCTGCGGAGTTGTAAGGTCAACGTTATAATATTCCTGATTGGTGAGAAAAAATCTCCAAGAATCGTTTCATTTCAATATCTCAGAACCTTGTTGTATATTTCATACTTACCAAGTTTTATACACGTGGGTTCTGGAAAATGATTATTTTGAGAGTGTTACTTTTTTTGGCATGGTACCTTCTAGAAACACTTTTTATCGGACCCCCTTGTCTTTGGAGCGTGAACACTTTGTAAGCGCATTTTCATGCCTCCAAATTTTTTATTTCATGAAAAAAGCCCGGTTCTTCGTATTGAATACCAATCATGATAGGCATGATAAAATTATGCAGTTTAACTCGAAAACGACACATTCTATGAATAAAATGCAAATGACAAAAATAAATTCAATGCAACCCGTGCTTTTCCATGAAATAATGAATTTTCATAAATAAATATACGTTAACAAATTTTTCGGTATCCAAATACGAAGTTGCACAAGGAAAATTACCTTATGGTGGCACCATGGCAAAAAAGGTTACGCTGTCAGATTCTTTATATTTCAGAACCCCGGTGTGAAAAATTGGCATATAATATTCTGAGATATTGAGATAAAACAATTGAGGGATGAGAAATTCGGAGGACTGTAATTCCTAAATGGTAGTGCAATCCATTAAAATAAAAATTTAAGAAAAGCCCTGAGCAGGAGCTTCCGAGCGCTCGTTCTTTGGTGGAGCAATAAGACAATAACCTCAAAATTTTATACGGGATTTGAGATTGATACCAAATATATAAATGCAGAGTCTCAGCACAATCGAAATTATATTCTGAAAATTATTCAAAAAATGAAATATGTAAAAATAAATAATTACAAAAATTTAATTCTATGGTTCTGATGATGCGATCCCCTTCGGATATCCTGTTATGAAAAGATAAAGATTTTTCTTTTCAATATTCTGTTGAAACTATGGCCACAAAATTTTGGATGAACATTCAGAATATCGATCTCCATTCACAAACAAAATTTCACTGGAATCGGATATCTTTTTATGGAAATATGAAGTTTTTTTTCAACATTCCTATTGAATTTTCTATGGTTCTGTTCACACTATGGCCACAAAATTTTGCATGAGGCTTGTTATCAGCATCTTGCATATGGCCGTAATATTTCATTCCGATTGATTTCGTATTTTCTGAGATATTGAGGAACAGAAATTTTGAATGGCCATATTTTATGGAACACCCTGTACGATTTGGCTGGTTAACGAAATTAACCGAGACTTCTGGAACCCGAACTCATCCTTAAAATTTCAAGTCTCTAGGACAATCCTCTCGAAAGTTATTGTGCTAACTACGGCCCCACGGACAGAATTGAATTTGACCACTAATTGGTCATCAGGGAATCGAACCCTTTCTTTTGAGACCATTTTCGGCTCAAAGTTCGAAAATCGAAGACATGTGGGCAAAACGATAGAGCTCGTTAAGTAGAACGAGCGCTCGAAAATATGAGTCACCTGAGAATGTCCTGTTAAATTTTGTTTCATATATTTTGGGACACTCTGTATATACAGTGTTTCCTAGAATGTACACAACTGAAGGATCTTCTTTTCCATTGATATTTTCGAGAAATTTTTTTCGCTGGAATTAAATATGGTCAATTTGGTCACCCAGAGTTGCTTAAAAGCGAAAAATCTGACATTTAAAAAAAATAGCCCAAAACGAAGAAAAACTGTGAAAATTTCGAAAAATGATTAATGAAAAGTTTGTTTAGAAACACATTTTCAGTCGATATGCGAAATTTCAGATCGAAGTTCGGTCATTTCAAAATTGTCTTTTTATGAGATATTTGAATTTTTCGTGATGTTGCCGATTCTAAACTTCCTAGAAATGATTATTGTAATATATCGTAAAATCAATTCATTGTAGTTCGATTTAACATTTTTCTTCCATTAAATTTTTCCAATCTATGTGGTCTCGTTTAGAGCAAACTGTAATTCTGAGGCGATTTGAGAAGAAACACAATTTCAGATATTTTGACTGCAGTTTTCAGATGTTTCATCTTGAAAAATATGAAATCAATGAATGTTTTTTTGCATTTGGTTAAAAACTGTGTGAAAAAAGGATGAACTAACACCAATCCTGTGATTGAAGTGAATTCAGAGGAATTTTAAATTGCCAACATCAGAAAATTTCAAATATCTCGGAAAAGGGTAATTAAAATGACCGAATTATCATCTGAAATTTTGCATATATCGACTTAAGATGTGATTTTGAACAAACATTTGTTTTTGCTACTAGTGAAATATGCATATTTTCACTATGTTTGGGCTGTTCCAGGATAATCCATTCAATTTGGGACACCATGTAGTGGTAAGTAAGGTGAAATAACCATAAAATGTAGTAATAAAATGAAAAACGAAAAAAATTCCCAAGAATATTCCATTGTGCAGGCATAACAAATGATACTTAATGCATTATTTACTTTATAAACATTATGCAATTAAATAGCAAAACACTTTTTTGTATAACTGTTGAAAAAAATTTATTTTTCTTCATCACTATAAATGCTTAAATGATAACTTTTTTCACCGTTAAAAAGTGTCTTTTTTTCACCATTGAAAGAAGTAACGACACAGAAAGATCACTGAATACATGGAAATATTGTATTAGAAGCATTATATTTCAGAATGTAAACTCACATTCAAAGTTGTACAACAAATGTTGTTAGTATTTCGTGCGTATAAAATTATTGTTTTCATGGCACATTCGAGTCATGGACCTATAATACTAACTGGACATCGAACTTCCTTACTGTCACGTAAAAAAAGTGAGGCAAATGGCCGCCATTTGCAGTTTGGGGTGAACCACAAATATTTTGATGTTTTATGCCATCTGTGCTAGAATTTTGATTGAAACATAGACGTTCCTTCGAAAGAAGTGATGAAAAACGAACTCTATATATTAGTGTTCTGTGAACTCTGACATTTCGGTCTATTAAAATTATAAATATTTTCGATTTTTGTGATTAGTTATTAAACAATATTGGTAATCCTATCATTTTAATTTGTTAAAATAAAATAAATAAAGGAATATTGGTAATTCTAAAATTTTAATTCATAGAAAAAGTGACACCTTTCAAATCCACCCCAAACTGCAAATGACCGCCGTTTGCCTCAAAATTTTTGACAAGTTCGCCATCTAGTCAGTATTATAAATCTATGATTCGAGTGAATTAACAATCTCATGTGCCACGAAAAAAATATTTTTTCTACAAGCGTGCACTTTCATTCTCTTTCCCGCACGTATTTCACTTCGTAAAGAGTCACATTGCCAAACAGTGTGGGAAAAACCCCTGCTATTCCATTACCGCACGCAAATGCGTGTGGTAATGGATTAGCAAGGGTTTTTCTCGCACGCTTTTTCTAAAGAATAAACTGAATAATGATATATCTCTATGCCACCGACGACGTTACTATGGAAACGGCATGTGAACGACTTGTCAGAGACTTTTGTCATTCATGTGTATTTAGAATGATCAATTCACATTTGATCTGTGTGTTGAAATCGATCTCGTATAAGCGCTTGTAGAAAAAATATTGTTCCTAACTCGTGCGGAAAGTGTTTTTCCCGCACTCAACTGCTTACCCAAACTCCGCTTCGCGTCGTTTGGGTAACGGCAGTTTCGTGCGGGAAAATATCACTTTCCGCACTTGTTAGGAAAATAACTATTATCATTTATCATTTTACGCAATTAATACAAAAATAACTATTTTCTCCATAATTTGTTTTTATTTTATTTCTTAATCAATAATTGCTTAATGAGTGCTTTTCACGGACGGCTCCACAGGTACAAAAAATTCATTTAGGAGTTCGTATCTTCGTAGGGAGGGCCGCTAAGAAAAAAAACTATGGGAACTTGTCATCTTATTTTTTTATGTTCTATCGGAATCCGAGAGATTTCCCACATTTTCCGGGACACCTTCATGTCGAATATTCTAGAATAATTCGACTCAATTGAATTTCTGATTCTGGAAATATTCGAAAGAATAATTTGAAATCTTTATCACTTGGAAACCATTCATTATAAAAATAAATTAAATTCAAATTTTCATTCTTATTTTCATCGAATAAACGAGCCATTTCTCTGCTGCGAATTTAAGAAGAAATGCGAATAATATTTTTTGTGACCTCCAATTTCTCACCAACACGTGTGATGTGATAATATTTGCACGCGCATCTTTCAGCGATTAGATTTTGTTATTATGAAATTAACAATACAGGAATTGTGATTCTGGAAACATGGGAATATAAATACATTGTTTGGGTTCATCGTTACATTTCTTTACAAATTATATCAATTGGCGCTATTAAATAACAATCTAAACAAATCAAGAATTTTATCAATTCGGAGTATTACGATACTAACAGTAATGATGCGATATCAATAAAACTTATAGTAGTATGAAAGGAATATCTACGTAGTATCTTGAGCAGTAATCATACTGAATTTTTAAAATTCATAGCCGATAATGTTAAAATTTGTTAATTAAATTCGAAATTTGAATTAAAAACATGGATTTTTATGCAAAATTTTATTTGGTTCGTTTGAACAGAAATAGAAAATCAAATTTGTGCTCGGCTTCGTCAGTATCAGGTTGTTTGACAGCTCTGATGATTTCAGTTATAAATGGGTCGATGAAAATAGTATATTATGCAACGAGCGTATAATGATAGCTATTATTCGCGAGCTGAAGTTTAGGCCACGAGCCGTAGGCAAGTGGCCCAAATCACCGAGTGAATAACAGCCATTATACGCTAGTAGCATGCTATACTTTATACACGACTACTGAATATATTTCTTGAAGATTTTAATATTTGGCGACCACGACAAGAACCTTCTATGACAAGCGTGTAAAAAGTCAAGTTGACTCATGAGAAATTTTTGGAGAACTGGTCATTGTATATTTTGTAATAAAAAAAGCTTCAATTGATAAAATGAATGTAGATTTGGCCCTCGATATACAAGGTATGCTCATATTTGTTAGTTTGAGTACTTTAGATTTTAGAATACTGAAGAAATACCCATTCAAAGAATATTTTATCAAAGCTAAATCAATGAAGCATCTGACAGCAGTGAATTATAATCTCATTATTCCCTTGTGATTAATGGGTATTATTAGGGCCGAGCACAGAGACGTACCATGGACGGATTTTACAATAGTCTTTCTTCGATACTGACTTTATCTCATGAATTGTAACAATACGCTTTTCTCTCATAGTTCTCTTCTGTTTTGGAAAAAGAAAAAAGTCGCAGGGAGCTAAATCTGGTGAATACGGTGGTTAAGGCATGATTACGGTGTTATTTTCGTAAAAAAAATAACGAATAAGCATTGATGTATGTGTTGATTTTCGTAATTTTTGCTGCCACACATTTCATGCCCAAATATTCGAGAAAACTGCATGGCATGAGCCAATTTATATGCCACCATTATTTTCAACTGCCCAACGATTTTCCAAAACAATTTTTTCTGTTTCGATGTATTATTTGCTTGTTGACAAACCTCATTAACAGATCAATGAATGAGTTCTAGGTAATAAGTGGTGATATTTTGTCAGAAGATCTTACGTGCTTATTCAAATTATTATACGTTTTTCTTCATGTGTTCATACTGCCAGTGGCGTAACATTTTTTTGACTCCCCGCAAATCTGTAGTAAAAAATTCAATTATTTTGTCAAACTGTTGATGATTTTTCTCAGTTTATACAGTTTCGATTCCAGGAAATATTTTCTAATCCATCAATTTCACCTCATTTTTACAGCCTCATCAAATTTGACCATGATACAGAAGGAAGCATTAAATTTTTTACCAGATATAAGGTCATTCGGGCCCAAAAAGGTCTTATTGAGTGCATTTCAATAAGGTAATCATCAAGATTCTAAAATAGAACAAATAAGTCAACTATTTTCATTGATATCATCACATATAACCAGAAATAATTTCGCACAAAAATGTTGGAAAAATATGGAATTCACTATGCATTTTCTTGAATGTGAGTTATATGAAAATGACATTTTATGACATTGTTTCGAAATGCCATGTCAACGATTTCCTAGCATCATAAAGCCTATTCGTTTGGAAGAGTTTCTTGCTCCTGAGCAACTCAAATGCTCGAAATACGGGTTGCCATTGGTTGCGCACAAGCACTGGAACAGCTGAGGAGCACGAAACTCTACAAAACGAATACTATTATATCATTGTTTAAGGACTCCTTAAACAATGATTATATAATTATACAAAGATTTTGCTGGTTGAATTTTAATTTTACTGTAGATATGTGCTAAGATGTCTTAAATCTTTTTAGACCTATAATTCTGCCCAAAAGAATGTGAGATTTAAATTTTGACTGGGAATTTCCAGTATGTTAAAATATATACAGGGTGTCTGCTTTTAAAGGGGACAAACTTCGAGGGGTGATTATACAAGCAATTTCCAAAAAAAAAGTCATAAAACACATGGTCGAAATGTTGACGATTGTTCTTAAATTTCTTGATTTCACGAAAAATTTTAAGTTTTTTCTCTAAAAAAACATTATTCAGTTTTCCTTGTAGTCTCATCAACTTTGACTACATATACGGAAAGGGCAATAAATTTGCTATTAGATGAGAGAGTCTTTGTGCAGAAAACAATCTTTTAGCAGGCGTGGTAAGGAGAAGAATACCACGATTTCGAAGTTAAAAAATCGGTCCTATTTTTCTAATGGTTTTTTCGATGAAATATTAATAATTCAGTAAAAAATGCCTCATTTAGTGTTTTACCTGCTCCGAAAAGTTCTCCTCTCATGACTGCCAACCTCATGTTAACTCATGTTGGAAAAGAGAAACAATTGTCGCAAGAGGGTTTTTTCTCTGCCATACATGGTTGTTTCATAAATTAATCACACCTGATTTTGTGAAAGTGGCCACATCAGTCCTTAATATCCTATGATCCCCACTCTCCTAAATTATTCTGGTACCAACTACAAAATGTAAGTCTGGTCTTACATAACAGATGAATTGATGATTTCCATAAAATTACACTAAGATTCAATCACGAAGAGCTTCAAAATAGAGCAAATTTAGGTTCGGAATTTATTGACTTTTTCGTTGTTATCATGTTAGCCATGATATTAGAGCGAAGAATGAAAGCAAGTTCATTAAATGAGGTACTTTTTACTGAAGAGGAAGCGTGTGCATAATTATTAATATTTCATCGAAAAAACCATTAGAAAAATAGGACTGATTTTGTTAACTTCAGAATCGTGATATTCTTCTCCTTACCATGCCTGCAATAAGAGTGTTTTCTGCACACAGACTCTCTCATCTTGTAGCAAATTTATTGCCCTTTCCGAATATGTGGTCAAATTTGATGATACTACAAGGAAAACGGAATAATGATCTTTCTAGAGAAAAAACTTGAAATTTTTCGTGAAATCATGAAATGTCACCAAAATGCCCATTAAAACACGATAAAATTCGAAAAAAACAACTTCAAAACTTGAATTTTTCAGGGTGGGCTCAAGATCCAAATAGGTTTGGAATTATCGTTTTCCCAATATGTACAAGCGAGCAAAAGCCTCCGATTTCTCATCAGGGTGTAATAAATTTTTTGAATATCTACAAATGAATTCATGCCACAAGTTTTCGAATCATTAGAAAATATTACTCTTTTAAAAAATCTGAAACGTTTGAGTCAATTTTTATATTAACAGTGATGGGACCATCATTAATTCAGAAACATGTAATACCTCACTTTAATTCATAGGCTTTAATTTTTTTTCAGATACTTACTGCTTATTTCAAGAAGTTCGTTCACTAGAAAATCACTATTTGCAATGTCCGTCGGTTTGCGGTGTTGGTACAACTGTGTTACACCCTCACTGAACCACTTTCTCGTGATTCCTGATTTCTTTCATTCATCTTGTATCTTTATATTGGCCGAATTAAATAATAACAATTCTGGTCCAATTAACACTGATTATCTCATATTTTATGCTCGTCCTTACATGGGCGTACTTAATGGCCTTACCCTGATTAGTATACATAAAAAATATTAAACATTGCTCATATAGCTGATAAGTGATGTGAGAAAATCATCTTCTGATTCCTGAATGCCACTGGGTTATTTTTATATGTCGCGGTTTTTAGAGCGTAAAAAATGCAATGAGCTGTTAACATAATTTACTGTTCTAATTATTGAATAATATTTTCCTGAGATGCACAATTGCATTTTATGGTTTTACACCGAATGGTTGAATATTCATTTGAAGGACTTTGAATAATGATAAACAGTATTTTTTCAAAGTGTTTGGTCGGGGGTCAAGGATTTCATCCGAAAATTGCAATGAAAATAATATTAGCTTTATTGATGGAAAAAAATTGAGAAAAGCCCTGAGCAGGAGCTTTTGAGTGCTCGTTCTTTGGTGGAACAATAAGACTATTACCTCAAAAGTTTATATGGAATTTGAGATTGATACCAAATATATAAATGCAGAATCTCAGAACAATCGGAATTATATTCTGAAAATTATTCAAAAAATGAAACATGTAAAGATAAAATTATTACAGAAATTAAATTCTAGGGTTCTGATGATGCGATGCTATAAATGTTTTCATTCTCAATATAAATTTCACTCGAATCGGATATTCTGTTATTGCAATATAAAGATTTTTTTTTCAATATTCAAATTGAATTTTCAATGGTTTTGTTGACACTATGGCCAAAAAATTTTGTATGAGGCTTGTTATCAGCATCTTTCATTTGTCCGTAACATTTCATTCCGATTGGTTTCGTATTTTCTGAGATATCGAGGAACAAAAATTTTGAATGGCCATATTTTATGGAACACTCTGTACGATTTGGCTGGTTAACGAACTCAACCGAGCAATTTGGGACCCGAACTCATCCTGAAAATTTCAAGTCTCTAGGACAATCCCTTCGAAAGTTATTGTGCTAACGGACGGCCGGGCGGCCCCACGGACAGAATCGATTTTTGATGACAGGGGGACCTAATCTGGGATAGAAAGGTTGTTTCTACCAGCAACACCCTGGAGAGAGTTGCAACCCCATCAGGAATTTCAATGGGGAAAGTGCGCAGTTTTGTAGCACAAATGTATGAATGGATTCTAATTTATATGACCCTGCAGTTTGTGCTATATCAAGTGAATGTTTGTTTAATTTATACATAGTGGTACCATAATTCCATAAAAACACCATGTAACCTTGTGAATATTCGCTTTATAGATCACAAACTGCAGATTCATAGAAATTTGAATCCATGCATACATTTGTGCTACAAAAAACTACCCACTTTCTCTATTCAAATTCCTGATGGGTTGCAGCCATCGAGATATAATAGAGAAGAGACGCTATGACGTACAATTGAGTAAGGAAAAATAGTACCACTGGGCGGGGCTAAGTTGGGGACCAATATGGCGAAAAGTTCAGGTTTGAATGAAGTTGCCAGTGTTTTCTGTTTACAAATTTCACCCAAAAAATAGGACGTGTTGGGTCTTTAGGAATCCTTTTCACATAAGGTCAATTGAATATCGAATAAACAATTTTTCTTCAGGCGATAAGATACACATATAAAAAGATATCAGATTACCAAGACAGACTAGCAAAAATTTCGAATGCGGATCTCTTCAGTACTCATCCCTACTTGTGATATGTTTTTCCTCTAATTTTCTTCTTATCTGTCTCTTCTCTGCTTGAAGAAAGCCTTACAGTGCACGATACCAATTTTATTGTATATTATTAAGCTTTAAGCAGAAAAAATCACAATTTAACTAGAAACAGGCGCAAGAATCACGATTCCTCCAGAAAATTCAACGATTGTCAAATTTGACGTTAGGTGGTAGTAATATGGCGCATCTGATACCACGTTTATTTCAATCATGGCAACTCTATTCTATCCTATCTCTATGGTTGCAACCCTCTCCAGGGGGTTGCTATAGGTTATAGTAGAAACAAGCTTTGACCCCTTGTCATAAAAAATCGACCTGTCTGAGTGTTTCTGATTCGTTGTTGAGTGATTGAGGGTGGACACTCTTAAATGAGACACCCTATATATTTTAACCTACTGTAAATGCCCATTATAACACGTCAAACTCAAAGAAAACTGGTGATTTCAAAAAAGCAAATGGACTGTGGGTACAATTATTTTATGGGGTGATCTTTTTTGCAGTCAGGAGATATCAGATTATCAAAAACTGAGGAATTCTAATTCATATTATGACTGATAATGTTTACAAACTATATGTAAAAGGTGTTAGTGTTTGATAGCCTTTGGCTTTCGGACTTGCATATTTTGGAAACGACTAAAAATATATTTACATAATCATGTTGCAATCAGTATATTTGGAAGGAGCGGAACGGAGAAGTTTGCTAAAATATGCACTTGTGACGACAAAGCTAATTAAAAATTCAATTTCAGATTAAAGCGGCTGATAAGTTCAAGAAAATATCCGTGTTTATGAATTCGAGATAGAATCTGGGGTCACAATCTTCAAGTGAAAGTTTCCTATCCATTTGTCCACTTTTTTGAGCGCTCGTTATCCTTAAACGAGTGCTTATCGTTTTGCCCAAATGTCTGTAATTTTCGAAATTTGAGACGAAAATGGTATCAAACGGTAGGGTTCGACTCCCTGATGACGAATTCGTGGTCAAACTCAATTTTTTCCGTAGGGCCGGTCGTCCGTTAGTACGATAACTTTCGAAGAGATTGTCCTAGAGACTTGAAATTTTCAGGGTGAGTTCGATTCCCAAATGCCTCGGTTAATTTCGTTAACCAGCCAAATCGTACAGGGTGTTCCATAAAATATGGCCATTCAAAATTTTGTTCCTCAATATCTTAGACAAAACGAAACCAATCGAAATGAAATGTTGCGGCCAAATGCAAGATGCTCATAATAAGCGTCATGCAAAATTGTGTGCCCATAGTATACACAGAACCATAGAAAATTCAATTGGAATATTGAAAAGAAGAAAATTCATATTTCCGTAAAAAGATATCCGATTCCAGTGAAATTTAGCTTGTGAATGAAGACTGATATACTGAATGTTCATGCGAAATTTCAAGAGGATCGCATCATCAGAACCATAATATTCAATTATTTTTTATTCATTTTTTACATATTTCATTTTCTGAATGATTTCCAGAGTATAATTCAGCTTGTGCCGATATTCTGCATTTATATATCTAGTGTCAATCTCAAGTCCATTAAAAAGTTTGAGGTAATAGTCTCATTGCTCCACCAATGAACGAGCGCTCAAAAGCTGTGTTTTTTCCTAATTGTTGCGTGACAGTTTTCCGGGAAAAAACTTGCTACAGTTTTGCCCAAATATCTGAGATTTGAGACTGACTATTCCATTGATTTGAAATTCAGTTAAAAGGTTTCCATAGCGACGATCAAATTTCGGTAAAATATTGACAGGTTATGGATAGCCTTTGAGTCTTTAATGAGCGGTTTGTGACTATCTTTCTATGCACTATGACCAATGAGGTCTTCTGTGCGTTACCATAACAGAGCTACATTTTGCCCAGGAATGTAACCTTCTTCGCAAAGTTGATTATTTTCCTAGGAGACTTCGCTATTAGGTATGTCGGCTGGAGTCAAGATCGCATCACCCAGTAGAGTGGTCTAGTTTGCGCCAATACATTGCATTGGTATAGGTAATATGTACTTGGTGGCCGATTCACACCTACAGATATCGGAGTTTTCCTTTCCGTGATATCTCACGAAACAGTGACCTGTGAAAAGGCCAGTAAGCAGCCTTAACTCGTTTTTTGATAACCAAAGAGCCTTTTTTTGAAGGTGCAATCAGCCTTTTTGCTTGCCTTTGACTAGGTGTGTTAATCCACAGTAAGAGTGTTTCTCTCTTTTTTCCCAATCAGTATAATGTGAGTGGTTATACCAGAAAAGAACTTAAAACTTCTCGGAAATTCGAAATTGAAGGTATGAAATTCAATATTGGACATTTGTCGATCCAATATTGAATTTCGAAAATAACCAGTCGGAAATGTGAATTTCAAGTTTTCTATTATTAACTTAATTGTGTTGACTTAGGTAGAACCGGTTTTAACTGATAAAATGATACTTTTTTGTGCCGGTGATCTTTGGAACCACAACATACAGGAGAATTGGTTTATAATGGATATAATTGATAGAACCAGAGTTTTTATACATTTTCGACATGATACCGCAATCTGTACGATTTGGGTAATCTATTGAGAACCTAGGCAAGTTGATGAAGAAGAAGAAGGAAAAAGATTTCGAACACTTGTTCTTATATGACTAGAATGTAACTAAAAGCTTCCAGGATATTTAAATTTGCTTTATCATTTTCCCAATATGAACACGCGTGCAAGATCTTCCGACTTCATATTATTCAGAAGAGCAAGAAATCGATCTGAAAAATGTGAAGAGAAAATAAAATAATTCAATATGCAGCTGATATACAGGGTGTCCCGGAAAATGTGGGAAATCTCTCGGATTGAGATAGAACATAAAAAATGAAGTTGACAAGTTCCCATAATTTTTTTTCCTAGCGGCTCTCCCTACGAAGATACGACCTCCTAAATGACGCCACTGGAAATCCATTTTAGTGGAATAAGTTTCAAACTACTCGACATAATTTGATGAAAATTTGATATGATTAGTAGTATTAAGAACCTCTTAAATTACCGCACTCAAATTTCATTTAGCTTATTCAGTTTACCAAGGGCGGACTGGGTTGTACATTTTAATGCTTACATTTTAAACACCCTGTATGATAAGATGCTAAGAAAACAAATTTGGATACCTTGAACATTAAGCTAAAGAAAAGGTACCCTTGTGCAGTGTCGATAAATGAACCGTTTCCGAAAAAAATAATGAAAGCGGTAAGTAATTGAAATTTATTCCACTAAAATGAATTTCCAGTGGCGTCATTTAGAAGGTTGTATCTACGTAGGGAGGGCCGCTAGGAAAAAAAATATGGGAACTAGTCATCGTCATTTCTTAAATTCTATCTGAATCCGACAGAATTCCCACATTTTCTGGGACATCTTGTATATTCTTAGAAAAGAAAAAAGAACAGAAAAAATTAAAGGAGCACTGGGTGAAGACAAGTTTATATAAATATGATAATTTGCTCTAATTATATCTTATTATACCGATAAAAAGCTACACGTGTGACATTTATCAAAACAACACTGACACTGATATGGATACATATTCATTTTAATTTAACGATATTGTTACGAGATTAAGAATAATTTCTTGCACGAAGCTGAGGTCGGTTATCTGTCAAAAAACAACAATTTGCAGTTAATGCAGTTATATTTTGATCGGAAAATAACATTACAAATCGGAAACTCAAAAGTTAGGTATTGTATTATACAGTGAAACTTCCATATTACGAAAGCGCTAAATCCGCAAAAAAATTCGTTATACAGAAAATCTGTTTCTATAATCGGCAATGTCGCGGTCAACTACACTGATAAATTTAAGTTTATCATTCAAACTCAAGCACTTCCTTTTAGACATTTTCATTCAACTTTCACACTAGCGTAATGGTTAGATTGAAGCCAAACAGCCAGGGGTGTATTTAAAACTGTTTCAGAAGGATCTCTCTGCCCGCCGTGATGATTTAGTTTAAGGTCGGGATTTATTACGTACGTCCGGAAAAATTTCGGAAAAAAGCCCTCCCTTTTACCTTCTTACCAATACCTATTAAAAGAGTGATGTTCTCTATAACGAATATTTCGTTATAGAGAGAATTTGCTATGTTTTAGAGGATGTTTTTAACATGGAATTTGGATTGAAGGGGCAATGTCTTGTACGAAATTCGTTATACAGACTTTCGTTATAGGGAAGTTCCACTCAAGGGCGTAGCCAGAGTTCAGAGTTATTTTTTGTTGCAAAAATAATCTTTCATTTTGCACTTAAACCAACTTATCTCCGAAAATCTAGTTAAAATTATCAATTCATATCAGCAGACTTTAACTGAAGGAATTCACCATAAAAAATATGGTTTGTGTTTTCTCACTGTTTCATTTTTAATATCTATTCATATGTTGTTGGCACTATTTTGGAGTAAAACATTAAAAAACTCTATTTAGTTTCAATGAAAGCACACATCCACAATAATTTCATATTGATGCATCCTGTAAGTATTGTTTGGGAAATAAATATTGTTTTTTAAGTTTTTGTTTGAGTGAATAAAATTAAATTCTGAAGCATATTTGAAAAATAGGTTTACCTAACCTAACCAGGAATATCTATGTTGAATATTGTTTCCGAAGTAGGAAAAGGATTATTGAATTCTTAAAAACAACAAATACTTGCTACAGAAAGCGACCCTCACAATTCCCGGCACCTACAAAGTCAATTGCCAAAATATCTCTTCTCTATTATATCTCGAAGAAACGAACTGATTGTCTGGTAGCTGAAACCATAAAGAAACTGATTTCATTTTCGACATTCTGATCTGCCATAAAACTAGTCAAGAAAAACTCAAAATATTAAAATCGATGTATATCAATACTTTTCATTCATTGAAATTGACAAAAATTAAGTCATATTCACAAAAACATACAAAATATCATTATTCAAAATGGAAAATGTACACAATGAAAATCATGTAAAAGTATAAAAACAAGTGGAAAAGAGACAAAACAATAACTTAGAAAATCCACCGGTTTTCCTTTTGAACTTCATCCTTGGTGAAACTTATACGTATATACAAAAATTTAATATTATCCTAACTCTTCAATCTGAACACACAAAAACGCTATAACATCAATAATATCACAAATTCTTCTTGGAATAAATCTATGGTAATCAGTCACTTTCTCGGCAGTTTGTGAAGTTTATAAATCATTCTAGTCCTTTGAAATTCTCCCATAATTTTTGTGAAGCCCAAAACTGCATTCTTTCTTTGAAAAATCCCTGTTGTACAGTTTCTCTGATTTGACCTTCTTCAGACGATCCAGTAATGTTCAGAAGGAACAAATTTTCATTTTTCATGTTTTCCAATCCGGTGATGTTCACACTTGGCCAGAAATTTTCTAGTGAGCTTCTCTGTGGGTTTCCATTGATGGCGAAGTTCGTCCATCTTTCTAGGATCAATTCAGTCATTTGTTTGTCTACTGGGTCTTCGTTTTCATCAGGGAATAATGCGGCAGAGTTGAATAAGTATAGTGAATCATCGCAGTGGGCCACACCTAGTAAAAAAATTAATGATGATCTTTCGAATACCTTTCGAAATAAATCTCAATTTTAATAAAGATTTAAATCGAAGGATTTTCACTGCAAATTTTATTGTATCGTTCGAATTTATAAAGAAAGGAGAAAAAATGTCGAAGTTAGGAGGTAGAGGTATGTTGTATACAGGGTGTCCCGGAAAATGTGGGAAATCTTTCGGATTCAGATAGAACATAAAAAATGAAGATGACAAGTTTCATAATTTTTTTCTAGCGGCCCTCCCTACGAAGATACGACCTCCTAAATGACGCCACTGGAAATCCATTTTAGTGGAATAAGTTTCAGACTACTCGATATAATTTGATGAAAATTTGATATGATTAATATTAAGGACCTCTTAAATCACCGTTCTCAAATTTCAATTAGCTTTTTCAGTTTACCAGGGGCGGACTGGGTTGTACATTTTAATGTTTATATTTTTAACACCCTGTATGATAAGGTGCTAAAAAATTAAATTTGGATACCTTGAACATTAATCTGAAGAAAAGATAGTCTTGTTCAGTGTCGATGAAATGAACCGTTTTCGAAAAAAAAATAATGAAAGAAGTAAGTAATTGAAATTTATTCCACTAAAATGAATTTCCAGTGGCGTCATTTAGGAGGTCGTATCTTTTTAGGGAGGACCGCTGTGAAAAAAATTATGGAAACTTGCCATCTTATTTTTTATGTTCTATCTGAATCCGAGAGATTTTCCACATTTTCACGGTAAGACCAAGAGACTCGGGAGGACGGGTCTGCCTCAGGGTTCAGTTCCGTCTCCATTATTATTCTTATTTTTCACTGACGATTTTCCAGAATACCTATGATTTTGCAGATTATTTTCTACTGCCATCACAGCTTCAAATAAGGTCACATTGAAATATCTAACTCAAAATTCTATCGATGGATTTCAGAAAAAAAATTGAAGTCTAGAGATTAATGAGTCAGATTATGACGTATGATGAAATATAAGTTTTCACGTGACAGCATTAACAGTATACATCATGACTGTTATTCAACATTCAACCAATTACAATGAAATGAATGCTAAAGCCGGTCCCAGACAATGCGTGTATTTGACGAATATTCGGCATTGGCGGTGCTTCGCGTAGTGTGTGGGAGCTCTAGTACAGTCAAATAGGGTTTTTAGCAGGAAAGTTTTGGGGTAGTTTTGATTTTTTCGGTTTTTTATGTTTTTTGGGGTGCTGAATCCGAATCTGAGGTTTGCTAACAAAATTTCGTGAGGGAACATTGAAAAAAATACAAAAAAAGAGAAAAAATCTCATTCTTTGGCAGTTTTCTGCTTATAACTCGGAAACTATCAACTTTTCGTGAAAAACCTTTCCATACAAAATGAAGGTACATGAAATTTCCTACAAAGTGTATTATCACAGCTTGTTCTGCGACAACCCGTTCTGGCTCAAATTATAGTTGAAAATGAGGTATTTTCTATGACTCAATAAATGAAAATAAATTAAATTCCGTGGTTCCGATAATGCGAACGTCTTGAAATACTGCATGAACATTCAGTAAGTATATCAGTCTCGATTCACAAAAAAAATTTAACTCGAATCGGATATCTTGTTATGGAAATATAAATATTCTTCTTTTCAATATTCCAATTCAATTTTCTATGGTTCTGTTCACACTATGGCCACCAAATTTTGCATGAAGCTTCTTATGAGCATCTTGCATATGACCGCAACATTTCATTTCGATGGGTTTCGTTTTGTCTGAGATATTGTGGAACAAAAACTTTGAATGGCCATATTCTATGTTTCATAAAACATTCTGTTCCTCAATATCCCAGATAAAACTAAACCAATCGAAATGAAATGGTGCGGCCAAATGTAACATGCTCATAAAATAAGCCTTATTCAAAATTGCGTGACGATAGTGTGAAGAGAACCATAGAAAATTGAATTGGAATCTTGAAAAGAAGAATCTTTATATTTCCATAACAAGATATCCGATTCGAGTTAATTTTTTTTTGTGAATCGAGACTGATATACTGAATGTTCATGCAAAATTTCAAGACATTCGCGTTATCGGAACCACGAAATTTAATTTATTTTCATTTATTGAGTCATAGAAAATACCTCATTTTCAACTATAATTTGAGCCAGAACGGGTTGTCGCAGAACAAGCTGTGGATACAATTTGTAGGAAATTTCACGTACTTTCATTTTGGATAGAAAGGTTTTTCACGAAAAGTTGATAGTTTCCGAGTTATAAGCAGAAAACTGCCAAAGAATGAGACTTTTTCTCTTTTTTGTATTTTTTGCAATGTTCCCTCACGAAATTTTGTTAGCAAACCTCAGATTCGGATTCAGCACCCCAAAAAACATAAAAAATCGAAAAAATCAAAACTACCCCAGAACTTTCCTGCTAGGGGTTTTTTTGAGCACAAATTGACTGGACTACTCAACTTCGGGTATCATTCGGCATTGGCCTTCTATCCGAAGTCTTGTCGGTACGGGCTGCACGAACCAAAGGAAGACGAAGTACATTCGCGCTCATTCGTGTTAGCTCCCAGACAATGTGTTTATCTACGCGTAGTCGCGTACTATACGGCCTATTCTGTCTTCAGTCAGAGTCGTGCGACGTGATTACACGGTGCTTTTAGGTATTATTCGTTTACTGTTCGCTACTGTTCTATACTGAGGCCGTTTGGCGAACGTTTGTCAACAGAGAAACGAATGTCGAACATTTCGCGATTGGCGCAGTGTCTGGGAGGGTACCCGAAGACGAATTACGAAGGCACATTGGCCGAATGCATGCATTGTCTGGGACCGGCTTAACGCGTATGTAATATTCAACCGCCAATTCTGATCTTTTTCATTCGCTAGCTTATTTCAATAATTTTTCTCGAATACGGCCCAAAAAAACGGATAATCACCATGATTTCCAGACAGTCCATTTTTTCTGTGTTTTTCCGGAAAGCACCTGTAATGTCCATAAATGAAAGAAATATTTACCAAAGTCAAAGTCAATGGTTTCATTTGTTGCAGCCCATACATCTCCGTAAGTTTGCCTGCCCTTGTATTCGAAACTATAAGCCCATATGGGTTTAGTACCGACTGCAGCATGGGACATAACTGATTGATAAAATCCATATTTATTTGAACGATCACTCCACAACTGAAAGACAAAGTTCAAGATGAAGTTTTTAGAACATTAATAATCACTAGAAATATGACAACTGGAATTTTTCATCAATATTTTACTCACATCGATAAATCCTTGTACATTTCGAGGATTTTTTAAATCTAAAAATTCTTCTCCAGCCATATAAAGATCCTGAGCTTTTTTGTATAAATTCTTAGTTTCACTTTCTGGAACACTAACGCTGTAGTACATTTCTTTTTCCATCAAAGTTGGGAAGTTTTTGTTCAAGGCTTCTCTTGTACCTGCTTGCCTTAAAAGGGCTGCAAAAACAATAATTGAACAAAAAATAATAAAAAAATAAATTATTAATAACATGTTTTGATTTCACGGGAAATTTCAAGTTTTTTCTTTAAAAAAATCATTATTCAGTTTTCCTTGTAGTCTCATCAAAATTTGACCACATTTTCGGAAAAGGCAATAAATTTGCTACAAGATGAGAGAGTCTTTATGCAGAAAACACTCTTATTGTAGGAGGGGTAAGGAGAAGAATATCACGATTCTGAAGTTAAATGTGGTCAAATTTGACGAGACTACGAGGAAAACTAAATAATGATAATTTTAGAGAAAAAACTCGAAATATTTCGTGAAATCAAGAAATGTCAAATTGAAGAATAACCGTCAACATTTCGACCATGTGTTATATGACATTTTTTGTTGCAAATCACTTGTATGATCACCCCTCGAAGTTTATCCACTTTGAAAGTAGACACCCTGTATATTTTGGCTTCTCTTTCAAGTCTTGAACCAGTATTTTGATAATTTAAATACGTGTTTATCAGTAAGTAAGTAAATATACGAATATGCAGTTCTTATGTATCAGTTGCTTCTAAATGGGATATATCGAATAATGTTTTTTTCTACTCACCACTAGCTCTTAAGGTGCCTTCATTTTGAACAGTCCCTATAATCCATGGAACACTGTAGAAATCTCCAGATAGTATATAATCCTTTGGCGTTTGGGTCAAAAAAGGTGCAGGATTTCTTTCAGTTTGATTTTCCGTTACCAACGTATAAACTGAGAGAGGATCTACCGAGAAATACTGAAAAAAGGGAAGGAATCACTTTGGTGAAATCTGATTGAGTTTGTCGAGTCGTTTCATTCTAAACGACAAACCCCTCATTAGATCTGTCAATGTTGTTTTAAATACCATTCACGATTCAGTTAAACGAAAGATCTGCTTGGTCTAAATATCTAGTTCACCACCCAGTTACCGATTTTCAAAATATTTGGCATTTTTTTTCGTTATAATGTTGTGATGCCACTGTTTCAATTTGAGCACCGGCAAATCGATATTTCGAAAATCGATAAAGAAAAAATATAAAATAAAAAAAAATCGTTCATAATTCAGGTGCCATCTGTCTTAAGAGAAGACAGCTAGATCTCTGTTTTTTTAGAGAAAAAGAATTGTTTTTGGGTGATTCCTACTCTTATTGTATATACTTGGCACTGTTCCTATCTTAGCAACAACTCTTGTAAATACTTGGCACTGTTCCTATCTTAGCTAACCTAACCAAAGCTAATAGGTTAGCTTGAGTTAGGTTAGGTCAGGTTAGCTAATAGGTTAGCTTGAGTTAGGTTAGGTCTGGTTAGCTAAGATTCAGCTAAATGCCAAGTATTTATAAGAGTGGGGATCACCCAAAAACACATGTTGTGCTAAATCTTATTTGGATAAGCCAAATTTTGAAAAAGATATACCGCATTTTTTAGGTTGAAAATGGAACTGATGAAAAAATAAATGACAAATGATACAAAACTGATACAGGGAACATCAGAGGTGAATAAGTGAGACAAGTGAATGTGACCCTACAGTTGGAACCAAGCAGGAACCACTTACCTTGAAAATATCCCCAGATTTCACCAAATCTTTAGCGTCGACTTTCCTGAGACAATCTACAATAGTTTTTGAACTTGATACATCGCAATTGAATAGACTTGCTTGCAGGGGTCCAATCTGACTTTGAAGAGCATTTAGAGGGGCAGACCACAAGACGAAAGCAGAACCACTTTGACTGATAGCTTGGTGGAAAAGTCCTGAAAATACAACAAAACCAATGAGGAATTCTGAAAATAAGATAAGCTAACGAAAGCACTAAAAATGTTCATAAATTTTTCCTCATACCGTTCACATCGGAAATATACGATATTCAATGCATCAGAGGGAGAACAGTAGTATATTTTAAAGATTTACCGGATTTACGTGCTATGTTTCTGACGTAATAAATGATCAACTGCGAATTATGCGCTAATAAGCTGATCAAGTGATCAGCTTGGAAATGTACAATTCTTTCGACTTGATCATTTATTTTCAGGGTTTATTTATTACAATGCCTTCATTATAATGTGTTTTGTTCCAGGATTTTGTTGAGTTATTCAATTTCGAATTTTACACGATGTGACAGGTGCGCAAAAGCTGCTTACTAGGTGGCCATACGAAGCGCGATAACTTATTAACTTTATTGAGATCTTAATATTTTTTTCTATTTGTTTTCTATATAAAACTCACCCTTGGAAAGAGGGCTGAGCATATGCAAATGGACGGAGCTAGCACCTGCGCTGTGACCAAACAGAGTAACTTTTCCAGGATCTCCACCGAAACTTTTTATGTTCCTTTGTACCCATTTCAGTAGAAGGACTTGGTCTTTCAAGGCGTTGTTACCTGGAGCTTCATCATCAAGAGTTGAGAATAATCCTAGAAAAAGCAGAAATTAAGTACCTAAATTGCTTAATAGTTGTTGATTTCCTATCAATTCGTTTCAGAATTTTTCGCTCAGATCGAATCCTTGTCTTAAAGAAGAAGAAATGAATGTCGACCTCAAAATTAAAGCTGAGTTTTATGTACACGAATTTGTTCACCAATGACTCATTTTAATGTTTGTTTTTTTGCATTTTTATGTATGACTAGCTTTTACCCGCGACTTCGCATAAGTTTTTTTGTTTTCTCCCGGCTGTAAGTTCCATTGCAACAATGTCCCACTATCGTGTTCCAGTCCTCAACTTCAACTTCCTACCCTATAAGTTAAGTACTGTGATGGAATGTCGCTAAGTTTCGATCCAAGTAAAACTGTTAAATAAAGATAGTTGCATCAAAATTTTATCATAAATTCTCTAAATTATGGCGCCTACCAACCCTCTAAGTTAGAAAAGTGATCAAATACTAACTTGAAGTCTTAGTAACACTCAGTTGAAAAAAACATCAAAATCATTTCAGTAGCTATGGCGTCATGCGCTTCTTGACACGATCACGCTAGATTTCCGTGGGAACGAGGTATTTTCCCGCCGTAAAAAGTAGCCTGTGTCCGTGCCTAGGATCCTATCTTTATATTAACCAAGTCTTATAAAAATCCGTTCAGACGTTAAGGCGTGAATGAGGTAAACTTTTAAAACAAACGATTAAAAATCACTAACTTAATTAGTTTTCTGCCTACTGCCTACGCCTTAAGTACGATAGCATGAATATTAATAGCCCATATCCTTTTCTAGGTTACTATCTATCACCTAACTAAATTTTATCAAAATCCGTTCAGCCGTTTAGGCATGATAGAGCAAAACTCCCAGCAAAAACCATACAAAAATCACTAACTCAATTCAGTGTTCTGCCTACTTCCTACCCCCTAAGTATACGATGACGTGATCATTTTGATCTTATATCCGTTTTTAGGTAACCATCTATTACCTTACTAAATTTCACCAAAATCTGTTCAGCCGTTTAGACGTGAAAGAGCAAAAGTCCAAACAAAAACGACTAAAAATCACTAACTCAATTTAGTTATCTGCCTACTGCCTACCCCCTGAGAACGATGGCGTGATTATTTATAGCCTTTGACCATTTCTAGGTTATCATCTATCACCATACCAAATTTCATCAAAATCCGTTCAGCCGTTAAAGATTAACAGACAGACAGACAGAGTTACTTTCGCATTTATAATATTAGTATGGATTGATATGGACAACCAAACATAAAGTATTCAGAAGCGATACGAGAAATGTTACAACTTAATTGAAATATATAGGTACTTTCATATTATGTCAAACGTATTTCTTATGCGAAATAAAAATGTATTTCAATCAAAAATTCATACTCGTTCATTAATGGAGCGATTAATAAACTAGTTGATTGAATAACTCTTATAACCCCCTTATTCAAAAGATCATTCATTTATTGTGAATTGTTTCCATTTCTTTATTTCAAATCAATGGGTTAGTTTTCGCAAATCAAGAATTTTTATCTCTAGAAGTAGAAGCAAGAAAAAATAAAGTTATATCTACATTTTAGCTTGAGAATTATAACATCCATGTTTCCGAATAATAAAGGGTACCTACATTTTGAATAAGAAAATAATGGCTGTTAAAACACATACGAACTAATTGAAAATTACCATTTTACGACTCGTAGTAAAAAAAAACATTTATGGAGGTCGTTCTCTAATTATGTATCCAATGAATGAAGATTATGGTAAAACTATTATCTTGTCAAAAAACATACTCACATACTCACTGAAGTATACTTCCATTATTAGGATTAATTTTTTCTGTAACCGTTCGGAAAGTGGGTACTTCCTAGACGATTTTTCTTTGAGAAAGTAGCATTTCCTAGCCAAGTACGGGAAGTGCGTACTTCCCCGATCATTAACAAAGCAACGAAATAACGGCTGACAGTTTATAAGAAATAGATGTAAAAAGTTATCATGCTTTTTATCATCATTCGCAATAAAATATGGAAAGCAGCAGCTGAAGTGTTTCCTCACGGTTGCCGAAAAGAGAACAAACCCAAAAATAATTTTTTTGGACTCGCAGACTTATAGAATTTTATCTGCTCGCCCACTTGTTGGAAAAAATTCTCTTACCCATAACTCCAAGTCTGTAGTTGAATGTAACTAAGATTATATTCTTATCCATCAATTTTTCGGGTCCGAAGAAGTCACTGGTACCTCTTCCTGCAAAATAACCTCCCCAGTGAATGGAAACCATGACTGGTAACAATTGATTTTTATCTAGAACCTGAAAATTCAATCGAATTAGGTATCCATATTCAAAATCATTGTTCTGTATTATATACAGGGTGTTCCTGAATTGAACGTACAAACGAAAAGGGGAGATGTCTTAAGTGAGTTTAAGAAAAAAAAGTCTCATAAACATGGGGTCGCAAACGTTTCGTTTTCGATATACAGGGTGTTAAAGTTTCAATCAAAATCATGTGTTGATTATACGAGTTTATCGAATCTTTATGAATAATCGCTACAGATCAGGAAAATTTCCATAAAAACTGACACTGAATTCATTCACCACAGCTTACAAAGTGGCCTTCCTATTATAATTTGGATTTTCACGAGGATTTCGAGAGGATCGTTAAAAATTTTTTTTCTCGAAATCGTTGGTAAATACGACAAAACTACAAGGGACCGAAAAGTTTAGTATAAGAACAAAGCTTCTTTTTACATTTTTTCAAATTAACAGTTGCTCACCAGAAAAAAGTTCTGCAGAAGAACAGGTGGCAGTGTTCCAGAAAAAATATCACCCTGTAGATCTTCTATCGAAATTGCCATGTCACGTGATGAGAACTCTCAAATGTAATATCTATGTCAAATTTCAGTTGAATATCTTGTGAAGTGTAGATACTATGAGAAAAAAACTTGAAAACAATTCAAACTTCAACACTCTGTATCTCGAAAACGAAACGCTCGCGACCCCATGTTTATGGGACTTTTTTTTCATAAACTCACTTAAGGAATCTCCCCTTTTCGTTTGTACGTTCAATTTAGGAACACCCTGTATACATATTTTTTACAAGAGTTCATGGATTCATGTTGATGAAAATTCTACATTGTGGAAAGGGAAAGAAAATGTGTCATAAAATTTACCTTAGGTACATAAACATTCGCGTAAAGACAGTCCTCTTGTCCTTCTACCTCTGGATTAACGAAGAGGTAGTTCTTTTGGATGCATACTGGGCCATCTTTTGTTGCATCTAACACTTCTTCCCATTTGTCTATTGGTTGTGGTGCCTAAAATCAGGGAAATAGATTAATGAAATTATCATATACATTAAAATTTGATGCCATCTATGCTCCATTAGGTACGATTTCTCCAAATTATTTTGGTTAAATATAACTTTCTTACATTACAAATGAAAAATAATGAACCATTTTTAAATGGCTACCTTGAATCTCAAATCTCCTACAGGTGGTTTGGCGTAAGGAATACCCTTGAAGGCTTCAAAATTTCTTCCATTTCTTGATAAAAAGCAAGTACCCCTCACAGGTCCATCTTCAGTGTTAATAATGGGATGATGTAAAATGGCTGATATCACATTCACATAAGTCGACAGACACAGGGTAAATATTAGGAATCCTTTAAAATCAATCATCATAGGAAATTAACGTGAAAACTGAAATGAAAAATATCCACCATTGTATTGAAATTCGTTATCATATTTCAATTTTTTTGCATGACTTCAAAATAGCAATTAATTTTTTCGTGAGGTTTTCATGTTGGTTGATTAGAAACTCAACAGTGCTTTTCAGGGCAGTATTGCCCCAAAAATTGTAGTAACGAAATTTGCCAAAAAAGAATTAAATGAGTTTTTACTATCCAAATTTTTACTAGTAATGATTCAAATTGTTATAGTCGATTTTGCCAATGTTTTAGAAATATGTGGAAAGAATCTCAGAAGAAATAAGTTGTAGATATAAAGTGGAACTTCCCTATAACGAACGTCTGTATAACGAATTTCGTACATTGTTAAAAACAACCTCTAAAACGAAGTTAATAGTGATAGTGCTTTTAGAAAAGAAGTGTATAGATCATTCTACAACGGAAAATTATTGAGAAACATTTTATAGTGATCTCTATGAATTTTTGGAAAATCACTCATCTCATGGTATGAAATTTAATTCAGATTTGAAAATAAGTGTGTGAACGCTCGGAGTTTATTTTACGAAATATCATGAGATAAAAGCTACACATTTCCATGAACATAAAATCCTGGATGTTGTATATGTGAATGATTTTCTTGACCGTACCATGAGATATTGGGATGATATGCTGGGTACACATGGTATACAATCCTATGAAAATGACTTCTCAGTATAAAAAAAATCGTTGAAAAACACAAAACCGCATTTCAATTTCTAAGATTTGATTAATTATTTCATTGATTACATTATGCGTCTTCCTAATTATTGAATGCAAATAAGTATACCTTCTAATTGTGATGAAGTGAGATTAATATTTTTTCAAATTAAATGTAGGTATAATAACCGATAAAAAGTATATTGAAGTGTCACTCACTCAACTTTAAAATGATTCACAACACCGCATCTATCACTTTTCAAATAATAATGAAGTAGGTAGATATCAACAAGTTATAAATAATAACATTATGATATCCTTGGAAAAACTTGTACGGAAAAAAATAATTCATATACTTTTAATTAGTGAAGGGAAATGGCCTCAACTTCTTCAGAAGAAGGTTCCCAGAAAAATAAATCATAACATATTTATTTATTAATATCTAATATTTTCTGGATTGTTCGAAGTAAAACAATTTGATGAACTCACCAAAAATGTATGAAAAGTAAGTAAAAACACCCGTTTCCGACAATACCAGCTTCAGAACTGAATATTCTCAGCATATTACTTGAAATTTATAGTGGGAGAAATTATCGAGTTCATATAATTTCTTTTGATACAAACCAGAATGCGAAATCCATCAAGTGATCCTCAAAAATCCACGTGTGCTGTGTGTCTCATCGTTTATATTTGGATGCAGTTCTTTTTGATACAGGTACTTTCCATTATCGCCTCAAATCTCGATGCAAGGAGTGGGGTGATTTCGATTGAATATTGAAAAAATCGAAATTTTGAACTATCTGAGTTGTCACAGGCAGAGGAAATTTCCAAAATCATTGTGATAGCATTAGGGAGGTTGAAAAAGTCTGTAATATACAGGGTGTTCTGATTTTTTCCGACAAACTGAAATGGGTGATAGATCACATTATTTTAAGCAAAAAAGTTCCTATGAACATGGGTCCGAAAATGCTTCGTTTCCGAGATACAAAGTGTTGAAGTTGAAAAAATGATTCGCGTTTTCTTTAATATGTTTTGACTGCTTCGAAATCCTTTCATGAAATTTCTTATACAGGGTTTTTGTGGGACCATAAATTCGAATTTGTGGTCGATTTAATTGTATTTTCTAGAGGGCGCCACCGGCAACCATTTCAACCCATGTAAACCGTTGCAACTTCTTTGTGCTACCCTGTACACCGTTTTGGAATTGAAAAATCGATTCTCTCATCCTTTCTACTTAAAAAAGGTATACCTCATCGAAGTCGCTAGGAGCAATCGTTTCAGAAAAAAATGCATTTAAAATCGAAGGGGCTCAAAACTTCCCCGAAAAGTATTTCCATTCAAATATTTAATTTGAATTCATTTTGAAAATTTCTAAGGTGAAATGCATGCGAATTTTCTATTGCCCACTAATAAGTAGAAAAGATATGCTATGTAATTGTTGTTTTTATGTGTTCTGAATATTCTGTTTCCTGAAATATTGAGTTGTTGGGATGCTTTACGAATACTGAGTTTTTATTTTCTTCGAAGGTACCAACTTTCATGCAATTATTTGGAATCAGTCGAAAGATATTAAAGAAAACCCTGTATCTCGGAAACGAAGCATTTCCGGACCCATGTTCATAGGAACTTTTTTGCTTGAAATGATGTGATCTATCACCCATTTCAGTTTGTCGGAAACAAATCAGAACACCCTGTATAAGTGATATCTCAAAAATGATCAAATATTTTATCAATAAAAAATTTATGATAATGGGATGTACCCCATCACACCATTAGACTAATCTCTATCTATGCAAAGCGGTTGCGTCAAAAGGACAACATATTCCTCATTGTGAAAGGTCCATCCTGTATTTTTTCAAAATTGATAGATCTAATCACAGCTAAAGAGCTGATAATATGCCTGATATCTAAATCCTAATTGTTATTCAATTAAAACCAGCATAATGTTATCGATTGAAATAAAATCTGGGAGGATTCTGCATTTCTAGAAAAACTTTTAAGGTTTTCACTCCCAGTCTCTGAAACATAAATAATTAGAACAAATTTAATTAAGATTAAGTGCTCCTGCTAAAATCTTTGCACTCATTCGTCTAGGAGCAAATTGGTTTTGTAAAAATTATTGCCTAACAGTAAAATTATAAAAGGAAATAAATGAAAAGGATAATGTAACGTTTCGGTGTCTATATCAGACACCTTCTTCAGACAAATCTGTAAAATCTTCGGAATTGTGTGTTTTCTCATTTGCATTCTTATTGACATTATTTCTGTTTCAGAGACTGGGAGTGAAAACCTAAAAAGTTTTTCAGTACAATGCTATTTAGTGACATTTAGCTTGCATATTTACTTACCTTAGCTTTCCTCTTGGATTCTTCTCCAATGAGCATTTCAAAAAAAAAATCATTTAAGAAATGATGAACCCTCAGAAAATCATAGCGATTATCAGATTTTTGTTTCGTAGTCAAGTTTTCGTGAGAAAATTATTGAATCAATTCAATATTCAAATGAAAATTAATTACTCGAATTTTAAGTGAATCATTGGAAAGATATACAAGGTGTCTGTTAAAAAATGCGAGGGACTTAAGGCGATGATTCCTCGATCAAAATAAGCAAGGGTACCGTAAAACGGGGATACTTTGTGACAGTTTTTGAGGTTTTCACACATTTTTAAACACTTCTTGAGCAGATAAAAGGTGAAAAAAATACACAGTAAATATCTGTCCTTTCGGTACACAATGAGAATATAATATTGTTGAAAAAATTATTTTGATATAGTCTTTTTCGAATTTGAAATTGGCACAATTTTACCCCGTGCTTCGGGGTAACATTGTGACAAAGCATTATTCGAATCAGAGCCTGCCTTTTGAGTATAAAATTACTAAAAATTAAAAAAAAGTATGTGCTCATATTTTTTGGATAAAAAAAAACATGAATTAACTTCAACTTTCATTGAAAACAAAAATTAATATTCTGAAAAAGAACGAAAACATGTAATGGGCTGAAATAAGAGTTAATATTAAGATTGAACGAGAATAGGCATAAAATTACACACTCACAAATTTTACAAACTGAAAAATTTTCCTGGGATATCAAAATTTCTAAGTGATCAGGTAAGCTTTGTAATGAAAATCTTTCCCTTTTTTTCTCTTTTCCTTCAAAATTTATTTTAGTTATTGCCAGTAGTCAATCACGCAAAAATCCTCAACTTGTGGCAAAATGGAATTCTTTATTATTCGTTGCTCTTAAAAAGCTTATACTGCTTTTGAATTTTCTGCACCTTTTTTTTAAATATCTTGTACCAGCTTTTTCAGCAACATGGGATTTCTGTAAGCTCTTGCTCCCAAGCGTCTCTTATATGTTTGAAGCATTCTGGCAAGATTTTGGTCGCAGTCTACATGGAAAAAATTTTAAAAAATCCTTTGTGATTATTTGGAAAACGTTGTGACATGTCACAATGTTACCCCATGCTGCGAACTTTTTTTTGTTTTCTTCGAAAAAAAGATAGTAAAATCAATGATTCTTGACTATAATTTCGAATATAATATGATAACTACAGGAGCAAATGAACCTATTTACGATTTTAACTGATAATATTTCAGATTTGGCTGTGCAGACGAAAGTTTCCGGCTTTTGAAAAAATCGACAGAATCGGTATGCTCTTCTCATGGCAGTCTACAAGTTACTAGAGAGGCCTACCACACTTATGAAGATATATTTGATTGGGCTGAGATATGTGCTGTCGCCCGGCGACAGAAAAAATTCTCTATGCGCGCGAAACTTGTAAAATATTGGGCAGTTTGTTTCGATTTGCGTATTGTCACAAAGTATCCCCAATTTACGGTAGTTCATTTAAATTTTTTTCGAAATTGACCCCCCTTCCAAGAAACAACCTTTGGAAGGCGATGACAGTTTTAAATTTTTTTACGGCTTCTTAAACAGACTGAATCATAAAACTATACAAAATATGAAGTACTAAGAAGACGTTATTTACTCAAATTTCTTAGATCTCATAACTTCATTATTAGGGGTTGAAAATAACAACGCCCTATGTTTTCGTGGCATAGATTTTCGAAAAATAAAATTCTCTTATGGTTTTCCATTCAATTCCGGAGAAAAAAGTCTCCTGCAAAATTTCTATGCAGTCGATACTTCTCTCGGAAAAAATAAAAACTTACAAGCAGTTATGATCACTGTTCTCTCCTTAATCTTTGGTTAAAAGTATGAAAAGGGCGCCTCGAAACTTTATTGTGAGTGAAATGAAGCAGATGTTATTTGGGTTGAACAGTTACTCTTCAATGCATCAACTACTTCCAGGTGGTCCACTCGAAAAGTGAAATTTTGATGCCACTCCTCCGAATCTTCTGTACGTATTCTTTATTTGTTTACGTTATTCTTCAAGTACAACACGGTCTGAAAAGATCCCGGTCCAGCAAAGAAAGCATAATCTGTTTTGCAAATACCCTGTATATTATTATTTCCTCTTGAGTGAGTTCTACGTCACTCTAACTTTTGGATCCTTTTTTTGAAAAAAAAATTGATCTTTCATCAAAATAGGTTTCGGAAGTCGCTGAGTGCTAAATCTGAAGAAAAGGTGGAAAATTATTTGATTTATGCTTGGTTTCAAGTTCTTTTGCCATTTTGTCAGTTAACTAGCAATTTTCAATACACCTTGTATTAATGATTGACATAAAACTTAATGAGTATTCAACTGATGGATTAGCACAAACACGATATGAACACGGCGAGTGCATAATTCGAGTACCTACTCCAGGTTCCCGGAATATCACGAAAATAAAATGATTCAGATTTGATTTTCCGCAAACACTCGGCACCTTATCTATTTTAATAATAGAAAAATCACGTTTTGAACTTATATGAGATGAATATTAAATCTGAAAATTTACACATCGTCAAAATTTTTGGCTGCCCTAAGCTTCTCAAGAAATAAACAATTGCTTGAATCTCTCAAACCCCTTTCTCGACGACTATCACTTTGTGAACGCAATCGTGACTCGTCCGAAAAAGTACGTTGCGCCTTTATGGTAAAAGCCAGTTTTGGTGGTGTTTTCCCATTGCCATATGTCCAAGTGATAGCCGAGCTATTCTTAAAGGCATTATTGCCCTAAAATTTATAGAATTCAATCGTCTCGTCATGGTACAGGTTGAGACTACCCGTTTATAGGTCCTCATATCTGGATTTTGGTAAGAAACAATTACACCTCCTCACTGGCTTTCTTACAGAACACTGTTGCCCCAGGAAGCACTTGTTGAGGATAGGATTATCGGACACTGACGAGTGTAGGTTCTGTAGGGAGGAGGAAGAAACCCCCATTCACTTAGTCAAGGAATGCTTTGGCATTGCGTGTCTGAGGGGAGAATGCCTTGGGCGAGAAACCGGTAAGAGTGAGGAACTCGCCTCGTTGAAGCCTTCACAGATATTGTATTCCATAAGATCTCTGGAACTGGAAGGCGAGCTGTGAAGGGGTGGTCAGAACAGCCCTGTAAGGGGCCACAATATCCCTTGTGGTCGCAATGAACTGTAACCCTTTTTTAAACTATAAGTATAGATACTCAAAAATTAACTTCGAAGGGCTGTTACAAATGCCATTCGATTTCTTCGCTTGAAATTTTGCGATGTTACTCTGGGTTGACCAGGCATATATATACACAGTTCTTCTAGGTGATTCACTGAAGTCCGTTGAATTCGGTGGTTCGAGAAAGCTTCTTGAAGTAGGCCTACTATTTTTGGCCGACATTTTCTGCCGAATATTCTCAATATTTAAACTCTCGTTATTTGCTAAAACTCATTTATTCTGCCGAACAAGAAACATTTTTGGCTGAATTATTAATTGTTTTCATTCAAGTGAAAAGATAGTGAAAATTCCACAAATAAAAATTTTTCATGTAACATTCAACAAGTTGAGGGTTGATAAGGGGTAGCCAAAACTTTTGACGATGTGTGTGATGTAAAGGGTTTTCCAATAAGAGGTGTTATTTTGAGTAGCCCGCTATTTCGGTAGATGTCACGTTCGAAGCTGTCATTTTTTGACTTTCGGCCAGTAGAAACTACGCCATTAATAAAAATGGAACGATACACGCTTCAAGAACGCATTTAAATTATTAAAATTCACTATAAAAATGGTGAAAATTTGGCAGAGACGGTTCGTAAAACTCGAACATTTTTGGGTCGTCTTGAAATTGGTGAAAACATTCGAGCTGTTGGGACAAGTTAGTGATGCGGGGAATAAAACCCGTGCACGTCGCTCAAGAACAGCCGAGAATAATGCTGCTGTAGCTGAAAGTGTTGAAAAAAACCCAGGGGAATGGTTTGCGCTATCGGGAGATGATTAATTATTTTTTATGGCCGGAATTGGATAGCATTGATCTGGACAAAGTTTACTTTCTACAAAACAGCTCTACGTGCCACACAAGCAACAAAACTATTGATCTTTTGCGGGAAAAGTTTCCGGACCGTGTTATCTCTGGAAGAAGTGATCACTATTGGCCACTGAGTTTAAGTTAAAGTTGGTTAAATCTTGTGATTTAACACCTTGCGACTTCTTCCTTTGGGGCCACGTGTAAGAGAAGTTATACGCCAATAGTCCAGCGTCGATTCAAGACCTCAAAGATGGAATTCGTGAGACTATCGAGGACATAGGGCAGCCACTTTGGTTATGGAAAATTTCATTAAAGGGATATGGTCCTGTAAGCGTGGTCGTGGTGGTCATTTGCCTGATGTTATTTTCCACTATTAACTGCATAGCTTCTTCTTTATAATGAAATAAACATCCTATCATTTATATTGAAAAATGCTATTTTTTTTAATATCAAAATATGTAACATCTCTTATTGGAAAACCCTTTATTACTCGTAGAGATGGCTAATTTCTTCATTCAAGATTTTGCCATTTCGTGGCAAGTTTTTGAATTCAAACACGTGAAAGAATATCAATAGGTTCATTCAGAACTTGTATTATAAATAACTATAATTCATTGCAACGGCAGTAAATGACGAAAAATGACACTAGGTAACCTCCTATCAGATAATGATACCGAAACAGAAGGTTATATCTACGATGGTTGAAACAAATAGGTCTACACGTGCCGAGTCTGGTGTGAAAGGAGCCAACAGTTCCGGTAGAAGTAATAAAAAAATGTTGAAAACCTATACGGTTCCTAGGATGAGAGGAATTTGAGATTTTCGTTCAAGGTATTCAACACTACTACACGTGTTGTTATTCACCTCGTTCACGGGTCGTAACAACTAATAATGGACAACATTTTTTGTCAATTTTATTTTGAGAAATAAATATAGTCAACACGAGGCTCCGAACGTGTGAATTAAGCGAGAATAGCATGTCTGTCTCGGTTTTAATGAATCATTGTCTGGCTTGCGTTTAGAAGGGAATGTTTTTAAGGATAGTTAATTTAATTACTATAACTACTTGATGGAATCTTGTGAAAATGTCCAGGTATTAAATATACAATAGTAAAAATTAGTAACAGAAGAAAAACAACGGAATAAATTGAGGGGTAAAGGAGAAAAACCATATAAAATTACAGCGATATATTATGAGAGAGAGAGAGAAAGTATATTTATTGCTTGGCAAATGGCTAACGACTTGCGTCTTTCTGCCCGTGTGAATTACATTTTGTGTACATTATTACAAATGGAAAAATAATTAAGATATTCTGTTTGACAAAAAAAACGGAATACATGTGTTTACAAAAAAAAAAGTAATTATATACAGGGTGTCCCATTACTCGACGTCAACCCGGAACCGGGTGAAAAGGCAAGTAATGCTGGTTGTCAGAAAAATATAAAAAAAAATCTAAGTTGCATGATTTTAAAATAATGGGCATTTAAAAAAACACGCAAAATTCCACACCCTGTGACAGTCTTTTCGCTCCTGTTGCCACAAATATCAACTTTTTCCAACTTTTTTTTTTGCGGTGTAACCTTGAATAATGTTTGTTTAAACTTTGATCAAAATTTGGATACCAGCTGCTCTAGGTTTCATAAAAATAGGGCTTGCTTCTCAGAAAAAAAATTCAAAATAAACAATTGCCTAGTTTCAACTGACTGTATTGAAAAAAAAAATGAACTACGCAAGTTTGGCATGTTTTGCCAAAAGTTGGCGCATTTAGTAAGGATTCCAAAATGGTATAATACTTGTTAAACTGTAGCTGCCGTAGTTCAAATTTATTTTCCATTGCCTTTGAATACACTCTTCCTTAAACTGCTTCCCAGTAAAAAAGTTCAATGGATTCAAGTCCGGTGAACGGGCCGGCCACCAGATTGGACCAAAAAGTACGATCCATCTTCCGGGAAAGAATGTTACCAGAAAAAAAATTTCCAGAGAAAATATTTTTTCCAGAAAAAATTTTCCCGGAGAAATTTCTCTGGAAATTTTTTTTTCTGGTAACATTTTTTTCCAGAAGATGGATCGGACGTTCTGGTCCAATCTCGTGGCCGTCCCGTTCACCGGACTTGAATCCATTGGACTTTTTTACTGGGAAGCAGTTTAAGAAAAGGTGTATTCAAAGGCAATCGAAAATAAATTTGAACTACAGCAGCTACAGTTTAATAAGTATTATACCATTTTGGAATCCTTACTAACTGCGCCAACTTTTGACAAAACTTGGCAAACGTGCGTAGTTCATTTTTTTTTCAATACAGTCAGTTGAAACTAGGCAATTGTTTGTTTTGAATTTTTTTCCTGAGAAGCAAGCCCTATTTTTATGAAACCTAGAGCAGCTGGTATCCAAATTTTGATTGCAGTTTAGACAAGCATTATTCAAGGTTACACAGCAAAAAAAAAAGTTGGAAAATGTTGATATTTGTGGCAACAGGAGCGAAACGACTGTCACATGGTGTGGAATTTTGCGTGTTTTTTTAAATGCCTATTATTTTAAAATCAAGCAACTTAGATTTTTTTTTATATTTTTCTGACAACCAGCATTACTTGCCCTTTCACCCGGTTCCGGGTTGACGTCGAGTAATGGGACACCCTGTATGTTAGTATCTACGGCATTTCTGAGAGATCCTTTATTACATCCATTAGTGGCTTAGTTGGATACTTTCGTCTGTGTTGTCTGCTGTCATTTTCCTGTATCGTGGTGCATTGTAGGATTTGTAGGTTGTGGGGGTTGTTTACAAAAGTTCTGAATCTATTTAATATTGGTTCTATCTTCATTTTTTCATACAGTAGGGTATTAGGTGGGTTGAAGAGTGGGTTTTCTGGATGATGTATCTTGCTCAATACTCTCATGCTACTGCGTTCTGCCACTTCGATGTTGTTCAGGGTGGGTCTTCTAGCGTACTATATGTAGACCAATACTTGAATATGGACATCTTTTGTATAGCAAAAGATGTCCATATTCAAGTATTGGTCTACATATAGTCTTATATAGTCCGTTTAAGAATTATTGACATCTCGGGTGGCTGTGGGAAATCGAAAATATGTTGGTATCGGTCCCGTTCAGTAAATTTCGATTTGCCGATTTTAGGTTGGTGTTGAAAATATCACTGACTTATGACTTTTTGAAGTTTGAGTTAACCTATTGATGATATTTCGAATTTATTGGTGAATATTCTTGATTTAATCGGCAAGTGGATTTAAATATCTCTTAAATCTACTTTGATTTGATTACTGAATTGATAATGGCCGGAATACAACCAGATACCTCTCACCTTACTGCAAGAGAACGCCAGGCAGTGTATCGGTGTTACTACGAGTTCTTTAGGGATTCAGCAGATATTTCTGCTAGTATTAAACGCATTGTGCTGGTATTTCAGGTAAACGATCATGTACAATGTGTTTTCTGATTAAGTAATGAGTTTTAAAATTTCAGATTTCTCCTAGAACTGTCCTAGAATTTCGGAGAAAAAAGTAGAAGGCAAGTTGGTAGAGCCAGAGTTAGCACTGGAAGGAAACCTATTCCACATGATTATACCTTCAAAGAGACATTAAACGACATTATTTTTTCTAAAATCAAAAACAACGAGTATCTCACTTTGGATATCATTTTTGAACTGGCTAAAAAGCACCTGGATTTCGATCATTTGAAGTCAACACTTTATAGAATAATCAAAAAAATTGGTTACAAGTATGAGAAAGTTGATCGAAGGAAAATTCTTATTGATAAACATAAAGATATCGTGAATATAAGGTTTTGTGGTAAATATCTTGAATACTTGAGAGAAAATGAAAAATTTGTTTATCTAGATGAAACATGGATATTTGAAAGCGGCAGTCAAATCCGCCAGTGGATATTAGAAAGTAATCCTAAAGGTTTAGTAGTATATTCATAGGTGAAGGCAGGAGGTACACAATTTGATAGATTTTTACCTGGATGTGATCTAATTCTTGACAGCGGTATCAATAATACGGATTACCATAAGACAATAAATGGGGAACTATTTCATTAATGGATTACTGAACAATTAATACCTTCTCTGCAGTTATTTGATACAAAGTGTGAATAATGCACCATATCATTCAATCAGAGTTGATAAAATACCTACGACTGCTTCTCGTAAAAAAGTAATTCGGCAATGGTTACAAGAACATAAGTTTCCTATAATTGATCAACTTAGGAATACCTAAATCCTTTGTTGGATTTTATAGAAAGTTGAATTGTTAATACAATTTTAATGTTTACTGTAACAGTTATTTTACATGTTATGTTCGCTTTGGAGCACTGCATTTAGAAGATAATTCTAATATGTAAATAAATAGTAAAATGTATAAGTCTATTATAAGTATTCCACTGTACTTTTAATAATTATTTTCAATTAATCTATGATTGCATATAATATTTCTGTCTCCAATTAACAATAAAATTTTTGAATAATGTTCTGAATTAATTTTTTCAATTTTGTACAGAAGCTTATTTTAGTTTTTCACTGTAAATTGTCAGTTTTAAGAAATGTTGAATAAGTGTGTTTCTTACCAATATGGTAAGGATTGAAATAAAGATTTTATGCTAAAACTTCAACTTTTGCTTTCTCTGAATTCCAAACACTCAAAGGAACTCAATCAACTTTTATCTAAAATAATACTGACAAGACCTAAATAAAGCTAAATTGACAATCGTTTCCATTAAGAGCCAAAATATTCACCATTTCTCTATTCATAATATTCTAAGCATATACATGAATGAAATCATTATTAAATCTGTGCAATAGTATATTCTGAAACAAGTATGCATTTCATACAAAAATTATAACATCTTGTGGTCCACATTTTTTCACTTCTTTTAATTTTAACACCTTTGCCAAACAAGCTCTGTTTATTTTTTTTAGCTATCCAATGAAATATTCCTCGTACTGAAACAGACAGAATCGGTGATAAGTTTATTAAAGTTATACAATTAACATGCCCACTGAATAGATTCTTTCATTAGTGTTTTTGTCTTTTTATGTATAACCAATTAACGAATTTGGCCACACATTTCAGAATATCAACAAGTTCTTACTGTTTTGTTTCACCAGTTTGGCTACCTCAGTTGAATTTGAGTTGAACACAATCATTTTTAGTTATAATTATGAAAGTTTGTCAGAGAAAAAGAACATTTATCTTAATTATCTTCAATAGAGTCTCAATCTTCATGGGTGAATTATGAATGACATCTCATTAGAGTACTTCGATAGTTTATAGTTTTATTTATTGAGGCAGCGATATAGTAATAGAACCTGAATCCCATTGATTGAACTGGACTGAAATAATAAATGACTGTTTATTTTTCATGATATTCATAAGCTTAGGGGCTATACCTATTCTGGTTTCCTCGCTCTTTAGCTGCAATTGATGGTAAATACGAAAATTTGTCAATACAGTGTCAGAAATTATATACTTCTGGTAGGTATAGAGATTTACACAATCCTAATGGTATTTAAGAATCAGGAACATTCTCAAGCTCAAAAAGTTGCTTTGGAAAATAAAAATATTGTATTAAATATATTTCTTGGTTATATTTATTTATTTCGCTTCTCTGACTCTGATGAACCCACAGAAATTTTTAGTGACTTTTTAGTAACTAGAAATAAAGCCCCGACTGGACGTTCATGGCATGCTTCGATGTCAATAATTCTTAAACGGACTATATATTTTTGAGGCTGTTTCGGTGTTTATGCCACGGTTTTTATATGTGAGAGACCTAAAGTGCTTTGTGTTAACGTAAGTATTACAGAATACTTCGTTGATATGGCAACCTCAAAGCAGCACAACTCAGTTTCAGTACCTTCTGCGCAGAGGGAGCCATGGTATGTGATCTATGGTTTGTTAAGGTTATATAAAGTTCTGTGGTGGTGGTTAAGCCAGTTCTGTTTTAGACAAGAACAGATATATAAGTTGTTTTAAGCCATCATAGGACTTATATAATATTTATATATTATTATAACTCTGATTGCGAAATTGTATTTTCTCTTGTGATAAACAATTGTGAATAAACTGTATATTGTGAAGTGTTTTCGTTGAGATCCTCACATGGTAGCAGAGCTTTTCTGAAAAACGGATCTCGTGAATTGACCACCATTGTTCAAAAGCGTCAGTGACTTCCACTTGAGAAATTCTTTAGAACTCCATCTGTAATCTTCAAAAACGAAAAATGGAAAACATTGGTTATGATGAAGAAACCGGTTTATACATGGAAACCGTGAATAACACAATAAAAGAGCAAGAAGTAATTCCCTCACCGACGCCAAGCCACAATATGGCGGACCATTTACTTAACTTATTTGCTACTCAGCAATTTATGACAATGTTGAAGGCAACTATCGACCAAAGTCTTGAACAATCGGCTGCAAGTACAAGCAGCACCAAAAACTCAGATGTGGCATCGGAGACAGAGAAAACGAAGCAGCTGCCGGCATTCTCGATACCAGCAATTGAAAGCAGCGACAAGTTGAGAGGCCAAGCAAATTTCAGAACGTGGAAGCAGAAACTAGAGAGAGATATGGTTGCATTAGGAAGGTTTGACTTCTTGAAACATCCATTGGGAGGTCCAAAATCCAAGTTTTCAATGGAAGAGAGAAAAATGTACGATGCACAGACCAGGCAGTACCTGGATGCTACCCTCCTAAATGGCCCTAAGCAGCTAGTGGTAAATGAAGAATCTGCTGCTGATGCGTTTTCCAAACTAGAGAAAATGTTTGGTAAGAACGATATTCAAAAGATGGTAGAACTCATTGATAATTTTGGAAAGGTAGTTCTACATCCACGAATGAATCCAATGGCGTTCGTTACTAGGTTTGAGTATAGTGTACAACAATTCAGAGAACTGGGAGTTCCTCTGGATGACAAAATAGTCGTGGCATACTTTTTGCACAAGGTTCGTCATGTGAAGCCCTTAATGCCATTCTATGCCACAGTAGTAACTCTACCCGAGGAAACTAGGACTTACGAATTTGTTCGTGGTGCATTCCTAGATATTTCTCCTAGTATGAATAGTAACGAAAATGAAAATAGTAAGTACAGAGAGGATAATACTGTTGTTTGTTATGACTGCAATGATGATTTTGATTTGAGTTTTAGGTCTGAAGGTAATGATATTATTACAGTATGCTCAATATGTTTAGGCTCTCCTGAGCGGAGTGACAGTTATGATAATTCTATTTCAGTTATTTGTTCTCAATGTGGTGAAAGTAGTATTAATGATTGTGATGTTTGTACAGGAGATAGAGACAGTAGGTTTGGAGAACCGTCCAGAAAGAGGGAGAGGTTGATATCCCCTACTCAAACCAGAAATGAATATTCTAGTGTATCCTCTCCTTATTCAAGTCAACAACTTGAAAAAATTAAAAGATTGACTCCAGCAGAAAGAAAAGCCGCTCGATGTCATAAGTGTGGTCTTCTTTTCCATCGTGAAGCTGATTGCAAACATAGTGGCCGTGTGTGCTATGTTTGTTTTAAGACAGGACACGAGAAAAAGGACTGTAGGAAGTTGAAAACGTTGAGAACAAGTAAGTTTCAGTATGATTTAAACAAGTTTGTAAGTTCGCTAACTTTCCTTGTGGATTCTGGTGCTTCGCACCATGTTGTGAATACATGCAGTATTCTATTTCATTATAAAGTCTATAATGAAGCAGTACCAGTTGAACTCGCTTCAAAGTCAGATAAAATTTTTGCTTTGGGAGAGGGATCTCTGCCCATAGTAGTACAGTTTGGTAAAAGTTCGCATGTTTTACAGTTGGCCAGTGTAATGTATGTACCTAGTTTGAAAGAGAATGTTTTAAGTGTTAAAACATTCAATTCTCAATTCAAAACAAGTGTTGTTCTGAATTCTAACAATGGATTTATTGTTTCTAAAAAATTGAGAAGGAAAATCAGTCTCCTCTATGTATCAGACGGGCTGTATCGATTAGCAGTACAAGTTTCTTGCGGAGATATTCAGGACTCTACGTCAGTTGAAGAAATTGTACCGAGATCAATAAGTAAAATACCTGCAAAATGTTTGAATACAGTAATAACAAATAAACGTCAGAAAACTCGTAGATTAAGAAAGAAGCTTACTCGTAACCAATTACAAAAATTAGTAGATGAAGGTTCAGTTTGGCATCGTAGAATGGGTCATATTTCCTCGTCTTATCTGGGTAAACTACCAAGTGTTGTTCAAGGAGTTAAAGAACTCTCGTATAATTTAACAACCGCTAGTTGTTCTGTTTGTTCGAAAGCAAAAATGAGTAAAAAGCCTTGTTTGAAAGAACGTGAACGTGCAATAAGACCATGTCAGATTGTACATGCTGATTTGTTATTTGTAAATCCACCAACTCAGTTCACTAAGAAAAAGTATATTTTAATACTTGTTGATGATTATTCACGGTATTCAAAATATTCTTAATGAAACAGAAATCAGAAACATTTAAACATTTACAGTCAGGCTTACAGTTTTTACAAAATATTTTTCCTGGACCTGGTCAATTTTGTAAATTTAGGTGTGATAATGGCACAGAGTTCACTAGTACAGTTTGTCAGACAGTGTTGAATGAATTTGGTATAGAGTTACAATTAGCGGAACCATTTCAACATGAGCATAACGGAACAGCAGAAAGATTCAATAGAACTTTACAAGAAAGAGCTAGAGCGTTGCTTTTTGATTCAGGTTTTCCAGTAAGTTTTTGGGGTTTTGCTTTCACAACAGCTAGTTATCTATATAATAGAACACCACATTGCTCAATTGATTTTCTTACTCCTTATGAGAAGTTATTTGGAAAGCAAGCTAACTTAGAGAATGTTAAGATATTTGGCTCACAAGCAGAAGTAAAAGTTGAAAATATACCTAGAGGTAAAAAGTTACATCCACGTTCAAGTACAATGTATCTTGTAGGATATACAGATACAGGCTATATACTATACGACCCTTCATCAAAGAAGACTATCTCTTCATGTAATGTGCTGTTCAATGAAAAGTTAAATTACAAATCCTGTCCTGATAAAATTTCAGTTATTGATAATGAACTCATAGTAATATCAGAATCTAGTACGTCTCAGTTGTCTTCACAAACAGGTGCAAGTGATTTAGTTACATCTAGTCAAATTACGAGTCAAGCAATTGTAGAACCAAATTTATTGGCAAATAATAACAGTTTGGATAATAATCAGGTAGTAGATAATATATCCAATACACAAAACAGTCTACCAAATAATGAGATAGAAATAGAAAATATTTCACAACTCAGTGATACCCAAGGCATTAACGAGATAGAATATGTAGAAGTCCCAGATCTGAATAGTAATCAAATTCCAGAAATTAGTATCAATTCACTTATTGTAAGTCCATTTGGTTTTATTAATGATAGTTGGATTCAAAGTACAAGTAATGCACCACAAGATTATCATGAAGCCACCACTGGTTTGAATAGAAGTAAATGGATAACAGCCATTCAATCAGAACTATTGTCCATGAAACAGCACTCAGTTTGGGATATAGTAGATAGAGAACCGCATATGAAACCAATCCCATTGAAATGGGTATTCGCAGTAAAAGACGATGGAAGTTTTAAAGCTCGTTTAGTTGTAGTAGGCTGCAAAGATAAAGAAAACTATAGTTCAGAAGAAACGGCGTCTCCAACGCCTGCTCTCTCTGTAGTCAAAGTAATATTCGCATTATCAGTTGCCAAAAATTGGCATATAGAACAACTTGATATTAAAACAGCTTTTCTATATGGTGATATTGATAGGTTGAAATATGTAGCAATTCCTGATGGTATAAGTATAGATAAAACTAAGTTTGTGTGTAAGTTGCGAAAAGCTTTGTATGGTTTAGCTATTGCACCAAAGTGCTGGTTTATAACCATTGATAAATTTCTTCACGATTGTGGCTTTGAAGCTAACTTACGAGAACCCTGCTTGTACTCTAAAAAGTACGAAGCTGAAATAGTTATAATATTAGTATATGTTGATGATTTGTTAGTAACTGGCAGTAAAATTGAACTTATCCAAGATACAGTGAAAGTATTGAAATCCCGTTTTGAAATAAAACAATTTGGATTCCCGACTAAGTTTCTAGGGTTGGAAGTCAGGAAGTCTGACAATCAGTTGTTTCTCCATCAAACACAGTACATCAACAGTATGTTGAAAGAGTTTCGAATGGAGAACAGTAATAAAGTTGATACTCCTTTAGTGCCTCAAGGTAAGCATAAAGCTCAAGAAAGTTCAGATGAGGCAAGTTTTCCGTATAAGAAAGCCATAGGCTCTCTGTTGTATTTGAGTCTATTCACTAGACCTGATATTTCGTTTGCAGTTAGTTATTTGTCACGTTTTCAGTCAAATCCGCAACAGTATCACTGGACATTGGTAAAAAGAGTATTCAGATATTTGAGAGGAACCTCTCAAATAGGTCTGAAATATTCACCTGGAACACCAACGTTGTCTTGTTACTGTGATGCTGATTTTGCTGGAGACAAATCTAGTCAAAAATCAACAACTGGTTTTGTAATCTTTGCCTTTGGTAGTCCAGTGGTATGGTGCTCTAAGCTCCAGGCTACTATTGCACAAAGTTCGGCAGAGGCAGAATTCATTGCATTAACCCATGCAGTGAATGAAGTTTTGTTTATATCTCAGTTGCTTGAAGAAACATTAGACCTTGTTGTTTATCCTGTACCAGTGTATGAGGATAATGAAGCTGCTAGACAGAATTGTCTAACCAGTACTAGTAAGAGTAGATTGAAATATATTGAAAGAAAGTACCTTCTCATTCGTCAACATGTACGAGAGAAGAAGATTAATATAATTAAAATAAATACTAATGAACAGATAGCTGATATACTTACAAAACCTTTACTGTCATCAAAGTTTTGTAGTTTACGTGACCAATTAGTGACCAGTGACTATCTGATTCAAAGTTGATGAAATGTGCATGCACTTAAGTCTTGTGGCTGAAAAATACTTAGTATTTGTTCAGTGAATGTTGTACGTATTTGTTGAAGTTTTATTGGAAGGGTCCTTGGTCCCTGGAAATATTATTTCGACAAATGCTAGTATCCTCCATTAGAAGGGTCTTCGGTCCCTGGTGATGGGAGATGCGCTGTAGTTAGGTATATGGTATACAAGCCGGGCACACTTGGCCATATAAAATAACCCTTTTTTTTTTGTTTGTTTGTTTAATTCTTTGAGCTATAATCAGTATCTACAATTATTGAATATGCTCTTAGAATAATAGTTTGTATGTTTCACAATAGTGAAGACATATACAGTTGATTTGTTTAGTGTATTTCGCATTGATGAGTAACTTCAGTTCCGGTTCATCATATTGGGTTCTATAAATGAACAGTATGAATGGTCTGGATCTATGAGTTTCACATTAATGAGCCTTATACTATTTCTCTTGTTGAGTTCACACTAGTGGAACTGACATAGTGTTGAAGCATATTTGCTGGAAGGGTCCTCGGTCCCTGGAAGCAAATTAGCGGAAACAGTTAGTATTTGAGTGAAAATGCTCAAGCAATTTTTCTCAAGGAGTTTACTTTGCTGAAAGAATCTTAGATTCTGAAGCGAGTTTACTCATAGTAGTGGAGTATACATAGCTGAGATGATCTGAGTCGCTGGAAACAAGTTTACTCGAAGTGTTAGAGTATATCTTGGTGGAAAGGTCTCTGGTCAGTCGAAGAATTATACTCAAAATAGTGCTGAAAGAATCTTAGATTCTGAAGCGAGTTTACTCATAGTAGTGGAGTATACATAGCTGAGATGATCTGAGTCGCTGGAAACAAGTTTACTCGAAGTGTTAGAGTATATCTTGGTGGAAAGGTCTCTGGTCAGTCGAAGAATTATACTCAAAATAGTGCTGAAAGGATCATGAGTCCTGGAAGCGGGAATAGTCACATCTGAGTAATAAGGTGCTAGAAGGGTCTTCGGTCCCTGGATGCAAAATTACTCATTTGTAAGTAGTAAGCTTGGTTTCGCTTCGAGAAACCCTGTTCTTTTGGCTAACAGTAACGAATACCAAGTAGGTCCACTGATTAATAGTTTAGGTTTAAGATTTAATATTAGGACATGTTACTTGTAAAACTATGTACTTCTATCCATTTATATATGTATTTATGTATATTACTCTAGTTTTAAGGCAAATAATCAGGTGGAACCCAAAGTTGACAGTATTTAGTATGTTTTTATAGTTGTTGTGTGCTTAGTTTGGGAGGGGGTGTTAACGTAAGTATTACAGAATACTTCGTTGATATGGCAACCTCAAAGCAGCACAACTCAGTTTCAGTACCTTCTGCGCAGAGGGAGCCATGGTATGTGATCTATGGTTTGTTAAGGTTATATAAAGTTCTGTGGTGGTGGTTAAGCCAGTTCTGTTTTAGACAAGAACAGATATATATAAGTTGTTTTAAGCCATCATAGGACTTATATAATATTTATATATTATTATAACTCTGATTGCGAAATTGTATTTTCTCTTGTGATAAACAATTGTGAATAAACTGTATATTGTGAAGTGTTTTCGTTGAGATCCTCACACTTTGATCTAGCAATTATTTCTTTCTTTTTCTTGTGGGAATGTGTTTTGAGGTTTATTTTATTATCTATAGTGATTCCTATAGTTCGTTTCAAAATGATTGTCATCAGAGCAAGCCATGAAAGTCCAGTCGGGGCTTTATTTCTAGTTACTAAAAAGTCACCAAAAATTTCTGTGGGTTCATCAGTCAGAGAAGGGAAATGAATAAACATAACCTAGAAATATATTTAATACAATATTTTTATTTTCCAAAGCAAATTCCCGAGCTTGAGAATGTTCCTGATTCTTAAATACCATTAGGATTGTGTAAATCTCTAAACCTACCAGCAGTATATAATTTCTGACACTGTATTGACAAATTTTCGTATTTACCATCATTTGCAGCTAAAGAGCGAAGAAAGAATAGGTATAGCCCCTAAACTTGTGAATATTATGAAAAATAAACACAGTCATTTATATTTCAGTCCAGTTTAATCAATGGGATTCAGGTTTTATTACTATGTCGCTGCCTCAGTGCCTCAATAAACAAAACTATAAACTATCAAAGTACTTTAATGAGATGTCATTCATATAATTCACCGATGAAGATTGAGACTCTATTGAAGATAATTAAGATATATTTTCTTTTCTCTGACAAATTTATTTGTAATTATAACTTAAAATGAGTGTGTTCAACTCAAATTCAACTGAGATAGCCAAACTGGTGAAACTAAACAAAAAGAACTTGTTGATACTTTGAAAGGTGTGGACCAATTTGTCATACATAATAAGACAAAAACACAAATTAAAGAATTTATTCAGTATGTACATTAATTGTACCACATTGTATAACTTTAATAAACTTATCACCGATTCTGTCTGTTTTAGTAAGAGGAATATTTCATTGAATAGCCAAAATATGAACCGAGTGTGTGTGGCAAAGGTGTTAAAATTAAAGTGAAACATGTGGACCACAAGATGTTATCATTTTTGTATGAAAATCATACTTGTTTTAAAATATACTATTGCACAGATTAAATAATGATTTCATTCATTCATATGCCTTGGTTAGGTTTGATATGAATAATTGAGTATTTGTTTGTTGATTTAACATATCCATTATATTAATTGAGTACTATTTCTTCAGATCCCCAAAAGATGACACACAGTTTTCCCTAAGTCTAGAATAGAGAAATGGTGAATATTTTGGCTTTTATTGGAAACGATTGTCAATTTAGCTTTTGTAGGTCTTGTCGGTGTCATTTTAGATAAAAGTTGATTAAGTTCCTTTGAGTGTTTGGAATTCAGAGGAAGCAAAAGTTAAAATTTTGTTTCAATCCTTATCGTATGGGTAAGGAACACACTTAACATTGCTTAAAACTGACAATTTACAGTGAAAAACTAAAATAAGCTTCGGTACAAAATTGAGAAAATTCATTCAGAACATTATTCAAAAATTTTATTGTTAATTGGAGACAGAAATATTATATGCAATCATAGATTCATTGAAAATAATTATTAAAAGTACAGTGGAATACTTATAGACTTATACATTTTACTATTTATTTACATATTAGAATTATCTTCTGAATGCAGTGCTCCGAAGCGAACATAACATGTAAAATAACTGTTTGAGTAAACATCAAAATTGTATTAACAATTCAACTTTCTATAAAATCCAACAAAGGATTCAAGTATTCTTAAGTTTATCATTTATAGGAAACTTATGTTCTTGTAGCCCTTGCCGAATTACTTTTTTATGAGAAGCAGTTGTAGGTATATAATCAACTCTGATTGAATGATATGGTGCATTACCCATGATAATGACACACTTTGTATCGAATAACTGCAGAGAAGGTATTAATTGTTCAGTAATCCATTAATGAAATAGTTCCCCATTCATTGTTTTATGCTAATCCGTTTCATTGATACCACTGTCAAGAATTAGATCACATCCAGGTAAAAATCCATCAAATACACTCATTGTTTTTGATTTTAGAAAAAATAAAGTCGTTTAATGTCTCTTTGAAGGTATAATCATGTGGAATAGGTTTCCTTCCAGTGCTAACTCTGGCTCTAGCAACTTGCCTTCTACTTTTTCTCCGAAATTCTTCGGACAGTTCTAGGAGAAATCTGAAATTTTAAAACTTACTTAATCAGAAAACACATTGTACATGATCGTTTACCTGAAAAACGAGCGCAATGCCATTAATACTAGCAGAAATATCTGCTAACACCGATACACTGCCTGGCGTTCCCTTGCAGTAAGATGAGAGGAATCTCTTTCAATTCAGTAATCAAATCAAAGTAGATTTAAGAGATATTTAAATCCACTTGTCGATTAAATCAAGTATATAAACTGATATTAACAAATAAATTCGAAATATTTTCAATAGGTTAACTCTTAGATTATTTACAAATTTGGAAAAGTCAAAGTCAGTGATATTTTCAACACCAACCTAAAATCGGCAAATCGAAATTCACCGAACGGACCGATACCAACATATTTTCGACTTCTCACAGCCGCCCGAGATGCCAATCATTTTGAAATGAACTATAGGTACTTAGCATGTTGTACTGGTTTAATATTTTGTTGGAGCATACTTATCGTTGGTGATGTGTTAGATAGTTTGTGGCCAAATATTATAAGTTTGGATTTCTCAGGGTTTGGCAGGATTCTCCATTTTTTCATCCACATCATGATTTTGTCACAAAGATCTTGTAGTTTTTTTATAGCTTCCATTAGGTTTCTGTTGTTTGCGATGATTGCTGTATCATCTGCATACTGAAGGATATAGCTTTCAAGATCGTTTTTTATTTCGAGGATGTCGTATACGTAAATGTTATATAATAGGGGAGATAATGGAGAGCCTTGCGGTACGCCTTGTTGAGGAGTAAATGGTAATCAAAGATATTTGTTGATCTTGACCATGATGCTTCTGTCTCTCAAAAAATCTTTTATTATTGTTTGTAGATATCCTGGAGTGCCCAGTTGATGAAGCTTATACAGGAGACCCTCATGCCACACGCTATCAAATGCTTTTTTGATGTCCATGAGTAAAGCTGCTGACTTGTGACCTTTCTTCATTGTGGTTTGGATGTTTGAAATAAGAGATACTAGTGGATGGATGGAGGAGTGATTTTCTTTGAATCCAAATTGGTGATTGGGAATATTTTGACCAATTGTGTTCTGAAGACGATTTTTCACAATTTTTTCAAATGTTTTTCCGATTATTGGAAGGAGGGTAATGGGTCTGTAGTTTGACACTTGGTTGTGATCTGTACCATGTTTGTGGATTGTTACGATGATGCCTTTCTTCCATTCCACTGGAAAGTATCCCGTAGATAGACAGTAGTTATACAGGGTGTCCCGAAAACAATGGATAAGCCTGCAACTATAGATAGACCCTGTCGAGGTCTAAATTATTTCAAATTTTTACCTTAATGAAAATTCCACGGTTTCCGAGATATTCATGGTTTTCGTATTTTTAGAAAATTTCCAAGTGCGATTAGTTTTTCTAGTGCCATTTATACAAATGAAGATGTATTTCGATACGGTTTTTTTTAATTTCACATGAGATGGTTCAGCTATCGGAAACAAAGAATTAAATTCATTAAACTAGTGTAAAAAAGTAAAAACTCGTGATTTACAAAGAAAAATTGAAAACTAAATGAAATTTCCTTCAAGTTTGATGAGCTACAGTGTAAAAAAAATGTAGGACGCCCCTAGTACACATCATCTTAAAAACTTGCTCAGTTATCGCAGATTCCAAAAAGGTATCGTAAGCCTAGGCATTCTGTAGTTTTTCATTCTCGCAACTACTTGATTACCAAATAGTCGAAAATTTTCGAAAAACTGTTTTTGTTGTAATCGTTATTCTGAGCTCATGTGTTAAAGTCCGGAGGCCATTTTTGTTGGAATCTAGTGGAAAATTACGAAAATTATTTTTATTTTGAAAAAAGCAGTAGCGTATCGTTTCTCCGGTTGAATAGAAATATGGAATTATTTGCATTCAACCCTGTATTTCGAAAACCTTACCGGACCTAATAGTATTTGACAAAATTTCTTACATTCTGTACAGTGTTAAAAGGAAAGTATCAATTAAAAAAATACCCTGTGTTGCTACGATAAAGGTAGGTATGTTTAATATTCATTACAAATAAAATAAAACGGATTATTACCAAATTACTACTCCATGGAAAAAATAAAACGAATTAGTACCAATTATTTAGTCATAAAGAATTCGAAATGAAACAATGAGTTCAGTCATCCATTGCGTAAATTTATTCATAATAATAATAACACTTTTGTGGACACTCGTTCACAGTCGGTAACCTAGGTAATTTTAATTTTATTTAACTTCTAATGACAATAGTTTTGAAACTGACTGTGAACGAATTTTCATAAAAGTGTTGTTATTGTTCTAGTGTTCTACTGGTACTTTTTCAAAAATTTTTTACTGTTAAATTTGAATTGACTAGCTTAATGATTTGGATATTGTAATAATAAATTGTTTAGGGGAAATACGTACAAAATGACATATATGTACAAAATGACACAGGTGGCATAATTCGAATTTGGCGGGCTCTAGCGCGCGCCCGACCGGCGTGTCACGTGGCCTTAATCAATTCTACCAACCTGTCAAAGTTTGAACGCGCTACTCTCATTCGTCCGGGTATAATGGCCGATGATAGGTGTTTGTGCGTTACGAGTTCTTTTTTTGATATCAGTTTTGTTGTTTAAATGGTAAGTTTTTGACTTTGTACCTGTATGTGTAACATTTGTTTTATCTCTGGAGTGTTTATTGAGCCCTTCGAATAACTTTTTCCGTTTAAAAAGACTTCATTATGATTATTGTTGATTTTAATTTATTCAAAACGTTGTATGGACAAAACGACATACATATACAATGGACAAAATGACATAGGCATGTCATTTTGTCCGTTATAGTTGTAAATTAGATAAAATTAATGTTTGTGTTATCTTCTTTACAGATATTATACTAAAATGCCACGTGATTATAAGCGCACCACTAATCGTCAATCTTGGAGTGCAGAATCAATGCAGAAAGCTATCGAGGCAGTTCGAAATAATGAAATGGGCTGGTTATTGGCATCAAAAACGTTTGGTATCCCCCAAGCAACGCTCCGCAGACATGCTTTGGGCAGTAATAAAACCTTACTGCCCAATACGAAAGGTCTTGGATCTTGGAAACCTACCTTTCCACCTGATGTGGAAAGACAATTAGTTCAGCATTTTTCAGTTGGCTGAAAAAAACGGTTTCGCCCATAAGTTCAACCCACAAAAACAGAAAGCTGGGCAAGAATGGATGGAGGGATTCCTGAGACGAAATAAAGATATCTCTCTGCGCAAACCTGAAGCTACTTCGGCAGCTCGTGCTCAGGCGTTTAATCGGCCCCAAGTTCAAAAGTTTTTTCAGGTTTATGAAAAGCTGCTGGAATCTATTAACTTTAACCCACATAAAGTATATAATGTCGATGAATCCGGCTTGTCTACTGTACAAAAACCCCAAAAGATTTTGGCTACTACTGGAAGAAAGCAAGTGGGTGTTATTACCAGCGCAGAACGCGGAGTAAACACTACCGTTGTTTGTTGTGCGAATGCATCAGGTACGTTTTTCGTCCCGCCAATGATGATATTTGCAAGAAAAATCATGAAAAATGAACTTGTCGACGACTCTCCGCCTGGAACTTTAGGTGTAGCTCAACAATCAGGATGGATGACGACTGAAATATTTCTGAAATGGATAAAACATTTCCAAAGTTTTGTGAAAGCAAGTGTTGACGATAAAGTAATTTTGATCCTCGATGGACATGCAAGCCATAAAGGGATTGAAACTTTAGAATATGCGAAACGAAACGGTATTCATGTTGTTTGTTTGCCTCCACACTGCACTCATCGTATGCAGCCCCTTGATGTGTCGTTTTTTGCGCCCTTGAAAACTTACTTTAATCAAGAGATATCGAAATGGTTGAAAGAACATCCTGGGCGTGTTGTTACACAATTTCAGATTGCCGGTTTGTTCAAAGCTGCATACAACAAGGCAGCTACAGTGCAAAATATTTGTCACGGATTTAAAAGCAGTGGAATTTGGCCTTTCAATCCTGATTATATGTATGAACCTGCGGAGACAACTAACATACCCCTGCTGGAAAACACCCCTGATGAAGAACCTCACCAGCAAACTACTCCTGATCATATTTCTATTGCTGGACCATCTGCGCAGAACATAGACGATCCAGTTTTACCGGCTGTAACAAATGCCCTTCATGTTGTTGTAACTGAACAACCTCAACTTCAGTTACAGAGATCCCGTCCCATGACACCTAACGAATACAATGCTGCTGCAATAGAAGAACCTACCAGTCAGCAAGTCGACAGTTCGTCTCAGGTTCTAGCAGCAAACACTGGGCAAGATATTTTGACTCCAGTTTTAAATGAAAAACATCCATCTCCAAATCAACCATCGCCTGCTACTACAACACATCCATCGTCATATATTCTTGATGTACCTATTAAAGAGATTTCTCCGGTTCCAAAAGGACGTTTTGTCAGTGGACAAGGCAAACGTAAACCAAAAGCAAGGCAGACTTCTTTAGTTTTAACTTCTACTCCCAATATGACAGAAATTAAGTCGAAAAATGAGCCCAAAGCTCCTTTACCAAAGAGGAAACGAAACGTCACTAAAAAGATATTTGAAGACAGCGACGAAGAAAATTTTCCTGATATTCCTCAAGATGATGAAGAGGATTGCCCGTGCATATACTGCAATGACCTTTTTTCACGATCTAAACCCGGAGAACATTGGTTGCGGTGCTTAAATTGTTCGCATTGGGCTCACGCTTCTTGCGCTGACGTTCCTAAAAGAACCAAGAATTTCATTTGTGAACTTTGTCAATAATTATATAGTTTTAAATCTATGTCATTTTGTCCTTAAGCAATAAGTCATTTTGTCCATATGCATATGGACAAAATGGATTTTGATTGATCTCATTTGATCTCATAATTATTATTTTCTGTTAATTTTAACGTATAAATGTTTATTATTTTCAATAAATAAATGACCAAAGATGATTGCTGTGAAATATGACTGTTCTATCTATCACTAATAAAAAGTTATTTCACAAAGATGGGTCCATATGTCATTTTGTACGTATTTCCCCTACTAACTGTGAATGAGTGTCCACAAAAGTGTTATTATTGTTCTATGCAAGCAGGGTTTCATTTTTTATGAATAAATTTAAGCTATGAATGACTGAACTCATTGTTTGATTTCGAATTCTTCATTCATTTCCAATGAATAAGTAATTGGCACTAATTCGTTTTATTTTTTCCATCGGATAGTATTTTGGTAATAATTCGTTTTATTTTATTTGTAATGAATATTCCACATACATCTATTGTAGCAATACAGGGTATTTTTTAAGTTGATATTATCCTTTTAACACTGTACAGAATGTAAGAAAATAAGAAATTATGTCAAATACAATTAGGTCCGGTAAGGTTTTGGAGATACAGGGTGTTGAATGCAAATAATGCCATATTTCTATTCAACCAGAGAAACGATACGCTACTGCTTTTTTCAAAATAAAAATAATTTTCATGATTTTCCACTAGATTCCAACAAAAATGGCCTCCGGACTTTAACACATGAGCTCAGAATAACGATCACAACAAAAACAGTTTTTCGAAAAATTTCGACTATTTGGTAATCAAGTAGTTACGAGAATGAAAAACTACAGAATGCCTAGGCTTATGATACCTTTTTGGAATCTACAATAACTGAGCAAGTTTTTAAGATGATGTGTACCAGGGGCGTCCTACATTTTTTTTACACTCTAGCTCATCAAACTTGAAGGAAATTTCATTTAGTTTTCAATTTTTCTTTGTAAATCACGAGTTTTTAACTTTTTACACTAGTTTGATGAATTTAATTCTTTCTTTCCGATAGCTGAACCATCTCATGTGAAATTAAAAAAAACCATATTGAAATACATCTTCATTTGTATAAATGGCACTAGAAAAACTAATCGCACCTGGAAATTTTCTAAAAATACGAAAACCATGAATATCTCGGAAACCGTGGAATTTTCAATAAGGTAAAAATTTGAAATAAGTTAGACCTCGACAGGGTCTATCTATAGTTGCAGGCTTATCCATTGTTTTCGGGACACCCTGTATATCCTCCGTATTTCATCATGAATTTTTGGGCTCAGTTGACGTAAAATTTTTCGTGTTATATTGTCATATCCGGGTGTGGTGTTTTTTCCCTGTAAGGCTTCTTCATACTCTGTGTCAGTTATTTCTGGGACTGTTTCTGTACTATTCTGCTTAGCCGCTCTTTTTGTGAGATTTTCTATTTTTGTTTTGAAATTTTGATCAAAGTTTATATTGTCTTTAGGCGTGAATGTTTCCTGATAATATTCTCTGAATGCTGAGGCTATTTCTTCATCGGTATTGTAGGTTCTTCCGTTTTTAGTTATTTGGCTCATTTTAACTTTCGGTTTGTACCTGGTCAGTTTCTTTATTTCTTGCCAGTAGTTTCTGCCTTTCATTTCATTAATCCTCTCACATGTTTCGATCCACTTGTTCGATCTATATTCAGTTATGAGTTTGTGTATTTCTTAATTGTTGAGGTTGTTATAGAGTTTCTTCAAGTTGGCGTCGTTGTTTACTTTCAGTTCTCGGTAAAGTTGTTTTTTCTTCTTGATTTGATTGACTATGTGAGGTGGTAACATATGAAGAAAATGGCCCCTGGTGATCTTTGGTGTGTGCACGTTTATTAAATCTGCTAATTTGCTTTGAAAATCGCTTATATATTTGTTGGATATTGGGGCTCTAGTATCAATGAAATTCTCCATCTCCTTATTTACTTTTTCAATATTACATTTCTCCAGATTCAAATATATATTATGTAGAACGCTTTCCGAAATGTCGAATTTTTCATTCGAATGATATTCACGAAATAACACAAGCCATAACGACCCCCGTTCTATTGATTCACCCCAAAAAAACAATAATTCTTATAAGTCCAGAACTATTTGACCCATTAACTAACAAATCAACATATCCGATCTAAAGCTAGATAATCAGCTAAAGAGAGGATTTTCCAATAAGAGGTGTTATTTTGATATTCAAAGAAAAATGCCATTTTTCAATATAAATGATCGGATGTTTATTTCATTTTGAAGAAGAGGCTATGCCGTTAATAGTGGAAAATAACATCAGGCAAATGACCACCATGACCACACTTACAGGACCATATCCTTCTAATGAAATTTTCCATAACCAAATCGCAAAGTGGCTGCCCTATGTCCTCGATAGCCTCACGAATTCCATATTTGAGGTCTTGAATCGACGCTAGGCTATTGGCGTAGACCTTCTCTTTCACGTGGCCCCAAAGGAAGAAGTCGCAAGGTATTGAATCACAAGATCTCGGTGGCCAATTTTGATCACCTCTTCGAGAGATAACACGGTCCGGAAACTTTTTCCGGCAAAGATCAATGGTTTCGTTTCTTGTGTGGCACATAGCGCCGTCTTGTTGAATTTAAACGTTGTCCAGATCAATACTAACCAATTTCGGCAATAAAAAACCATTAATCATCTCTCGATAGCGCAATCCATTCACCGTAACTGTTGTTCCAGCCTCAGTTTAGAAAAAGTAAGGTCCAATGACTCCGCTGGACCATAAACCGCACCAAACAGTCACACCTTGATGATAGAGAGGCCAACAGTTCGAATTTTTCCATCAATTTCTTTATTGCGGTCCGACAAGGTACTTCACGACGACCCAAAAAGGTTCGAGTTTTACGAACCGTCTCTGCCAAATTTTCACCATTTTTATATTGGATTTTAATAATTTCAATGCTTTCCTGAAGCGTGTATCGTTCCATTTTCATTACTGGCGTAGTTTCTACTTGTCAAATGTCAAAAATTACAGCTTAAAACGTGACATCTACCGAAATAGCGGGCTATTCAAAATAACACCTCTTATTGGAAAACCCTTTACAGCCGATTTTGCCCATTATTGAACTCCGCCGTGATATTAAGACGCTATATTACATTGAAAATTATGAATCTCTAACTCACGACTGGTTGGTTAGAGAGAGTTACTTTTGACCTCCAATTCTTCATCAGTGAGTTAAACCTAGACAACAGTTCAAACAGGAACTTTGTATGTTCCTTTTTTCAGGAAGAGCACATTCAAGATGAGGTTTGTCTGGATTCATTTTTCAGAAATGAAAACTCTTATTTTTTATTTTAAATCTTATAATTGATTTATGGCATTATGAAATTGATCTTGATCAAGAGGTGAGTATCAAACAACGAAGAAAAAAATTTACATAAATGCCGAATAAGAATTGTTCTTGAATCTCTTCAGTTCCACGCCTTCCCAATGTGTTTCCTTCAAACCAGTGAAAAATCTGAAGCAAAAAGATTTTATTTTTTATTAATATAATGATGCCTCAAAGAAGATTTACCTTTCCTTCACTTCTTCATACACCAGCAACTCATTTTCGTCTAATCCATTCCATACAACTTCTAAATTCGTATTTAGAAGAACTCTAGTGTTGAATCCAGCTAGGACAGTATCAGGGTCACTTTGCTGAAGACCAAAATATAAGGCTAATTTTCCAAGCTCGACGTTTCTTTCCTGAAACACATTAAGCAGCTTTATCATTCAAAAAACTTTCAGTGAAATTTATTTTCAATGTCACCAATAGTAGATGACATGGGGAGAAGAACAAAGCATGGAATTGTAAATTCTGTTTTTGGTAATGTCATTTTCAGACCACCAATCACTATATCAGTACCTTGCAATAATTGGCTGCTTCTGCACATATTTTCTTCAATTCATCAGAAGCTGGATGCCATTGCTGTGGTCCACAATTTGTCACGAGTCCCATGGCATGCACCGATGCATTGATAATACCAATATTATGGGACTGAAAACTGAAGAATAAAAAAAATCCGAAAATGGTACCTATATTATGCAACGAGCGTATTATGATAGTCATTATTCACATGGTAAAGTTTAGGCTACGAGCCGTAGACAAGTTGCTCAAATCTCCCAGTGTTTAACAGCCATTAGGACGCGGAGTAGCATACTATACAGGGTGGCCGGACGATTGACGTCCAAAAGAAAAAAACAGATCCCTCGTCTCATGGGGTATTCGAATCACCCCCATGTATGTTATGCGATTTTTCACGGTTTCCGAGTTATGAATTTTTTTATAAACTTTTGAGAATATTCAACTTGACCATATTAAAAAAGATATTAAAAAAAAGTACAAGAGTTTTCTGATATATTTTTTTTGTAAATAAATTGCCATGAAATGTACTTTTATACATAAAATGACCAGCATCGTAAATTTGATGAAAATTATAGAAATGTTGGTCTCGAGTGAAAAAGTTACATAATTTGGATCATGATCTAAATTTTCAAATTTAAATTAAAAATGTAAACAGGCTACTTCATGGTTTCTCAGTAGGCTTAAAAACTGCGCTCAACACTCAGCTTTCAGAATCATTAATAAAAAATGGTACTCAACAGTCTACTTCTGCTAGAATTAGCCTCCAAAGTCAGCGAGGTGGAAAAAATCAAAGAACTAGACATTTACTCAAGAATTATTTTTTGCCATTTTAAGATTTGACTGATCAAGTTATGATAGAAAATGCTGAAAATTTGCTTTAGGAGAAAAGTTTTGGATAAGAAAAGAAAAGGTATGGCAATAAATCACACATCATGTAGATAAAAATATTTATTTATAAAAATTACAATAAAGAAAATAAATGAATAAATAAATTTTGGGAAGGTGTAGAATGTGTATTGAGGCTGAAGGTGGCCTTTTTGAAAACCTATTGTGAATTTTATAAATAAGTTTCTTTTTATCTACATGATGTGTGAATGTGTGATTTATTGCCATACCTTTTTTTCCTATCTAAAACGTTTCTTCTAATGCTAATTTTCATTAATTTTCAGCATTTTATATCATAACTTGATCAGAAAAATCTTAAAATGGCAAAAAATAATTTTTGCGTAAATGTCAAGTTCTTTGATTTTATCCACCTAGCTGACTTTGAAGGCTAATTCTAGCAAAAGTAGACTGTTGAGTACCATTTTTTATTAATGATTCTGAAAGCTGAGTGTTGAGTGCAGTTTTTAAGCCTACAAGAAACCATGAAGTAGCCTGTTCACATTTGTAATTTAAATCGGAAAATTTAGATCGTGAACCAAAATACGTAACTTTTTCACTTGAGACCAAATTTCCATAATTTTTATGCCAGTTACGATGCTGGTTAGTTTATGTATAAAAGTACATTTCATGGCGATTTATTCACAGAAAAATCATATCAGAAAACTATTGTACTTTTTTTTAATATCTTTTTTAATATGGTCAAGTTGAAAATTCTCAGAAGTTTATAAAAAAATCATAACTCGGAAACCGTGAAAAATCGCATAACATACATGGGGGTGATTCGAATACCCCATGAGACGAGGGATCTGTTATTTTCTTTTGGACGTCAATCGTCCGGCCACCCTGTATACTTTATCCACGACTACTGAATATATTTCTGGAAGATTTTAACATTTGGCAACCGTGACAAGACCTTTCTATTACAAGTGTGGAAAAAGTTGAGTTGAGACATGAGAAATTTTTGGAGAACTTTTCATTGTATATTCTGCTTTAATCGACGTAATAAAAGTAGATTATGTCCTCGATTGACAACGTATACCCATATTTGTTATTTGGAGTACTTTAGAATACTGAAGAAATATTAAAATTTTAAAGAATATTATGTAATTTTAGAGCTGAATTTATGAAGCATCTGACAGCAGTGAATAATAACTCATTATTCACTTGTGATTAATGGGTATGATTATTGCCAACAAACAGACGTATAATGGGTGGATTATACAATAGTCGTGGATAAAACAAGTTTCAAGATAATCTCACCTTATAGAATGGAATGAAATCTGCCAGACTTTGATCTATCATTGTCAATCTGGTGTATGATAGTATTGTGCTAATTTCGATATCACTTTTTTCGATGATTTCTTTCATAACCGAGTTTGGATAACCGGTTAATCCGATATAACGAATTTTTCCTTCGTCAACAAATTTCTTGAGTGTTGGGAGAGTTTCATTGATGATTATATCTATGGAGGGTGCAAATTCAACGTCATGTACCTGAAAAAAACTTCTATTTGAATCAAAGATGATAGAACATTCAAGTACAAAGTGTCTATGAAATATGCAAATATTTTATCAGGTTATGGTCCTAAACAGTGGTCCTTCATGTATTTTACAGAATGTTCCTGAATTGATGCGAAAGATTTTAGGGGGTGATTCCTCGGATCATTTCATAAAAACAGGATGTTTTACTTGAAAACTCAACTAAAAAAGTTGTACGCCACTGAGATATTTTGAACTAACAATTATTTTTGAATTCTTCGTTAAATTTGTAACAAAAAATCTCTTTTGCTTCTTTTCGTGTGGGTCGCTGTTTTTATGTTAGATATGTTTATAAGAAAATAAAACTTTTTTACATAGCGTATCTATCTACAGGGTGTCCCATTACTCGACGTCAACCCGGAACCGGGTGAAAAGGCAAGTAATGCTGGTTGTCAGAAAAATATAAAAAAAAATCTAAGTTGCATGATTTTAAAATAATGGGCATTTAAAAAAACACGCAAAATTCCACACCTTGTGACAGTCTTTTCGCTCCTGTTGCCACAAATATCAACTTTTTCCAACTTTTTTCTTTGCTGTGTAACCTTGAATAATGCTTGTCTAAACTGTAATCAAAATTTTGATACTAGCTGATCTAGGTTTCATAAAAATAGGGCTTACGTCTCAGAAAAAAAAATTCGAAATAAACAATTGCCTAGTTTCAACTGACTGTATTGAAAAAAAATGTACTACGTAGGTTTGGCAAGTTTTTTCAAAAGTTGGCTCATTTAGTAAGGATTCCAAAATGGTATGATACTTGTTCAGTTGTAGCTGCCGTAGTTCAAATTTATTTTCGATTGCCTTTGAATACACTTTTTCGTCAACTGCTTCCCAGTAATAAAGTCCGATGGATTCAAGTCCGGTGAACGGGCCGGCCACGAGATTGGACCAGAACGTCCGATCCATCTTCCGGGAAAAAATGTTACCAGAAAAAAAAATTTTCAGAGAAATTTCTCCGGAAAAATTTTTTCTGGAAAAATTATTTTCTCTGGAAATTTTTTTTTCTGGTAACATTTTTTCCCGGAAGATGGATCGGACGTTCTGGTCCAATCTCGTGGCCGGCCCGTTCACCAGACTTGAATCCATCGGACTTTATTACTGGGAAGCAGTTGACGAAAAAGTGTATTCAAAGGCAATCGAAAATAAATTTGAACTACGGCAGCTACAACTGAACAAGTATCATACCATTTTGGAATCCTTACTAAATGCGCCAACTTTTGAAAAAACTTGCCAAACCTACGTAGTACATTTTTTTTTCAATACAGTCAGTTGAAACTAGGCAATTGTTTATTTCGAATTTTTTTTTCTGAGACGTAAGCCCTATTTTTATGAAACCTAGATCAGCTAGTATCAAAATTTTGATTACAGTTTAGACAAGCATTATTCAAGGTTACACAGCAAAGAAAAAAGTTGGAAAAAGTTGATATTTGTGGCAACAGGAGCGAAAAGACTGTCACAAGGTGTGGAATTTTGCGTGTTTTTTTAAATGCCCATTATTTTAAAATCATGCAACTTAGATTTTTTTTAATATTTTTCTGACAACCAGCATTACTTGCCTTTTCACCCGGTTCCGGGTTGACGTCGAGTAATGGGACACCCTGTATAGTCCGTTCACGAAAGGTTGAGCCGTCGGTTGGGTTGGCCATGGAAATTTGGCATATTCCACTGTGTATATTAGAATTTTAGGTTATGTTATTTATTTTCTTGTCAGATTGATACGCAATGTTGTCAATATTGCATAGAGTTCTCTGATAACTCGCAAGCTCGTCGGACGAGACCGGGTACATTCGGCAACGTTGACTTTATTTTACTTTATGACAGTAAATACTGCCAACTTCTGATAAATAAAGAAACGCCTACTATGTGCTCAACCTTTCGTGAACGGACTATACATAATGTGTTGAATAACGACAGATACATGGTGTTACATAATAGCATTCCTTAAACAATGATAATAGTATGTCACAACTTGAAGAGGTGAATTTGAATCTTCGTTCAATTTAGAAACTTTTTTGACTTCTGTACATTTTTCGTATCTTTCTATCTTTAACCGTTTTCGAAAAAAAATTACGATTCCATGTTGATATTGAATAAGCTAAAGTTGAGTCTCAGATGACGAGCTATCAAAATAAAAGCAAATTTTGGGCATACCTATCGATTATTTCTATTATTTTTTTATTTGGAGAATAACATACAATTGTTCAATAATGTTTTACTTGAAAACGGTTAGGGGTACGAAAAAATTACAAAAGTCAATAAAGTTTCCAAATTGAACGAAGCTTTCAAAAATTGATTTTACACAGACCAGTGACGTACCGCAAAAAGTTTGAGAGGGAAAAAGGAGACATGATGGCTCCTGAAAAGAAAACACCCGGTATATTCTAGTTAAGATTCAGGACGTGCAATGATGGAGACTGTTGAAAATAGCTCGCATTCCAAATTTGGACTGAATATCTCAAAAACTGCAGGAGTTATGAAAAAAAACCAATTTTTTTGGGAATTTCAACACCCTGTAGCTCCGTAACGAAGCTTTTGCGGACCCATGTTTATATGGACTTTTTTTACTTGAAATTATAAGTAGATTCATTCCCTTAAGTTGCGATACACCTACTATTATGTAACCCCCTGTGGATGTATACACGTTAAAATGTTTTATTTTCTCGCATGGAAACCGCGCTCCACTCTAGAAAACGCAGAGTAGATTTTCTGGCAAAAATTCAACGAAGAATTCGAAAATAATTATTAGTTTGAAATATCTCAGTGACGTACCAGTGTTTTAATAATTTTGTATACTTTTTACTTTACCTGCATCACGTCAACGTAATTCAATCCCAGCCTTTCGAGGGACTTTTCCACACTTTCCTTAGTTTTTTCCGCTGAAAAGTCGAACATCAATTTAGGATCAGCCTCGTAGCGACCTACTTTAGTTCCAATGTAATACGCTTGTCTCGGTATGTCTTTTAAGCACTGAAAAATACATGATTTCGTATAGGTATTATGAAATCAAAATAAAAGCCAAACTACTCACTTCTCCCAGAATTGTTTCTGACGTACCATGGCCATACCATGGCCCAGTGTCCATATAGTTGATCCCAGATTTCAAAGCTTCTTTCACAACCATTTTACATTCTTCCAACGAATATTCCCTGAGGAATAGAGGATCGTAAATAAATGTTGATCAAACTTCAATCCCATATTTTGGAATTGGAAAACGGAATTATCTGCAGACTTTCCCAAGAAAACGTACAAAGTGATTCAATCATCTTGGTAACATAATTTTTCTCGAAAAGGGATGAATATTTTTTATTCTGTTGCCGGTATTTGGTACAAGTTTATAATTACTTGAGATGTTGCAAAAAAGTCAGATAAAATAATTGAGACGCCAGGCGTCGCGGCGTTATCAAAAAATATTTTTCTCCAAGAACATACGTTTTTTATCGTGCCATTCGAAAGATAAAATAATTCTGAATTTTTCTTCTTAATACCTTTTTTTTTCTATTTCTTCTATTCCATTGATTTTTTTCTGCATTAAGACAGTATGCCTTCAGTTAGAGACCTGGATATGATTGTGTTTCAATAGAAGAGACTTTGTAGCAAACTATTTCTCAATAATTATATTCATCAAATATTGTATTTTATAACAATAAACACTTTTTAGTAACAAACGAAATATGGCAACTATTCTATATACCGGCCATTATGATCTATACATAAATTATATATTTTCCTTTTTTCATTATACCTAAGTTACTTTGGCCAGAATATTAGGGTTCACTTGGACAATGTAACCTGTAATGAACTAAGTAAAAGATATAATTTATGTATGGATCATAATGGCCGCTATATAAGTAGAACATAACAAAGAAGATAAGTGAATCACCCTGTATACCTATTCAAGATCTCCTCAACATATTGTATATGCCGCATTGTGGAGACGGTCACTTTCGTGGTGATCTCAAAATACAGAGTGTTGGTGAATAAGTGCGACAAACTTCAGGAGCGACTTTGTGTGAACAAATAATGATAATATGCTATAGTCCGTTCACGAAAGGTTGAGTACATAGTAGGCGTTTCTTTAAATATCTGAAGTTGGCAGTATTTACTGCCATAGAGTAAAATAAAGTTAACGTTGACTAATGTACTCGGTCTCGTCCGACGAGCTTGCGAGTTATCAGAGAACTCTATGCAATATTGACAACATTGCGTATCAATCTGATAAGAAAATAAAGAACATAACCTAACATTTCAATATACACAGTGGAATATGCCAAATTTCCATGGCCAACCGACGGCTCAACCTTTCCTGAACGGAATATATATAACTTTTGTCCGCGAATGATTCATTTTCCGAGTTGAAGTTTTAATTGAAAACTGACTTTGTATATAGGTATTTATTTCTCTGAAAGTGATCGTGAGTTGTGAAAGAAATTTAGTAGATTTCAAGAGGTAGTTATTAAGCATTTTCTGACATACACTTAATAATTCAATCGGGTACCTAATGATAGATTTTTAAGGAAGAAATGGTACGCCAATTAGATATTTCTACAATCTTTTCTGAATTTCTCGTTCCATTTGTGTATTCAAAAAATCTCTCCTGCCTTTTTTCGTATGGTGCGGTTTTTCCATGTAAAAAAATACAGGGTCTCTATAATTCTATAAAGGATTGTAACAGCGCAGTTGGTTTTGGATTATGCAAACCACAGAATTCTGTGATCATGCTATGCTCTGATTGGTTAGAGATTGGTATTCTATAATCCAAAGCCAACTGTGCTGTTACAATCATTTATAATGACCCTGTATAACATATTATTTACGAAGTTTCCTACTACATTTAAAAGTAACGAGAAATACGCGTCAAGGTGTCTTATTTTTTGCCTCTTACGAAAAAAGATAGGAGAGATTTTTCTAATTGAATGAAAAATTCAAAAATGAATGTTAGTTCAAATAATCTCAGTTTTTTAGTGAAACCATTGAGTTTAAAAATTTTTAAACTCAATGGTGAAACTTAAACAGCCCGTATATCTCGAAAAACGAAGCAATTGCGGACAAGGGTTATTTAACAAAAAGCCATTATTTTATTATTAATTAAGTTTAGTTCGCAGTTATTAATCAATCTATATAGAATGTTGAAAATGATCTGGTTATGAATTTGAATCCACTTAAGCCATAGTTAAGCAGCGCCTGCGTAGGCTGAATTAAAACGGCTATACATTACCCATAAAAATGGCTGAATCCGCCCGTTCCTAATGATAGGTTAGATACAATTAAATCTGTTTTTCCCAACTTTTTGTACTTCATTTTTGTCAATGTTTTCGCGTAATGAAAACCAAACACGAATGTAGGAGGAAGCTCAGCCATCATCGGTGTTATAAAACTCAAAATTTCGAACTTATTCATAGCTCTATTGGTATTCAATTAACTATTTACACCAACGTTTTATCTGTATTCTAAACTGTGATACCACAGGCGCCGATTGGATTGGGGACAGATGCATTAAACTGCACTCATTAGTTAAGGAAGTTCTATTTGATCAGATATGATGACCTTGGTTCCAGAGCTCCTCAGTTGTTGTCTTGCACTTTTCAGTGATTCAACAATCATTTCTCCTCTTTCTTTCACTCGAAATACACAAATAGATCGCATAGGCGTCCCTATTTTAATTTTCTGGAAGAACATTTTTCAGCTTGGTGAAGATAATGAAGCTTCAATTTGAAAATATTTTTTATTTCGTAATAACCCCAACACCTTAACATTTTCAATATTGCTAAATTGCGTTCTGGTTTAACACTGCAGTTCTTGAGATAAGTTCATAATGGGCATTTCCATAAAAATCATTTTGATATAATAGACCGTCAGAAATCATAGCAAATATCCATTTTTTGATTCGTTATCAGGTAAAAAGTTATTAAAATCACCGAAATAAGCTTGTAAATTCATACAATCAGAATGGCAGTCAAGTGCGTGTATAAATTATTCGTTTTGAAGATTTTCGAGCTCCTGAGCTGTACCAGTGCTTGTGCGCAGCCAATGGCAAGCCGTATTTCGAGCTTTTGAGTTACTCAGGAGCACGAAATATCTCAAAACGAAAAGGTTAATAGTCCGTTCACGAAAGTTTGAGCCGTCGGTTGGCCATGGAAATTTAGCATATTCCACTGTGTATATAAAAATTTCAGATTATGCTGTTTATTTTTTTGTCAGATTGATACGCAATGTTGTCAATATTGCATAGAGTTCTCTGATAACTCGCAAGCTCGTCGGACGAGGCCGGGTACATTCGGCAACGATTATTTTATTTTGCGTTATGATAGCAAATATTGCCAACTTCAGATAAATAAACAAACGCCTACTATGCGCTCGAACTTCATGGTTGAATAATAATATTTTACAACGATATGTCAACTGGCAACTTTATTGCGAATCGTTTCATCTCTATTAATTATGCTTCCTCGTACGTCAACATGGCGCGACGTTGAAATCGCATTTTCAATCATTAATTTGAAATAAAATAAGTCAATTCCAAGTGAAAAATTGGATAGGTATACAGGGTGTCCGGGGAATAACTGTACATACTCTTACCAGAGATAGAGTTGCACTAGCTGACTACTGATTGACTATTTAAAATTAATTTCTGGGTTTCCCTAGAAAACTACAGGGTGTTTTTCAAACATCATGGAAATACTAATACGGTATTCGTTTTGTGGAGTTTCGTGCTCCTGAGCTGTTCCAGTACTTGTGCGCAGCCAATGGCAAGCCGTATTTCGAGCTTTTGAGTTACTCAGGAGCACGAAATATCTCAAAACGAATAGGCTATTAGACCATCATAAAATCCAAAGTTATTGACGGATATTATTGAAATTTGGGGGGTTATTGGCACATGCTAAGGTCGAGTCAGAAATATATCAACTATTTCATTATTCCAGGGCCGGACTCATTAATTTTCATTTAAAGTGTTCAGGGTGAAACAAACACTTTGTATTTCGAATTACGAATAATTGATTCACTTTTTAGAAAGAAGCTAAATTATGCTTCAATTTGTGGCATCGCTCAAAGTTGTCACATCCACAATTATTTTTTTATGAATTTTTGAATTTGGAAAAAGGTCGAAAAATTGAATTCATTTACCTGAACAGGACTTAGTCACCTTGTGGAGGTCGAAAATAAATAATAAATTTTCTTTAAAAAGTCACTGAAAGTGAGAAAGACTATAATAATTTGTTGATATACTGGGTGGCCACCCTAGACGCGGATCTCATGGCGATGAAGTGAATAACGGTATATTGCGAAAAAAAATTATTGGCGACATGTATAGGGTATACATAAACATATTTCAAAATTATTCGTATGTATACCGGGTGTTCATTGGAAGAAGTGTCACTTTGATCTATATCTTTGTTGTCAAACACCCGGTATACATACGAATAATTTTGAAATATGCTTATGTATACCCTATACATGTCGCCAATCATTTTTTTTTCGCAATATACCGTTATTCACATCACAATGAGATCCGCGTCTAGGGTGGCCACCCAGTATATCAACAAATTATTATAGTCTTTCTCACTTTCAGTTACTTTTTAAAGAAAATTTATTATTTATTTTCGACCTCCACAAGGTGACTAAGTCCTGTTCAGGTAAATAAATTCAATTTTTCGAACTTTTTCCAAATTCAAAAATTCATGAAAAAATAATTGTGGATGTGACAACTTTAAGCGATACCACAAATTAAAGCATAATTCAGCTTCTTTCTAAAAAGTGAATCAATTATTCGTAATTCGAAATACAAAGTGTATTTTTTACCCTGAACACTTTAAATGAAGATTAATGAGTCCGGCCCTGGAATAATGAAAAATTGATGTATTTCTGACTCGACCTTAGCATGTGCCAAAAACCCCCCAAGTTTCAATAATATCCGTCAATAACTTTGGATTTTATGATGGTCTAAGTATTTCCATGAAGTTGAAAAAACACCCTGTAGTTTTCTGGGGAGACCCAGAAATTAATTTTAAATAGTCAATCAGTAGTCAGCTAGTGCAACTCTATCTCTGGTAAGAGTATGTACAGTTATTCCCCGGACACCCTGTATATTGAGCAATACTGTCTATGTGTCACATGAAAAAAAATTATTATTTGACATACTGGAAATGCCCATTTTTCAACAGAAAACGCAGCAGTTTAAAATTAGTCCAATTAGCAAAAATGAGACTTAACCAAGGTCGCGAATAGTAAAATTCGTGTAAAAACGTACCATAACTACAAGATTTCCTGCTCACTAGGTCGATTATGTTGACTACCCGAACAGATCAAGAGTATAATTTGGAAGCGCTGTTGCCAAACCTTACTCAACAGAATGTAAGCACACTTTGACATTCTCAACTGTCAAACCATAGACAACAACCAATGAAACTTCTCATGTAGTTAAACAGGTTGAAATAAAAAACAGAAAATCACTTCCATATATATTTCGTTCTCAAAAGACTAAAGTTCCCAAATTCGACATACTTATAACTCACAAAAGGTATATAAAAAGCCCTAAAAATCTTATTCGACTTTTCGCTATTCAAAAATTATAAGACGATATAGTTTTCCATCGATTAACCATAGATCCATAGTTAGGTTCCAAAGCAGTCTCTTTTCCCAAATCTAAATCCAACAAGAAATGGCATTTATTCACATCAATATAAACGTCGGGGTTCTCCTTATTTTGATCATTAAAATAATCATGAACAATGCTCGTTGCGTTTTCTGTCGTCGCATAGGGTGCAGGTAGCATCCCATCAAATTCAGATTTTATGAAACGTACTTCCCATTGTGTAGTCGGTAGGAAAAATGAATTAGGGAATCGATGCCAATCTTTTCCTAGGCATACATTAATGTTGGCATTCTCAGGTACCTTGAAATCCAGGGGATATTTGTTTACTTCCATCAGTAAATCCATGGGGGCGTGGTAGTATCTGTACAATGCACAAATCCGAGATATCCCTGAAATAACGAATTTATATAAAAAATTTTCTTTGTGAAACACTATATTACTATTTGTAGATTATTTATAGTCCGTTCACGAAAGTTTTGAAAGTTTGAGCTCATAGTAGGCGTTTGTTTATTTATTTGAAGTTGGCAGTATTTGCTGTCATAACGTAAAATAAAGTCAACGTTGCCGAATGTACCCGGCCTCGTCCGACGAGTTTGAGAGTTATCAGAGAACTCTATGCAATATTGACAACATTGCGTATCAATCTGACTAGAAAATAAACAACATAACCTAAAATTTTATTATACACAGTGGATTATGCCAAATTGTCATGGCCAACCGACGGCTCAAACTTTCCTGAACTATGACTATACACATCAACCCGAAATATACGGTTACATATTCTTCCAAAGGATTTATACAGGGTGTCCCGAGAAAAGTGGGAAATCTCTCGGATTCAGATAGAACATAAAAAATGAAGATGATAAGTTCCCATAATTTTTTTTCCTAGCGGCCCTCCCTACGAAGATACGACCTCCTAAATAACGCCACTGGAAATCCATTTTAGTGAAATAAGTTTCAAACTAAACGATATAATTTGATGAAAATTTGATATGATTAATAGTATTAAGGACCTCTTAAATCACCGCACTCAAATTTCAATTAGCTTGTTTAGTTTACCAGGGGCGGACTAGGTTGTACATTTTAATGCTTACATTTTCAACACCCTGTGTGATGAGGTGCTAAAAAAACAAATTAGGAAACCTTGAACATTAAGCTAAAGAAAAGGAACTCTTGTTCAGTGTCGATAAAAACCGTTTTCGAAAAAAAAAGTAATTGAAATTTATTACACTAAAATGAATTTCCAGTGGCGTCATTTAGGAGGTCGTATCTTCGTAGGGAGGGCCGCTAGGAAAAAAAATTATGGGAACTTGTAGTTTTATTTTTTTTATGTTCTATCTGAATCCGAGAGATTTCCCACATTTTCCGGGACACCCTGTATACTATTGTTTTGTATTGAGTATACTACCCTCAAATCCCTACCTAACCTGATATCATTGATCCACTCTCACAACGATTTGATTTTGGTGGTAGGAACTTGTAGCAATGGGAATCACCGAGTGAAATAACGTTATCAATGCCAGACACGGGTTAAATCCAAAGAATTATCAAATCTAGTAAAATTCACTTTTCCAGAGCCAATTACTCTTTCGAAAATACCAACGTCAAAGCTCTAATTTCTTAACACTTACCCAATAAACTAGTCACAATAATCGTGGTATACATAATGAACATTGTTTTGTCCAAGTAGTGTGTCCCAGGTGGCATCGTATTGAATATAGTCCATATTCGGAATGCTAATTTTTGTATAACATCAAGTGTTATAGCGCCACATAGGCAGATCATAGGATATACTGGGAATAAAAATCTAAAATACAAAATAAGTCAACAAGAATGATAATAAACAAACAATCATATTTATACCTTTCTTCTTTGTGGGGTTGGAAAAGGAACACAACCATCCACAATAGAATGGGACTCAAGGAAATCCAGTACGGTAATGTGAAAGTTGTTGGTTGTTTTGTTGGTACGAATAAATAATATGCAGCTATCGATATAGGGCTCAATAGAGCCAACACCTACAACAGAAAAAAGTAGATACAGAAAAAATGGTAAGAATCATTTTATACAATAATAATAATAAGAATTAAAATAGACTTGATAACTCAATAAAAACCTTTAAAGAGGAGTACTAAAGGGTTTTCCAATAAGAGGTGTTATTTTGAATAGCCGGCTATTTCGGTAGATGTCAAGTTTGAAACTGTCATTTTTTGACATTTGACAAGTAGAAACTACGCCATTAATAAAAATGGAACGATACACGCTTCAAGAACCCATTGAAATTATTAAAATTCACTATAAAAATAGTGAAAATTTGGCAGAGACGGTTCGTAAAACTCGAACATTTTTGGGTCGAAGTGAAGCACCTTGTCGGACCGCAATAAAGAAATTGGTAGAAAAATTCGAGCTGTTGGGACAAGTTGGTGATGTGAAGAATAAAACCCGTGCACGTCGCTCAAGAACAGCCGAGAATATTGCTGCTGTAGCCGAAAGTGTTGATGAAAACTCAGGTTCTTTGGAATTAGGCCAAAATTGGATAGTATTGATCTGGACAACGTTCACTTTCAACAAGACGGCGCTACGTGCCACACAAGCAACGAAACCATTGATCTTTTGCGGAAAAAGTTTCCGGACCGTGTTATCTCTCGAGGAGGTGATCACAATTGGCCACCGAGATCTTGTGATTTAACACCTTGCGACTTCCTCCTTTGGGGCCATGTGAAAGAGAAGGTCTACGCCAATAGTCCAGCGTCGATTCAAGACCTCAAAGATGGAATTCGTCAGGCTATCGAGGACATAGGGCAGCCACTTTGAGATTTGGTTATGGAAAATTTCGTTAAAAGGATATGGTCCTGTAAGCGTGATCGAGGTGGTCATTTGATTTATTGCATAAAAAAGGGGAGTGATTTTCGGTGTTTTTAAGCCGTTGGCCACTTTTATGGTACTCTATTGAAAAACAATTTTCAACATTTACAGCATTATCAATTATTATAGTTTGCTTCAGCTTAAATGGAAAATAAACCTTTATATTTACCCATACAAAATTGAAGTTCAAAAATCCATTGACGATATAAAAAGTGAAAGGTTCAGTACCATATAGTTCAGGCCCAGCGCCTCCCAGAACATTATATTTCACAATATTCAGGGGGGCAATCACAAGTTTACCATAATACATTGAATCTATGATCGTCATAGGCAATAATATTGCAGTAGCTGAAATACTGGACCACATTATGAAGTCTTTGTACAATTTTTGTCTGACTAGCATATCGTAAGCGATCGGAACGCCTAATAGGGCAGCAAAAGGCCAACCTAGAAATAATAATAATACAAATATTGGTCGAAGAAAACTGATTTACTACAAAATTACAGAATATTTTGCTTGTTTTTGAATAACAATACCATAAGGACAAGCAAAATTTAGGTTCTTGAGAATACTCACCTAAAAGGGAACCTAAAGCTGTAAAAAATACAGCCAAGTTATAATTTCGTCCCCACCAAGCAGCACATGCTCCCATAAACATATACATCGCAAAGGAGGACGGTAAAAATGCCGTTGAAGCAATGAACATCCCTGGTGAAAACAAAAGGAATGCTAAACACAGTCTTCCTATATGTATTCCAAACTCTCGACAAACAGCCCTATAAAACATCTAAGTTAGACTGGAAACTTAAATGGATGGAATAGCAAACTTACTTATAGAAATAAACCTCAAAGAATGCAGCAAGTAAACCCAAAAGACATCTTGTGAAGTAGAAAATGAGCAATGGATTTGGTTGGAATATTTTGTGATATATGAGTGCAGGTAGAGCATGGAAAAGTATATAAGTATAAGATCTCAGAGCAAATTCTGGACTGTATTCCCAAGTTTGTAAACCTTTTCCAAATACTGTAAAAATAGAAATTATAATACAGCAAATTGAAAGGTTTTGATGTGTTTACTCACTCATAAAATGCATTGGTTCCCAGTAGTTAAAAGTTTCATCACAGTCGGTGATATGAGACCAAATAGCTGCACAAAATCTTGCAGATAATATTGCTTTGAATGCTGTATCCCCTGCAGGAAATAAAAGTGGAGATCGGCTATTTTCAGGGGGTTTCCTGAAATAATATTGTTATCAAATAAGGTTGCTACATCGACAAAATAGTTCATTATTACGTTTGTTGTTTGGAATTTTTCCTTGTATCTTTAGGCTTAATTTCTTTTCTTGGTTTCGTTGCATTTTGACGGAGTTTCAGAGAAGCGGTAGCACGACCCATTTTGGGTTATCAGACAAAATTGGTTTTTGGGTTAAGTCTTCACATTTTCATTTATCAGTGTACATTGTTTTGATAAGTTTTCCCTTTAAAATTTGCATGAACGCCTATGCCGCTTGTTATCAAGTTGTCAGATTTGACAACTCGTCATAATCAATGTTTTGACACAGAATCTGATTATTCTGTGGTTTTAAAATCTTCCTTTTCAGTGGATAGGCGTTTTTTCGCGATGTCTAATCTCAGAATTGTGAATTTGCGATCAATTCAAAAATATTCTGAATCTGTTCTACATCAGTGAGGATTCAATGGTTACTGACGAATTCTACTGATACTTGCACAGCACTACTGCACTGCTTGAAATGAATGAACGTTTTCACTATATTACCAAGCGCGTTAAAGATTCTTCAGTAAAGACTTTCTTAAATTTTTATTCTGGTTTGAAATCAGGTCATTTCTTCGGAGAATCTAACTTGATCCAAACTGATCGTGAGTTGAAGAGTTTAACGTTTAGTATCTTATATTTTTTGGATTAATTCATAATCAATAAATAATAAAACATCATTTTATTTCTTTTCTGATTGACAAAATACTCATATCTTATAAACGTATAGGGAATATATTTCTTAAATTCAACATATTAGAAAAACCCATTCATTGAAGTGGGCATGCTTTTTGAAATTCATGTGAGACGAATTAAAAATTCAAACGTAACTTCATAATTAATTACAACCTATGATTACAAAAAACTAATATCATTTTAATACATATGGGAAGTTCTCAGTTTATATTTCATTCTCAACTCATCTAAATTCGAAATAATCATATCACAATAATTGAAATACATCTAGCATAAAAATAAGAACGAGTAAGATGAGCATCATATTCATATAATATTTATCAGAAAACAGATGTGAATGATGAGCCCATTATATTTCGTTTTCATTTTGATGAATTGATAATATCAAATAAATGATAAATGACAAATATCTCGAGTATGACATTGCAAATAGTTGAAAAATTCAGATTTGATTGCCAAAATGTACTTTTTCATAATACCAACACTTTGAAATGTCTTATTCGAGAAAAAAAAAGATATATAGGTATAGAAAATATACCTAGAAAAAATATTTATTCAATCTTTGAATCACTATCAATTCTCCTTTGTTTCCTCATATTTTCTTAATTTTTTGAAACAAAGGCATACTGAACAAATTCAGAAATATAAAAAAAAATTGAAAAATATTTATATTTCATACAGGGTGTTTTTTAAGCATATGCTTAAAAGAGGCGGTTCTAAAAGGCATTGAAAAAAGTTAGGTATACAATTTAGCACATGTTCAAGTTCAACATTTTTTCTTAAATTGGCTTCAAGAACAGCTCTTTCAAATATTAGGATAAAGGGATACCCCTTTGTTTCCATAAGTTTTCCTATTACAATGCAGAGCTATTGTTTGGGGTAAAAATAATATTTTTTCAAAGAATAGCTTTGAATTGTAAAGCTGGAATCTAGCTGTCAATTCATTTTAATTTTTTTTAATTTTTTGCGATGAAACAGAATATTATCCAGATAGGAAATTTATCATTTTATCGCCAAATTATATAATAAAAATAAATTGACTAGTTTCTACGGTTCCATTCTAACTTATTGGTTGGAAAAATAAAATCTTTCACAAAAATTGATAAAACACTGTAAAAAGTATAAATATTTCAAAATAACAAAACATTGGGTCAATTACAGTCGACATTCTGTATGGTGAATGATACTATAGTATAGTGAATAAGAAGTTGTATGTAATAACCTGAGAAGAAATACGTAAAGTTATCTAAGTATGGACTATTTGAAAAAAAACGTCATAAAGTAATTTGTAGCACCAGGCGTACGATAAAATAACTAATTAACTATATTTCGTTTATAAAATGGATCTGCTAGTAGATCGAACATAATTATGGCAGTATAAAACAATGCAAACACTTTTCTCAATTTTTCACTTCTTAACTTAACGTATGTACACACAGAAAAATAGGACATACGGATCAAATCTCAACGGAGTTTCTCTGGAACCCTTTAGTCGGGTCCTCGGGAACATAAGTACCATTTTCAGTTGCTTAGTTTTTGTTACATCCAACAAAGGCGAGCCAAAAAATGCACTGAACGCATTGAATTCACCAATAGAAGAATTCAATTGAACCAAAACATATATGCAAATATTTTTCCATCATCAAGAACAACATTTGAAGTTTATGTTTAGACAGTTTTGAAGGTGATATCTTGCGAATTCTGGACACCATTTTGCCAGATATCATCTTCAATATCTATCTGAACATAAACTAATTAACTAACAATTAACTAATTACTAAATCATCCTGTACAATGGAAAAAAGAATTTCAAAATCAGACCAAATGGTTCAAGAAAATAATCTTAAAAATTCGTTGAGATTTGGCCGTTTCCTCAATTTTACCGCTGTATAGTTTCAGTCTTCATAATACTCTTATCACAATCTCAATCTTCACTTCCTTCCTTTATCTTAGCCAGCAGCTGATCACAAGTTTTCTTAGCATCTCCAAGCAACATGGAGGTGTTTGGTTTGTAGAAAACTGGATTATCGACAGCGGCGTAACCCACACCTAGCGACCTCTTCATCACTATCACTTGTTCTGCGTTCCAAACTTTGAGGACGGGCATTCCAGCTATGGCCGAATTTGGATCATCTTCAGCTGCGCTGTTGACTGTATCATTAGCCCCAATGACTAGAACCAAATCGGTAGAAGTAAAATCGTCGTTGATTTCCTCCATTTCGAATACGTCATCGTATGGTACACCTGCTTCAGCCAAAAGGACGTTTAGTTGACCTGGCATCCGACCTGGAATAAAAATCGAATTTGATTATTCCTAATAGTTTCATCAGTTGTTCTCTGAACAACTACATCTCATCTGCGAACCTCCCTACTGATGCAATGATCAAGAAAGTGAGCACTGGGAAAAACTTCAGGAGATTGCTAAGTAAAAGAGAGGAATGGGAACGGGAATACACCGACTATAACCTCAATGAAAATACCGTAAAATTGTATACAAAATTACAAATGATTCCAAAACCTCTACAGGAGCTGGCGCTGGGATATACGGGCCAAGTACCAAGTGTGCACTGTCGCTAGGCTCCTGTATGAGCGTCTTTCAAGCGGAAATCTTAGCTATTGAAAGATGTCTAGATATAAATCTAGAAAGAAACTATCGAAAGTGCGATATAGCCATACACTCGGATAGTCAAGCTGCTATTAAAGCACTGAGCTCCTACGACATCGACTCAAAGATGATCTGGGAGTGCCGGAACAAACTCGATGAGGTAGGCAAGAAAAGTAAGGTCTTTTTAATCTGGGTTCCCTGCCACTCGGGAATCAAAGGAAACGAAGAGGCCAATACACTTGCCAAAGAGGGCGCACGAATATCACTCATTGGCCCAGAACCATTCTGTGGTATAGGTAAATGTAGGTACCTATAAGGAGTTTCTGGAGAAGGAGAAAGCCGAGAGGAAAAACTCTGGCGGAATATCCCAGGGATGGGTCATTCCACTAAGTTCCTTCGAAACTTTGAGACAGCGGGATCCAAAAGATATCTGGATCTTGGTAAGAAGCAATTACACCTCCTCACTGGCTTTCTCACAGGACACTGTCGCCTCAGGAAGCACCTGTTGAGGATGGGATTGTCGGACACTGAAGAGTGTAGGTTCTGTGGGGAGGAGGAAGAAACCCCCATTCACCTAGTCACGGAATGCTTTGGCGTTGCGAGCCTAAGGAGAGAATGCCTTGGGCGAGAAACTTGTAAGAATGAGGAACTAGCCTCGTTGAAGCCTTCACAGATATTAGATTTCATTAGATCTCTGGAACTAGAAGGCGAGTTGTGAAGGGTGGGACTAGAACAGCTCTGTAAGGGGACACAATAGACCTTGAGGTCGCAGTGGACTGTAACCCCTTTTTAAACTACACTAAACTTCATCATGGTGGATTGTTCACAATTACGTTGATTAAAAAATCTGAAAAGTTTGCTATATGGACGTCCCTGAGAAATTCTCAGAAAGCACGCAATGCGAGGTTGTTGAAGGGTTCTCATACTGCCCACAATGGGAGGTTATGAGAACTTTCCATTCATCTTAACAATGTGAGTAATTTGAGGATTTCCACATGAGATATCTTTGAAAGCTCGTTGAGAATATACCCTGTGGTGGACTTTTTGCAGGAAAAATTGAGCTACCAGTAACTTCTCAGTGACATAACAAAAGAACTCATAATATCCCCAAAAATATCGCTGGGATATATCTCTAGAATGTCTCTGTGTTGAGTGGGGTAAGTAATGCAACATCATGTACCTACTTCTCCTTTCTGAAGAAGTAGATACATCCCACCAGCGAACCTACCCAAGTACTCAATGATGTTATGATCAAAAAGGTAGCATCGAGAAGAACTTCAACTGTATGCTATGAGAAAAGGAAGAATGAGGAAAGGAATACACTACCCAAAACTTCATAGTATATACCATCAAATAGTATACAGATGGTTCTGAAACCATCTAAGAGGTCGACGTACACTGAAGTATATGTGCTAAGAACCAAGTGTTCAATATTCTTATGCTCCTATTCGATTGTTTTTTAGGCAGAAACAGTTGCAATAGGAAGATGCATAGATGAAAACCTGAAAAGAAACTATATCAAGAGTGTAACGGAAATCCATTCTGATAGTAAAGCTGCTATTGAAGCACTGTACTCCTGTCGTCGACTCAAAACTGATATAGGTGTGCGGAGGAAAAGTCGATGAAGTAGGCAAAAACAAGAAGATCTTTCTAGTCTGGGTTCCTGGTCACTCAGTAATAAAAAGAAACGAAAAAGGTTACACACTAGCCAGAAAGGAATCATAAACGCCACCCACTAGCCTATAGAACTTTTCTGTGGTATAGACAAATGCGTCTATAATAAAGAGTTCTTGGAGAAGAAACAAACTAAAATAGAAGCACTCCGGGGGAATCTTCCGGGAATGGATCATTCCAAAAAGTTCCTTCGGAACTATAACACTGCATAGTTTAAAAAGTATTTAGATCTCAGTAAGAATAGGTTACACCTCCCCACTGGCTTTCTTACAATCTACAACTAGGTAATGCAAGAGGAGATCGCAAGGGCGTAGCTAGGAATTAATTTCGGGGGGGAGGGGGTTTTGACATTTTGGCAATTGACTTTGTAGGTGCCGGGAATTGTGAGGGTCGCTTTCTGTAGCAAGTATTTGTTGTTTTTAAGAATTCAATAATCCTTTTCCTACTTCAGAAACAATATTCAACATAGATATTCCTGGTTATGTTAGGTAAACCTATTTTTCAAATATGCTTCAGAATTTAATTTTTATTCACTCAAACAAAAACTTAAAAAACAATATTTATTCCCCGAACAATACTTACAGGATTTATCAATATGAAATTAGTGTGCTTTCATTGAAACTAAATAGAGTATTTTAATGTTTTACTCCAAAATAGTACCAACAACATATGAATAGGTATTAAAAATGAAACAGTGAGAAAACACAAACAATATTTTTTATGGTGAATTCCTTCAGTTAAAGTCTATCCGTCTTTTTTTTCTAGAGAATTGGTCAACCACTTCATTTTCATCAATTTTTACACTATAATGAATATTCATAAGCGCCAACCCATTCAATCTAGTTTCGCTAGAAGAATTGCGCAGGTAATTTTTAATTCTCCTCAAGCTGGAAAAACTTCTTTCTGGAGTAGCAGTAGAAACTGGAATCGTAGCTAAAATTTGTAGTAGGATGTATAGATGTTCGGATACATAATATTCTGATTGCACTCATCTAAGCATTCTAATGCCGATTTTGAAATGGAGTTCATTGACATTTTCCATATTTCAAATTCTGCTTTAATTACGTTTTAATTTTTTTCTGGGAGTAGTGAAGAATACATCGATAATGCGTCTTCTTATTTATATGCTCTGTTGAAATTCTGGGGTAGCAGACCAGATAAGGCTGATATTAATTTTCGGTGTTTAGAAAATCTATCAGTTAATTGTTGGATAGTATGTTCTAGAAATGGAATGAAGAAATTAATTTTAAAATAGGTTGTTGTATCTAAGGCTGGGGCATTTGACCGGTTCTTCTGCCTGCTGAATGTACCTCCGTTTGCTTCTATTAAACACTTGGTTTCCTCATAAAGCAGTTGAAACTCATCATCCACTTTATTTCTCAAAACCCGCAAAGCAGAAAGCACAAATTCTATTTGTGTGCGATGTTATGAAACTTTAATATCATCCATATTGCTGATATGAATTGAAAATTTTAAATAGATTTTCGGAGTTGGTTTAAGTGCAAAACGAAAGATTATTCTTGCAACAAAAAATAACTCTGAAACATTTCGGGGGGGGGGGGTTTGAACCCCCAAAACCCCCCCTGGCTACGCCCTTGGGAGATCGGTATCTAACAAGACATGCACGTCAAAATCTTACCTGCCACAGGATGAATTGCAAATTTAACATTCTTTCCCTGTTTCTTCAGAGTGCTAACCATCTCGGCAATAGGATATTGAGCCTTGGCAACACAAAGTCCATAACCAGGTACTATAATAACATTTTTCGCATTCTTAATGGCCTCAACAGCACCATCAACGTTTACTTCGGTATGGGTTCCAGTGATTTCCATTGGCTTACCAGACCCAGTACTCGACGTACCATAACCTCCCAAAATAACATTCGGCAACGATCGGTTCATGGCCTGAAATATGATGAAAATACTGTTTATACTTTTGTCCAACCCAATTTTCAATTGTTACTTGCATAACGTTCGTCTTTGTTTCAGATAAAAATATTTATCTGATGGCATGTCATAATGACAACGTTATGTCACTCAATTTTGATGACATAAGGAAGCTCATTATGGGACTTAAGTACCATAATGAATTCATTATGGTACTAAGTACCATAATGAAATTCTATAAGAAAACATGTCATTGTGACATGTACCATAATGAATTCATTATGGTATAGGGTGACCAGACGTCCGTCATTGCGACGAACAGTCCGTCAATCGTACGAGGAGTCCGTCATTGATAAGAGTCCGTCGAAGTGTCCGTCAAAACTCAAAATCTTGAATTTATCTGTTAAAATCAGAGGAAATGTCTTTTTCCGCCGATCTCAAAATGAAAGGTGATATGTGTACGAAATTGATCATTAATGACCAAATTTAATGCTCAATTTCTGCTTTTTTAATGTGCAATCCTCATGGCAACTGTACACAAAGTACTCAGAAGCACTACTTATTTACAAAGTATTCAGAAGCACTACTTATTTCAAACAAGAATTTATACACAGTTCATGTTGAGATCGTCGAAAAAATCGTGTAGGTAATCTTTGGTGGCTACGCCTCGCCCGATAACATTCACGACTTGTACCATAATGATCGTCTTTATGATCCTTATTACATAAATAACTATTTTGTATGCAATTTTTTGTATTACTCACTTTACACATAATGTAAGATAGGATGGCTCCAGATGATCCGATCAAAGCTCCAACAATGGTCATCAAATTATTGTTAAGCATGAAACCTTCAGCACAAAGTGCCCAACCAGAGTAACTGTTCAATACCGTGATAACAACTGGCATATCAGCACCTACAAATATTCATTTAAAACTTCACATCTTCTCAAAATCTTAAGATTATGTATACTGATGGACAAAATTAGCGCACCACCTAAAATTTCGTTGAATTTTAACAATTGATATCTTCCCAATATTTAGTCGGATTTCAGAGTTTTTTTCTTTCAATAGTAGCTCTGTTATTGTCGAATTCCCTCCATTAAGCAGAAGTCCAAAAAATGAAATCTTCATGTTGTACAGGGCGTTTAAATAATGTCATGTTTTATAGTCAAATTTTAACGTCTTCTGTGGGCAATGCCAGGTTGCTGAGATATATGAAAACAATAAAACGTTGTAGACTAGAATCTCTTGAGTATCTTGTTTTTTCAAAAACCAATTTATCTTGAAGTCGTCAAGAGATATTCAACTTTTTATCAACTATTGTATTTTATGCATTAGCCATGAATATCTTCGCAACCATTTGTCCGATTTGAATATTTTTTTTAGTTGTAGCTCTTTTAATGGCGAAAATCATACTACAATGAGATGTTGAAAAAAAGGAATGCATCATGCTGTACAGGGCGTTTAAATTTTCCGGTTTTTTTCATTACAGTTTAACGCCTTTTGTGGGCAATACCAGATATCTGAGGCTTCTAAAAACTATACAGTGATGTAGCCTGATGTTTCCGGAGTATTTTGATTTTTCAAAAAGCAATTTATATTGTACCATTCCAGATATATTCACATTTTTATAACACCTTGCATTTCATACAATATATTGAAAATGAATATTTTCAGTCAAGTGGTACTGTGGTTTACAGTTGTCATAATTTTTTCTAATTAATACAATTCATTTGAAATTAATAATTGTGTTAATTTCTAAAGTTTTTTTCGCTTTAATATTCTTTTCATTCGACGTTGAATACGTAGGTAGTTTAAGCTGATCCCAAACGTTTTCGATTACGTTCAGGTCAGGACTAAAAGCCGGCCACTGTAGATGTTGAATCCCAACCTCTTTAAGGTATTCACGATATGGAATTATCGTCTATCAGCAAACAATTGTCGCCTATGTATCTCGCAGAATTTATTGCCCCTTACCCGGATCACTACAAGATCCATACGAGTAATCAAGGAAATACTTTGTTTTCTCCAGATCACTGGCGCAGCCAGGGGGGGCTTTGGGCTGCAGCCCCCCCACAGATTGATTTCTTCGTTATTTTTTTTTTTGCAACTTTCGTTATTCACTGTATCATCAAAAATTTTTCAGTTCAGCCCCCCCAAAATAAAATCCTGGCTGCGCCACTGCTCCAGATAAATACCCATCCATGGGATGATTTTAAGCTCACTCTGAAGTCTTCAGTGAAGTGAAAAAAGCCTTTTGCGGGGTGTCTTGCATTCAATCCATATTCATCGAGTCTTCTTTCTTGCAGTTTTTGATGAAATTGTAACATTTCGAACAACTCGAAGGCGGTTTTTTTACTTTGATCAGGTCTTTTAACGTGAGAGCCCGTTTCCATAAGTCTACGGAGACAACGACCAAAGAAAAATAAATAAGAGCTATCTTTCAACACAAAAACAAACGAAAACAAATTAAGAAAAACAGAAAAATGCAAGATGTTATAAAAATGTGAATATCTCTGAAATGGTACAAGTTAAATTGCTTTTTAAAAAAGCAAAATACTCAGGAAACATCAGGCTACATCACTGTATAGTTTTTTGAAGCCTCATATATCTGGTATTGCCCACAGAATGCGTTAAAATTTGACTATAAAACATGATATTATTTAAACGCCCTGTACAACATGAAGATTTCATTTTTTGGACTTCTGCTTAATGGAGGGAGTTCGACAATAACAGAGCTACTATTGAAAGAAAAAAACGTTGAAATCCGACTAAAGATTTGGAAGATATCAATTGTTTAAATTTAACGAAATTTTAGGTGGTGCGCTAATTTTGTCCATCAGTATATTACGTACCTCCAATTGCTGATGTCAAGGTAACCCCCATAGTAGCAGAAAGAGCAGCAGTGGCTCCAAGAGCTCCTAAACCACCCATCAGGGTTGGATCGTAGAAGAGATAACCACCTGCTCCTAAACTGCTCAACATCAAAGCACTATTAAGGGCGTGTCTGCCAGGTAGAAGAAGGGGAGCAGAATTCAGAAGACCTTGGAGTTTTCCGTAAGCAACCAAAGAACCACTGAAGGTGACACCTCCGATGTAGGTTCCGAGGAACAAAGCCGTTTTTACAACGTTTGCTGCAGCATCTGTTTCGAACGTTGAAAAATCGTGGATGAATGTGGCTCCACATGTTAGTACAGCAGCAAGACCAACCAAGCTGAAATAAGAAGCATTTAGCAAATCTCTCTTTTTTTGTATACCAATCTATAGTACATAGGATACATAGGACTCAAACGAATAAAGCCAATGTTATATTCTGGTCTACTCAGAGGGTGCTGGGTAATGGATGGGGCTTCAAACCGCACGTTATGCACTGGTTGTATACTGCCGTGGTGAGGCCTATCCTGACCTATGCCTCTGTGGTGTGGTGGCCTTCTATGGAGAGGGCCGTCAACCAGAACATTATGACTAAATGCCAGAGGAAAGCTTGTTTAAGTATTACAGGCGCTCTGAGGTCTACCCCTACAGCAGCGATGGAATGTCTGCTGGGTCTCCCTCCTTTGCACCTAGTTGTGAAGGAGGTGGCTATGAAGACAGCTCTAGGAATCTGGGAACGGGGACAATGGCGCGATGGAGGACTCTTCACTGGGCACGCGAGGGCCCTCAAAATGGTTAAGGATGCTCACGCTCCCCTTCTCCAGAGAGGTGACCGCGCGGGCACTGAGTTCTACTTCGACGAACCCTACAGGGTAATTGTTCCCGACAGAGACCTATGGTCTTCATCAAACAGGCTTCTTAGTCCAGAAGGTCCCATCTGGTTCACTGATGGCTCTGTCACAGCAACAGGGTCTGGGGCCGGAATCGTGGGTCCTCACTTCAATCAGGCTATCCCTCTGGGGAAGGACTGTTCCATTGTGCAGGCTGAGCTATTTGCGGTTCTTGCATGCGCACTGGAAAACATTCGCAGGGGATACTCTGGCCAGCACATTTATATATGTTGCGACAGCCAGGGAACTCTGAAATCTCTATCTGATGTTAGAGTTGATTCTCTTTTGGTAGAAGAATGCAGGAAAGCTCTGCGTGGGCTGGGCTCTGATAACTTTTTGAAAGTGATCTGGTGTCCGGCTCATGCGGATATACCTGGTAACGTCAAGGCAGATGAACTGGCTAGGCGGGGAGCCGGATTAGCATTTGTTGGTCCGGAGCCTTCGCTGCCAATCTGTCGCACATCTGTCAGAAGTTTCTTCAGGAACTGGCTGAACAGGGAATTTTCCTCGGAATGGAGCGCAGGGGTGGGCCTGAGGTGGTCGAGGATTCTCATTGAGAGACCGTCCTCGTGATCTGAGGTCAATAGGCTTCTGCTGCTGGAAAGGAAACAACTCAGTCTGGTGACTGGTGCATTGACTGGTCACCTGTTTAACAAGCATTTGAAGAGAATGGGATTGACGAGCTGCTCCTTATGCCGGTGTTGCAGGAGTACTGATGAAACGGTTGAGCATATTTTGTTCAACTGTGAAAACCTTACTGAGTTAAGGTCAACACACCTAGGAAATCCAACACCTTTTATTCCTATGGTGAGAGGGACCACTCCTGGCAGGCTCGCGACATTTCTGTCTTCGTGTCCGAAGAGCTGAGTCTCTATAGAACGATGCGGGTGAACAATGGGCCACTAGGCCTCAGTTCGGCCGGTAAGGCACCGCACAGAGAAGAAGAAGAAGAAGTACATAGGATAGATATAATTAATTAATTCATCTTCTTTTAACCATGTCCTTGGCATCTAAGGCCATCTAAACAGTGAGCATTTCAGCAGGACAATTTTCATTGAAAGACAAACTAGAACATACACAAACATCCATACCCGCACCAGGATTCGAACCCAGACCTCCAGCTTCGTAGGAACTTGTAGGCGCACGCCTTAGCCCCTACAGCTACCGAGGCGGTCATAGGATAGATAAATTCATCTCTACTTCTATGGCATCTTTATTGAGACTTGTTACGACACCGAATATGTTTGAATCAACAAAGTAGCAGTTGGGATACCAATATTTTAGGCAATTTTCAAGAGTAGTAAAGGCAAATCAGAAGTAGAGTAATACAATCGAATAACTGATGATTGAATGAAAGAGTTTGTGGACAGGACTGGGCCGAGTCTAGTACTTGAAAATACCAACTCCAATGTTGTGCAGGCATAGTAACTTACCTATGGAATGCAGCAACTAACTGAGGTAGATCTGTGATTTCGATTTTTTTCGCTATAAGTGTTCCTAAAGCTCCGCCTCCTAGGGCACAAGCTGTAATTTGCGCCAATACTTCAGGTGAAATATTCAACTGCCCTAAAGTAGCAGCAATACCTCCAGCAACTCCAATCTAAACAACCAATTAAAAACATTTAAGATCACTAGAATTGACTTGATATCTCAAGACGATCAACAAGTTGATAATACTGACCATTCCGATATTATTTCCCCATCTGGCTGTCTTCTGCGAGCTGAGGCCAGCTAGAGCGCCAACACAACATAAGGAAGATGCCAAATAAGCAGCTTGATGCACTTCAGGTAATCCTGCCAGAGCAGCATAGCCATATCCTCCTAACAATGCAACTGCTGGTATACCATAGAGGTAATTGTACTCTTTTGGATCATCTGGTCGTTTGAACATGTCCAACATACGTTTGGTGACCAAGAAACCTCCGGAAATATTGATGAAAGATATGAAGGCAGCAGAAGCTGCTAGAGCCTGAAAAAATTGGACTATGAATTCCTACCTGAGGAGAGGAGAGTTTCTATTAAAATTATTATTAGAACTGGAGTCATTATGACTAAGTTAGATTTTCGGTGACTGCGACCATGTGGATCTTTTGTTCTTAACCCTACTCCATGATCCATCCCTGGGAGATTCCAGGCCATATGGTATGAAACTATTACCCTTTATATTTAAAAACGTCTTCAAGAAGCCAAATTACCTCTACAGAGTTCGTAGGATAGTACCCTCCATTCATAAGAAGAAGACCTCCAACAGCAGTGATGCCAGAGATGGCGTTAGTGACAGACATAAGAGGAGAATGTAGAGCTGGAGTCACCCCCCAAACCGTATGGTATCCTACTATTCCAGACAGTCCTAGGGTGGTCAACATAGATGTGAATGCTGCATTTGGAGACACTGCACCTAATCCTAAAACGCTTCCAAGCCCTGGAAATGAAAGGAATATCAATTTTTGTATGAGAGTGGCATATAAGTAATCTTTATTACCTGCTGTGCATACAAGAGATTCTTGAACTTTGGCCAACAAAGGGTTTTTAGTTTCTTCTTGTTCCTTGAGCTTATCAGTTGCTGTTTTGGGTTTTGGAGGTGGTGGTGTCGGGGAAACTGACAAGGGAGGTGCTGGCCACAACAACTTCCCTTCATGCAGTACTATGGCACCTCTGACTACCTCGTCTTGTAGATTGATGTTGAAATGATCTTTCTCACCTATATGTGGGGATTGTAAGTATAGTCTTTGTAAAGGGTTTTCCACTAAGAAGTGTTATTTTGAATAGCCCGCTATTTCGGAAGATGTCACGTCTGAAGCTGTCATTTTTTGACATTTGACAAGTAGAAACTACGCCATAAATTGAAATGGAACGATACACACTTCAAGAACGCATTGAAATTATTAAAATTCACTTTAAAAATGGTGAAAATTTAGCAGAGACGGTTCGTAAAACTCGAACATTTTTGGGTCGTCGTGAAGCACCTTGTCGGACCGCAATAAAGAAATTGGTGGAAAAATTCGAGCTGTTGGGACAAGTTAGTGATGTGAAGAATAAAACCCGTGCACTTCGCTCAAGAACAGCCGAATATATAGCTGCTGTAGCCGAAAGTGTTGAAAAAAAACCCAGGTTTGTCCATTCCTCTTCGTTCTTTTTTTTTCTCGAAGAGGTGATCACAATTTGCCACCGAGATCTTGTGATTTAACACCTTGCGACTTCCTCCTTTGGGGCCACGTGAAAGAGAAGGTCTACGCCAATAGCCCAGCGTCGATTCAAGACCTCAAAGATGGAATTCGTGAGGCTATCGAGGACATAGGGCAGCCACTTTGCGATTTGTTTATGGAAAATTTCATTAAAAGGATATGGTCCTGTAAGTGTGGTCGTGGTGGTCATTTGCCTGATGTTTTTTTTCACTATTAACGGCATAGCTTCCTTTTTATAATGAAATAAACATTCCGATCATTTATATTGAAAAATTGCATTTTTCTTTGAATTTCAAAATAACACCTCTTATTGGAAAACCATTTATAAGCCAGAGTTCTTGAATAAAAGCGCGAAAAATTTATTATCGTAAAAGTGTTGACCAGAAGAATAATAATCACCTACTCACCCATTGATAGCAAGAATTTGGACACATTGTTGGCGTACAGGGTAGAACTTTGCGTGGGTAATCTACTAGCTAAATCAGTTAATCCTATATGTGTAACTCCGTTGAAATTGTATATTTCTCCTGGTTTTGTTGTTTCAACATTACCACCAGCCTCTGCAGCAAGATCTACGATAACGCTACCAGGTTTCATAGAGAGTACATGTTCCTAAGGGTGAAAAGTAAGGATCAGTTAACATTTTCTGTGAACACATTGGTGGTTGAATAATATTATTAGTTTTTAATTACCTTCAAAATTAATAGTGGGGCCTTTTTTCCTGGTATCAAAGCTGTAGAAATTATTATATCGACATCTTTGCACTGTTTTGCGAATAAGGCGTGTTCGGCATCAATGAATTCTTTTGACATTTCTTTGCTGTAGCCAGCTGACGTGCCTCCTTCTTCCTAAAAATAATGGTTAATTGAGCCAAGGAAGCTGACATTTTTTTCTATATATCAGTTTTCCAACGTGAAGTGAGTCTTATGAAAACGACATATGTCTTATAATTCTTTTGAGACATTTTTGCAGGTGCAGTTCTAGAGAGGCTTTCAATAAAGCACAATTCGTTGAAGACTGAATTAAATTATTACTATAAGTGTAATTAGAACGAATATACAGTATTGCAAGAATACTCACTTTGATGTTGATAGTGAGGAATTCCGCTCCCATCGATTCAATCTGTTCTTTTACTGCTGATCTGGTGTCGAAAGCTCTCACTATGGCACCCATCGCTTTTGCCTGTCCTGCAGCTGCGAGACCTGCTACTCCGCCACCAATAATCAGTACTTTGGCTGGTGGTACTTTACCTGCTGCTGTTATCTGACCTATAAAGAGGGATATTTAATCAATTCGAAAAAAGATATTATAGGTTTTGATTAGACCATTAATATCAGGAAAAAAGAGGAAGATGGTTCTATCCAACATTTTCCTTTTAACGCTTGAAGTTTCAGCACATCTTCACAGGGTGTCCAGTGAATAAGTGCGATAAACTTCAGTTGGTGATTCTGCATGGAAAAATAATGACATTATCTATACTAATATTATAAAGAGGAAAGATTTGTATGTTTGTGTGTTTGTGTGTTTGTGGCGTTGATATGACATCACTCATAAGCTACTGGACCGATTTCAATAATTCTTTCACCCTTAGAATGCTACATTATCCTTGAGTAACATAGGCTATACTTTTCATCCGAGAAAATTGGGGAAACCTACTATAACTTCAATGATAATAAATATGAGTACCAAAATCAGCTATTTTCAGGTGCGCTGCGAAAACCGTAAGACGTACATGGAAACAATGTATGACGGAAATGTACCTCTTCAATAGTTCTACAAAAAAGTCCGCGATAGCATATATCTATCTTTCAAGGTTTACTCGGTATCACCTTTTAAAGGTATCCGAATGTTTCTCAAAATTATGCATTTTTTGGGAGTATTTTTTTATGAATACGCTATTGATCTTTATCCAATTAAATACGTCCTTCATATCCAGTATTTAATATAGAACGAAATTGCCTTTTACATCATTCAATTATGATGAATACATCAAAAGATATGGCAGGTTGAAGATGAAATCGCACCAAAATCGAATTACGTCTCCGAGCACGATATACACAAACACTGGTATGGCGACGCCCATCGAGATGTGACGTCACAGCGGAGAATTTCCATTGCATTTGCGGGATTGAAGTGTTAGAACTCGAGGGAATGATTGGAATAATGCAATTAATCGCAAGTTTCATTGAAAATGCAATCAACTAACTATTTTAAATGAAATTTCTTCGATGTCTTTGTTTGTTGATCCTGGAATATATCAATGAAGTTGTATAAATATGGATGTTAGTGCTAAGTATTTACGAGTATTTGTTAATAGAGAATAAATTATTCAAGTTTCATTTAAAAACTTCGAATAAATGAAAATATTTTTATCATATTCAGGAAATTTCTATGAATGTCATTTATAATTCGTGAATTTGGAAAGTTTTTTGTTCATTTTTTTTCTTCATATTCTGAAAACTGATCTTATTCAGATCCCGGTGTCTTAAGTTGGTACGGATTCTGCTCAAAACGGTAGGTTTTAGAAAAAAGTGGTCAATAGAGCGTTTGTAGAGAATTAATTAACCTATAAAATGAGGTATCAATCGTCCTGATCGAATGAGCACAGACCGATTTATTTTCATTAGAAGATGAAAAATAGTATATTATATTATAAGGATTAAAAGTGCATCTTTTTTTTTACGAGCAATATTTGCAGTTGCGAGGCGCAGCCGAGCGAATGCAAAATTGCGAGTTAAAATAGGCACTTTTAATCCGAATAATATATACTATTTTTTCTCCAACCAAGTCAAAATTACAATAAATGTAATTTTTCATCTCCTCCCAACTTTATTCGAGATATTTTCAGAACGAAAGGTTATAGAAAAAAGTGGTCAATAGGGCGTTTGTAGAGAATTGATCTATATCTTTACTAATATTATACTTATACCTATATTATAAAGAGGACAGATTTGTATGTTTGTGCGTTTGAGAGTTTGATACGAGTTTACTCATAAGCTACTAGAGATTTCAATAATTATTTCACCCTCAGAATGCTACACTATCCCTGAGTAACATAGGCTATACTTTTCACCCGAGAAATTTGAGGAAACCTACTATAACTTCAATGATAATAAATATGAGTACCAAAATCAGCCATGATGAATACACCAATAGATATGGCAGGTTGAAGATGAAATCGCATCAAAATGTCTCCGAGGTAGGCACAAGGCGGCTAGGAGAAGGTACCGAAGTGTGAGAGATGTTTTGTATGAATGTATTTTGGATTGCCTATGCCCGTATGTTTATGACCACACATCAGATCAACAGATGGCGCTGAAGTCGTTATTCAGGTTATTCATCTACTCTGCAACTAAACGGCTCGATCGAATTGAATGAATTTTTGTGTATACAGAACAACGTCTGTTGGGTTTGCTAGTGCTATATAACTTTCGTCCGCAAATGCTTCATCTTTGAGATGCGAGGTGTAAAAGTTTTACTTGAAATTGACTAAAACAATGGTATGCCACTGAGATATTTCAAACTGAAAATCATTTATGAATTCTTCGTTCAATTAGTGACAAAAATTCTCCATTGTATATTTTCCGTATGGGGAACCGTTTTTATTCAAAAATATTAAAACAACTTAACGAGTATTTTGTCGTTACCATAAAACATTATGTAGTAGTGACGCAACGTTGAGATGTTTTATTTTTACATAAAAACGGTGTCCCTTAAGAAAAAAGACGAGAGAGATTTTTGGTCACAAATTGAATGAAAAATTAAAAAATAAAGGTTAGTTTGAAATATGGCAGAGGCGTACCATTTTTTCCCTAAAAAAATTGAGATTACTACCCGCACCAGTGATGAACATAAAATTCTGAATTGCACTTCAAAAATGCGTAAGAGCTACTTCCTCTTGAAACCCACCTTTCATTCGCATATCTCGTATCTCGACCAGTTTCAGAGCAATAAATAGATAGTCAGGTTTTGAGTAAAACAAAACATTTGCATTGCATTTCATGGCATAATGTCATTATTTTTTCATGCAGGACCTCCTGAAGTTTGCCGCACTCGTTCAATTACACCCTGTATAATAAAATGATGATAATACTATCAGGCCGATATCACCTTTCAAATCTATATCTATGTTGTGAAGAAAGACGAATTTGTCTTAAGAAATAATTACCTGAGAAAAACCTAGGGAAATGATTTGCTGCTTCCACAACTGCTCTATATCCAGAAATATTCGCCATTGAGCTCAAAGCATCGAACACTTGTGCTCTCGTAATTCGAGGAATGCAATCCATTGCTGAAATTTCATACAGTTATAACTAGTGTCCCAGAAATGACAAAAATTATGAGACTTACCGAATGCAGTTATTTTCCTATCTGCCAGGCTGTTTACCAAGGCTTGGTTATTGCCTGGGTAGAGGAATGATATAAGAGTTGAATATTCTTTGAAATTTTCAACTTCATTTTCTGAAGGCTGACGCACCTTTAAAACGATATCTATAAAAAATAATAAGGTTAATCTCCACCTAAAAAGAATCCAAAAAATTGGCATGATTCTTATGTTTACTTCTTGCCGAAAAATTTTACAAGCTTGTTCCTGTTTGGAACATAATAACTCAAATTAGATTGATTTTGGAACCGTCTTGTTTCAATATCGAATTAAGGAATTCTTTCGTCAAAATTTCTCGACGTTTGAACTTATTAAAATGAATTACTTGAAATTTTAAGGGAATAATTTTGAATAGGTTTATATTTAACAATACCCCTACTTTATATTTCAACATAAAAAAATACCCATTATTCAAATATGATTGTCCTGTGAGAACCATTGATCGTGTTATTATTATTATTTGAAAAGGAATTCAAGATTTGAACAGGAAGTTAGGTTTATAAATAAGTGGAAGAGACAGAGAAAAGTTGTTAGGTGTTCAAATTTGCGTAAATATACAATTTTCACAATATGAACAAGGGAGCAGAAGTTTCGGGTCTCATATCAATGTTGATTTTATGGACTTCATATTCATATTCAAGTTATTATTTCCTCCGCCACTGATTCAGGTTCTTATCCAAAAATAAATTTGAATAAATATTGAAACGATCCGTAGCAAATCAAGGACACAGTAGGTATTAGGAGCTGCATGAATAAACCATTTGTGAAGTGATCACTTTACATGTCTTAACAGTCTCGAATTGATATGAATATATTTCTCGAGAAAGATCATTCATCCGTTGAAAATACTCAAGAATAAATTAAATTATTAACAATTATCGCAATCAATGTGAAGTGAATATACAATAGTAAATTATTTTCCCATTAGGGATATCAAATTGAGCATAACGAATATTTAAATTAGGTATGGTAGTTACTATCTGAAGTTGAAAAACTTGTTGATTCTTTTTACTTCTACGATTCCATGAATATTTAATATCTCAACATTTTCCAAAATTTGAGTGAATTTCTATAATCCAGTTTTCTATTAATTTCCCGAAATCATTTCAGTTGAAAAGATATACAAAAAGTAATAATTATTCTATCGATATGCATTCAAAGAATTAGATTATGATGTATTTGATCAAATTACTAGAATGTTCATTTTCTGCATGGAATTGTTTTCAATTCTATTTTAATTATTCGATATCTGATTTGCGATTTCAAGAATTTTTAAGGAAATGCTTAAAGAATATTTGAATTATTTTAAAATATAGGTTTTTTCATGTGCCAGAGTTAATAGAACAGCGAATTATATTGGAAATTTTTTGGACGTTTATAATGACTTGGAATTGAAATACACTGCTCAACAATTGATAGGGATCACTTACTTATTCTAAATTTATTTCTGAAATATTCGCTCCAAGATTATAAATTTAGTCAGATATCAGAGTATTTTCAGTTGATAATATGGTTCACTTGAGAAAAGAATGAAAAAATGGAAAGTTAGAGAGAAAAAAAGACTTTATTAGGAACACTAAAAATTCTGTGTTTGAAAAACATAAAAATTTTTATGATGAAACCACAAGAAGGCTGAAGTTTCGGTTAAGCTAGTACCTAGTTGGTCCCCCACGACCTCGTCTCAAGCATTCTACCCTACGAGGCATACTTTCGATCAAACGATTTATAAAATTTTGGGGCAAATTCGTCCAAATATCCCGTAAAGCGTTAGAAAGGTCCTCCAGGTTATTGATCGGTTGTTCTAAGGTTGACAATTGTCTAGACATCTCAGGCCAGACATGTTCGATGCAATTCATGTCTGGAGAGCGAGCTGGCCAGTCCATCCTATCAATAGCATGATCCTCAATGCTAGGAGAAATCCCACTTACCCGGCGTCGCGGCTCAATAGATCACTGAGAGTTGCAACAGGAGTTCTAATTTCGAACCAGACTGTAAGACGACGAATACATGTTCGTGGTTTGAGAGCACGTAGGAGGGTACAACATCCCCGTTTGAATAGGGAACACCGGGTTCATCGACGGCAATGGGCTGAGTAGCACCGCAATTGGACACATGAAGATTGGAGCCGATGTTTATTTACGGATGAGTCTAGATTTCGTTTGGTCAACTCCGATGGACGTATTCTTGCTTGGAGGGAAAGAGGTCGAAGGTGGTACCCACAACAGCTTTTGGCGGAGGTTCTATAAGTGTATGGGGAGGCATTTGTTTGAACCAACGCACAGAGTTGGTTGTTCTGCAGAACACCACCATGACCAGCCAGAGATATCACGATATGATTATTGAACCCATAATTTTTCCGTTTGCGGCTGCCGTGGGCGAGAATTTCATTTTAATTGACGATAATGCCCGTCCACACCGTAGTCGTCTGGTTAATGAAGCGCTAGAAACTCGTGCTATTGATAGGATGGACTGGCCAGCTCGCTCTCCAGACATGAATTGCATCGAACATGTCTGGTCTGAGATGTCTAGACAATTGTCAACCTTAGAACAACCGATCAATAACCTGGAGGACCTTTCTAACGCTTTACGGGATATTTGGACGAATTTGCCCCAAAATTTTATGAATCGTTTGATCGAAAGTATGCCTCGTAGGGTAGAATGCTTGAGACGAGCTCGTGGGGGACCAACTAGGTACTAGCTTAACCGAAACTTCAGCCTTCTTGTGGTTTCATCATAAAATTTTCATGTTATTCAAACACAGAATTTTAGGTGTTCCTAATAAAGTCTTTTTTTCTCTCCAACTTTCCATTTTTTCATTCTTTTCTCAAGTGAACCATATTATCAACTGAAAATACTCTGATATCTGACTAAATTTATAATCTTGGAGCGAATATTTCAGAAATAAATTTAGAACAAGTAAGTGATCCCTATCAATTGTTGAGCAGTGTATAATAACACAATTTGGTGTGGAATTTTCTTACCGAATACCACACTAGGTCAAATGAAATCCCGAAATAATTTGACCTCTAGTGGTAATACTAACACATTTTTTGGCATGATTTGAGAAAAATACTGAGTGGAGCGTAGTTCAATTTTGTGAATCGTAAAAAAAATCAAAAGAGAAATTTTTGCAGGCGATGTTTCATTGAAAGTATTGCCTATTTTCTATAGGTTCATAATTCAAATGAGATTTTGAATTTCAATGGGAGATAGATATAGTGCTTTCAATTTTTCGTTCAGTAATATGGGCGTCGAATAAAATGCACTTATCAAATTGTCAATTATTCTTACCCGATTGGAAAACATTCGATTTGTTTTCCACTTTACATCCTGCAGCATCGTAGTCTTGATTTCTGAATGTGGCTGCAATACCTGCATTTTCTTCAACATTTACAGTAAATCCTTTTTTGATAAGAGATGCAGCAACTGCTGGAGTAAGGGCCACTCTGAAAAAAAAACCCAAATTAATTATTGTTGTTCAATTTACAAGCACAGCTTTCATCCAAAACAATTTTTTTTCTTTGAAGAGAGTGAGTCAATTAGGAAAAAATATTCATGTAACAACTATGAATCATAATAAGATAGATCGGAAGATAATGAGTAGGAAAAATTTATTGTATGAATTCTTGTTATTCTCCTATATACTCATTTCTATGATAATTGCTATGAACAATTGAATTAGATGCCATTTTGAAATCGCATGAAATATGTTTTCACTTCAAACTATCTATTATGAGAAATATTATACACCTCCATAAGTAAACTTTGAACAGCGAAATATTTACAGTGGAACTTCCTCATATAACGAAAGCTCTTAATTCCGCAAAAAAAATCGTTATAAAGAAATTTTGTTATACAGAAAATTTGTTTCTATAGTCGGCTATGTCGCGGTCGACTTCATTGATAAATTTAAGTTTATCATTCAAACTTAAGCACTTGCTTTTAGACATTTTCGCACAACTTTTCACGCTAGCGTAATGGTTAGATTGAAACCAAACAGCCAGGGGTGTTTTTAAAACTGTTTCAGAAGGATCTCTCTGCTCGCTTAAATGATCTAGTTGAAGGTCGGGATTCATTACGTACGTCCGGAAAAAATCCACCCTTATACCTTTTTACCAATACCCATTCAAAGAGTGATGTCTTTGAATATTTCGTTATAGAGAGGATTCACTTCGTTTTAGAGGGTGTTTTTAACATGGAATTTGGATTCAAGGTGCAATGTCTTGTACGAAATTCGTTAAACATATACGTTCGTTATAGGGAAGTTCCACTGTATTTCAATTTCCAAAATTTTTCGAAGAATAATTTTCCGGTTTTCGTAATGAAATCATTATGATGCACTGATTTTCTTGTCGTTTTCATACTTATAAGCTAATAAAAATATTAATCCAATAAAATGCATAGTTTCGAAAATATAGAAGAACATAAAACTAGAAATTTCATTTGGTGAAAATTTTATATTCAGCCACTAAATGAAGATACCATTGTTCGAACAATGATGATATCTATGACTTGTGTTTTTCGAGATATGTCTAATAAAAACCTAGCTCTTTAATTTCAGAATGAAAGGAGCAAGAGATTTGAAGATTGCTGGACACTCCATAAGACATTCTGAATTCTTCAATATTCAATATCTCACCTTCTTTCATTATTCCACACTTCCTTAGGGACCCCTATGGATAATTTGTCGAAAGGTACTCCTGCAACTTCTTTCTTTTCAGTGGAATATGTCCTATTCGAGTTTTTCTCATATTTCTGCCTATGGAATGAATGTAGTCTACTGGAATAACCGTACTGCTCTCCATAGATTTTGTACAGCGTTTTGGATTTAGCGATCCCTTGAAATAATCCTTTGGCCATATTTTTTGTTCCTATTTGTCAGTTCTGGAAAAAAGTCAGGTATTCAAATTCTATTACCAATCTGTTTTTGTGCTTGATCCAATTATAATCACTCTTATTTTTTTCAAACAGAGACGCACTCTACATAGGATAAAAATTATACTCAAGTGTGATAATTGTAGGTACTATACTATATGAAATTCTACAAAACAATGTAATTATTTATGATATCTATGGATATGCACATTTATTTTCGAAATCGATTCTATTCTTCAAAAAATGAGCACTGAGAGTAGTGTTAAATATACAGGGTGTCCCGGAAAATGTGAGAAATCTCTCGGATCCAGATAGAACATAAAAAATAAGATGACAAGTTCCCATAATTTTTTTTCCTATCGGCCCTCTCTACGAAGATACGACCTCCTAAATGACGCCACCGGAAATTCATTTTAGTGGAATAAATTTCAATTACTTACTTCTTTCATTTTTTTTTCGAAAACGGTTCATTTTATCGACACTGAACAAGAGTTCCTTTTCTTCAGATTAATGTTCAAGGTATCCAAATTTGTTTTTTTAGCACCTTATCATACAGGGCGTTAAACATGTAAGCGTTAAAATGTACAACCCAGTCCGCCCTTGGTAAACTGAACAAGCTAATTGAAATTTGAGTGCGGTGATTTAAGAGGTCCTTAATACTTTTAATCATATCAAATTTTCATCAAATTATATCGAGTAGTTTGAAACTTATTCCACTAAAATGGATTTCCAGTGGCGTCATTTAGGAGGTCTTATCTTCGTAGGGAGTGCCGCTAGGAAAAAAATTATGATAACTTGTCATCTTCATTTTTTATGTTCTATCTGAATCCGAGAGATTTCCCACATTTTCCGGGACACCCTGTATACCAATTATTCACTCGAAATTTCAATTAATTCAAATAAATACTGAAAATACGATTTAAACTAGTAAATTCAAACGTAAGTTAGACGATTTACAACAGATTTGCCAGTTAGTTGTTAACTGGGATTCGGCAATCAACCAATGAAATGAATGTTAACGCGTACGTCACACTGAATAGAAAATTCTGATCGTTCTAGTTCGCTAGTTTATTTTAGTGATTTTAAAAATTTTTTTCTAGAAAACCTGAGTACGAAAAAAAACGGATACGTTACTGTTTACAAAACATTTTTTATGATACTTCTGAAAGAATCATACTTGGTTAGGCATTATTGCATTATTTTGCCTAAAAGCGCCAATTTCCAGAAAAATAGTAAATATGAATTAAATATATGAAAATGTTCAATCGCATTATTTTGCCTATAAGCGCCAAATTCCAGAAAAATAGTAAATATGAATTGAACATATAAAAATGTTCAAGAGAAAAATTAAGGAATTAAAGAGAATGGAAAGAATGAAAAAGTTCATTGAATTGAAAGAATAAAAAAGATCAAAGATGACCAATCTTTACATTTTTAGGCTGATGTAGACGCACTCTGAAGTTCTTAAACTCCTAATCAGTACTTTTTCTTTCTTTCATTTCGAGATTAGCTCTGTCAATACTCACTTAAACAAGCAATATTTTTGTTCCATCAAAAACATATAATCAGTTTTTATCACTTTTCCGCACCAAACCTTGAATTGTTTTACATAGTTAATGCAAAAGCAATCCAGTATTCTAATATTTAACTACAACAAATGTCGCTTTCGCTTTCACGCTTTTATCAACAACATTCAACGAGCTCAAAGATAAAAATAATACTCATAGAACACGAAATAATCAAATAGACAATGATAATATGGCACAATTCCTAAATAATATACATTATGTCCCAATTACTGACATTTGCAAAATCCATCATAGTATATAAACAATATTATCTCGATCCATTTTGCAATATAAAGAGACTTCTGAGGTTTGATTGTTCTTAGAATCCTAGAGATTTAGTAAAATTCTAACAACAACAAGATAAAAATGATAAATATTTGGAGGATAAATAATTGGAGCATAAAATTTGTTTGCAGGCATATTTTGCCAGTATCTTCGAAGATAAACCTAGAATATTTCCTCAAAATGCAGTTTGTTGGTATTTTAGATTTGGTATTTTCTCGGTTCGTTATTTGAAAAATTCTAAAAAAGCCATGAGCAGGTGCTTTTGAGCGCTCGTTCATTGGTGGTGCAATTGCCTCGAAATTTTGTATAGGACTTAGGATTGATACTGAATTAATGAATGCAAAATCTCAGCATGATCGGAATTTTATTCTGGAAATTATTCATAAAATGAAATATGTAATCGACAACAAAAAACTTCGAAATTTTATGGTTCCGATTTCACAATCCATATTTGAAAATTCTCATGATCAATCTCTTCACCAATTTACATCTTCAAACTCGAATTCATTTCAATCGAAAATATTTTTGTTATTAATTAATTATTCGAAAAAATGAATATTTCAGAAAAAAAATTAATTTTATGGTTCTGATTATACGATCCTCTTGAAATTTTACATAAACATTCATTATAAGAATCTTTAATATCATAATAAATTTCACTTGAATCGGATATTTTCTGGTGGAAATATAAGGATTTTTCTTTTCATTATTCCGATTGAATGTCCTATTATTCAGTTCACACTATGGTCCCAAATTTCATAGAAGGCTTCTCAAAATTTCATTTTTATCTCAATAATATACTGATGGACAAAATTAGCGCACCACCTAAAATTTCGTTAAATTTTAACAATTGATATCTTCCCAATCTTTAGTCGAATTTCATCGTTTTTTTCTTTCAATAGTAGCTCTGTTATTGTGGAATTTCCTTTATTGAACAGAAGTCCAAAAAATAAAATCTTCATGTTGTACAGGGCGTTTAAATAATGTCATGTTTTATAGTCAAATTTTAACGTCTTCTGTGGACAATGCCAGGTTGCTGAGGCAAATAAAAACAATAAAGCTTTGTAGCCTAGTATCTCTTGAGTATTTTGTTTTTTTAAAAACCAATTTATCTTGAAGTCGTCCAGAGATATTCAACTTTTTATCAACTCTTGTATTTTATGCATTAGCCATGAATATCTTCGCAACCATTTGTCCGATTTGAATGTTTTTTTTTTAGTTGTAGGTAGCTCTTTTATTGGCAAATATCATACTACAATGAGATGTTCAAAAAAAGAAATGAATCATGCTGTACAGGGCGTTTAAATTTTCGGTTTTTTTTCATTACAGTTTAACGCCTTCTGTGGGCAATACCAGATATGTGAGGCTTCTAAAAACTATACAGTGATGCAGCCTGATGTTTCCTGAGTATTTTGCTTTTTCAAAAAGCAATTTCACTTGTACCCTTCCAGAGATATTCACATTTTTATAACATCTTGCATTTCATACAATATATTGACAATGAATATTTTCAGTCGAGTGATACTGGGGTTTACAGTTGTCATAATTTTTTCTAATTCATAAAATTCATTCGAAATTAATAATTGTGTTAATTTCTAAAGTTTCTTTACTTTGCATAAGTCTACGGAGACAACGACCAAAGAAAAATAAATAAGAATTTACTTTCAACACAAAAATAAACGAAAAGAAATTAAGAAAAACAGAAAAATGTATGATGTTATAAAAATGTGAATATCTCTGGAAGGGTACAAGTGAAATTGCTTTTTGAAAATGCAAAATACTCAGGAAACATCAGGTTGCATCACTGTATAGTTTTTAGAAGCCTCATATATCTGGTATTGTCCACAGAAGGCGCTAAACTGTAATGAAAAAAACCCGAAAAGTTAAACGCCCTGTACAGCATGATGCATTTATTTTTTTTGAACACATCATTGTGGTATGATATTCGCCAATAAAAGAGCTACAACAAAAAAAAATTCAAATCGGACAAATGGTTGCTAAGATATTCATGGCTCATGCATAAAATACAAGAGTTGATAAAAAGTTGAATATCTCTTGACGACTTCAAGATAAATTGGTTTTTAAAAAAACAAAATACTCAAGAGATACTAGGCTACAAAGCTTTATTGTTTTTATTTGCCTCAGCAACCTGGCATTGTCCACAGAAGACGTTAAAATTTGACTATAAAACATGACATTATTTAAACGCCCTGTACAACATGAAGATTTCATTTTTTGGACTTCTGTTCAATAGAGGGAATTCGACAATAACAGAGCTACTATTGAAAGAAAAAAACGTTGAAATCCGACTGAAGATTGGGAAGATATCAATTGTTAAAATTTAACGAAATTTTAGGTGGTGCGCTAATTTTGTCCATCAGTATATATACCAACTTTGAAAATTCAACATTATTTCTTGTATATTCAGTAGGTACGAAATGTAAATAAAACTTTACCTATCACATAATTTTTTAAATTCTATCAAAATCTGAAACAAAATGCAATTCCATATGGTGCGCTCTCCAGATTTCCACCTGTTGCAATTTTTACCTCATCAATTCTAGAATTAATATTGATTTTATCACAACAATAACATCAAAAGCATTGTTCAGTCCTGATACAATACGTATTTATTTTCGGTAGCTAAAAAGACAAATTCAATAAATTTTAAAGATAACACATTTAGTTCACTTGCACCAATCCAGTTATTTATAAACCGGCTAGTAGTAAATTGGGCCACCTCGCACAACTCAAAAGCAACAAAACAGAGAAGAAACCTTTCAAATAATTAACCAATTAAACACTCAGAGTTTTCCATGATCTCAACAATTAAATAATGGTTAAAACATACTTGCGAATGAGAGATTCGAAGCCGGTATCAATGCATAAAACCGCAAAATATCAGACTACACTTTAGTGCCAAGAAACTTGAATTGCGCCGGTGAGAAACCTGTTTGTTTTCATTATATGTGGCGAATCTATCGAAAAAAAGGTTCCAATAACACAAACACTTGAGAAAATTCCAAAAACAGATCAAAGAAGAATTGGAAAAACATAAATAAAGGTACATGCTTATATTCAAAGCCAAAACAAATAGGAAAATACCTGAAAATTTGCTATATCAATTCTAGACACTTCACGTTCTGGAAGCAGCGGTTCAGCAGTACAATCTTCTATAATTAAACACTAGGAAAAAACATACATCCCTAAATTTGATAGGGAAAACAGAACACAGCCTTAATTTTGGACTACACGCTTCGAGATACCGCTTACAAGTGGTAAAAACGAAATCGTGCTGTAAATCTGGCAACACCGACGGTACTCAGATGGTAGAATCTTGAAATGGGCTGACTTGATAGTTGATCCCTGGGTCGTTTCAGGTTTTGATGGTTCTTGAATTTATCACCATTTATGAGGCACGTCCCAGATGAGATACAGAAAGCCAAATGGTCAAAACCCAAAATTTGCCTTTTTCAGAACCAGTTTTTCAGTGTTATCGCTGACGTTTATATTACTTAGTTTTAGTGGTTTACGCTCACTCGAAATGAATTTTTTTGCGAACTGGGTTTGTTAGAACTGGTGGACATGTGGAACCCCTTAGGCCAGCAGAAATAACTCTGTCAGGTAGATCATTTGTAGCCTTGGGGACGGATAAATGTTCAAGGTACCTGTTTTTCTTGAAATGAATAGGGGATGATTTAGAAGGGTCGTTTTTTGTGTTGAGATGCGAGTTGGTAATCTGAATGCCTTTATTGCCTTTCTCTGGCGAGGTTATTCCCACAGAGTATAGAAACAAAGATTTGAGCCTTCCAATATATGACTAATTCCCAGTTTCCTTTAGTGCTTCATTTTGGGAATAATTTTTTCCGTAAATCGATAGGGAATTCAGGGAATTGTAAATATAGACATTGTAAATCCATCCATTGTACGTCTTTGTGCTCGGCCTTAATAATACCCATTAACCACAAGGGAATAATGAGATTATAATTCACTGCTGTCAGATGCTTCATAGATTTAGCTTTGATATAATATTCTTTAAATTGGTATTTCCTCAGTATTTTAAAGTACTTCAACTAACAAATATTGGCATACCAAGTCAATCGAGGGCCCAATCTACTTTCATTACATCAATTAAAGCTTTTTTTATTACAAAATATACAAGATCAGTTCTCTAAAAATTTCTCATGTGTCAACTTGACTTTTTCCACGCTTGTCATAGAAGGGTCTTGTCCAATACCTTACTACACCTTTTACAGATGTAATTCAGAAAATCGAAGTTCAATTTCAGAAAAGGGAACATGTATTTCTGAATAGGAATATGTAATTCAGAAAACAGAAATTGAATTTCAGAATAGTTAATTCAATTTCAGAAAAGTGAAATTGAAATTCAGATTAGGAAGTTGTATTTCAGAAAAACAAAGTTGTAATTCAGAATAGTGAATTGAAATTCAGAAACGGCAAATTCAATTTCAGAAAAGGAAAATTGAAATTTAGTAGTTATAAATTGAATTTCAGAAAATGTATAGATATATGTATACTATATATATAACATAGATATAAATAGGTACATAATCATGTTCATTATATCTCGATTACGTGCAACCAATTCTGAATTACATTTTCCCATTTCTGAATTTCAAATCACCAATTCTGAATTACAATTTATATTTTCTGAAATTCAAATTACCCTTTCTGAATTACATATCACTATTCTGAAATTCAAATTACGCTTTCTGAATTACATATCACTATTCTGAAATTCAAATCACCATTTCTGAATATCAATTACTATTCTGAATTACAATTTCCATCTTCTGAAATTCAATTTGCTATTCTGAATTACATTTTACGTTTTCTGAATTACAATTGGAAAAGGTGTAGTGTTCTAATAAGGTAGTGTCTTGTCGCGGTCGCCAAATGTTAAAATCTTCAAGAAATATATTCAGTAGTCGTAGATAAAGTATAGTATGCTACTCGCGTATAATGGCTGTTATTCACTCGGTGATTTGGTCCACTCGCGTACGGCTAGTGGCCTAAACTTCACCTCTCGAATATTAACTATCAATATACGCTCGCTCCATAATATACTACTTTTCTCTCGAAATTAACTCTATTTTCCGGACTTTTTACTGAATTCCTATTCCGACAATCATTAGGAAGTATTGCCATCCCTGGCAAAATTCTTTAAGAAAATGTAAATATTTCCTAACTGTTGTGATAAGTGTTCTACAAAACAAGTGTAATAATGAAAAAAAATGATTTATATGCATCTTCGTCAGTTTCTCTTAATTTCTTTGGCCATGATTCTAATAAAGCAGTATTTTCTACTTCAACATCACTCATCATTTTATTGTCCGGAAAATGTGGGAAATCTCTCGGATTCAGATAGAACATAAAAAAATAAGATGACAAGTTCCCATAATTCTTTTTCCTAGCGGCCCTCCCCCCTCCCTAAGAAGATACGACCTCCTAAATGACGCCACTGGAATAAATTTCAATTACTTACTTCTTTCATTTTTTTTTTTCGAAAACGGTTCATTTTATCGACACTGAACAGGAGTACTTTTTCTTCAGCTTAATGTTCAAGGTATCCAAGTTTGGTTTTTTAGCACCTTATCATAGGGTGTTAAAAATGTAAGCATTAAAATGTACAACCCAGTCCGGCCCTGATAAACTGAACAAGCTAATTGAAATTTGAGTGCGGTGATTTAAGAGGTCCTTGATACTATTGATCATATGAAATTTTCATCAAATTATATCGATTAGTTCGAAACTTATTCCACTAAAATGGATTTCCAGTGGCGTCATTTAGGAGGTCGTATCTTCGTAGGGAGGGCCGCTAGGAAAAACAAATTATGGGAACTTGTCATCTTCATTTTTTATGTTCTATCTGAATCCGAGAGATTTCCCACATTTTCCGGACCATCCTGTATATTTGCGATTGAAAATATTCGTGATTTTTTCAAAATAAATTGATATCTGTCTTAAAGGATTTGCCGAAAAATAGTATGTTTTTCACGTAGGAAAAGCCACATTCCTGTCAACCAGGAATGTTAGGATTTTCATACCTGGGCAACAATATAAATCGGTACTATTATTCACTTGATTCGGATGAATATACATATATTCTTTAATGCTACCTTCATCTGATATTGGAACTTTTCTAGTGAATATCATTCCCAAAGTAGAAGATGTCTTGGTTATTCAAATAGAATATTTCTCAAGAACTGAATCAATAAAAAGCTGGAATTGAATAGGTAATAACAATTTTATGTCAAACAAACATTGCGTATCTGAAATATTTTTTAATTTGAATGTTATCTTTAAGTCTGGAGAAGTAGGTACAGATAGATAAGATATTGAATTATGCTCGATATCCCACTTAAAGATTCATAACCATAAATTCATTTTCGGTTGCATAAACGAAGTCATTCCATACAGCCACCCACATATTTTACGTCCTTTTCCATGCAGTTACAACGGTTTTCACATGGAATGAATACATAAAAGATACGAAACCCAAGCAATGTTGCAAAACTTACCTGAATTCCCATGCATTCGGAATAATCACGATTAGAAATCTGGCTAAGATCTGTTTGGTATCAATCATTTATATACAGTGTTAGAGAATAAGTGCGAAAACTTCAACGAAGCACGCCCAAAAATATGAACGAAAGATTCTAGTAACTCACCCTCTAAAATGCACCATTTTCGAGATACAGGAAATTGCAATAAAATGTTTTTACGAATATATCCGAAACCTTTTATCTTACAGAATATTTCCCTCCTGACAAATTTTATTCAAATGGAGTGCAATTACAGCATAATTACAGCGATAACACTTTTCCTTAGCCGATCTTCGTGTCTGTAAGAGAATTGAGTTCATTAGGCTCTGAACATAGAAAAGGAAGGTAGAAAATTCTGAAGAAGTATCTACCTTAAATACCTACTTGAAAATCAGCTCCCACTAAAGATTTCAGGTAATGAATTGGAGAGTTAATTAATATTTGGATGAAGCTTCAGGAGGTGATTCTGCTTTAAAAAATAATGCTATACATATTACTTTTCTCTACAAATCCTTTTTTTGACGTGCATGCATTTTATGTTCATAATTGGCATCATACGGGCATTGCATTGTCAAACAATGATACGGGTAATGAACTCAATTAAGAAAAATTACACGCCATTGAGATATTTCCAACAAACAATAATTTTTTAATTCTCTCCTGCCTTTTTTTCGTATGGGGCGCCGTTTTATGTGAAAAAATAAAACTAAAGTAACGACAAATACGCTTTATTTTTTGCATAAACACGGCCCCCTAGGAAAAAAGAAGGGAGAGATTTTTTACAAGAACTGAACAAAGAACTCATTGCTTGAAATAACTCAGCGGCGTACTATTTTGTTTGGTCAGTTTTTAAGTGAAACCTAACAACCCGGAACAACTCGGAAAACGAAACATGTGCGGACTTGCAGACAAAAGTTATATAGCATAATTCCATTAATTTTTTCTTGCAGAATCACTTCGTGCAGTTTGTAGCAGTCATTCACTAAAAATTTGTATTATTATGATGTTTTATGTCAAGAATTATAACAAAAATGTTCAAAGAAATAATAAATATTTCATAAATCAATCAACATGATCGAACTTTGTGAGATTAATCTTGAAAGTTGGAATGTGTCAATGACTTTGGCAGTGTCAAAATTCTCGATGGAAATGACATAAAAATAATTCCACTAGTTGAAATCAATTCTGCTAGGTATTAACGCACATCCTCGTGTTTTTGGAGTAGATATGACAACGTGTAGTCTGTTATCTCAGACTATTCCAGAAGTGGGAAGAAAATGAAATGTTTTGCTGCCTTTCCTGTGGCTGTGGCTTTACGGCTGGTCAAATCATTCTGTCTAGACATTGGTGTCGATAGCCGGTGCAGTGTTTTCTAGTGATCCGAGGTCCATACCGGTTCCATCACTTGGCAAATTACATTCGATTTTGAGGTTAAGTAGCTAAGTATTACTATCACAATGGCAGGTGTACTGACTAAATTTACGAAAGCAGCAGCGAAGTTCAACAAAAATGGGGAAATTCTCAAGACTGTGGCTCAGCGCTCTTGTAAGTAGATTTTTGAGTAAATTTTCACTGATGATCGGCAAGATATATCGGTGCACTTGTCGTCATCTTGTCGTTTTTTCAAGTGCGGTAGGGTTGGTTGCAGCTGAAAGCCCTTCCACCAAATACTAAAATACTTCAGCTCATGACGATTATCTTACCATAGGTAAACATTTTTGATATATTATATGTTTATTTTGGGGATTTTGTATTAGTGCTTATCATTGTTTATGGCATTTTTGGTGTGAATCGACTGTTATTCAGGTTGTTATTTTATTGAATTGGATAATTTGAAGTTCATTTCGAATTCGAATATCTAAACTCAACAGGTTTCATAGACTTTTGGCTGTTCATCTTTCTGGCGTATTAAAAACTGAAAATATTTAGCTGGGTTATGATTACAGTACTGCATTGCCAATAAAAGAATCAATTTGTTTATTTGTTAATGCAGAGAAATCTCAAGACCGCTAATGAAGAGTTTGGAATTATTCCCTTCATAAAAAATAATACGAAATGAAAATTAACGCGTTAATAGGAACGCAGGTATAATATAAACAACGAAAGTAGTACTTCGGAACTAATCCTGTCAACGCACAAAGAACATGCATGGTGGTAACATCGAACAGAGCATCCATAGATAGCTATTTCGCCCTATTTGGGGCTCTTCAGTATGGAGGAGCTCCGTCTGAAAGGCATTCTAGGTCCCCTTATTTGAAGAAATAATCTCAAGAGATGACCTCTTGTTTCTGTTATTCTCAGAGTTAGGCGACATTTTTTCAAATAAGGGAACCTATAATTCCGAAATAGGCCGAAATAGCTATCTATGGATGCCAAGGGCGTAGCCAGGAATCAATTTCGGGGGAGGTTTTGACATTTTGGCAATTGAACTTGTAGGTGCCGGGAATTGTGAGGGTCGCTTTCTGTAGCAAGTATTTGTTGTTTTTAAGAATTTAATAATCCTTTTCCTACTTCGGAAACAATATTCAACATAGATATTCCTGGTTAGGTTAGGTAAACCTATTTTTCGAATATGCTTCAGAATTTAATTTTTATTCATTCAAACAAAAACTTAAAAACAATATTTATTTCCCAAACAATACTTACAGGATGAATCAATGCGAAATTAATGTGGATGTGTGCTTTCATTGAAATTAAATAGAGTTTTTTTATGTTTTACTCCAAAATAGTGCCAACAACGTATGAATAGGTATTAAAAATGAAACAGTGAGAAAACACAAACAATATTTTTCATGATGAATTCTTCCAGTTAAAGTCTATCCGTCTTTTTTTTTCTAGCGAATTTGTCAACCACTTCATTTTCATCAATTTTCACACTATAATGAATATTCATAAGCGCCAACCCATTCATCTAATTTCGCTGGAAATTTTTGATTCTCCTCAAGCTGGAAAAACTTCTTTCTGGAGTAGCAGTAGGTTCTGGAATCGTAGCTTAAATTTGTAGTAGGATGTAGATGTTCGGATACATATTCTGATTGCACTCATCTGAGCATTCTAATGCCGATTTTGATATGAAGTTCATTGACATTTCCCATTTTTCAAATTATGTTTTAATTACGTTTTTATTTTTTTCTGGGAGTAGTGAAGAATACATCTATAATGCGTCTTCTAATTCATATTCTCTGTTAAAATTCTGGGGTAGCAGACCAGATAAGGCTGATTAATTTTCGGTGTTAAGAAAATCTCAGTTAATTGTTGGGTAGTATGTTCTAGAAATGGAATGAAACTTTAATATCATCCAAATTGCTGATATGAATGGATCATTTTAACTAGATTTTTGGAGATAAGTTGGTTTAAGTGCAAAATGAAAGATTCTTTTTGCAACAAAAAAATAATTCTGAAACATTTCAGGGGGGGTTTAAACCCCCAAACGGTTTGGGCCAAACCCTCCCCCCCCCCCCCCAGGCTACGCCCTTGATGGATGCTCTGTTTGATATCACCACCATGATTTTTGTGCGTTGACGGGATTAGTTCCGAAGTATGGGTTTAATGTTGGTTGATTTTAATCAATTAATATTATTCGGAGGAGTATCTCAGAAACTATTCAGGAGAATATTTCATTGATACGAAGAATGGAAGGATTACTGAAAACGTGCCTAGATACGTGGTTAGATATTAATTAACCTCTCAATTATCCCTCAATTTCTTCAACCAGTACTATTCGTTTCAAATCTAAATAGCTCAAAAAGTGAATGTTTATGGAAAACAAAACTCGATTTTATCATAAGATGTGCTGTTGTCTTATGTTTCTTTTTCCAGGTAAATTTTTTTCAAAATGACTTGCCTCTTAGTCATTTTCAAGAAACAAAATGTTCCTTCAGAATTTGACGATATATGAAAATATCTCATCGAAACTTAGCTTCAAATTGGTTCATTGATCTTAGTGGATCACGAAACGCAAAAGACTGGACCCCGAAAAACGGGTTTTTATGCACCGTTTAATAAACTGAAAAGAAAAATGGAGCAAGGGTCCGTCTCGTGTCGAAAGATTTGAAGATTGTATGTGCTTGTTCATCAAACCAATTTCAGAGTTGCACCTACTTCGTATATGTACAAAATTTTTTAAATTTATTGAAATAATCTTCATGAAATTTCGCATTTGTTGATTCACATTGAATATATCCAGTGATTTCCAGAAAAAATCATGTTTGAAATGATGGCCCCTCATAAATTCATGGTGGCTATCAGTTTTTCGTTTCGTTGTCAGATTTTCGTAAGTAATATCATAAGGGCATCTAATTTTTTTCACAGGAAAAATTAGATGCCCGAATGGTATTTGACAAGACTATTTCCTGAGTGACAACAACTGTCAAGTTTTGCCGCGGGTAAACGCGAATAAACTGCATTAACCCTTTCTTTCCCAAGTTTCTTCAAGATTTTCTGGTACGCTTCAAAAAATTATTTCCTGCGCAATACATCTTGATCCGAGAATAAAAACTCAAAATATACTATTTAAATTTTTTTAGAATGCGATTTGAAAAAAATTTTTTTTGATGCCATATGGCATCAATGGGAATAAAACGTAATTAAAATAATTTTTTTTATGAAACTCAAATCAATAAACTTTTGCAACAACAATAGTAAACATTCTTTCTATATAACTAAAAATGGAAATATCAGGAAATTAATAATAATATTAAATATAACACAACTTATGACTTGAAATGGAAAAGCTTGAAGCAGTTTCTATCTTTGGTCACGCAAAGAGCAATATCACACTTGGAAGCTTTTTTTCGAAAGTCTGTGGTTTTTCGTGAAGGAAAGAGTGTGGCCAATGGAATATCGTCTTCATCTGTATCCAGTGTGGAATCGAGGTTTATATGTCTTCTAGAACAGCGTTGATAGGAGATACGCTCATATCATGTAATAATTTTCCTACAGTTTCCACCTCATCATCATCATCTAACTCGTCAACATCAGAAACATCTCCCTCCAAAAGCAGTAGTAATTCAGCAGCCTCTTTTTCCGATAGTCCCACATACGAGTCCCACGACATCTGGAAAAATATAAAAAAAATTATATTGAGATTCCCATTGACTCCAAATGAAGTCAAATATTGTTTGAGTCATAAAATTATTTTGATGAGATATTTTTGAGGAGAAAAGTTCCTACGGAATCACAAATAATGTATGAATATGCTTCATATTTTTTCAATCATAATTAACTTCAATACTTACGATTTCATCAACCTGAATAATCAAAAAACTGAGCACAAATCACGTAACTTTGCAACGACACCAAATTTCAAATTGGATCTGGAGGAAAAAAGAAGCACCACCTGGCACGCCGACGTATGTCGTAAAAACGAACTGAACATTAAGAATCTATCCTGGCAACAAACAATACATCCCCATGCAAAAATGTGAATGACGCCAAATGTAAGCAATGGGAAAGAGAGGGTTAAACCACAAAAGTGTGGTTATAGAAGAAGAAGAAGAAGAAGAAGCGAATAAACTGCTGACAGGTCCTGCCAAACAGTTTTTCCACCTAGAAACCATTTGTAATTCAAAATTGCGCGTTTCTGATTGGTGCAAATTACGACGAGGGAAATAGTCGTAAGTAATATCATAAGGGCATCTAATTTTTCCGAAAAGAATCGAAAAAACACGTTGCTAAGTAATATTTTGACAAGAAGCATGAGTGCTGGTGGCAACAAAAATCCGAGTCGAAGACGAGGATTTTTGCACCTGCACGAATGCTTTTTGTCAAAAAGTATTACTTTGCAATGTGTTTTTCCGATTTTTTTCACAGGAAAAATTAGATGCCGGAATGGTATTTTCACATCAAGTCTATTTGATGAGAGACAAATTATTCTGCATGCATTAAGTTTAGGTATTGATTTGACAATAACTGTCAAGTTTTGCCGTGGATAAACGCGAATAAACTGCTGACAGGTCCTGCAAAACAGTTTTTCCACCTAGAAACCATTGGTAACTCAAAATTGCGCGTTTCTGATTGGTGCAAATTACGACGAGGGAAATAGTAAATTAAAAAAATACTTGAAATTTTTTTTCGATATGCAATACTTGAAATTTGAAGTGAATAATTGGATAGATATGTCTTAAACACTACTCTTAATGCTCGCAAATGAAAAAATCCTATATTTTTGCATACTAGGGTATCTATGACTGAAAATGCCTATCGTTTTCAACTTCGCGTATCGTACCAAGTCCTTTGAGACCTCTTCCAGCTCAAAATTCGAAACTTAGAACTAAATTGCAAACACGCTGTGTCCCTCGTAACAAGCGCCCAAATCCAAAAAAACAACTTTGTTCGAAATGGATGTATAAATCTTAGTAATATTTCCCAAAGATAGTTTAATTAAATAGTGCGTAAAGATATATCGAATTATTATCACTGGAAACTAAAAGTAAAATTTTTCATTTAATTATTGATTATTCTTGTCATTTTACGTTCAGAAACAGGATCTTTTTTCCAAAAAGGAGTAGATTCCGTATTGGAATTTGGATTTCACTATGTAAATCACGCCAATGTCATAATATTCAAAGTTATGTATGAATATAATATCGGTCTAGCTGATAACCTAATGATTTACGTACTTCTCGTATTTTTTCATTGAGCGTAAATCCAAACTCGAAGGTTCATTTTTGTTGTTTACTAAATTGTGTTACATATTTGTTCATTTCTCCATATTGAAGATAATATATGAATCGATCCTTGATTTATAATAGTTGCAAGAAAATATTATAAATTCAGGAAGAGGAAAGGCGAAAAATAAGATTTGAACCAAGTTTTTCAATTCACGAATGTATACGTAATAAGACCAATGTGAGGAAATTGTTTTTCCTAATGTGGATGAAATTCATCGGCAATTTTCATATACAGTTTGTTTTAATATAACTGTCAAATAGATATCAATTTTCGGCAATTTGTAATTACCTCTATTGCTGGGAAAACTGAAATCTCAACAGAAATTACGAATATACACATGGTCAAAAGTCTTTGCTTTTACCACAATCACAATACGTACCTCTTCTCGAACGAGCCACGATTCGGTTTACAAAGTGATGGTCAAGAGGGTTTGAAGACGTTTGGGCAGACTAGAGTGAATTTATTTCCTACGGAAAGTTATGCTCATTTTAGGCGCATCAATAACGTGCTTGTTATCAGAGCCAAGACTTTCGACCATGTATTTATGTGTATTTTTTTTAAGCCGAGATTAAATATTCAATATTATATTTCTTTCATTCTGTTAGATGGAACAGAAAAAAGAGTTGTCGCCAAGAACCCGGTGGTCGAGATGGACGGTGACGAGATGACCAGAATCATCTGGGAAAAAATCAAGGAAAGGTTGATTTTTCCATACGTGAAAGTTGAATGTTTGTACTACGATTTGGGCCTACCACACAGAGATCAGACTGACGATCAAGTCACCATTGATGCTGCACACGCCATATTGAAACACAATGTTGGAATCAAATGCGCTACCATTACACCAGATGAACAAAGGGTAGAAGGTAAGAAAAATTGGTATTGTACCTATTTGATTTTTTCCAGGAACGTTGGACATCGTGTTGTTTTGTTCGCCACAGACCGGTTCCAGTTCCAGAGCTTCAATGAACTTCAACATCTGAGGAAGCTTCAAGAAGTGATCGAAAGTGGTCAATTTCCCAAATCATCTGTGTCAGAATACTAATGACTTTTTACTCATATACAGAGTGTTTTTGAATCGATGCGAAAGATTTAAGGGGATGATTCCTCAGAATATTTTATGAAATGAAGTTTCCATAAATGAAGTTCCGGAAATGCATTGTTTCCAAGATGCAGGGTGTTGAAGTTTTACTTGAAAACTGACTGAAAAAGTGGTACACCACTGAGATTTTTTGAACTTACAATTATTTTTGAATTATTCGTTCAATTTATGACGAAAATTCTCTTAAGCATTTTTTTCGTGTGAGTCTCCGTTTTTATGTAAAAAAATAAAACATCTTGACGTTTTATCTCTACTACAGAATGTGTTGAAATAACGGCAAATACGAGTTAGGATATTTAATTTTCTCCAATGAAAACGGCACCCCACGTGAAAAAAAAGCAGAAGAAAATTTTTTATCACAACTTGAACGAAGAATTCAAAATAATAATTGTTAGTTTAAAATATCTTAGTGGCGTACCACTTCTTCAGTCAGTGTTTAAGTAAAACTTCAACACCCTGTATCTTGGAAACAATGCATTTCCGGAACTACATTTATAGGAACTTTCTTTCATGAAATATTCTGAGATATCATCTCCTTAAATCTTTCGCATCAATTCAGAAACATCCTGTAGAATCAATCTAACTAATACTCTACTATGGTCATGTAAACAGTCTTTTAGAATTACAAGTTGGACAATTTCCTATAATATACTGAGAGATACATCATCAGACTCTCACAAAACTATAAATGTTTTCCTGAATTAAACTAAAGAATGCTTTTTCTTTCAGAATTCAAATTGAAAAAGATGTGGCTGTCTCCCAATGGAACCATCAGAAATATTTTAGGTGGAACGGTTTTCAGGGAACCTATCCTGTGTAAAAACATTCCAAAGTTGGTCCCAGGATGGACCAATCCCATAGTTATTGGTCGTCATGCTTTCGGCGATCAGTATAAAGCGAAAGATTTTGTTGTACCTGGACCTGGGAAGGTATGACGATAATGTTTTATCTGGTTTTCAAATCGGGACTTTACATCTTTGAATTTAATTTATGAACGCACCTTTTCACTAATCATCGAACTGTCATTGTCAGTTTATTCAGTAAACTCAACATTTTTACCATAATGAAGTACACGAATGAACAACGTCTGCAAATTATTAAAAATTTCCACCGAAATTCAGAGGAATTGCACCATTTCGATACGCAGTTCAAATTAAAAAAGGTTTTTGCGTTCGCTACATACCTCCTATTGATACTCGGTTTTCTGAAATATTTTATGAAAAATATGATCAGCTCCGCTTGCCCAAAAAAGTAAAAGGTTTTTTAAATAAGAGGTGCTATTTTTATATTCGAAGAAAAATGCAATTTTTCAATATAAATGATCGGATGTTTATTTCATTATAAAGAAGAAGCTACTAGTGGATAATAACATCAGGCAAATGCCCACTACGACCACGCTTACAGGACCATATCATTTTAATGAAATTTTCCATAACCAAATCGCTAAGTGGCTGCCCTGTGTCCTCGATAGCCTCACGAATTCCATCTTTGAGGTCTTGAATCGACGCTGGGCTATTGGCGTAGACCTTCTCTTTCACGTGGCCCCAAAGGAATAAGTCGCAAGGTGTTAAACCACAAGATCTCGGTGGCCAATTGGGATCACCTCTTCGAGAGATAACACCTGGAAACTTTTCCCGCGAAAGATCAATGGTTTCGTTGCTGGTGTGGTACGTAACGTCGTATTGTTGAAAGTAAACGTTGTCCAGATCAATACTATCCAATTTCGACCATAAAAAATCATTATTTTCCTCGATAACGCAATCCATTCACCGTAACTGTTGTTCCAGCCTCATTTTCGAAAAAAGTAAGGTCCAATGACTCCGCCGGACCATAAACCGCACCAAACACTCACACGTTGAAGATAGAGAGGATTTTCACCAATAACTCTTGAGTTTTCCGAGCCCCAGATGCGACAATTTTGCTTGTTGACGAAGCCACTGAGGTGGAAATGGGCCTCAACACTCAAGCTGATTTTTCGATGGAAGTCCGGATCATTTTCATGCATTTCAACGACGGAATCAGTGAAGACACGACGTTGTTGATGATCGGCCGACTTGAGTTCTTGTGTTAACTGAACTTTATAAGCCTTAAGACCCAAATCTTCATGCAAAATACGATCTCTGCCAAATTTTCACCATTTCTATAGTGGATTTTAATAATTTCAATGCGTTATTGAAGGGTGTATCGTTCCATTTTGATTAATGGCGTAGTTTCTACTTGTTAAACATCAAAAAATGACAGCTTCAAACGTGACATCTACCAAAATAGCGGGCTATTCGAAATAACACCTTTTATTGGAAAACCCTTTATGAATTAGACCAAGCGGAAAAACTTCATTCATTACAAAAACTTTCCACTAAAAAACAAATATTACTGAATCAGGAATCCTAATTTTCGGAGAAAATGATCAAATTATTAGATTCTACGGCGTTCTCAAGAATTATTTCGCGTAAGCGTAAGGATCTTGGTTTACATGCATACAAGATCAAGCTGACTCTAGAATTGAAGCCGACAGACTCTTCAGGATATTGCAGCTAGTTATTTTTTCAGGTCGAAATGATCTACACTTCTGCCAAAGGAGAGGTACAGAAATACGACCTTTTCAATTTCAAAGGACCTGGAGTTGCTTTAGGAATGTATAATACAGATGAAAGTATTATAGCATTCGCTCATGCATCATTCCAAATTGCTTTGTCTAAAGGCTGGCCCTTATATCTTTCCACCAAGAACACAATCTTGAAGAAATACGATGGAAGGTTCAAGGATATATTTCAAGAAATATATGAAAAGTAAGTAATCCACTTTAAAAAAATAACTTTTTTGATCTTTCAAATCTGAATATCCTGAGAGCCTTTGGTTTCTATCTATAATCAAATTCAAGCGAATGACCAGTAATGACTGTGGTCATTGTTGGTCATGCCCTTGGTCTTGGCACTTGAGGAATGACCGCGAATGACCAGCTTCCGCTCAAATGCAGTTCTGGTCATCTTCGCCATTTTCGTTAATGTAGGTTAGGGAGAATGAAAACAAACACATAACCAACGATTTTCTGAATTAGAGTTTCGTTTCAGTAAAAATGCATGTATGGGACTGAATATCGTTTGTTTTTAAAATTACCATTACCTACTTATATTTAATGAGAACCTAGAAAAATCCCCGAAACCTACTGTATTACTCCCTGGACAAAAATTTTAATACTATTTTCCATACCACATCCGTACAACCACTTAAGTTAATTACATGATTTATTTTTATTTTTGCTATCTGAATGTTGTTCAACATTTCTATTTCAGATTTACGCTACAATTGAGTCATGTCCAGTTTAGAAGTTTTCATATCTGTTGTAATTGCAAGTGAATGTTTATTTGAATCTGACATTCATGTGTTATCATAAGATATAAACATAAAACTTAACCTATTTCTTCAATGACCAGAAGCTTGACTCGGCTCTCGAGTATGTTCACCTTAGGTCATCTGCGGTCTTAATCGATGACGTTGAAGGGCAATTCATGACGTCACATGATAAAGACCAGCAATGACCAAAAGCGCTTAAATGCAGTTGGTCATTGTTGGTCACTGTTGGTCTTGACCAATGATGACCAGGTCTTCCGCTTGAATTTGATTTATGTATGTTGTGAATACAACTTTCCTGTTCAAATGAATAAGAATAGAATAAGATCAACAGTTCTCTAGATTTTCGAATTTGAATTATTGCTTTCACAAATATGAAGATTCTGAATTAACATCAGGCCTTTCATAAATGTTCATTGTTTTTTATTTCTGTATGTCTTGATCACCATTCAAATTTACTTCACCTAAAATGATATTATTTGGTTATTTCTGCTCAAAGCATGATTTTTCATCGGTCGGTAAAGCTTTGGTATAATGCATTCGGTATTCAACTTAATCTGAACTTCTTTTTTCATTTTCTATATGTTCTTAAACTTATTATTATGTTTTATTGATGTTTTCAGTTCGAGTTTTCATTATATGAGATCCTAGTTTCATATATACTTTTGCCATATGCTAAATAAATGAATGTGACTAATAATTTTTTTTCAGAGACTACAAGAGCCAGTTTGAAGCAAAGAAAATCTGGTATGAACATCGCCTCATCGACGATATGGTAGCCCAAGCACTGAAATCGTCAGGAAAATTCGTATGGTCGTGCAAGAACTACGATGGTGATGTACAGTCCGACATTGTGGCACAGGGTTATGGTTCCTTGGGAATGATGACATCAGTTCTCATTTGTCCTGATGGAAAAACGATCGAAGCAGAAGCTGCTCATGGAACTGTTACCAGGCATTACAGGTAAATAGAGACAGTATCGAATATTTTCAAAGCAGAAATTCGATTGAGGTTATAAAGAAGACAATGCCATTAGGAAGAGAATCCTTTCATTCTATTACTTTCAACCTAGATGAGTCTTTAATTTTGACGTTCTCTTTCACGTGGCCCCAAAGGAAGAAGTCGCAAGGTGTTGAATCACAAGATCTCGGTGGCCAATCGTGTTCACCTCTTCGAAAGATAACACGGACCGGAAACTTTTCCCGCAAAAGATCAATGGTTTCGTTGCTTGTGTGGCACGTAGCCCGTCTTGTTGAAAGTAAATGTTGTCCAGTAATATAATGACGTTTGTTGAATGCCTCATTGAAAAAGACGAGGAATGGACAAACCTGGGTTTTCTTCAACACTTTCGGATACAGCAGCAATATTCTCGCCCGTTCTCGAGCGACGTGCACGGGTTTTATTCTTCACATCACCAACTTGTCCCAACAGCTCGAATGTTTTCACCAATTTCTTTATTGCGGTCCGACAAGGTGCTTCACGACGCGACGACCCAAAATGTTCGAGTTTTACAAACAGTGTCTGCCAAATTTTCACCATTTCTATAGTGAATCTTAATAAATTCAATGCGTTTTATTAATGGCGTAGTTTCTACATGTCAAATGTCAAAAAATGATAGCTTCAAACGTGACATCTACCGAAATAGCGGGCTATTCAAAATAACTCCTCTCATTAGAAAATCCTTTAGGTTTGTTTCCAACTTATTGCACCAGTTTCATTATCGCCAATCGAGAAGGGAACTTACTACAACCAACTGAAAACACTAAATTGTGGGAGTTGCTTCAATACAACTATAGAAAAAAATTCTGATATTCCCATAAAAATCATTTCGATTGAAGTGGAATCGAGGTTGAGGACGTAAATGGGCGAAGTGAATAATAAGCAAGATTTCAGAGAGATTGTGTTATCAGAACCATAGAATTTTGATATTTTTAGTTAATGGTTTTTTTCATATACATATCTCATTTTTTGAATATCGTTCAGAGTAGAATTCCGATCCTTCTGAGATTTTGCATTTATAAAATAAAAATGTCTCAACTCATAAACAAAATTTTGAGGTATTAACCATAGATATTGCTCCACCAATGAACGATCGTTCAAAAGCACCTGCTCTGATCTTTTCTTAAATTTTTGTACTGAATTTTAACAATTTCAATGCGTTGGTTGCTCTGGTAGTGAATTTAAAAACCGAAAAGCACTGATATCTCCAAACCGGCTAATTTGTGGATCCTTGTTTATAATATATTACTTATTTTGTGGTATAACTTTCAGGGAACACCAAAAGGGAAATCAGACTTCAACGAATCCAATCGCTTCCATCTTCGCATGGACCAGAGGATTAGAACATAGAGGTAAACTGGACGGCACCCCTGATTTGGTAAACTTCGCGAAAACTTTAGAAAAAGCCTGCGTCGACTGTGTCGAATCTGGAAAAATGACCAAAGACTTAGCAGCTTCTATTCATGGCGGTGTCAACAATGTTAAACCTGGAATGTACCTGAATACGCAAGATTTTCTTGAAGCTATTGCCCACCAATTGGAGAGCACTATTAAACATTAATTTTTTGGTGCAATTTCATCGTGATTTTCGTCTTATTTTCAATTCCATTTTGTGAATATGTTTTTTAATGAAATACGTATTTCAAATTTAAATGCAATGAGATAAATGATAATATTTTTATATTACAAAATATATATTTAGGAATTCGCTTTTCTTTGCCTATTTACTTTGTAATTTGGAGATCTCACAGTTCACTTTCTCATACAGCTAGATCAAGTATTTGAAGACAACTGCGAGGATTTTCCGTGATCCACACATTGATTGTTGTATTCAAATCATTTTATGATCAAATAAATGAACGAATATAAAATAAAATATATTGAATATGAATATAACGATTTCTGGACAAAAGGAACATAAAACTGTACAGGTATTATATAAAATATACTCATTTATTTTTTCATATTGTTCAGAATATGGCACTGAAATAATGGCTCCTTTTATAGCTTCGAATCACGAAATACCATGCTCCTTTTTATTTCTCGAATGTTTTTGCATCCTGCGAACAGATAAACTAAATCAATAAACAGATATATCACACAATGGAATAATTCCATAAGGAAGTGATAGAAGATACAAAAACGAAGAATATCGAATTAAAAAAGTTGTTTTGGTGCCAAAGTGCATGGATGACTCACCAGCTAAAGCAAGAGCAGTATCGAACTCATGTCGGATAATATTCAGCACCTTTTTCACTCCTTCTTCTCCGCTATGGGATAAACCCCATAAAGCAGGTCTTCCCATAAATACCTATAATTCGAATCAATAAATGAAACATACTAAGAAGCTCAGAAAGCTTCTGAGGCTGTCACCAGCTGAGCATCATTTGTAACGTTTGGGAAAGTCAGCAGATGAGATTTGCAGGGAATCAGAAAGATCTAAACACATGACACGCAATAGTAGGAGAGCTGGCATGAATTTTAGGGTAGGTATTTGAGGCAAGCTGAAAACTTGTCAGATGCCTCTCCTATTATATCCCAACTCGGGATTGCAGATCTGGCTGGTGAGTAGCGGTGCTAAATCAACCCCTACATTTTAATGGCCTGGCAGGTAGAAAGCCCTACCGAAATGATCTGTCTTTTTGGGCATCTTATTTTTTAGTTATAAGTAACACTCCATTAAAATTTCAAGCTGCCTCAAAAACATTTTTTATAACTTTTTGCAACATATTTTTGCACGCGTCTGGGCAATGTTAAAACCCCAATTAAATTATTTGGCAGCTTGAAATTTAATGGAGTGTTACTTATAACTAAAAAATAAGATTCCCAAAAGACAGATCATTCGGTAGGGCTTCTACTGCCAGCCATTAAAAATGTAGGGGTTGATTTAGCCCCGCTACTCACCAGCCAGTCTGCAATCCCGAGTTGGGATTATAATAGGAGAGTAATCTGACAAGTTTTCAGCTTGCCTCAAATACCTACCCCAAAATTAGTGCCAGCTCTCGGACTACAAGTGTTGAGAGCTTGCTGGCCTAGAACAATTCATATGGGCAAACAGGCTAGGACATCCAAGAGGTAACGGCCAAGGCTTTCAAGGAAGTTGTCGGTTCTATCAACGCCATTGACGACCTCCTTGGGTGTTCGTGAATATGCAGGGGAGAGAACAAAAGATCTACAATCTACATGGCTATTACTTTCTGTATAGGTACGCCTAGATAAGATGCTCACCATTTTGGCTCCTAAAGCAAGAGCCTTGAAGACATCAGTTCCATCTCTTACTCCTCCATCCAAAAAAACTTCCACTCTGTTATTAACTGCTTCCACAACTTCTTGCAAAGCGTCAATCTGCAATTATTTTCAATTCATATAAGATTGTTCTTCGTGAAATGATATGATCTTGAAATCACTGAATTGGAAATGAATGGTTTCAGTATTTTTGGGATGAAATACATTCAATTGTGAATCACTTTATTGGGTAGTTTACTTTATTTTTTAGTATATTTATTGATAAAAAGCTCTAGAGTCGATTCAACTACACTTACGGCAAAAGAATCGATCCACCCAAAGAATCGATGAAGTTTGATAATTCATAAATATGTTATTTGAGTCCGATTCGGATGAATTTTTTTTAATTGTAGGTATGTTCATTCTTAATCAATCACCTGTATTGAATTTCAAGAAAACTCGGCGTACGCCATTTTATACAGGGTGAACAAAATCTGTTTTTATACCCTAACTTTGGATCCTGGTATGTTCCAGTTGTTCCTCCGTGTGATTCATTATTTCATCATCAAGACACATCTTCTCTTGACAATATAATTCTTCATTTTTAACAATAGCTCAATTCTGGTTAAAGATACAGGGTTTTCAGTAAGACATTAAATTTCGCTACAATATAATTCTTCATTTTTAACAATAGCTCAATTCTTGTTAAAGATACAGGGTTTTCAGTAAGACATTAAATTTCGCTAAGGCTACAACAGTACTTCAACAAATTCAACATAAAATTCTGACCTAAGAAAAATAAACTGAAAACTAAGTCAAAAATATAACGTGTTTTCCGCCCAGTTGCGGATAAATGGTGCAATTCGTCTCGGCATGTCCTCATACAGGTTTTGTATCAATTCGATTAATTAGAGCATCACTTAGCTGCTACAAATTTTCACGAGTTTGTACGCGATATCGAATTTTCGGAATTGATTAAGGATGAACGTAGGTACCTACAATTGAAAAAAAACAATCCAATCGGACTTTAAATAACATATTTATGAATTCATCCGATTTTTTGAGTGGATCGATTATTTTGCCGGCGAGTGTATTTGAAGACAAAATAACAACAACCAAACCTAAATTGTAATTTAAAATATTAAGATGGATTGAATACACACCGACGCAAACGTCCCATCCAACTGCCGAGCACCATGGTTTGAAACAACAATACCATCGACTTTGGCATCAACAGCCAAGATGGCATCTTTTGCAGTTAATATGCCTTTTAATAAAATTGGCATCTTTGTAATAGTCTTCAGCCATTTGATGTCATCCCAGTTCAATGTGGCATCGAATAAAGATGCAACATAGGCCGATAGCTTAGATCCGTCAGCTTTATCGTCGAATTTATCCAAGCAGGCATTTTTGAAATTGGCTAAACTGAAATGAAATCCTACTATTATTTTTTCTACTACCCCTGCAGAATCTATTTGTAATAGTCGCAAACCATGTGACTGGTTCAACTATGAGATAACGGTAAACAGAGAACACTATCAGCAACCAATAAGAATCTACAGTTCTGGTGGCAATATTGACTTCCGAAAAGAGAATCAAGAATCAAGAAATATTTTCTCCACACAAAATATTTTATTTTGTAGAAGTGTAGATTAGTCACAAAAAATTCAGGTAAATTAATTATAACCTCGTCAATTACACAAGATGAGAACTAATATCCTTTATCCTAAATGAAGTGACTCTACTACAAGGGCGGATTTTCGGGGGGGGGTAATGGGGGTAATTACCCCCCCCATGAATATCGAAAACCTTTGAAAAAGTTACGCAACGTGGTGCACATATTTTCATTTGTTTGTTTTTCTACTACTATTACTTTACTACTATTTTTTTCTTATTATATTATTCCTCCTAAATATTTTGATTAAATTTTTTTCAAGTTTTGAACCTGATTTATCGATCTCGAATCATTACTACCCCCCCCATGAAAAAAAGCTATATCCGCCCTTGCTCTACTATGGGTTTCTGGGCATTGTGCTGTTGAAGGGAATGAAGAAGCCAATGAACTTGCCGGACCTGGGCCCTACTGTGGGCTTATAGTTATAGTTTAAACAAGGGCGAAGGCCGTAACTAGAAAAAAATTTGGGGGGGTACAGTTCACTGCCACCTCAAGGTCTATTGTGCCCCCTCACAGTGTTGTTCTGAACACATCTTTCACAGCTCGCCTTCCAGTTCCAGAGACCTGATGATCCAATCCAATATCTGTGAAGGCTTCAACGAGGCTAGTTCCTCACTCTTACAATTTTCTCGCCCAAGGCATTCTATCCTTAGGCTCGCAATGGCAAAGCATTCCGTGACTAGGTGACTGGGGATTTCTTCCTCTTCCCCACAGAACCTACACTCGTCAGTGTCCGATAATCCCACCCTCAACAGGTGCTTCCTGAGGCGATAGTGTCCTGCAAGAGAGCCATTGAGGAGGTGTAATTGTTTCTTACCAAGATCTAGATATCTTTTGGATCTTGCTGTTTCAAAGTTACGAAGGAACTTAGTGGAATGATCCATCCCCTGTATATTCAACAAAAATTGAGCTATTGTTATAAATGGAGAATTAAATTGTCAAGAGAAGAAGTATCTTGATGGTGGAATTGGAATAAGAAAACACATGGTGGAACAATTGTAACACACCAGGGGTGGTTCTAAAGTTAGGGTAAAAAAGACAGATTTTGTTTGACCCTGTATAAAATGATGTACGCCGAGTTTTCTTGGATTTCAAAAATGGTGATCGATTAAGGATGAACATACCTACAATTTAAAAAAAATCAATTGAAAAAAAATCAATTGAATCGGACTCGAAATAACATATTTATGAATTAACAAACTTCATCGATTTTTTGAGTGGATCGATTATTTTGCCGGTGACTGTTTACATATACATTTCCATATGGTAGATAGATATGATAGACCTACCTCAAATGTGAAGGAAGAGTGAAACCATTTCTGACATCTGCCAGTCTTATTCCAAAAATAGGTGCATCAACTGTTAAAACTAAAGCTTTATATCCTGCTTTTTCTGCTCTTGAAACTAAATCTATCGTTACAGATCTGAAAATTTCGTTTGAATAAAATGGAATGATATTTCTGTTCATTTCGTTTAATACCTATCATTAAAAATATACAGCTGAAACCATTTCGTACATTCAGGAGCTGCTTCTGCTACTTCTTCTATACTGCTTGTTGCGAGTGAACTTAAAATATACACTGTACCCATTGCTTGTGCCGCTAGAAAAGAAATGAAAATATAATGCAAATTACATTGATCTTCCCTATAACGAAAGCGCTAAATCCGCAAAAAAAATTCGTTGTAAAGAAATTTCTTTATACAGAAAATTTGTTTCTATAGTCGGCAATGTCGTTGTCGACTTCACTGATAAATTTAATTTTTTCATTCAAACTTAAGCACTTCCTTTCAGACATTTTCGCACAACTTTTCACACTAGCGTAATGGTTAGATTAGATTGAAACCAAACAGCCAGGGGTGTATTTAAAACTGTTTCAGAAGGATATCTCTGCCCGCCGTGATGATTTAGTTTAAGGTCGCGATTTATTACGTACGTCCGGAAAAATTTCGGAAAAAACCCACCCTTACACCTTCTTACCAATACCCATTCAAAGAGTGATGTTCTTTGAATATTTCGTTATAGAAAGAATTTATTTCTTTTTAGACTGTGTTTTTAACATGGAATTTGGATTCAAGGTGCAATGTCTTGTACGAAATTCGTTATACAGAGAAATTCGTTATACAGACGTTCGTTATAGGGAAGTTCCACTGTATGTATTATTATTTTTATATTATCTGCTGAGGGGCTCACCCCCAGACTGCGAATCTAATACGATTCACTGCTTGGCAGTTATATTACATTACATTTTTTGTACTTTTTCGAGAAAACTCTTTTAACTCATTGTATTTAAAAAAAATATCACACATTTTGAACGTATTCTTATCCTATCACTATTGAAAGTTGAAATTACCTCTCACATTAGCTAGTTCTCCTTCTGGATGAGCCATTCTCTGCATAGCTGTTGGTGCTATTCCAATAGGCATTGAAACTTTTCCACCAAGAACAGTTGTTGACAGATCTCTCTTCGAAACATCTCGCAAAATACGTGGCCTTATTTTGTACCTATATGGAAAAAAATCAGCAAACTTAGAAGAATCCAAAGATAATTTTTTATTTATAAAATTATGTTCCAAACAAATTACAAAATTCATGCCATATCATTCAAACAAAACATTTTCCTTCTTCAAAAAACTTTTAACGTTTTCACTCCCAGTCTCTGAAACAGAAATAATTAAAACATTCAATTAAGATGAAGTGCTCCTGCGAAATTCTTTGCACTTATTTATCAGGAGCAAATTGGTTTTGAAAAAATTGCTACCTAAAAGTAAAACTGAAAAAAAATTAATTAGTTCAAAGATTTTTGCAGGAGCACTTCATCTTGATTGATTTTTTTTAATTATTTCTGTTTCAGAGACTGGGGGTGAAAACCTAAAAATGCAGAGTCCTCCCAGATTATATTTCAGCCGATAAAAAAGTTTCTGTTTTCAGTTTTCGAGTAAAATTTTAACACCCCTTATCTGGAAAAACGAAGCATTTGCGAACAAAATTTATACAGCATAATGTCATTATTTTTCCATGAAAAATCACCTCCTGAAAGTTGTCGCACCATATCCTTCACATATATTCAGTGGCGTAACTAGTCTGACCTGCGCCCCAATGCAAGAATTTGCCGTGCACCCCTATTCGTAGACTCATTCAGTTTTTGCTCTCCCCAAGGCCCTGCGCCCCAATGCACCGCATTGGTTGCATTGGCGTTAGTTACGCCACTGCATATATTCTTGCTTTCCAATCTCTCAGAGAACAAGCTTTTTACCTCTAGTTCAAAAAAGCAGCTAATAACTTCATTCGCTAGAATTACAATATATCATTGATTTTCAGATTCACAAGGAGTTCCTTATCTGTTCTGTCTCATGGCATTGTAATTTTTTACACCATCATCAACCGATTTCATTAAGTTATTATTAATTAACTTGTAGGTCCCTTCAGAGAATACGGTTTTTACTATATCTTTTCAATTAATCACAGGATTATTATTGAATAATTTAATGGTTTTTGTATTTGTCAATGTTAATGAAATTCACGGAAAAGTCAATTATTAATTGAGTTCTCGTATCCATATTTGAGCATATCAAGAAATTATTTACGGTTTTGTTTGTGGCCGGTTTGTGTGTATCCATGGTACAGGGTATATCTATACCTTTTAAATGGATTCAATTAAAACTGATTTCGCGATTTTTTACGGAATGTTTTTTTCCATGAAAGCAGTTGAACATGAGTTATTTTTATAGCATCATAAAAATCTTTCAGAAGAGCATCGAAAATCTCTTAAATTGAAATTTGATAACATGCTTCGTAACAGGACGAAGACGAAAAACTTCACGCTTTTGTGGGACTAACACATGTACCTACGTTTCTATTAATCTTATGATTCCACAAGTTTTACATGAATTTTTTCTTCGCTCCAGAGAATAGTACCCTATTTATTATGGCTTCCTATCGACAAATCATTCAAATCAACTCTTTTTAAGAGAACAATGGACCACCACAGAGATGTTCTTAGCTTACATACATTTTTGAATTCTTCATTTAATTTGTGACGAAAAATATATCTTGCCTTTTTCTCGTATGTGTCTCCGTTTTTATGTAAAAAATTAGAACATCTTAACGTAGCGTCGCAACTTAATAAATAATGGGTTAAAATAACGACAAACACGCGTTAAAATTAGTATATTAGGCAACGAGCGTATAATGATTGCTATTATTCCAGGGTGAAGTTTAGGCTACCAGCCTTAGGCGAGTGGCCTAAATAACCGACCCATTATACGCGAGAAGAATACTGTACTTAATTCACCACTACTAAATACAGGGTGTCCTGTAATTAGACCGACAAAATTCTAGTGGACATTATAGATCGTATTTTAGAAAGATTCGACCCAAATCATATAATGCAAAATTGCTTCGTTAAGGAGCTAGTGACCTTTGAAGATGACGTCCTGTCCACACTTTTTGCCACATATTCGCAAAACGGAGTCACATAAAGTGCTGAAAGTTTATACATTGGCTAGTATCAAAAATACGCATCGATTAGATTAAGTGCATTTCTTTCATGTCAAGCACAATCGTATCATTTGGGAGGGGAGGGGGTCGAAGGGTATTTTTAGTTGAAACTTTTTTAACTTTCATTATTTCGCGAGATTTACATCATATTCATAAACTCTGATGTTTTTTCTTGAAAAAAGATGCTCTTGTATAATAACGCCCAGATGCACCATTTCTGATGAAAATAGATTTGAAATTTTCTCTCTTTTCACTAAGTACTTTAGAGTTAGTTAAGTGATAAAAATAATTTTTTTCTCAGAAATGCTGCATCCGGGCTTTATTATACAAGAGCTTCTTTTTTCAAGAAAAAACATCAGAGTTTATGAATATGATGTAAATCTCGCGAAATAAGGAAAGTTAAAAAAGTTTCAATTAAAAATAACCTTCGCGCCCCCCCAAATGGTACGATTGTGCTTGACAAGGAAGAAATGCACTCAATCTAATCGATGCGTATTTTTGATATTAGCCAATGTGTAAACTTTCAGCACTTTATGTGACTCCGTTTTGCGAATATGTGGCAAAAAGTGTGGACAGGACGTCATCTTCAAAGGGCACTAGCTCCTTAACGAAGCAATTTTGCATTATATGATTTGGGTCGAATCTTTCTAAAATATGGTCTATAATGTCCACTAGAAGTTTGTCGGTCTAATTACAGGACACCCTGTATTATTATTAAATATTTTGTAGAAAAAAGTTGATAATATTCAAAATAGATTTGGCTCTCGGTTGAAAAGGTTCCCTCACCCATTTTTGTTAGTTAGGAAACTCTAAAACTCTAAACGAATATCAGTTTTAACAATATATAGTCCATTCACGAAAGGTTGAGCCGTCGGTTGGCCATGGAAATTTGGCATATTCCACTGTGTATAATAAAATTTCAGTTTATGTTCTTTATTTTCTTGTCAGATTGATACGCAATGTTGTCAATATTGCATAGAGTTGTTTGATAACTCGCAAGCTAGCCGGACGAGGCCGGGTTCATTCGGCAACGTTGACTTCATTTTAGGTTATGACAGCAAATACTGCCAACTTCAGATAAATAAAGAAACGCCTTCTATGTGTTCAACCTTTCGTGAACGGAGTATAATATCATAGCTAAATCCATGAAGTATCTGACAGCAGTGAATAATGACTCATTATGTCATTATGGGTGGTTTATATCAACTGCATATGCAAAACATGAAAAATTAATTAAACCTATGTTTCATATTCTCACCTTGAGAATGCCCTCTTGTTATCTGCTAGTGTTGTTTGTGCGCCAGCTCCACTCCTGTAGTAATCCAAAGCATTTTTGGGCAGAACAGAAAAAGCATGCTTTTCAAAATCTTCCAAGCAAGCCATATTATCGTACATCTTTAAGGAATATCAACCTGCACAAAATGAAAACTTCAGTCACATCTTGTGGATGAAACTTGAAAGAATCGATTGAATTGTTGAACTTATCAGAATAACAGGCTACCTTGAACGTGACCTAGGGACAGGACCGTCTTAAGAAACCAATTTTGCCAGTTTTAAAAGATGTTGAAGTTAACATAAGAATATCACTAGTTTGGGGTGAAGGATAGGAATTCATTAGTTGATTATACAAATATCGTTAGAAGTCTTGGCCTCCCTAGGTTTGTCAAAAATTAAACACTCTATATTCTGAAAATGAGATGAATATTTTTCTTTACTTCAACTGCAATTTATCTGACAGAAGATCTTTTAGTCAATGGGCCTGTTTTTCATAATGATTACTAACAATCTGAATATTTGAGAGTAGCTTTATTTTGACGAGATGCCCAACTTTTTCCTCTACGAAAATTCTCGAGAGTGAGGACTTATACAGTATGGAAGCGTAAAAAGTGTTGAATGGGTGAATGTTCAAATTTTATAACTAACAGCTACTTTAAAATTAAATCTTAAAACAATTTCAATACAAATTGAAAACAATAATTATCCTACAAAAATGATGATTCTATCAAAGTGTCCCTCACTCCCAACCATATCAACAACTAGGTCTAAAAAAATTATTACTAACCAGCTGATTTTTTCACTGTTGCTTAGCAACTATTTCCCTTATGAACTGGTCACATTGTCCGACAAATTGAGTGATACTTTTTACCAGTCCTACGCTCGGATATTGTCAATTGTTAGTAATCATTTTTAATTGTGAGTTCTGTGACACAATTTCTGAGGTAGGACTGGAAAAAGGTACCAATCAATTTGTAGGAGAATGTGACCATTTCATAAAGGAAATATTTGCTAAGCAACAGTAAAAAAATCAGCCAGATAGTTATAATTTTTTTAGACCTAGTTGTTGATATATGTTGGGAGTGGGGGACACTTTGATAGAATCATCATTTTTGTAGGGCAATTATTGTTTTCAGTTCGTAATAAATTCGTTTCAAGATTCAATTTATAAAGTAGCTGTTAGTAATAAAATTTTAACATTCACCCATTTTACACTTTTAAAGCTTCCATACTGTAGTAGCCCTCACTATCGAGAATTTTCGTAGAGGAAAAAGTTGGGCGTCTCGTCAAAATGAAGCTACTCACAAATATTCAGATTGTTAGTAATCATTATGAAAAACAGGCGCTGGTCCATGTATGTTACTATTTTCTTTGCTTTATGCAGAAGGAGACAAATTATGAAGAATAGCATCCCACGAATCAAGTCACAAATGAAATGTCACGAATATTGTTCTATTCTTCCAGAAAGGCTTAACTTACATAATTCTTGAAAAGTCGAAGGTGGGATTTAGCAATTCATACATGGTGTTACATAATAGTATGTCACAAATTGAGGGGGCGAATGTACGTGTAATTTTAAGAAAAAAAGTTTATATAAACATGGGTCCGTAGAAACTTCGTGTCGCAGCAACAGGGTGTTGAAATTTCCAAAAAAAAATGGAATTTTCTTCAGAACTCCTGCAGTTTTTGAGATAGTCAGTCCAAATTTGGAATGCGAGCTATTTTCAACAGTCTCCATCATTTCACGTCCTAAATCTGAACTATAATCTACAGGGTGATTTCTTTTCCAGAGCCATGACTCATTTTTCCCTCTCAAACTTTTTTGCGTTATGCCACTAATCAGCATAAATTCAATTTTTGATATCGTTCAATTTAAAAACTGTTATGACTCCTGTAATTCTTTCGTACCTCTAACAGTTTTCTAGTAAAAAATTATTGAACGATTTTTGAGAGTTGAAGGGGAGCAGGAAATTCTGCTAGGTTGATTTTTCCATAACTTATAATTAAAGTAAAAATGAGACTATGAATCAGGATCCACTAAATGTGCTATCATTCGTGTTTTAGACTTTTCAGCGTTCCACCAAAAATCATTTTCTTGATACCTCAAACGTATTTCGATCAAAAAATGATCTATTTCAACGGAAACTTGTACGTTACGGAAATCGTTCATGATTGATTATACTCTACAATTACAACATCCAACATCAATCTTCTCGAACGGTATGACACTTCATTCATTACCAATTGGAATAATTGCCCTCAATGTTAATGCATTAATCTTCTAGGAGTTCCATTTCGAATTTTTACGTACATGAGCTACATATTTCATATTCAACACCTACTTAATTGAAAACTAGACGGATCACAGCATGTTATGGTTTTTTATCACTTTGAAAAAGAGGATAGTGAATTATGGGACTTGATTACCCTGAAGTTAGATGAACACATTCGAAGAAATAACTGATAGAAGGACAATTGGATTTTTTTGTAAAATCAACAAGATTATAGATTGAAATAGTATATTATTTTATAAGGAGGAGAAGTGTCACTTTTCATGGCGAGCTTGAGTTTGACAGCCGAACGCAGTGAGGCTGGCAATTGAAACGAGCCATGAAAAGTCACTTCTCATCCGAATGAAATATGTTATTTTATTTTCAAACGTTTTGAAATTCATGAAAATCTGAATATCCATCTTCGGATTGATTTACCTATACGCACATGATTCTATCCATTTACGATCGTTATAATTTTGATTTTTTGACACTTCTTAAAATTGATTTATTTATGACATCGGAAAATTCTGACAACTGTCATATGTGTGTTTAAGAGGAGGAAGTCTATCGGGAAAATACTCATTTTTGAAGGAAAATAAATAGATACGAATAAAACAAGGTACGAATATCCTTTTTGAATAGTTCTATTACGTTTATTGATTAAAATATTCGTTTAAGGAATATTGAAATTACGAGAAAGAACGAAGTTCATTTGTGGATAACTGAAGACCTATCACAGAGGAATTTGATGAAAATAAATAATGTATTTATTGTTACAATTGAATTTTATTATAAAGTCAGTATGTATTGGTGCTTTATATAGATCCTTCCACGATTTTCATAACTGTTTAAATAGTTTTGAAGTGATGATTGTTATTGACATGTCCTGTCAGTGATTGAAGGAACTTGAATGTTACCGATATGAATAACAGTAGGTACTTGAAATTTGCATTTATTGATCTGTTTAAAAAGTTAGATCATGGTTATTACCGATTCTTATTAATCTTTTGCATAGTAACACTTTTCCTGCCGCCGGACGGAAAAGTGTTACTAGGCAACACTTTTCCTCCTTGGCGGAGAAATAGAAATTTTCGATGATCCTGTCAGTCGAAAAATGACGTTATAATTGTACGTTTGAAAATAAAAATATATGCAAGCTTTGGCGGTGAACTGGAGATTTAGGCCTCTTTAGTTGAATAATAATTATCGGTATAGGAAGTAATCTTTATTATGTCTGAAATCATAAGAAACTGAAGAAAAATAAATAAAAGAAACATGGTGTATATTTCAAGATCAATTCATATCAAATATATGTATTTTGAGAGCTTATTTCTAGGGAAAAAACCTTTATCGATTAAAAAAGAAGTAGTTATACAGATTTTTCCATTTGGATTCAGTTGTGGAATAACTTTCTATAATCAATCGAAAATTATGATCGATAAATTTAGATTTTTTGCTCTATCTAGTATTTCGTTTCATTAAAACAAATAAATATTTGTAAAGAACTTTCATGTTTTCACTCCCAGTCTCTAAAACAGAAACAATTAAAAAAATTTTGTCAATAAGAAATCAAATGAAACAACACACAATTCCGAAGATTTTACAAGTTTGTCTGAAGAAGGTGTCTGATATAGACACCGAAACGTTACATTATTCTTTTCATTTATTTACTTTTTTAGTTTTACTGTTAGGCAACAATTTTTTCAAAACCAATTTGCTCCTGACAAATAAGTGCAAAGATTTTCGCAGGAGCACTTCATCTTAATTAAATTTTTTTTAATTATTTCTGTTTTAGAGACTGGCAGTAAAAACCTTAAAAGTTTCTTAGAAAGGCAGAATCCTCCCAGATTATATTTCAATCGATAAGCAACATAAATTGCTTATTTCTTGAGAACCTAGAAGGTGAAGACTTTTAACGATGTGTGTAAATGAGTATTAATTAAAAATAAAAAATAGAAACAATAAAATTGGTGAATTCGGCAAAATCAGTAGATATTCGTAAATAATTTAAGTACTGGCAACCGAGTTCTCAACTATTCCTACTATTCTATTACGGTATAAATTATCGTTTAATGTTTGATCTAGTGCGTTTGATTTTTGATAGTGGTTATTGAGGTATGATTGACATCTCATTGTTATATTGTTTTGGTGGGGAATTGATCAATAGAGGTTAACAACTAATCTGTTCATACCAAAACAATAATTAAATAATTTTATCTGGAACTGATTATTACCAAGGTGATAATTACTACCTGAAATTCGATAGGAATAGTTACTAGGTTAAAAAGAGTGAACATTAAATAACGAATTAAAAGCATGATAAGTATTTAATATTCTATGAACGAAATTCAAATTCAAATAATCAATTTATATCATGAAAGGAGAAAATCTCTGATCAATAAATAAGAAAAGTTCGAAAATCCAAGTAAAGAAAAAGGTTATTCTACTATTGCACGTATTTTGATCTACTGACTTCATATACCTAATAACTATTGGGATATAAAATAATGACAGATTTTTCGTATATAACCATTTGAAGAAAAACCCATATACTCGTAAGCCTCTATTAAATATAGCCGTGAAGAAAACGCCCTGTGTTAAAGATTGAAAGTTTTTTTGTTTTATTGGGTCAATAGGAATTTTCGTTATAAACAAATGTAGAGTTTTTCCATGTGACAGCATAGAAAGTAGTGTTAAATATATGCATTTCAAGTAAGGTGCTATTAATTGGATCACTGACTCAGGTTGATCTATCCTAACCCTACACGAGAGCAGGGTCGTAGAGTCACCGCATGAGCAAAGATTATATAGTATATATAATATACTATATATAATATACTATACTCTATAATCTATGCGCATGAGCACTGATTTTCAATTTTGTATTTGAAAGAGGCGGGAATAAATCTTCTTCTCTTTTCTTAGTAATTTCATATATTTTATTCATAAAAATTATGGAAAGAGGAGAGAATTTGGCTCAGTGTAAAATGTGTGGTTCTATGAGCCGAGAAAATTATGTGAAACAACTTCTTCATAATTTTGTATGCAGATCTTTCTATATTAAAGCTTAAGCCTTCTTTACTTCTTTAACATAGGTACTCAAAGATAACATTGAACATACGAGGGCACACCAGAAATTATAAGAAAGATTTTTAAGAAACCAATAAATCCAAGCAAAGCTAGAGACAATCCGAAAATAAACTGGGACTGAAAAAATAAATCCATAAAATATTTGGTTATATTATTGATAAAACTGCCACTTCAAATCCTAAACCTAATGTGTTCGTAAACTTAGAACCCTTGTCCGTGAACCGAGTAAATCCGTCACGTGACAAAATGGATCGAGTTAGTAACTTCTGATCATTCGAATTCGCTACATGACAACGAAACAAAAAATGTATAATCACTATGGTTTTCCAAGGGTCCATTGTTTCCAAAATGAATTTTCCTGGAAATCACTGGAAATGGTAATGTTTCAAAATAAAAACTTCAGTATTAAAATAAAATGTACTCGAATACCACCTTAGACTATAAGTCTATTAGTCTAAGAATATAACCCTATTGACTCAGGTTGTTTTTCTTATTCGGTAATTGAACTTTTAGTAAAAAAAATGTGAAAGTATTTTTCAAGTACGTTCGAGTTGTTGTCACATTCAAGATTATAGGGTCGGACAAAATTCCATTATTTGAGATTCCTAAAAAAAATTAGGACCATCGCGCAAACGATTAGCTGGAATAATAAAATTTCTGAGAATTTTCTGCTACAAAGATTGAGAAACTTCCACCTGACTACTTGTGGGCTACGCCACTGTTCCTTATTAAATTACCAAAGAAGAGAAGAAGATTAAACAACAATTTCGTGGGAAGTATGCAAAGTTCGTGAGATACCCTGTATTTTACTCCACGTAAGAACAATCCTTATCCCAAGAACATCACCAAAATGACATTGACCTCAATGTTCAGTAAACACTTTCCTTCCTCAAAATTACCAACAATTCGGGGTAGAAATTATTGTAAATGCCTCACCCAACAAAATACGCACAATGAAGTCAGTAGACCCGTCTGCTAACGTCACAAAACCCGTTCAAAAAAAGAGATATTGTTGATATGTGCGTTAAGTTGATCACCTACTGATTCGTGTTCTTTCAAATCCTTGATACTGTTTTATTTATACTTCTCCTTATCTCTTCAATGAATGTTATGAAACAGTTGTATCTGGTTTTTCATAGTGTAGACATATGGTGGTGATACTATTTCCTGCTATCTAGGAAAGCCTTGTCATTAGGATTAATGCCAAATTGGGCTTATTGCTTTTTCAGGATTATCCAGATGTGTTGGATGTGATTATGATTATGTGAAGGGGAATGCAATGCTGACAATTGAATTCATCATCAAATATCATAAGGGCATCTGAATTTTCCGAAAAAACACGTTGCTAAGTAATGTGTTAACAAGAAGCCAGACTGTTGGGGGCAACAAAATTCCGAGTCGAAGGCAACTTCGACTTTGCTTTTTGTTGAATGAATATTAAAGGGTTTTCCAATAAGAGGTGTTATTTTGAATAGCCCGCTATTTCGGTAGTTGTTACGTTTGAAGCTGTCATTTTTGACATTTGAAAAGTAGAAACTACGTCATTAATAAAAATAGAACGATACACGCTCCAAGAACGCATTGAAATTATTAAAATGCACTATAAAAATGGTGAAAATTTGGCAGAGACGGTTCACAAAACTTGAACATTTTTGGGTCGTCGTGAAGCACCTTGTCAGACCGCTATAAAGAAATTGGTGGAAACATTCGAGCTGTTTGTACAAGCTAGTGATGAAAAGAATAAAACCCGTGAACGTCGCTCAAGAACAGCCGAGAATATTGCTGCTGTTGCCGAAAGCGTTCAAAAAAACCCGGGTATGTCCATTCCTCGCTGTTCTTTGGAATGAGGCATTCCACAAACACATTTCACCTGCATAGATTTAGGTCTCAAGGCTTATAAAGTTCAGTTAACACAAGAACTCAAGCTGGCCGATCATCAACAACGTCGTGTCTTTGCTGATTGAGTATATCTCTATAAAAGCTGATCACAATTGGCCACCGAGTGATTTAACACCTTGTGACTTCTTCCTTTGGGGCCACGTGAAAGAGAAGGTCTACGCCAATAGCCCAGCGTAGTCGATTCAAGACCTCAAAGATGGAAATCGTGAGGCTATCGAGGACATAGGGCAGCCATTTTGCGATTCTTCTTGTGTTAACTGAACTTCATAAGCCTCAATCCCCAAATCTTTATGCAAAATACGGTGTACTGAAGTTTATGGAATGCCTAATTCCAAAGAACGACGAGGAATGGACAAACTTTCGGCTGCAGCAGCAATATTCTCAGCTGTTCTTGAGCGACGTGCACGGGTTCTATTCTTCATATTACTATTACTAACTTGTCGCAACAGCTAGAATTTTTTCACCAATTTCTTTATTGCGGTCCGACGAGGTGCTTCACGACGACCCAAAAAAGTTCGAGTTTTACGAATCGTCTCTGCCAAATTTTCACAATTTTTATACCTAGTGAATTTTAATAATATCAATGCGTTTTTGAATCGCGTATCGTTCTATTTTTATTAATGGCGTAGTTTCTACCTGTCAAATATCAAAAAATGACAGCTTCAAACGTGACATCTACCGAAATAGCGGGCTATTCAAAATAACACCTCTTATTCGAAAACCCTTTAGAAAAAAAACAGGTTGATACAAATTTGAATCCATTCATACAGACTACCCACTTTGCCTATTAAAATTCGTTATGAGGTTGCAACCCCGAACCCTCTCTAGGTGGTTGCTAGTAGCATTGTTAGACAATGCTATAGTAGAGACAAGCTTTGTATCTCAGATCATATCCCTCTGTCTTCAAAAATCGACCTGTCTGAGTATTTTCACAAATACTGATTTGTTGTTGAGTTATTTAAGGAGGACACTTTCAGATGAGACATCCTGTATGTTTTTTCTCAATGTTCAGATTCCGTTAAGAATTATCATGAACTTTTTCCCAATTTTGTATTTAAGAATTTATCAATGTTCATACATATTCAAGACGAACACTATAAATTGAAACTGGATACTATCCTGTTCACGTCTCCATCTCGTACAGAATCTTAATGCTTAACAATTTTCAGAAAGAGATAAAATAACTGGCATTCGATCCTAGTAGACATCGAAAATGGAACATCCTCTTGTTTGCGTAGCAGATTATGAGAAATACGCTAGTTTATTTTTGCCACGGAAAGTTTTGGATTTCTACAGATCCGGTGCTGGGGGAGAGACAACTCTTGAAGATAATAAACAAGCATTTTCAAAGTGAGTATTATAATTGAGTTAGGTATAGTCCGTTCACGAAAGTTTGAGCGCATAGTAGGCGTTTGTTTATTTATTTGAAGTTGCCAGTATTCGCTGTCACAACGTAAAATAATAGTCAATGTTGCCTCTCTATTCAATATTGACAACATTGCGTATCAATCTGACAAGAAAATAAACAACATAACCTCAAATTTACCAGTAGCGAAACATGGGCTTAATACGGTTTCTGCTCAAAACTTTAAAACTACAGTCATTTAGGCCAAAGATAGTACTCAGATGTTCGGAGAAATAAACTCGAAATTAGATAACTAATTGTTATTTAATCAGACAGTTCATTAATGGCAGTGATTAATGGCCGAGTTACCATTAACTATTATTTGCTAAGTTACTAAAAGAGATAATTACAAGATTTTTCGGTCGATCGATAAATAAATTGAGAATAAATTCTTTATTGAAATACATTCTTATTTTCCACAAAAATACATTTGATTTCAACAACAATTTCTATGTTTCAGTACAGTTGTAACATTACTCGTATTGCTTCTGAATACTTTATGTTCGGTTGCCTATGACTATAATACATTGAAATTGTAAAAATCATGTATTAAAATGGGTTATTATTGAACACTTTAGTGAACGTTGAGATGAGCTCTCATTTTGACGTCGAAGGAGATAATTATTTTTGCTTCGATTCTAGTGTCAATTTATTTTTCACAAAGTCTACAAAAATTCTTATTTATATCAGGATTCAAAGTTACAGTACGGCTCATTATCATTTTTAGGTACAAAATAAGACCAAGAATACTCAGAGATGTATCGAAAAGAGACTTATCCACAATCGTGTTGGACAAGAAAGTGTCAATGCCAATTGGTATTGCCCCAACTTCTCTGCAAAAAATGGCGCACCCTGATGGTGAATTAGCAAGTGCAAGAGGTACAAAAAAAATTACAAACCAAATAATAGTAATTCAATAAACTAGTTTATTAATGACAACTAGAAATGGTATATTGAGTATAAATTTTTTTATTGAAATAAAGTTTTATTTTGCACTAAATAAATACAGTGGAACTTCCCTATGCCAAAAGCGATAAATCCGCAAAAAAAATCGTTATAAAGAAATTTCGTTATACAGAAAATCTGTTTCTATAGTCGGCAATGTCGCGGTCGACTTCACTGATAAATTTAAGTTTATCTTTCAAACTTAAGCACTTCCTTTCAGACATTTTCGCACAACTTTTCACCTAGCGTAATGGTTGGACTGAAACCAAACAGCCAGGGGTGTATTTAAAACTGTTTCAGAAGTATCTCTCTGCCCGCCGTAATGATTTAGTCGGGATTTATTTCGTACGTACGGAAAAATTTCGGAAAAAACCCACCCTTACACCTTCTTACCAAAACCCATTCAAAGATTGATTCACTTTGAATATTTCGTTATAGAGAGAATTTACTTCGTTTTAGAGGGTGTTTTCAACATGGAATTTGGATTCAAGGTGCAATGTCTTGTACGAAATTCGTTATACAGACGTTCGTTATAGGGAAGTTCCACTGATTTGAAATAAATAAAATTTCCATGATTCAATGTTTTAGTAGAGTTGTAACAATACTTGTTTTGCTTGTGTTCGGTTGCCCGCGACAATCATACATAAAAACAGAAGAAATTATGCAGTAAAATGGGTTGTTATCAATCAATTCCATGTACGGTAAACTCAGCTTTCATTAGGTCGACGAAAAAAATGCTTTAATATTATGTTCCAGCCGCAGAAGAATTGGGTACCATTTTCACACTAAGTACAGCATCGAACAGTACCATCGAAGAAGTGGCCGAAGCTGCACCCAAATGTATAAAATGGTTCCAGTTATACGTCTTCAATGACAGGTAATCGACATCAATGTAATTCTGCATGAAATATGAACTCCTTCGTAATTGCAGGAATGTTACAAGGAGTATGGTGGAAAGAGCTGAAAAAGCTGGATTTAAAGCATTGGTTGTCACAGTTGATTTGCCGGTAATTGGTATTAGACTTGCGGATAGAAGAAACAAATTCACACTGCCGCATGGAATAGAGTAAGTAGATATTTAGTGCCCACAAATGTATTTCTCCGTCTAGCATTTTGTTGGGTATATTGGCGACAGCCAAATGAATTGAAAGATTATTTGGGCTGTTTCCATTATCTTGGATTGTTCCATCCAACGTTTCGGCAAGCATTCGCCAGCCTTCTTTAGGGTAATCGCAGAATTAAACTTAAAATTCAGCAAAATTAATGCGACTAGATAACGATAGGATTGAATTAAGGTGGTCATTTCGAGCAATTTCTTTAGTTGATGTTATTCTTAGCATACTACGATAGTATATTATTTTTCATTGGTTAAGTAATTGTTAGGTATTCATTCTAAAATAATACTTTTAAGTAGATTGTTTGGATATAAAGAATTTCGTAGGTATTTCACATATTTTTTTATTCGGTGTCATCATTTCAAAACTTTGAAACTCTGAAAATTGAAGAGACACATCCACATACGCATTCATATTCGAGATCAGGAGAAAATAGCCTATCATAAAAAGGAAGAATATACAGGACACGGTGTCCCATTTGAAAAAATATAGTTGCATTCAATGTTGTTTACCCTGTACCTATATCTTTCTATTGACATTATCATAACTCCAAAAATGAGCATTTTCAGTAAAAGCACTCTGCCACTTGTAAAATGATCACAGATCTTGCCAGGTGGTTCTTAAAGTTTGAAACTCTGTGGTTCTCAGAATAAAAGAGATAGGCCAACATAATATGTTACATATTCGAAATCAGGGGAAAAAGAGCTAGCCAAACATGGAAAAATATACAGGATGTTCCATTTGAAAAAATGAAGTTGCCATCAATATGTTGGCCATTCCATTATGTGAATTTATACTTATTGTAAAACCTCAGTCGATTCCGTGAAATTTTTGTATGAAACATTGTCCTGTATCTCTCTTAGAAACAAAGTTAAAGAGGGGGTCAAATTATAGTGAAAATCCCAGAGGACCTCAAGAAGGAAAAACTCTATAAATGATTGTAACAGCGCAGTTGGCTTTGGATTATGCAAACCACAGAATTCTGTGATCATGCTATGCTCTGATTGGTTAGACATTAGTATTCTGCAATCCAAGCCAACTGCGCTGTTACAATCATTTATAAAGACCCTGTATAACCGTCGGAAGTCACTGAAACTGTTTTCAGCACTCCAGCACAGTCGCCTGATTTAACCCCCTGCGATTTTTTTATGGAAAACTACATTCTTTCGATTATCGCCTACATACCCAAAGAAATACTAAAAAAAGTTGTCAGACATTTTCAAAATCGATTAACGCAGTGTATCGCATTTCTGGCTCAAAGTTTCAGTTTCCTTTGAATCTTTCTATCCTTATTTGAGTTCTTTTGCAGGTACGCCAATTTCAGAGAAATCGCTAGAAATCTAAAAAACAACAACACAAAAATGGATATACCTTCTTATGTAAACAGCTTAAACGATTCTTCCCTGCAGTGGAAAGATATAAAATGGCTGAGGACCATCACAAACTTACCTATAATCCTCAAAGGAATATTGACTGCAGAGGATGCCATTCTAGCTGTGGAAGCAAATGTTGATGGCATCTTGGTGTCAAATCATGGAGCAAGGCAACTCGATGGAACTCACGCTTCTGTAATATAAACATTGATGTGTTCTGCCAAAAGATGGTTAAATATTTATGTTTTTTTTAGATTGACGTTTTGCAAGAAATAACTAGAGCAGTTGCTGGAAAGGTTGAGGTTTATTTGGATGGTGGTATCAGAGATGGAACTGATGTTTTTAAAGCGTTAGCCTTGGGAGCCAAAATGGTGAATCTCGATTTTTTCAGAAGATATTATGCGAAAAGTCATTTCAACAAGCTCTCTTTTTCTTCGAATGAGCCTTATAGCTTAAATTTCATTCACAAAATCCTATAGAAGGCACAAGCTCTTTCAGAACACATATCCATAATCAAAAGATCGAGCTATAAAAGTTATTGAATCAACTAGTTCAATAATCGCTAGAATAAAAATCGGCTAGATTACAAAATTTTTTCGTCTACCGCATTACGAATTGAGTATAAATTCTTTATTGAAATACATCCCCATTTTGCACAAGATATTCATTTGACATAATATAAATTTCTATGTTTCAGTAGAGTTGTAACATTACTCGTTTTGCTTCTGAATACTTTATTTTCGGTTGTTTTATATACCAGAAACTTTGTAAATTAAATTGGATCATTATTGATCAATTTCGTATACATAAGTATCAAGAAGTAATACGAGTATTGTTACAACTCTACTGAAACGTAAAAATCTATATTATGTCAAATGTATGTCTTGAGCAAAATAAAAATGTACTTCAATCGTGAATTCATACTCAACTTATTATGCAGCCGAGGGAAAAATCTTGTAATCAACTGGTTGATTGAATAACTCTTATAATATGGGCCAAAGAAATTGAAATTTTTCTACCACTTGAATTGAATATGTTATTTTCTCTTATTCGCTGAATTTCATGGAAATCAATGTGATATTTCCATAAATATAGTGAAGTGGTTTCTGCTTAGGAAAATATTGGTTGACAGAACAGTTTTCTGTACTCTTGAGTTGGCAGACATAAAAAATAAATTCATGACAAAAGAGCTCTGGATACCAAAATATCATAATGAAACATGAACATGAAAACTGTGCGAATCATAAATTATGTATAGCCTTTTTTTGCTCTTCCAGTTATTTCATTATGAAGAACCTCACATCTCGACAATTTTCAGTTGAAATAAAAATATCTACTCACAACCATTCCCATTTTAAGTATCCAACAGTCCTCATTAAAACCGTGAATATTACTCCACATCAGTGCATAGCTCGAATTATTTCAATTATTTTTGAACTGAATGTTCAACGATGTTCATAGAGAATGCCCTAAAACGTATAAAATAAAAAAATCTAGGTATATAATTAGATCCGTTTCATCAGCTTATAAAAATAGGCCTACGTAGTCAAGCGATAGTTTTTTCATCCGTTGATTTGCTTCAGATAGAAAACTACTGTAATTGGTTTTTTCTTTCAAAAAAAATTCAAAACTGAATCTGAATTATCTCTTGGAATATTAATATTTATACATTTAAATTAGTCTCACTCATTTTAGGGATTGAATTAATCAACAAACTATTACATAGGATTTTTTTCAGGTTTTTGTAGGAAGACCTGTTTTGTGGGGCCTAGCCTGTGATGGAGAAAAAGGAGTTAAAAATGTGATGGAACTTTTGAGACATGAATTTGATGTTGCACTAGCACTGAGTGGTGAGATAACCTCAATATTTTTTCGATTCTTCGTTAAATTTGTTTTTTTATTTCAGGTTGTTGTTCTGTACGAGATATAAAACCTGAGATGGTTGTTCGTGAAAGTTGTGTTTCGAAGTTGTGAATATATGTCCATCCTTCGTGAATTGATATGAAAAAAGTTCATTTTGAATAATTTACTATTTTGTTTAGGTATTGATCAAGCCTTAAGATTTAAGAAATATAGATAATTCGTAAACCAACTCAAAGTTTCAATCAGTTCCCTTCGGAGGTTATTGTGTTTAAAGGCGACTATCAGGTTCTGCCGGACTGCATTTTGATTTATTTGCAATAGAATAAGGACCTTCGGCCTTTGTACTTTTTGACAGAAATGAACTTTTCGCACAAAAAGTAATTTACGTAAAAAGTCCGAAAAATAGAATTTTTTGACGAGTAAACTTCTAGAACGTGGCATGGGCGAGTCCTGGGAGTCTGCGAGTCTAAAAAACTATTCTCGAGCGTGTTGCGTACAATAATTTTTCGACAACTTGAAGAATATCAATCTCGCTGCTGCTTTCCATATTTTATTGTGAATTGCGATAAAAATAAATTGAGATAAGCCCTGAGCAGGTGATTTTAGTGTTCTTTGGTGGAGCAATAATGCTATTACCAAAAAATTTTGTATAGGAATCGAGATATGAATGCAAAATCTCAACACGATCGGAATAATATTCTGGAAATTATTCAAAAACTGAAATATGTAAAAAATCAATAAGTAAAAAAAATTAAATTCTATGGTTCAGAGGATGCGATCTCCTTGACATTTTTCATGAACATTTAGGTAGTATATCAATTTCCATTTACAAAATAAATTTCGCTCGAATGGTACATCTTGTTATGAAAATATAAAGATTCTTCTTTTCAATTTTCCAATTGGATTTTCTATGGTTCTGTTAACACTATGGCTACAAAATTTTGCAAGAGGGTCATTATGAGCATTTTGCATATGGTCGCGAAATTTCATTTTGATTGCTTTCGTTTTGTCTGAGATATTGAGGGACAATAATTTTGAATGGCCATATTTCATGGAACACCCTGTAGGATTTGGCTGGTTAACGAACTAAACTAACCTTGAAAATCTCAAGTCTCTAGGACATCCCTTCGAAAGTTATCGTTAATACGGCCGGCCGGACGCTAGGTACATCCCGGACTGTATATGTGATAGATAACCGAATATTTTATAAGTGTTTTTATCGAACTTTTCATTTGAACAAGGTAATATATTTCCACAATCTCGACAGTTTCATTTGAAATCACTTTTATTCAGGCACAATTATTCTCCTACTCAGTGACCCTCAAAATTTTATTACGTTACGAAATATGGATTGGGAAATAAATAAATATCAATAAAAAATCTTTCAAAATGTTGATCGCGATTTAAAGCTTTCAAAGACGTCATAGTCGATGCCATGGAAGTCCCATACAAAGACCAGGAAAGAACTGAGTCTGCCTCAAGGTCTGCAGTATTCATTACTGAATATTGATTGAAATCAGTTACCTCAGTAATCAATCCGGTCATTTATTAATTAGTGGGATTAGCACCCAATACAAAATATTGCTTTCATTGACAACTGCCATCAATTGAAAGACATTGATCGAAGGAGTTTACAGAAAGAATTCTTATGAATGTTCTAATTAGACTTAAAATGATCATTGCTCGAAAAGGAAAACTTTATTCGTTGAAGAATTATGGAAATTTTTGTACTGAGGTCAATCGGTTGTAGATATTACTTGTGTATCCATATGTTCATATAATCTTCCTTCCGGTTGCAGAACCGGCTTCGAAAAAAAATTGTTGCGACTCAGGTGAGAACAAATGCTTGTTTTGAGATGGATTTATTCAATTCATTCAATTATTTATTCAAATATTCAACTTTTATTCATCATTACAAGTTGTTATTATGGCTATGGTCGTTTAATATGATATGACTTTTGTATATTATTGAATAAGGTTTCATGCAAACTTTTACATGATTGGTAAGTGGTAATTAAATCACTTTTCCACATTTTTCAATTGTGATTTCATGTTTTAAATATAAAAATAGTTCGTCTGCATTAGGTAAGTAGTAAATCAGATCAATAGAATTCAAATACGTATGGTCACAACTCACTGAATAATATTAATATACAGGATTGGGTGAAAGTCCTTAATAAAATGAATATCTTTTTAACCAGTGACTTCAGAAAAAGATGAAACACGTGAGTTGCTTTTGAATTAAACGCATTTTTGGCAATAAAATGAAACACAGTGGAACTTCCCTATAACGAACGTCTGTATAACGATTTTCTCTGTATAACGGATTTCGTACAAGACATTGCACCTTGAATAAAAATTTTATGTTAAAAACACCCTCTAAAACGAAGTAAATTCTCAGTTGTAATTTAACTAGTGCAATGAAAATTATCGAAAATTTTTGGGAAATATGCTCGAATGCAAGTTAAGTTGAAAAAGAGCACGAGTGCGCGGAGCGCTCGAGTGCCTTTTACAGTTTAACTTGCATGAGAGCAGATTTGTCAAAAATTATCGATTCATTTTCATTGCAAGAGTTAAATTTAATAAGAAAATTTTGTGAATCCATCAAATCGTATTGTGTCGCTGTAAGTTGCTGTCACATTCAACAGTTTTCATGTTACTCTAATAAGTAATAAACGTTCATAATTACGTCTGCATTTATTTTAAAGGACCTGATAATTTTGCACAAGTGCGAATTATCGATAATTTGCACTAATGCAAAATTATCGCCTAATTGTATGCTCATTGGCTAAAACAACAATAAAAAATCAGTCGGAACATTGTTGTCTGTCGAATTTGACAGATGAATAAAATTTTCTCTATAACGAAATATTCAAAGATCATCACTCTTTGAATGGGTATTGGTAAGAAGGTGTAAGGGTGGGTTTTTTCCGAAAAATTTCCGGACGTACGTAATAAATCCCGACCTTAAACTAAATCACTACGGCGGGCAGAGAGATCCTTCTGAAACAGTTTTAAATACACCCCTGGCTGTTTGGCTTCAATCCGACCATTACACTAGTGTGAAAAGTTGTGCGACAATATCTGAAAGGAAGTGCTTAAGTTTGAATGATAAACTTATATTTATCAGTGAAGTCGACCGCGACATAGCCGACTATAGAAACAAACTTTCTGTACAACGAAATTTCTTTATAACGAATTCTTTTGTGGATTTAGCGCTTTCGTTATAGGGAAGTTCCACTGTATTTTTTTTCAACGTCTTATCTGCAACACCACCTAATTTTGTTTTCGAATTCAAACATACAGGGTTTTCCTTTTAAGTTGGCCTATTAGACGTTTTAGGAGAACTAGTAAATATTTCGTTCTGAAATTTTAGGTGCAGCCTTGAGAGTGAAGGAACTCTTCGCCTAAAATATTTTCAAGTCGACAGTGTTGCCACGTCTATCTCAAACGCATCTACTTTCTTATTGCAAATGGAACTACCTATATTTTCATTTATGTATCGATTCAATACCAAATTCGCAGTATAACCCACTAAAAACAATTTCTCTGCTATACACTGTTGCCAAGTTATTCACAAATTCCTGAAACTTTTGATATTTGCATTGCCAGTTTGGAAATGCAATATCTCGATTATTTTTTATGCGAACGGAACCAAACTCAGCAGTCTCATAGTAAAGACTCCATGCATTCATGTGGTATATTCAGTATTTTAATACATCGTAAGGTTTTTCGAAGATATTGCTCCGAAAATGTGAAACTCAAAATTGAAATATTTCGAGATTTTCAAATGGCAACCCCATATTTATTTTGCAGCATTCGATTCGAAATAAAAAATGAATGGCAGTCTACTTTTACACTAATTATTTATTTTGGATAGTTTTCGAATGAAATGGAAAATACTGAAAATTTTCAGTATTTATAGTTCATGATCTATGGTCCTGTTTAGGATGAAATGGTTCTATGATTATGGCGTCAATTGTTGAAGTAGATTCTATGGTTCAAATCATAAAAGAGTATTCGATGATCATTGATGTCATAGAAAAAAGTTTACCCATATTATGTAGGACCTTTAACAATCGTTTTTCACATTTAGCAAGAATGACTTGAAAGAAATTCCGAAAATTGTTTAGGCTTTCTGTAATTCTGGCCTTATGTTCACTAATTATTTATTTTGGACAGTTTTCAAATGAGATGAAAAATACTGAAATTTTTCAGTATTTATGGTAATTTTCAATGGACATAATAAAGTGAATTATCGCAATAAATCCTATTGTTGAGGTCATGAACATGGGGCCAGGATTACAGAAAACCTAAACAATTTTCGGAATTTCTTTCCAGTCATTCGTGCTAAATGTGAAATACGATTGTTAAAGGTCCTACAGGTCCTTTCAATAATTTTTTGGCATTCCCCGTGATTGTGAAACAAACCGAATCTTGTTTGAATAATATGGGTAAACTTTTTTCTATGACATCCATGATCATCGAATACTTTTTATGATTTCAACCATAGAATCTATTTCAACAATTCACGCCATAATCATGGAACCATTTCATCGTAAACAGGACCATAGATCATGAACTATAAATACTGAAAAATTTCAGTATTTTTTATCTCATTCGAAAACTATCCAAAATAAATAATTAGTGTAAAAGGAGACTGTCATTCATTTTTTATTTCGAATCGAATGCTGCAAAATAAATGTGGGATTGCCATTTGAAAATCTCGAAATATTTCAATTTTAAGTTTTACATTTTCGGAGCAATATCTTCGAAAAACCTTACGATGTATTAAAATACTGAATATACCACATGAATGCATGGAGTCTTTACTATGAGACTGCTGAGTTTGGTTCCATTCGCATAAAAAATAATCGAGATATTGCATTTCCAAACTGGCAATGCAAATGTCAAAAGTTTCAGGAATTTGTGAATAATCTGGCAACAGTGCATAGCAGAGAAATTTTTTTTAGTGGGTTATACTGCGAATTTGGTATTGAATCGATACATAAATGAAAATATAGGTAGTTCCATTTGAAATAAGAAAGTAGATATGCGTTTGAGATAGACGTGGCAACACTGTCGACTTGAAAATATTTTAGGCGAAGAGTTCCTCAACCCTCAAGGCTGCACCTAAAATTCCAGAACGAAATATTTACTAGTTCTCCTAAAACGTCTAATAGGCCAACTTAAAAGGAAAACCCTGTATGTCGTGTTTAGGAACGTTGAAAATCTCGAGATAGATCTTACAATATATTCTTCATTTCACTTATGTGGTTGTTAGGAGTAAGGTACAACTGAATGGCCGCCAAGTCCCCTGAGTTAACGCCACTAGACTATTTTTCTGTCGTTCGCACTAAAGTATCCTTGCAACTGCTCTGTAAAGTGTAAATATCAATCATTCTACTCTCCTGCTTTCAATGAGATATCGGAAGTAAAAATTGGATGATTTGAGTAAACATTCATATATTCCGCACTGAAATCTTCAACAATATCTCCTTTTCTGGTGAGTCAATTTTAGTTAATGGTGTTAATTAAAGAGTTCTATGAGCTCATGGTTTCTGACCATCGTTTTAGCAATTTCCTGTACAATATGTTGGTTTTCATTATCTCAAAACGGTCAGTAAACATACATCGTCAAAAATTGTTGCCCCTCTAGGTTTTTAAATAAATAAAGAATCCAGGGTCTGGAAATGAAATTAATATTTTCCTATATATTTGATATCTTCGATAGAAAATTTTTGTTTGATTACACTTGAGAACTTTGTTGTCCCGGCATTTTCTACGCAATATTCTAAATGTTACAACTCTCGTTTTTCGCTGAAAACTGAAATACTTCGAATGCACCTCTATTCTCTCAAACAAGAAACATATTCAGTAATTTCTTGTTTTTATCTAAGTCATACGATAATGAATTCATTTATGCGCCGCCTATGGATAATAGACAGCCCGATTTTCAGCCTAGAATGATCAGATCAGATAATCCGTAGAGGTGTAACACTTCTAGAAGAACTTTCAAGGACCACAGCGCAATTTTTTTCAAAACAAATATCGAACCAATGGTTTCCGTATTTAGATATGGGAGTGTGACAAATTCTCAATTTGTGACCAATTAACCTTTTACGGATTCAATATTCAAATTCGAGCATTGCTAAGTGGATGTAACCTTTCTTTATGGAGTGAGCGAATTGTAGAACATGTTTATTGAATGTAATTTCATAAAGCTACTTAAATAAAAACTGCCGACCATTTTTCCGAATATGGACTCAATTATTGGGGGATTAATGTAATGAATTGGGTTTTTAAGCTCGTGTTTTACATGATTTTATCGGCATATTCCATTATATTTTGAAAGGAAGTTTAAGTCTGATGCTTCCTTCATATTTGATAAATATCGGAAGTAAAATAATAATTCGCTCAGTCAATACCAGAGTGTAGAGAAAATGTCGCCAAGTTGTATACAAGGTTTATTACTTTCTGTCAAAATATGTCAAGTCTGTACACATGAAAAAATCCATATAACACGGATTATCTTGAAAACTTCGAATGAATTAAGTAAATAATTATTATAGTGAAAATTTTTACAGGAGTTTCAACGTACAACCATTTATGGTGTTGTTTTTGATGCAAAAAAACAACCTCAATTCTTTATTAAACATCGATTGGATTGTAACAACACCCTGCAATCTAAAATCACATGTTTGCCAGATATCATCTTCAAAAGTGTCTTAACATAAACTTTGATCTTGTCCTTGATTGTGGAAAATAAATGGACGGATATTCGAAGAAGTTTTTGTTCGATTGCAAGTTGCCCCACCCTATATATTTTACCTGCGCAAAAACTGTGAAAACGGTAAATGCGAGAAAATCAGCTTACAAATTAAAGACTCAATCTGTATAATATATTATTGCGTTTTTAACATATTTTCAATTTTTCTCATTTGACTTATACACCCAATAACAGTTACACCTATTAATGATTTTTAATAGCAAATATTTACCTACGTAGAGAAATATCTTATATGGCCATAAATTCACAACTTTAACTGCTTGCGAAGCAGTCTATTCATTTGATATTTATGAAGTTGATTCAATTTCAAGTGAGTTAAACTGCCACGATTCTCAATAACGAATATAACTTAAGTTGTATACATTTATATCAATACGTTCAAATTACACACGTGTTGATTTTATAGCGTGTGATTAACTATAGTACATACAATGTAGAGAGTGATATTTCAAATGATTATTCGCTAGTTTCCATAGCTGATGAAATGAAGAGAGTTTCATTTCTACACCACTTCATCAGTTAGCAGTAATGGAAATACTTCTTCAGATATAAAGCAGAAATTTATATTGTCCACTCAGGCGTAAATAGAGAAGCTGAAATATTCTTCTTAGAAAATGTGACTATGCGTTCAATAACAATCCACATCTTTTATTTAAAATTCAGCAATTTTTCACCACTACTAGTATTAGTAGTAGTAGAATTTTATTATCTATCCTTAGGATATCCCTTCTGGGTATCTAATTCATTTTGACATAAGTTTGTCACACGTTTTTTATCAGTTTCAATTTTGTAAAAACGGCGAGACAGGGTTTTTTCTACTGAGGTTTTTCCCTGAGCTCTGGTATCATACGCAGATTGGTATGATACCCCGTTTTGCACCAACCTCAGCTAGGGACTTTTTTGTTTCATGTATTGTATTTACATATGTATTATTACATAACGTCGAAAATTAAATTCTCATCCTGTCCTTTTTCATAAATTGAATCGTTATGCACGTGCTTTATCGAGGTAATTTTTTAAACAGGAATTTATGCATTCAATTCTAAGAAGGAATTATCGATGAACAATTAACCAATTGATTATAATTTCAAAGATTAGATATATCCAATCGGTTTTGAATAATGAGATGAATTTAATATTAGTGCAAGTGAAATAATTATTCAATTAACCTTGAAACCATATTTTAGATCCCATATAGCTTGAGGCAGTGTGCTATCGATTTATTCAAATTTCTGTTATTTTCAATTACTACATACTACGAAACAAAAAACAAATGGTCCATCATATCTTAAATGATTTTTTCTCGAAATAACTGGAAAATCGCAGGATATACAAGTTTGAATTCCCTTTTTGCCAATATGAACGAGTAGGCAAAATCTTTTGATTTCAGGTCAGGACTCTCATCAATCCTTTTGCCTACGTTTTGAAATATAAAAATGTTCGCCTTCAACAATAAATTGAAGATTGTGAAGAGTTACAATTTCCAAAAAAAAATCTGCAAAATAGCTCTACAGTCCTGAAAATTGGGCATCATTTAAAAGTGTCAATCCTCAATAACCAACCCAACAACGAATCAGAATTTGTGAAAACACTCAGAAGGGTCGATTTAAGATGACAGGGGAACATGATCTGGGATACAAAGCTTGTTTCTACTTGCAACCTCCTGGAGAGGGTTGCAGCAACCCAATCAGGAATTTGAAGAGTGAAAGTGGGTAGTTTTGTAATACAAGACCCTCAAGTTGAAAACAGAGACGCGTTTGGTATTACAGTTGTTGTATTTTATTTGTTTTAAAAATCGGTTTTGAAAAAATGAAAAATATTCCAAAAATATCTACTCACAATATATCAAAATCAATTAGAATTGAATCCCTGGTAGTGCTTCGACTGTACACTTTAACACCATCAATTTTTGGAGGCTAAAATATTGAAATATTACAATTTTATTTAATTATGAACTGCGATATACTTACCATTCTTCCAAAATCTATTTCTTCAAATTTGAAGGTATCATATTTCTTCCTTATTTTACTTTCAAGTTTACCCCTTACAAATTTTATCAGACAACAATTTATGTTGGGCCACAACTGCAGGTCTGAAGAGAAACAAATTTTAATTATAAGGAATTTCGTGAAAAAAAGAAAAATGCTTACATCATTCTCCCACTCTGCTCTTTCTCTGTCAGGAAAAAGAACCTAAAAACTGCGTTGTTATAATTTTGTAAGAAATATTTTATATTTTATTTACCCATGAGGGAAGTTACTCTATTTTGTCAAGACGTTGTTGTTTATTACATGAAATGGCTTTAGGTTTTTCTTTAATCTTAGTTTTCTTTTTCGTTTTGGTTTCATACCATATTAAAGTGAGCACAGTAAGTGGAAGCATAACCAAGGCACCGCCTATATAAGATAGAATATATCCTAGGAGTATAAGGCACACCTAGAAAACAAAATAATTCCAACGATACTATACAGAGTGCCTCATTAGCAATTGTCCACCCTAACTAACTCATCAACGAATCAGAATTTGTGAAAACACTCAGACAGGTCGATTTTTGGTGAAAGGGGGCATGATGTGGGATACAAAACTTATTTCCACTAGCAACCCCCTGGAGAGGGTTGCAGCCCCATCAGAAATAGGAAAAGTGGGTATTTTTTGCACAAGTGATGCATGGATTCAAATTTGTATAAACCTGCAGTTTGCGCTCTATAAAGTGATTGTGTGTCAGTTGCAGGAACGTCCATTAAAATTTAAAGGTCCATTAAACTCTTAATCCTCCATTATTACAAGGAACTAATGGAGGATTAAGGGTTTAATGGACCTTTAAATTTTAATGGACGTTCCTGCAACTGAGCATGTTTCATTTAGTTTTATCGAAATCATATTTGCATAAAAACACTCTGTAACTTTGTGAATATCTAAATAATCTTTGTATCCCAGCTCATATCACCATGTCATCAAAAATCGACCTGACTGAGTGTTTTCGTTGTTGGGTTATTATTGAGGGTATGGACACTTCCATATGAGACACCCTGTTTGTGCAATATTCAACTAAGCCATCATTTGCTTTCACAAAACAACCATACGAACTCGTAATTCAGTTAAAATATGTCTGATGTCACCCATAACGAGGAATTTTTATATCTGCGATGAACTAATCACTCACAACAACAATCTTTTCTTGTATACAAACAGAATGACATAACTTGGAAATACTTGCTTCGAAGCCGCTAACAAATCAAATAACTCTTAAATTATCAATAATTTCACCAAATGATAAATAATAACTGAAATCCCTGGAAGGTAAATATGAGCTGGTAGTATTACAAATTATGACAGCTGACGTATTTAACTCAAGTATATAAGTTATGATAATTGGTAATACATTATATGCGGCTATTCAAACAATTTAGCAATTGTTTGATGACATTGAAAGATCTCAGTGTATCCTAGTTTATTTGTGTAATATTATGCGATTTATGAAATCGCGATGTTGAAATGGTTATGACAGGTAGGAAATTTCGAGAGTTATTTGAATAAGTACCGCATGTACTTCCTGATAGTGATCTTTAAGTTCTTGAAGGGTTGACTCGAGTTACTACAGATAAACAGATTTCAAAACTCAAGAATGTCATACTCATAGCGAAAAGGAAACTTGATTGATTAATATTGTGGTGGGGTTAACTTTGCAACATACAAGCTGAAAAGCACTAGACTAGCAAAGAAAATACAATTTTCGGACCAAAATCATTTTTTTCAATCAATCAATCAACAAAATTTTGCTTTTTTTTGCTTGTCCAAGAACTCTTGTAATATTTCATCGATATCGTTGGTTTCTAGGCCAAATTGTAGATAAATCGATTAGTATTAAAACAAACTGAGAGTTTTCCAAAAAAGTTGATAGCAAATTTATACAGCTTATTCATTTTGAAACAAAAATCAAGACGAAACATACTTGCCCTCAAATAGCTTGGCATGTTTATAAAACTACAGGTTTTTATTTCAAAACGTGTATCTTCAAAAGGAATTAAGTCATCAAGGTGGAATAAAAACTGAAAAATGGCGACAAAAATGGTCTTCATAAGAAGAATACAAATTTCCCCAACTGTCCGGAAAGGTTTTAAGAAATAAGTACACAAATACAGTGGAACTTCCCTATAACGAACGTCTGTATGACGAATTCCTCTGTATAACGAATTTCGTACAAGACATTGCATCTTGAATCCAAATTCCATGTTAAATACACCCTCTAAAACGAAGTAAATTCTCTCTATAACGAAATATTCAAAAATTATGACTCTTTGAATGGGTATTGGTGAAAAGGTATAAGAGTGGGTTTTCTTCCGAAATTTTTCCAGACTTACGTAATAAATCCCGACCTTAAACTAAATCATTACGGCGGGCAGAGAGATCCTTCTAAAACAGTTTTAAATACACCCCTGGCTGTTTGGTTTCAATCTAACCATTGCGAGAGGGTGAAAAGTTGAGCGAAAATGTCTAAAAGCAAGTGCTTAAGTTTGAATGATAAACTTAAATTTATCAGTGAAGTCGACCGCGACATTGCCGACTATAGAAAAAAATTTTCTGTATTACGAAATTTCTTTATAACGAATTTTTTTTGCGGATTTAGCGCTTTCGTTATAGGGAAGTTCCACTGTATATGGGTTTTTTACACTCTGTATTAATATGCTATCATAATTTTTGGAAAAATAATCCGAAGTTTGTTCTAATACCGAAGAATTTATCTACAATTTGACGTAGAACCAATTGAGATCGGTGAAAAATTACAAAAGTTTCTAGACAATAAACGTTTAAGTGGACGAGTTTTTTGCCGGTAAGTGTATAATTCCTACATGATTTCGGGGTTATTTCCCACTTCAACCCCTTTCTGATGAGTTTTACCATGCATATGGATACTCTTCATATCTATGTAAATATCCAGTGATCAAAATTGTAAAATTATCTGAACAACAATATTAAATCAGTATAAAACTCAGCTATCGACGTGGTTATCCTTTATGGGTACATACATTGTAAACAATTAATTTACAACTCCTTTCATCGCAAAGGAACAACATGATATGTCCAAAGTAATGGAGTACCTCGAGTAACTGTGTTAATTCTAGGTTTGCAGAATACTGATTTCCTTCTAATCAACACACGCGATATGTAAATTTGTCGTTATTCTTATCATTTAACGTCCTGAAAATGACTAAATATCTGTGAAAAAGCTAATGAAATAATAATTATATTTGCATTTTGCTAATCGTGAATTTCATTAACTCTATTTATTCCTGAATGAAATTGCGTTCAATGACGAAAATAGAGGTTGAGTTTGGTAATGCATCTTTATTGTGGATAATAAACGCATTCTGTGGATTTTTCTGAAAGCTTTTGTTAATTCTACAGGGTTGGAATTATGAATATTTATAAGCTGTTATAAGTACACGTAAAATTTGGTAAAAATCTCCACCAAGTTTATATACTGATGGACAAAATTAGCGCACCACCTAAAATTTCGTTAAATTTAAACAATCGATATCTTTCAAATCTTTAGTCGGATTTCAGCGTTTTTTTCTTTCAATAGTAGCTCTATTATTGTCGAATTCCCTACATTAAGCAGAAGTCCAAAAAATGAAATCTTCATGTTGTACAGGGCGTTTAAATAATGTCATGTTTTATAGTCAAATTTTAACGTCTTCTGTGGGCAATGCCAGGTTGCTGAGGTATATGAAAACAATAAAGCGTTGTAGCCTAGTATCTCTTGAGTATTTTGTTTTTTCAAAAACCAATTTATCTTGAAGTCGTCCAGAGATATTCAACTTTTTATCAACTCTTGTATTTTATGCATTAGCCATGAATATCTTCGCAACCATTTGTCCGATTTGAATGTTTCTTTTTAGTTGTAGCTCTTTTATCGGCGAAAATCATACTACAATGAGATGTTCAAAAAAAGAAATGCATCATGCTGTACAGAGCGTTCAAATTTTCGGGTTTTTTTCATTACAGTTTAACGCATTCTGTGGACAATACCAGATATATGAGGCTTCAAAATACTATACAGTGATGTAGCCTGATGTTTCCTGAGTATTTTGTTTTTTTAAGAAGCAATTTAACTTGTACCATTCCAGAGATATTCACATTTCTATAACATTTTGCATTTTTCTGTTTTTCTTAATTTGTTTTCGTTTGTTTTTGTGTTGATAGTTAGCTCTTATTTATTTTTCTTTGGTCGTTGTCTCCGTAGACAACTGCAAGAAGAAGACTCGATGCATATGGATTGAATGCAAGACACCCCGAAAAAGGCTTTTTTCATTTCATTGAAGACTTCAGAGTGAGCTTAAAATCATCCAATGGATGGGTATTTATCTGGAGAAGACAAAGCATTTCCTTGATTGCTCGTATGGATCTTGTAGCGATCCGGGAAGGGGCAATAAATTCTGCGAGATACATAGGCGACAATTTTTTGCTGATAGACGATAATTCCATATCGTGAATACCTTAAAGAGGTTGGGATTCAACATCTACAGTGGCCGGCTTTCAGTCCTGACCTGAACGTAATCGAAAACGTTTGAGATCAGCTTAAACTACGTATTCAACGTCGAATGAAAAGAATATTAAAGCTAAGAAAACTTTAGAAATTAACACAATTATTAATTTCAAATGAATGTTATTAATTAGAAAAAATTATGACAACTGTAAACCACAGTATCACTTGACTGAAAATATTCATTGTCAATATATTGTATGAAATGCAAGATGTTATAAAAATGTGAATATCTCTGGAATGGTATAATATAAATTGCTTTTCGAGAAAGCAAAATACTCAGGAAACATCAGGCTACATCACTGTATAGTTTTTAGAAGCTTCAGATCTGGTATTGCCCACAAAAGGCGTTAAACTGTAATGAAAAAAACCGGAAAATTTAAACGCCCTGTACAGCATGATGCATTTCTTTTTTTCAACATCTCATTGTAGTATGATTTTCGTCATTAAAAGAGCTACAACTAAAAAAAAACATTCAAATCGGACAAATGGTTGCGAAGATATTCATGGCTAATGCATAAAATACAAGAGTTGATAAAAAGTTGAATATCTCTGGACGACTTCAAGATAAATTGGTTTTTGAAAAAACAAAATACTCAAGAGATACTAGGCTACAACGCTTTATTGTTTTCATATACCTCAGCAACCTGGCATAGCCCACAGAAGACGTTAAAATTTGACTATAAAACATGACATTATTTAAACGCCCTGTACAACATGATGATTTTGTTTTTTGGACTTCTGCTTAATGGAGGGAATTCGACAATAACAAAGCTACTATTAAAAGGAAAAAACTCTGAAATCCGACTAAATATTGGGAAGATATCAATTGTTAAAATTTAACGAAATTTTAGGTGGTGCGCTAATTTTGTCCATCAGTATATTTGTACCTATATGGAGTATTGTGAGGCACAAAAATCAATGTTTTGTCTACGTGCTCTTAAGCATAGCATTAATCTTATGAGCTAAGCAAGTTATGCAACTTTGAAACGACAATATTACACAACCTATCTACGAATTTGAATCGACATGGTGAATTTGACATTGAGACACATCACGGATTTCCCTTATACTTCTCGATTTTCAGTTAGATCTATTCATCATCAATTATTTACGAAGTATTTATGATTATGTTTCATTCATGTATTGATTTAATGACATAAAGGAAGAAAAATACTGTAAAATATTATGACAGACAAAAATTTTTTTCCTGAAGATTGTAGAAATACAGAATAATTCTAATTTGACTATCCTGATATTGACTTTCATATCATTTATAGACTACAGGCCCGTGTTGAAAAAATTATGGGTCATTTGAACCACCAGGTGACCTATCTAGAACGATATAAGAGCATAAAATAATAAGATTCAGCACTATGCCGTCACTTGTAAGCTGTCAAACTGAGTGCAGGTGAGAATTCGAAAGTACAGGTAGAGTGGGTACATTTTGGTCACATATTTTTGTACGGCATTCTTACCATCGATAGATCCGTGAAAAATAATAAGAAAACGCGTAGCGCCGTAAAAAAATGTGGAGCCACAAAGTCGAATTTTTTTTTTTCATTTTCCGACAATTACCAGGGTAAATTTGGTCATTTGATTTTGTACGGCATCTGTGTCATACTATTTCAATACTGCTTTTTATCCATTATTTCGCGACGCCGTACAAAAATCATGCGACAAGGGGAAAAATCTAGGGTTGCAATCCCCTCTCTTTCCGTAGTCCAGGGGGTTATTTGACACAACATGAAATAAATTTATTTTGAAAGTATTTTATGCAGAGATAATATTTTTTCATATGCCGTACATTTTCGTTGGTTCAAAGGGGAAAAAAATAAAAAATCCATATATTTGTACTAATTTTCATAGCCTTTTCGTGATTCTAGGTTCCTAGTTAGAAACTATGTTGAATATGGGTTTGTATTCTATCCAAATATACCAAAATATAGACATATTGTCACTGATAATTCCAAAATACAACATATTTTTGAGAAGTACTCATGACACTGAAGTTTGCAGTACAAAATCATGCGACAAGGGGGTCTGCTAACTTCAGTGTCCTAAGTACTTCTCAAAAATATGTTGTATTTTGGAATTATCAGTGACAATATGTCTATATTTTGGTATAAATGGATAGAATACAAACCCATATTCAACATAGTTTCTAACTAGGAACCTAGAATCACGAAAAGAGTATGAAAATTAGTACAAATAGATGGGTTTTTTCTTTTTTTCCCCTTTGAACCAACGAAAATGTACGGCATATGAAAAAATACTATCTTTGCATAAAATACTTTCAAAATAAATTTATTTCATGTTGTGTCAAATCACCCCCTGGACTACGGAAAGAGAGGGGATTGCAACCCTAGATTTTTTCCCCTTGTCGCATAATTTTTGTACGGCGTTGCGGAATAATGGATTAGGAGCAGTATTGAAATAGTATGACACAGATGCCGTACAAAACCAAATGAACAAATTTACCCTGGTAATTGTCGGAAAATTTAAAAAAAGTTTCGACTTTGTGGCTCCACATTTTTTTACGGCGCTACGCGTTTTCTTATTATGTTTCACGGATCTATCGATGGTAAGAATGCCGTACAAAAATATGTGACCAAAATGTACCCACTCTACCTGTACTTTCGAATTCTCACCTGCACTCAGTTGGACAGCTTACAAGTGACGGCATAGTGCTGAATCTTATTGTTTTATGCTCTTATATCGTTCTAGATAGGTCACCTGGTGGTTCAAATGACCCATAATTTTTTCAACACGGGCCTGTAGTCTATTATGAATTCAACATTCTATTCAATTCTCAAACCTACCCTTAAAAGTTATAACTTTGAAAGTGTTCCTTCAGAAAGTTTTCGTGTTTACGACCTAAAAACTTCAAGTTATCAGATATCGATTGAAATATAATCTGGGAGGATTCTGCATTTCTAAAAAACTTCTTAGGTTTTCACTCCCAGTCTCTGAAACATAAATAATTAAAAAAATTTTAATTAAGATGAAGTGCTCCTGCGAAAATCTTTGCACTTATTTGTCAGGAGCAAATTGGGTTTGAAAAAATTGTTGCCTTACAGTAAAACTAAAAATGGAAATAAATGAAAAGGATAATGTAACGTTTCGGTGTCTATATCACACACCTTCTTCAGACAAACTTGTAAAATCTTCGGAATTGTGTGTTTTTTCATTTAATTGAAATTCTTCAATTATTTATGTTACAGAGACTGGGAGTGAAAACATAAAATGTTTTTTAGAAATTCAAGTTATCAGTGTAGGTTTTAGACTTGAATGAAAAAGTTGTATTTATATATAAGTAGAATAAAACCAAAAGTTATCAGAGTATTCATATTTGAATTATCGTGTCTCCAATATGAATAAGCGCGTAAAAGTTTTCACGTAAGTGTGTAATAGTTATTTTCCTAACAAGTGTATAAGCGTATAAGCGCTTGTAGAAAAAATATTGTTCCTAACTCGTGCGGAAAGTGTTTTTCCTGCACTGAACTGCTTACCCAAACTCCGCTTCGCGTCGTTTGGGTAACGGCAGTTTCGTGCGGGAAAATATCACTTTCCGCACGAGTTAGGAACAATATTTTTTTTCTACAAGCGTGCACTTTCATTCTCTTTCCCGCACGTATTTCAATTCGTAAAGAGTCACATTGCCAAACAGTGTGGGAAAAACCCTTGCTATTCCATTACCGCACGCAAATACGTGTGGTAATGGATTAGCAAGGGTTTTTCCCGCACGCAAATGCGTGTGGTAATGGATTAGCAAGGGTTTTTCTCGCACGCTTTTTCTAAAGAATAAACTGAATAATGATATATCTCTATGCCACCGACGACGTTACTATGGAAACGGCATGTGAATAAGAATTAATACTTGTCAGAGACTTTTGTCATTCATGTGTATTTAGAATGATCAATTCACATTTGATCTGTGTGTTGAAATCGATCTCGTATAAGCGCTTGTAGAAAAAATATTTTCCAATCTCAAACTGAAGAAAGAGTCTTTTTGAGCGCTCGTTCTTCTTAAACGAGTGCTTTATCGTTTTGACCAAATGTCTGTAATTTTCGAATTTTGAGCCGAAAATGGTCTCAAACGAAAGGGTTAGGTGAATTTTCAGGATGAGTTCGGGTCCTAAATGGCTCAGTTAAGTTCGTTAACCAGCCAAATCGTACATAAAATATGGCCATTCAAAATTTTTGTTCCTCAATATCTCAGAACCGGAACCAATAGGAATGAAATGTTACGGCAAAATGCAAGATGCTAATAACAAGCCTCATGCAAAATTTTGTGGCCATAATGTGGACAGAACTATAGAAAATTCAAATGGAATATTGAAAAAAAACTTCATATTTCCATTGAAAGATATCCGATTCAAGTGAAATTTTTTTTGTGAATGAAGATCGATATTCTGAATGTTCATCCAATATTTCGTGGCCATAGTTTTAACAGAACTATAGAAAATTCAATTCAAATATTGCAAAGAAAAATCTTTATATTTCCATAACAGGGTAACCGATTCGAGTGAAATTTTTTCTGTAAATGAATATTGATATACCGAATCTCCATGCAAAATTTTGTGGCCATAGTGTTAACAGAATCATAGAAAATTCAGTTGGAATACTGAAAGAATAATCTTTATATTTCCATAACAGAATATCCGATTCGATTGAAAGTTATTTTGAGAATGAAAACTACTATACTAAATGTTCATGCAAATCGCATCATCAGAACGATAGAATTCAATTTTTGTAATTATTTATCTTTTATATATTTAATTTTTTGAATAATTTTCAGAATATAATTCCAATTGTGCCGAGATGCCGCATTTATATATTTGGTATCAGTCTCAAATCCCATATGAAATGTTGAGATAATAGTCTTATTGCTCCAACAAAGAACGAGCTCCGAAGCTCCTGCTCAGGGCTTTTCTAAAATTTTTAGTCTAAGATACCGGTCAATCTATTAAACTGAATTGAATGCTAAGTTCCTAATAGTATTTTATTTCGTTACGTATTATTCAATGTAGAAAGGTGACAGGAAATAGCCTATTCAGTCCTGCCACTGATCGGTGACATAATTGCAGAAGAATTCATCGGTTATCGATCGAATATTTCAACTTCTTTAATTATAGAGCAACCTTAGGTACACAGAAACATCATCTGTTGTTGCTCTTGAATAAATTAAGGAAAGATCATGTTCCCATCCAACATGAGTGTAACAAAAAAAATTGGGGTACCTATAATTATTTTATTATGAAATTCCTCAGAATCAAATTTTTTCTTCACTGGGCGAGTAATGTAAGATTGCCCCAAACTAAAAATAGGTGCAAGTAGAAAAAACTTGAATTATTATGGGAAGGATATGAAAGATCGTGTTTTCTTAAATGGACTTCTGGAAAAAATATTGAAATCAATTCCATTTTTTCATGATACTCTTGAATAATTTATCAAGAACAGAAAAAACTTCCATCTAAGAACGAGCCTTCAAGAAAAGAATAATCAATTGACTTGATGCCATTGATAGGTTTATTTCCATACACAATGAAAATGGAAATGGTATTAAAGATAATCCCATCCTCAAAAGGTGCTTCCTGAGGGGATAGTATTCTGTAAGAAAGCCAGTGAGGAGGTGTAATTGTTTTTCACCAAGATTCAGATATCTTTTGGATCTTGCTGTTTGAAAGTTCCGAAGGAACTCAGGTAAATGATTCATCCCTGGTGGATTCCGCCAGAGTTTTTCCTTCTCGGCTTTCTTCTTCTCCAGAAACTCCTTCTTGTAGATACATTTACCTATACCAGAGAAGGATTCTGGGCCAATGAGTGACATTCGTGCGCCCTCTTTGGCGAGTGTATTGGCCTCTTCGTCTCCTTTGATTCTCAAATGGCCGGGAACCCAGGTTGAAAAGACCTTATGTTTCTTGCCTACCTCATTGAATTTGTTCCGGCATTCCCAGATCATCTTTTAGTCGATGACGTACGGAGCTCAGTGCTTTAATAGCAGCTTCAGTGTTTGGCTATATCGCACTTCTGATAGTTTCTTTCCAGATTTATATCTAGACATCTTTCAATAGCTAAGATTTCCGCTTGAGAGACGCTCATACAGGAGCCTAGCGACAGTGCACACTTGGTACTTGGCCCGTATATCCCAGCGCCAGCTCCTGTAGAAGTTTTTGAACCATCTGTAAACCATTTCACGATATTTTTGTTGAGGTTATAGTAGGTGTATTCCCATTCCCATTCCTCTCTTCTACTCAGTAATGTCCTGAAGTGTTATTACTACTGACAGTTAAATTGACAAATTGAATCTTCACTTTTGATTCGAGCCTTCAACACCAACCTAGAATAGCAACTCAGTAGGTTTCCATCTTGTTGATACCAAAAATTCTCGTCTTCTTGGTCAGATAAGAAAAATGAGAAGTTAAATCTTCAGATGAATCGTTCTTCTGAAAATAGTGTTGAAATGATTGTGCTTTCCTATACTTCTCAAACTTATTCAAGAATTCAATGTCGAACCATAAACATAACTTCATCTGGATGAGATCTTTCAGGACTTTCAGTAGGTATTATCTTAACTACGTGTTTCCGCACTGTAAGTCCACATTTGATCAAATTTGTCGATAATTCTTATGTCGGAAGAACGAATCGTCCCACCAAGACGAAGGTGAATCCTGAAATGAAAGTAAGATTCATACCCAACAAAGAGTACCAACCTGAAGAGATAAAAAAACCAAACATCAAGTATTGTACTAAAAATAAACAGTCAAAGCATGATGTATATCTCGTTCACGGCTACAGCAATAACCATAAGCAAATTGAGCAAAAAACGACCTCAATTTTTTTTTCGATCTGCCCGGAATCAATTTTAAACGCGAGTATGTGACTTAGATTTGTCGCAACCTACACTGCGGGCTTCTATAGAAAAATGACCGATATAATTCATTTCAATGGCTGGAGAACATTAATCAAGAATTAGATAGCCTTCGAACGCGATGCGTGAGTGTAGGGAAATCCGGTACCAGATGGAGATTTTTGACATCTACAAGTATTCCGAACTCGACAGGAACGAATGGACATAGACTTATTATATTGTCTTTGTACTTTGTGAATGAAATACCGATCCTTATTACAATTCTTTCGGAAGAAGGTAGAAATGGAGATCCAAAAGTTTTTGGAATGGACAGTGGCGAGCACCAATTAAGTAGTATTCTTTTTTCTTCGTCGCTGTCTCACTACTGAGATTAACTGAGCAAAAAGTACGTGAGTGTGAGTGCAAACCGAGTTGTTGAAAATTAAAAAAGAAACAGGTCTTTTAGTAAAGACGATTGATCTTGGATTGTGAGAATTCTTCGACTATACAGGGTGTCTGTTAACAAATGCGGGGGACTAAGGGAGATGATTCCTCGATGAAAATAAGTAGGGGTAATTCATATAATTTTCCCTTCCAAGATACACTCTTTGGAAGCGACAGTTTTTAATTTTTTAGGAGTCCTAAAAAAACACTGAGTCATAAAACTATACATAATATGATTCATTAAGTAGATAATACTAAAGCCGGTCCCAGACAATGCGTGTATTTGACCAATGTTAGGCATTGGCGGTGGTGCTTCGCATAGTGTGTGGGCCATAGTGTTCGGGCCGAAGTTGAGCTCACACACACTACGCGAAGCACCGCCAATGCCGAACATTCGTCAAATACACGCATTGTCTGGGACCGGCTTAACACAATTTCTTTCGATCCCATTACTATATTATTAGGGGTTGGAAATAACATTCCCTGATAAATTGCCTTCAAAAATTTGTTTACGTGCGATAGATTTTCGAAAAATAAAATTATCTCATTGTTTCCCAATCAATTCTCGAGAAAAAAAGTATTGCAAACATTCGATACAGTCGATACTTTTCTCGGACAAAATAAAAACTTACAAGCAGTTATGATCTCTGTTCATTCCATTTCATCGTATGTTCCATAGAATGAATACTTTAAGATACTGTTTATGCTCAAAATTGGTTTTATCAATTATGCTTATTAATCGAAAGAAAGTTCTATTTGTGAAATTAAAATATTATGGATTTAATGTTCGGAAATTAGTAGTTGAACCTTCATAAAGATTTTTATTTTTCACTTGTACATTATATGTTCATTTTACCTTAGAAACGGTTGCTATAAATACACTCATTATGCCCGTGGGCATTTTAGCAGGCATTATGGATCATAACGCCCGCTCTGAACCACCTTGACAGATGATTTTTAGTAATAAACGTTATAAAAGGATTGAAAAAGGATATTCATACCTTGTTTCATTAGAATCTGGCCTATTTCGTTCACAATGAACAAATATTCTCAAGCACTTCCCACACGTAAACACACATGACACAGATCTGACAGTTCTCATTAATTTTTCGATTAGAATGACATCGAAAATGATGCAATTTAAGAAATGTCAGAAATTCAACATTTTCTTTCGTTTTTTTCGATATCTTGATATATTCGTGAAAAATAAAATCTTGTATGCACCACGAGCGTTATTAGATCCTAACGCCCATCGGGCAACATTCATCCCTCGGGCCAAAGGCCCTCGGGCCGAATGTTTCCCTCCGGGCGTTAGGATCCATATAACGCACTTGGTACGTAAATAACTAAAAGAACATCATTATCTCCTGTCATAGACATACAATACCTTAGAATATTCATTCTATGGAACACTACGATGAAATGGGTGATCATAACTGATTGTAAGTTTTTATTTTTTCCTAGAAAAGTTTCGACCGTATCGAAATTTTGCAGGAGACTTTTTATCTCTAGAATTGAATGGGAGACCTTAGGAGAATTTTATTTTTCGGAAATCTATCCCACGAAAACAAATTTTTGAACCAAAACCATAGGGGGATGTTATTTTCAACCCCTAATAATAAAGTTATGAGTTCTAAAAAATGTTTGTGAGTAACATTTACTTAGTGCTTCATATAATGTATAATTTTATGACTCAGTGTTTTCAAGAAGCCGTAAAAAAAATTTTAAACTGTCAACTCGTTATCACCTTCCAAAGGCTGTATCTTAGAAGGGGGGTCGAGTTCGAAAAAAAATTATATGAACTACCCCTGCTTATTGTCATCGAGGAATGTCCCAAAGTACCTTGCATTTGTTTTGCCCAAATGTCTGTAATTTTCGAATTTTGAGCCGAAAATGGTCTCAAACGATAAGATTAGACTCACTCAGGCCATATTGTTAACTAGGGATGGAACGGATCGGCAATTTTCGGCCGGACCGGATTTCAGTATAATTCAAGATTTGGCCGGACCGGACCAGTAACATGGCCGGATCTTTGACGTGTTATTGAAGCGGTAGAAAATTTGACATTGAAAAAAGATGTTGCGAAACAGTTCGATATTTTACCATCTACATTGTCCATGATTTGAAGAATAAGGAACGAATCACTGGAAGTGTCCCCAATATAGGAAGAAAAAGGCTTCGTCAAGCTTAATTTCTTCGTCTGGAGGAGTCCTTACTTCAGTGGATTCGGGAGTGGAAAGGAAACAATGTTTCCATTGGCGGCTTCATTTTGGCTTTTTTTTCAAAATGAAACTGCCAAGTCTTTCGCTCCAAGGACTTGGCTTTTCCTTCAAAATTAAATCGCCAAGTCTTTCGTTCAAGCTCTCGGAATTGAAGAATTTTCAGCGAGTGAAGGCTGGCAGAAACAAACGGTGATTTCTCTTCAGCTCTCAACATTATAGAAAACACCCTGGACAATGCTAGATGGAAGTCACTAACTCATATGAAAACTTTCCGGATTGAAATACTCATACAGATCAGGTTCTTAGAATATAATACATAATAACATATCCAATATTATAAGTATGTACTTCTAATCAAACTCTTGTTCATTTGAATTTCATCCTCACTCCCTCTTGTTTATTTGAACTCTTTTTATTTATTGGTCCCTTGAGTTTCAAATTATCGAGAGTCAACTGTATTCAAATCTTGAAAAATTTGGCCGGATTTTCATATAAATCCGGCCGGACCGGAATTCCAGCCAGTTTGGCCGGATCGGCCGGATTCAGTAATCCGGATCCGGTCCGGTTCCATCCCTAGTGTTAACAGAACAATAGAAAATTCAATTTCAACATTGAGAGAAGAATCATCATATTTTCATAACACAATATCCGATTCAAGTGAAATTTATTTTGACAATGAAAACTACTATACTGAATGTTCATGCAAAATTTCAAGGGGATCGCATAATCAGAACCATAAAATTCAATTTTGTAATTATTCATTCTTTTCATGTTTTATTTTTCGAATAATTTTCAGAATAGAATATAAGTAATTCCGATTGTGCCGAGATTCTGTATTTGTATATTTCGTATCAATCTCAAATCCCATATAAAATTTTGAGGGTTTTTCTTAATTTTTTTCATTTTCCATCTTTGGGATCGACATAGAGACTCAAAAACATCCTGGTTCATTCCAAAGGTACCCAGCCAGCAAAAAAATGATTCGAACTACTATTCCGCATTCTTTTTTCCACTTCACTTCTAATGGCAGCAGTAATGGTACCAATTAATAACGAGTGCAGGTATCTGTCCACCCCAACCGCGTGCGTGCGAAGATCCGCCTCAACGTTGAAAATCCCAAAAGCGGCGGCGATCTTGATTCTTGATCGCCGCCGTCGCTCTTTGATGAAGAAATCCTTTTAAGAAAGTACGAGCCGGATGCTGGAGTCAGTACGCCGCGAAACTTAAGTCAGTGCAGTTGCTGGGCAACTAACGTAGGACGTAAAGCAGAGCGGACCCAGAGAGTGGTGTGCAGTGGATGATATCTTGGTTCTAAAGTTTACCAGAACAACATTAAATATGGAGAATAACAGTTTCGTACCAGATAACGTAAGTGACCAATTGGTGAAAAAAAATGCAAATACATACATATACAGTGGAACGAATTTCGTACACGACATTGCACCTTGAATCCAAATTCCATGTTAAAAACACTCTCTAAAACGAAGTAAATTCTCTCTATAACGAAATATTCAAAGAACATCACTCTTTAAATGGGTATTGGTAAGATGATATAAGGGTGGGCTTTCTCCGAAAATTTTCCGGACGTACGCTTTATATCCCTACGTTGAACTAAATCATTACGTCAGGCAGAGAGGTCCTTCTGAAACAGTTTCAAAAATACACCCCTGGCTGTTTGGTTTGAATCTAACCATTACGCTAGTGTACAAGTTGTGCGAAAATGTCTAAAAGGAAGTGTTTAATTTTGAATGATAAACTTAAATTCATCAGTGAAGTCGACCACTAGATTGCCGACTTTAGAAACAAATTTTTTGTATAACGAAATTCCTCATAACGATTTTTTTTTGCGAATTCAGCGCTTTCGTTATACAGTTCCACTGTATTTGCCAATGATGGTTCACTTCACATGGACACTTCAGACTGTGGCGATGACAATAATTGGTATAAACTTCCATAAAAAAATTCAAGTTCAAAATTCGGAAAAAAATTCGGCCAATTGGTAAGAAATAGAAAAAAATCTTAAACGAAAACAGTTTTCGTGTTAAAATGCAAGGTACATTCAATAGGAACTTCAAATAGTGACGAAAAAAATTAATATCAGCTTCCACAAAAAACATTCAAGTTCAAAATTCGGCAAGAAATTGTTATTTTAAAAATGCAAAAGTTTTTTGACAGAAGATTCACTTCACTTGGACGACTACAGTAGTAAGAAGAAACATTTATATCTATTCTTGAGGTTTATAATTTTCAGATAAACTATAACCAATTCGGCAGGTTTATAATAAATTGAATAAGTAAATTTAGTCCACATTTTGTTGCTGCATCTCCAAAACTATCTTTTTATGTTTATGAATAATTCTTCTTCATTCCAGAATAATAACACAAAATTCTATATACTGTCAATTAATTTTAATAATCGATAATTTGAAAGACAGATCAGGTAACAATATTTCAACTTCCCAATTCATAATTATCTGACAGTGAATACAATTCATACCCAACGTTTCTGGGCTAGAATATTATATCATGAAATAAGTAATGAATAAATTTTCCAATTTTTTTCATCTCATTGAAATGAAATGATCTATACAAAATAAGTATTGTATTAATATCAAATTTTTCCTTATTATTATTATTTATTTTCAAACTACTGAGACAAGGATAGTATCGAAAACGACTAATTATATTTCAAGAATTTATGATTTAATTTCCACATGTGGCACTAATCTGGCATACATAGAATTAATTTTTTCCCATGTTTGAAATAAACAAATTACTTTTCATAGGAAACTACATCAGAATATTATATTCATCATTGCAATAAATGGGACTTCGTTGTTTTGATTGTCCGATCTGTACACGGAAAATATTCTTCAACACTAACATTAAAAATATATCTACAAAAAGTACAAATAATAAATTTAAATCCCTATAAATGAGGTGCTGGAAAAAATATATTCCCCAAGTTCTTTCAAGTTCCGTATGTAAAACAACTAGGGGTGAAGTTTTGCCGGCAAAATTTTTTTTATATCAATATAATAGTTGAAAGAGAAACACCGCATGTTGAACTTAATGAAAAAAGAATTAGATTTATATTTGCATATATTTTTGTTCAATGAAAATTCTAATTCAGTTCTTCTGTCCCACCCTGTACTTTTAGTTGATACGAATACTCGGTATATTTCAGGCGTTTTTCTTCTTATCTATAAAGAATCGTCAAAATTGAACATGTGAAAAAAGCAACGAGGACAAACAATATTTTAACGACCGCTCAAAAAAACAAATGCAGAAATACTTGATTGCAACGAACGAAAATATCCTTCTCTAACGAACGTATGTACGAGTATAACCTATTTCTCTGTATAACGAATTTCGTACAAAACATTGAACCTTGACTCCAAATTCCATGTTGAAAACACCCCCTAAAACGAAGTAAATTCTCTCTATAACGAAATATTCAAAGAACATCACTCTTTGAATGGGCATTGGCAAGAAGATATACCTAAGGGTGGTTTTCTCGAAATTTTTCCGGACCTACGTAATAAATCCCGACCTTAAACTAAATTATTACGGCGGGCAAAGAGATCCTACTAAAACAGTTTTATATGTATACACCCCTGGCTATTTGGTTTCAATCTAACCATTACGCTTATGTGAAAAGGTGTGCGAAAATGTCTAAAAGTAAGTGATTAAGTTTGAATGATAAACTTAAATTCATCAGTGAAGTCTACCGCTACATTGCCGACTATAGAAACACATTTTTTGTATAACGAAATTTCTTTATAACGATTTTTTTTTGCGGATTTAGCGCTTTCGTTATAAGGAAGTTCAACTGTATTTTAATGTTCAATTGTCATGGACAAACGAACACAAAATATTCGAAAGCAATACGAGTAATGTTAGAAATCTTCTAAAACATAGAAATTCATGTTATATAAAAGCGAAACAAAAATGTATTTCAATCAAGAATTTATATCTGCTGAAATCATAATGAGGTGGACGAAAAAATCTCATAAAAACTCGTTTATTAGTCGCTGTCATTAATAAACTGGTCAATTAAATAATTATTATTATATTGAAACCACAAAAAGAAAGAGAACAAATTTAAATCAACAAATTGCATGTCAAAACATAAACATTCAAGCTGCCTGTCAGCCTTGCATCTACCAGCTGTTCTTGTGTGTAGTTAATGAACTCCCAAACAGAATTGTTCAAACGATTTTAACATGTCTTCTCCCAAGGATGTTTCGTCCATCATCAACAATTCATTTGAGAAAATTACCTTGTGCTACTCTTTCCACTAACATAATGTATTCTTTGCCATATCGTGAGCTGTATTAGCACCCAATTGTTGTGCAATGTGAATATAAATTATAATAGATTCATTGAAAATTATCAATGAACTGATTAAATGGATTTATGCGGGTCTACTGTAGGAAAAATGAGAAATATTTCAAACAATTTCTAAGGATAATTAATACATACCTACTTGGTGAAGAAATATCGGAAAAACTGTCTCTAGTATTTCTTCAGTGAATGCACCTCCATTATTTATCATATTGAATTTAAAGGAGTGGTTGTTTTTCTTCTTTTCAATGAGGAATTTTCGAATTTGTTTGTTTTATTAAGTGAAACACAGGGTGTCAGTGAATAAGTGCGTCGAACATCAGGATGTTGAAGCTCCTTCAAAAGGATGAACAAAAGATTCTCTTACCCTCTAAAATGCACCGTTTTCGATTGGGGTTTTTTTCCACCAACTTCTATGTTAGTGGAGAAAGTATGGTTTTGGAGACGCCCATTTGAACCGCTAATGTTTTTACAACAAAAATTCAAGAAAAGCCCTAAGCAGGAGCTTTCGAGCGCTAGTGCTTTGATGGAACAATAAGACTATTAGGTACCTCAAATATATCCATACTAATATTATAAATGCGAAAGTAACTCTGTCTGTCTGTCTGTCTATCTGTCTGTCTGTCTGTCTGTCTGTTACTCTTTCACGCCTAAACGGCTGAACGGATTTTGATGAAATTTGGTATGGTGATAGATGATAACCTAGAAATGGTCATAGGCTATAAATAATCACACCGTCGTTCTTAAGGAGTAGGCAGAAGGCAGATAACTAAATTGAGTTAGTGATTTTTAGTCGTTTTTGTTGGGACTATTGCTCTTTCACGTCTAAACAGCTGAACAGATTTTGATGAAATTTGGTATGGTGATACAATGATAATCTAGAAATGGTCATAGGCTATAAATAATCACGTCATCGTTCTTAGGGGGTAGGCAGTAGGCAGATAACTAAATTGAGTTAGTGATTTTCAGTCGTTTTTGTTGGGAATTTTGCTCTTTCACGTCTAAACGGCTGAACAGATTTTGATGAAATTTGGTATGGTGATAGATGATAACCTAGAAATGGCCATAAGCTATAAATAATCACGCCATCGTTCTTAGGGGGTAGGCAGTAGGCAGATAACTGAATTAAGTTAGTGATTTTTAGTCGTTTTCGTTGGGACTTTTGCTCTTTCACGTCTAGACGGATGAACAGATTTTGATGAAATTTGGTATAGTGATAGATGATAACCTAGAAATGGGCATCCATACTAATATTATAAATGCGACAGTAACTCTGTCTGTCTGTCTGTTTGTCTGTTACTTTTTCACGCCTAAACGGCTGAACGGATTTTGATGAAATTTGGTATGGTGATAGATGAAAACCTAGAAATGGTCATAGGCTATAAATAATCACGCCATCGTTCTTAGGGGGTAGGCAGTAGGCAGATAACTGAATTGAGTTAGTGACATTTAGTCGTTTTTGTTGGGACTTTTGCTCTTTCACGTCTAAAGAGCTGAAAAGATTTTGATGAAATTTAGTATGGTAATAGATGATAACCTAAAAATGGTCATAGGCTATAAATAATCACGCCATCGTTCTTAGGGGGTAGGCAATAGGCAGATAACTAAATTGAGTTAGTGATTTTTAGTCGTTTTTGTTGGGACTTTTGCTCTTTCACGACTAAACGGCTGAACAGATTTTGATGAAATTTGGTATGTAATAGATGATAACCTAGAAATGGTCAACCATACTAATATTTTAAATGCGAAAGTAATTCTGTCTGTCTGTTACTCTTTCACGCCTAAACGGCTGAACGGATTTTGATGAAAGTTGCTATGGCGATAGATGATAACCTAGAAATGGTCATAAGCTCTAAAAAATCACGCCATCTTTCTTAAGGGGTAGGCAGTAGGCAGATAACTGAATTGAGTTAGGGATTTTTAGTCGTTTTTGTTGGGACTTTTGCTCTTTCACGTCTAAACGGCTGAACAGATTTTGATGAAATTTGGTATGGTGATAGATGATAACCTAGAATTGGTCATAGGCTATGAATAATCACGCCATCGTTCTTAGGGGGTAGGCAGTAGGCAGATAACCAAATTGAGTTACTGATTTTTTGTCGTTTTTGTTGGGACGTTTGCTCTTTCACGTCTAAACGGCTGAACAGATTTTGATGAAATTTGGTATGGTGATGGATGATAACCTAGAAATGGTCATAGGTTATGAATAATCACGCCATCGTTCTTAAGGGGTTGACAGTAGCCAGATAACTAAATTGAGTTAGTGATTTTAGTCATTTTGTTGGAACTTTTGCTCTTTCACGTCTAAACGGCTGAATAGATTTTGATGAAATTAAGTAAGGTAATAAATGGTTACCTAAAAACGGATATAAGATCAAAATGATCACGTCATCTTACTTAAGGGGTAGGAAGTAGGCAGAAAACTGAATTGAGTTAGTGATTTTTTTATGGTTTTTGCTGGGAGTTTTGCTCTATCATGCCTAAACGGCTGGACGGATTTTGATGAAATTTAGTTAGGTGATAGATACTAACCTAAAAAAGGATATCGGCTATTAATATTCATGCTATCGTACTTAAGGCGTAGGCAGTAGGAAGAAAACTTATTTAGTTAGTGCGAACGAAGTCGCGGGTAAAAGCTAGTAAATATATAAATGCAGAATCTCAGCACATTCAGAATTATATTCTAGAAATTATAAAGAAAATAAAATATGTAAAAAATAAATACTTAATTAAAAAAAATCATTCTATGGTTCTGATGCTATCCTCTTGAAATTTTACGTGACTATTCATTATATCAGGCTTCATTCACAAAATAAATTTCACTCGAATCGGATATTATGTTATGGAAATATGAAGATTCTTCTTTTGAATATTCCAGTTGAGTTTTCTATGGTTCTGTAAATATGTACTAGGACCACAAAATTTTGCATGAAAATTCATTATATCAGTCATCATTCAGAAAAGGAATTTCACTTGAATCGGATATCCTGTTATGGAAATATAAGGATTCTCCTTTTAAATATTCCAATTGAATTTTCTATGGCTCTGTTAACACTATGGCCAAAAAAATGTTTTTTTTAATTCGATTCAATTTGCTTTCATTTTGAAATCTCAGTTCCCACTGAGTGTTCGTGAAAAGTGATTAAAAGTATGCAAAACCGAGCTGTAAAAAAACTTGAAATTACATATTGAATTTAGATACAAATGATGTAAACTCTCTTGTAAATGTAATTTGTAAGTGTATTTGTTTTCTTACACTACTAAGTATCGAATTGTATTCCTTTGGGGAACTCGAAACTTATTTACTATTTACAAAACAGCTATTAATATGCTGTGTGATGAGAAATGTTTGAAATAAGAAGTCCTTCCTTTTCAATACATTTTCTAGCTCTTAAAATAATCCAGGGCTTGAACAGAATTCAAAATGATTTGAAATCTCGTCAAATGACACCAATCACCAAAGGAATGAAAACAGGACCGCATTTTGAAAAAATTCACCATTAAGGTATGACCAACGGCTCATGGATGAATATCATAATGAGAAGAGTGTAAACCGATAATACCATTCAACAGATAATGTGTAGGTGTATTGATAGTAAATCTTGATTTACTGTCTAAACCCCCGATCTAAATGTTACGGCTCGTAATGAAACAACTTCCAATATAATTATATAAAGAGGTAAATAATACCATCACTTCGAATAGAATAAAATTACCCAACTTCAATCAACAGAATAGATCAATTTCTCAAGAATTCCCTCTTGCGAACCAACCCTAGAACCTTGAGCATATCTTAATCGTTCACTGATACAGTTAACGAGAATCGCTAAGCACTATATCACAGAATTAAAAGTTAATACTTCTTTATTCAGTGGTACTATCATCATAGATGTTACGAGGTTTGTTCAAAAGAAAAGGCGAATTTTGAATTTTTTTGAAAAGTATTTATTTATTCATCAATATCTATTTCGTCATATTTGTTCAAACAAATAGGCCTGAGATATAATGCACTTATGCCAGCACTTCTTCAAATCCTCGAAAATTTTATGAAATGCGGTCCTTTCATTGTCATAGTTTATAGATTAAAAAGGGACTACAGTTCACTGCGACCTATAGGTACCACAGAAGGGTTCTGGGCCAATGAGTGACATTCGTGCGCCCTCTTTGGCAAGTGTTATGGCCTCTTGTTTCCTTTGATTCCCGAATGGCCAGGAACCCAGGTTAATGACATTATTTTTCTTGCCTACCTCATTGTAATTGGTCGTTTTAGTTTTGGGAATAATCGCACGGAGCAAACTTTGGTGAATACAGCAACGCAAACTACTAAACCTTAAACGAGTGCTATATCGTTTTGCCCAATTGTCTGAAATTTTCGAATTTTGAGCCGAAAATTGTCTCAAACGATAGGGTTCCATTCTCTGATGACGAATCCGTGGTCAAATCAATTCTGTGCGTGGAGCCAATCGTGAGCACTATAACTTTCGAAGGGATTTTTCTAGAGACTTGAGATTTTCAGGGTGAGTTCGGTTTTCAAATGTCAAGTTTTTACATATTTCAGTTTTTGAAGAATTCTATAATATTATTCCAGTTATGCTGAGATTTTGCATTTATATGTATACGTGGACTTTCCTATAACGAACGTCTGTATAACGAATTTCGTACAAGACATTGCACCTTGAATCCAAATTCCATATTAAAAACACCCTCTAAAACGAAGTAAATTCTCTCTATAACGAAATATTCCAAGAACATCACTCTTTGAATGGGTATTGATAAGAGGGTATAAGGGTGTTTTTTTCCGAATTTTTTCCGGACATTCTTAAAAAATTCCGACCTTAAACTAAATCATTACGGCGAGCAGAGAGATCCTTCTGAAACAGTTTTAAATACACCCCTGGCTGTTTGGTTTCAATGTAACCATTACGCTAGTGTGAAAGTTGTGCGAAAATGTCTAAAAGGAAGTGCTTAAGTTTGATTGATAAACTTAAATTTATCAGTGAAGTCGACCGCGACATCGCCGACTATAGAAACGAATTTTCTGTAGAACGAAGTTTCTTTATAACGAATTTTTTGCGGATTTAGAGCTTACGTTATAGGGAAGTTCCACTGTATTTAAATTTTAAACAACATCTTGAGGTAATAGACTCATTGCACCTGCTCAGAGTTTTCTTAAATTTCAATTTCTGGACAAACCTTGTATTTGAAATAACTCCTTACTACCATTTATTTGACTTATAAAGGTCAATTCCCTTTGTTTATGTCGATCCTGTTAATAAAATACATATTATTTTGCATCAGCCAGATCCTCCTACAAGGAACTGCCAAGTCGAATTATGCAATACTATTCGATATTATTATATTCAACATTTCTGGTAGAACACCAGACGGGTGCGTAATAAGAATCCTATCCTTTTGGGGTGTGGTAGTCGTCATCTTAATGGGTGTATGGAACCCACCCGGAGCTGCAGTTAGCCTTGGTCGAAAGCACGATAATCTGCTCGACTTTTTTGACGTACCTTAAAAAATCAAACTTGTTTGACTGTTTGACGTTCATACCGAAATAATTACAAGTGGTCTTTGTTTCTTCGGAGAATATTCGAGATGTAATTATGGCGTTACATTGTTTTTGCGGCGAACTTAGGGGTTCTTTTTCAAGGTTGTCTGTTCCATAAGACGAGATGTTTATCATTACTACAGAGGCTTGATGGAATCGACCAAACGAGAAAAGGCAGAACGAATTGAACGAAGAATTCAAAAAATAATTGTTAGTTCGAAATATCCCAGATGCGTACCATTTTTGAGCGCTCGTTCTACTTAAACGAGTGCTATCGTTTAGCCCAATTGTCTGTAATTTTCGAATTTTGAGCCGAAAATGGTTTCAAACGATAGAATTAGACGAACTCGTAGTCAAATCCAATAGGGATGTTGACTACTTTTTGAAATTTATTTTATTTTAAAGATAAACCCCATACAAACACGAAAAAATTACTTTTTTCTTGAAAGTATAATAATTGCCAATGAAAATACGTAAATGAAAAGACAATTCGAAATTCTCACAGAAATGCTCAGTTTTGTCACGTTATGATGATTACGTCAATATCTAATAAACAAACTTTGACATCTGTCAAAGGGAACTGATTTTGCCTGATTCCTTGTGAAAAAGTTCAATCTAAGCCCTCAAAATGAATACGTCGGTCTATGAATGCTGTATAAGGTGTTTCTTCTATTTGTAATAATGAATATGAGTTAAAAGTTTGATACTTACAAAGACAATTTCACGTTTCTAAGCTCCGCTGCACAAAAATCCTTGTTTTCAGCAAAGAAACTTGCGACCATCAGGGAATCAATAATAATAAGTTACTACTTTTACCCTTGATGAATCCTCCATTATAAAGGAAATTGTAGATTATCGTTCTTGTAACTAATAATTGAACTATTCTGTTCTCTTTCAGCTTTCAACTTCATAAGTTCGAATCAAATTTGATTTTGAATTAAGTCAATGGTTTATGTCAAAAATGGACTGAAAATTTCACAGAAATGATGGCATTTCAATAATCAAGGTGATTGGAATTTTGTGAAACGCGGCCTTATGAATGTATTTTGTTGATCTGAGCACAGAACATTCGAATTTGCAATGAAAATATTGGATAGTGACGTCAACTACCTCTGATTGGCGTTCGCAGTCACGTGATAGTTGATAATAAATAACATAATTTAAATCAGCTTTATTTAATTTAACGAGAATAATAAGATCACTAAAATGGTTTTTTAGGATTGCAAAAACTTCCTTCCATGAGGAAAAACTCAATTTATATAAATTCGTAACATGAGTCAACATCCCTAATAGGCCGTCAGGCCGTCCGTTAGCACAATAACATTCGAAGGGATTGTCCTAGAGACTTGAAATTTTCATGGTGAGTTCGGATTCCAAATGGCTCGGATAAGTTCGTCAACCAGCCAAATCGTACAGGGTGTTCCATAAAATATGGCCATTCAAATTTTTTGTTCCTCAATATCTCAAAAAATACGAAACCACTCGGAATGAAATGTTACGGCCAAATGCAAGATGCTGATAATAATCCTTATGCAAAATTTTGTGGCCATAGTGTGAACAGAGCCATAAATAATTCAATTGGAATATTTGAAAAAAGAAACAACATATTTCCATAAAAAGATATCCGATTCGAGTGAATTTTTTTTGTGAATGGAGATCGATATTCTGAATGTTTTCACAGATTGATATACTGAATTTTCATGCAGAATTTTGTGACCATAGTGTTAATATAACCATAGAAAATTCAATTGAAATATTGAAAGAAGAATCCCTTTATTTCCATAACATAATATCCGATTCGATTGAAATTTATTTCGAGAATGAAAACTACTATACTGAAAGCTCCTGCGAAATTTCAAGGGGATCACATCATCAGAACCATAGAATTTAATTTTTGTAATTATTTATTTTTACATATTTCATTTTTTGAATCATTTTCAGAATATAATTCCGATTATGCTGAGATTTTGCATTTATAAATTTGGTATCAATCTCAAATCCCATATAAAATTTTGAGGTAATAGTCTTATTGCTCCACCAAAAAAACGACCGCTCAAAAGCTCCTGCTCAGGGCTTTTCTTACATTTTTTAATGCAGAATCGCCTTTTTAATATTGTCGCACCCCTTTTGGTTTATTCATTTTTATTCATTCATGTTTAACACAGTTCTCAAAATAAAGAAATACACAAAATATATCACTCGTTGAGGTGAATTTTATTTCTAATATAAATCAAGATGTACGCGAATGAAACATAAATAGGTTAAGGCAATTTTTGTTTCGCCATATACGAACAAAGAATCACCGATGTTCTGCGACCCCATTAAATTAAATTAATAGGCTTAAAGGTGGCCAAATGTATATTAAAATTGATGAAATAATAAATTTTCTTTTATGTCTTTTTTTACGAACCCGTATTACGAGCATTTGCTTGTTAATGCAACAAATCTGATTACTTTATAAATTTGTTTATAATGAATTGTTAAGAAATTGCTGTTCTGCATTGTACCCATCGCATAACCCTGATAGTTGAAATAATTCTCGATTTACAACAAGTATGAAATCACAATTAAACCAAGCGAAGACATCAGGGTCGGTTTTGTTATTATTTTATTGTTAATATGATGAATGCTTCAGATTTGAGAATTTTAATCGTCGCTGTTCCCAGATAATGAAGTGATAAATTAGACGCTTTTCGACGCATTAATTTCATTCACTTCGAAATTAATTACTGGGGGTTTCAATAGAATAAATCTCATTGAGGTCAACTCTTCTGATATGGAAATATTTCGATTTGTTATCAGGTATATATATTCTTTTGAATTGAGAGCTAACAAAATACAATACATGAAACAAAAAAAGTCCCTAGCTGAGGTTGGTGCAAAACGGGGTACCATACTATTCTGTCGTATGATACCAGAGCACAGGGAAAAACCTCAGTAGAAAAAACCCTGCCTCCCCGTTTTTACAAAATTGAAACTTAAAACTATTCGAATAAATACCTTCAATATTCAGATACAAAATACTTTGTTTATGCTCTTGGGCCAGGAGGGTGTTTTAAACCAGGTCTGGCGTTCCAAGTGATGATTTTCGAATCTTCAGTTTTTCTAAGACCGCTACAGGACCCTACTGAAGGGTAATCATCTCCCATAGATTTAAATAGTGGTATTTCATCCTAAATATCGAATTTAATTTCGGAAAAATGATAAAAAACGTGTTATCAGGTGAATATGAAGGATGCAACGTATTAAATTGGTATAAAAAATTTAAGAAAAGCCCTGAGCAAGAGCTTTTGATTGCTCTTTCTTTAGTAGAGCAATAAGAGTATTACCTCAAATTTTATATGGTATTTGAGATTCATACAAAATATATGAATGAAGAATCTCAGCATAATCGGAATTATATTCTAGAAATTATTCAAAGAATGAAATATGTAAAAAATAAATATTTAAAAAAATTAAATTCTATGGTTCTGACGATGCGATCATCTTGAAATTTTGCGCGAACATTCTGTATATCAGTCTTGATTCACAAAATAAATTTCATTTGAATCGGTTTTCACAATAACTTTCGAAGGGATTGTCCTAGAGACTTGAAATTTTCAAGATGAGTTCGGGTCCCAAATGGCTCGGTTGAGTTCGTTAACCAGCCAAATGGTACAGGATGTTCCATAAAATATGGCTATTAAAAATTTTTGTTGCTCAATATCTCAGAAAATACGAAAACATTCGGAATGAAATATTACGGCCAAATGCAAGATGCTGATATCAAGCCTTATGCAAAATTTTGTAGCCATAGTGTCAACAAAACCGTAGAAAACTCAATTGGAATATTGAACAAAAGAAACTTCATATTTCCATAAAAAGATATCCGATTCGAGTGAAATTTTTTTTTGTGAATGGAGGTCGATATTCTGAATGTTCCTCCAAAATTTCGTGGCCAGCGTTTTAATAAAACCATAGAAAATTCACTTGGAATATTGAAAAGAAAAATCTTTATATTTCCGTATATATCCGTTTTAGTGAAATTTTTTCTGTGAATGAAGATTGATATACTGAATCTTCATGCAAAATTGTGTGGCCGTGGTGTTAACAGAACCATAGAAAATTCAATTGGAATATTGAAAGAAGAATCTTTATATTTCCATAAAAAATATCCGATTCGAGTGAAATTTATTTTAAGAATGAAAACTACTATACTGAATGTTCATGCAAAATTTCAAGGGGATCGCATCATCAGAACCATATAGAATTTAATTTTTGTAATTATTTATTTTTTTCATATTTCATTTTTTGAATAATTTTCAGAATATAATTCTGATTGTGCTGAGATTCTGCATTTATATATTTGGTATCAATCTCAAATCCCATATAAAATTTTGAGGTAATACTCTTATTGCTCCACCAAAGAACGAGCGCTCAAAAGCTCCTGCTCAGGGCTTTTCTTAAATTTTTTACCATACCAACACAACAAGGTATATTAGCATAACTTATATCTTATGCAACATAAATCTTCCCTAGATTTCTGATTTTCACATTCTGGATTCCTGGAAACATATTCTCCAGGCAGTGACCTCATTGTCTAACATTCAGGTTGTTCAACCCAATATTTTGAATTCCTCAAGTGAACCCAACAAGGATCATATTCAACCTTCAATATGACTTTCTAACAGACTTGTATGGCACCCAAATAAAATAATAAATTTTACAGAGCGATTCCTCATAAATTTCTCATCACTGCTTTGTATGTTTTTGGGGTTCCTGACCGTAAGAAGAAACACGTAACTGCCGAAATATTCGTCTAAGAATAGCAACTAAGCTACCTTGAATGACCTAGGCTCATTATAATGAATTCTTGAAGATTCTATAAAGAACATACCCGGACTTTATCATTGGAATTTCCCGGATTCTTATGATGAACTGGCGTCAATAAAATTCATCGAAATACTGTTCACGATTTTTTTGTCATTGGTTGTCTTTTGGTGGATTATAATTGTTGATTCAGTACATAAAAGCATTTCTTAGTTGAATGTTGTGAACGTTGTGAGTGTTAAATAAATATTTGATTGTTAATTGAAATATGTGTGCGTTAACTAATGATATAGAGTTTCTCAAAGTTTTGAGGATAGATAATACGGATATGCCCAATGTTAAACTTGTGAGTATTACCTTACCCATTACAGCATATGACAAGTCTCCCTCAAAACAGACTCTTCGAGTAACTGTGTAAAAGGTTTTTCCAATAAGCCTGCTATTTTAACAACTGTCACATTTGGTGTTATTTTATTTTAACTCTTTGTTCAGGGTGTCCCGGAAAATGTGGGAAATCTTTCTGATTCAGATAGAACATAAAAAATGAAGATGACAAGTTCCCATAATTTTTTTTCCTAGCGGCCCTCCCTACGAAGATACGACCTCCTAAATGACGCCACTGGAAATCCATTTTAGTGGAATAAGTTTCAAACTACTCGATATAATTTGATGAAAATTTTATATGATTAATAGTATTAAGGACCGCACCGCACTCAAATTTCAATTAGCTTGTTCAGTTTACCAGGGGCGGACTGGGTTGTACATTTTAATGCTTACATTTTTAACACCCTGTATGATAAGGTGCTGAAAAAAACAAATTTGGATACCTTGAACATTAAGCTAAAGAAAAGGAACTCTTGTTCAGTGTCGATAAAATGAACCGTTTTCGAAAAAAAAATAATGAAAGAAGTAAGTAATTGAAATTTATTCCACTAAAATGAATTTCCAGTGGCGTCATTTAGGAGGTCAGATCTTCGTAGGGAGGGCCGCTAAGAAAAAAAATTATGGGAACTTGTCATCTTATTTTTTTTATGTTCTATCTGAATCCGAGAGATTTCCCACATTTTCCGGGACACCCTGTATGCTGATAGGGCGGAGGTCGATGATTGGGAAAAAGAGAGAAACACTCTTTCTGGATTAACACACCATGTCAAAGACAATTAAAGACACTGATTACACTTTCAAGTTAAGGCTGCTTACAGGGCTTCTCACAGGTCATTGTTTCATGAGACAAGATTTGTGATTAAAACTTCGATATCTGGTTATGTGGATCTACCACAAAAACCACCGAGCACATATTATGCTAATGAAATGTGTTGACGCAAATCAGGCTTATTCTACTGGATGGCGAGAACTTAACGCCAACCGGCATGAGAGAGAAGTCTGCCACAAAAATAATCAACTTTGCGAAGGAGGTTACATTCCTGGGCAAAATGCAGATCTCTTATGTTAACGCACAAATATAACCTCATTGGCAGATGTGCAGAAAGGTAGTTACGGTACCAATCGACCACAATCTAATCAATGAATTACTAAAAATGGAAAGAAAGGTACCTCCTTCGATATTCCAAAGCCAGGATCAGGATGGTTTATCAAATCGAGTCAAGGCTTGATGATGATCTCTCTGATCCTCAGATATTCACGGAACTGTCTACAGACCCCCATTACTGGGTAATCATCTCTGATATATTTAAGCATGGAAAGAAACGATTTCCTGCATTTTTATTTTTGCAAATTTTTATTTCCTCAATTTGACCATGCTTTATAATTATTGCGAGAGAAAGCCTTAATAATTATTATCTATTATGAATGAAACCTCGTCTGTTTTAATTGAACCAATTTCATAGTAAATAGCTTGGTGATTTATCTTACACTTCCCAAGTATTCATGATAATATTCATTGTTGCTTTGTAAGCTGTAATTTCCTTTCTATCAACGAAAGAAGAACATTTTTTCTCATGATTAGGAACGATATAACAAATACATAGCTCATCTCTCGAGATAAACATGGTTTCTTATTTAAAAGTGTCCACCCTCAATAACTCAACAAAGAATAAGAATTTGTGAAAACATTCATACAGGACGATTTTTGATGACAGGGGGACATGATCTGGGATACAAAGCTTTTCTCTACTAGCAACCCCCTGGAGAGGGTTGCAACTCCATAAGAAATTGAATAGGGAAAATGGGTAGTATAAAATGAATATTCACAAAGTTACAGGGTGTTTTTACGGAATTATGGTACCGATAAAACTAATAAACATTGACTTGATAGAACAAAAACTGCAGATTCATACAGATTGGACTCCATGCATCATTTGTGCTACAAAACTACCCACTTTCCCTATTTAAATTCATGCTGGGCTTGCAACCTTCTCCAGGGGGTTGCAAGTAAAGGGTTTTACAAAAAGAGGTGTTATTTTGATATTCAAAGGAAAATGTCATTTTTCAATATAAATGATCGGATGTTCATTTCATTATAAAGAAGAAGCTATGCCGTTAATAGTGGAAAATAACATCAGGCAAATGACCACCACGACCACGCTTACAGGACCATAGTTAATGAAATTTTCCATAACCAAATCGCAAAGTGGCTGCCCTATGACCTCGATAGCCTCACGAATTCCATCTTTGAGGTCTTGAATCGACGCTGGGCTGTTGGCGTAGACCTTCTTTTTCACATGGCCCCAAAGGAAGAAGTCGCAAGGTGTTGATGAATCGGTGGCCAATTGTGATCACCTCTTCGAGAGATAACACGGTCCGGAAACTTTTCCCGCAAAAAAACAATTGGTTTGTTGTTGATGATCGGCCGGCTTGGGTTCTTGTGTTAACTGAACTTTATAAGCCTTAAGACCCAAATCTTTATGCATAATACGGTGTAATGACGTTTGTGAAATGCCTAATTCCAAAGAACGACGAGGAATGGACAAACCTGGGTTGTCTTCAACACTTTCGGCTACAACAGCAATATTTTTGGCTGCTCTTGAGCGACGTGCACAGGTTTTTTTCTTCACATCACTAACTTGTCCTAACAGCTCGAATTTTTACACCAATTTCTTTATTGCGGTCCGACAAGGTACTTCACGACGTCCCAAAAATGTTCGAGTTTTACGAACCGTCTCTGCCAAATTTTCACCATTTTCATAGTGAATTTTAATGATCATGTCCCCAACTGTCACCAAAAATCGACCTTCCTGAGTGTTTTCACAAATTATGATGCGTTGTTGAGTTATTGAGTGTGGAAACTTTTGAATGAGACAGCCTGCGTATCAAGATGTAAAGTTATTTAAGTTCTTGTAAATAAATTGCATATCTATTGGTATGTTCTGTTCAAACGTACTTGATAAAACAATTGTACCGTCCACGATGGAACTTAATAGGTAGGACAAAAACTAATTATTCCGAGGACGAAAAATATAAAAAACCTAATTAACATTGACTTCTTACCATCTAAACTCGATGGTCATGAACCTAGATCACATTCAAGACCATAGACAACATATATACCAGCGTAATTTTGCGCAATACAATACCGTCTTATAAATTCACTGCAAACGATTAAACACGAAGAATTATAGAATTAGAATTCTAATCAAAGACTAAATAGGTGGCGAAACAGAATTTCGTAACCCAAAGTTCAAGTTTAGCTTAACATTTCATGCATCCCGAGCGTATGATTCATATCTCACCCAATGGTATCGAATACGGAAAGAATGTTTTGTTCGAGTGTCGACCGAAGGTTAAGTCATGTCCGTTTTGGTGAATTCCAAATGAGCTGGATTAAACCCGAGACATTTCTTTGCACCTGAGGAGGATGTGAGATTACGACTAATTATGTAATAAAATCGAGGACATGTGTACAAGATCACGATCATGTAGGTATTTAGGATTGCCAGGAGTTCTGTGGTTTACGATGTTGTAAGGAAGAAAGTTTTGGTGGTTAAATCTTACCTAATAACTGGTATTCTTCTTACCTTGTTACATATTGAGAGAAACTTCAGGACATTGCTGAGTAAAAGAGAGGAATGGGAACGGGATTACACCGTAAAATGGTATACAGATGGTTCCAAAACCTCTACAGGAGCTGGCGCTGGGATATACAGGCCAAGTACCAAGTGTGCACTGTCGCTAGTCTCCTGTAAGAGCGTCTTTCAAGCGCAAATCTTAGCTATTGAAAGATGTCTAGATATAAATTTAGAAAGAAACTATCACAAGTGCGATATAGCCATACACTCAGATAGTCAAGCTGCTATTAAAGCACTGAGCTCTTATGTCATCGACTCAAAGATGATCTGGGAGTGCCGGAATGAACTCAATGAGGTAGGCAAGAAAAATAGGGTCTTTTTAATCTGGGTTCCCGGCCATTAGGGAATCAAAGGAAACGAAGAGGCCAATACACTTGCCACAGAAGGCGCACGAATGTCACTCATTGTCCCAGAACCCTTCTGTGGTATAGGTAAATTTACCTATAAAAAAGAGTTTCTGGAGAAGGAGAAAGCCGAGAGGGAAAAACTCTGGCAGAATCGCCCAGGGATGGATCATTCCACTAAGTTCCTTTGGAACTTTGAAACAGCAAGATCCATAAGATATCTGGATCTTTGTAAGAAACAATTACACCTGCCACTGGCTTTCTTACAGGACACTGTCGCCTCAGGAAGCACCTGTTGAGGATGGGATTATCGTACACTGACGAGTGTAGGTTTTGTGGGGAGGAGGAAGAAACCCCCATTCACCTAGTCACGAAATGCTTTGGCATTGCGAGCCTAAAGCGAGAAACTTGTAAGAGTGAGGAACTTGCCTCGTTGAAGCCTTCATAATTATTGGATTTTATCAAATCTCTGAAACTGGAAGGCGAGCTGTGAAGGGTGTGGTCGGAACAGCTTTGTAAGGGGGCACAATAGACCTTGAGGTCGCAGTGAACTGGAACCCCTTTTTAAACTATAACTACTTTGTTACATGCTCACTTCTGACATAAATGAGCATTTCCAGTGCGTTAAAATATAGGCTGTTGAGCGCTCGTTCTATTCAACCAACCTAATATTGATACTCTTGCGGAAAAACGCAATCTTAGGTGTCTCATTAGTTAAAAACTCCTGACTGATGAGTCACAGAATTTTTTTCTTGAATTATATCAGTTTAATTTTTGTTAATTTCTTTCATTGTAAAGAACATATAAGGTTTATTTAAACTTTATTGAATTCATTTTATTACTGTTAGGAATTTTATTTTGGCCTGTGGTTTACGAATAGTTTTTCTATTTGGCCCCTTACAAAAAAAGGTTGCCCATGCCTAGTCTAGACAGACAGGCTCGGGCTCATCTTTCTATGGCCAGAATTTCAGTTTGGGGCGCTAACCATCAAGCACTAAGCGCCGTTTCAATTTAGTGTTTGCGATAACAATGCCTCCATTGATTTTATGAGCACTAAGCACAAGGCGTTGGCACAACTCTGCTAGCTTTTCTGATTTCCCAGAAAGGGAATCCGGTTCAATGGTTTATATCCCCAGGTACCGCTTCCAAAAAGCGAATCCTCAAGATCTCGATCCCACATGATCTCATTCCAACATTGCACCAACCAATTTCTTCGAAAAAACCGGCATGATTCAACTGATGCTATCCTGAAACGTCGGTTTTTTTCAATGGCATATCAAACAAAACACGATCCTTCCAATGCTAAATACCGAACTTATTAGCGATAATCGCTATTTGGTATTTCTCAATCATAAATCGAATTGACCATGAAGATGAAGAAGCCGATGTTCTTACCGACCTTAGCAATGATTCAAAAACTGTTGAAGTTATGGCAATTACACTCATTATCTTCTGGTATTATGCGCGATTAATAGTATGGCTTTTCTTCGAATCGACATTCAGATGAACACCGATTATGTATTTCCGTTCCGTTGGATCTTTGTTGATCGTAGATGGCATCGATACTCGATACCGTAATTCCGTATTATTATTATCATTATTCATATGACAAGAGCAGCGAGAAATTATGTATCTAGTTGTTAATGGTTGAGAAAATTTCATTTGTTCACCCTGTATTTATTATAATTAGAGTGATAAAGAACAGGTGTAATTCAATGAATCTATACAGCGGATCTCATTTAAAAGTGTCCACAGAATTTGAGAAAACACTCAGGTCGATTTTCGATGACAGGTTTAGATGATCTGGGATACAAAGCTTGTTTCTACTAGCAACCCCTTGGAGAGGGTTGCAACCCCAGCAGGAATTTGAATAAGGAAATTGGGCAGTTTTGTAGCACAAATGTATGCATGGATTCGAATTTGTTTAAACCTCCAGTTTGTCTATATGTACTAATATTATAAAGAGGAAAGATTTGTATGTTTGTGGGTTTGTGGCGTTGATACGAGTTAACTCATAAACTACTGGGCCGATTTCAATAATTCTTTCACCCTTAGAATGCTACACTATCCCTGAGTAACATAGGCTATACTTTTCACCCGAGAAAATTAAGGAAACCTACTATAACTTCAATGATAATAAATATGAGTACCAAAATCAGCTATTTTAAGGTGCGCTGCAAAAACCGTAAGACGTACATGGAAACAATGTATGACGGAAATGTACCTCTTCAATAGTTCTACAAAAAAGTCCGCGATAGCATATATCTATCTTTCAAGGTTTACTCGGTATCACCTTTTAAAGGTATCCGAATGTTTCTCAAAATTATGCATTATTTGGGAGTATTTTTTTATGAATACGCTATTGATCCTTATCCAATTAAATACGTCGTTCATACCCATAATTTAATTTAGAACGAAATTGCCTTTTACATCATTCAATTATGATGAATACATCAAAAGATATGGCAGGTTGAAGATGAAATCGCACCAAAATGCGTCTCCGGCACGATACACAAACACCGGTATGCCGACGCGCATCGAGATGTGACGTCACTGTGGAGCATTTCCACTGCATTTGCGGGATGGAAGTGTTAGAACTCGAGGGAATGATTGGAATAATGCAATTAATCGCAAGTTTCATTGAAAATGCAATCAACTAACTATTTCAAATGAAATTTCTTCGATGTCTTTGTTTGTTGATCCTGGAATATATCAATGAAGCTGTATAAATATGGATGTTAGTGCAAAGTATTTACGAGTATTGGTTAGAGAATAAATTATTCAAGTTTCATTTAAAAACTTCGAATAAATGAAAATATTTTTATCATGTTTAGGAAATTTCTATGAATTATGAATTCGTGAAGTTTTTTGTCCATTTTTTTCATCATATTCTGAAAACTGATCTTCTTATTCAGATCCCGGTGTCTTAAGTTGGTACGGATTCTGCTCAAGCAAAGAATAACATCGAATGGAAGCTGAATACCATTTTTCAGTTTTGCAACCGTGTTATCTGCTAACATTTTGAAAATATTTTTTTCCTTAGATGAACTAATATTATAAAGAGATTTGTATGTTTGTGGATTTGTGGGTTTGATACGAGTTAACTCATAAGCTACTAGACCGATTTCAATAATTCTTTCACCCTTAGAATGCTACACTATCCCTGAGTAACATAGGCTATACTTTTCACCCGAGACAATTAAGGAAACCTACTATAACTTCAATGATAATAAATATGAGTACCAAAATCAGCCATGATCAGCTATTTTCAGGTGCGCCGTAAGACGTACATGGAAACAATGTATGACGGAAATGTACCTCTTTAATAGTTCTAAAAAAAATCAGCGATAGTATATATCTGTCGTTCATACCCAGTATTTAATTTAGAACGAAATTGCCTTCTACATCATTCAATTATGATGAATACATCAAAAGATATGACAGGTTGAAGATGAAATCGCACCAAAATGCGTCTCCGAGGTAGGCACTAGGCGGGTAGGAGAAGGTACCGAAGTGTGAGGGATGTATGAAAGTATTTTGGATTGCCTGATGCCCGTATGTTTATGATCACAAATCAGATCAACAGATGGCGCTGTAGTCGTTATTTAGGTTATTCATCAACTCTGCAACTAAACGGCTGGATCGAATTGAATGAATTTTTGTGTATACAGAACAACGTCTGTTGGGTCTGCTAGTGTTCTATAATGTGAATGTTTCATTTAGTTTTATCGGTATCATAATTTCATGAAGAACATCCTGTAAATTTTTTAATATTCACTTTATTGAATACTGCAGGTTCATATAAATTTGAATCCATGCATTCCATTTGTGCTATAAAACTACCCACTTTGCCTATTCAAATTCCTTATCCCTCTGCAGGAGGTTGCTAGTAGAAACAAGCTTTGTATCCCAGATCTTGTCCCCCTGTCATTGAGTGTTTTTACAAATTCTGATTCGTTGTTGAGTTATTGAGGGTGCACACTTTCAAATGGGACACCCTATATAGCCATAGCAAAGAATACGTCTCTTGTTGTTTTCTTTTTATGGGGTGTTTTATAATATAAATATGCACACGACTTCAGGATGTTGTAGCTCATCCAAAAATAGGATCGAAAGATTCTATTGATTTATTTTCTAAAATACACACTGTTTCGAGATACAGGGTGTAGAAATTGAAAAAAATTTTGCGAATATGTCTGGAACTTCTGATCATAGTAGTAGTAAGCTTTTCTTATGAAAATAAGGTATGTTTTTTCCGTGATTTGTTTAAACCTTAATTGGTGAGGGGTTTTGAAGGCTTAGTGTGTATTTTTCCCCTCAACTTTTAGGCTTATAAGGCGCCAAAAATTAAATGTACATTATTACATTTTCTACGATCAAGATAACGCTGTTATTCTTCAGCTTCTAATTAATCATTTTATTTTCAGATCCCACAAGCAGATCTCACAAAGAGTTGGCATATCCCAAGGCCCACACTAGCTCGAGATTCGCCGGGTTCGCAGGAATCATCGAGCACTAATAGCAGCCATGTAAGTTTCTCAAAATTGTTGCATTTTTTTCATTTATCTGAAGAATAAGTTGAAATGTGCCGTGGATTCGGTCCACGACATGGACAAGAAATATTCTAGCCAATAGTGTCCCCTGCTGGTTCAAAAATTAGCAGTGCTGTTTCTAAGGTGACGTAAGGAGACAGTACTGATGTCACCAAAGAACACAACTGGTCTAATTAGCTCCGAAGGTGGATGGCTCTTTATTCAAAACTGAGAATGGCCGAATGCAGTCCTGTTTTAATCTGGAAAGTTAAATTATTCGGTTATTTTCGATGCACGAGTGCAATTCGGAGGACTATTCCACTCGTCTTAATTTCCGCCAATCAGAATTGCGCAATTTCGAATTACAAATAGTTTCTAGTTCTCTGTTTGGCAGCTGCAAAACTTAATACCGTTCACGAAAGTTTGAGCGCATAATAAGCGTTTGTTTATTTATCTGAAGTTGGCAGTATTTGCTGCCATAACGTAAAATAAAGTCAACGTTGCCGAATGTATCAGGCCTCGTACGAAGAGCTTTCGAGTTATCAGAGAACTCTATGCAATATTGACAACATTGCGTATTAATCTGACAAGAAAATAAACAACGTAACCTAAAATGTTAATATACACAGTGGAATATTGCCAACCGACGGCTCAAACTTTCGTGAACGGACTATTATATTAAAATTTTAGACTATGTTGGTAATTTTCTTGTCAGATTGATAGGCAATGTTGTCAATATAACATAGAGTTCTCTGATAATTCGAAAGCTCGTCGGACGAGGCAGGGTACATTCGGCAACGTTGACTTTATTTTACGTTGTGACAGCAAATACTACCAACTTCAGATAAATAAACAAACGCCTACTATTATTATTTATGTGAAATTGACAGTATTTGCTGCCACAACGTAAAATAAAGTCAACGTTGCCGAATGTACCCGGCCTCGCCCGACGAGCTTGCGAGTTATCAGAGAACTCTATGCAATATTGACAACATTGCGTATCAATCTGACAAGAAAATAAACAACATAACCTAAAATTTTAATTGGTTTCGTGCACGTTTGACAACTGACAGCACATCGGAGGTATAACAACCCCACTTTTCCTATGTAAATCATAGCAAAACAACGAGAGATTTTGGTTTTTCTCAAGTGTTTCAGTTGATTTATTGCTTCTTTGGACTGAAAAATCGTGAAAATGGACCTATAAAATTGTTTAATAAGTTCAGATCATATTCATCGAGGACGATATGTAGAAAAATATCAGTTTTGTGTATTCACCCTTGTCAACTGTAGAAGGAAGATATTTATCCATCTAACTTAGCTCTTTTCAAAAATAAAATGTATCCTGATATTATCAGTTATTCAGTGGAAACATAGAATGTTGCTGCAGTGAATATTTATAATATTTATTCTTCAATAAATGGAAAGAAGAAAAATTATCAATTTGTTTATTGAAATGAAAGCCCATGAATTCCATGATTTTATTGAAAAAATGGAGGATTTTATCAATATTAACAACTAAATTTCAATTATTCACAACGTAGAAAACGATTCCTATTAAATACAAATTAAAAAAATAAATAAATATTTTGTCGAAAGTGAAGCATTCATCATTCAATACAAATCAATAAATTATAGTCTCTTGTATAAATAAAAACTTAATTATCTAATAAGTAATTGTAAAAAATTTTAAATACAGAGTTAGAAGTAAGTATGCTTATGCTATATTCTATAAAATAGTGAAAAGCGGAGATAGCAGTTACCTTTTACTTGTCTCATATAAAAAACAAAAGATATACTATAAATCAAAGAACATCCAGATGAGTTTTAATCCAGTGATATGATTTCAGGACATATATTTATAAAAACTCAAGTTATCACAATAATTTTGTCCATTAACAAGTACTCTTCGTCTCCTTTCTCTAACGGGTGAATTGGAAATACATCCTGTAATGTTCTATATTTCCTCCTTTTCCAAATATGAATCCTGAAACTGGCTAATCTCTTTGTCTTCTTGATTTAATGGATAATAATATCAGGATACTTTTTATCATCGGAATAAGACACATTAGATAGATAAATCTTCTGCAGTAGATAAGGGTGAATGCACAAAACTGATATTTTTCTACATATCGTCCTCGATGAATATGATCTGAACTTATTAAACAATTTTATAGGTCCATTTTCACGATTTTTCAGTCCAAAAAGCAATAAATCAACAGAAACACTTGAGAAAAACCAAAATCTCTCGTTGTTTTGCTATGATTTACATAGAAAAAGTGGGGTTATTATACCTCCGATGTGCTGTCAGTTGTCAAACGTGCAAACCAATATACACAGTGGAATATGCCAAATTTCCATGGCCAACCGACGGCTCAAACTTTCGTGAACGGACTGTACCTATATACATAATCCATGCTGATTGCTGAATAATCAATCACTCATGTAATAGTCTTGTCAAATATCTACCATTCAGGCATCTAATTTTTCCTGTGAGAAAAAAATGGAAAAAACACAAAGCAAAGTTATATTTTTTTACAAAAAGCATTCGTGCAGTTTCAAAAATCCTAGTATTCGCCTCCGATTTTTTTTGCCACCATCACTCGATTTTTTTCAGGAAAAATTAGATGTCCTCGTGATAATACTCTCCAATATTTATCGATTGACTTGACAATTTATTTACCATGCCATTATCGCTAGGCTCTTTCCCTTTCTATAATGCAATTTTACACTCAACACTCAAATTCACTCCATATTCATGGAATATTATCCTCAACTCATTATAATTTTGTTTACTCATTACTAAATCAAACTTTTTTACAGAGCGCACGGTCAGGCTCGCTTCTATTGACGGCGGCCAACTTGGCCCAAGTCCAAAAAGCAGAATTGACAAAAGAAGTAAGCAGTAGTATCAGGGATCAGAATATTCAATACTACCTGGATCAGTACCCTCAGAACGATAATTTCCCCGGATTGGTTCCTAAAAAGCAGGAACCAGATAACGCTTCCTTAGCTAGTTCTACACATTTCACAGTTATTAATATGCATACTAAACCGCCCAAACCGAGAAGTTTTTGTAGAAAACACCAGCTGACTGTTTTGGTGGTTACTATGTCGACGCTTTTTACTATTGGAATCATGGCTGCCATTTGGTTTTTAGAAAGTGAGTACTAGTATAGTTGAATTATAAAAAAATTAAGAATGCTCTGAGCAATGGCGTTTGAGCACTTGTTCATTAGAGGATATGACCTCAAAATTTTGTATAAGACTTGAGATTAATTATTTTAAATATATAAATACAAAATTTCAGCACGATCGGTATAATATTCTGGAAATTATTCAAAAACTGAAATATTTAAAAACTTGGCAATTTAAAAATTAAATTTTATGGCTCTGTTGATGCGATCCCCTCGAAATTTTTCACGAACATTCAGTATATCAATCTTCATCCACAAAATAAATTTCACTCGAATCGGATATCTTAAGCCCGTTCGGCATTGAACTCCGCGAGCAGACGGATTTTTTAGTCACGTGACCACAGATCGTACAGATCTTAGTCTAAGGTACAGATTCATCTGTAATATCTGCGAATAAACGAACGATACAGAGCATCAGGTGCCGTATTCTCGAGAAGTGATATTCGAAAACGTATACGAACTTCATTGCGCGGTGTGCATTTTTGCAGGTAAAACAGGGACTCGCGCAATGAAGTTCGTATACGTTTTCGCATATCTCTTCTCGAGAATACGGCACCAGGCCGAAGAACATACTGCTCTGTTCTACTTTCATAGGTTATGAGATTGCAAAGATCACTATTTTGGGAAATATGCTCATCTTTTAACGATACTTTCACCCTTTTCGTAGCTCTACAGCTCGTACAGATTCATCTGTAATATCTGGGAATAAATGAACGGTACAGAGCATCTGCCACACAACATATTGCTCTGTTCTACATTTATAGATTATGAGATTTCAAAGATCACTATTTTGGGAAATATGCTCATCTTTTAACGATACTTTCACCCTTTTCGTAGCTCTTCCGTAAAATCTCAATTAAATAATTAGGTGCAAAGGCACTGAATGCAAAGAAAACGAGGAATGCAATATCCCCTTCTGGTCGTTCACTACGACGATAGTTTTACTGAAAGATCCGAATTAATTAATTACGCGAAAAAGAAACGGGAAAGCAATATCTCCTCCTGACTATTCATAACTACGATAGCTCTATCGAAAATTTTTAAAGAATTAATTAGGTTTTTAATGAATAAATGAAAACAGAAGAATAAAAGTGTTGATAAGTATTAGAATTTTTCAATCTATCGGTTGTCGGATCAGGAAACTCAACATAAAACAAAATATATATATAAAAAACATACAATTCTACAGTGCGTTCACGAAAGGTTGAGCCGTCGGTTGGCCATGGAAATTTGGCATATTCCACTGTGTATTGAAATTTTAGGTTATGTTGTTTTTTTCTTGTCAGATTGATACGCAATGTTGTCAATATTGCATAGTTCTCTGATAACTCGATATGATGATGATATTATACGTTATGACAGCCAATACTGCCAACTTCAGATAAATAAACAAACGCCTACTATGCGCTCAAACTTTCGTGAACGGACTATATGGATAAAATCGTTTTGATCCGTCGAAATAGACCGAGCGAAAAGATCGACATCCGATTGCTCAGATTTTTATACCGAACGATCCAGATGTGTACTACCGTCAATAAGGATGTAATGAACGAACGGTTCAGATCGATCCGACCAGTCCGATGTCGATGCCGAACGCCCCTAGTATATCAATCTTCATCCACAGAATAAATTTCACTCGAATCGGATATCTTGTTACATACTGTATTCGTTTTGCGGTATTTCGAGCTCCTGAGCTGTACCAGTGCTTGTGCCCAGCCAATGGGAAGCCGTATTTCGAGCTTTTGAGTTACTCAGGAGCACGAAATATCTCAAAACGAATAGGCTAATAGTAGTAAACTTACAAAAGTACATCAAAATTAGAGTCAATCTTAAACAAATTTAACATAATGTTCTCTGTAATTGATATTGTTTTTCTTTTCAGAACGAGCCCAACAAAGAAGAATGCTATGGTCTTAATGAATAGAAGACGATCTCCTAAAGTGGTTAAGATGTATTAGTATTTTAAGTTTTGTGTTTTAATGTTTTATTTATTTCTGACAACTCCACTGGTGGAGCCTTCATGTAAAAAACATTTAATAATCTTCTGTGATATTCTCAAAAATTTTATCAATATGTATTATAGTTTTATTTATTGTTTGCTGCAGAATTTGAAATTTCAGCTAAACGTAAGAAAACATGTAGTTCAATTTAACCTTATTTATATATTTATTTGGATCGAGTTTAGATTGGGGAAACTGCAATAAAGTTACCTTGTTACTTTTCTGTTTTATTCTAATTCCTCCTCCTGAACTCATAACTCCTCGAAATTACTCAAAGAACTCAAATTTGATTCGTCAAAACTGTAGGTAGTCTATCTATTGACTTAGTTAGAATAGTTAGATCCACACACGCAACTTTGCGACTGGTATATTTTTATGGTTCTGTGTTAGGGCCCATACTGTTTATTTTCTCGTGAATGAACTACGTCAATACAGTGGAACTTTCTTATTACGAAAGCGCTAAATCCGCAAAAAAAATTCGTTATAAATTTCGTTGTACAGCAAAATTTGTTTCTATAGTCGGCAATATCGCGGTCGACTTCACTGATAAATTTAAGTGTATCATTCACACGTAAGCACTTGCTTTTAGACATTTTGGAACAACTTTTCAACTAGCGTAATGGTTAGATTGCAACCAAACAGCCAGGGGTGTATATAAAACTGTTTCAGAAAGATATCTCTGTCCGCCGTAATGATTTAGTTTGAGGTCGGGATTCATTACGTACGTCCTGAAAATTTTCGGAAAAAACCCACCATTATACCTTCTTACCAATACCCATTGAAAGACCAAAGAGTGATGTTCTTTGAATATTTCGTTATAGAGAGAATTTACTTCGTTTAAGAGGGGGTTTTTAACATGGAATTTGGATTCAAGGTGCAATGTCTTGTATGAAATTCGTTATAGGGAAGTTCCACTGTATAAAGATTCATGATTTTTATCAAATTTGTTGAGACATCTTGGACAGAACATACAGATAAATTTCTGAGGGGACTATTTTATTAATATCGAAATTATTTCGGAAAATTTTTCGAAATCACTTTCTCAATCACAAAATCTACTGCGTTGTATAGAGATCACATTCTAAAAGACAAGATTCGAAAAAATTATTATAATTGTTATTACAATAATAAAATTGTAGATTGTAGAATTGTAGATAGATGACAATAACGAAGAAAAAGAATGTGAAAGTTAAAAAAGGTCCTAAAGGTTTAGGAAATACGATACTATCAGAAAAAAATGTTTAGCTGTTTTGTGTTATTTATTCGAATCAAATACTACGTATGACAATATATAATTTAAAAATATTTACAAATGTACACTTAGTGTGGTGTGCAATGAAAAAATACAAAATGGAAAAACTTTGTTGAATGACGAAGAAGTTAATTTACAGAAATCTGGAAATACTCAATTAATATTCGAAAACACAAAAAAAATTGATTCAACTAATCAATTACAGATGATGTATAACAATTTTACAATTTGAAAACCATTATTACTGCTAATAGCTCTACTATTCCACACAAGTTTTTTCATTTCCATTCAATAAATTTCAGTTACGTGATGAATGAAGCTTTGAGTTGCCTATACTGACTGGAACGTGATGTTATATATAATTACCTTAAATAAAAAATTACGATAATCATCCTCCTTGGTAAATAATAAATTATAAATCATCATTCTTTACACCGAAATTTCCTTGCAAAAAATTGTCAGCATACTACCTTTCACATATTCAACATCAAAATATTCAACTAAGTAAAAAATTTAAAGCAATGATCAATAGATCTTAATCTCATTACACTTATTCTTAATGCAGTGAAGTCTTTTAAAATAACTAAAATAATGTTTTAAATATTTTTATGCAATACAGTTACAATACAGAAGTTTCGTTGATTGAAATTCAGCAATTGCCATCCACAGAAATATTGTAATTTTTTTAAACTAAAATAATTAATATATGGAAATTTAATAGGCTGTTTTATTTACAAATGGGATAAGTATTCATATCCTACGATGCAGTTAATGCGTTTATTCCTAAAAAAATTAGGAACGATATTACAGTGTCTAAATATTTCGTTTCCAAAAAGATGAAATTGTGTAGAGATAAAATGCCTAGGTAGCCGAATTCTCTTTTTTATATTTATTATTTCCAAACACAAATGGAATCAACAAAAGAAGTTGGTTGTCAAAAACAGGGTTCAGAATGCACAATTGTTCGGAAAATGTGGAGAAAAACAATTCGAGCATAGATTTATGCATTTTAAACCATATTTTTGGCAGCCAACTTTCAAAATATTACATCCAGTTTCAAAGCTGCAGTTGTATTTCCTGGGAATATTTATCATAGGTACATATTATTGTATACCATGAGAAATGAGAGATTCAAGCGAACAAAAATTCCCACCGACTTTTTCAAAAACGCTTATATTTTGAGAATGTTCGATTGAAAATTAGGGTGCTTTTTCGATTCTTAGTCAATATGACGTAAAAAACAATAATTCGCTTAACGAAAAATGAGGTTTTTGGACAAATAGATAAAATTATAAGCCTGTGAGTTAACAAAAAAAATTATCTTCGGGTGTGTTGCGTACAATATTTATTCGCAAGCACTGGATTTTGAACTATACTCCATCCAAATCCAAGAGGCCAGCGTAAACAAACTAGAAACACGATTCGGTCGCTCTTATTGGTCGAAGCTTCAGGAACGCCCACTTTCGACCAATAAGAGCGACCAAATCGCGTTTCTAGTTTGTTTACGCTGGCCTCTCGGATTTGGACAGACTATAGCCATTTCTATGTATTATTTCGTCGTGATAAAGACTTTTCAACATAAAAATAAGCTTATTTCGTGAATCATCATATCATTCAGATGAATATTGCAATTAAAAAGAGGGAAATCAAGTCAAGTTGAGGTTATTTGATAATGTTCATATTTTTACGTTGATTTTGTAGTTTTAATGAACTGATAATCCACAAAATAAGCCTTTCTTCATCTTGAGAACCCAGTGACAGCTTGTGACGTCACACTAATACGGCGTATAATAATATCACTGCGTAGTAAAACCTGATCTGATTGGCACACCGAAGCAACCCGATGTAATTCATAAACGCCTTGCCACCAAAGATAACTTATAAATTCCGTGGTCACTCACTTCATTCATAAGTAGCTTAAGTGTCGCTTCTTTGGCATTCTGTGACTTTCTCAGAGTAAAAAGTAAACATAGAGATGCCCCTGCGTGAATAGTACTGCATTGTGACTAACCAAGTTTTAGAGTGAGATGAAAAGTATTTTACTGCCGAACTGGGGTGAAGTAAACAATAGGTTAGATTTTCATTTCCTCAATTTCTGAATATAATACCACATTTTCGAAATTTCACCATAGCTTCAGTTACCAGAATAACCCTTAAGAAACTGCCAACAAATCAGTAAAATCATTCAGTTTATGAACGTCAAATCGAAATGAAAATGTAAACACGACGCATCCAACAACTAAACACTAACAGACGATGTTGCCAAATCGACAGAATTGTCTGTAACACACGCTAGTCGTTAGTATCAGAGTAGGGGAGCGGTAAACCAATTATCCCAATACGGAATAAAGATATGGCACAAGTTCGCAACGCCGAACGTTGTTCGCGTTCATAAACAGATTCTACTTGACTGCGTCAACAAACAAGTGAAGGCATCTCTAGGTTTACTTTTTACTCTGATATGATTTTACCTACTACAAGTTTAAAACGCGTCGATTTAAAATTTACCCATTACATAGCCTTCAACTTCTCCACACATTTCTTTTCAGACATATATCGAGGACAATGCGCAATTGCCAAATTTCACAAAATTTCCTTTAACTATCTTACCTAGCTATAGTTCCTATCAAAGTCGGATAGCTACATATAATTTGGAAAATATCCTTTCTGCAACGCGAACGCGTCGTGGTGGAAGGAAGCTTCTGCCATCGTTTGATTTTCCTTTTCCGTGGTCTCCATCTTGAGTTTCATCTCGGTCGGTAGATTGTTGTGGTCCGTTTCTTCAGGGCGAGGGGCCATCGCCGCTATCGTTTCCGGTGTTAAACCCAGACCGATGAGTTTTGGGGGACCTGGTACTACCGAGACCATCTGGTAATTGTTTATCATGTCTTGTTGAGGAGGGGCTTGGATATGATTGATCATCTGGAAGGAATACAGTTTTTTATGATCAATGAACAAATACACTGCGCAAAAAAATTAACGCATATTATGGAAATCTCAACTGAAGGCGTTCTCAATGATAATTATTTTTATCAGAATTATGCATGCATATGTTATCCGCTTTCAACGTTTTCTTCAATACAAGATGTTTTTTCCCAGCAGGAATAAAAAAAGATGAGATTATCAGATTTTGAATGTATTGGCTCCATTCTGAAATTAGTTGTTCTCGATCAATTCTAGTGATCAATAGTTTTTCTTTCGTTTGATTTTCTACACTCGATCGCTATGCAACGCGAAACACGCAATTTGACCCAAGAGGAATGTGCCCAAGCGGGAGTTTTGCGAGAAAAAGGGTGGACATACACAAGAATTGCAGAAAGGTTTGGAGTTTCCCATAGAAGTGTGTCCAGAATGTTGCAGCGATTCAGGGAGACAGGTATGAATGCTGGAAGACCAGGACATGGTAGACCACGGGTAACAACTGCCATTCAAGAACGTTACTTGAGAGTTTCTTCATTGAGACAACGGTTTGCAACCGCTCGCCTCCTTCAAAATCAGCTTGAGCAAACTCATGGGGTTCAAATTAGTACTCAGACAATAAGAAATCGCCTCAAAGAATATGATTTAAGGCCTCGTGTCGCGGCAAGAAGCCCAGCAGTGCAATTTCATGAATACTACTGGTTTCGAGGGAGGATCGATTTTGGTATGGGGTGGAATATCTTTGACTGCTCGCACAGACCTAGTGGTCGTTGATAATGGAGCTATGAATGCTGATAGGTATATAAGGAACATTCTTGAAGAGCATGTAGTGCCATTTGCCCCATACATTGGTGAAAATTTCATTTTTATGGACGATAATGCCAGACCCCATCGTGCGCGCATCGTTCAGGAGTACATTGAAGAGGTTGAAGTCTCTCGATGGAATGGCCAGCAAGGAGTCCAGATCTCAATCCTATTGAGCAGGTTTGGGACAACCTCAATAGAAGGCTGAGAAGTTCAGAAAATCATCCAGCTACTCTTAATGACTTAGGAATCCAACTCAGAGAAATCTGGGAAGGATTAGATCAGAACATTTTAAGATCATTTTGAGTATGAACCGTCGTTGCCGAGCTGTAATTAACGCAAGTGGTGGAAATACCAAGCACTAAATCACTTATCAACATTCCAGTATTTTGAAAATTGTTAATTTCTTTTTTTTCACATAAGATTCGGTGTAATCCTGAATTTTTCTTCCATTTAATGTGTCTTGTTTCGTTCAAAACCTTCCTGAGAGTACATAAAAATAAGTTATAAAGTCAATGTAGAGTTAACTTTCATTAAAATTGAGATTTCCAGAATGTGCGTTAATTTTTTTGCGCAGTGTATGAATAATATTAGGAATGTGAATAAGCTTGGGCGGATATAGCACTCGTTTAAGTTTAACGAGCGCTCAAAAATAACACTCTCAAAATTTCTTACTGTTCCTTACCTGCGGTAGAGGTTTCTCGTCTTCCACCTTGGGTTTAGTCCTAAATCTCACAGGAATCGGGTCCAATATCGGGGTGACAGGCTCCACCCTGTGACCTCCCTTGAGATCGGGCGGTGTTTCAACCCAGTGCCCCGTCGATCTCCTATGGGCCTTGAGTTGTCCGGACTGTATAAAACGTGCTGGACACATGCCACACCCGTAGGGACGAGCTCCTGTATGTCGCCTCATATGCAAGGCTAAATCGTTGGATTGAGTGAAAGCTCTACTGCAAATACTACATACGTAGGGTCTTTCGCCTGTGTGTACTCTGGTATGTCGTAACTGTGGAAAATACGTTTGTTAAACATCAGATAAATATATTCCCAATCATTCTTATGGGTTTTACAATAAGAGGTGTTATTTTGAATAGCCCGCTATTTTGTTAGATGTCACGTTGGAAGCTGTCATTTTTTGACATTTGACAAGTAGAAACTACGCCATTAATAAAAATAGACCTATACTCGCTTCGAGAACGCATTGAAATTATTAAAACTCACTATAAAATGGTGAAAATTTGGCAGTTTTTTTGACGGTTCTTAAAAGTCGAACATTTATGGGTCGTCGTGAAGCAATAAAAAATTTGGTTGAAAAATTCGAGCTGTTGGGACAAGTTAGCGATGTGAAGAATAAAACCCGTGCACGTCGCTCAAAAACAGCCGAGAATATTGCTGCTGTAGCCGAAAGTGTTGAAGAAAACCCAGGTTTTTCCATTCCTCGTCGTTCTTTGGAATTAGGGCATTCTACAAACGTCATTACACCATATTTTGCATAAGGATTTGAGTCTTAAGGCTTATCAAGTTCAGTTAACACAAGAATTCTAGCCAGCCGATCATCAACAACGTCGTGTCTTTGCTGATTGGGTCGTTGAAATGCATGAAAATGATCCGGAATTCCATAGAAAAATAATCTTGAGTGAGGAGGACCATTTCCACCTCGGTGACTTCGTCAACAAGCAAAATTGTCGCATCTGGGGCTCGGAAAACCCAAGAGTTATTGTTGAAAAGCCTCTCTATCCTTAACGTGTGACTGTTTGGTGCGGTTTATGGTTCGGTGGAGTCATTGGACCTTACTTTTTCGAAAATGAGGCTGGAGCAACAGTTACGGTGAATGGATTGCGCTAACGAGAGATGATTGATGATTTTTCATGGCCGAAATTTGATAGTATCGATCTAGACAACGTTTACTTTCAACAAGACGGAGCTACGTGCCACACAAGCAACGAAACCATTGGTCTTTTGCGGGAACAGTTTCCGGACCGTGTTATTTCTCGAATAGGTGATCACAATTGGCCAAAGAGATCATATGATTTTCACCTTGCGACTTCTTCCTATGGGGCCACGTGAAAGATGTCTACGCCAAGAGCCCTGTGACGATTCAAGACTTCAAAGATGGAATTCGTGAGGTCATCGAGGACATAGGGCAGCCAATTTGCGATTTAGTTATGGAAAAGTTCACTAAAAGATATGGTCCTGTGAGCGTGGTCGTGGTGGTCATTTGTCTGATGTTTTTTTTCCACTATTAATGGCATAGCTTCTTCTTCATAATGAAATAAACATCCATTCATTTATATGAAAAAATAAAAACGGCATTTTTCTTTAAATATTAAAATAACACCTCTTATTGGAAAACCCTTTATAATCAAGGGTGTTTCAATAAGAGCGTAAGATTTGAATTTCGCGTCATGTTTGACAGTCATGATGTCATATAACTATGACATTGACAGATGGGAGTTAGATAGAGGAAGTTCGAGAAATAAGTGGAAGTGGAGTATAGTGGAAAAGTCAAATCAATAATTATTCCAATAATTTGCTACAGGAAACCATGTTTTATTGTACGCTGAAATCTTACGCTCTTAACGAAACAAAAACTGAGTGACATTGACGCAAAACAGAACGCGTGCCATCACTTGACACGTTACCATTGAAAACCGAGCTGTTTTCACGAACAGTTACTTAGAATAGACACTTACCAATTTGTTGCTTTTATTGAATGATTTTCCACATAGCGTACAAAGATATGGCTTTTCCCCAGAATGTGTTCGTTCGTGGCATTTCAGATCATGCGATCTAGGGAATCCTTTACCGCACTGGCCGCATTTGTACGGACGCTCTCCAGTATGTCGCCTCATATGAACAATCTAGAAACATAGAACTGAATATTTATAACATTCAAAAAGAGAAGCTGGTGAATATATGAATTTCAGTGTCCTGCAGATACATAAATGACCATTTGTTTCAGGTACATTCAACAAATAATGTAAAAACATCCAAATTCTAGAGCCACTTCATAACCACAGATTCGAGGAAAGGTTCGACGACCTTGTAGGTTAGTTTGGCACCACCGCACGCACGTTCTTTCCGCAAATGAAGGCGGGATGAACGCGTAGAAAATATACCGTAAACTGAAGCAACACGCTGGCTGATAAAATATGCTGTGTTGCCAAACTTACCTTCAATACTGTCTTCTCACAAATTTGTGGTTATGTTGTGCCTCTAGAATTTCGATATTTTTGCATTAAAAATTAAGCCCGTTCGGCATTGACCTCAGCGAGCAGACGGATTTTTTAGTCACGTGACCACAGATCGTACAGATTCATCTGTAATATCTGGGAATAAATGAACGGTACAGAGCATCTGCCACACAACATATTGCTCTGTTCTACATTTATAGATTATGAGATTTCAAAGATCACTATTTTGGGAAATATGCTCATCTTTTAACGATACTTTCACCCTTTTCGTAGCTCTTCCGTAAAATCTCAATTAAATAATTAGGTGCAAAGGCTCTGAATGCAAAGGAAACGACAGATCCTAATTAATTAATTAATTAATTAATTAATTAATTAATTACAAGAAAAAGAAACCTGAAAGCAATATCTCCTCCTGCCCATTCATAACTACGATAGCTATATCGAAAAATTTTAATGAATTAATTATGTTTTTAATGAATAAATGAAAACAGAAGAATAAAAGTGTTAGAAGTGTTGTCAGATCAGGAAACCCAACATAAAACAAAAAATATATAAAAAACATAAAACTCTATAGATAAAATCTCTTTCCTCCGTCGAAATAGACCGAGCGAAAAGATCGACGTCCGATTGCTCAGATTTTTATGACGAACGCTCCAGATGTGTACACCCCTATTGAATATCCCTGAAAAAAAAGCCTCAAATCGTAATTTAGATAATTAAAGGTGATTTTGAACTGAAAATGAGCAATAATTCAGTGAAAAGAATTATTTGAAGATGAAACATTTTTGGAATTTGAGACCCCATATCTTCTAAACTAAGACAGACCGCTAACACAATACAATAATTTTAAAATGATCTCTATGTGCAGGTAAACAATATTGAATAATTTACCGGGATGCTCATAATTAATAAATTTTTCAGAAAAAAAGCTTACCATGTTACTAGAATTATTGAACTCCTTTCCACAATAGATGCACAGGTGCAGTTTAGAAGGATCTTTAATTCCAGTATGAATTCTCTGATGAGTTTTCAAGTTATCAAGTCGGTTGAACGCTTTACCACAATCAGAGCACACGTGTCTTTTGTCTTGGAGAAGGTGAACTTTAGTGTGTCTCGCCAAATGGTCAGATCTGAAAAAAAGAAAAGATTTGACGTTTTTGGGTATGCAGACGGTCTAGATATCTCGATTCTCACATCTCTAGAGCCTACTCTGAACTTTATACCCCGTTTACATATAATTGAGCACAAAGTTGGCGTTTGTTTATTTATCTAAAGTTGGTAGTATTGACTGTCATAACGTAAAATAAAGTCAACGTTGCCGAATGTACCCGGCCTCGGCCGACGAGCTTCCGAGTTATCAGAGAACTCTATGTAATATTGACAAAATTGCGTATCAATCTGACAAGAAAATGAACAACAAAACCTAAAATTTTAATATACACAGTGGAGTATGCCAAATTTCTAAGGACTTAAGGGTTTTCCAAAGAGGTGTTATTTTGAATAGACCGCTATTTCGGTCGATGTCACGTTTGAAGCTGTCATTTTATGATATTTAACAAGTAGAAACTACGCCATTAATAAAAATGGAACGATACACGCTTCAAGAACGCATTGAAATCATTAAAATTCACTATAAAAATGGTGAAAAGTTGGCAAAGACGGTTTGTAAAACTCGAACATTTTTGGGTCGTCGTGAAGCACCTTGTCGGACCGGAATAAAGAAATTGGTGGAAAAATTCGAGTTGTTGGGACAAGTTAGTGATGTGAAGATAAAACCCGTGCCCGTCGCTCAAGAACAGCCGAGAATATTGCTGCTGTAGCTGAAAGTGTTGAAGAAAACCCAGGTTTTTCCATTCATGATTTTTTATGGCCGAAATTGGATAGTATTGATCTGGACAACGTATACTTTCAACAAGACGAAGCAATGTGCCACACAAGCAACGAAACCATTGATCTTTTACGGGAAAAGTTTCCGGACCGTGTTATCTCTCGAAGAGGTGATCACAATTGGCCACCGAGATCTTGTGATTCAACACCTTGCGACTTCTTCCTTTGAGGCCAAGTGAAAGAGAAGGTCTACGCCAATAACCCAGCGTCGATTTAAGACCTCAAAGATGGAATTCGTGAGGCTATCGTGGACATAGGGCAGCCACTTTGGGATTTGATAATGGAAAATTTCATTAAAAGGATATGGTCTTGTAAGCCTGGTCGTGGTGGTCATTTGCCTGATGTTATTTTCCACTATTAACGGCATAGCTTCTTTTTTATAATGAAATAAACATCCGATCATTCATATTGAATTTTTGAATATCAAAATAACACCTTTTATTGGAAAACTCTTTACTTTGTGCCCAATAATATATGAACAGAGTATGAAAGCTTTAACTACTCGTTTTGCTAAAGATTTCCATTGATTTCGAGTTTTATGTCGTAAATTAATCTATATATTGAATGATATGCATATACAGTGTGTTTGGTCATGAGTTAGCATCAAATATGCCTAATTTTATCGACAAAAAGACCCAAACTTGGAAGTTTACCCCCTTAGTTTTGAAGTAGCCCGTATTTTAAATTTACTTTTTTATTTTCGTTGACCCTTCCAAATAATATCGATTTCTTTGGACATAAGGGTCCTACAGATGTGAAAAAAATGTTTTTTGAAAGATGATATTACCGCCTTTTATAAAAGTATAACAATATAGAAACATTTAACTTGAAAACGCCATAAAAAAAATTTTTTTAAAAGTTTTAGTAAGAATATGTACTGATTTTCTTAGTAAATTCGCAATAGTACAAGAACTAGCACATTGAAGCATAATTTTTTTTCAATGATTTAACACGCAAAGATATTAGCTACAAAACAACACTCACATCATATCTGTAAGTTACATAATTTGAGAGTTATTGCTGCTCGAACATGATCACTACGCGAGCAAAAGACACAAGACAGGTCGTCATGAAGGCCACTGCCTGTCTACAGAGCAGAGGCGGCCATTTTGACCAATTTTTATGATTAATTTGTTTGTTTGATCATTGAAAATTATCGTAAGTACAGTACTGAGGTTTTTTTTATTTTATCAATTTTCATAAGGGTTATGTTCGAATAGCAATAACTCTCAAATTATGTAACTTGCAGAAATGACGTGAGTGTTGTTTTGAATGTTTTGTAGCTTGTGTCCTTGCGTGTTGAATCATTGACAAAAAAAGTATACTTCAATGTGCTAGTTCTTGTACTATTACGGATTTACTGAGAAAATCAGTACATATTTTCACTATGAACTTTTTTAAAGAATTTTTTATGGCGTTTTCAAGTTGAATGTTCTTATATTGTAATACTTCATTGAAAGGTGGTAGTATCATCTTTCAAAAAACATTTTTTTCACATCTGTAGGACCTTTATGTCCAAAGAAATCGATATTATTTGGAAGGGTCAACGAAAATAAAAAAGTAAATTTAAAATGGGGGACTCCAAAACTAAGGGGGGTGAACTTTCAAATTTGGGTATTTTTGTCCATAAAATTGGGTATATTTGATGCCCTTAAATTATCGCTAACTCGTGACCAAACACACTGTATAAATAAAAAAGTAAATTTAAAATGGGGGACTCCAAAACTAAGGGGGGTGAACTTTCAAATTTGGGTATTTTTGTCCATAAAATTGGGTATATTTGATGCCCTTAAATTATCGCTAACTCGTGACCAAACACACTGTATATAGCCATAAAGAACACAATATAACAAACCTTGTAAACGTTTTTTCACAGATAGCACATTTCAAATCCTCTTCGCTGGAATTCTGATGTGTCTTCAGATGCCTTATTAAATGCTCTCCTCTACTAAACTGTTTATTACACATCGTACAAGCGTAGGGCTTGTTCACGTGTCCTTCTTCAATATGTTTCTTCAAGTGCTCTTCAGTGGCGTAGGCGTTGTCGCACTGGGTGCATTTGTGAATAAGGACAGCACGATGCAAGATCATATGGCGAGTTAAGTGGTTGGCTCTGCTGAACTCGGTCAGACAGACATGGCAAGTATGGACTTTTGAAGGTTTTTTCTTATCCGGAGCAGTGAAGGGATCTTCTTCCTTCTCCGGGTTATTATCTAGATAGCTTTCATCTGTAAAAAACGATTGTGGAAATTCAGTGGAAATCATTTTGACAAGTTGAATGGAATTGTTTACTTATGGTGAGACTTTAAGAATATGCAGTCTGGCACCAATGTCAACGTTTTATGACGTTGTGCCATGGCTTCAGTCATAGAGTAGCCATCATTGAATTAAACGTGGTATCAGATCCGCCATATTACTACCACCTAACGTCAAATTTGACAATCGTTGAATTTTTTGTGAAAATAGTGATTTTTGCGCCTTTTTCTAGTTAAATTGTAATTTTTTTCTGCTTAATAATATACAATAAAATGGTATTCTGTGCTGTGAGGCTTTCTTCAAGCAGAGAAGATAAAGATAAGAAGAAAATTAGAGGAAAAACATATCACAGATAGTGATGAATACTGAACAGATCCGCATTGGAAATTTTTGCAAGTCTGTATTGGTAATGTGATATCTTTTTATATGTGTATATTATCGCCTGCAGAAAAATTGTTTCTTTGATATTCAATTGACCTTATTTGAACAGGTTTCCTAAAGACCCAACACGTCGTATTTTTTTGGGTTAAATCTGTGAACCGAAAAACTGGCAACTTAATTCAATCCTGAACTTTCCGCATTATTGGTACCCGACTAAGCCCTGCCCAGTGGTACTATTTTTCCTTACTCAATTGTATGTCATAACGTCTCCTCTCTATTATATCTTGATGGCTTCAGTCAACAGACCTAACTTTGAATAAAATTGAAAAAAATAGCGACTACATAATTAGAAACAATAAAACAATACCTCAACTTTTAAGATAATTGTAGTGAACTTTACGGAATAATGCAAATTTCTATATTTACTTTACAAGATTCATTCAATATAAAAAAGTAACTTGAATAACTCATTGAAAGTAAACAACAGCCATAAATTTCCGAAATTTGACTACAAAATTCGAAAATTCATAGGGATAAAATTTCAGAGTGAAAAGTAAACCTAGAGATGCCTTCGCGCATTTGTTGTCGCAGCCAAGTAGAATCTGTTTACGCACGTGAAAAACATTCCGGCGTTGCGAACTTGTGCTGTAACTATATTCCGTATAAGGATAATTGGTTTACCGCTCCCCTACTCTGATACTCTGATACTAACGCCTAGAGTCTGTTACAGACAATTATGTCAGTTTGGCAACATTGTCTGTTAGTGTTAAGTTATTGGATGCGTCGTGTTTACATTTTCATTTCGATTTGACTTTCATAAACTGAATTATTCTGCTGATTTGATGGCAGTTTATTGTTGCTATAAGATAATCCGGAAATTATAGCTATAGCAGAATTACGAAAATGTTGCATTATATTCTGAAATTGTAGAAGTGAGAATCTTACCTCTTGTTTACTTCAACCCAGTGCGGCACTGAAATGCTTTCCATCTCACTCTAGAGTTTGGTTTATTATCATACAGAACTAAGGCTCTGAAAAGGGGAGTATACCAGACAGCCATGCTGGGTCCAAACACAGACTCGAAAATTACAGAACTATTCGAATGAAATGAAATCTGTAATCGAATAAATGCTAATGCTTACCTGTCTAGTCTCCAACTTTATTGTTTTGAATAAAAAATCAATACTTTCTATTAACTTTTCTTCAAAAAAAGCACGCAGCTAACAATAGAGCACAATAACTGAGAAATTGACATTACCATCTGTAATTTTCGAGTCTATGGTTGGACCCAGTCAGCCTGTCTGGCATAGGTACCTATCTTTCTAGTGCTCTAACAGAACTATTCACGCGTAAGGGCATCTCTATGTTCACTTCTTAATCTGAGGATAAATTGTTTTTTTAAGTTGAAACTACGGAAAAATGCACAGTCTGGCAGCACTGCCAAAATTTTATGACGTCTTACCATTGCTTCAATCAACAGACCTGACCTAACCTAGAATAAAATCAGAACCTAATCTAAACTAACCTAGAAACACATAAGAAACTTATAAATGGTTTTCCAATAAGACGTTTGTTTTGATATTCAAAGAAAATGCCATTTTTCAATATAAACGATCGGATGTTTGTTTCATTATAAAGAAGAAGCTATGCCGTTAATAGTGGAAAATAACATCAGGCAAATGACCACCTCGACCACGCTTGCAATTTTCCATAACCAACTCGCAAAGTGGCTGCAATATGTCCTCGATAGCCTCACGAATTCCATCTTTGAGGTCTTGAATCGACGCTGAGCTATTTTGGCGTAGACCTTCTCTTTCACGTGGCCCCAAAGGAAGAAGTCACAAGGTGTAAAATCACAAGATCTCGGTGGCCAATTGTGATCACCTCTTTGAGAGATAACACGGTCCGAAATCTTTTCCCGCAAATCAATAGTTTCGTTGCTTGTGTGGCACGTAGCGCCGTCTTGTTGAAAGTAAACGTTCTCCAGATCAATACTATCCAATTACGGCCATAAACGTTTGTGGAATGCCTAATTCCAAAGAACAAATAGGAATGGACAAACCTGTGTTTTCTTCAACACTTTCGGCTACAGCAGCAATATTCTCTGTTGTTCTTGAGCGACGTTCACGGGTTTTATTCTTCACATCACTAACTTGTCCCAACTGCTCGATTTTTTCCACCAATTTCTTTATTTTGGTCCGACAAGGTGCTTCACGACAACCCAAAAATGTTCGAGTTTCACAAACCGTCTCTGCCAAATTTTCACCATTTTTATAGTGAATTTTAATAATTTCAATGCGTTCTTGAAGCGTGTATCGTTCCGTTTTTAATGGCGTAGTTTTTAGTTGTCAAATGTCAAAAAATGACAGCTTCAAACGTGACATCTACCGAAATAGCGGGTTATTCAAAATAACACCTCTTATTGGAAAACCCTTTATTACCTAACCTAGAATGAAATAAGGACCTTATATTACATACCAGGATTGTCAGAAGTACCGCCAGGATTGGACTTGTCTTCCTTTTCCCTTTTCACCTTATCTGCAATAGTTGAAAGGCAAACATCACTATCATCACCGTCCACTCCATGCTCTTGTTGCATGTGATGGTTGAAACTCTTGCGGTACTTGAACGTTCTATCACAGAATTCACACTGAAGAAGCTGTTTTATGAAAAAGGATATTTCAATCAGGCAAAAAATATTTGAAGTGTAGCAAACACATACCTTCTTTTCTTTAGAAGATGGTGCTATTCCGTGGGTTTGTAGATGGCGCTTCAAATAACTAGCATTTGTAAAGGTTTTATTGCATATCTGCAAAAATTTAATTAATTGAAATATTGTACTGTTTGGGCTAATAAAATTCTGATGTTGATCATAATAAAAGAAAGCCTACTGTATAGTCCGTTCACGAAAGTGTGAGCGCATAGTAGGCGTTTGTTTATTTATCTGAAGTTGGCAGTATTTGCTGTCATAACGTAAAATGAAGTCAACGTTGCCGAATGTATCCGGCATTGTCCGACGAGCTTACGAGTTATCAGAGAACTCTATGCAATATTGACAACACTGCGTATCAATCTGACAAGAAAATAATCAACATAACCTAAAATTTTAATTACAAAGTGGAATATGCCAAATTTCCAAGACCAACCGACGGCTCAGACTTTCGTGAACGGACTATAGTATGTTGTATCCAATAAACAAGAACACAGACATAATCTAGGCATAAAGAATGACCAAGAAAAGTTTAGAACCGGATGAAAAAATGTAAACCTTACATATTATTTACAACCAATAATTGCAATAAATTGCAGTTAGCAAACTTGCGACTAAAAATCATCTCATAATTATTTTATATTGAATCGAGAAAAATCATAACAGTGTTGCCACTACGTCAACAACCAAACCTGTCAAGTCAATTGATGACAGGTGACAGCGTAATACTTAAGCTTTTTTGACAATTGATTGGGTTATGTGTTTTCTTCATCTGTATTCCTTGTTTAAGATTAAAATAATAAACATGAAACAAACAATCCTTATAGTGGAAGACAATACAGTGGAACTTCCCTAACTCGAACTTTCCTATCTCGAAAAATTCCCCAAGTCGAATTTTCTTTAGAAACAAAAACGATTATACAATATCACCTATGTATTTTTTCTGTATAACTCGAATTTCAAAACTCCATAACTCGAGTATTTCTAAAACTCGAACTGAAATTCAGCAGTAACCGTGGCGGCAACCAAGCATAACTCGAATTTTTTGGGCCACACACACTGCAACTTCGGGGAATTACCTAGCGGAGAGCCTCCGATATGTCCAAACTTGTTTGTTTTCAGATTTTTTTTTGTGGTCACATTGCACACGCGTTCTATAAAATATTGTGAAATTTTGAAAGGTTTTCCGTATTTCGAATTTTCCGTAACTCGAAGTGAAAGTACTGGCCCTTGGCGATTCGAGTTAGGGAAGTTCCACTGTATCTATCAATCTAATTTGAGTTGAAACAAATAATTGTGATAAATCTCAAACAGGATTTTTGAGGGCTATTTATATTCATAAATATTGATATTTGTTATGACAAGTAATGTCAGAAATAAGAACAGCCTCTTATTTTCTCAACCTTAGTTATAACTGCATAGAATAAAGTGCTATATTGATTGATCTTCTTAGCATTATCATATATAGTCCGTTCACGAAAGGTTGAGCACATAGTAGGCGTTTTTTTAATTATCTGAAGTTGGCAGTATTTGCTGTCACAACGTAAAATAAATTCAACGTTGCCGAATGTAACCGGCCTCGTCCGACGAGAACTCTGGTTCGCAGTAAAACAAAGTGAGGTTACACTATTGTTTATTATTCTTATAATCTTATATAACAATTTGCCGCAGTTAAACATTCTAATTCTATAATCAAAATGCCAGGAAGAATTTCCGTTGAAATGAGGCAGTGTGTGAAGCGGTGTTATTTGGAATTAAAAACAGCTTATGCTTCACACTCACACATATTGGAATCGACGATCATAACGAAAGTTGCGAACATTTTCAACGTAAGTTAGAAGAATATAAGATATTTTATATTAATAGAAATTGTATTGAAGATGATGACAAAGAGTTTCGTTCTATTGGAAGACCCAAGAAGACATCCACAGTAGACGATTATATATTTAGAAAAGATCTGCAACGACAAATTTGGAATTTTAATTTGAAAAATGAATACTTTTCGATCAACGCACTACTGACTTATGCTAGGGAACATTTGGAATATAACGAAGGACGTACAAAACTCTTCAAAATTATAAAGTCAATGGGGTATAAATACAAAAAGGTTAATGAACGCAAAATTTTATGTGAACAGAAGCATGTTGTTGCAGCCAGAATTACTTTCCTGCGAAAATTTTTACAATTTAAATCTGTAGAAAATATCAGATTCGTGTTCCTAGATGAAACTTGGATTTACCAAAATGGTTCATCTATTCGTCGATGGACACACGAATCTGATATGAAGTCGAATCCATCGACATTAAAAAACGCAGGCAAGCGATTCACGGTGTTGCTTGCAGGAAGTAATTTTGGGTTTTTGGAAGAATGTGACTTGATGTTAGATTCAAAATATAATGACCGTGACTATCACAAGACCATGACAAGTGAAATTGGGTTGTTAATCAACTAATTCCAGCTTTATCAAAGATTTTATATGGGCGTTGATGAGGAGTTATTGATGATGGAAATATCCCAAATGATAATACTTTTATGTTCTTAGTATTAGTGTCCAGAATAATCAGTTATTTTGCTGGATATGGACAGAGAATTACCAATTCTCAGAATATATTCAACAGCGTTTCACAAGCTCTTGTCTGCTTCATCAGGCACCTACAAATTAGAGGTTTGAGATGTAAATCCATCAAATAGATGTGTTATATATGATTGATGATGAGTATTGGATGGATTTGTACATCTTGTAGCTGAATGAATTTTGAGAATTGATAATTTTGCTCTGTCCTTGTCCTGCAAAGTAATAATTCATTATTGTGAATACTATATTTACTTGTAAAACAATGAACTTGAAATCATACTTTCATTAATGAATACTTTCTGAATTGTAGGTCGTTACTGTGGTCGATAACCATTTGATTGCAAGATCAATAAATTTAATTTCTCTCTCTCTCTCTCTAGGTCGTTACTGCAATTGAAGATGGTGAAATATGTAAGCAATTTTATTGTTTTCTGCAACATAACTGGATTTTGAAACTTTGAATTTGGTGGTAAATAATCTATATACCTCCATATGAACATTGTTACATATAATCAGAAGATTAGTGGAGGAAAAGATGAAAAAGAATTCATGATATGGCAGCATGGACAACAAAATTTCGGAGTTTTATGATAATAATTATTGTTTTTTCTTACATTTGTTTTGGGTAGATTTTCACTTGAATTGTTCAAATCCTTATATCCAGTACAAATTTCGATCGTATATTTTCTCCAATTCTTTTCCAATATTTCTGTTCAAATGCATTAATAATTTAATTCTACCTTGATTCATTGTATTGTATATGGATAGTGTTGATTGATAGCTCTGTTGTTTTTTATTTCCTGTTATAATTCTTTACAATTGCAATTCTAATACCTGAAGTTACGAATACGAATGTTACTTGAAATATTTCATAAATATTGATAGAAATAATTGTTGATATAATAAAGGATTCAACTCAAAGTTCTTCTTCTTCATTTAAGAGCATCATAACTATATTGAGTAAATTAACTAAACACTTGTTAAATTGTAAATCGAAAACTTCTTCAATTATAAACAATTGCATATGACCTATTTTGAATTTTTTTTATTGTTACCTTCAATTTAATATTTTTCAACATTAGGTAGGTACCTACTTCATTGTAAACTATTGATTTTAGTTCAACTCAATTAATATTATTTAATAACTTCATTGTCAGATATTATTGAACATGATTTTTATTGAACTATTGAAGATATGAAATTTAACATTATTTTGAGCTCAAAGCACTTTTGCATTTACAGGTATCATTACTGTATAGATGAGTTAATTCATCAAATCCTCGATAAAGTGTAAATTGAAAAACTCTGGGTTCAGGAGGATAAATTAATACAAATTAATCCTTTCAAGCTCCTCATCCATAGGATATTCTCAAGTCCATATTTACACATTATCAACAATCATAAAGATAACTGATTTTCTAGAAGATGTTATGAAGATGTGGGTTGCACTTCAAGCAAAGCATCCACATTTATTACTCTAGATATATCTTGATTCGTTTTGAGCATAAATATATAGGTACAATGTTTTCATTTTACACATAATGTTTGCTTCAGAACTTTTTCTTCAATTGACTTGATTCTGTTCATTCGCACTTCTATTGACTGATAATTCTCGAATACTCCAAATGGTGGGATTGATTAAGCCTGAAACGTCGTCAACGTTCATCTGGGTTTGATTTCTTCTTTTATTCCCCATTATTAAGGTCCAACATAACCACAACATGTTTTACATTACCTATTCTCGAATTCATTTTAATATACCATTAGTTTCAAACAATGATATTTTTATTCAAGTCAGGTTGTGAATTTGTAACGTAAAATTTCAATCTTCTGTCGTTCGATATTTAGAACTGTCTAAATTGCGTTATCAAATTTGTCAATTTTCAGATGTGAATTGACATTGTAAGAAATCCGCGATTTATAATCTTTCTTGTAATATTGACAACATTGCGTATCAATATGACAAGAAAATAACAAACATAACCTAACATTTTAATATACACAGTGAAATATGCCAAATTGTCATGGCCAACCGACGGCTCAACCTTTCGTGAACGGACTATACTGTGAACTTTTTTGTATTTCTTCATGATTGGAAATAGATTTCCAGTAGATAAGTGAAGTATTTGAATAATTCAATATAAACAATAGCCAAAAATATGTCAAAATTGCAAAAAAAAATACAGTGGAACTTCCCTATAATGAACGTCTGTATAACGAATTTCTCTGTATAAAGAATTTCGTACAAGGCATTGCACCTTGAATTCAAATTCCATGTTAAAAACACCCTCTTAAACAAAGTAAATTTTTTCTACAACAAAATAATCAAAGAACATCACTCTTTGAATGGGTATTGGTAAGATGGTATAAGGGTGGGTTTTTTGAATTTTTTCTGGATGTACGTGATAAATCCCAACCTTAAACTAAATCATTACGGCGGACATAGAGAGCCTTCTGAAACAGTTTTAAATATACCCCTGGCTGTTTGGTTTCAATCTAACCATTTGGCTAGTGTAAAAGTTGTGCGAAAATGTTCAAAAGGAAGTGCTTAAGTTTGAATGATAAACTTAAATTTACCACTAAAGTCAACCACGACATTGCCGACTATAGAAACAAATTTTCTGTATAACGAAATTTCTTTATAACGAATTTTTTTGCGGATTTAGCGCTTTCGTTATAGGTAAGTTCCACTGTATTGGAATAATTCGATATAAGCTCTAGACGAATAGCCAAAAGTATGTCAAAATTTCAAAAAAAAAATATTTTCCAATAGTAAATTTGTACCCACCTCACATTGTGATATACTTGAATGTTTTCCCATATGAATTTTCAATCCAGTCAGTGAACCGAACCTTTTAGAGCAAATAACACATTCAAACTTCTCTTTTTTCTCCTCATTTTCACCGGTTTCTGTTTCAACTGGTTCTTCCTGTTTATTATCTTCACTGGGTGTTTCTGTTTCTCCCATTATTGCATCAAGTTCTATTTCCTCCTCAACTTTGACCTCCTCTTTTACATCAACAAATTCTTTTGAAGATCTTGTCTTTCTCCCATCCCTAGCTTGCTTTTTAGTAACCTGAAATTTTTTACTTCTTCAAACTATTGACTAAAATATCTTTATGTAAACTATCAACCCATTTATGATATATTGTGATATGAACCGTTGAATAAATTAAATGAGGAAATTAAAATAAGTTTTAATTTCATACCTTAGCATCATCTCCAGCATGCTTTCTTTCATGAATTTTCAAACCTCTTTTAGAACGGAACACTTTATCACATTGAGTACATGTGTATTTATTTTTAGATTTTTTAGCTCTTTTGGTTTCAAGATCTTCATAATCACTGTCAGAATAATCTCGGTCATCAACATCCATTACACCCATAGCATCACCGTCTTCATTGTCAAAATCATTGTTCAGATCTTCAATAGGTAGTTCATTATCCACATCTGGTTGTATAATTATGCTTTCCTCCTTGACATTACTGTCTTCAGGCAAATTTTTGATCAATTCCCTTAATAACAAATCCGATTTTTCACTCAGTTGTTTGAAATCATAAGCCGTAATAAGCTTATCTTCACAAGACGAGCACATCAGATACGGAAGTTTATCCTCACTAGTGACCTAAAAGAAGCAATAATTAAGAATCCCACAAATTTAGATTGATCAGGAGTACATCATTTTTTTTCTTTGTACAGAAAGATTTACTTACCTGAACTGAAGTGCAAGCCATCAGCATTTCAGCCAGTTGGAGTTTATTATCCTTGAAGTATTCTTTATCCTCGAAAACATTTTGCATGTTTTCATTCGTCCCCATGCACGAACGACAAATATTGTTTATATCTACCTGTCCAGTGATTTCACTCATTTTGATCAATTTTCAAGAGCCTTTAAAGCTCAACTGTTCTTGATGAAACTCCGATTTTCTTGAAATGCTAACTTTTTCTCAGTCTCCTCAGTGTAATCATTTCCTCTCGAATATTTTAACAGTTCAAGTAAGAAAAATACACATTTTAAAAATCCTGAAAACTGATCGCAGACAACAAAATAGCAATTATAAAAAATTCTCACAAAACCGCTAGCGTCTCCTCTGTCCTGAAAGGCGCACACTGTTGCCAACTTGCCAGATTCCCGGTACTGTTGCTGATTTTTTTAAATTTTTAGGACTTATTTTATATTTAATCGATTAACTATGAAAGTTCGAACTAATTAAGAATCATAAGGGATATTGTGGTATTGAAAAATTATGTTAATAATGAATTGTTCCCAGGTTGTCACGAAAATCAATAAAGTCCGGCTCTGTTGAAGTTCAAACAAAAGTATCATCGAATCAGATTTGAATCATTGCTGCTGAAATTTTGATCCATAAATGTGTAAAAGTAATATTATATTAATTTATCTTGAAATTTTCCATTCCAAAATATCTTCAACGGCATCAACAGCATTCAATTTTTTGAGAAGAGAAAGGAAAACGTTGTTTAAATTCTATGCGTGGACATTCTGACGTATGAAATGTTTGTTAACCTAAAATAAACGTTCAAGTTTGTTTTGAATTGAATTTACGGATTGTATTTTGAATTTTAATAGAAAACAAAGAATAAGTTTGATGAAAAATGTTCTTTCATGTGAGTGAATGCAAATTTGTTCATCAATTCCTGAATTAACTGTACTTTTTATTCCAGATCTCACTTGAACATGAAATTCTCTTGCATCCCCAATATTTCGGACCTCAATTATTAGAAATGGTAAAAACTAGACTTTATACAGAAGTAGAAGGCACCTGTACTGGAAAGTATGTTTATGATACATGCAGGAAAACTCTTCTTACTATTATGTCAATTTCCTTTCAGATATGGTTTCGTTATAGCTGTAACGACAATAGACAGCATTGGAGCTGGTCTTATTCTACCAGGAAAGGGATTTGTTGTATATCCTGTAAAATATAAAGCAATTGTTTTTAGGCCTTTCAAAGGGGAGGTTTTAGATGCAGTAGTTCGACAGGTTAACAAAGTAATATATATAATAAATTGTTGTTTTTGCCAAAATATACTTATATGATTATTATTTTTAGGTTGGCATGTTTGCAGAGATTGGACCTTTATCTTGTTTCATTTCTCATCATGTAAGTCATTTATGCAGTAGTTTTTCTTAATCTAATGCCGGGTTCTCAGAGCTTCGACGTGTAGCTCGCGACACTTATTCCAACCAATCAGAGAATATAAACACAGTGTTTATATTCTCTGATTGGTTGGAATAAGTGTCGCGAGCTACACGTCGAAGCTCTGAGAACCCGGCTTAAGTCTCATTACATGAACTTCATAACTACTTGAATTATATCAATATTTTCAGTCCATCCCAGCTGAAATGGAATTTTGTCCTAATATGAATCCACCATGTTATAAAACTAAAGATGAAGATATCGTTATAGCAGCTGAAGGTGAAATTCGTTTGAAAATCGTAGGAACAAGGGTTGACGCATCAGGAATTGTAAGTATTGATATCGAAGAAGTCGCAAATAATCTCCCAATTAATCGTAGAAACTTGTAAAAGGTGCATTACGATAAGAACACCTTCAAAAATTCCAGCATATTTTTGTTTTTATTTAATATCATTTACCTCTTTCTCTTTGAAATTTTACCTTTTTTCTTATTTGTCATTTCTTTTACAGTTTGCAATAGGAACACTCATGGACGATTACTTAGGATTAGTAACTAACTGATTTTATCAGTATGTACACTTTTATATTTTATTTAAAATTAAGATTAATAAAATTATTTTGTATATATTATTTCATCACTAAGTCAAATCGATTTCGTATATATTTTTGGCTAAGGGACACATGATTGTGAGAAGAAACTTTGGGTTTTGTATGAGAGATTCAAAACATTTACATTCTGAAATTTCCAGATCATAAATCTCATATCTTCGAAGAGTTACTTCAAATATACCCAGTTGTATTATTAAAAATTCGGGAAATAAATTCCCAGCATTTATCTATCGAATAATACGAATGAGATTGATAAATGACGACAACAAATTTAAAAACAATAGATGGCCGATTTCACAAGAGGGCAGCTTATTACGTTCATACAAGAAGATAAGACTGACATCACGAGTTTTATTTATGTCCTAATTTTTTCCAAACGCGAAAATTCAATTGACCACGTTTCTCTGTGGTTTGAAACCTAACCTTACATTCTCAGATACCGCAGTATTAATTTTCGTGTGATTTTTTCAATATTAATTTAGGGTGTCATTTTATTCCAATAGTTGAAAAAGCATTTTCAATAACAGTATAATTAGTGGAATGGGCGATAGAGACTGGCGCCCTTTTGTTTATGGAGGACTCGCAAGTTGCGTTGCAGAGTTTGGTACTGCTCCAAATGATCATGTAATCATTCTTAATATAGCTTATCTTGATTTTAGGAACTTTTCCAATTGATCTCACGAAAACAAGATTGCAAATTCAGGGACAGGTACTCGACAAAAAACATGCTGTTGTCAAATACACTGGAATGGTAGATTGTATAGTTAAGGTTGCTAAACAGGAGGGTTTCAAAGCTTTGTATAATGGGTACGTAATTTGAATCATTGGGCGCGCTGAATCTTACTTGACTAGCAAATATTATAAACAAAACAACTCTGGATGTTTACTTGAGGTAATAAAGTATAAAAACATGTTGGAAGTTTATGTGGAGTTGCGACAAGGTTTACTAAACCAAGCTTAAATGTAATATACTGCTGACTAAGATTTAATAGATATGGCGAAAACAATGAGACAGAATGCAGATGCAAAAAAAGAAAGAAATTCTTACTTGTACTTGGCATATTCATAAACAAAATTTGATCTATATATGAATACTAAATTTCAGCACAGTTTTGATGATATTTGAAAAGTCAAGATGAAATTTTAAATGAGTATTACTCCTGAACTATGTTGCGATTTACTGAGATATTTGAGTCCCAAATTTGACTTCTTGATTCTATACCAAAATGGATTCTTCATCAGTAAGTACATCAAAATTGAAACATTATGAAAAATTTTAGTACAAGTACAAAGAAATGATCATTAATTTTCTGAGAAGTGAGAATCAAAGCTTTTCTTTCACAAGCAATATGAATATATGTTTCAATCGCCCATCCAGATACTGGACTTGAAGAGCGCAGCTTAACATCTTATTGTGGATCTTCTCCCTTCATGAAAGCCTGAATACGATAAATAATTGTATAGTAAATTTTTTATCAAATGACTTATGCATATGCTTGGATACAGCTATGAAATTGATCCATTTTTTCTGAACAGAATATTCATTCAGTATTTTTCGATATACAGGGTGTTACATAATAGTATGTCACAACTTAAGGGGATGAATCTACATATAATTTCAAGAAAAAAAAGTCCATATAAACATGGGTCCGCAAAAGCTTCGTTACGGAGCTACAGGTTGTTGAATTTTCCAAAAAAAAAATTGGTTTTTTTCTTCATAACTCCTACAGTTTTTGGGACATTCAGTCCAAATTTGCAATGCGAGCTAGTTTCAACAGTCTCCATCATTGCACGTGCTGAATCTTAACTAGAATCTACAGGTTGTTTTCTTTTCCGGAGCCATGTCTCCTTTTTCCCTCTCAAACTTTTTTGCGGTACGCCACTGGTCAGCGTAAAATCAATTTTGATATCTTCGTTCAATTTAAAAACTTTTTTGACTTTTGTAATTTTTTCGTATCTTTAACCGTTTTCGAGTAAAACATTATTGAGCGATTGTATGTTATTCGCTAAATAATAGAACTATTCGATAGGTATGCCCAAAATGTGCTTTTTATTTTGATAGCTCGTCAGCTTATCAGCGAATGCATATAATCGTTCAATAATTTTTTACTCGAAAACGGTTAAAGATACGAAAAAATTACTGAATTCAAAAAAGTTTCTAAATTGAACGATGATAGCAAAAATTGATTTTACGCTGACCAGTGGCGTACCGCAAGAAAGTTTGAGAGGTAAAAGGGAGACATGGCTCCAGAAAAGAAAACACCCTGTAAATTCTAGTTAAGATTCAGGACATGCGATGATGGAGACTGTTGAAAATAGCTCGCATTCCAAATTTGGAGTGAACATCTCAAAAACTGCAGGAGATATGAAGAAAAAACCAATTTTTTTTGGAAATTTCAACACTCTGCAGCTCTGTAACAAAGCTTTTGCAAATCCATGTTTATATGGACTCTTTTTCTTGAAATTATACGTAGATTCATCCCCTTAAATTGAGACATACTATTATGTAACACCCTGTATAGAGACGAAATTCAAATCTACTGAAGCATTACTAATATTTGGTCTACCAGAAAAAATTAAACTTGATCTTTTTCATTTGTTAGTGCAATGGCTTTTTTTGTAGAATTTGGCCAGCAGTTCTGAGACAATCAACATATGGCACAATCAAATTTGGAACGTACTATTCCTTGAAAGACGCAATTTTAGAATTTAATAAAGATTATGAACCGTTTATGGTCAGCTTATTCTGTGCTGTGATAGCTGGAGCAGTATCTAGCGCTATTGCAAATCCTACCGATGTTCTGAAAGTTCGAATGCAGGTTCAGGGTAGGTCTAGAAATGTGAATCTTGTCAAATGTTTCCAGGAAGTTTATACTCAGGAGGGAATCTCAGGATTGTGGAGAGTAAATATCAGTTACAACGAGAGTTTAAATAAAAAAATGGTCCTAATTAGGTGTTTTTTAGGGTGTTACGCCGACTGCCCAGAGAGCTGCTGTGATAGCTGCGGTAGAACTGCCAGTATATGACTATTGTAAGAGTAGACTACTTGGTTTATTCGGTGACAATGTAGCAAATCACTTTTTGTAAGTAATATGAGACTACAGGCCCGTGTTGAAAAAATTATGGGTCATTTGAACCACCAGGTAACCTATCTAGAACGATATAAGAGCATAAAATAATAAGATTCAGCACTATGCCGTCACTTGTAAGCTATCCAACTGAGTGCAGGTGAGAATTCGAAAGTACAGGTAGAGTGGGTACATTTTGGTCACATATTTTTGTACGGCATTCTTACCATCGATAGATCCGTGAAAAATAATAAGAAAACGCGTAGCGCCGTAAAAAAATGGGGAGCCACAAAGTCGAATTTTTTTTTAATTTTCCGACAATTACCAGGGAAAATTTGGTCATTTGATTTTGTACGGCATCTGTGTCATACTATTTCAATACTGCTCCTAATCCATTATTCCGCAACGCCGTACAAAAATCATGCGACAAGGGGAAAAAATCTAGGGTTGCTCTTTCCGTAGTCCAGGGGGTGATTTGACACAACATGAAATAAATTTATTTTGATAGTATTTTATGCAAAGATAATATTTTTTCATATGCCGTACATTTTCGTTGGTTCAAAGGGGAAAAAAAGAAAAAATCCATTTATTTGTACTAATTGTCAGTCTTTTCGTGATTCTAGGTTCATAGTTAGAAACTATGTTGAATATGGGTTTGTATACTATCCATTTATACCAAAATATAGACATATTATCACTGATAATTCCAAAATACAACATATTTTTGAGAAGTACTCATAACACTGAAGTTTGCAGTACAAAATCATGTGACAAGGGGTCTGCTTCATTTCATGTTGTGTCAAATCACCCCCTGGACTACGGAAAGAGAGGGGATTGCAACCCTAGATTTTTTCCATTTGTCGCATGATTTTTGTACGGCGTTGCGGAATAATGGATTAGGAGCAGTATTGAAATAGTATGACACAGATGCTGTACAAAATCAAATGACATTAATTTTCCCTGGTAATTGTCGGAAAATTAAAAAAAAATTCGACTTTGTGGCTCCCCATTTTTTTACGGCGCTACGCGTTTTCTTTATATTTTTCACGGATCTATCGATGGTAAGAATGCCGTACAAAAATATGTGACCAAAATGTACCCACTCTACCTGTACAGGGTGGGCATATTTCGATGTTTTAGCACTACAACTTTTAAACCAGAGGAGATAGACAAAATCTGATACCCACTTCTCGATCTCTTTTTCTTAGAAACTAACAACAGTAGTATTCATTTTTGGCTACCTTCTTTTGTTTTCGAATTATTAGCGAAAATTGGAAAAGTGGCAATATCGAAAAAAATTCATATCTCCGCTAATACTGATGATAGAGCTCTGAAATTAAAACATTGTACAGGCACTTTTTTACGTAGAATCCAGTGGCGTACTCGCCTTTTTTGCACCATTTCTAATTACGGAGCTATGACTCAAAGTTATGTTTTTTTCAATGGAAATACTAGATATTTGTGGCATTTTCTGAAAGCTTAATTTTTTCTGATTTCAAAAATATATAACATTGTATGGTTTGTATCAATATGAGTATAGAAAATGATCAAAAACCTATTTTCATCTGAGTCTCAAGATTTTCTATGGTTTCAACTGTTGATGAGCACAGAAAAATTTAGCATCGTATAATTACCACAATATCTTTCCAGTATTCTTTTCATTTCTATGCTCTTTACTCAATTTCTCCAAGATGAACTGCTGTGAAACTTGATCCCTCATTCTAAGTTATAACTAAGATGTCTAAAATAAGACATCTTAGTTATAACCTACTGACCTTTTATTGTAATCACTTAATCACTATTAGGTATTGAAAAATATTTTTCCTTTATTACTTTTCTAATTGAATTGATAACTTCAATCATATCTATATGCCTTATTTCATATGCGATTTGAAATAGACTACTAAGCACTTGTGCATATTTATTCTGGAGTGCAATAAAAATATTATCTTGCATCCATCTCATTATAACTAAGTATATCGATTGAAACGGAGGATCATGTGGATCTTTTTGTTATTTCCAAATCCATTTCAAGATATAAGTTTTTATGAAATATATCCCTGTTCGAATTTTGGAGAAATTAGTTGAAAGCATAGAAATAATGAGATTGACGGAAGGAGAGTGCTCTTGTTATAGGAAGCTCCATTTTTCTGTGCTCGTCAACCATAGAAAATATTGAGACTCAAATGAAAATAGGTTTTTGACCATTTTCTATACTCATATTGATACAAACCATACAATATTATATATTTTTGAAATCAGAAAAAATTAAGCTTTAAGAATATGCCACAAAAATCTAGTATTTCCATTAAAAAAAACATAACTTTGGGTCATAGCTCCGTAATAATTAGAAATGGTGCAAAAAAGGCGAGTACGCCACTGGATTCTACGTAAAAAAAGTGCCTGTAGAATGTTTTAATTTCAGAGCTCTATCATCAGTATTAGTGGAGATATGAATTTTTTTCGATATTGCCACTTTTCCAATTTTCGCTAATAATTCGAAAACAAAAGAAGGTAGCCAAAAATGAATACTACTGTTGTTAGTTTCTAAGAAAAAGAGATCGAGAAGTGAGTATCAGATTTTTTCTATCTCCTCTGGTTTAAAAGTTGTAGTGCTAAAACATCGAAATATGCCCACCCTGTACTTTCGAATTCTCACCTGCACTCAGTTGGACAGCTTACAAGTGACGGCATAGTGCTTGCTGAATCTTATTATTTTATGCTCTTATATCGTTCTAGATAGGTTACCTGGTGGTTCAAATGACCCATAATTTTTTCAACACGGGCCAGTAGTCTAATCTTTATGTGCTTCAAGTACTTTTAATAGGCGTTTTCGGAAACTTACACAGGGTTACTAACTCGATCCATTGGGTCACGTGACGGATCTACTCGGATCACGGACCCGGGTTATAAGTTTACGAACACATCAGGTTTAGGATTTGAAGTGATAGTCGTATCAATAACATAACCAAATATTTTATGGATTTATTTTTTCAGTCCCAGTCTATTTTCGGATTGTCTTTAGCTTTGCTTATATTTATTGGCTTTTGTAAAATATTTCTTATAATTTCTGGTGTACCCTTCCATGTTTAATGTTATTTTTGAGTACCTATGTTAAAGAAGTAGAGAATTTATTTTTTCTGTTCCAGTTTATATACTGATTGTCTCTAGCTTTGCTTGGATTTATTGGCTTCTGTAAAATCTTTCTTAGCTTTAACGCAGAAAGATCTGCATACAAAGTTATGAAGAAGATGTTTCACATTATTTTCTGGGCTCATGGAACCACACATTTTACACTAAGCCAAATTCTCTTCTCTCTCCATAATTTTTAGGTATAGAATATATGAAATTACTAAGAAAAGAGTAGAAGACTTATTCCCGCTTTTTTCAAATACAAAATTGAACTGCGGTGCGCACGCAGTGACTCTACGACCCTGCTCTCGTGTAGGGTTACGATAGATCAACCTGAGTCAGTGATCAAGTTAATAGCACCATAGTTTCCGAACACAGATTGGCTGTTCGGGTTAGGTAAACGAACGCGAAGGTTAGGGATCGAGTTAACCCGAGTAAGTATCCGAAAACGCCTAATATGATCTCTCATTTCTCCCGCATTATTGACATCACCTTCTCAAATGTCAACTAATTCATTATTTTACATCTTATGTAATATTCGTTAAACTTACTAATACAAATACAACTCACCGGCAAAAAAACTTAGCCACCATAAATTTTTACTAAAGTGTGTTGTCCAAGAACTTTCTTAATTTTTCACCGATTTCAATTTTTTCTACGCCAAATTGCAGATACATTCTTTGTTATTAGAACAAACCTCAGAAAAAATTTTCAAAAATTTAGAAAGCATATTTATACAGTGTGAAAAGAAACATGTATTTGCGACCTAATTTCTCTGTGGAACAGTTCAAGAAATATGTATAGTTTAAGCTCTGATTATTACAAAACCATTCTCTTCACTATTTTTCAGTTTTTATTTCACCTTGATATCTTGATTTTTTTTGAGGATATATGTTTTCAAATAAAAGCATGAAATTTTATAAACACGCCAACCTCTTTTGAGGATGAGTATTACAAGTTTCGTCTCTAGTTTTCAAATTTTTCACCTTGATTTTTGTTTTAAAATAAAGCTGAAGAACAACTTAATGACCCATACTTAATTTTCGGCAAAAACTTTCATTTTGTCTAGTGAGCTTGGCGTATTTATAAAAACCAGGCTTTTTTTGAATACGTGTATCTTCATATGAAATCAAGGTGAAATAAAAAATGAAAGATGGTGAAACGAATGGTATTTATAATAAACTGAGCATTAAACTCCACAAATTTCCCAAACTGTTCCACAGAATGTTGAGAATTCAGGCCACAAATACATGTTTTTTTTCACCCTGTATAAATATGGTATCAGAACTTTTAGAAAACTTTGTTCTAATACCAAAGAATTAATCTACAATTTGGCGTAGAACCAATTGAAATCGACGAAAAATTACGAAAATTCTTTGACAACGAACTTCAGCAAAATTTCAGGTGGCCAAGTTTTTCAGCCGGTGAATGTATTATCCCCCTCAGTTTTTTAACAATTTTTTTATAGGTCTAGTCTAGTGGCCAGCCTGGGAAGTGCGATAGCATCTACACCTATAGATGTAGTCAGGGTAACTTTTATATTACGTTTCATATCGAAAAGATATTAATATTGTTATTTACAGACTCGTCTTATGAACCAAAGGAAATTCAAAGAAAACCTCAAAACAGATACTTATCTGTATCGAGGTACAGCAGATTGTTTTTATCATACCTTCAAATACGAAGGGTTTTGGGCATTATACAAAGGATTCATACCCACATGGTTTCGAATGGGACCTTGGAATATAATTTTCTTCATAACTTATGAACAGTTAAAGCATTTACACTGAACAGTCCCTTTTAATGCATTCTTGCATTATTTGTACAAAAAATTAATATATTTATTTAATTGACACTACACAGTAAAATTCTCTCATCACCAAACACTAGTTTCACTTCTGAATGTTACCTATAGGTAGGAATTGTTAAACAATTTATAAGGGGTAAATTAATTAGAAGTTTTTTGATGTTGTAAATATTGTTATATTTCAATTAGTACCAGTCTATGTAGATTACCATTCAAAATGCTTTGAAATTAATAGTCTCGAGTTTTAATTTAGGTAGCATATCAATCACGATTTTTTGTACCTACTATTTATTCTTCCTTAAATTAAATATACACCAATTCAACTTGACTGAAAATTTGCAATTTTTTGGATATGAATCAAAAACTTCATTTGACTAATAGTATAAAATTCCTGATATATCTAAAAACCAATGCTTTTATAGATATAATTTATTCTACATCCAAATGTTGGTTATGCTGGAAATGGAAATAAGGAGAAAATGCTTTTCCTCTATGGCAGAATATGTAGAAAGATGGTATATTTCTGAACGTTCCCCAAGATTTGTTATCTAGTTCAGCTGATGCCTTTATTTCTTTGAATGTACCAGACATCTGGAGAATACCATACACAATCACATACAAACTGAGAATTGCCTGTAGACTTATCTGAAATGAAGAGTTCTGTTTTGCCCTAACAAAATTATCAATGACTTTTACTCACATCTAAAGGTAACCCTAGGAAGTCCAATTCGTTCAACCTCAAGTAAGATCGATCTATAAGAAGAGTTATCAGATTGTAAAAATTAATCATCACTCATGAAAGATTTTCACTTACGCTGAGCAGCAGAATATGCTGAGTGAAATAGGGACAAAAACCCAACTATAACTAACATTCTATAAAATATTCCACCTGTCATGTTGGTTTATGAGGAATGAATTTCTCAGATTAGAACCAGCTGCGACCTTTTCGATTTATATTTCCTGTTTATAATAATTCGATATTAATTTGTTGATTTATGAGTAAAAAGCTTTGAATATAAATCACAGAACATAAAATAAATGGTTTTATATTCAAAGGTAATAAGAGCGCAGTAAGTGAGGTTATATCACAGAACATACATGGTTTCGCACCTTTCAATTTTATTCTATGACAAAAACATGTGGACGCCGGTTTCAATTTAAAAAAAATCAAAACAAGGTTGAACTGTTGAACGACTTCATAAATTGATTTGTTTTATAGTTTAATAGCGGGATATTTTCATCAGAAAGTGTTGTGATTCGGAGTATATAGTATTTCCAGAGACTGTTTAGTATTTTTGTAATATAATGTCCGAAAGAATCGCTGTGGTAATGTATTATACATCCAATCAAAATTGGGACCATAACCGCAAAGGGGTTTCTTACAGGTTACTGGAAGCAACAAAGGTATTGGATATGCCATTGTTAAAGGATTATGTGAAAAATTTCAAGGAAAAGTTTACCTAACTGCTAGAGATGTGAACAGAGGTGAAAAAGCAGTAAAGAAATTAAACAACCTGGGATTACAACCTCTGTTCCATCAGCTCGATATCAATGATCAGAACAGTATTGAAAAGTTCAAACAACATATAATTAAGGAACATGGAGGTATAGATATCCTAGTCAATAATGCTGCGATTGCCTTCAAGGTGGTAACGAACTTACGATATTTAAGGATTCTAAAAAACCATATTCTTCCAGCATGATGCTCAAGAACCGTTTAGTCAACAAGCTGAGGAAACAATTGCAGTAAATTATTTCAGTTTATTGAGATGTTGCAACACTCTTTTTCCTATTTTGAGAACAAACGGTAGAGTAGTAAATATTTCTAGCAGTTGCGGTCATTTGTCTCGTATTCCTTCAGAAGATTTACAAAAGAAATTGGGAGATAAGTCTCTATCTATTGATGGCTTAAATGAATTGATGGAAAAATTCGTCAGGTAATATTAACTCTATAATAATAATGATAAAGCAACAGAAATTGAACTGAAGAAATATGTTGTGGTAGTGAAATGTTTATACATACATTTTAATCTAGTTTTACTGTTTTAGCGATGTTAAAACAGGTAAACATTTGGAAGAAGGATGGGGGAATAACTCTTATGTTGTCTCAAAAGTTGGCTGTAGTGCACTATCATTCATACAGCAAAGAATATTTGACAATGAGAAACCTTATAGAAATATTTCTGTCAACGCTGTTCACCCTGGGTATGTTGATACTGATATGACCAGTCACAAAGGGCCCCTTACGATTGAGGAAGGTGCTTCTGCTCCACTTTATTTGGCCTTAGAGGAACATGGCTTGAAAGGAAAATATATTTGGCATGATAAAAAAGTTGTAGATTGGTATGGGCAGACACCAGCTATCTATTGATTTATATTAATGAAATAATTTGTTATTTTTCTTTGATAATAAATATTAAATAAATATATTTTATTTTGAAACAATATTTAAAGCAAGTCGCTAGTTTTATAAAGTTGATGCGAGAATGCCTAGTCAGAATAAATGGGCCAGCAACAGGTTCTCCTTGAATTTGGTTCCAGGACATTCAGGAATCAAGGAAAACGAGAAGGACGAGGATAACGCCGGTAAAGAGTCATTTCAATCATATTCGTATGCGATTCTATAGTTTAGCATTGTCAAAGCACAGAAATAACCGATTTTTGGTTATGGTTTCATATGTCACATGTCAAGATAAGTATTAAAATTCAAAATATTTACATTTACTTATCTGAAATTTAATTTATGGTTTTGAAAAAAATTCCTTCAATATGAATTTAAGTCTACGTAATTTTGGTTCGAAAAATAAGCTGGAACTAGTTAATTTATTAATTTCACGTAGTAAGTAAAAACACTCAAGAAAACTTGTGAACCGACTGGAAACCTGATTAACAATTAATAAATTCAAGGGTTACACATAACATCTTGTATGCTGAATGAAAATTATTCACCTTGGAACAAAGTTCAATGCAACAGTAGTGTTTCTTCGAAATACCATTTAATTTCAACTTTAAAACCTAGTGTATTAAGGTTTACATCTGTTGAAAGGTATATATCTACTAATAAAGTACTTATGGAGAAATCTGATGAGGTAAAGCTATCAAAAAAAGATCAACTTAAAAAAGCAGTGAAAGATTATGGTTCTACAGTTATTGTTTTTCATATCACAATATCACTGGCATCTCTTGGGTTCTTTTATCTTTTAGTATCTAGGTAAATATTCGATAAAACAGATATTCGTTAAGTAATACTGAGTGCTTTCAGTGGTATCGACATGCAACAGGTGATGACGTATTTCGATTTGAAATATAAGTTTGTTGAAAATGCAGGCACATTCGTTACTGCATATGCAATACATAAACTATTTGCTCCTGTCAGAATAAGTATAACATTAGGTGCCACTCCTTTCATCGTAAGATATTTGAGGAATAAAGGAATTTTACGTAAACCTCAAGCTTGAGGTCAAAGGCACTAATATGGGTGCATGTGAAAATCTTCGGAATTTTATCCTATGATGTTAGCTTTAAGTACGACATAACTGCTGTCATATAATAATTATTGAAGGTGGTGATTGAGAATACAATAATTGTACATAAAAATTTGATAATAAAATAATTTTTTCTTTTTTGATTTACAGAAAGACTACTTCCTTAAAATATTCCCAGAAATATAATCGTTAAGCCTTTTGACTTGAGTGTTAAGGTGCGAAGAGAGGGTGCTGTTTGACAGCAGCAATGCTGTAAATTGTCGAAATAATGCATTCTATATTGGCATTTTTGATAAATTCAAATTTCGCACATTTTGCTTCATTATTTTCATTAAAGAATCTCATATATAACTCTTGAAGAAGTTATGTTCACGAAAGTTTGATCTCATAGTAAGCGTTTGTTTATTTATCTGAAGTTGGCAGTATTTACTGTCATAAAGCAAAATAAAGTCAACGTTGCCGAATGTACCCGGCTTGTGATTTCTCAGAGAACTCTATGCAATATTGCGTATCAATCTGACAAGAAAATAAACAGCATAAGCAAAAATTTTAATATATAGTCCGTTCACGAAAGGTTGAACCGTCGGTTGGCCATGGAAACTTGGTATATTCCACTGTGTATATTGAAATTTTAGGTTATGTTGTTTATTTTCTTGTCAGATTGATACGTAATGTTGCCAATATTGCATAGAGTTCTCTGATAATTCGCCAGCTCGTCGGATGAGGCCAGGTACATTCGGCAACGTTGACTTTATTTTACGTTATGACAGCAAATACTGGCAACTTCAGATAAATAAACAAACGCTTACTATGAGATAAAACTTTCGTGAACGGACTATACACAGTGGAATATGTCAAATTGTCATGGCCAACCGACGGCTCAAACTTTCGTGAACGGACTATACATGTTATTTTCTGTTTCTCCATACTTACATAACATCAGAAATGTGGACAAAAACTTCCATTTACCGCATGAACACATAAAAAGTCGTATTTTGTCACATTTTTATTGAATATTTATTTTTATTATACATTATTTACCAACCTCAACACAAATATAACTTCAAAACTACATATTAACTTCTGATAGGTAAATATATACATACATATTACACTTAATTTAAAGCACTATTCTAAGGAGTACAAAATATTATATTTAAAGCTGAGAAAAAGATGAAAGTGAACAAAAATTACAATTTGAGAATAAAATCTTTATGCTTAAAACTCACGATCGCTGAGAATTATAGGTGCCAAAAGACTCCAGCCATACAGGGCGATACATAACCAGCTTGATGTAATTTTGACCCACATTGATGCTGCATTTGCATTCAAAGTTTTCAGAGATGAGTTGGGACTGTAAAAATGATTCGCAAATTAAATAAAAAGTTGTATTAATATTTCATTGCTTTTATGCTATTTTTACCATTTTTATTTTGACATTTGAGGAAGTTTATGCCTTTTTTATAACTCCTAGACACCCTGTCTAAAAAAAATTGGAAAAGTTAGAAAGTAACACTAACCTGTACCAATTGGTCAAAGTCATCATCACATACAGGGTGGCCAATGCAAACATGACATGGAAGAAACTCCAAGAGTATGCCGTTCCTTCTTCCTCATTATCCCAAACCTTGGCATTTCCCCTTTCTTCGTCATTATGGTCTGTATTACCTATGATAGGGTTATAGCCTTCAATTACAGAAAAAAGGAAGAAATAAAAAAAATAAAGAAAGCAGAAACTATAAAGTGGGATCAAACAAGGAACACAAATTACTTCTAATTATAATATACAGAAAGAGTTAGAGCCGATTTATTTACAATCTAAAAATTGTCTCATCATCTTCAATTTCTTTTTTTGAAAATCATAATGTAATTCAACTATACGCTTTGTCGGAAGAATACTCTGTTAATATAACCTATAGTCCGTTCACGAAAGGTTGAGCCGTCGGTTGGCCATGACAATTTGGCATATTCCACTATGTATATTAAAATTTCAGGTTATGTTGTTTATTTTCTTGTTAGATTGATACGCAATGTTGTCATTATTGTGTATTGATAACTAGCAAGCTCGTCGGACGAGGCCGGGTACATTCGGCAACGTTGACTATATTTTATGTTATAACAGCAAATACTGCCAACTTCAGATAAATAAACAAACGCCTACTATGCGCTCAAACTTTCGTGAATGGACTATACATATACTCCGTTACATATTATTGAGCGCATAGTAGGTGTTTGTTTATTTATCTGAGATTGGCAGTATTTGCTGTCATATCATAATGTAAAATAAAGTCAACGTCGACGAATGTACCTGGCCTCGTCTGAGCTTCAAAGTTATCAGAGAACTCTATGTTATATTGACAACATTGAGTATCAATCTGACAAAAAAATAAACAACATAACCTAAAAGTTCAATATACACAGTGGATATGCCAAATTGTCATGGCCAACCGACAGCTCAAAGTTTCGTGAACGGACTATAGGTTTCCTTCTGACACCTGTAATGACAGATAAACGGACAACTGCAGTCAGTTACTAACCTAACCTATATTAGTGACCAAGTAGACAAGACAGTTTTGCCTGAAATTTAGTAATTTACATATCAAAATATTATAAAGTTTATGGTATTATTATTCTCTAATTTTGCATAAAAGATTCATGTTACTTGTGCAGATTAAATTAAGACAATGATAAATTGGCTCTTGCTCTTTATCAAATTATGACAAAAACTAACATACTCGAAAAAAACACTGGCAAATGATAAAAAATAGGGTGCAAGTGAAACTACTGGGTGCATATTGAAAAGTTAAATAGTTCACTGAAACTTACAGCCATATGTGGAATCTGCAAATAATACAGAAAAAATGTGACGTTTTCAATTATTGTTTAAAGGTTTCCAATAATTTTTTCAATGTGTTGTTTCATTTCGCTATTAATTAGTTTCCTCAGAAACCTTTCTGCATGCAAATAATGTAGTCGATTGTGAATAGGAAAGTGATACAGAAGAAGAAATGTAAAAACTATATATTATGTTACTTACCGCTATCTCCAGTATCTTTCACCAAAATATTATCTGAACCAGTAATTTTCGATGAGCTGCTTGCAGTTCTGAGGGATGAGTATAATACGCAACATGACCATATTACCAAACCGATGATACTTTCACTATCAAATGATCCCGTAGTTTTTTTGTCTCCAGTTATCATGTTAATCAAGCCAGGGTTACATTCTTTGTCTGAAAGAATTCACAATAGTTTAGTGGAGACCAAAAAACTTTTAATTAAAGCTTCCAAATAGCTGTAAATTTCCAGAATATCGTAAGAAGAATTGAAATTATATTCAAAAGATTGACAGAGAATGAAGTTTTTCAATTCTCCTGATCAAAGCGATAACACATATCCTTAACAATATCCCTTGAAATGTTTACTTGAAAATCTAACCTTAAAATGTCACATATGACATAAGAGTCTAACAACATTTTTACATTTTAAGGTTAGGATTTCAGGTAGACATATCATTAACACAGTATAGACACCAACCAGTAGTTGCACTCCGTGGATTTTCTTAATCCAATTTCGCCTCGCGCACCATCTCCGTAACTATAACCTCAAATTTTGTTGAACTCTTAGATTTTATGGATTTTAATGGTTTTTATTGTTTGATTGTATAAATATTATAGAAATCCTCGATTCTCTGCTGTATTGTATTGATATTAGACTTAGATTGGGAATAGTAGCAATATTATAGTAAAACTATTTTTTCTTTACTCAAGCTTTCGAGATTTTATTTTCTCTTCGCCACAAGAACTGTAATCAAGTAATGGAAACATAAACTCTTTTTTCTTTATACATTTATATAGTTCATTTATATTTTCATTACTATTTTCACAGTTTCCCTGACGAAGGGATCATCTCAAAAGCTTGAGCAAAGAAAAGAGAGTTTCACTTTAAAATATTGCTGCTATTCCCAATATCTAATACCTATTGAATATATGGTCATACTGTAATTGTTTTATATGATATTTTCTATTTTGCATTATTATTTGATCAGTATTGAATGCTTACCTCATAACATAAATAGACAAAGAAAAATTAATAGGGCAGTCAAAGTATAGTGTTTCCATTAGTTCTCACTTTAATTATAATGGAAAACTAACATTGATTGTGTTTCACGAAAATTAGAGACAACACCTGCTATACTTCCCTTAATTTCTAAGCTGTACATAAACAATAATTTTTCACAAATTTCCCATTCTTAATGGTTATTTGTTCATTATGAAGCAAACTCCCGTAGATATCTATTTGTTGGGAAATGCTCTTGAGGGTAGATTTTGAATTTAAGGACATCAAAAAGATTAAATGTTCATTACCTCAATAAATTCATTCAATTAAGAAAATTTTACAGTTCATGTTCCTTTTTTATATCTACGGTCATCGCCTAGAGCGAATCTCTGAAGATTTCATTCCTATACACTCACAATTTGTTATTGTTTATTCAATATTCTGAATGAATTATTTTTATGGCAAAACGACAAACATTCCTCCGAAGAGTGCCAGTAAGATTCTTATAAAACTATAAATATTGTGAATATATTCATTGAACTTGGTAAAAAAAATATATGACTTCCTATCTTTGTCTCCTATTTATTATGTTCGAAAAATTGATATTTTGAAAATAATAATAATGATATCCGAATTCAATATTTATCTTCACAAATGAAAATTCAAATAAACCCAAAAATTTCCGCTCAAATAACTTCATTTCCGCCTGCGCACGGAGATGGTGCGCGAGTTCTCGATAGAGTAAAGAATTCAGTTCAATTTTTCAAGAGTGCAACTACTGGTTGGTGTCTATACTGTGTCATTAAGGAGTCGACTGTGAAGCAGTAATGAATAAAATATTAAGAATACACTATTTGAAAGTTACAATATCAAATTTGGTACAAAATTTGAAACAAATTGTTGAGAAATCGATTAGAAATTGTTGAGAATTTGCATATTTACCTGGGGAGTTGGATATGCCAGACCAAGTTAAATAAATGACATACAAAGACACAACAGCAGATTGCAGTAATCCTGAGCGAGGCAATTTCTCCTGAACTGAAGGAAGAATGGAGATCACACTCACGATAACACACAAGATCAAATTGAATGAAATGAAGAATTTGTTCAAGCCGCAGTCGCCTGACTGAAAATAAAAATTAGTAATTAAATTTCTCTATTATGAACATAACAAAAAGTTACCTTAGAGAAGACGACGAACAGGAAAATTACTCCAGCAATAACTGCACCATACATAGTTAAAGTGGACCCCACAAGCAAAGCATACCAACCTCTGCTTTCGTTTTCTTCATACTTCTCAACCCACGATTCAGCCCATGTGTGGGCGAAATCAACAATCAATATAAGTTGGATCAGGATGAAGGTGAAGCCTCCAATCATACCGATATACATCCAAATTGACCCAAAGAAATAACCTTCAGGAATGAAAAACGAAGCAATGGCTACACCTATGACAAGGAGATATTTGAGACCCCAGAACCTGTAAGAAAAGATTATTAGAAATAGTCTTATAACAGCGATCAAGAACATTCGGGTTAGGAAACAGAAATATTTATACCCATTTTGTATTCCGGCTCTCGGGTCTTTTGAGCTCTTCACACCAATCATAATAAAGGCCATAAATAGGAAAAATACACAAAGAGCAAAGCATAGACGATAAACAGCCAGATAACCCACAATTGTATCTTGACAATTGAAGGTTACTTTGTTTGTAACTTGATCCCATACTGACTGGTTCCCAGTATCCTTACAGAACGGTATCTGAAATCGAAACATATTAAATTATATAACGGAAATAAAAAGCATTCAAACCTTTTCCAATAAGTTTTGAAGTCCTGGAGATAACATGATGCAGGACACTACAAGTCCAACGAGAAGCATCAAGGCGTACATTAGCCTCGAGGAGGTGGAATTTCGACATGATGGACATGCAGCACAACACATCGAACAGGCTGCACTACCGCAGCAGGCAGCCAGCTGAAAATACGAAATACCAGTTAAAATTGGAAAGTGACTATATCAACGAAAATTGTAGATGTACTTTGTTATGTTTGATTTCTTACCTGTGTAGCTGAACAGAGAGCTAACGCAGCCCCCATGTCGATTTTAATTAATCTGCGGCTTACAGAGAGAAAGACGAAATATCTTCGAGGAATTCAACACACTCACTTGCGTAAGATTAAAAATACGTCGCATATAAGATAAACATCAATAAAAGATGAAAAACAACAAGAAATCCATACAAAAGATGACAGATGACAAGTTACCATCGATTGACTGTCAAAGTCAAAAGTCGTACCTACAAACAAGAAAAAGAAAATGACCATCATTAAAGTAGTGCGATTTAATCGGTATTTAGTTAGGTTAGAAATTTTGACGTCCCCGCACTTGTTTACTTGTAGTGTTTATTAAAAATAACTTGGTATTCTAACGTAGTTAGATGCATAATTTGCATCTGAATTAAAATTTTGTCAATCGGAACCAATAAAAATTGTGGTTTTTATTTCATTTATGTGACGATAAAACAAATTGAAGTGTAACTATGGAGGGAAAAGGTACTACATAACATTCTATTTTTACATTATTCCATTTATTCAATAACAACCTGTTCGTTTATTGAAAAGAAATTGTACTATCAACAGGTATATTTTATTCCGGTACAGTGGTTACCATTCGATATTTTGTTATTTTGACGACATGAACTAAATAAGTTTGCAATGATGTAATAGTTTGATTCTAACAGATTCTAAACTGAACAATATGAATGCACTGAAGAATTAAGAAAAACGCTTTATTAAAACATTTTATACGCCAAATTCGGATTTTTTTCAATTTCTTATAGGGCCTCGAATGAAAGACTAGGTATTTATAATTAACCAGTGGCCTAACTGTGATTTTAAAAAAAATGAATAGAAATATTTTCGAGTTCGTGAATGAAAAAATCCCGTTTTCGAAGATTCTAAAAGTTATACTCTGATAAAATTTACATTCCCATGTTTCAAAATGCGAAACAGTGTCATATCAAATCAGTACCTAATTATCAGTTAATTTGAATTATTATGGTATTTCATCATCATATTATGCGGTTACCATTTGAGATAAGTCGTCATCTTCAAAATTAAGCGTTGGCGTGTTCATTTAGAGCTATAAAGTTGAATTTATTTAACTTTATCAATTCTTTCTTGTCTCGCTATTTAAATGCTATATTCATCATCAAATAATATCCGCTTGATGTAACATTTAAATTTTCATACGAAAGAAATATTTGCGAGAACTGGACTGAAAATTGTTCGAGGAAAAACATTTTTTTTCGAAAACTCAAGGATGTTGATGTTAGAATATTCCACTAATGCAAAGTCTAAGGTTTCATGATCATTTTATGCAATGTAAAAAACGAAGAATACTAATAAAATGGGCGATGATCCACTATTCCACTCCTATTAGACAACCTTTCAAACATAACACGCATTGTTAACCTTCACTCGACAGGTTGGGCTAGCGTGAATGATATAAACCACGAGCGTTTGTTCCAATTGGATGATTTATTTTTGGTGGATCTCATTCGAGAATTGAACATTAGAAAGTTTTTTCCGACTTAAACAGGGTGTTTTATAAACATTGCGAACATACATTTTGGGCTATTTCCATCATATGTGCTTATTCTGTTTTCTGTTCAACGTATGGGCAAAAATTCGATAGCAGTCAACAGAAAGAACACTTGAGACTTTCAACTTTCAGAAAAGCAACTTGCGTCACTCACAAAATGATGGAAAAAATTATAACAAAATGAAACCCATTGTAAAAGGCAAAAAAATGAAAATGCAAGAACTACGAGAACATTTTGAAAATTCGCTACCGAAAACTTGAATTACACAAATTGTTTTTCTTTCACATTTTTGAGAACCATGTCATTTCGAGCACATATTTGTTCATTCAGTTTTTTGCAGCGAACTTTCAAAATCTAGCCATTCTCACAGTTGCAGCAATGTTCTTCGCATTTTTTGAGAACATTCAACATGATTACAAGATTGTTCCGTCGACCGCATTATGAATTGAGTATTAATTTCTTATATAAATACATTCTCATTAAGATGTCTAAGAGTGGTACGTTTTTCCAGTCCTACCTCAGAAATTGTGTCACAGAACTCACAATTAAAAATGATTACTAACAATTGACAATTTCCGAGCGTAGGACTGGAAAAACGTACTACTCAATTTGTAGGACAATGTGAACAGTTCATAAAGAAAATATTTGCTGAGCAACAGTGAAAAAATCATCCGGTTAGTAGTAATTTTTTTAGATACAGTCGAACTTCGATAACTCGAATCATGATCTGCCAAAAGAAAAATTCGAGTTATCAAGACTTCGAGTTATTGAAAAAACACATTTTCTCTTAATGTATTTTGTATGTGGGTAAATGATGTAACATGAAAGTAAATAAGTCAAAATAATATTTACACTGTCAATTTAAAAATTTTTTTATACATTTTCACATATAGGTATGTTAGAAGAAACTGAAAACTTACATCCTCAGCGCTTATTTCACTGTGAAATATTCGGTTATTTGTGACTGACGAGAGGATTTTTTTATTTGGTTTTCGAAAAAGCTTCAATGTTGTTCAAACCGTTATATAGCGACATAGCGAGTCAGTTGTATGTTCGTTTGTTTTCAAAAATGAACGCAAAATGCTTAATGAATTTGCTACCGACTCCTTAGATGAAGGTTGTTGCAAATCATCTTCCATGTCATCATCCATCATGTCGTCGTTTTCACTGTCATCTACCGGGTCCGGCGATTGAACTGTCCGTCTCTAAAAATTCAAAATTTCTGGTAATTTTCAATATTTATTCACATACTCTTTTGCATATGAAAGCAGAAAGTTCAAAGTTTTTCATGTGCTATTCCGAAGGAATATGACCGCCTTTGGCCTTCACAACAAGCTTGAGTCTCTTTCTGAATGAGGTGCACGCTGCTCGAATGACGTCCTCACTTAAACGGTTCCATTCTCGCGTCAGCGACAACTTGAGCGATTCCAATGAAGTGTGTTTTTTAGAACAAGCTTGGGCCTGTATGATGCTCCAAATACAGTAATCCAGCGGGTTCAAATCTGGTGAGGACGGCGGCCACATATCACGGTCTATCAAAACTGGAACGTTCGATCTCAACCAATTTTGCGTGCCATTTGCTTTATGCGAAGGAGCCGAGTCTTGTTGGAAAGTCCAATGCTCTGAACCGAATGTTTTGCGTGCCCACGGTATTAACTCAGGTCTCAAGATCTTGTCTCGGTAGATTTGTTCGTTTATCTTGACTTCGTTGCGACCCATTGGCAGGAAAACGAGTGAAGAACGGCCTTTTTCAGAGATCGCCGCCCAGACCATGATTTGGTCGGCTCCTTGTCGTCGAGTGACCCGTAAACGATCCGAATGATTGCTGGTACGTTTCTTCAACCAAACCCGATCGTTTTGTTTGTTCAAATATTGCTCAATGCAGAAAGTTTTCTCGTCAGAGAAGACAATGTTCGGAAGCATCCCACCATCGAGCAGGCGAATCAGCTCCTTCGATCGATCCAACCTCTTGCGACATTGCAAAGCTGTGAGTTCCTGAGACTTATGTTTTTTATAAGGCTGGACCTTAAGCTTCTTCTTCAATATGCGACGAACACTGCGGTCGCTCACGTTGACGTACCCTTTCGACGACTGCTGGTGCTGTTGCAGTACAGCGTCGTCCTCCACCGTAGCGTTTCTTGATGCTATACCAGTCTCAACATATCGTTGGATAGTGCGACGCACAAATTTCTCATTCAATTGTAGTTTTGGCAGCGCTCGACGAATTTCGATATTCGATTTTCCTTCCAAATGGAGAGCAATCACCGCATTACGTTTCAAATCCATCGTCTAAATTGCAGAATGTTTTTCTCTCACATCAAAATCACTTTAAGTGTTGACAAATAACATGTCAGAGAATGCCCTGTCAAATTTTCGCTGCGTTAGGTTCAGTGGTTCGGATTTTATATCAGTTAGATGGAGACGGACACTTCAAAGGCCGGACCCGGTATGTCATTGATCTGTACGAATTCTGACTCGGACCCTGTGATATTGAATAATATCTTCATCTGTGGGAAACTCCGAAGTAACAACATCGTCATCCACATGCAGATAATCATGAAGGGTAGCACCTTGCGAATCTTGAACATGTTTCCATGATTCATAATATTTTTTCATCCATTTGCCGGGACACCATACTTCGAAGCTCTTTGGTGCACCACTTTCCATTTCTTTTCAAAGTCTAAATTTTTCATCCAGAGATAAATTTTTCAGAGAACGTTTCGACGACATATTTTAAGTGATATTGTCCTAAAACCTCACAACTAAAGAACTGAACTGATTTCACGGCATACGGACGAGTCGTTGAAAATCACGCGTAAATGAGGGATTCCCCCAAAAAATTCGACTTATCGAATGTGCCGCCAAATATTTCGTTCGAGGTATCAAGATATTCGAGTTATAGAAGTTCGACTTATCGAACAAAAATTACACAAATTTCCAATCTTGGCGCTGTTGCCAACCAATTTGATTCGAGTTATCAAAAATTCGATTTATCGAAGTTCGACTTATCGAAGTTCGATTGTATATGTTGGGAGTGTTTTTGTAGGACAATTATTGTTTTCAATATGTAATGAAATTGTTTCAAGATTCAATTTACAAAGTAGCTGTTAGTAATCAAATTGGAACATTCGCCCATTTAACACTTTTGACGCCTCCATACTGTATTATCCCTCACTACCGCGAATTTTCGTAAAGGAAAAATTGGGCGTCTCGTCAAAATGAAGCTACTCACAAATATTCAGATTGTTAGTTATCATTATGAAAAACAGGCGCTGGCCCATGGACTAATATTCGGTAATGTTTGTATTCCTTACGTTGGTTCATGAAAATGGACACCCGAATTTGGCGAAATATATCTGATCTGTGTCAAATTTCTAGGAGGATATGGATTCAAGTGATTAGTATTCTTCATCAGTAAGCATACCTACCGATTAAGAATCCGTTGTCAAATTAATTTATTTTAAGATAAAGAAAAAATGACAAACAAAAAATTCTTTGCCTTTAAGGAGGCTAACCTAACAAATTTTTGAAACATAGATAAATTGAAAATAGTAATCATCGAAATGAATACAATCTTCAATTTATAGGCTCACAGAACCTTCTTCATGCGGACTGGGATGATTTATTCAAGATGTTGTCAATGAGGGAAGAGACAGACCGGTTTCGGCCTTATTAGGCCTCGTCAGTGTCCCATACCCCTCAGAGACAACATCCTATTGAAAAACTTCTACATTTAAGACCACTTGTAAGACTCTATCGAGTATTATCCTACAGATGGTGACATCTAGTAGTGAGTAGTGTCAAAATGAGAAGTTCAATCATCACAGATCGCATGCTGAAAGCACTGATTACATCCTCTTCCCTCTTTGAGATGTTAGCAGTGGTCCTACATCAGGGCCTTCATGCAAGTTTCTCCGAGAAACTTGCATGAAGGCCCTGACGAGGCCTAATAAGGCCGAAACCGGTCTGTCTCTTCCCTCATTGACAACATCTTGAATAAATCATCCCAGTCCGCATGAAGAAGGTTCTGTGAGCCTATAAATTGAAGATTGTATTCATTTCGATGATTACTATTTTCAATTTATCTATGTTTCAAAAATTAATTTATGTCGTTATGGTAAATTTTCATTTATGCTCCTGTTCAGGCTGTCCAGTTACTGTCGCTTATATGCATGTGCATTTCTAGAAGAAAATCTTCTTAGAAATGATGGACGCTCAGAACATTACTTATCCGTTTTTTGTTTCATAGTCAGATTTCCAAGAAAAAAATAATTGAAATCACCGAAATAGGCTAACGAATTCAAACGATCATAATTGGCGGTTGAGTGTGACGTACGCGTCCAGCTTTCATTTCATTGGTTGAAAGTTGAATCACATTTTACAACAATTTAAACTGGCCACTCTCTTTTGAATCGTCATCCCTACTAATTATGCTTGCTCGTACGTCATTGTGGCGTAACGTTTGCACTTAAGAGTATAGAAATCGCGTTTTCAATATTTTATCAAAAGTTAATTACTTGAAATTTTAAGTGGATCATCGATAGGCTATCACATGAAAAACCCCATATTTTAACATACTGGAAATGCCCAATCAATCTTTTTAACATATTCTGTTTTCACCGTCAATATTACAAAAGTATTATCTTATCAGATAAAATCAGCTTCCCCATATTTTTATGTTTGTGCTGATGGAAGTAACTATTATAAGTACTCGAAATAACTAACAAGTGTCCCATTTCAATTAGTAGTTCGATTGTCTTACATGTGGCATCTGGTCTTTTTATCCTCTGGACAGAAATAGATTACTTACGAATATTGAAAAAATGTAAGTAGGTACTGACGTCTTATTTTGAGGATATATTCCTGACAAATAATAGAGAAACCCTGAAATTTTTTTTAGAAGAACAAGAAGAGATATTTGTTTTCAGAAAATATCTAACTGCTGATACAAATCCAAAAAAGAATAAATGATTTCAATTATTTTGAGCATTCTACATATTCATGGTTTTCTTCAATTCATTGGTTCCATCAAAATATTATATCAAATCGACGAAACATTTAATCGTTTAAAATACAGCTTTTGTGAGAATTACTTATTATAATAAGCTATTTTTTGCGGATTTTTTTTCCGGTTTTAATTGAAGATTTTGTGGATATTTTGTGTGTTCTGTTTTGAGATGTCTATTCAATATTTTCTACCCAAAAAAGGTACTACTGGTTCGGGGTCGAAAAATTGAGCATTTCTTTCAAAATAAAGGTTGATTTTTCTCGAGAAAGGTCGACTTTAGAGCGTATGACAGGTGTACCTTTTTGAGCGTTCGTTCTACTTAAACCAGTGCTATATCGTTTTGCCCAAATGTCTGTAATTTTGGAATTTTGAGCCTATAATGGTCTCGAACGATAGGTTCTACTCCCTGATGACGAATTCATGGTCAAATTCAATTCTGTCAGAGGGGTCCTCCGTCCGGCCGACCGTTAGCACGATAAATTTCGAAGGCATTGTCCTAGAGACTTGAAATTTTCAGGGTGAGTTCGGGACCCAAATGCCTCGGTTAAGTTCGTTAACCTGCCATATCTTACAGGGTGTGCATAAAATAGGGCCATTCAAAATTTTTGTTCCTGAATATCTCAGACAAAACGAAACCCATCGGAATAAAATGTTGCGGCCATATGTAAGATGGTCATAATAAGCCTCATGCAAGTTTTGTGGTCATAGTGTACGCAGAACCATAGAAAATTCAACTGGAATATTGAAAAGGAGAAACTTCATATTTCCATAAAAAGATATCCGATTCGAGTGAAATTTATTTTGTGTATGGAGATTAATATACTGAATGTTTATGCAAAATTTTGTGTCCATAGTGTAAACGGAACCATATAAAATTTAATTGGAATATTGAAAAGAAGAATCTTCATATTTCCATAACAAGATACCCGATTCGAGTTAAATTTATTTTGTGAATGAAGACTGATATACTGAATGTTCATGCGAAATTTCAAAAGGGTCGTATTATTAGAAGCATAGAATTTAATTTTTCAAAATCATTTATCTTTTACATATTTCATCTTCTGAATACTTTCCAGAATATAATTCCGATTGTGCTGAGATTCTGCATTAATATGTATAATCGGTATTTTGAGGTAATACTCTTATTGCTCCACCAATGAACGACCGCTAAAAGCTCCTGCTCAAACTTTTCTTAAATTTTGTTGTGTAGAAAACATTCGCGGTTCAAACGAAAATCTAAAAAAAATATTATGCCTGTTAAGTATTATGCTGGGACAACTGCGAAACAATGTTTTTAACATAGCTACCAAAAAATCTATCATTTTTTTTCTTGAAACTCCTTTGCGAGGTGTAATATGACACTATTACCTATTTAACTGTTAATTTTTTCAATAGGAAAATGTAAAGCGAAATTGATTGTCTACAGACTTGACGTAGCTGGTGAGTCGTCTGAAAAAACTCTCTGTATCTAATTTTTGAGTTCAGTGCATACCTACTAAGATTTTTTTTGTGTTTCCCAGGCATGAGTACGATTTGCAAATGAATATTGATGGGTACTTTGTTACTATATACATAATTTACTTTATAAATAAGAGTTTTCAGATATGGCTCATCTACGGAAATTGTTAGTTCTTCACCTGAAAAATAATTTAGAAAATTCCTCATTGAGAAATTGCGAACTATTTAATAAGAATCATTTGTATAAATTGATCAATTTCAGCGAACTGATAATTTCTATTTATAACTCGGGAAAGATCGTGCAATGCTTGAGTGTCTGTTATGTTTTATCATCATTTATTCTTCGGTTATTTTTAAATTGTGCGTTCGAAACTTGATTTGATATCTAAGATAAGTTAACACTGTCTTTTGAGCATCGATCTATACTTTGAATTTATGTTATTTCATCTAATATTTTGAGCGCTGAAAATTGCAATATTCTGTTATTCGGATTCAATATCAAAACATTTCAGTTTATTACGTCAAGCTAGTCGATTAAATCAGTTATACAAAAATTCCACTATTCAGGTTGTTTGCAAGAAAAACACTCGGATTTTTTCATCTCAAAGGACCTCGCACATTTTGTATGGGAATTGGGTCCCGGTGTATTTGGCTGAAAATTTGATATGATGTTCTACTAATCCTTCTGATCAAATGTCTAAACAGTCACGAAGCTGAAAAATGCATACTTCTAGGAGTTTTTAGCGATTTTTTGTATCCATTATGGCCTACGTATTACCGTTCACAAAGAAATGTTTGAAAATATTTCGAATTGACAGAATCTGCTTTCAATAATCACGAAATATTCTCAAACATTTCTGTGTGAACGGTAATACGTAAGCCATAATGGATACAAAAAATCACTAAAAACTCCTAGAAGTATGCATTTTTCAGCTTCGTGACTGTTTAGACATTTGATCAGAAGGATTAGTAGAACATCATATCAAATTTTCAGCCAAGTCCACCGGGAGCCAATTCTCATACAAAATGTGCGGGGTCCTTTATACATTTGATCAAAAAGAGATAAATGCTCATAAAATGCTGATTCATGGTCTATAATTTTTTTGTCATCTGGTTTTCAAGAAAAAAATCATTGGAATTACTGAAATAAGCTAGCGAATTCAAACGACGTTGAGTGTAACGTACGCTAACGTTCACTCTATCGGTTGTGTTTTGATTCGTCATCCCCACTTATTATGCTTGCTCGTACGTCATCATAGCGGGACGTTTGAACTGAGTATAAAATCACATTTTCAATATTTAGTTAAAAATTAATTACTTGAAATTCAGAGTGAATAATCGGATAGGTTCATATTTAAAAATACTCTCAATGCTGTCACAAAAAAAAAACAATGCATAAGTACTTACAAAACGTAAGGAAAAGAATGAATAAATTCAAAAACATATGCATATTTCCGTAAAATACGGTGGAACTTCCCTATAATGAACGTCTGTATAACAAATTTCTCTGTATAACGAATTTCGTACAAGACATTGCACCTTGAATCCAAATTCCATGTTAAAAACACCCTCTTAAACGAAGTCAATTCGTTCTAAAACGAAATATTCAAAGAACATCACTCTCTGAATGGGTATTGGTAAGAAGGTATAAGGGTGGGTTTTTTCCAAAATTTTTCCGGACGTACGTAATAAATCCCGACTAAATCATTACGGCGGTCAGAGAGATCCTTCTGAAACAGTTTTAAATACACCCCTGGCTGTTTGGCTTCAATTTAACCATTACGCTAGTGTCGAATCGAAAGTTGTGCGAAAATGTCTAAAAGCAAGTGCTTAAGTTTGAATTATAAACTTACATTTATCAGTGAGCAGGGCCGTAGCTAAAGATGAATTTAGGGTAGGGCAATGGATGTAACGGATAGGGCAGAAGTAAAAAAATTACTATTAATTTGAATTATTACTATTTTTTAAGGAAGGGCATTGGAAATTAAAGGTAGGGCATTGCCCCATTTTGCCCCCCCTAGCTACGGCCCCGTCAGTGAGTCGACTGCGACATTGCCGACTATAAAACACATTTTCTGTATAACGAAATTTCTTTATAACGAATTTTTTTTGCGGATTTAGCGCTTTCGTTATAGGGAAGTTCCACTGTTGTTAGTTTTACCAGGAATATGGTTTATTTCGTTGTTAATACCCAAATAAATTGACATTGTAAACAACAGCATACGCGTCAGAGGTCTTTTCACGTTTGTTCATATTATAATAACGATAATTCAAATACCTTGAGACCTATTGTTTCAATTTTATTCAATTATGAATTCAACTTTTCTGTTCAAATCAACGGCACATGAAAACAGAAAACAATTCATGCTGTTAATTTGCACATTTTTTCGATGTCAGAGTTGTTAGGTGTCTTGTGTAATTTTTTCTGCAGTTTAGTTCGTTTATTCTGTTTGTTCCTGTATGTAATTTTCTAATGAAAAATGTCAATTATAGTAGATGGGTTGTATCTGAAAAATACTCTATTGGTTCGTTTGAAGTTACTGGAATTTGCGATATTTTTCTTTCGAAAAATGATGAGTTTTTCAACCTGATTGAGATACAACACCTAATTAGAAGAACATTACACTGAGCTTCCACCTTAGCGAGCTAGGTGCACCAATAGTCATTTCAGACCGCTTAAGAGTATCTAAACTGTTAATTCCATTAATTATAGCTCTATTTTCCTAATTTCAGAATCTTCAAATGACTTGGTGAAAGCAGAATCAGCTCCACCTCAGTTGAACGGAAAATCAATTCAGGAAAATGGAACAAGTGAAAAAAGCGTTGAAAAAAGTGTTGAAATAGATACAGACGACGTAGTGCAGACTAAGTTTCCTGCCCCAGAAGTTTGGCCAGAAAAAAATATGAAGCCCATAAAGAAGAAATCTAAATTAGGTTCATTTCTGGATATGCAAGCCATTTGTTCTTCACTGAAGAAAGTAAGAAAGTGCATGACTTTTCCAAAAGTGTCCACCCACAACAGCCAATCGAATTCGTGAACACACTCAGACATGCCGATTTTTGATGATAGGGGAACATGATCCGGGATAGTTGATACAGTTATAGTTTATAGTTTAAAAAGGGGTTACAGTTCACTGCGACCTCAAGGTCTATTGTGCCCCCTTACAGAGCTGTTCTGATCACACCCTTCACCGCTCGCCTTCCAGATCCAGAGATCTGATGAAATCCAGTATCTGTGAAGGCTTCAACGAGGCTAGTTTCTCACTCTTAAAAGTTTCTCGCCCAATGCATTCTCTCTTTAGGCTCGTAATGCCAGAGCATTCCGTGACTAGGTGAATGGGGGTTTCTTCCTCCTCCCCACAGAACCTACACTCGTCAGTGTCCGACAATCCCATCCTCAACAGGTGCTTCCTAAGGCGACAATGTCCTGTAAGAAAGCCAGTGAGGAGGTGTAATTGTTTCTTACCAAGATCCAAATATCTTTTGGATCTTGCTGTTTCAAAGTTTCGAAGGAACTTAGTGGAATGATCCATCCCTGGGAGATTCCGCCAGAGTTTTTCCCTCTCGGCTTTCTCCTTCTCCAGAAACTCCTTTTTATTACATTTACCTATATCTCAGAAGGGTTCTGGGCCAATGAGTGACATTCGTGCGCCCTCTTTGGCAAGTGTATTGGCCTCTTCGTTTCCTTTGATTCCGGAATGGCCGGGAACCAAGATTAAAAAAGACCTTATTTTTGTTGCCTACCTCATTCAGTTTGTTCCGGCACTCCCAGTTCATCCTTGAGTCGATGACGTAGGAGCTCAGTGCTTTAATAGCAGCTTGACTATCTGAGTATATGGCTATATCGCACTTCTGATAGTTTCTTTCCAGATTTATATCTAGACATCTTTCAATAACTAAGATTTCCGCTTGAAAGACGCTGATACAGGAGCCTAGCGACAGTGCACACTTGGTACTTGGCCCATGTATCCCAGCGCCAGCTCCTGTAGAGGTTTTGGAACCATCTGTATACCATTTTACGGTATTTTCTTTGAGGTTATAGTCGGTTTATTCCCGTTCCCATTAATCTCTTTTACTTAGCGATGTCCCTGTGCTTACTTTCTTGATGATCCGGGATACGAAGCTTATTTCCACTAGCAACCCCCTGGAGAGGGTTGCAACCCCATCAGGAATTTGAATTGGGAAGGTGGATAGTTTTGTAGCACAAATGATGCATGGATTCAAATTTGTATGAACCTACTGTTTGTGTTCTGTGAAGTGAATGTTTCATTTATTTTTGTCGGTAATAATTCCTTAAAAACAACACCCTGTAACTATGTTAATTATTACTCCATAGAATACAAACTGCAAATTCATACAAAATTGAATCCATGCATCATTTGTGCTACAAAACTACCCACCTTTCCTATTCAACTTCCTGATGGGACTGCAACCCTGTGAAGGGGGTTGCTAGTGGAAACAAGCTCTGTATCCCAGATCATGTTCCCCTGTCATCTTAAATCGACCTCTCTGAGTGTTTTCACAAATTCTGATTCGTTGTTGAGTTATTTAGGATATACGCTTGCAAATTAGGCACTCTGTATAAAAAGGAGTTTTAATTATTTTGTTTTCTAGGTGTGCCTTATACTCCTAGGATATATTCTATCTTATATAGGCGGTGCCTTGGTTATTCTTCCACTTACTGTGCTTACTTTAATATGGTACGAAACCAAAACGAAAAAGAAAACTAAGATTAAAGAAAAAGCAAAAGCCATTTCATGTAATAAACAACAACTTCTAGACAGAATAGAGGAACTTCCCTCATGGGTAAATATAATATAAAATATTTCTCACAAAATTATAACAACGCAGTTTTTAGGTTCTTTTTCCTGACAGAGAAAGAGCAGAGTGGGTGAATGATGTAAGCATTTTTCCATTTTCCACGAATTTCCATATAAATAAAATTTGTTTTTCTTCAGATTGTCATGCAGTTGTGGCCTAACATAAATTGTTTTCTGATAAAATTTGTAAGGAATAAACTTGAAAGTAAAATAAGGAAGAAATATGATACCTTCAAATTTGAAGAAATAGATTTTGGAAGAATGGTAAGTGAAGGGTTTTCCAATGAGAGGTGTTATTTTGATATTCAAAGAAGAATGCCATTTTTCAATATAAATGATCGGATGTTTATTTCATTATATAGAAGAAGCTATGCCGTTAATACAGGGGCGGATCTAGGATTTTTCTGAGGAGGGGGCGATTCCAAAATTGCACAGTAATAAATTTCGAAGAAATATATTAATGTGAAACATACTAACATGTATTTCAAAATGACATAAAAATTAAACAAAACATGTCGTGAGGATACTAGCAACCAGCAAAATAAACAAAATTATAATGTCAACATGGAATGCTAATCGTTAAATAAAAAGTATAGTCCGTTCACGAAAATTTGAGCGCATAGTAGACGTTTGTTTATTTATCTGAAGTTGGCAGTATTTGCTGTCATAACGTAAAATAAAGTCAACGTTGCCGAAAGTACCCGGCCTGGTCCGACGAGCTTCTGAGTTATCAGAGAACTCTATGCAATATCGACAACATTGTGTATCTATCTGACAAGAAAATAAACAAAATAACCTAAAATTTTAATATGCCAAATTTCTATGGCCAACCGACGGTTCAAACTTACGTCAACGGACTATATAAACCGAATAATAATCACAGAAAAAACTATAATCTTCTACTTTCTTTGGCAAATCTATCAATCGACAATCACCCTTTATATCTCAATGTCAATATCCCCATGAATAGGTATAAGGGCCAATCCATCCGCATCCAACTTTTAACTCTTCGTAATGTAGAAAAGCTTCTTTCGGCGGTAGCTACTGATATTGGTAGTGTTACTAACATTTTTAAATATTTTGCGATTGTTGGATTAAAGTTTTGGTCTATACTCATTAATGTTTCGATGGCAGTTTGGCAACAATTTTATACTAAAGTCGAAAGTCAAGATGCGTGTGCTTACGTACACTATTTTCGCCAGGGGGGGGCGAGACCTCCTTCGCCCCCCCCCTAAATCCGCCAATGCGTTAATAGTGGAAAATAACATCAAGCAAATGTCCACCACGACCACGCTTACGGGACCATATCCTTTTGATTAAATTTTCCATAACCAAATCGCAAAGTGGCTGCCCTATTTCCTCGATAGCCTCACGAATTTCATCTTTGTGGTCTTGAATCGACTCTGGGCTATTGGCGTAGACCTTCTCTTTCACGTGGCCCCAAAGGAAGAAGTCGCAAGGTGTTAAATCACAAGATCTAGGTGGATCTTATGATCACCTCTTCGAGATATAACACGGTCGGGAAACTTTTCCCGCAATTGGTTTGTTGTTGATGATCGGCCGGCTTGAGTTCTTGTGTTAACTGAACTTTATAAGCCTTAAGACCCAAATCTTTATGCAAAATACGGTGTAATGACGTTTGTGGAATGCCTAATTCCAAAGAACGACGAGGAATGGATAAACCTTGGTTTTCTTCAACACTTTCGGTTACAGCAACAATATTCTCGGCTCTTCTTGAACGCTGGGCTATTGGCGTAGACCTCTTTCACGTGGCCCCAAAAGAAGAAGTCGCGAAAATGTTCGAGTTTTATTAATGGCGTAGTTTCTACTTGTCAAATGTAAAGAAATGACAGCTTCAAACGTGACATCTACCGAAATAGCGGGCTTTTCAAAATAACACCTCTTATTGGAAAACCCATTATATGGCAGTTCATAATTAAATAAAATTGTAATATTTAAATATTTTAGCCTCCAAAAATTGATGGTGTTAAAGTGTACAGTCGAAGCACTACCAGGGATTCAATTCTGATTGATTTTGATATATTGTGAGTAGACACTTTTTTCGGAATGTTTTTCATTTCTTTAAAATCGATTATTAAAACAAATAAAATACAACAACTGTAATACCAAACGCGTCTCTGTTTTCAACTTGGGAAGAAAAGCGTTTTGTATTACCTTTGCATTTGTATTTGTTTTTTTATTTTTTTTATCTTCGATGAAGCTGAATGTTTTCTCCAATAAGATTCTATTCGTCCTTAGACATTTTTTGTTGTATCGATTGAAATATATTCTGGGAGCATTTTTAAGAAACTTTATAGGTTTTCACTCCCAGTCTCTGAAACAGAAATAATTAAAAAAATTTTATTTAAGATGTGCTTCTGCTAGAATCTTTGCACTTATTTGTCAGGAGCAAATTTGTCTTGAAAAAATTGTTGCCTAACAGTAAAACTGAAAAAGGAAATAAATGAAAAGGACAGTGTAACGTTTCGGTGTCTATATCAGACACTTTCTTCAGACAAACTTGTAAAATCTTCAGAATTGTGTGTTTTTTTTATTTGCAGTCTAATTAACATTGAAAGTTGTCAATACATAGATATGTTGATTAATTTAATTTTGAAATTTTCTGATGCCATTTCTTTCTTCAATAAATCAATCCAAATACGATCTGTTGGAATAGATTCCAACAGAACAATTGGCCAAATTATCAACTTCATCTAACAAAATACATGTGGATTCCTTAATTTTCCTTTTATAATTATCAGGTTCCGTCATTAGGATCTTTGTGTTGTTCCAGTTCATCATATGTTCTCCGCTATTTGAACATACACGATCAGCGATTTGTGATCTTGTACTGTCTCTATTTTTGATGTTGTTCTTATGTTCCCGTTTTCTTATCTCTAAAGGTCTTGATGTCTCTCCTGTATAATGGGGCCCACTCACTAGGAAGGAAGAATGCGCAGTTAAGTCTCTGCACGTTTGCTATAAAGCAAACGTGTGCATTCATATTTCCCACACACATACACTTTTGCGTGTTGGTTTGGATGTGCGACAAGCGTGAGATGACGTCGAAAAAAGACCTGATGTTAATGGCAGTGGCGTGTGTTGTTATTAAGGAAAAAATGTCCAATGTATAAATATCGAACCCGACACTGTGTTGCTAAACATATATGAAACGTGCAGAGACTTGTTGCCCATACACGGTCATTCTTCCACGTACGGTGAAGAATGCACACGCCACACGACGGAGATAATTGCGTATTCCAAATTTACGCCATACACACACTGTTTTAACTGTACCCCGTACAACGCGCATTTAAGTCTTCGCGCTTCCCTCTTAGTGAGTGGGCCCTTTAAGATTTTCCACATATACAGGAAACACAATTTTTTGATTTTTGTGTCTCATTCATTGGTTTTGTTCTGGTTAGAGGAGCACTTATCTTAATTAAATTTTTTTAATTATTTCTGTTTTAGAGACTGGAAGTGAAAACCTATAAAGTTTTTTAGAAATTTTTTATTGTAGTTATGACGGAGACTGCGATATAAACTTCTCAGTATCTGGCCATCAAGTTGGTAGACTGAAGAATTTTCAACTCAGTGTTGATGTCAGGGTGGTCCTAAAACCGCTGATGTTAAAAGCCCCAATTGTTGGGGGTATTCAATTATTTTTCCTGAATAGTCCTGAAATAGATTTTGAGCTCGACGGACTCACTGGAATTCCCGGTCTAAGGTGAGAAAAGATTCAAAGAATCTGTGCATAATATTTAAACCCAAAATTTCCAGCCATGTTCTGAGGAAACAAATCGAAGAAAAACTAAAAAAGAAAATTGTTTTCCCTAACAAAATAACGAAGAGATTCACTAAGAATGTTGAGGCTACAGAATTGAAATCTCTCGAACCAGAGGTCAGTAGTTAATCCATTTGTTAATAAAAAGGCTTTCTCAAAGTTTTGGACATTCGGAGAATCATAATGTGAAATTTGACCCGATTCTGTTTATAGTCCATGGGCAAGCGCCTGTTTTTCGTAATAATTGCTAACAATCTGAATATTTGTGAGTAGCTTCATTTTGACGAGACGCCCAACTTTTTCCTTTACGAAAATTCTCGATAGTGAGGGTTAATACAATATTGAGGCGTCAAAAGGGTTAAATGGGTGAATGTTCAAATTTGATTACTAACAGCTACTTTATAAATTTAATCTTGAAACAATTTTATTACAAATTGAAAACAATAATTGTCCTACAAAAATGATGATTCTATCAAAGTGTCCCCCACTCCCAACATATATCAACAACTAGGTCTAAAAAAAATATTACTAACCGGCTGATTTTTTCACTGTTGCTTAGCAAATATTTCCTTTATGAACTGGTCACATTGTCCTATAAATTGAGTGGTACGTTTTTCCAGTCCTACCTCAGAAATTGTACCACAGAACCCACAATTAAAAATGATTACTAACAATTGACAATTTCCGAGCGTAGGACTGAAAAAACGTGTAATGTGTAGGACAATGTGACCAATTCATAAAGGAAATATTTGTTAAGCAACAGTGAAATAATCAGCCGGTAAGTAATAATTTTTTATACCTAGTTGTTGTTATATGTTGGGAGTGGGAGACACTTTGATAGAATCATCATTTTTGTAGGACAATTATTGTTTTCAATCTGTAATGAAATTGTTTCAAGATTTAATTCATAAAGTAGCTATTAGTAATAAAATTTTAACATTCACCCATTTAACATTTTTGACGCCTCCATACTGTATTAGCCCTCACTATCGAGAATTTTCGTAGAGGAAAAAGTTGGGGCTCTCGTCAAAATGAAGCTACTCACAAATATTGAGATTGTTAGTAATCATCATGAAAAACAGGCGCTGGCCCATGGACTATTACAAGTTGATAAAACTTTTGAATAGGAAAAAATAGCCTTATTTTGAAACTGATATGATATTTCGTATATTGAAGTGAATTTTTGAATTTAATATGGTTTCAGGGAGTGTTACGTATACATATAGCAGAGGCTAAAAATTTGGAGAGAAGAGATGTTACTGGAAAATCAGATCCTTATGCCGTATTCACTGTTGGCGCTCAAGAATATAAAACGTCAGTAATAAAAAGATCTTTGAATCCACAATGGGATGAATGGTGTGAGGTGAGTAAACACAAAGTGTCTTACTAAATTTTTGAATACGATACGATAAATGAAATCACATCGTTAACTATGACTACTTTTATTAGGTAAAGGTTTTCCAGTGACCCAAGTTTCGTAGTACTAATACATTTTTAAATGTTTTTTCGGCTTATTTCTTCAAGATATCAAAAGAAAGAAATTCCATAGATCTGTCTATTAGTTCAGGAGTATTTTTGCCGAGTTATTTAGGTGTTTGTTGACCTCCACTGATTCCCGTAGGTCAAATTTCTTGCTTTTCGGTGATACTGGAATCGGTAGAGGTCTACAAACACCTAAATAAAATAATTGGGCAATAACACTCCTGAACGAATAGACGGATCTATGGAATTGCTCCAAATTGAGAATTGATATCCAAAGTTTAATTTTTTGAACCATAAATGAAGGTGCTCCTGGACTGCCAGGGCCTTGATGTCAATCATTTTGGATGATTCATACATTCAAAAAATTCCTACTTTGTAGCTTAATTAATGGTTTTAGACATACAGTGGAACTTCCCTATAACGAAAGCACAAATCCGCAAAAAATTCGTTATAAAGAAACGTCGTTATACAGAAAATTTGTTTCTATAGTCGGCAATGTCGCGGTCGAGTTCACTGATAAATTTAAGTTTATCATTCAAACTTAAGCACTTCCTTTTAGACATTTTCGCACAACTTTCACACTAGCGTAATGGTTAGATTGAAACCAAACAGCCAGGGGTGTATTTAAAACTGTTTCAGAAGGATCTCCCTGCCCGCCGTAATGATTTAGTTCAAGGTCGGGATTTATTACGTACGTCCGGAAAAATTTCGGAAAAACCCACCCTTATACCTTCTTACCAATACCCATTCAAAGAGTGATGTTCTTTGAATATTTCGTTATAGAGAGAATTTACTTCGTTTTATAGGGTGTTTTTAACATGGAATTTGGATTCAAGGTGCAATGTCTTGTCTGTATGTCCAGACAGTACAAGGGAGCCAGAATTTGCATTGCCTCTGATAGTCAGATGGCACTGAGGCAGCTTATGGCCGTTGATTGTAGATCAAGGACCATTTGGAGCTGCAAACAGTCCCTCAAAACACTGGCGGAGTACAACAAGCTAGTTTTAGCTTGGGTACCTGCCCACCAGAACATTGAGGGAAATGAAAGAGCTGATGCCCTCGCAAAAAGAGGAGCAAACACACCCTTCACCGGACCCGTGCCCTCCTGTTGGGTATCACCTACACTGATTAGGGCAGAGGTCGGCGTTTGGGAAAAAAGGGAGAAACGCTCTTACTGGATAAACACATCCGGTCAAAGACAAGCAAAGAGACTAATCGAACCTTCCAAAGAGAAGGCTCAACAAGCTCTATCGTTGTCAAAAAACGAGTTAAGGCTGCTAATCGGCCTTCTCACAGGGCATTGTCCCGTGAGATATCACCTACACAAGATCGGTAAAGAAAACTCCGACATTTGTAGGTTATGTGAATCGGCCACTGAAACCACCGAGCACATACTATGCCAATGCACTGCGCTGGCGCAAACCAGACTTACTCTACTAGGTGGCGCGTTATTAACGCCAGCCGACATAAGAGCGAAGTCTCCTAAGGAAGTAACCAGCTTTGCTAAGGAGGTTAGATTCCTGGGAAAAACGTAGTTTTAGCATGGTAACGCACAAAAGACCTTATTGGTCGCAGTGCAGAAGGGTAATCAACGTGCCGATCGACCACTATCTAATCTAATCTAATCTAATCTTGTACGAAATTCGTTATACAGAGAAATTCGTTATAGGGAAGTTCCACTGTATTTTCAATTTGTATTTTTCTTTATGCTCTGTAATTTAACAACGATTATTTTCTTATACGAATTCAGGTGCAATTGTGATAGTTATTCTGATCATCCCTTTTTTCAGTTTGTTATTTTAGATCCGACTGCACAACAGGTTAGGTTCAAACTTTTCGATCATGATGATCTTAACGAGGATGACTTTTTGGGCAGGTAAATAAATATTAAATTCAATATAAGTTAGATTTTCATTCACGTTATAAATTTCAGTGGGGTAGTTGACATCAAGAGTGTTTATGATGGGTCTATTGATCAATGGATTGTTCTGGATGGTGTAAAGCATGGTAATATCCATTTGAGGTTCACATGGATGTCTCTCACTGCGGATTATGCTTCCTTGGATAAGGTAGGATAAGAATTTTAATTAAAAGTTGTCTGCATTTCCATTTTTATGACTGTGAGTTATACCTTGGGTAAATATTTGAATATCGATTGAAATATATTCTGGGAGGATTCTGCATTTCTTAGAAACTTTATAGGTTTTCAAAAAAAAAAAAAAATATTTGAATGTCGGTGACCAGCAGATATCGACCAGATTTTGGTGTCATTGTATTCATTGAGTCTTTCTGAACAACATTAGTGAAACGAACAGGTGGCGGTCTGTCTTAGTTTTGAAAATATGGGCCCTAAAGTTCCAAAAATGTTCCATCTTCACGTCACTTTTTTCGATATAAAAATTCACAATTCACTGCTCCAATTAAGTCTATAAATCACCTTCGCATATTCAAATAACTATTTGATTAGTTTCAATAATTCAGGTATATTCAATAATTAATGCAGAAACATCGAAATTCTAGAGGTACCATATATCCACAAATTCTAAGGAAAGCCCGCCGTTCTTCATGGTTAGTTTGGCACCACTGCTCCGTCATTCGGCGAGTGACATACAGTGAACTCTAGAATAACTGGAACGGCGTCGTAGGTACTAAAGTTCGACAGAAAGTGTGTCGCGTTGAAATGGAGAAATTGCGTCAATCCATCTCTCTCTTCATAGGAAAAGCGGGGTTGTTATACCTCCGATATGCTGTCAGTTGTCAAACGTGCACGCAGTGACACGGCTCAGAGTGAGATGGATTGACGCAATTTCTCCATTTCAGTCTTCCTCACTTTTGCTGTATCGCGAAACCGTTCCAGTTATTTTAGAGTTCACTGGTGACATATCAAATGGAGGCGAGAACTTCAGGAAGGCATCGTATTATACTCCTGCGAAAGAATCTGCGGCAGCGCCAAACCTACCATTAAAAACGGCGAGATTTCCTTAGAATTTTTGGATATGTGGTGCCTCTAGAATTTCGATGTTTCTGCATTAATTATTGAATATACCTGAAATGAACCTAATCGAATAGTTATTTGAATGTCCGAAGGTGATTTATAGACTAAATTGGAGCAGTGAATTTGTGTATTTATAGTAAAAAAAGTGACGTGAGGTTGTAACATTTTTGGAACTTTATGGTCCCATATTTTCTAAACTAAGACATAACGCCACCTGTTGGTTTCACTAATCTTGTTCAGAGAGACTCAATGAATATAATGACACCGTAATCTGGTCGATAACTGCTGGTCACCGAAATTCAAATATTTACCCGGAACCTCTTTGCGAAACCATTGGATGTTATGCCAACGATCTCCATTAATAATAATAAAAATATGTACTGTTTCAGGCTTTACATGAAGTTAAGTTATTGAAGGTAGCTGTTTCTTCTGCTCTACTGACGGTTTATATTGATTCTGCAAGAAATCTATCGGTGAGTTTATTATTTATTATGCTTAAATTATCACTAGCTTTATTACTATTATGTAACAGGTTCAATGTTACAATAATAATAAAGTTTATTTGACTATAAATACAAAATGAACACTTCAAATAATATTGTACAAATAAACTGATTGATTAATATACAGGGTGTCCCGGAAAATGTGGGAAATCTCTCGAATTCAGATAAAACATAAAAAAATAAGATGGCAAGTTCCCATAATTTTTTTTCCTAGCGGCCCTCCCTACGAATATACGACCTCCTAAATGACGCCACTGGAAATTCATTTTAGTGGAATAAATTTCAATTACTTACTTCTTTCATTATTTTTTTTCGAAAACGGTTCATTTTATCGATACTGAACAAGAATACCTTTTCTTTAGCTTAATGAAGTTATCCAAATTTGTTTTTTTAGCACCTTATCATACAGGGTGTTAAAAATGTAAGCATTAAAATGTACAACCCAGTCCGCCCCTGGTAAACTGAATAAGCTTATTGAAATTTGAGTGCGGTGATTTAATGAGGTGATTTAAGAGGTCCTTAATACTATTAATCATATAAAATTTTCATCAAATTTTATCGGGTAGTTTGAAACTTATTCCACTAAAATGGATTTCCAGTGGCGTCATTTAGGGGGTCGTATCTTCATGAGAGATCCGCTAGGAAAAAAAATTATGGGACCTTGTCATCTTCATTTTTTATGTTCTATCTGAATCCGAGAGATTTCCCATATTTTCCGGAACATCCTTTATAAAATATTTCACCTCTAATCATACACTCTATAAATATTCTTTCAATATATTATGAAAAAAACTATTTATTTGATTTTCAGAGGATCAAGTCGTTCAAAAAACCAGATCCATACCTTCTCATGCAAATTGGAAACTCAGATGCACAAAAGAGTAAAATAAAGAAGCACACCATGGACCCAATCTTCGAACAAGGATTCTCTTTTCTGATAAATAATCCGGAACATGATGTTTTTTACATCAGCATTATGGATAAACAGACCAATGTGAAAATCGACTTTTTCGAATACGAACTGAAGAACTTGGTGACCGAGGAAAATTTGGAATTCAGCATGAGGGAATTTCCACTAAGAAGTGGCGGGCATGACTGTATGATTATAATTTCTATGCAATTAAGGGTAAGTTATTGATGGTTTACGTTTTTGGGAAATATTGAAGGACAAGATGAAAAACGAGAACATAATAACGATACGATACTTCTAGTATTGAATGTCCTTATATCTGGGCAGTTCATTATGGGGAATAAAACACTTTACCAGATAAAAAACTCAAGTGATTTTTATGACTCAACATTTTTCGAGCTATAAGAAGCTCATCTTCAGGAGGAAAAACACGAAAGTGAAGCTAAAAACAGAAAGCACAAGGAGAGACGACAGCAAAGCCAAATATAAAACATCAAAAATTAAAATGAAAAAATAATCTAACTTTAAAAACAAAGACAAAGAAGGAAAAATTAAAACAGTTAAAATAGATATAAAATCAGTTGATTCTAAGTCAGTTTTTGAAAAAAATGATATATACAAAAAAACAGTGACATAACAAATCGAAAAATTGAAAAAAGGCAGAATAAACTTACAGATTTCGATTTGTTATGTCACACAAAAAATAATCCACTGGATTTTTTGAAGATTACCTGTAAGTTTATGCTGGTGACATTCTGCCTTTTTTCAATTTTTCGATTCGTTATGTCACTGTTTTTTGTATTTATTATTTTTTTTCGACTGACTTACAATCAACTGATTTATTCCTATTTCAATTGTTTTAACTTTACTCTCTTTGTCTTTGTTTTTAAAGTTAGATTACTTATTTAATTTAATTTTCGATGTTTTATATTTGGCTTTGCTGTCGTGTCTCCATGCAATTTCTGTTTTTAGCTGTACTTTTGTGTTTTTCCTCCTGAAGATGAGCTTATAGCTCGAAACATGTTGAGTCATTGAAATCACTTAAGTTTTTTTTTATCTGGAAAAGTGAATTAGTCCCCATAATACGATACTTCGTTCAAAGTTCATGCAGTGAGGTAAGGTTATTAGTGAGTATCATCAGATATGGCGTTGGTGCGGTATAATACCCGGAACATACGCCAGATCATGAGATGTGTCCCAAAGCGTTTTCGTATACTTATTCGGGTTAACTCGATCCCTAACCTTTGCGATCGTTTACCTAATCCGAACATCCAACCCGTGTTCGGAAAGTACGGTTTTGGTATTAACTCGATCACTGACTTAGGTTGATCTATCGTAACCCTACACGAAAGCAGTGTCGTAGAATCACCGCATGTGCACAGCAGTTCAATTTTGTATTTTAAAAAGGAGGGAATAAGTATTCTACTCTTTTCTTAGTAATTTCATATATTCTATTCCTAAAAATTATGGAGAGAGAAGAGAATTTGGCTCAGTGTAAAATGTGTGGTTCTATGAGCTAAGAAAATAATGTAAAACAACTTCTACATCACTTTGTTTACAAATCTTTCTGAGTTGAAGTTAAAGCCTTCTTTACTTCTTCAACATAGGTACTCAAAGATAACATTGAACATGCGAGGGTACACCAGAAATTAAAGTTTTCACAGAAACCAACAAATCTAAGCAAAGCTAGAGACAATCCCTAAATAAACTGGAACTGAAAGAATAAATTCTCTACTTTTTAACATAAGTACTCAAAAATAACATTAAACATGAAAGAGCACACCAGAAATTATAAAAAATATTTTACAAAAGCCAGTAAATGCAAGCAAAGCTAGAGACAATCCGAAAATAAACTGGGACTGAAGAAATAAATCCATAAAATATTTGGTTATGTTATTGATACGACTGTCACTTCAAATCCTAAACCTGATGTGTTCGTAAACTTAGAACTTGGGTCCGTGATCCGAGTAGATCCGTCACGTGACCCAATGGATCGAGTTAGTAACCCTGAGTTAGTTTCCGAAAACGCTTCTAGAGTGCCTCATATCGTTCAGAGATATTCTCAATACAGAAGAGCGCCAATTGGGAAAAACAACTGTCTTTGGCTGTTCTAGATTATATTATTACCTCCTCGTAGGTTCTTGGAACGTTGGCGACACCAGCTCCAAAGTTGGAGTTCAGTATTGGTTGATTTCAATCGATTAATATTATTCCCTGTTTTCATTGTTTCTATTCGTGTTATTCCCGTTAATTCTTATTATTCTCTACTATCATATTTGATAAATTTGTTCTTTATTGAAGTTATTTTTCATTATAGTAAAGGGACGACAAACTCGGTTGACCCTGACACTGTCGATTGACCATGAATAGTGAAATAACGGTTATTTATTTTCAGGTGCTGACTAGTGAAGCATTCACGAATGACGAGGATTCCAGTGAATCATTTTCTGACAATGAATTGTCAAGGAATGATTCTGTGAAGTCACATGTTTCAGGTGAGCATATTTCTTGTGAATTTTACATTTTTTTTATCACATTTTATAAAAAAAGATGGAACAGAAACATTTACTTGAGTTTCCTGGTTTTGAACTTGAAAAGATGATGTTCTATAAGAAATTGACAAACATATAGTCCGTTCACGAAAGTTTGAGCAGTCGATTGGCCATGACAATTTGGCATATTCCACTGTGTATATTAAAATTTTAGGTTATGTTGTTTATTTTCTTGTCAGATTGATACGCAATGTTGTCAATATTAAATGGAGTTCTCTGATAACTCGCAAGCTCGTCGGACAAGGCCGGGTAAATTCGGCAACGTTGACTTTTTCCATCGTTATGACTGCCAATACTGCCAATCGCAGATTAATAAACAAATGCCTTCTTTGCTCTCAATAATATGTGAACGGAGTATATACATTTATTGATAAACTGAGGAAATTGACCTTGACTCAGATAGAAATGAAGCACTCTGAAATATGTGGAGACAGATGAAAAAATCCTAGATAGCACCAATAGTTTAATACATCGGTATATATGTGAAGATCACTAATACTTTTTGTTATTTCTTTGTTTATATGGAATAAAATTGTGTACCTAAACCTTCCTATTTCTCTATTATTTTGAGTATGACGAGGCCAGGTACATTCGGCAACGTTGACTTTATTTTAGGTTATGACAGCAAATACTGCCAACTGTAAATAAATAAATAAACGCCTACTATGCGCTCAAACTTACGTGAACAGACAATATAGGACATTCCAACGTTTTGTCACGATCAGATTTTCAATAATGGCCGCTGGGAGCCAATAGTAAACAAACGAATTTCATTCGTGAATTTGGAAGTCTATTCTTGATATTTCTACAATTTTCGATTTAAGTATGCCTTGGTATTGTGGAAATAGCAGATTATCAAAAAACCTAACTGATTGTTCACAGTAACTCTCAGCAGCCATCTTGAAACAAGGTCGATCAGCTGTTTTGTCGAACTGGTCTATGAGTGATTTTCAATTGGGTTTTATATTTTTCCAGCTGATCATCCAGTTGTACCTGAAACTCCTCAAGATGTAGAACCTCCTGTTTTTCCCAGTGACGTTACTGTCACGAACACTTCTCCATTAAAAAGTCCCAGATTCAAGAGGCTGTACAATAAATCTTTGTATGTATAATACAAGCATTGCGATAATATTTTTTATATTGAATTGGTCTTTTGCAGTAGTGGGGAATCACATCACTCCCATCATAATAATGACGGAGATCTCGGTCGAATACATGTTGGATTACAGTACAGTGATCGCAGGCAGAAATTGATGGTTACAGTACACAGCATTGCGTAAGTACCTCTTGAATATACAAGCATTTGTTAACGCAGCCAAGTAGAGGGTATTCCAATAAGACGTGTTATTGCGATATTCAAAGAAAAATGCCATTTTTCAATATGAATGATCGGATGTTTATTTCATTATAAAGAAGAAGCTATGCCGTTATTAGTGGAAAATAACATCATGCAAATGACCACCACGACCACGCTTACAGGACCATATCCTTTTAATGATATTTTCCATAATCAAATCGCAATGAGGCGTCCCTATGTCCTCGATAGCCTCACGAATTCCATCTTTGAGGTCTTGAATCGACGCTGGACTATTGGCGTAGACCTTCTCTTTCACCTCTTCGAGAGATAACACGGTCCGGAAACTTTTCCCGCAAAAGATCGATAGTTTCGTTGCTTGTGTGGCACATAGCCTTAAGACCCAAATCTTTATGCGAAATACGGTGTAATGACGTTTGTGGAATGCCTAATTCCAAAGAACGACTAGGAATGGACAAACCTGGGTTTTCTTCAGCACTTTCGGCTACAGCTGCAATATTCTCGGCTGTTCTTGAGCGATGAGCACGGGTGTTATTCTTCACATCACTAACTTGTCCCAACAGCTCGAATTTTTCCACCAATTTCTTTATCGCGGTCCGACTAGGTGTTTCACGACGACCCAAAAATGTTCGAGTTTTACGAACCGTCTCTGCCAAATTTTCACCATTTTTATAGTGAATTTTAATCATTTCAATGCGTTCTTGAAGGGTGAGGGCGTTCCATTTTTTATCAATGGTGTAGTTTCTACTTGTCAAATGTCAAAAAATGACAGCTTCAGACTTGACATCTACCGAAATAGCGGGTTATTCAAAATAACACCTCTTATTGAAAAACCCTTTAGAATCTGTTTATGCACACGAACAATTCCGGCGTTGCTAACTTGTGCTGTATCTTTATTCCGTATTGGGATAATTGGTCTACCCTTAGACAAAGGGTCTACCGCTCCCCTATTCTGATACTAACGGCTAGCGTCTGTTACTGAAAATTCTGTCAGTTGGGCAACATACTCTGTTAGTGTTAAGTTTCTCGATGCGTCTTATTTACATCTTCATTCCGATTTGACGTTCATAAACTGAATTATTTTACTGATTTGGTGGCACTTTATTGGTGCCTAGGGGTATTCCATGAATTATAACTATGGAAAAATAACGAAAATGTTGTATTTTTGCTCTACGTTTTGCCACGTTGATAACAACGAATTTGCAAACCATTTTCTCTTATTCTGTTGAGGTCGTCTCATACGAGCTTATACATTTGTTTGAATACTTTCAAATTTGTGTGTTGTAATCCTTCAGAAGTTTCAATAACAAGAACTCATTCGAGAAAAAAATTCAATCAAGAGAGAAATTTTTATATTTCAGCAATGTACCAGTGAAAGACCCAAGAGATATTCCGGATCCTTATGTAAAACTTAAGTTGTACTCGATGGCCAATACTATAAGGCATAAAACAAAGGTATTTGTTTAAATACTCATATACTCTATTGTGTCTGATCCTTGATTATTTTAGACTATTATGGACAATCCCAATGCTGAATTCAAAGAAACTTTCGAGTATCTTCTATCTCCATCTGAATTAGCAGAGCAGAAATTGCTACTGACCATAAAAACGAAGAAAAAACTGTTTTCCAACAATATGCTTGGCCAGGTAAGAACAGTTTCGCTTTTTTCATAGCTTCTACAAGAAAGTTTATTATAGTTTTATGTCATCTATGCTATAAAAATCAAAATACTATTTTTATTTTTTCCTCTTCTGTTGATATAGGTTTTCATTGATATGAAGGATTTAGATTTGAATGAACATCACAATAAGTGGTACGATATAGGACCAGAAATGTACCCAGAATAAACCTTCTTATGTACATACAACAAGTACTTTGAGGTTTTTTTTTCAATATTTTTTTAAATTTTTGAATACCGTTGTACCTTAATGTGTAATATAAACAAATGTATTCTCTTCAGAAGAAGCGAGAACTAATTTTCAATCTCCAGATATTTTGCGAGAGTAACTCCCTAATGATGTATAAAATAATGTTTTCCAGTGATACACAGTGAGAGATTATTGAAAAAGTATAATTTTTGATATTCTTCTATGAGAATTGAACACAGATTCCACAAAGATAACCTATGGAAATTACTTGTTCATGAACATTTAAATGATTTTTGTTGTTCCTGATGTTTCAAAAACTTTTATGTCTGTTTAAAAACTTTGATATCAGTTTTAAAACGTTTGTGGTGTATTGACAGTTATTTTGTATAATTTTTTGTAGTGCTTAAAATCCTGTTTAATTTTGAAATTTTGGGTTATATAAAATTATTCCCCCAGTGAATATTAATATTTTACTGAACTTTATATTATGATAATACTAAGACCTTGACAATGCTTATTTTAAGGTGGCTTTGATAAAACAACAATAGGATTTGGATGAACATATTTACCTGAGATAGTTAATAACTAGCTGATTTTTCAATTTATATATTTGTAACCCCCCTTTTCAAAAATTTCTATATGAAATTATATATTAATTGTTAACGATAAGAATGTCGACAAAGATCAAAACTATATTAACTTTTTAGTGTGTAACTTAGTTCGTGTTTGTGATTAATTTTAAAGAATCGTTAATATCCATTAGACTGGATTTTTCCTTGTTTTGTTTTGTTGTTTACCGTCCATAAGGTGCAAGTACAGATATTTTTATACTGATATTGATTTTTTAGAGTTTACTTTTTATAAAATATGAATATATTTTATCTGAGAATGAAATTAACATAACTATGTTTGTGAAAATGTCAATTGTTCAAATGGTTCTATTCTATTCTATAAATATTTAAAAAAAGCTTGTTCTGATGAAAATAACTTCTATAATATTTTGTTTTGAAAAGTTATAAATGATTTCTTTAAATATAGTTCTGTTGAAAACAGATTCGAGATTTTGGGTTATTCAATCTTCATGTTTTTAAAGAAACAAAAATTCATTATAACCATAATTGTTCCACTAATACCTGATGTTTCAGTTTTTTTCTTATATTTTGACAACTACTCCAAATCCTTATTCCCGAAAATAAATCATTTTATTTATTGGAAAAATAAAAAATAAATCGAATTGTGATATGTAACAATAATATTTTGATTGAATAAGTTGTGTATCCAATCAAAATTTTAATAATTAATTAATTGTCTCAGATTTCGAATTTGATTCAGTAGAATATATATTTTTTCTGGTAATTAACAATGCGGGGGTACCTCATATATTGTTGATTTTGATTCGAAAACAAACAAATAGAATTTCATTTTATTCATTGAAAAAAAAAATTGCAATCATTTTCGATTCAATATATGACGTATTGAATAAAATTGAATTGATTAAATTAACCACGGGTTAGTATTCCTAATATGGTTAATTTGTTTCAGAAATAGAAATATGAAAATTTAGTTGAGAAATGAAATAAGGAAAAAATCGAATGCGGAAAATTTCGAAATATATTTCCATAGATTGGGAATTAATTATAATTAATTTAATATTTCAATGACAACTTCGAAACTTTTATTGTTAAAAATATGATGGAATTGTTTCTAATCAATAAACTAATTAGTAATTGAATATCGATCAAAATACATTGTGGATACAAAGTTTTGGAAATATACTCGGAAATGGAAAATGAGCAATCCAACAAATATTCGATAAATTTTTTAAATCAAAATAATTGATAGATACGTGAAATTTTGGTGTTCAATCAATAATAATTCTTTTATTGTTGTAATAATTAATTAATTGTCTCAGATTTTGAATTTGATTCAGTAGAATATATATTTTTTCTGGAAATTAACAATGCGGTGGTACGTCATATATTGTTGATTTCTATTCGAAAACAAACAAATAAATTTTTATTTTATTCATTTAAAAAAAGAAAAAATTGCAATTATTTTCGATTCAATATATGACGTTATGAATAAAATTAAATTGATTAAATTAACCATGGGCTAGTATTCCTAATATGGTTAATTTGTTTCAGAAATAGAAATATGAAAATTTTGTTGAGAAATGAAATGAGGAAAAAATCGAATGCGGAAAATTTCAAAATATATTTCAATAGATTGGGAATTAATTATAATTAATTTAATATTTCATTGATAAATTCAAAATTTTTATTGTTAAAAATATGATGGAATTGTTGTTATTGATAAAAATATCAAATTTTTCTGATTTTTCCCTCTAAAATAACTTGAGTTTGAAATAATTTCTAATCCAAATATTCGATTTTTCATGTGGATCACCCTGTATATCGGCAGGGGGTCAGGGAAACGTCGAATGCAAGGGAAGTTACATGATATTATTGCGTAATGTCATGAATCAGGTATATCACTGACCAGTTGATGACCAGTTTATACTGAGATGAATCAGTCTATCGCGAACAGGGGACACGTACGGTTCGTAGAATGTACCCCCTGTGCTAGGAAAATTTTCCTTAAATATTTTCGAGTGTCCGCAAGGTGTATACATATCGGAATTCGGGAAATAGTGATTTCGAGCGATTAAATTTTTGACTGGAAGTGCGCGAGTGAAATTTTTCCGAAAAGTGCGGGAGTGAAAAATTTACGTGAAAGAAACGAAAAGTGCGCTTGTGAAAATTTTAATAGTGCGTGTATAAAGTGAAAATCGTGAAGTGTTGTGTGACCTTAAACCAGGAATTATTTTTCCACAACAAATCAGGGGAAAAATCAAGTGAGTTTATGTGGAAAATTTATGGAAAAGACAGGGTAAGTGGCATTTTTATTTTAATTTCGGAATTTGGGTAACTAACCTTTGAGAAATACGTTCATTACAAATGGAATATTTTTATTATTTTTATCAATAGAGTTCACATAGTAAAAGGGGATTAGAAACTTATGAACTAATACTCAAAATTTATCAAATCCGGGCATTCTAGTCAATTTTTTTTTCGAATTTTCCAAATCAAACTAACGTCGGTCCAATATTATTCGACATCGATTTTTTTCGTTTTCTGCATTTTAGGATTTCGGTTGGTATTTTGAACTGTGCGATATTATTGAAATGGACACGAATTATTTCACTAATTATTATTATCAATAGCGGCTAATTAGTTGGGGTGATAAACTATAACTATTATTAACCTAATTTGAGTATTCTAGTCAAAATATATCTGAACTTTTCAATTCAAACTAACGGTGGAACAAACGTCGGCCGAAAATTATACAAAATCGATGTTTCTTTTTTACTGCATTTTGGGATTTCTGTGGATACTTAGTTTAAATAGCGCGATATTATTGAAATGAAAGCTAATCATTTTCTTAATTAGTATTATTAGCGTCTAATTAGTTAGGTGATGATAACCTCACAAATTATTATATGTACCTACTCAAAAATTTACAGATTCGGGGATTCTAGTAGGAATTTATTGGAATTTTTCCGTGCATAAAATTATTCGAAATCGATTTTTCCAGTCAAAATATTCCACCTTTCACTTCAAGTAATATAACATAGTATTGCATAAACTGGTCATTGACCAGTTCTACACCGAATCAGTTTAACGCTAACAGGGGTAACGTACGGTTCGTAGAATGTACCCCTTGCGCCAGGAAAATTTTCCGAAAATATTTTTGAGTGTTCGTGAGGTGTATATCGGAATTTCGAAAATATTGATTTCGTGCGATTGAATTTTCGGCTTAACTTATGAACGTATACTCAAAATTTACCAAATTCGGGGATTCTTTCGAATTTTTCAATTTAAACTAACGTTGAAACTAATATCGGCTCAAAATTATTCGAAATCGATTTTTCTCATTTACTGCATTTTTGGATTTCTGTTGATGGGTTAAATAGTACGATATTATTGAAATGAAAACGAGTCATTTTATTAATTAACCAACTTCAGGGATTCTAGTCGAAACTCATTTGGGATATTTAAATTAAAAATACTGCGTCATAAAATTGATCGAAATGAATTTTTTTTTTTTACTGTACTTTAGAGTTTCTCTTGATATTTCGAATAGTGCAGTTTTATTGAAATAAGAAAGAAATATTTTTATTATTTTTTTATATCGGCTTCAAAAATTGAGTATTTAATAAAATTTACCAAATTCGCGGATTCTATTCGAAATTCATCAACATTTTTCAATTGAAATCAACGTTCGGAAACACGCCGGCACATAATTATTCGATATGAGTTTTTCTTGTTTTAATGCATTATGCGATTTCTTTTCATTTTATTGAATTGGTAGTGCAATATTATTGAAATAGAAGCAAAATATTTACATCAATACAATAATTAATATCGGCTAAATAATCAGAGTGGTTATGAACTTATACACTATTACTCAAAGTTTACCATCCTTAAATTAAATTTATTGGATTTTTTTAATGTAAACTAACATTGAAAAACTTGGAAACGAAATTATTTGAAATCGATTTTTTTTTCACTGAATTTTGGGATTTCTGTGATAATTTGAATATGTAAAATTCATTCTGATTTTTCAATTTAAACTAATGTCGGCACAAATTCATTCGAAATTATTTTATCTTGTTAAATGCATCATCGGAGTTCTGTTGATATTTTGTATAGTTCAATGTTATTGAAATGAAAACGAAATATTTTTTTATTATTAAAAGACTTCTTATGTGTTCTCAGATCTGAAGTAGGTGGAATTCTATACCCATTTTATCGATACATTACAAAGGTCACTTTTTTCAAGCTTGTATCACATCACTTAGACTTCAGCAAAACCAGATTATTTTACAATAGCGAATATGTCTGTGGATTGCTTCCCTTGGTCTTCTCTTGTATAACTGTATGATGTCTTTATGCAATGCCAACTGACACGTTGATTAATATTGCTATACGATTACAATCATCTATTCATTCTATCCTGTGCATTCAAGTATGATTCGGTTCACCCATCGTCAAATCCTTGTACTTATCTATATGAGGTTTTTGGAAGTTATGCTAATTTTTCCCAGTAAATAAGGTGTAGGCAGAATGTCATAACCATAGTACGTGAATTCAAGAAACACTTCAAAAAAGGAAGTTAGCTCATGGAGTGCTTAAAGTTGCAACAGAACTATTCCACTGTGAATTGGTAATTATAGCCTATAGAGATATTACAGGGATGCTGTGAAATTCTTCGTGAGGATTGTCACAATTTCGGTCGATATTGAAGAACATGATGATATTTTCACCTCCTGAAGGATAACAAACAACCAATGGAACCTATATTCTGATCTCGGTGATTATATCATTAAATGGTTCTTGACTTTTATGATTTTTAGGCCAAAGAGCACATATGATTAACCGCACACAATCACTTATTGGGACAAGAACTTTTCTGTTGTAGGCGTTGCGCTGACTAAAAGTTCTTGTCTCAATAGGTGATTGTGTGCGTTAATCATATGTGCCTTTAAGCCTGAAAATACATGAAAGTCAAGAACCATTTAATTGGTGTCATCGCTGATATTGAACTGTAGATTTTATTCCTTGTTTGATATCGTTCAGAAGGTGAGAATATCGGAATGATTCTCACTATTGACCGAAAATGTGGCTAGCCCCACTAAGACTTTCATTGCTTTTCTGTATTGTCTCCTTATGCTTTAAATACGAATTCACTGTTGAATAGTTTTGTTGCAATTTTAAGCACTTCAGAAGAGAACTTTTTTCTTTTAAGTGTCTCTCGAATGAACTTATTGTGGTTATGACTTTCTGTCTACACTGTTTACTGGGAAGAATTACAAGAAAGGAGTTATGGTATTATTTTACAGTATATAAGGTATACGCAAAAAGGTCTAACTACAATGAGTTAATTTAAGTGACACTTTAGAGACAGAAGTTGAGTCTCAGGGTGTCTGAAATTGCAACAGTACTGTTAAACGGTTAACTGGTAACCATAACGTAGGAGATGAAACGATAATACAATTAAAGTCTTCGTGAAGCAAGTCGCATATCTGCTTGATACAGAAAAATATCATGATATTTTAATTTTTGGAAAGAAGTCAAACAAACCATAAAACTTATAATTTGATCTTCGTTATTACAACAACAGAAGGTTTTTGACTTTTATGTATCTAAAGGAGAAAAAAATGCATAATAGTACCTGCAGACATTTACTTATTCAAACAAGACCTCCTATTCAATTGTAGGAATTGCACTAACTGAATGTACTTATCCAATAAATGATTGTCTTATGGTTGCTGAATGTGTTTTCTTTCTCGAAAGTCTGAAGAACTCAATTTTTATTTCACTGAAGGCAACGCAGAGTTGACATTGTAGTTTTTCAATTGTTTCTTATCATTCAAAATTTAGCAGGGCTAAATGGTTTTCCGATAGTGAACATTACTGCCGTTCGCCTCTCTTGGGTCTTCTCTTGTATTATTGTGTGATGTCCCAATACAATACCAACCAACACGTTATTTATATTGCTATGTGATTTTGATCATATATTTGCTTTATTTTGTGCTTTTAAGGATAATTTTGTTCACCCAACGTTTAATGTTTGAATTGATATTCCATATGAGATTTGGTCAGTTTTTCCAGTGTATAAGGTGTAGGCAGAAAGTCATACCCCAAATAAGAAAATTCAAGTGACACTTTGAAGAGGGAATCCAGTTCCCGAATTGCTCAAAATTGCAACAGAACGATATATCAGTGAATTGGTAATCCGATCATGAGGAGATTTACAGAGATGCAATGAATTTCTTCATGAGGCTTGCCACAATTTCGGCCGATATTGATAAACATGCTGATATTTCATTCTTCTGAAAGATACCAAACAACCAATGGAACCTACATTTCGATCTCGGTGATAACATCATTAAATGGTTCTTCACTTTTATGATTTTACGGCCAAAGAGCACATATGATTAACCGCACACAATAACTTACTGGGACAAGAACTTTTTTGTTGTAGGTGTTGCGCTGACTAAAAGTTCTTGTCTCAATAGGTGATTGTGTGCGTTAATCATATGTGCCTTTAAGCCTGAAAATACATGAAAGTCAAGAACCATTTAATCGGTGTCATCACTGATATCGAACTGTAGGTTTTATTGCTTGTTTGCTATCGTGCAGAAGGTGAGAATATCAGATTGTTTCTCAATATTGATCGAAAATGTGGCAAGCCTCACGAAGAGTTTCATTGTATCTCTGTAATATCTCCTTATGCTTAGATTACCATTTTACTGTTGAATCGTTCTGTTGCAATTTCAACCACTTCAGAAACTGACCTTCTCCTTCAAAATGTCAATTGAATTTATACTCATTGTGGTTATGACTTTCTGCCTACACTTTACAGGCTGAAAAAAGTTACCATAACTAACACAAACTTAATATAGATTAACAATTAAAGGATTCAACGTTGAGTGGACACAATTAAACTGGAAAGCACGAAACGAAGTGAATAGATGATAAATAATCATGTATCAATATCAATTAACATGTCGCTTGGCATTATATTTGGACATCGTACAGTTATACAAGAGAAGACCAAAAAAGGCAAACAGCGGTCATGTTCACTATCGGTAAATAATTTGGTACTGCTAAATTTTGAATGATATGGAACAATTGAAAAATTACACGTCAGCTCTGCGTTGCCTATAATGGAATGAAAATTGAATTCTTCAGACTTTGAAGATAGAGAACACATTCAGCAACCATAAGGCAATCATTTATTGGATAAGTACATAGTGTTAGTGCAATACCTACAACTGAATAGGAAGTCTTGTTTGAATAAGTAATTGCTTGCAGTTACTATTATGCGTTTTTTGTCCTTTAGGTACATAAAAGTCAAAAACCTTTTGTTTTTGTAATAACTAAGATCAAATTTCAAGTTTCATTGTTTGTTTAACTTCTTTCCGAAAATGAAAATATCCTTATATGCTTTTCAATATTGACTAGATATGTGGCTGACTTCACGAAGTCTTTCACTGTATTTCTGATAAGTCTCCTTCATTATAGTTACAAATTCACCGTTAAATAATGGTGTTGCAATTTTAATCTACCTGAATCCCAACTTCATCTTCATAGTGTCCCGTCAAATTCCTTATTGTGATTATGACTTTCTGTCTACACCTTCTGTACTCTTAAAAATAACCATAACTCGCACAAACCACATATACATTATTGAAAAGAGGATTTTACGTTGGTTGAACTGAATTATACCGAAAGGTACAGAATAAAGTGAATGGATGAAAAACTCGTAAGGCAATTTCATCAATATGTCGATTCGCATTACATATCAAGCTAATACAGCAACCAAGAGAAGACCAAGGAAAGCAAACTATAACCATGTTTTCTATGGGAAAATAATTTGGTACAGCTGATTCTGAATGATGTCGAACAAGCTGAAAAGTCAGCTTTGTAATGTCGAAGGACGAGAAACGAAGGATCCAGGGGAAGGAGAACAACTAATATCTCAGATCTCAACCCCATTTTGATTCTTAGGAAGGAAACAATGCAAGATCAACTACCAGATTATTATCCAAAAAATTCAGTACCAAACTCGGTAACAAACAACGATGGACGAACGACCAAGGACCCAGGAGAAGAACACCCAATACCTCAGAGCAAGCCAATATGCTGAAGTCGTGACCATAACACCCTATGAGTACGCATCTATTTTTTCACCAATATAAACTGAAAAATACTCAAGATGGGTACTGCTAGACGGGTGCGAAAATTCGCGAATTCCATCAAGAATTACCAAGGAAGGAAACATTGCAAGACCAACTACCAGGATATCAACCGAAAGATCTACTACCAAGAAAACACTTTATACCTTCGAGCTCTCAATCTCTTTTATTTTTAAATATCTGGGATGAGTGAATGTTCCCCTTAGAGGGAGTGAGGAAGCCAATAAGCTAAAGTCGTGATCATAGTACCCCATGAGTACGGCTCCATTTTTTCACTTATAGAAACTGAAAAATACCTAAGATCGATACTACTAGAACAGTATGGTTCGTAGAAAATTCGTGAATGCCAAGAAATACCAAGGAAGGAAACATTGCAGAAACGACTACCAGGATATCAACTGAAAAATCTACCACCAAACAACGAAAAACGAACGACCGTGGACCCAGGAAAAGAAAACACTCTATACCTTTGAGCTTAATCTCTTTTATTTCCAAATATATGGGATGAGTGAATGTTCCCCTTAGAGGGAGTGAGAAAGCCAATTGGCTAAAGTCGTGATCATAGTACCCTATGGGTACGCCTCCATTTTTTTACCAATAAGAATTGAAAAATACTTGGAATCCATACTGCTAAAATGGTGAGAAAATTCGTAGTTCGCTATGGATGCCACGAACAACCATGGAAGGAAACATTGCAATACCAACTACAAGGACATCAACCGAAAAATGTAGTACTATTAGTACCAAACAACGATGGACGAACGACTAAGGACCAAGGAGAAGAAGAACATCCAATACCTCAGAGCTCAATCCCTTTTATTTCTAAATATCTGGGATGAGTGAATGTTCCCCTTAGAGGGAGTGAGAAAGCCAATAGGCTAAAGTCGTGATCATAGTACCCTATGGGTACGCCTCCATTTTTTTTTACCAATAAGAACTGAAAAATACTTCGAATCGATACTGCTAGAATGGTGAGAATATTCGTAGTTCGCTATGGATGCCACGAACAACCATGGAAGGAAACATTGCAGTACCAACTACAAGGACATCAACCGAAAAATGTAGTACTATTAGTACCAAACAACGGTGGACGAACGACTAAGGACCAAGGAGAAGAAGAACATCCAATACCTCAGAGCTCAATCCCTTTTATTTCTAAATATCTGGGATGAGTGAATTTTCCCCTTAGAGGGAGTGAGAAAGCCAATTGGCCAAAGTCGTGATCATAGTACCCTATGGGTACGCCTCCATTTTTTTACCAATAAGAATTGAAAAATACTTGGAATCGATACTGCTAGAATGGTGAGAAAATTCGTAGTTCGCTATGGATGCCACGAAAAACCATGGAAGGAAACATTGCAATACCAACTACAAGGACATCAACCAAAAAATGTAGTACTATTAGTACCAAACAACGATGGACGAACGACTAAGGACCAAGGAGAAGAAGAACATCCAATACCTCAGAGCTCAATCCCTTTTATTTCTAAATATCTGGGATGAGTGAATTTTCCCCTTAGAGGGAGTGAGAAAGCTGATAGGATGAAGTCTTGATCATAGTACCCTATTGGTAAGCCCCCTTTTTTCACCAATAAAAAATGTAATTATTCTAAATCGTATGGTCTAATAAAATTATTAGAAATTTGTAGGTGTTCACCAAACAACCAATGAGGAGGTAAGAGGTAAATGTGGCACTGTTGCCAATCCTCCGATTTCATCAGTACTTAAACTGAAAAATGTAAGCATTATTTTTAGCTCAAATTCTAAACTATCGATGATCGATCATTCAAATTTCATTATTCAACAGAAAAATACTGTCCAAAATAATATAATTTTGATCGTTACTTGTTACTTATATAAAAATACATTTTGCAGAATCCCATTAATGAGACATATATGTTAAATAAACATTTTTTACCTGTCATATTGAACTATTATCGATTTGACATTCCGAAAGTTTGTTTTCGGTGCCAGGAAGAGAAAGTCGGATTCGAACACCCCTCTGAGTTGGGTTCATGACCTGAACTCATTTACAGGTCGTATTCCTGTGAAATGCGTATTGTTTACATGCGTAACCATGGAAACCGAACCACACCGCATAGATTCACGGAGATTTCTGAGTCAGTAGTATCACCGGTGGTTTTTTTTTCCAGAAAACTGTGCTACTCTGTCGAATTGAATTGATTTTTTGTGTACGAATGTAAGTACTATTCAGAAAATATATTGCATGGATAAATTCACCATCTTCTTGTTCAGACTGACCGAGAAACTACTGGCAACACTGCAATGAAATTTTTTAAGAATATGTTTTGGAAACTGATATATACAGTGGAACTTCCTTAAAACGAAAGCGCTGAATCCGCAAAAAAATTCGTTATAAAGAAATTTCGCTATACAGAAAATTTGTTTCTATAGTTGCCTATGTAGTGGTCGACTTCACTGATAAATTTAAGTTTATCATTCAAACTTAAGCACCTCCTTTTAGACATTTTCGCACAACTTTCATACTAGCGTAATGGTTAGATTGAAACCGAACAGCCAGGGGTGTATTTAAAACTGTTTCAGAAGGATCTCTCTGTCCGCCGTAATGATTTAGTTTAAGTCGGAATCAATTACGTACGTCCGGAAAAATTTCCGAAAAACCCACCCTTATACCTTCTTATCAATACCCATTCAAATAGTGATGTGCTTTGAATATTTCGTTATAGAAAGAATTTACTTCGTTTTAGGGGGTGTTTTTAATATGAAATTTTTATTCAAGGTGTAATGTCTTGTAAGAAATTCGTTATACAGACGTTCGTTATAGGGAAGTTCCACTGTATGTAATGAATTTGTTTTTATGTCTGACTATCATAGGGGGTGCTAATTACACTGTTCGTACCAAGTAGTATGGAACATAACATATTTGATTTAAGATTCCTTAGGCAAATTTCAAGTGAACTTTCAATAATTTTACCCTATAAAGGTACTCTTGGTGAAACCTGGATCCTTCAAATCGTTTCCAGAGTATTTTATTGGAAAATCATGAAGTAATAAAACCGATACTGGTGAAAAGTGTTGATATAAACATATGGATTATATTATTACTAATTAATTGACATCATTCGTGAAAATTGAGGAAATTTCGAACCCCTTATCTAATTTAATTGTATTTTATGCTATGAGCCTTTTTGAAAATCTTGTGATTCTTCTGTTCAATAAATACATTAATCATTATTTCATCGATTGACTTTCAAATCAATACTCCGAGAACGGTACACAGTATCGAATTTTATCAATAGTACCTACCTTTTTGCCGTAAATTTGAATTATGTTCAATTCCACTTGAAATAATTCTGCTTAATAAATCTAATATCAAAAAGTTATGTTCGATACTACCTTGTACGAACCGTGTAACTAGCTCCTTATATGAGACTCAGGCATAAAAACATATTCTTGGGATGAATCCTCAGAATCTTTTGTCTAAGGATGTATCAGTTGCCAAAACATATTCGTATAAAAATTCATCACAACGTTGCCAGTAATTTCGGCAAAATCGTAAAAATGTATACATAAAAAAATAAGATGACAAGTTCCCATAATTTTTTTTTCCTACCGGCCCTCCCCACGAAGATACGACCTCCTAAATTACGCCACTGGAAATTCATTTTAGTGGAATAAATTTCAATTACTTCTTTCATTATTTTTTTCGAAAATGGTTCATTTTATCGACACTGAACAAGAGTATCCTTTCTTTAGCTTAATGTTCAAGGTATCCAATTTTTTTTTCAGCACCTTATCATACAGGGTGTTAAAAATGTAAGCATTAAAATGTACAACCCAGTCCACCCTCTGTTAAACTGAACAAGCTAATTGAAATTCGAGTGCGGTGATTTAAGAGGCCCTTAATACTATTAATCATAACAAATTTTCATCAAATTATATCGAGTAGTTTGAAACTTATTCCACTAAAATGGATTTCCAGTCCCGTCATTTAGGAGGTCGTATCTTCGTAGGTAGGGCCGCTAGGCAAAAAAATTATGGGAACTTTTCATCTTCATTTTGTATGTTCTATCTGAATCCGAGAGATTTTCCACATTTTCCGGGACACCCTGTAAAATTTCTTTCCTTCCACGCCCTGTATCCCGAATACGGATGGCATTACGAATTTTTTTTACTAATCAAACCCCAATTATTTTCAGTTTTCTACCTATCCTATAGACCTTTTGTTGGAACTCCCTGTATTTATTGCATTTATTTCCTTTTACCGAAATCATCTTTTATTTCAGGTCTTTTAAATGAATGCTATTTCATCAAACTCTCTTGCGATGGTAACATGAGAAAACCAGCCAGCATAGAAATGCTCCATTTTGTGATACTTTCAATTCTCGTACCATCTGCCAACAGTGGATTTGCATGCCTTGAAAACCCATGTGTTCATGGGGTATGCGTGGATGATTTAAATTCCACATATTTGTGCTACTGCATCGATGGATACACTGGAATACACTGCCAAACTAACTGGAATGAATGCTGGTCAGATCCATGCCAGAATGGGGCCACTTGCATAGATGGAATAGCGATGTTCAACTGCTCATGCGCTCCAGGATTCACGGGTAAGATTTTTCAGACTGTGGTAGATTTGCACCATAACTTCTTTTCTGCACTGCAACCAATGAGGTCTTTTGTGCGTTACCACATTATACTAGAGCTTTCACCCAAGAATATGACCTAATTCGCAAAGTTAATGTCTTAGGATACTTCGTTCTTACCCATCAGTAGAGTAAGCCTTTTTTAAGCCAATACATTGCATTAGCATAATATGTGCTCAGTGGTTTCTGCGGCCGATTCACATGACCTACAGGTATCGGAGTTTTCCTTCCGATCTTCTTCAGGTGATATCTCGCGAAACAATTTCCTGTGAAAAACCCGATAAGCTATCTCAACTCGTTCTTTGACAACGTTAGCGCTTGTTGGGCCTTCTCTTTTGAAGTTGCAATCAGTATCTTCGCTTGTTTTTGGCCTGTTGTATTTATCCAGTAAGATAAGAGCGTTCCTCTCTTTTCCCCAATCATCGACCTCTGCCCTAATCAGTACCTATAACATAAGGGCATGAGTCCAGCGTCTTCACTCAGGTTGAGGCCATCCTCAACCCTCTTCCTCTGTGTCTTCCATCATCTGATCCTTCTGATTTTGAGGCCCTTACACCAGGGAATTTCTTGGTTTTCCGCTCCATAACAGCTCCTTCTGACAACGATGTCAGTTCTGTGTCTGTAAACCGTTTATCTCGTTGGCAACTAGTCCAGCGATTTCAGCAGGACCTCTGGAAGCGTTGGCGTCAGGAATATTTGCATACTTTGCAGCAACGTCACAAGTGGTTGCAGCCATCTACCCCTATTCTTCCAGGTACTGTAGTCGACATCCGATATGATAGTCTTCCTCCTCTGAAATGGAGTATCGGTCGTATATCATCTGTTTTTTCTGGAACTGACTCCACAACTCGTGTAGCTGATGTTACTACTTCCTATGGGATAATTCAACGACCAGTCGTCAAGCCGTGTCCTCTTCCAAGTCAATAGATGGCAATTTTTTCCGTCTGTTTACTCCTTGCAATCGGCATGTTCAGTCGTGAAAACATTGTCCCGGTTGCTGGCGCCACTTGCGACTGCGGAATGAACCCGGTATCGAACTGTGCCCTCTGATTCGAAAAGTGATCAAACTTAAGTTATTGATAATTCAAAAAAATCATCTTCTGATAAGGACCTATTTCAATTTCATCTGTTCTTCTGTTAAAACCGATTAAGCAATTTCGAGTGAAGTGTGTGAGACTCGATCAGCTAAGTGATAACCATAAAGCCGGTGCAGAAAAGGTTAATCATCCCTTTTCCCTATTCCCAACGCCTCTTCTGCTACCAGATTGGGGGTGAATTCACCGACACCTTCTCTTTCAACTCTCGAGGTAAGTGCACACAAATATTCATTCTGTAAATTGCTCAATCTTGTAATTGTCGTCTGAAATTGGTTGTAGTCATTTGCAACCGTTTACTCCTCTTTTTGCAAGAGCGTCTGCTTTCTCTTTTCCCTCAATATTCTAGAAGACAGGTATCCTAACTAGAAATAGCTTGTTGTACTTCTCAAGTGTTGTGAGGGATTGTTTACAGTTCCAAATGATTCTCGACGAACCATCATCGGCAATCAGTTGCCTTAGAGCCATCTGAATATCAGAGGCAAAGGAAGTTTTGGCTCCCTTCTACTTTCTCGACAAACAGACTTGGGCGTATCTCTCTTTGGCCAGAATTTCACTTTGTAGTGTTGCTATTGGTTTCCCCAAAGGCACTGATTTCTTGTATATTTCATTGCATTTGTTCAAGCGTTTATTATTTCCAATTTGAGTAATGGCGTACTAAGTTTAACTCGTCAAAAAATGACAGCTGCGTAGATAGCAGGTAAGATGTCTTAATATCAGCCTGTTCAAAATAAACCTTTTTATTGTAAAACCCTTGGTTTAGATTGCAGCTCGAGAACGGTCTTTTAATGACCACTACATATTATGATAACAAAATCTGTTGTTAACCATTTCAGCATTGTCTTATGCCTTATTTTTATCTACTGCAACGAACTGAATTGTTTTAGGAGAACTATGTGAGGTAGACCTCAATGAATGCGATAGCAGTCCTTGCCTGAACAACGGAATTTGCTTGGATGCAGTTAACGGCTATCACTGCAGCTGTCTTGCAGGTTACTCTGGTGATCACTGTGAAATAGATGAGGCTGTTTGCAACATCACCAATGAAGCCAGGTGTGCAAATGGTGGCGTCTGTGAGGAAGGACCAGGGGAGAGCTTCACTTGTATTTGCTTACCTGGTATTGTGCTCCTAAAATAATTTTTTTTTTACTTTTAGCTCTATAATATGGATTTTCAGGTTGGTATGGTCCACTTTGTAAGACTGAAACCAATGAATGCCTATCAGATCCATGTGAAAATGGAGGAATTTGTGTCGACTTGCTAGCCGATTATCAATGCGCATGTGCTTTTGGTGAGGAACTCTTATAGATCATCTCATACTGTACTTATTTTCAGTTTCTGTTGTTAACTACACTGCGCAAAAAAATAAACGCACATTCTGAAAATCTCAATTTCAATGAAAGTTAACTCTACATTGACTTTATAACTTATTTTTTATGTTCTCTTTATGCTCAATCGGATTGAGATCTGGACTTCTTGCTGGCTATTTCATTCGAGAGACTTCAACCTCTTCAAGGTACTCCTGAACGATGTGCGCACGATGGGATCTGGCATTATCGTCCATAAAAATGAAAATTTCACCAATGTATGGGGCAAATGGCACTACATGCTCTTCAAGAATATTCCTTATATACCTATCAGCATTCATAGCTCCATTATCAACGACCACTAGGTCTGTGCGAGCAGTCAAAGATATTGCACCCCATACCATAATCGATCCTCCCCCGAAACCAGTAGTATTCAGGAAATTGCACTGAGCATATCTTTCATGTGGACGTCTGTATACGAGGGAACGTCGATCACAATGGTAGAGGCAGAATCTAGACTCATCTGTGAAGATAACTCTTTCCCAATGGATATGCTCTCTCGCAAAATCCAAACGCGCCCTTCAATGGGCTGGGATAAGAGCTGGGCCTCTTGCCGCGACACGAGGCCTTAAATCATATTCTCTGAGGCGATTTCTTATTGTCTGAGTGCTAATTTGCACCCCATGAGTTTTCTCAAACTGATTTTGTTGCAATGGTTGCAAAACGTTGTCTCAACGAAGAAACTCTCAAGTAACGTTCTTGAATGGCAGTTGTTACCCGTGGTCTACCCTGTACTGGTCTTCGGCAGTCATACCTGTTTCCCTGAATCGCTGCAACATTCTGGACACACTTGTATGGGAAACTCCAAACCTTTCTCCAATTCTTGTGTATGTCCACCCTTCTTCTCGCAAAACTACCGCTTGGGCACATTCCTCTTGGGTCAAATTGCGTGTTTCGCGTTGTATAGCGATCGAGTGTAGAAAATCAAACGAAAGAAAAACTATTAATCACTAGAATTGATCGAGAACAAATGATTTCAGAATGGAGCCTATACATTCAAAATCTGATAATCTCTTCTTTTTTTATTCCTCCTGGGAAAAAACATCTGTATTGAAGAAAAACGTTGAAAGTGGATAACATATGCATGCATAATTCTGATAAAAATAATTATCATTGAGAACACCTTCAGTTGTAGAATAAATTTGAGATTTCCATAATCTGCGTTAATTTTTTTGCGCAGTGTATTTGAGGGTTATTGACAGCATGTGTGGAAAAAGCTTTATTTTCAACTAACAAAAAGATATCAGTACCTAATTGTTATTGGTAAATGAAAAGTTTTACTCTTCAATTCAATTGGTTTTTTTTCTAAAGGTTTCATGGGCAGAAACTGCGAAGAGGAAATGCAAATTTGTGAATCTAACAACTGCAGAAACAATGCGCTGTGCCTTCTTGAAGATGGTCAACCTGTATGTTACTGTGTGCCAGATTTCCATGGAGATCTTTGTCAATATCAATATGACGAATGCCAGTTAGGAGTAAGGTCAGTTCACCAAACTCAAAATATGCCAAAATATAATTATTCTTGAATTTCCTCAGATGCGTCAATGGTGGAACCTGCATAGACGGTGTTGATAATTTTACCTGCTCCTGTCTTCCAAATCTAACTGGAGTGTTTTGTGAATGTTTGATTTTGCCTGATGGTTCTCAGAACTGCTCATTTGTGGACTTAGATTTAACAACAATACCATATACAACTACTGAAACGAACGACACCACATTTACATTATCCACTACAGGTTTTCCAGAGAGTTCAACTTTATCCACAACTTCTTTCTATGAACCAAGTACAATATACACAAGTTATGTGACGTATACTCCTGTTATTACTGTAGATACAACATTATTTACAACTGAGAGCATATATTTGACTTCAACAGAATCCAGCCAAAATTTCAGTAGCACAGAATATACATCAACCTCGAGTTATCAGCTGACATCAGAAAGGGAATTCGTTTCGTCTGAACAAACTGAAAAGACTGAAATATTTACTGCCATAACAAAAGAACTAGAACCAACTACGAGTGTTCAAACTACAAGTATTTCAAATGTTCCTACTGATATCTCATGGAGAACTGAAACTAATTTTGAGACTGATGAAACGAGTTCCTTCGTACCTATAGAATCTGAAGGCCCCACAACGATTCCTTCAAAATATTTAACCACAAGTTTTTCTGCACTGCCAACTTCCACATCAACCAGTACTGAAGTAGAAACTGTAGATGTAACCAGAGTATCCACGACACCTGTGGAAATCTCTACAGAGTCAATCACTACTAAGTCTACCTCAGAAGAAATTACTGTTCGAACTCTTACTACTGGAGAAGGAATTCCAACAGCTACACCTTCTGTAACAAACATGACAACTCAGATTTCTGAGCAAACCACCATTCCTGATCTAATAGATTGCTCACAAGCAGGAAACGAATGCCAAAATGGGGGAACATGCATCCTAGAAGAGGGTGGTTACAAAGTAAGTTTATAACTTTTTATTTTTGTTCAATGATTATACTATCTGTCAAACAAAAATCAGAGAGTCTGGTCCTCTCTGAACAACTATTTCTCATCTGCGAACCTCCCCAGTGATGTACCTAATGATCAAGAAAGTAAGCACTGAAAAAAACTTCAGGACATTGTTGAGTAAAACAGAGAAATGGGAACGGGAATACACAGACTATAACCTCAAAGAAAATACCGTAAAATGGTATACAGATAGCTCCAAAACCTCTACAGGAGCTGGCGCTGGGATATACGGGCCAAGCACCAAGTTTGCACTATCGCTAGGCTCCTGTATGAGCGTCTTTCAAGCGGAAATCTTAGCTTTTGAAAGATGTCTAGATATAAAACTAGAAAGAAACTATCAGAAGTGCGATATAGCAATAGACTCGGATAGTCAAGCTGCTATTAAAGCATTGAGCTCCTACGTCATTGATTCAAAGATTATCGAGGAGTGCCGGAACAAACTCTAATGAGGCAAAAAAATGAGGTCTTTTTAATCTGGGTTCTCGGCCATTCTAGAATCAAAGGAAACGAAGAGGCCAATACACTTGCCTAAGAGTGCGCACGAACCTCACTCAATGGTCCAGAACCCTTCTATGGTATAGGTGAATGTACCTATAAGAAGGAGTGTCTGGAGAAGGAGAAAACCGAGAAGGAAAAACTCCCAGGGATGGATAATTCCACTAAGTTCCTTCGGAACTTTGAAACAGCAAGATCCAAAAGATATCTGGATCTTAGTAAGAAACAATAACATCTCCTCACAAGCTTTCTTACAGGACACTGTCGCCTGAGGAAGCACCTGTTGATGATGGGATTATCGGACACTGTCGAGTGTAGGTTCTGTGGGGAGGAGGAAGAAACCCCCATTCACCTAGCCACGGAATTTCTTACCATTGCGAGTCTAAGGAGAGAATGCCTTGGGCAAGAAACTTGTGATAGTGAGGAACTAGCCCCGTTGAAGTCTTCACACACACAATAGACCTTGAGGTCGCAGTGAACTTACCCCTTTTTTAAACTATAGCTAACCATATACCATAACTATCATAATATGTTCTCTTTTAGTGTCTTTGTCCGTTCGACACTGAAGGAATGTTGTGTGAGGTTCACCTGGGCATAAAAAACGCTGCTTTCAATGGAGAATCTTATTTGGCTCATCGTTTACAAGACCTTTCCCATATTGACATTGAGTTTGAAGCTAAAACTGTCACATCAGATGGTCTAATTTTCCATTTGGTATCAGATAGGATATTCATGAGTTTGTACATAAAAGACGGCTTTCTGGAGTTCAAATTTTCGTGTGGCTATCAAACTATGCTTTTGAGGGAGCTAAGAACTCCAGTGAACGAAGGCTTCGTAATGCACATCAGAGCGAAGTAAGGATACTTTTACCGATACTGAAGTTTTTGTACTGATCTTATTTTTCTAATACAGATTACATTTTCGTCCAGATTTCAGTCATTGTGACGCTTCTGTAAATGTGAACAATACTTTGTCAATGAGAGGAGACCAAATGTCTTCGGTGCCACAATTCCAAAAACCCACCATTTGGCTTTACTTCGGAGGTGCTCCTGCCGAAGTTAAACAAAGCGATTTGAATCTGGTTGGGTTTGCTGGTTGTATGAAGAATCTCAAGGTAGTACGAATACACTGCGCAAAAAAATTAACGCACATTATTGAAATCTCGAATTTATTCTACAACTGAAAGTGTTCTCAATGATAATTATTTTTATCAGCATTATGCATGCATGTTATTCACTTTCAACGTTTTTATTCTATACAGATGTTTTTTCCCAGCACGAATAAAACAAGATGAGATTATCAGATTTTGAATGTATTGGCTCCATTCTGAAATCAGTTGTTCTCGATCAATCTAGTGATCAATAGTTTTTCTTTCGTTTGATTTTCTATACTCGATCGTTATGCAACGCGAAACACGCAATTTGACCCAAGAGGAATGTGCCCAAGCGGTAGTTTTGAGAGAAGAAGGGTGGAAATACACAAGAATTGCAGAAAGGTTTGGAGTTTCCCATACAAGTGTGTCCAGAATGTTGCAGCAATTCATGGAGACAGGTATGAATGTCCGAATACCAGGAGAGGGAAGACCAGGAGAGGGAAGACCACGGGTAACAACTGCCATTCAAGAACGTTATTTGAGAGTTTCTTCGTTGAGACAACGGTTTGCAACCGCTCGCTTCTTTCAAAATCAGCTTGAGCAAACTCATGGGGTGCAAATTAGCACTCAGACAATATGAGAGAATATGATTTAAGGCCCCGTGTTGCGGCAAGAGGCCCAGCTCTTACCCCAGCCCATTGAAGGGCGCGTTTGGATTTTGCGAGAGATCATATCCATTGGGAATAGGCTGAATGGGAAAGAGTTTTAGAGTCTAGATTCTGCCTCTACCATTGTGATCGACGTTACCTTGTATACAGGCGTCCACATGAAAGATATGCTCAGTGCAATTTCCTGAATACTACTGGTTTCGGGGGAAGATCGATTATGGTATGTGGTGGAATATATTTGACTACTCGCACAGACCTAGTGGTCGTTGATGATGGAGCTCTGAATGCTGATAGGTATATAAGGAACATTATTGAAGAGCATGTAGTGTCATTTGCCCCATACATTGGTGAAAATTTCATTTTTAAGGACGATAATGCCAGACCCCATCGTGCGCGCATCGCGCAGTCTCTCGAATGGAATGGCCAGCAAGATCTGAATCCGATTGAGCAGGTTTGGGACAACCTCAATAGAAGGCTGAGAAGTTCAGAAAACCATCCAACTCAGAGAAATCTGGGAAGGATTAGATCAGAACATTTTAAGATCACTCATTTTGAGTATTCACCGTCGTTGCCGAGCTGTAATTAACGCAAGGGGTGGAAATACCAAGTATTAAATCACTTATCAGCATTCCAGAATTTTGAAAATTGTTTATTTCTCTTCTTTTATATAATATTCAGTAAAATCCTGAATTTTTCTTCCATTTAATGTGTCTTGTTTCGTTCAAAACCTTCCAGAGAGAACATAAAAAATGAGTTATAAAGTCAATGTATAGTTAACTTTCATTAAAATTGAGATTTTCAGAATGTGCGTTAATTTTTTGCGCAGTGTAGTTTCATTTTTTGTTAGTAGGGGATTTTTTCATCTTGAAAATATATTTTAAGATTTCTGGGAAGTATGTGAACATTTTCGGGGATGCAGAAGATGGTACAGCAGTAACAGAGTGTTCATCTTTGGTCTGCCTATCGAATCCATGCCAGAATGAAGCAACCTGTGCCGTAGAAAAAGGAGAATGGACATGTCATTGTAAAAATGGGTAATGTTTGACATCTCCATTTGAACTCTTCAAACTGATTCTCAGATGATTTCAAAAGTTTGTGGTGTTTCAAAAACTGATTCTCAGATGATTTCAAAAGTTTGTGGTGTTTCAAAAACAAATATTTTCCAGGTACTTGGGCAAACAGTGTCAACAGTCTGTATGTGATAACAATCCATGCTTATTTGGTGGTACATGTGTGAGTCTTTCCAAAAGTGGGTATATTTGCTTGTGCCCGTTCGGTAAACATGGACATTATTGTGAAAATGGTAAATATAAATTACTTGATTCTTTCAACCTTTTTCTATAACTCCGAATCTAATAGAACTGTTTCAGTTCACTTTGAAATGCGAAGATCAAATGAAATTGAGACGATTCGCTATTCTGTTCCTTAAATCGCTTGTGGGGGTTGGTTAACTCTGATCATTGTGACGTTTTGGCAGCCTTCCCTAGGTACCAAAATGCTTTTCGATTTACCACCATCTTGTAACTAGCGAGAGTCTGGGTTCCCGGCCATTCGGGAATCAAAGGAAAAGAAGAGGCTAATACACTTGCCAAAGAGGGCGCACGAATGTCACTCATTGGCCCAGAACCCTTCTGTGGTATAGGTAAATGTACCTATAAAAAGAAGTTTCTGGAGAGGGAAAAAGCCGAGAGGGAAAAACTCTTACGAAATCTCCCAGGGATGGATCATTCCACTAAGTTCTTTCGGAACTTTGAAACAGCAAGATCCAAAAGATATCTGGATCTTGGTAAGAAGCAATTACACCTCCCCACTGGCTTTCTTACAAGACACTGCTGAGGAAGCACCTGTTGAGAATGAGATTGTCGGACACTGACGAGTATAGGTTCTGTGGGGAGGAGGAAGAAACCTCCATTCACCTAGTCACGGAATGCTTTGGCATGCGATTATCAGATCTCTGGAACTGGAAGGCGTGCTGTGAGGGTATGGTTCGAACAGCTCTGTGAGGGGGCACAATAGACCTTGAGGTCGCAGTGAACTGTAACCCCTTTCAAACTAAACTAACTAGTAGGAAGCAAGAAAGTGACTCTGCTATGGGTGCTAGAGTATAGTGGTATTGAAGGAAATGAAAAGGCCCATAGACTTGCAAAAAGTGCTTCACGGTTAACCTTACTTAACCTGGACCTGTGGGCTTGGAAAAGCTAATATATTGCATAACAGAACGACCCTCTGGAGAAAGAGTTCTGGACTTACTCAAGTCAAAAAATTCGTGATAATTTCATCTACATATATCAGAAAGCTCCTGAATCTGCCACGAGCTGAGCATCGAGTGATGGTGGGACTGCTGACGTGGCACTGCCGGTACAAATGGTATTTGGCAGTGCAGAAGCAGATGGTCCACAGATGATATTTGCAGGCTCTGTGGAACAGATGCATAAACCGCTGAACACATGGTATTTAAGTGTCTGGAGCTGGCTGGAAACAGAACAATTCTCATGAGGAAACCAGTTCTGATGAATACCCAAGAGGTAACCACGAGAGATAGGCTCCTAAAGAGTTTGTCGGTTTTATCTACACCATTGACGATCTGCTTGAGTTTTCATGAATGATTAGGGTAGAGAACAAAAGATCTACATAGTTACAGTTCCAGGAAGGCTAACCTAGCATTAAAGGCTTCTGTTTTAATAATAATTTCACGATCCGACAGCGTCAGTTTTATCAGAGTTACTGAATGAGGCTGATCTTCAGAGTTTCTTATGTCCAATAGGTACTACCTCTTATACTATTTTACAGATATGAAAGTAACACAACCTCACTTTCCAACGATGGCTAAAGGCTGGTCATCCTACGTCGCCTATTCACTCCCCAATGAAATATCCAAGAGCTTGGAAATCAAATTCAAAATACTACCAACCGATTTGGATCAAATTTCAATCTTACTCTTCATGGGACAGACTGGCTACCATGATGTGTTTTCAGATCATCTTGCTGTCAGTTTGATAAAGGGGTATATTATGTTGACTTGGAATTTGGGTTCCGGTGAGTGAAAAGAAATAAAAACAAATCATATAGAATAACATGCGTTGAGTAGAGAATAATATTGGTTGCTAAATTTAACAAATATTAAACTCATTTCCTGAGCTTATCATATGGTTAAAAAGCCTACAAGGAGGTTTTGCTATTCAGAGAATCTGCAGACAATTTTTTCAAAAGTTTTGGCTCTCGTCAGTGTGAAGAGAAGAATGATTTGAGGTATTTTAGGATCGTAATGTTAAAGGTTTGGATCGAAACGAACAAGTCGTATAAAGTTTCCGCGGGTATTCGTAAGGATTTTCCCCAAGATGGCGCTGGTTTGATTTGATTCTCGCATACCACCAGCCAGTTAGTGTTGTCTCTCTGCACTGATGAGAGCCAAAAGCTGAGAACAGTTGTCTGCAGATACTCTAACTCTTTACCGCATGAATTTTTATTTTGCTATGGAAAAATTAATTCCCAAAGAATTTGATCTCAGATTGAATAAATAAGATAAAATATACTCAAAAAATTCTATATTCAAATTTTGAAATTTATTTTGAAAAAACTGGTTTGTGCCACATATGGAACATCATGCAACAAAAAAAATAAGGCATACCCAAAAAATGTATTCAGTATGAAAACAAAGAAATCTGCTCCTTTCTTTGTCAGATACAATGGTATATGGCATTTGAAACAAATTATATGAGTTTTCCCTGAGCAGCCTGGGGATTTGCATTGAATGCTATCTGTTTCCGGCCAGTGCAGTAAATCATCAAGACCATCCTTTCGCACGTCTTCTCGGGGGATTTTCTTTGTTGATCCTTTTCTCTGCTTATTTTCATACTAGTGTTGCACTTGGTCTTCCCCTGTTCTGTCTAGTTGGTTTTCCGGCTGTACAAAGAGCATTTGCTATGGCTATCTTTGTATCTAGAAGAGCGTATGGTTCATCAGATAGATACCGATGCGAGTATTACCTGCTGCTGCATGTGTTTCATCCCCTTCTGATAAATTATATTCTTCATAGTCGAAATCAAGAATCCATACTTCTTCCATTTTTCCATAATAAAGCTTTGAATCCATATCTATGTAGGATAACTATGCAATGGAATTTCAGATTCTGACACTGCATGATGTTCTACATATAGGATAAACTGTTTTGTTAATTTTTCTATAAATTTTTGGAGATCAAAATGTACTTAGTTCAGCGCCTCTGCGTGTATCATACTGCTTCTTATGAATGTGTCAGATATGGACTGTACTATGCAGTTACGGAAATATTCAGCTGAATTGAAAAAAACTTTTTTTTGGTTTGCGGTAAATTATTAACAACGTGGAAGTGGGCTGAGTGTAATCGGGGTGTTATGAATGTGAAAGATATGGGCTGTACTATGCAGTTACGGAAAAATTCAGCTGAATTGAAAAAAAATTATTTTGCTTTTGTGCCATATATGGCACACGATGCGGTAAAGGGCATATCCTTCGTGTACGTTTTTTCGGACGATGTACTGATCCGTTCTGGAGTCTGAGTTAGATTTTCTTGAGATTGATCGACGAATATTGTTCTGTACTCAACGCGTGTTACTAAGCAATCCTTGGCAATAGCCGTGAAATATTTTCATATAATATTATTGAAGTTTTCATTCATTTAGGGCCAAGAAGAATATTTACAAACCAACCTCTGCAAAAAGGGTTCAATGACTACACGATACATGTAGGTCTGAGAGGTAGACGGGCTTGGTTATATGTCGAGAACATAGGAAATATAACAGGAAAAGCTCCAGGATCATTTGAGAATTTGGATGTGGCTCCGATTCTTTTCATTGGTATAACTTTTTCATTATAATAATCCTTATAAAGGGTTTCCAATGAGGTGTTATTTTGCTATTCGAAGAAAAATGCCATTTTTCAATAAAAATGATCGGATGTTTATTTCATTATAAAGAAGATGCTATGCCGTTAATAGTGGAAAATAATATCAGTCAAATGACCACTACGACCACGCTTACAGGACCATATCATTTTAATGAAACTTCCCATAACCAAATCGCAAAGTGGCTGCCCTATGTCCTCGATAGCCTCACGAATTCCATTTTTGAGATCTTGAATTGACGCTGGGCTATTGGCATAGACCTTCTCTTTCAAGTGACCCCAAAGGAAGAAGTCGCAAGTTGTTAAATCACAAGATCTCGGTGGCCAATTGTGATCACCTTTTCGAGAGATAACGCGGTCCGGAAACTTTTCCCGCACAATATCAATGGTTTTGTTGCTTGTGTGGCATGTAGCGCCGTCTTGTTGAAAGTTAACGTTGTCCAGATCAATATTATCCAATTTTGGCAATAAAAAATCATTAATCATCTCTCGATAGCGCAATAAATTCACCTTAACTGTTGCTCCAGTCTCATGGTCTAAAAGTAAGATCCAATGACTCCATCGGACGTTGAGGATAGAGAGACTTTTCAACAATAACTCTTAGGTTTTCTCAGCCCCAGATGCGACAATTTTGCTTGTTAAAGAAGCTACCGAGGTGGGACCGTCTCTGCCAAATTTTCACCATTTTTATAGTGAACTTTAATAATTTCAACGCGTTCTTGAAGCGTGTATCGTTCCATTAATGTATTAATGGCGTAGTCTCTACTTGTCAAATGCTATTCAAAATAATACCTCCTATTGGAAAACCCGTTATTTTAGTGTATTATTATCTATGATAAACAATTGTAAGATAGTCTTTAGTTAAAGTGATCTTACAGCTGAATTTTTTCCTTCATGTATTATTATTTCGAAACTAAGTAGCTTTGTCATTTTTCGGTGAATAAAGGCTTAACTGGCTATGTGATAATCTCAAACTATTAATTGCTGTATAACGGTTATCATCCAGAAACGTGACTTATAAAAACTCTTCTAATTAAAATCATTTTGGATATAGGTGGACACGAATCCAGATACTTCAATAAGTTGCCCCATGATCTTCCGCAACATGGAGGATTTATGGGTTGTATTTATGACATAAGGCTTAAGACTGAAAACGAACTTATGCCAGTGAAACAGAATGGTCGTACGGTTGGAAGAGCTGTGAATCAATGTGGAGTTTCAGAATGTTACAAGAATAGATGCCCAAACGGAGCTGCGTGTTTGCATCATGGTAGCACTTTCACGTAAGTCTCACTCATAGGTACCACTTTCCAGGCACATTATTTATCTCTGAATTCTCTGATATGAGTAGGCGATTACCCGCCCTACCACCGAGTATGCGCATATTATATTGGTGTTTTTGTACCACAGAAGATCAGGCTCTGTCTCTTACTTGTACCAGAGAGGACCAAGCTCTCTGACTTGTAGCACATAGGATCAGGCTTTCTGAACAAGCGAACCTACCAAGTGATGTGATCAAATAACTGGATATATTAACTCGATGCTTTGGAAAAAGGAAGCATGGGAAAAGGAGACACTTCCCTAAACTTCAAAGTAAATACCGTCACATGGTATACAGAACGTTCTAAAACCACGATAGGTGTAAACGAGCCAAAAACTAAGTGTCCTAAATTCGTTGTCTAGTGAGGGAATCTCAGAAACCCGATGAGCTAGAACAAAATGAGTGGCACTTTTTCGGGCGCGATTTTTGAGGGAATTTATTTGGTGAAAACCTCAACCTTCTAAGTCAAACTGTCTTCGAGCTATTAGAGAAAATTGGAAAAAGGCGTCAAATGAAAAGTTATCATAACTAAAACATTATACAGGCCCTTTTTCAGTAGAATTCATTGAAGTAATCAATTTTTCTTTATTACGTTTTGTCCTAGCTCATCGGGTTTCTGAGATCCCCTCATTAGACAACAAATTTAGGACACCCGTTGCACTATCCTATGGTTCCTATTTGAGTGTTTTTCAGGCAGAAATACTTGCAATCGAAAGATACATGGATAGAAACGTGGAAAGAAAACTAACAAGAGTGCGACATAGTGATCCATTCTGATAGTCGAGCTGCTATCAAAGCACTGAACTCTTATGGCATCGACTCTGCGCTTATATGGGAGAACCGAAGAAAGCCCAATGAAGTAGGCCATAACAACAAGGTCACTTTATTCTGTGGCATTCTGGCATCAAAGGAAATAAAGAGACTAGCAGACAAGCCAAAAAGGGAGTACAAACCCCATCCATTGGCCAGAACCCTTCTGTGCTATAGACAAGAAAGAGTTTTTGAAAAATAGGAGGAAACTTCTGTTCATTTGGCTTTTTCGGACTGAATTCTGAAAATCCGTGGCAGTTAAAGTGTCAAAAAAATATGATAATAGGATACTTACTGTAGGAAAAGTGATTACGTGGTATAATACAAAATATGTTTCAGGTGCCTTTGTCAAGATTCGTGGTATGGCCCACTTTGTTTATCGAAAGTGAATCCTTGCGATTCAACTTACAACATGTGTTCATCAGGATCTACCTGTGTACCGCTCATTGAAGGTTATGAATGCGATTGCCCGTTTGGAAAAACTGGGATATACTGTGAACAAGGTATAAATGACTTTGTTTTCATCATCATTGATAAAAAATAATGAGACTTTTCTGATTATTTTCAAGATGTCAGCATCACCGACGTGAGTTTCAAAGGGACTAGATCTTTCATAAATCTGGGACATCGTGAATTCCAGAACAACAAATTCAATTTCAAACTAGAAATAAAACCATTGTCAACCAACGGTCTACTAATTTTCTCTGGCAAAGATGACAATTTTGTGTCGTTATATCTACAGAGTGGCACCGTTGAACTGAGGATCAAAAGAGGCAAATTCAAGATGAGCCACAATTTGGTAACAGTAAGAAGTAGTAGGCTATTAGTGTTGGGGGTGTGGCATCAAATCAAATTTGGAATGTTTGGTAGGAAGGTCTACCTTTCTGTGGAAAACGTGATAGATACTGCACTGTTAGAAAAAGAAAGCTATATGCTGATAGTCAAGGAGATGATTTATTTAGGTAAGTGAGTAGCATTCAATAAAATAAAACTTTCTCTAATTCAATTCAGAAAGCACTAAACAATATTCATGAAAATATCTGATCAAATTCAAGAACCTAAACTGAGGATGTCTAAGGCCCTAGAAAGTGAGCCCTTTCTGTCGTGTAATGAACCTCAAGGGGGCACATGTCTAAATCACTGACAGCCAGGCCATGCTGAGATCCATGGAATCACACTGCCGGGGGTCTCTGCTGACCTGGCAGTGCCGTCACACCATGAAGCAACTGGCAAGAGTCAATAAAGTGACTACTATGGGTGCCAGGGCAACCTACACCTACTGGACTTGAGTCTTTCTGTTGGCTTGGAAAAGGCCAATGTAAGGCAGCGGTCCAGGAATGGGAGTTGGATAACAGTTCAACCCTTTGGTGAAACATTCCTGGACTTACTCAGGCGAAATATAGCCATACACTCTACAGGAGCTGGCGCTGGGATATACGGGCCAAGTACAAGTGTGCACTTTCGCTAGGCTCCTATATGAGCGTCTTTCAAGCGGAAATCTTAGCTCTTGAAAGATGTCTAGATATAAATCTAGAAAGAAACTATCAGAAGTGCGATATAGCCATACACTCAGATAGTCAAGCTGCTATTAAAGCACTGATCTCCTACGTCATCGACTCAAAGATGATCTGGGAGTGCTGGAACGAACTCAATGAGTTAGGCTAGAAAAATAATGTCTGTTTAATCTGGGTTTCCGACCATTCGGGAACCAAAGGAAACGAAGAAGCCAATACACTTACCAAAGAGGGCGCACGAATGTCACTCATAGGCCCAGAACTCTTCTGTGGTATAGGTAAATGTACCTATAAGGTGGAGTTTCTGGAGAAGGAGAAAGCCTAGAAGGAAAACTCTGGCGGAATCTCCCAGGGATGGATCATTCTACAAAGTTCCTTCGGAACTTTGAAACAGCATGATCCAAAAGATATCTGGATCTTGGTAAGAAACAATTACAACTCCTCACTGGATTTCTTACAGGACACTGTCGCCTCAGGAAGCACCTGTTGAGGATGGGATTGTCGGACACTGACGAGTGTAGGTTCTGTGGGGAGGAGGAAGAAACCCCCATTTACCTAGTCACGGAATGCTTTGGCATTGCGAGCCTAAAGGAGAGAATGCCTTGGGCGAGAAACTAAGAGTGAGGAACTACCCTCGTTGAAGCCTTCACAGATACTGGATTTTATCAGATCTCTGGAACTGGAAGGCGAGCTGTGAGGGTATGGTCCGAACAGCTCTGTAAGGGGACACAATAGACCTTGAGGTCGCAGTGAACTGTAACCCCTTTTCAAACTAAATTACTAAGGCGAAAAAATCGTGATGATTTCACCTACCAATACCAGAAAGCTCACGAGCTGAGCTTCGGGTGGTGGTGGACTGCTGACGGGATACTGTCGGTATAAACATCAGTAGATGAGATTTGCAGGCTTTGTGGATCAGAAGCAGAAACAGCTGAACACATGGTATGTAATTGTCCACAGCTGGCTAGCCTTAGAATAATACACATGGGGAAACCGTTCCTGGACACCCAAGACGTTACGGCTAAGATTTCTTAAGGAAATTGTCGGTTTTGTTAAAGCCATTGACGACCTGGGCTTTCAATGAAGAAGTGGATAGAGAAAAAAAGATCTACGTAGTAGATAGTTTAGTTTTCTGATGAAATCCAATATCTGTGAAAGATTCAACGTGGCTAGTTCCTCACTCTTAAAAGTTTATCGCCCAAGACATTCACTCCTTAGGCTCGCAATGCCGAAGCATTTCGTGACTAGGTGAATGGGGGTTTCTTCCTGCTCCCCACAGAACCTACACTCGTCAGTGTCCGATAATCCCATCCTCAACAGGTGCTTCCTGAGGCGACAGTGTCCTGTAAGAAAGCCAGTGAGGAGGTGTAATTGTTTCTTACCAAGATCCAGATATCTTTTGGATCTAGATGTTTCAAAGTTCCCAAGGAACTTAGTGGAATGATCCATCCCTGGGAGATTCCGCCAGAGTTTTTCCCTCTCGGCTTTCTCCTTCTTTACCTCTCTCTAGCTAACCTAGTCAAAACGAACCCCTTCCTATAATAATAATAAGAAGAGAAAGGAACTTGTTCTCACACGTTAAATATATTCCAGGTGGTTTGCCTGACATGTCACAACTGCCCTTAGATGCCCTCTCCAGTCTTCCAACCCAGTACATTGGATGCATTCGTCTCTTCGAGATAGATTCTCAATTTATACCCCTAAATTCCCAGAACATCCAAAATGGTCGCAACATCATAGACTGCGATGGAACACCCTGTGGAGGTGACGTTTGTGCCAATGGTGGTACATGTTGGTTAGATTCTTTTAGAAAATCCCACTGTAACTGCCCACTACCGTTTTATGGTAGCAAATGTGAGAATACCTTCAACTGCTCGAGTAACATGTGTAACAACATGGGAAAATGCAACAACGACAAATGTTACTGTGTACCTGGTAGAAACGGTTTCAATTGCGAGAATGAAATAATTGTTAAAGTACCGGAATTTAAGAAAGGAAGCTATTTAATAATTGATAAAAAGAAGAATAAGAGAAGAGATGCTCTCACCACGAATATTGGACAAATATCGATTAATTTTACTACTGCTAGTTCGGATGGTTTACTTCTATGGCATAAAGAGGTAAGTTCAAATAATAGATTTAGCTAATTTTTTTCAATTGAAAGAACAATTTTATTTAAGTAAATATATCATGACAGTTCAATTAAACAACACTATACAGAGTATACTATTTGAAGAAGTTCAACCTCAAAAACTCAATAATCAGAATTTGTGAAAGACGGGTCGATTTTTTATGACAGGGGTACATTATCTGGAATACTATACAGATCTTGTTTCTACTAGCCACCCCCGAGAAAGGGTTGCAAATCCATCAGGAATTTAAATGGGGAAAGTGAGTAGTTTTCTAGAACAAATGTATATTCCGTTCACGAAAATTTGAGCCGTAGGTTTGCCATGGAAATTTGGCATATTCCACTGTATTGAAATTTTAGGTTATGTTGTTTATTTCTTGCCAAATTGATACTCAATGTTGTCAATATTGCATAGAGTTCTCTGATAACTCGCAAGCTCGTCGGACGAGGCCGGTAACATTCGGCAACGTTGACTTTATTTTACGTTATGACAGCAAATACTGCCAACTTCAAATAAATAAACAAACGCCTACTATGCGCTCAAACTTTCGTGAATGGAGTATATGCATGGATTCAAATTTGTAAGAACCTGGAACTTGTGTTCTATAAAGTGAATATTCACAGGGCATAGGCGTATCTGGCCTCAATTATCAGAGGGGGTCGCGGCCCCTATGTAGTAAAAGTTTGTTTGTGATACGTAGTTTTTTATTAGAATCTTTCAGGGGGGGGCAGAGATACATCAGGGGTGTAGCTGGCCCCCTGGGCCCTCCCTAAGTACGCCAGTGTTACAGGGTGTTTTTTATGAAACTATGGTTCCGATGAAACTAAAAAACATTCACTTTATAGAAAAATATCTGCAGGTTTATTCACATTTGAATCTATTCATATATTTGTGTTACAAAACTATCCATATTCCCTATTCAAATTCCTGTTAGGGTTGCAACCCTCTACAGGAATTTGCTAGTAAAAACAAGCTTTGTATTCCAAATAATGTCTGTCTGTCTGAGTGTTTTCACAAACTCTGAATCGTTGTCGAGTTATTAAGGGTGAACAATTTAAAATGAGACACCTTTATAATTCATTATATGGTTGCAGATTAAAAAAGATTTAGTAGTCACCCTGTATACATGCCAGTTAATAATTTATTTTCCCTTTTAGGAGAATTCCTTCATAGGACTAGGAATTGAAAGGGGACACTTAAAATTAGCCTATTCACCAGACAAAAACAATACTTTTTCCGCCATTTTATGGAATAACAAAATATCAGATGGACTTTGGCACAACATACGTTTGAAACTGTCACCAGTTGCGATAGAAATTGACAGAACGTCTTTTAGGAAATCTATTCCACTCACAAGAAACCACGATATGAATTTAACAAACGGAAAATTCTTCTTAGGAAATGTGCCAACCAATAAAACACTATCATTCGAAACCAAAGGGTTTTTCAAGTACCCATTCGAAGGATGTATAGAAAGCTTCACAGAAAATTCGGAAAAAATAAATGATTTCACAATATTTGAAGGGTTGGGTGTTGATTTGTGTCCGATATTCTGAAGAATTTCAGACAGGAAATTAATTGATTTATCAGACACTTATTGAAAAAGTTCAGCCTAATTTTGTTCAAATAGGCAGTGCGACAAACAGATTGTACTATAAAAAGAAGATAAACGTAACATTCTTTCACGAGAAATTAATATATTCTGTACAAAACTCCTGATTGAACAAAACTGTTACATAAATGAGATGATTAGTGACTTTTTGTGAAGAAGTCAGTTTCTAGTGAAATTGTAGGCAAATAAAAATGTATTTTTCATAGTTTTTGTGTATAATACTATCAGTATTGGAGTGAAAAAATAAATGCCAAAGTAAATATCATTTTTTTAATGAGATATACCGATTTGGAAATTCACATCGAACACATACGATATACAATGCATCAGACAGAGAATTTTTCCCTCCAGTTGCACAGATGAATAGGCGAGATAATCAAGTGCGATAACTGAATGAATTCAACTGTCTCACTGCAAAAATCAAGTCTTGTCTCTCTCTTATCGCAGTATGGTAGGGAACCCGCACTGCACGTATAGAATTTTTAATTTGTCAGGCTGCCCGTAATACTCGATTCAGTATTTACTGTTGCCTACCATAATAAAGAATTACGCTCCTCTGAACGATAAGAGAGAGACGAGACTAGAATAATGAAGCAAGACAACTGAATTCAGTGTGTTACAGCAAGTGATTGTCTAGATTATTCATCTGTGCAACTGGAGGGAAAAATTCTCTGTCTGATGCATTGTATATCGTATATTTCAGATGTGAATTTCCAAACCTGTATATGATGAGCACATTTTGTACAATTCTAATATATTATTTACAATATAATGAAAGAATGATGGCCTTGAGAGTATATAACCTCACCTATAGATGGCAGTGTTTACATTGAAAATTATATTTCTATATTTGATTGCTTTTAATCCAAAAATTGTTACCTTTTTCTGAAGAGAATCTTTACCGCTATCATTAAGAAATTTCCTTAAATGTTCAACATGAACAATACTTATAGTTTTTTAGACCTCATTCAACTCAAAAGAATTTGATAGTTCTATATAAAGTGAATATCATTCTTCAACTAAAAGAATGATAAAGCAATCAATTATAATAATTTACGATAGGATAAATAGTAAGTCCAAGGAATAATTCAACAAAATGATAAATTAAATTACAATTTGAAACATTAAAACCTGATCCTTGAATTACATTGAGTTAAAAAGTGTTGAAAATATTAGATGCATACATTTGAAACAACTTCGAAAATGTGTAATTTCTGTGCACACGAACATTAGCGGTACTTGATTATCTTTTTTACAAAAACACCATTCTTATTATCTTAGATTAGATACATATATACATACATTTCAGTCGTCCTAATGTTTCTTAGAGTGCTTGTCCTTATTACTCGATAAAACTTCTCCAGGTGATGGATAGGGCCTCTGTTGATATAAAACTCCTGAAGCAGTATTATCCGCATGTGTTTTATTGTTTTCTAATCCATCGCTCCAAGTTCCAGGTGCAATATCGGAATAAGAGGCAGGATCCATTGGGTCAAGCATGTTATCTTTTTTCTGTCTTTTACCAGCATGTTTGTCCTCTTTTCTTGGTTTATCTTCATTATCCCTTCGACTAACAAGTCTAGAACTTAGTTTTTTGAATTCCTTATCCTCAGAATCACTCTTATCGTCTGAATCTTTTTCTTTACTTTCAGTTTTTTTAGACGTCAAATATTGTTCTCTCAATTTTGCAGCACATTTTGTTATTTTTGCTTTAGGATGTTTAGGAGGAAGCCATGATACCAAATCATTTTCAATATTCCAGTAGTAATATCTACCTCTGTAAAAAACAATCAAATAAGTACCATGTAGTCATTCAAAGAGCTGAAAATATTTCACTTATCAGGATGCTAAAAATACTTACACTCCTTTATCGAACACTTCAATCCAATTGCTAGGTAATGGATATTTGAATAACAATTTCTGCATGCTTTTAGCATAAGTGGGTTCAGGTATTGGATGTCCTCTCCAGTTAGTCTCACAAAAGACTGAGCAAATGTGGAACATATTAACTTTGTTTGGGCAGTATACATAACCTTTATAATCCTCCCTTTTAGTTGTCTTTGATGACGATTTAGCTGGAAACATTGGGATTTATTAGGGGAAGTTATATAAAGTATAAATAATTAAAATTAATAAATAAATATTCACTTACGAGGTGGTGCCACTATTCCTCTCTTGGAAAGCTTTGCTAATAAAGCTGCAGGTAAAGGCATGACTAGATCACAGAACATACAATATAAGAAGTGATACCTGCCTACTAAATCCTGGCAACACGGATGACATTTAAACCACAGAAACTCCAATATAGCCGCCATATTGGAGCCGGGTGGAGACGATTCCATTTCTAGGGGGTGTCCGCTGTCGTCCGGATTTCGAAGCTTGTCAACTACTATTTTGTGGTTGATGGTTATTTAATGATATTCTGTGTTCAGCATTCCTCGAAAATGAGAGAGAGAGAGAGAGAGAGAGAGAAAGAGAGAGAGAAACAACATCTCTTTTTATAAAATTCGGAACAGGAAAAATATTTATTGAAACTAATACAGTTTTTAATAATAATAACTTTATTTATATTATTTTTACAGTTTCAAACAAATCAAAGACCATGCATGATTAAAAAAGAACGAATTCTTGTAATCACCCACACAGAGTGAGTGGTCTTACAATTTCAGTGATTTGATTTTCAACAAATGATAAAATTATCTTGAATGAGAGTATAAAAGATATTCGAAAAAGTTAAACGGTCATTATTGTTCACATAAGTTAACTAGTTTCACTTCACAATAACACTGTGAGCGATTGATAATTGCAGCAAATGTGAATTCTTACGTTTCGGATCATAGTTTTCCAAATAAAATGAAATCAATTTGATTTTTTAAAAACCTACGGGGTTCAATGAAACAGAAAATTATAGATAAGGATATTTGAATTGTCCACTATTCCACAGTTATGTACCTATTATGATCACTATTTTCACTTCACAATAACACTGCTTCAATTGAGGAGGGTAAGAAAGATCTGCAGTCGGAACATTCAAAACCTGGATCGGGGCAGGCAGTAACACTTCTTACTGAAAAGAGCAAAAAGTATCATTCAATTATTAAGTTTCACAATATGAAAAGTTAAATATATCTGTATATTAGTTCATTATTTATGAATCTATCTTTTCAGACTACATTACTTGCCAATTGTTGTTTTCACAAAATTAATTTCAGAATTATCAGTTAAATATTTGAATAAAACGAATATATTGCAGACAAGTCTCTGTATATTGCAAAAAAAGATTTTCAACTTGATACTGAAAACAAAGAAAAACATACCTGCTGGAAAGAAAATGCATCTTATCTTACAAGATCCCTGCAGAAACATAAATAATAACTTGAATCACAACACTTTATTTTACCCAAAATCATTAATCACTTTCGCTATTTGCAATAAAACATTCATTTCAAATTTCAATCATTTCTCGAACTCAAACAATGAAAATGGCTGCACAGGAATCTCTGCTAAATTGTCAAAATGTCAAATCTGTCAGCCACCCCACTTATCTAAGACATACGCTTGTCTATAATCGCTGTCAATGTCGCTACGGCCGCCATGACAGGGCCGGGTGGGAGGACGTATGTCTGAGTGGTCGTGTTTCCAACTTAGCACTAGCCGTTTCACCCCCCTGGACTAGATATTCTTCGTGAATACAAAACAAAGCAAAGTTTCAGGATATTCGCTATTTCACTCGTAACGTAACAGCTCAAAGCGGCAACAGAATCTAAAGTGAGAGCACAGAACCATGATACAATGAAAAGAAGAGATATGATACGTAGCAGCATACACAACATATCAAACGGTGCGGGCCAATAAGGAAACAGCGGACTCAGATACATGCGCATACCGTGCGTCAACGCTCAACGAGAGAGAGAAATATATCTTTCTCTCTTTGACAGCAGTGATGTTTCAGGTGTTACGATTGTAACATTTGTGTTACATTTAAGATGTAGCGTTACAGTGTTACGTACTATTTTAAAATGAGGAAAAAAGGTTACGATTTTCGTTTCAGCAGTTCCTAATGAATTTAATATAGGGAAAATGCATTTTTTTTATCGCAGTTTCTACAAAATATGGAATTATAGGCATTTGATGGAGCTAAAAAAAAAATTTACAATTTTGGTGTGTTATAATTTAGCGAAGGCCAAAAAACACTGTGAAAGATAAATTTGTCTATGACTATGATCGTATTCCTCAACGAAACGGTTTTTTTCTTTCTTTCAATGTCAATTGTGTTGTGATCACAGTCAGTTAGACGTTTGCTGAAAAATTTTCAGTTAGCGGAGTTAGCTATTTGTTTTGTATTCGCAAAGTTTCAACGTTTCAAGAAATAAATTGAAGAACATGGAAGGAGGAAGGTGAGTGTTTAGATTAGATAGTAATATTTTGTTTTGTCAATGAATATTAGGTATTATTGTTATTGTAGAAATATATCAGCCTGGTATTAACATTATACATTTCCAGCGAAAAATTGACTTGTCCAATTTGTGAAAAGGAATTCTCAAGTGTTTCGGCCAAAAATCGTCATTTGAGAGATATGCACAATGAAGAACCTCTTCCCTCTAAAAGGAACAGGCTAATAAAATGTCCAATTTGCCCTGAAGAAAACAAAGTTGGTTACGAAAAACATGATATGCTAATCAATCATTTACAGCAGATTCATTCTCTAGATATCAAAACTTCATTTTTAACGTTCAAAAATGAGAAAGAATTTGAGACTTGGAGATCACTTGATAACAGAAATGTGGATTATATCAAACACGCTCATAGGAAATCATCTGAAGGACTGATGGTTTATTATGAATGCAATCGTAGTAATTATTCAGGTGTGTACCTATTTGTTATTCAGCATAATACACTCAATTCACCAGAGGTCATGTATCAGCTTTTTGTTTTATTCGCAGGATTTACTAGCAAGTGTACCCAACGAAGCATTAATACTGGTGGAAGTATTAAAATGTCTGGCTATTGTCCTTCGAGAATTCGAGTTAAGATAACTCATAAGGGTAGGTTTCCATTGTATTTAATCAGGTATATACCTGAGTATATGATATATACCCTCTCTATCACATTGAATATCGTATGTTTCCGATGAGAATATCTGAACCTGTATATTTCAGCTGTGGACGTTAAATTTGTGGAGACGCATGTTGGTCATGACGATCTACTTCGTTCTAAACGTTTGACGAAAGACGCGCAGAAGATGATTGCCACTAAATTGATAGAAGGAGTCTCAAAAGAGAGGATTTTGGAAGATTCAAGAAAAATAACAAATGATAAGCTAGAAAGAATTAATATACTTAAAAGGGCTGATTTTGCTTATATCATAAAAAAATTCAATATAGAGAAAAGGAGGCACGATAACGACATGGTAGCTACTGCTTTGAAAGTTCAAGAGTGGAACAGTCAAGGAAAAAACTATGTTTTTTTGTTTAAGCAAATTGGTATGTATATAATTCAAAACTGTACATTCATTTTTAATCATCTTTTCTTTCAAATTTTCATTTTATTAGGAGAAACCTACCCTGGATTGCAGAAAGAAGATTTTGCCCTAGGCTATATGAATAGTGATATGGAGAGAAAGCTCAAAGAATTCAAAAAAATTATATGTGTTGACGGAACCCACGGCACAAATTCCAAACATTTTGATCTGACCATAGTTTTAGTCAAAGATGAAAACAAAATTGGGTTCCCTGTTGCATTCTTCTTATCAAATAGGCTGGATCAAACAATCCAAACTATTTTTTTCAATGCACTGAAAGCTAAAATCGGAGAGCCAGTGGAAGCAGATTATATTATGACTGACGATGATATAAAATATTACAATGCATGGTGTCAGGTAATAGAGAACATTCATCTAAATTGTGGATTTATAATTCTTTAAAATTTTACAGGCAATGGTAACAGAAAAAAAACCAAGAAGACTTCTCTGTTCTTGGCATGTTATAAAAAACTGGAATATTCAGGGGAGAAACAAATTGAAGAAGATGGAAAATAAAACAGAAATGAAAAGGAGAATGAGAATGATTTTGAAGGAGACAAACGTACCGACATTCCACAAGATGAAAGAGGAATATTTCGAGCACTTAGAAAAAGAGCAGGAATATGCATTTCTTAAATATTTAAAGCAGTGAGTGTATCTACATGTGAAAAGTATAATTTAAGATTTTCATTAATTTTTTTCAGATATTATTTTCAAAGTGAAGAAAGGATCATGATGTGGGCACACTGCTACAGAATAAATGCAGGGATTAATACGAATATGGCTATTGAAAGCTTAAATAAAGTATTAAAATACAATAAAATGAGGGGGAAACAGAACATAAGGTATAGATTTGAAGAATAAATAATTCTTTTCTAAAAAATGCATTTTAGGGTGGAGAAATTACTGGATACGCTAGAGGAATTGGTAAATGATAAACTATGGAAAAATATCATTGAAACTGAAAGACCTTCTGCCAATTCCTACCAGGCCAGAACTAATAGAGAAGCCCACTCGAGAGCAGAAAAGGGACTGACAGCAAAAGTAGTTTGCTTAGAAACTGGGGATTTTAGAGTGCAATCAGAATATAATAGTGATAAATTTCATATCGTCTCGTATGATGCCTTATGTGAAATGGATTGCAGATCCTTATACTGTGATAAGTGTAAGATATGCATCCACATATTTAAATGTGATTGTGCAGAATACACTGTAAAGGCTGTCATGTGCAAACATATCCATGCAGTTGCTTTGGTATTAAAGAGAAGCAGTACTATTTTAAGAAGACCGAATGATGATGACGACGACGACGAGAGCAATAACCTATACATATGCCAACCATCAACAAGTAGGACTGAATTTGAGATGGATGTTCAGAGTATTATAAGGGAATCCAATCAAATTTCAAATGCTCCGATTGATGCTACTAAAGCATATGGTGTAAGTCTTTGGGAATATTCATGCATACGGTTTTTTCAAATTTGATTTTAGGTGGTGAAAGAACAAGCTCATCTGAAACTTGACCTATTGGAAGAGAGTGTTGGTCGAAAAATTGCTAAAATAATTGATGATGCTTATGACTTACAGTGTTCCAATACTCCAACCAGGAAAAGAAAAATTGACAGTCATATTTTCCAAAAAAAATGTAATTCAGTTCTACAGGCTGTACTTTTGAAGTCAAAAGGATGTCTATGGAATTATGGTATGTTTTCTTTGTATGGTGTAAAGTATGCATGTTGCTCATTTTAATAATTTCAGATATTGATGAACAGCTTAATTTTTTTCTTCTTCAATCTTCAGTTTCTTTTGAAACACTGCCTGTTATTATTTTAGGTTGACCTACTCATAGGTGATATGTTTCCAGTTTATCAATGAACAAAGCATGTGTTCTAAGAGCAAGAAGTGTTTGAATTCCAGAGGCCTTGGACAAAAATTTCAGTTTTTGCATTAACCTCAGTATTTTTTTGCATTGTATTATGTATTGCACTTAATTAAAGTTAGAAAAGTAAATGTTTAAATCTGAAATATATTTTTAATTATTACCTACTTCAAAACAAATTAGTTGTGTTTCAAAAAATAATGTGAAATTTAAATTCACCTGCTGTGATTATTAATCCCTATGAGATGATAAATGCAGCTACATGAAAAGTAAGTATTGAAAATCAAATTTATAAGCAGATAATAAAAAATAAAATAAAATATCTGTTTTGAATAAAAGCAGGTGTAGCTTTATTTTTTGTGACAATATTTATATTGACTGCCACACTTACAATTAATCTTCATATACACTACAAATAGATCAAATGCTGGTGGATTTTCTGTAGAAATTTCTGAGTGATTACATACCTTATAAATGATTGTAGCACCGCCGTTGGCCAGTCATATAATTGACACCCTAACCTGCGTAACAAAGTTATATAAATAATTCAAAGCCAACTGCGCTGTTACAATCATTTATAGAGACCCTGTATAATATACTGTTAATCATTTGTAAATAAAATTATCCACATTTTGCAAGTTTAAGACGTTACACGAATCATTCAAGATACCTATGTGCATAGAATATAAACAAATCTGTATACTACAAGATTAAGTTAATTCGATAATAAAACTGGGATTCCAGAGGAGACCGTTACATTTTTTAAAAAGTTTACACTAATTAGGATAGCTTCAGAACAATTTTGGGTTATGGTTAAGGGCCTCAATTGAGACTACTGAAGTGATTTATCAGATTCAATAGCTTTTACTTTTATTGATCACTTTCGTAATACTTGTTCAATTTCGATTAAATTTTAAGTGTAGCTGTAGCACAATATTGGTGGGTACATAAAATAGATCTAGAATTTTTTACTGACTTGAGGGTGGTTATTGTGATAATTTCAGATTGATTCAGCATGTTGAAAAATCACCCTGTACATATTACAGTTTCAAATATTCGCTATCTTCAGATTCATGAATAATCTGAGAAAAATTTTCCAGAAAGAATGATATCTAAGTTTCTCTACAGAGAAATGATAATATTCTTAACTAGGTGGTAAACCTGTATCGTCCAACTCTGGAAAGATGTTCCTATTACTTGATTGAATACAAATACTGAAAAAAATAAACATACGAACCAAATTAGGGCGAAACTAAGGATTAACAGAATACTAAATTAATTTTTTTTTTCAATACTTTGTTGCGTCCAATCTATTAATTTTGGCCTTCTTATGAGCTGTACGATCTCAATCGAAGCCCCCAATCATGTAAAGCAAAGCATTGTCACTGAACTGTCTCGATTAGTGTGAACTTCTAAATATGACGGTTTCCTCCGGAAAAAATGAATGAAAAAAATTCCATTCCACTTTCCACAATAAAACCAAAGATTTTTCTTTTTATGCTTGTTCGCATAAAATAATTCTTCGGAAAACGGAAATATCGTTTGCATTATTTTTAAGATGTACGATGTTTTGGATTTGATTGCTGTCAATCCCGTCGCTGTCACCACAAAACACTGTCATTATCGAATGCGATGCGGGTTACGTTACGACGCGACGGCTAATGCAACACGTCGTTCGACCGTCGACGTAGAGTAGAAACATGTGGGACACAGTGCTGTTTCCTTATTGGCCCGCACCGTTTGATATGTTGTGTATGCTGATACGTAGCGGTTCCAAATTCGTCCGATCCGCGCAGCATGACGTCATCTTGTGAGTTATTCATGGCGCGCTTTAATATTAGCAAGTAGAAATTTGAAATATTAGTTGTTTGGAAGGTTTTTAAGTTACTAGTTGGATGTGATGAAAAATTATCGAACTCAAAATAAGTAAATGCAGGGTGTCCGTTTATATTTTTCACCTCTCCTATAACCTAGATGCCGCAAAAAAATTGTGTCCCTCCTTGAAATGAGAATGTTCAATGGTTTCTCCTCTTGAACACTAAAGTATTGAACATTGGCGTAGCGTGGGAGGCCTTTGAGGCTTCAGCCTCCCTCTTATGGCACTCTGAAATATGTCTGAAAATTCGTATACAGGGCATTAAAATCAACATCAAACAAAACAAAATCGTATAAATATGCTCCAAAAACCTCCCCCCAAATAGAAGACCTGTCATATATTTGGATCAATTAAAAAAGTTTGATATATTACCCATTTAAGTTCTATTTTGGTTCTCTAGAAAACTATACATATCAAATACAAGAGTAAATTCAATTTGTTTTCAGTTTGATGTGTTCGCCTTCATCATTTCTTGTTGTATCGTTTATTGACCATCGTTGTCATTAATTTGTATTTGTGATATTGTTTTGACTGTGATTTTATTTAAGCCTTGAAAAAGAGTAAAATTTGCTCGAAACGTCGGCCAATCGAAAAGGATTGTTTACTGTCACCCAGCCCTACAAACCACTAACATTTTCGTCTATAGTAAATTCAACTTTTAGTAGATTAGGATGTAGGTGCAGAGTTCAAAATATAATCGCACGACAGTCTGTACCTACTGTGTTATATAAACAACAAAAATGTATCAAGTATCAGTATTTATCAAGATCTGAGTTTAAGTTTAGGTCTTGTAACTAAGGCGACAACAATAGTAACAAGGCTTAAAACAATCATTACCTAACAACTAGACTTAGACTAACCCTTGGTTAATCTTACTATTATATTGCAAATAAAACAATGTTAAAACTCAGTTCATATATTTATTTCATTATTTTTTTATATTTTCGTTTTCTAGAAATATCAACATTAAGCAAATCATGATTCAACTGCCTCATTCTAAAAAACATTCGAGAACGAAAAAACAATAATTTGGTCTTCTCTTCACACAACACATGAGAACTCATTTCCACTAATTTCTTCAAATAATTCTTGGAGATCAATAAACTGTCCTTATTTACAGATCTGAATATTTTCTCAAGTTCTTCCAACTGTATCATGAATTCTGAAGATGGCTTTGATAAGCCACCTTCACTCAAATGTGAAACCCAAGTATAGCTCGATGTTGAAGTTGTAGAGGTAGAGGTATCAAGATGTTTCATTTTATAGCAAATATAACCAGCCAGGTTTTCCAATCCATCATACTCAATATCACTCAGTTCAATATCAACTGAGTTAAGTGTTGTTGAGTCACTAGGCTCCTCAGGTTCTTTGTTGTCGTCAACCGCTGAAAAATATTGTCCACATAGATTAACTTCCTCAATAGGTAAATCAGGAGTATCGTCCTCCTCAACGTTGCCAAAACTTGAAAGAGAGCCCTCATTTCTACCGAGAATGTAGGACCTCAATCTGTATTTAAACTCAAGGGCATCTGGATGATCATGAAGCCCTCCCTTAGCCCTTATAACTCCAAAAAAGTTTTCCAAAACGTCTTGGTTTAGCCTGTATGTCAGAAGGTATTTTGTGGAAAATCTTGCCTTCAGATGCTCGAATAACAATCTCAAAGAGGTATTTGTCATAATTACACCTAAAACAAAGAAAACTAGAAAATTTGATCCTTATGTAAATCCAAAGTACTGATTATAAGTCATATAAAACTCTTATTGCCAAATTTTGACCTTCTTCTTTGTCGTAGGCATCAAATTTCTCCCAAATTACACTTTGAGCTACAACCCCTCTGAAAAACTGCAATATTCTTAAACAAAATTGACAGAGAATGAAAGCAATGTTAGATAACTCATCCATAAACACCCCTCTTTTTTTTCCTCCTCTAGCCACGTCACTTAGTTTATGTATGTTTATAGAAAGCTATAAAGAAAAACTTTATTACTGTACCTACCTTTTTGAAATGGAAGTAAAGTTCTTTTGCCCTTCACTCTCATGTTCTCCATAGTATGGTTCATTTTAGTGAGTATACTGTCTTGTGTTCTTAATGCAAGTCCATAAGCTTTGGTTGTATCTCTACTGTCACTTTTAGGAACTCGTACATTCAATATATCGAACCAATCATTCACCTTAAAAGGCATAGGAATAGCTTACTATTTTTTAAGAAGATGGAATTAAACAAATAATATAAATACCAGTTTGAAGAATTCTGCACATTCTACCCAGTTTGGTTGATTTATAGACCCCATTGTTCCACATCGAGAAATGGCCATTGATATTGTATGTGAAAATAACTTTGTGGCATGTTTTACTTTTTGACGGGCAGCTCCTTGTACATTTAAGGACGCTTTTGAAATTTTGTGTGTTATTCTCAAGTCAGAAGTGCTTGTGACTTCCAAGAGTTGTTCAATTGTGGTTTTATTTATTTCTTTCCCATTTACTATGAACCCATAGTCAACAAAGTGATTCCTTATTAACTTCATTAGATGGGGAACATCAGCAAATACAAAAACAGGTTCACCATTAGAAGGATTTGTGAAGCTAGTGTTATTATGTTTCAAATTCAGTTCACTATGAAGAGATCTATTTCCACCTCCCAGATCACTTACCATAGCCACAACTTGAAAACCTGCAAGTAATTATTTAATAAATTGTTTCATGAAAAATTAAATTATCCAAAAAAGCATATTAATTTACTAGAAATAATTAATTACCTGAGGATTCCACAAAGGTGATTATCTCAAATAATTTCTCTTTAGTAAGCTTGAAATCATAATCATAAAATATAGGCTGCTTCCAACTTTTGAAAAGTCCCCTTAACATTACTACTTGTGCATAGCTGTATGGCTTCAAAGTTTCATCCTTGACTTTGTCGTATAGGTAACATTTTCTAATTTTCATTTCATCAAATGATATAACACACACATTATCCAGAGTACTCATATCTGATAGCTTCATAATATTGAAAACACTTTTTAATATTCCAGGAGAAATTTGAATTTTTCTGAGCCAGCATCGAAGAGTGGATACTGCAGGGAAGGGATACCCTTTCTTCAAGAGCAATCTGTATGATCTGGGACCAGCAGAATATATTACAATAGCTTTTGAAATGTCTTCGACAGACCATCTTAGGCGAGCCTTTGATCCCTCTAGTTTTTTTAGTTGTTCCCTGCTAAATAGATTTCCAATAATATCTTGTTTATGTTCCAAAATTTTCAATTTTTCTTGAAGGCTAGCTATTATTCTGTCACGATCATCTACTTGTGTGTCAGTATTGACTCTAAAAAATAGTATTAAGAAGGAAAATTAAAACCAAACCAAGAATACTAGAACTTCAAACTACAGCGGCAAATTATGATGAAAATATGAAATATGTACCCTATTTCTCGAGTAGATACATCTACCTGAGCATCTACCAAATCCTCTTCTTCATTAATCGGATGATATTCACTTATACTAAAGTTAACGCTATCACCATCCAAAACATTCACTCTACAAGCAAAAAACACCTATTATTATTTATTGGATATTATACATGCAAGGGACAACTGAAATTGACCAGCAAGGGTTAGTTAATAGACATGCTAGGAGGATATTGTTTTTGCCAACAGCTTCAAATTAACGACTGTAAAAACCAATCCAAACCAAACCAAATTAGTATACAAATAACCCAATATCTATGTGCACTGCTAAATATTATACCTCAAATGAAAAATACCAACAAAATGATGTATATATGTATATCTAATGATAGGACATAATGTACAATCCCCAAAATAACTTACTCTTCCAAAACAGTTTTTATCAACTCCTTTCTTTCCTTTTCTCGTGCCCTATTCTTAATGCGTTCTTCCCTGAGAGATGCACTCTTTTCTTGAAGTTTTTCAGATTTGCTAAGTAGCGATAAGTTTTTTGATGGTATAGCGTCCTTTTTTAGGGGTCTATATTTTTTTGGCTTGTATCCAAGCAACTCGTGCTTCAGGTTTCGCTCATAATCCTCATCACAAAAATGTTTGGAGCAAATCCGAGCAGTTTTCAGGTTAAATTTGTCTTCTCGTTTGCAAATATGTTTCCATTTAGCTTCCAATTCTTTGTCTTTTGGGAAGCTGAAGAACTTCGTATCAGGCGAAAATCCTTTCGCCTGATTGTCGACACCACATCCAAAGACAGCACACCTCATTTTCTTGAATTTATTCACTGAAAAATGGCTTCGAAAATGAAAAAACTATCAAAACCACACGTAAACTACGAATTATGTCCGGCCACAAAAATGTGTCGATTGTCGATGTGAGTAAACATTGCGCCGAACTCACAAGGTGACGTCACTTATTGGAATTAGACACGCCCACTGCTGCGCGATATCATAGTCGAATTTTGGCGAGCTGTGGTTACATGTAACTATCTAACTATCACGTGATCATTTGACAGAAAATACGTGTATTAAATGTCAAATGATCACGTGATAGTTAGATAGTTACATGTAACCACAGCTCGCCAAAATTCAACTCATATCTATCTTTTTTATTCTATCATGGCACAGAACATAAAAGTGAGAGTGAGGTTAGAAATTTGTTGTTTTGTATGTCAACCTATCAAACCACAGAATATTGTAGATTCATAGAAATATATAAAATTTTATTACATTTCTATGATTTCTTTTCGAATTTATTTATTATTTCTTTATTATTTTGGAGTTCATATTTTCCTTTTATTCCAAATTTTTGAAATCGTTGTATATTTCTGTAAAACAATTATCAATATAAAGTTATGAACAATGATTATTATATCATATCGATTGCTATTTACATTTATAAAAGAAAAAGTAAATTGTGCCTTATATTTATTCTATTCTATGGTTGTTGTTGTTATTTTGACAATCAAATGAGGTTAGGTCATTGAAGTGCAAGTAGATCGCATTGCTATTTTCTGAAATATAAAGTAAATATTATTTAGGTGTATCATGTCTTTAGCTGATGAATTATTAGCAGATCTCGAGGAGAATGATGATCCTGTCGACGAAGATATAGATGCTGGAGAAAATGATGAATTCGAAGAGAAACCCGACATAAAGGAGATTGAAAAAATAGAACAAGATACCACACAGATTAAATCAGTTCGAGAATTATGTACTTTAAGGGATTCGGATAGACTAATGAATGTTATAAAGCAAATAGAAGAATATCAAATAAAACCCAGAACAAACAATGATGTTATTGGACCAGTTGAGTCAGATCCAGAATACCAACTTATTGTAGAAGCTAACAATGTAGCTGCAGAAATTGATAATGAAATAATAACGATTCACAAATTTGTGAGAGACAAGTATCAGAAAAGATTTCCTGAATTGGACTCTCTTGTTGTGAATCCTTTGGATTATGTGCGTACTGTTAAAGAATTGGGCAATGATCTTGATCAAGCAAAGAATAACGAAATATTACTCCAGTTCCTAACGCAAGCTACAATTATGGTTGTATCTGTTACCGCTTCCACTACGCAAGGTATGCTCTTAACAGATTTTGAGAAAATTCAAATTGACGAAGCTTGTGATATGGCTATTGAATTGAACAATATAAAATTAAAAATTTATGAGTATGTTGAAAGTAGAATGGCTTTTATAGCTCCAAATATGTCGATAATTCTTGGGGCATCCATTGCTGCTAAAATGATGGGTATAGCTGGAGGTTTGACTAAGTTATCAAAAATACCAGCTTGCAATGTTCTTTTATTAGGTCAACAGAAGAAATCTCTGTCTGGATTTTCTCAAGCTAATATGCTACCACATACAGGATTCGTCTATTACACCGATATTGTACAAAATACTCCACCAGATCTCAGGAGAAAAGCTGCGGTATTAGTATCAAACAAATGTACTTTAGCTGCAAGAGTTGATGCAGGCCATGGATACCCTGATGGTACTATCGGTAGACAGCTCAGAGATGAAATTGAGCGAAAATTGGACAAACTCTTAGAACCCCCACCTGTTAAATTCATCAAACCTTTACCCAAACCAATAGATCAGTCGAGGAAGAAGCGTGGGGGTAAAGGAGTTCGTAAAATGAAAGAAAGATATGCAATGACAGAGTTCAGGAAACATGCAAATCGAATGAATTTTGCTGATATTGAAATCGATGCATACCAAGAAGATTTGGGATACTCCAGGGGAACCATCGGCAAAACTGGTACCGGAAGAATAAGATTACCACAAGTCGATGAAAAAACTAAAGTGAGGATATCAAAGACTTTGCAGAAGAATCTCCAGAAGCAGCAAATTTGGGGGGGCAATACCACGGTGAAAAAGCAAATTTCCGGTACAGCTTCAAGTGTCGCATTCACACCTTTGCAAGGATTGGAGATTGTGAATCCACAAGCGGCAGAAGTGAAAGTGAATGAAGCTAATGCTAAATATTTTTCGAACACTGCGGGTTTCCTAAAATTGGAAAAGAATTGAGATTGTGTTTTGTATATAACTGATATTGACTATAGATTTTCAGGAATTTCATTTATATTGTATTCTATCATGTAGATTATGATGGACTAATTACATTTATGTTTTTATGTCCAAAATGTTAACTAATAGAAATATTTTGGGGAGAAAATGAAATTAAAGTCTTCCCGAATATTCCATCATTTTAGGAACTTCTTTTGAGGTACTGTATTCAATAAAAGATTAATATTTCTATATATACAGTGGAACTTCCCTATAACGAACGTCTGTATAACGAATTTCTCTGTATAACTTATTTAGTACAAGACTTTGCACCTTGAATCCAAATTCCATGTTAAAAACACCCTCTAAAACGAAGTAAATTCTCTCTATAACGAAATATTCAAAGAACATCACTCTTTGAATGGGTATTGGGAAGAAGGTATAAGGGTGGATTTTTTCAGAAATTTTTCCGGACGTGCGTAATAAATCCCGACCTTAAGCTAAATCATTACGGTGGGCAGAGAGATTCTTCTGAAACAGTTTTAAATACACTCCTGGCTGTTTGGTTTCAATCTAACCATTATGCTAGTGTGAAAGTTGTGCGAAAATGTCGAAAGGAAGTGCTTAAGTTTGAACGATATTCTTAAATTTATCAGCGAAGTCGACCGCGACATTGCTGACTATAGAAACAAACATTCTGTATAACGAAATTTCTTAATAACGAATTTTTTGCGGATTTAGCGCTTTCGTTATAGGGAAGTTCCACTGTATTTATGTCTCCATATACATGCAGGTTCGGAAATTAACATCGGAAACATACGATATTCAATGCATTAGAGAGAGAGTTTTGCCGCGCAGTTGGACAGTGGTATACTCGACAGATATACGTGCTATGTTTCGCTTTCGTTTGACGCGACGGATGGTGAGATAAACAAATAATATGGTTTCCTCTCTCAAGTCGACTATCACGGGCAATTGCTCAATTAAGCCACTCTTAACGATAAGAGAGATACCAAACTACAATAATCCAGTCGGTCGTTTTCGTTTATTCAGAAAGTTATGAATCAATTCCACTGTTCTACTGCGCGTCAAAATTCTGTCTCTGATGCATTGAATCCGATTTAATTTCATTTTTATAGACTTCTCAACATAAATTATTATACTGTCTAAATAATCACTCGATTTATCGATAAAAATCATCGAGAAAATAAAAAAATTTTAACGTATGTAAAAGTGATAAGCTCATTAAAGAAAAAGAAGGATTTGTTTGTTCAGTGCTCAGCGACTTTTGTTATGTTAGGTTATGTTTAGTTTATGTGTCACACAAATAATAACAAAATACCGCCTCGGTGGCTGCAAGGACATGGCGTGTGCCTACAAGTTCTTGCGAAGCTGTAGGTCTGGGTTCGAATCCCGGCGTGGGTATGGATGTTTGTGTATGTCCCAAGTTAGTCCACAAATAAAAATTGTCCTAGTAATTAATGTAGTATGATTGAGTATGATTGAGATTTATGTAATGAAAGAAATATAAATACGGTGATCTGTGCACATGGCTAAGTCCGAGCACAATAAAGAGAGAATGAATGAATGAATGAATGAAATAATAACAACAACAATAATTCATGTTACTTTTAACAGTTTTTTAATTTTTTTGGTCATTGCCATGTTTTCTTTTGTATGAACACTCTACTGTGAATACCATTCTCTTTGGATGTCACTTACAATTTAACATAAATCGGTCTCTTACTGAATATCATCGTTTCATCATGAATACATTGGATATAGAATCCCAGAAATCGTTCACTTATTTGAAAGAAGTAGAAACAGTTGCTCAAGATATCTTAACATTGAAAGATATGAAATTAGATATGTCAAATGCACAAAATAAGTTTAGAGAAGCACTTAGAGCCGTTGAACAATCTGAAGACCGAAACGTATGGTTGAAGGAAGGTTCAGTATTCATTCAAAGACCTAAGCAGGAATGTCTTGGATATTTACGAAAAGGTTTCTTTATTCCTTGTAATGTTGAATATGTGCTCATTCCCTTATGTTACAGAAATTGAAAAATCCCAAGACGATATAACTGGACTCCAAAATACTATAAAAGATAAACTGAATGAATTGAGGGATCTAGAACATGAACCTCGAATTGTAGGCTTTGGTTTAAAGCCACTTTCTGCAAAAGAAGCCAAAACATTGCACCAGGCATTTGGATCCGTTTGAAATATTGCTTTCGGTTGATTTCCGAAGTTGATTATGGTATTCTTGACATACAGAGAGGTGATGGGTGGAAAATTTTACAAAGAAGATTATGGTCCATTCTGTGAATATGTGAATGTAATATTTTGTATATTTTTCATGCATACAAAAAATCCACATAAATGAATTGGGTTTTATTTGGATCGTACATAATCTCTACTATACTCTAAGCTGTCCAGTGTGTTTAGCCATTATTCTTTTATTTCAATAACTTCTGTTCCTAGAAGGTTTTCCTTTCACCTAACTCAAAAAATGTGGAACAAATTCCATTATACTCCATGATTTTGAAAAATTTTTGAATTTCGGTTCGCAGCAGATATCAATCAGATTTTGGTGTTATTGTATTCATTGAGTCTTCCTGAACAACATTAGTGAAACCAACAGGTGGCGGTCTGTCTCAGTTTGAAAATATGGCCCTCAAAGTTCCAAAAATGTTCCATCTTCACGTCACTTTTTCCCAGAGACAACACTTTTTCCACTATAAAAACACAAAATTACTGCTCTAATTTAGTCTATAAATCATCTTGGAACATCCACATAACGATTTCATTAGTTTAATTTAAGGTATATTCAATGAATAATGCAAAAACATCGAATTCTAGAGGTACCACACTCAGAGTAAGAAGTAAACTTTTCTTACTCTGAGTTTACTCGAACGAGTTCAATTAAAAATTAAATACAGTGGAACTTTCCTATAACGAAATCGCTAAATCCGCAAAAAAAATTATACAGAAGCAATTCACGATTATTTGGGCAAACAATTCGTAATTTTTGTCTGAGTGGTACAATTAAGAAAATTTTTTTATTATATTAAAAAATCTTCGCATTTTCTCAAAGATTCAAAAATATTTTCCGGAATCTATTCAATCGACCGGAAAGAGAGACGACATGTTTTGAATTGTACATCTTTATACGATTTGGTTTTTCGGCCGGTTGCCCCTCCAAATCAACGCTGTCGGTATCAACAGTGCTATCGTAGTGATCTCGAACACCGCATTTGACACTGTTTAACATGTCTTTTTCAGTTGGAAGTTAATTTGTTACAATATTTACATCGAAATTAACGAAATCATTTAAAGTAACCGTCATTCTCAACATTTCCAGCTGAATCCAACGTTTCGGAAGGATCTATCCGCCCGCCGTAATGGTTTAGTTTACTGTCGGGATTTATCACCTGCGTCCGGCATAATTATGGAAAAAACCCACCCTTATACCTTTTTACCAATTCCCATTCAGAGTGATGTTCTTGTTCTTGGAATATTTCGTTATAGAGAGAATTTACTTCGTTTTCAACATGGAAATTGGATTCAAGATTCAAGCTGTAATGTCTTGAACGAAATTCGTTATAGGTACAGAGAAATTCGTTGTACAGACGTTCGCTTTGGGGAAGGTCCACTGTATTTGAAATTTTAAGAGAATATTTGGATAGGTGTATATTTGAGATAGTCTTAATGCTGTCGCATGAAAAAACCCTATATTTCTGCATACTGGATACCCACTAAGCAAAAAAACATCGCAGTTTCGTTACTGATACGTTGAAAGTTACATTGTTACGTTATTCAAAAAAGATTTGTTACGGCCTTTTCTTGTTCATAGTTACGTAAAATGTCCGCCAACATGACAAAATCCCAGTTACGTTTACAAATAAACGTTTTTGTTACAAAACTGTCACATATTATTTTCGTTCTTGGAATGTTCCAGTTACCTCGTAATTTTAACGTTACGATTTTGTAACTAAAGTTACGTTTTCGTTTCGAAGCACATGCATATTAGTTTCGTTTTTGAGATGTTCTTTTTAGTGCAGAATGACTAAAACGTTACATTCATGTAACGCTTCTAAATCGAAACTAAAACAAACCTACTTTTAGTAGAAAATCGGTCCAAAAAAATAATTATATCGTGCGTTCAAAAAAATTCGTTGTCAAGCAGGCTGTGGATTCTATTTTTCCCCCCATAGACTCTTAGGAAAAATTGAATCCACAGCTTACTTGACAACGAATTTTTTTGAACGCACGATATAATTATTTTTTTGGGTCGACTTTCCACTAAAAATAGGTTTGTTTGAGTTTCGATTCAGAAGCTTTACATGAATGTAACGTTTTAGTCATTCTGCGTTCAAAAAAATTCGTTGTCAAGTAGGCTGTGAATTCTATTTTTCCCCTCATAGACTCTTAGGAAAAATAGAATCCACAGCTTACTTGACAACGATTTTTTTTGAACGCACGTTACTTTCCTTTGCAAAAAGTTCATTGATAGCTCATACCGACATATCTGTCGGTATGTGTATGGTATGTGTAGCACCAGTTTTTTCTATTGATAAGAATTCATATTGAACTTTTGATAAGAGAAAATATAATTACCTTATTTGGTCGATTTCCCACTAAAAATACATGATGACTATCTTCACATTTTATACAGGGACTTTATAAATGATTGTAACAGCGCAGTTGGCTTTGGATTGCAGAATACCAATCTCTAACCAATCAGAACATAGCATGATCACAGAATTATGTGGTTTGTATAATCCAAAGCCAACTGCGCTGTTACAATCATTTAAAGAGACCCTGTATTATATCTGTATCAGAATAGCACTAGTATTGAGTTCTTATCACTATCACCGCTCTAACCTAAACGCACCCCAATACAATTAATAAATATTCTAAACATCAATTGAAACACTTTATAGGTAGTTATTCAATTGTTTCAAAATAATAAGACTGTAGATTGAAATGAAAAATATATTCTATTTTACTTATGTATATGTATAAATATGCCCATATAGTAAGATTTATGTAGAGCATCTGCTGCACACCTCTGAAAAATAAATCAAATATTAGAAGTTCAAAAAGGAGTGATCCATTTAATATATCACTCATTTCTTGAATAATTTTATATGAGAACACCCTGTATATTAGGGAATGATATCCTGAGATGTAGTATTGAAAGTATAAAGTGCATGCTTTCCAACAATTTTTTTAAAACATCTGGTTTGGCAGCTATGGAAGCGTAACGGACTATTGCAGGACCCTGTATACATATACTAAACTAATTACTGACCTATTTATCAATTTATAATCGCATCCTATGCTGTGGCATATAATAATAATACATATAAGTAAGGGTAAAAACAGGAGATTCTTTCCCTATAATTAGGTGAACTAACTAATAAACGAATTAAGTACTTACTTTACGATTCATGTTCCTCTACTCAGTCTACTCTGAACACAGTTTTTAAAAGGAACGAATGCAAATGCACAAAACGAAAAATGATATAATTATTCAGGCGCTGGCTGGAATCTTTGAATATATAAAACACACTATATTCAAAGGCTGGAATACTTTGGTATAATAATTTATAGGTTATGGTTGGCGTTGGCGGTGTGGCGACGAAACTGATACAATTAAAATTAACGTTTTTTAGATTAACAAGAATGTTACGTTTGTGTTACATTTCATTTCTCTTTAACAAAGAAGTTGACCCAAAAACATGTCAGCGATGTAAACCTAAAACATTTTTTCAACCTACATAAATGCTACGTGTCTAGCACGTTTTGTTGATAACGTTAAAATCATATGCTTACATTCAACATTCCAAAAACATAATCAATTTCAACGTCACACAAAATCGTACCAGTTGCGTCAATTAGATATTTAAAGGAGAACATCTTCTAAGTTACTTGAAAATAACGTAACTCAACGTAAGAATGACGTTTCTTGCTTAGTGGGTATGCCAATTCTTCGAGTATTTTAAGATCACTTTCGGCTCAAAGTTTGAAACTCCCCAGCATTTGGGCAAAATCAGAATTATATGTAGATGAAATCTTGCCCCCTTCCTAAATACGGCCCTATATTGGTGTTTAAATCAAAGAAATATATTACAGTGGAACTTCCCTATAACGAAAGCGCTAAATCCGCAAAAAAATCGTTATACAGAAAATTTGTTTCTATAGTCGCGGCAATGTCGCGGTCGACTTCACTAATAAATTCAAGTTTATCATTCAAACTTAAGCACTTGATTTTAGACATTTTCGCAAAAAGCCAGGGGTGTATTTAAAACTGTTTCAGAAGGACCTCTCTGTCAGTCTTACTGTCTTAATGATTTAGTCGGGATTTATTACGTACGTCCAGAAAAACTTCGGAAAAACCCACCCTTATGCCTTCTTACCAATACCCATTTAAATATATTAAATAAAATATTCTTCGAATATTTCGTGAATTTCGAGAATTTACTTCGTTTAAGAGGGTGTTTTTAAAATGGAGTTTGAATTCAAGGTGCAATGTCTTGTGAGAAATTCGTTAGACAGAGAAATTCGTTATACGTTCGTTATAGGAAAGATCCACTGTAGTTCTTTTTGGTTCGAATGAACTGTTCAAATGCGCTTTTAATCGGAAATTTTTTATTCTCAAAAATGAAAGATTTCACTGAAATTCAAATCGGATGTTTATCAGTCGTATAAGTGAACCAAATAAAATGCAAATGGCAGGAAGCCAAGAAGTAAATCCGATCGTTGAATCATTCAATAGTTACTGAATTAGCTGAAATTTTTCGATCGCGAGACAGTAGAGTCGAGATTGATTCTGATGGATGATTCGAAAGTGGCTATTTTTAATCTGAGATTTATTGTTGTTTCAACCCTGAAATATATTATGACTTGTGAATTAATCTATTATGAGTTAGTTTATTGCTTTTTCTGTTAAATAACATTTGGCATTGGTTCGTGTAATAAAGTGAGATGCTCATCCTGGTTGTTTAGATGTCTGCAGGTGGACTCTTATTTTTATTATTAATTTTATTTGGCCATATTTTGGGAAATTACTTCGGCTTTGCGAAAAAACTGAAACCCAAAATTGCCAGAAAAAGCACTTAGACACTGTTAAGTGTTATAACTACTGCAAGTAAGAAAATTTTTTTCCAGCATGAGAGTAACTGCATAATGTAAGAAATAAATATATAAATATAAATGAATATATATAAATATAAATAAATATAAATAAATATAAATGATTACTCTTCAAAGGTATCTGTTTCTCTTGTCTCGAAAAAGGATTTTTCAAACAATGGAAAAGAATACTCAAGATTAATTAATATGTAAAATTAATCGAAGAAAGCCCTGCGTGAGGCAAGATTTTTCGCGCGATTGTTCATCTTGGGAAAACGACAAATGATATTTGAATATCCTCAATGCTTTTGGTTTCATCTATTAGTGTATGAATTCAACTCAATTTCAAATTTTGAACGCGCCTCGAAAATTTCAAGAGTTGATAACTTCCAGAAGGAACAACTTTGAAACTCGAAATTTCGACTTAATCAGAAAACTTATATTGGTTTTTAAAATTTCGGGGAAATAACCTTAGACAAAGGAAGAGGGAGACGCGGTATGCAATGATAAATACTGAAGCCAACATTCCTACCTTCAGAACTGAACTGGACGACTGTATTACTACGGATTGGTAATTACGCCAAAATATGCACAACGTTGTCAAGTTTCTTTTTTTTTCTCTTCCTTTGTCTAAGGAAATAACATTTCAAATATCCAACACATGTTAGGTTCCCGCCATAAAATAACTTCTACAAGTTTCATTGCAATACCTACTTATGTTAAATTTGTATAGTGGACCTTTCAGATTCACCCTGTTGACCTAGAAACTCAGGTAATTCAAGAATATTAGTCCACGTCCGTTTTGCCTAAAATACGCAAATTAAGCATAAATGCCAGGCGTTGATAATTACTGTATGATCATCTTATATACCTGCAACATTGTGTGGTCTTGAATAACTCGGTAAGACTTTCTCCAAAATATAAATGAGAAGTAGGTACTTCAGGTAAGGATTTTATGAAGACAGGTGGGTTAAACCTTGGAACTTTTGAGAGAGCTCAATAACGAAACAGAGAACTTGCAATTTTCAACATTTTGTGAAGATCCGTTAAAATAGAATTGATCAATTTTTGTGCGCTCGTTCTAATTAAACGAGTGCTATATCGTTTTGCGCAAATTTCTGTAATTTTCGAATTTTGAGCCGAAAATGGTCTCAAACGATAGGGTTAGACTCCCTGATGATGAATTCGTGGTCAAATTCAAGTCTGTCCGTGGGGCCGTTAGCACGATAACTTTCGAAGGAATTGTACTAGAGATTTGAGATTTTCGGAGTGATTTCCACAACAAGATACCTATCCGATTCGAGAGAAATTTATTTTGTGAGTGAAGATTTATTTACTGAATCTTCATGCAAAATTTCAAGAGGTTCGCATTATCAGAATTCATTTTTTTTATTTATTGATTCTTTACATATTTTTTTTGAACAATTTTCAGAATATTATTCCGATCATGTTGAGATTTTGCATTCATTTAGCGTGCATCTCGAGTCCCATAGAAAATTTTGAGGTAGGTAATATACTAAACGTTGAGGTGATAGCACAAAATTTTTGATATATCTTTGAAAATATTTGAGATCTTACCCAAAAAACCAATCTTCAATAACTTCGTACCTACCCAGGTTTAAGGTTTAAGATTTTTATGGAAAAGTTGAATTCATGACTGAATAGATCAGGATCGTGAGTTAGCGGGTTATTCAAATTTGGAGTTGGACTTTCGTTTTCCGAATTGGATGGCCACTAGTCAGGGTTTTCTCCAATTTTTCGTGGGAAGAACTCCAGCTTTTCAGACTTTTAAACAGTGAAGTTGTAAAGGATTGGCCATGTCTCTCGTTCCGTACCCATTCTGAAGTAAGACCAGCAATAGTAGTACAGTAGGTATATTTGTGCTTAAAAGAACCCCTAGCGGGAAAGTTTTGGGGTAGTTTTGATATCTTCCATTTTTTATGTTTTATGGGGTGCTGAATCCGAATCTGAGGTTTGCTAACAAAATTTCGCAACTTTTCGTGAAAAACCTTTCCATACAAGATGAAAGCACATAAAATTTCTAACACATTGTGTTACCACAGCTTGCTCTGCGACAACCTGTTCTGGCTCAAATTATAGTTTGAAATGAGGTATTTTCTATGACTCAATAAATGAAAAAAAAATTCTATGGTTCCAATGATGCGATCCTCTTGAAATTCTGCATGAACATTCAGTAAATCAGTCTCGATTCACAAAAAAAAATTCACTCGAATCGGATATCTTGTTATGGAAATATAAAGATTCTTCTTTCAATATTCCAATCGAATTTTCTATGGTTCTGGTTCACACTATGGTCACACAATTTTGCATGAAGCTTATTATGACCATCTTGCATATATGGCCGCAACATTTCATTTCGATGGGTTTCGTTTTGTTCCTCAATATCTCAGAAAATACGGATTCAGCACCCCAAAGAACATAAAAAATGAAAGAAATCAAAACTACCCTAAAACATTCCTGCTAAAAACACAATCACCCAAGAAACCAATTTTCAATAACCACTTAAAAATGCAGGGTACAGTAAGATTTGAATAATAGGTATAGATATCATAAATGTATTTTGGATCTTGGTGTTCCTGATATGACTTCATTCAGGTCGGGGTTTTCTTCAATTTTTCGTGGAGAGATTTGAAGATGGCCATTGAAAATTCGCAGCGTTTCAGTTAAACAGCAAAGTCTGCAATATCTCCCGTTGCGTACTGATTCTAAAATCTAAAGTGAGACCAGCAGTCTGCGAGCCATTTTCTCGCGATCGTGGTTTACTTTTAGTTCGGTTCAGTTCACGAATTGTGCGACTGAAAGCCGGCACCGGCTTACTGAGACTTGAGAGACGTTCGCGGCGGCGGTAGTGATTGAAAATAGTTAGCGGTCAAATTGAATCAAGTGTCCCATATCGGATTCTGAAAGTTCAATTGGTTTCAGTTCCATTTCGGAACCCTGATTTGAATAGAGTCCGTGCTGGTCGATTTCTTAAGAAAAATTGGTGAGTTTTTGTGTATTTCATCAAGAATTAATCGCATTTGATAGTGATTTTTTTTTATTGAAACTTTGATTTTTTCGAAAATTCAGATGATGTATTCTTCATTCGTTCATAACGATAATAATAGTATATAATGGAGTTCCTTCCACATTTTCATCTCTACCATAAATTACCACACTCAAAAAAAACTTGAATTGACAGTAAAACAAGATTAGAGATATTATAACGATGCAAAACTCCTTTTTCTGAATAGAATCGATATAAAAATTTTGCGAGATGACATTGTTTCTGTTATAAAACCAGAAGCAATATGTCAGATTATAAAATTAATATTAGGACAAATGTCGCAATCTTGGATGAAATATTTATTAATGAAGAAAGAAAGAAAATTGTTACTCGAGTTACCATTGGATTAAGAGAAAAGGAAATATTGTCTTATTTTTCACTCGAAATATCTATAATTTATGATTGTGATTATACTGATTACTCCAAAATATGTTTTAATCAGTTGTTCTTATCTACTGGTAAAACTGCATATTTAATTAAAGTTCAAAACTTGGGTATAAAAAATATATTAGTTAGTAATAATTTTATTATCGAACATCAAACTATATAGCATGTGTACTAGGAAACAAACTACAAAGGTAGGCATCTCAATTTATAAGTAGAAATGGTATTTTAGATATCCATAAATATGTACTGATTATATCGTAATATATCGAATTATTTCCCTGAAAATGTGTACTGTGCAGATTTCACAGTTACGACATGCATTTCTACGTATGATACAAAAGGCAGATATAAAAAACCTCAGCAAAAAATGCTGTCGCCTCGTACCAGTGCAATGCTATTAGATTTGCTAAAAGAATAATTTGAAATTTTCATTTAGAAGGGCTTCTTTTTCATTCGAATAAATTTTCTTCCTTACTTTCATGTAAAACGAAGTACTTCTAAATGATATTCAACAAAGACGAAAAACCAGAGGAAAACAGTTATAAAACTAAACATAAATACCCTTTTTTCACAACAAAATAAACTCTTGACCTTAGAAATCCCTTCATTATTGAGATAAACTTGCCCTCTGATCGGCATGGTCATCAAAATAAGTTTAAGACATAAGAGCATCAGATTCTATAGACGTCTAAGAATTAAATCTTTATTATCTTTCATAAATTTAAATATAAAGGCTATTTCAAATTGCGGAATTGTGTGTTTTTTCATTTGCAGAATCCTCCCAGATTATATTTCAATCGATAATTGAGTCTGTCTCTCACTAATGACGTGAATAATTTCATCCTTTAGTTCAGGAATCGAATATGGAATATTCTAATTTTCTTGTGGACGACCACTACGACTGTATTTTTCACCTTTTTCATCTGGAAAATTTTCTATTACTCGACCAATAGTGCTTTCGGATGGACGATTATGTAAATTGTAAACCATAAAATTCACGTAAATTCCTGAGATAGAAAATATCAATTTTTGCCGAATCAGAATTATCTTCCTGACAAAACTAATAATTCTTCAGAAATCATGCATATGTTTTTAAAATGATTGATTATTTTCACTATCTCTGCTTCATGAAACGACGAACATTCACGAAATATTCAAAGATTACTTTGTTAGCAACTCTTACGGTGGGTTTCACAAAGATTTGATTTCCCAATCAAGCGCTTGATCGGCAATCAACGTGAAATTCTATGATACAAATCTAATTTGATTGCGGAATCAACGATTTGATTGCCCAATCAAAAAAAGCCCAATCAACGAACTTGATCGACAATCAGCGGGCGTTGATTGCTAATCAAGTGAAAATTGGGTTTCACAAAACAAAATTGACAACTAATTAACAATCAACGACGCTTGATTGACCGATCAAGTTGATTCGACAAATTTGGGCAATCAAGACGCATTAATTGTTGAACAATACGATTAAAAAAATGCTTTTCGAAATAAGTTCGTCTTCAGAATCTTCATCAGAAGATGAAACAAGAATAAGCACTCGAATAATTCGAGACAGAAGTGATCCACTCTCGATTTACGATGATTCTGAATTCAAAAAAAGGTTCAGGTTCACCAAAGAATCTACGATGGAATTGCTGCACAAAATTGGAGGAAATATTGAACCGCGTACCAGAAAAAATAAATCGATTTCGGCAATTCTTCAAATTTTAATAACTTTGAGGTTCTACGCAACCGGTGCATTTCAGATGACTTTGGGTGATCATGTGAATGTTACCAAAGCATCGGTGTGCAGGATTGTGAAGAGAGTGTCTGAGGAAATTGCGAGGCTAAAAAGTGAATTCATCTATATGCCCCAAACAAGAGAACAGCGGTTGGAAATTTCATTGGGTTTTTATGAATTGAGTGGAATCCCGAGAGTTTTGGGAGCTATAGACTGCACCCACATAAGGATATCGTCACCAGGGGGTGTTAACGCAGAATTATTTAGAAATAGAAAAGGATATTTTTCTATTAATGTACAGATGGTATGCGATAGCAATTTAAAAATTAGGCATATCATAGCTCGATGGCCAGGATCTGTGCATGATTCGACAATATTTAATGATTCTCCATTAATTGTTGACCTAGAGCAAGGTTTTTATGGCGATACCTACCTGCTAGGAGACAGTGGTTATGCCTGTAAAAATTTTCTTTTAACCCCGATCTTACATCCTCACAATGATGCAGAGAGGCGTTATAATCAAGCCCAAATAAAAGCCCGAAACACAATCGAAAGATGTTTCGGATTGCTTAAGAGACGTTTCCCATGCCTGCACTATGGATTAAGAAATAAATTAAATACAGCCTTGACCATAATTGTGGCATGTAGTGTATTGCACAATTATGCTCTTGCTCAGCACGATGCAATAGACCAGCTAGAGGAACTGAACATTGATGTTGAAGCAAATCAGTCGATTAACCCTGGTCCTCAAAACACTTCAGTCAGAAATGCTCTAATAGCAGATATTTTTGAGAGGTTGTTACTCTTGAGTAAGATAAAAAATACTTCAATATTAAACTTTATGATTTCAGGTGAACTGGCACTGTTATGACCTGGTTAGAGTAGTCATTTTCTTCGCTATAATTGAAAAAAAATTACAAATTAGTTATCGTTTAATAAAAAATTTGCACTTTTGTGTTTAACTTCTTTCATTGATTCCAAAAAACTGTAATGCTTTCAATTCAATCGATTCTCAAGGGAAGTCAAGCATAGCTTATCATTATCAAAAATGTTATCGTGGAAAAAAAAAACAAATAATTGGAAACTCAGAAAGTTTTATTAATAAATCAAATTCACATTAACATTGCTTTTTTCAATAAAATTTTTTCTCTCCTTAACTGTGTTAATAAAATCTGAGCCTCAATTCTGGAATTTTTGAGTTTTTGTTCATAATATCTATCTTTTAATGACATTTTTCTTTTAACAATTTTTTTGGGGAGTTTTCGGGTTCGTCGTGGAATAGGAGGTCTGGTCTCAATATCACAATGTGGGGAATGGATAGGATCACCAGCATTTTCAATGGGAATGAGGGATGGGTTTTCAGGCAGAGGACTAGAATCAGCTAAAAATTAAATTATATTAGCCACTGAATGTAATTGTTGATTTCCGAAACATAAGAGCAACCTTTGCTGCCATGAGAACTATACGTTATCATAACTTCTTTAACAATACCTTCCCTTTATGCAGAGAATTTCTTGATTAATTATTCATTATGAATTTATGATCCATAACAAAAATAATATGTATCAACTTTACAGCTGGAAAGGTATATTACTCTGATATTTCATCAAAGACCTGGAAAAGTATGATCAACTTCCTAGTAGTAACGACTGAAAGAGTCCAATATTTTTCTATATAGTATTTTAGATATCATGAATGCTTTGATAAAAACTTTAGCACACTTGTACAGTTATGTAAAAATGAACAAAGCTTTTCATCAAAGATTCGAGATAATATTCGTTGAAAACCAAATTTATAGAAACTACTGAAATTCCACCAAATTTTTTTTTCCAGGCAAAACATTGATATCCTAAATAACTCCTTACCTAATAATGTTGCACAAAATACATGTACTTTATACAAGTAACAGTGTGCAAAAGAAAAACTGAAAAGGATACTTTATTTGGTTTCTTACTCTTTGAATTGTTGATTAGATATTTCCTTTGAAGGATGCTAGCATCGCATCCACTTACCAAAATAAACTGCTGCGTCATCAAATACATTGTTCAGCGGAGCAATATTATGACCAATCATCGAAATGATTTGATGATCATGATCGGTCAAAAATATACTCATTGGTCCACCTCCTGTTTTTTGAGTTTCCTTCTGTAATGTGAACATGACACAGTATGAAAGTTTATCATTGCTAACAATTTCATAATCATTTTAAGATATCAACAGTGATTATAAGTAGGTAAAATTGTGGAATTTCATATTCCCTGAATTTGAAATATCTCTTATTTACTAAGAACTAACTTTTTCCTGCCTTGCCAAGTTTTGCAACTCCTCCAGATTGGCTGTAATTTCCTCCTCTTGTTCTTCCACCCCTGCAAGTATCGATTGCCCACCAAACTTTATTTCCCTATATCTGTCCTTCTGAAAAACAATTTTGTATTTATTACAATACAAATTTCTTTCATTGATACGATTATTTAGATTGTTACATACATTTTCCATTGCGACATCTTGTTTTGTTCGCCTTTTCAAATTTTCGTACAAAATTTTCAGCTGATTTGCTGTCCTTTTATTGGTCGTACCAGCATTGTACAGTTGCTCTATGCTTGACCAGGCCTCCTTTTTCGCTTCTCGACTCACTTTATTAGTGAACTTACATTCTAGTATATCTTTTTTTCTGAAAAGAAAACAAGAAAATTAGATGATTTTATTTGCAGTTTAGTATATGGAATACTCTTCAACGAAATGGTCATCTCGGTCATCAATTAATGAAATATTTTACTTACGATTCAACTAGACAAAGAAGTAGCTGTTTATCGTCAGTGTTATAGTTCTTGCCTCGGTTGAATTTCTTTGAAATCTCCATTTCAATCACTACAGTCTACACTACAAACAACAACAAACGAACAAACAACTTCCGCTTCTAACCTCACTCACGACACTCGCACAGAATAATAATATAACCTAATGTTGTTCTATGCTTTTCCCAATCAAATCTTGAGGAATGCTACGTTGCCAGATTGGTTTTCACGATCAACTGATTGAGGTTCTTGATTGCGGAATTTTGTTTTGTGAAACCCGAATCCATTGATTGGACAATCAAAATTTGACAAGGGAATCAGTTGATTTGAGAATCAGCGAATCTTTGTGAAACCCAGGGTTAAAATACTAAAACGAACAATGTAAGCGTTCAAAAATATTCCTCCATCAATTCTCTATGCATTTGTGCATGGCGCTAAACACATCCATAACAAATTTTATTGGGTTCGCCCTGGGTTTCACAAAGATTCGCTGATTCTCAAATCAACTGATTCCCTTGTCAAATTTTGATTGTCCAATCAATGGATTCGGGTTTCACAAAACAAAATTCCGCAATCAAGAACCTCAATCAGTTGATCGTGAAAACCAATCTGGCAACGTAGCATTCCTCAAGATTTGATTGGGAAAAGCATAGAACAACATTAGGTTATATTATTATTCTGTGCGAGTGTCGTGAGTGAGGTTAGAAGCGGAAGTTGTTTGTTCGTTTGTTGTTGTTTGTAGTGTAGACTGTAGTGATTGAAATGGAGATTTCAAAGAAATTCAACCGAGGCAAGAACTATAACACTGACGATAAACAGCTACTTCTTTGTCTAGTTGAATCGTAAGTAAAATATTTCATTAATTGATGACCGAGATGACCATTTCGTTGAAGAGTATTCCATATACTAAACTGCAAATAAAATCATCTAATTTTCTTGTTTTCTTTTCAGAAAAAAAGATATACTAGAATGTAAGTTCACTAATAAAGTGAGTCGAGAAGCGAAAAAGGAGGCCTGGTCAAGCATAGAGCAACTGTACAATGCTGGTACGACCAATAAAAGGACAGCAAATCAGCTGAAAATTTTGTACGAAAATTTGAAAAGGCGAACAAAACAAGATGTCGCAATGGAAAATGTATGTAACAATCTAAATAATCGTATCAATGAAAGAAATTTGTATTGTAATAAATACAAAATTGTTTTTCAGAAGGACAGATATAGGGAAATAAAGTTTGGTGGGCAATCGATACTTGCAGGGGTGGAAGAACAAGAGGAGGAAATTACAGCCAATCTGGAGGAGTTGCAAAACTTGGCAAGGCAGGAAAAAGTTAGTTCTTAGTAAATAAGAGATATTTCAAATTCAGGGAATATGAAATTCCACAATTTTACCTACTTATAATCACTGTTGATATCTTAAAATGATTATGAAATTGTTAGCAATGATAAACTTTCATACTGTGTCATGTTCACATTACAGAAGGAAACTCAAAAAACAGGAGGTGGACCAATGAGTATATTTTTGACCGATCATGATCATCAAATCATTTCGATGATTGGTCATAATATTGCTCCGCTGAACAATGTATTTGATGACGCAGCAGTTTATTTTGGTAAGTGGATGCGATGCTAGCATCCTTCAAAGGAAATATCTAATCAACAATTCAAAGAGTAAGAAACCAAATAAAGTATCCTTTTCAGTTTTTCTTTTGCACACTGTTACTTGTATAAAGTACATGTATTTTGTGCAACATTATTAGGTAAGGAGTTATTTAGGATATCAATGTTTTGCCTGGAAAAAAAAATTTGGTGGAATTTCAGTAGTTTCTATAAATTTGGTTTTCAACGAATATTATCTCGAATCTTTGATGAAAAGCTTTGTTCATTTTTACATAACTGTACAAGTGTGCTAAAGTTTTTATCAAAGCATTCATGATATCTAAAATACTATATAGAAAAATATTGGACTCTTTCAGTCGTTACTACTAGGAAGTTGATCATACTTTTCCAGGTCTTTGATGAAATATCAGAGTAATATACCTTTCCAGCTGTAAAGTTGATACATATTATTTTTGTTATGGATCATAAATTCATAATGAATAATTAATCAAGAAATTCTCTGCATAAAGGGAAGGTATTGTTAAAGAAGTTATGATAACGTATAGTTCTCATGGCAGCAAAGGTTGCTCTTATGTTTCGGAAATCAACAATTACATTCAGTGGCTAATATAATTTAATTTTTAGCTGATTCTAGTCCTCTGCCTGAAAACCCATCCCTCATTCCCATTGAAAATGCTGGTGATCCTATCCATTCCCCACATTGTGATATTGAGACCAGACCTCCTATTCCACGACGAACCCGAAAACTCCCCAAAAAAATTGTTAAAAGAAAAATGTCATTAAAAGATAGATATTATGAACAAAAACTCAAAAATTCCAGAATTGAGGCTCAGATTTTATTAACACAGTTAAGGAGAGAAAAAATTTTATTGAAAAAAGCAATGTTAATGTGAATTTGATTTATTAATAAAACTTTCTGAGTTTCCAATTATTTGTTTTTTTTTTCCACGATAACATTTTTGATAATGATAAGCTATGCTTGACTTCCCTTGAGAATCGATTGAATTGAAAGCATTACAGTTTTTTGGAATCAATGAAAGAAGTTAAACACAAAAGTGCAAATTTTTTATTAAACGATAACTAATTTGTAATTTTTTTTCAATTATAGCGAAGAAAATGACTACTCTAACCAGGTCATAACAGTGCCAGTTCACCTGAAATCATAAAGTTTAATATTGAAGTATTTTTTATCTTACTCAAGAGTAACAACCTCTCAAAAATATCTGCTATTAGAGCATTTCTGACTGAAGTGTTTTGAGGACCAGGGTTAATCGACTGATTTGCTTCAACATCAATGTTCAGTTCCTCTAGCTGGTCTATTGCATCGTGCTGAGCAAGAGCATAATTGTGCAATACACTACATGCCACAATTATGGTCAAGGCTGTATTTAATTTATTTCTTAATCCATAGTGCAGGCATGGGAAACGTCTCTTAAGCAATCCGAAACATCTTTCGATTGTGTTTCGGGCTTTTATTTGGGCTTGATTATAACGCCTCTCTGCATCATTGTGAGGATGTAAGATCGGGGTTAAAAGAAAATTTTTACAGGCATAACCACTGTCTCCTAGCAGGTAGGTATCGCCATAAAAACCTTGCTCTAGGTCAACAATTAATGGAGAATCATTAAATATTGTCGAATCATGCACAGATCCTGGCCATCGAGCTATGATATGCCTAATTTTTAAATTGCTATCGCATACCATCTGTACATTAATAGAAAAATATCCTTTTCTATTTCTAAATAATTCTGCGTTAACACCCCCTGGTGACGATATCCTTATGTGGGTGCAGTCTATAGCTCCCAAAACTCTCGGGATTCCACTCAATTCATAAAAACCCAATGAAATTTCCAACCGCTGTTCTCTTGTTTGGGGCATATAGATGAATTCACTTTTTAGCCTCGCAATTTCCTCAGACACTCTCTTCACAATCCTGCACACCGATGCTTTGGTAACATTCACATGATCACCCAAAGTCATCTGAAATGCACCGGTTGCGTAGAACCTCAAAGTTATTAAAATTTGAAGAATTGCCGAAATCGATTTATTTTTTCTGGTACGCGGTTCAATATTTCCTCCAATTTTGTGCAGCAATTCCATCGTAGATTCTTTGGTGAACCTGAACCTTTTTTTGAATTCAGAATCATCGTAAATCGAGAGTGGATCACTTCTGTCTCGAATTATTCGAGTGCTTATTCTTGTTTCATCTTCTGATGAAGATTCTGAAGACGAACTTATTTCGAAAAGCATTTTTTTAATCGTATTGTTCAACAATTAATGCGTCTTGATTGCCCAAATTTGTCGAATCAACTTGATCGGTCAATCAAGCGTCGTTGATTGTTAATTAGTTGTCAATTTTGTTTTGTGAAACCCAATTTTCACTTGATTAGCAATCAACGCCCGCTGATTGTCGATCAAGTTCGTTGATTGGGCTTTTTTTGATTGGGCAATCAAATCGTTGATTCCGCAATCAAATTAGATTTGTATCATAGAATTTCACGTTGATTGCCGATCAAGCGCTTGATTGGGAAATCAAATCTTTGTGAAACCCACCGCTAATGTTTCATTTGTGTGAATACAATTTTAAGAATGGAGGCAATTATAATGTTGCAGTTTACTATTATTACTTCAGATCTATTTATATCCCGGTGTGAAAATTGTGATACCTATTCAAGGAAGCACGTATTCTGATATGTTATTACATTAAATATGTAGGCGTTAGGATTAGACGGTTACAACAAATGCTTATCTTTTGTGAGATGCTTGTCTATCAAGTCATCATCAGTACCTCAGTACTAAAGAAGAATGTCTCCAATAAAAACCGCAGTAAGAAAACTATGTCTCCCTGATGTATCTACACTTACCGGCTAAAAACTCGTCCACTTACAATTTTGACAAAGTTCGTTGTCAAAGAACTTTCGCAATTTTTCATCGATTTCTATTGCTTCTTCCCCAAATTGTAGCTGAATTATTTGGCTTTAAAATAAGCTCCAGAAGAACTTTCCGAATATGTTGATAGCTCATCTATAAAGATTTGTTGAGTTTGATCTCAGTTTATTACAAAGACAATCTTTCGCTATTCTTCAGTGTTCATCTCACCTTGATAACCTGATTTCTTTTGAAGATTATAAACATTCTTCTTTTCAATATTCCTATTGAATGTTCTATGGTTCTGTTAACACTATGGCCATTCACGAAATAAATTTCACTCGAATTGAATATCTTCTTATGGAAATATGAAGTTTCCTCTTTTCAATATTCCAATAGAATTTTTTATGGTTCTGTATTCTGTAAACACTATGACCACAAAATTTTGCAGGAGGCTTGTTATGAGCATCTTGCATTTGGCCGTAACATTTTATTTCGATTGATATCGTTTTTTCTGAGATATTGAGGAACAAAAATTTTGAATGACCATTTTTTATAGAACGCCCTGTACTATTTGGCTGGTTAACGAACTTAACCGAGCCATTAGGGACCCGAACTCATCCTGAAGATTTCAAGTCTCTAGGAAAATCCCTTCGAAAGTTATTGTGCTAACAGACAGACGGACAGAATTGAATTTGAACCCGAATTCATCATCAGGGAATCTAACCCTATCGTTTGAGACCATTTTCGGCTCAAAATTAGAAAGTTACAGACATTTGGGCAAAACGGTATAGCTCTCGTTAAGTAGAACGAGCGCTCAAAAAGCACAAGCTCTGCAAAATGATATTGTTTCCAGAAATTTTCATATATCGTCGGTTGAATGCAGAACTATACTAAGTCCGAAATTCATACTTTTCAGGAGACACGTTTTTTTTAATAGGTCAAAAGCTGATTGAAAATATATAAAAATTCTTCCATTTTGAACTTAAACTTAAAGATCCTGATTATTTTGTGATGGTAAAAATTTGCCCAAAAAGAAATTTCCGAAAAATTGGGACATAATATAGCCTTGTATGGCAGTTCTGCATATCAGAACTATTTTATGTCCACTTCCAACTAAACTATGTCCTTATATTATGGGTCAGAACTATGCTATGTCTACTTTTAACTAAACCATGTCCTTATGTTATGGGTCAGTACTATGCTATGTCCACTTAATCGCTAGATCTAACTATCACGTGAGTTTATATGAAATTGAAAAAGTGGGGTACGGATATAAGATGGACTTGCAATACTTCTGCATCAGATGGATTGTAGTATCAAGCATCTTTTTAGGACATAAACCGATATTCTGGAAAAATGGACTTGGAATAGTTCTGCATTCAACTGACGATATTCATCTATAAATTTGTAAATTTTATCATCCTACCTGAAAAAATTATCATCAAATTGTATATTAAAATATGCAGTAGTTATAAATAAACTTCAAGAATCCGATGAAATGCAAAATAATTTCAATTCGGTGAATAAATGCAACAAAATTAAAATATCCACATTTTGTGTGTTCCTTTCGTCGTATAAGATGATATCATTGCTTTTGATCACTCCTACGTATGATAATTCACAAGTGGTTATTTATTCATAAAATTGGTGAAATATTATGTCAGATAACGTCAATTGTTTACCGAATTCATCTATTACCCCTTCTATTCTAGGAAGGCAATTTACAAGTCAAATTAGGCAGATTCTGGTAGACAGATAAATAATTTATTTTATCCTGAAATTTGGTACTTTCGAAGATCCTTCTGAGATATTACAAATCTTAAAAACGCTCATTTTCAAACTTTTCGATGAAATCCAGCTTGATATTTCCAGAAAGCTTACTTTTGGAAATATTTGTCACTTTTGTTAGTTCTTAAAAATGAATTGTCAAAATTCAGCTGCTCTCTTTCGAAATTTTTTTTTTGGAGGCCAAATGTTTTTGATATCTAGAAATGGTCGACTAATTGGGTTTTCAGCTATTGACATACAGGTGTCCCAGAAAATGTGAGAAATCTCTCGGATTCAGATAGAACATAAAAAAATAAGATGACAAGTTCCCATAATTTTTTTCCTAGCTGCCCTCCCTACGAAGATACGACCTCCTGAATGACGCCACTGGAAATTCATTTTAGTGGAATAAATTTCAATTACTTATTTCTTTCATTATTTTTTTTTCGAAAACGGTTCATTTTATCGACGCTGAACAGGAGTACCTTTTCTTTAGCTTTATGTTCCAGATATCCAAATTTGTTTTTTTAGCACCTTATCATACAGGGTGTTAAAAATGTAAGCATTAAAATGTACAACCCAGTCCGCCCCTGGTAAACTGAACAAGATAATTGGAATTTGAGTGCGGTGATTTAAGAGGTCCTCAATACTATTAATCATATCAAATTTTCATCAAATTATATCGAGTAGTTTGAAACTTATTCCATTAAAATGGATTTCCAGTGGCGTCATTTAGGAGGTCGTATTTTCGTAGGGAGGGCCGCTAGGAAAAAAATTATGGGAACTTGTCATCTTCATTTTTTATGTTCTATGTGAATCCGAGAGATTTCCCACATTTTCCGGGACACCTTGTATAATTCGCTCAATTTTTGAGTCATAGTTTTTTTTCTGACTCATCAGTTTCTTCCTGTTGATCTAATGGAAAAATATACGAAATCAAACATTACGCTATTATCGAAAAGATAAAATAGCAAAATCATTCTTGAAAAGTCAAAATTGAGGACACTTTAGTGAAATATTTTATCGAAGTTTTCCCGTATTTTTGATTTTATCTGATACTTTTGAATTTGTATTATTCTTTAAAGTTTTTCTTTTCAAAAGTAGTTTCTCCACTGACGAAAATAACTATGAAACTACTTCAGCATTTGAATTGCTCAAAAAATTTTTGAGTAGAGCAATCAGGTTATATTTTTTTCCGTTCATTGCTTCATTTTATTATTATATTATATTATTTTGTTGTGACATTTTTCATTTCGAATTTATCATTCAAGTACAATTTCAAGGATAATAAATTAGCTTTTTTTCCCGAGCTTTCATCTCGTTGATTTTGTTCCAAAATGTAACTTGATTCTGATCCTTTTGGCAATACCCATATTATGGTTCATGAGGATAGTAGAACCGGCAATAATTATAAGATATATCGTTTTCCATCTGTAAATAGGTACACTATTCATACATCTCCATTTTTCTGTTCATATCTCAAGTGTTTTTGGCGAATAAATGTGTTGTGTGTGAGAAATATCCATGTCAAGTTAACCTGCGAATTATTGAGAATATTTCTGAAGAGAATAGTCTCATTTTTATCAGATAAGGAAGTATTACAAGGATCTCCTTTGTAACAGATGAATGTCTATGAGTAATTCATAGTAATAGGTATACTATGTATATTGATGCGAAATAATGATTCAGTGACAGTCCGGATATAAATAGAAGGAAAGTTCAATCGTGTCAAAATCAGTTTGGATTTGGATTATTTTGAATCCTATGTGTTATACGTAGCAGTTCCTTTTTGAGCGCTCGTTCTACTTAAACGAATGCTATATCGTTTTGCCCAAATGTCTGTAATTTTCGAATTTTGAGCCGAAAATGGTCTTAAACCATAGGTTTCGACTCCCTGATGACGAATTCGTGGTCAAATTCAATTCTCTCCGTGGGGCCGTCCGGCAGTCCGTTAGCTCAATAACTTTCGAAGAGATTGTCCTAGAGACAAATATTCAGGATGAGTTCGGATCCCAAATGGCTCGGTTAAGTTCGTTAAATTTTTTCTGTGAATGAAGATTGATATACTGAATATTTATGCGAAATTGTGTAGCCATATTTTGAGATTGAAAACTACTATAGTGAATGTTCGTGCAAAATTTCAAAGGGATTGCTCCATCAAAAACATAGAATTTAATTTTTGTAATTATTTATTTTTACATATTTCATTTTTTGAATAATTTTCAGAATATCGTTGCGATTGTGCAAACGATATTCTGCATTTATTTACTCGGTATCAATCTCAAATCCCATATACAATTTTGAGGTAATAGTCTCATTGCTCCACCAAAGAACGGGCGTTCAAAAGTTCCTGATGTTCAGGGCTTTTTCTAGATTTTTATTTGATAAATGATAATCATATCTTAAAAGGCTGCTTGAATTGCTATAATTCTGCTTCTATAATAGCATAAATATATTATGCTACTAAAATATAAACCAGCTTTTGAAGCACACGCGAAGACTTATTGCAATGTTGCAAATTCTTTAAAAAGACTTTGTACTCATGCCTCAGTCTGCTATGTTTTCATCATACCTGCCCTACAATAATGCTGGAACTGGACTTTAGTTAATCTTACATTTTAATATATCGAATCAGCTGTAACGCGATGTTGTCATGGATAAATCAGCAATAGAGAAGTTTTGTTTACAAGCTTATTTGGAAGTTCATATTTTACTCAGTTAGAAACTTTTGAAGTCTACTTATCCATCGTTTTACTATAGGGTTCCTGGAATGTTTATGATGCAGGTATGATGAAAAATTCTTATCTGAAACCATTTTCAAGACCTCTTACTTGTGACGCACTTACAGTACAAAATCTTGCGTCGATGATTATCTAGAAAACCAATATTCTTCAAAGTATTGAATCACAAGAAATATAACGATACGATTTATTATAATTTGTCCAATTTATGTTTTGTTCATACCTGAGTTACATTGTTCATAGTTTAGAGTTTGACTAAATATGAATTTTTGTGTGATCAGTTTTTTTATTGATGAGCGAATTTCTGTTATGTTTCGACTTTTTTATGAATAAATAATTTTTACTTCTGCATGTATTCTATGATTTAAAACCTGATATATCCAAATTTGAATCAATCATTCAGAGTTTGAATTTGAGAAGCATGAAAAATACTGAATGACCATAAATATGTTGATATTTCAATTGATTGCTTGTCTCCACAGTATAATTTATAGAAATCATTCGATTCGTGAAAAATCCATGACAACTGTAGCCAATGATATAAATATAAATCTTTTATGTTTGCAATCATTTTTATTAGGTGAAATCTAATTGAATTATTTCTCGAAAAAATTCAATCTACTAATACCTACTGTAAGAATATAGAGATCTAGAAGTCAACCAAAAATAAATGAACAAATCCTAATATAATTGTATTTTGTTGCTGGAAAAGTGGAATCGAAAATTGCTTTTTTTATCAACTTGACTATATGTATAAAGGAATAACTTTATTGTGAACTTAATTTGCATCATGCAAAGTATTGACAGGTGCAGATAAACGAAAATTCAAATTCATTCTCCAAAATCATTGATGAGTCACCATTCCTATCTTGGTATGTCATTCGTTCTTCGAATATCTTATGTTTTGGTATTTGGCCAAGTTGATAAAGAACGGGTAGACATTACAGTGAATTTTGTTTTTAGAATAATTGCCTATGAAATACCAAGTTTGATTTCGGGGTGCTTGTTTTTTCCCAATCATTTATTATTTTTCAAATTTGAACACGACTAGAAAGTATTTTGGCTGAAGGACTCAGGTCCATTTATTATTATTAGAAAGTATTCACTAATGCAAACCGGGTTAACACTGATTCTGCCTATAATATACAGTGGAACTTCCCTATAAGGAAAGCGCTTAATCCGCAAAAAATTTCGCTATAAAGAAATTTCGTTATACAGAAAATTTCTTTCTATAGTCAACGGTCACGGTCGACTTCACTGATAAGTTTGAGTTTATTATTCAAACTTAAGCACTTGTTTTTAGACATTTTCGAACAACTTTTCACACTGGCGTAATGGTTAGATTGAACCAAACAGTCAGGGGTGTATTTAAAACTGTTCAGAAGGATCTCTCAACCCGCCGTAATGATTTGGTTAAAGGTAGGAATTTATTAGTGTTACGTACGTCCGGAAAAATATCGAAAAAACCCCACCCTTATACCTTCATACTAATACTCATTCAAAGAGTGATGTTCTTTGAATATTTCGTTATAGAGAGAATTTACTTCGTTTTAGAGGGTGTTTTTAACATAGCATTTGGATTCAAGGTGCAATGTCTTGTACGAAATTCGTTATACAGACGTTCGTTATAGGGAAGTTCCACTGTAGTTGTTTTTTTTCAAAACTCTTAATCCTATCTGAAACTTCCTTATATTTTAAATAAATATATTGAATAGGTAATCGATAACAATAATAACCATAATAGGACAAATTGCTTTTTCGATTTTTATATTCGAGATACTTAATTATGTTTATATATATGAAATGCTTTTCATATCATATCACCCCATGATATTTGAGAACTTGAATTGCATGGTTAATACAATCCTTTTTCGGTAAAAAAGATCGTTCATTGTTCCACGTCATTCAATCCAACTTGTATCGAATATTTGGGAAAAAATATGGAAAAGCTTTAAGAATTGAAAGTTCTGGGATTGTTTATTCTTTAAGCAGATTGATCAACCTATATTGTTTACGAAAACCGAGACAGAATAACTGTTGGCTTCCAATTCGTTTGAATCTATTTTCCGTTATGATATTCTCAGTTTAACCGAAGAAAAAATTATTAAGTTATTATTTTTTCCGCCGACCTCGAAATAAAAGGTGATTTTAATGTGTACGAAATTGATCATTAATGACCCATTTTAATGCTCAATTTTTTGGCTATTTTAATGTGCAATCCTCATGGCAACCGTTCACAAATTATTCAGAAGAACTACGAGAAATGTCAAAATTCTACTGGAACATAGATACATAGAAATTTCATTATGACAAATGTATGTCTTGTGCAGAATGAAAATGTATTTCAAGAATTTATACACAAATCATATTGAGATCGTCGGAAAAATCTTGTAATAAGCTCGGTTATTAATTGGGCGACTAATGGTCTCGAACTATTAAAGCGTTCGCTCCGCTCACGCTTTAAAATATCTTGACCATTAATCGCTGTCTTTAATAACCTTGTTTATTAAATAACTATAAACTATCTATGTTATTTCAACTGCAAACGTTTTATTTTCTACCTGAGATTAATCAGGCATATGAATAATATCGAATGATGTCACAGTTTTATTTCAACGATATTTAGCACTTTCATAAACTCAAATCTCTATTTCTCTATCATTGCATTGGAGCATTCTGTACACATTCATGAGAAGAAATTCGTGCTATAAATGGAAATAGCATAATAGTTTATCGGCTCATATTCATTAGTTCCATATAAAGCAGAAAAAAGTTTGATGTATGCAAGTAAGTGAAAGTATGAGGATTGGCTGATTCATCCAGTCAGCATTGAAACCATTTAGTACACCCATGATTTTGAAGGCGAATTGCCTAGAATTGCACAATATTGAAAAATTAAATGTTAATCAGTTTTTTGCCACTATTTCGTTGAAATATCAATATGCCATACACCACATCTAATTATAGTTCTTACTAACCAATTCATGAAGAAATTATAGAGGAACTTATGGTTTATTATTATTATTATTGCACTGATTACCCTTGGGCTTATATTGAATCCCTCGAAATCTATTAAGCTCGTGGGAGTTTGTTGAATTAGTATTGTTATGTGTAGGCTTTTTTAACTGTGTCCTTATGCCACCTCAGTTGCAAATTTTGTTGAGTTGATAAATTGCATAGCAGCTAAAGGTCGAGACGTCAGGAACTAAGATTCACTCGTTAATAAGGTTATTCGTGAAATGAATCTACAGAGTGTTCTCTAATTTGATGTCAATATCTTTATGAGCTCATAAGTGAATTGACACCTCATATGAATGTATACAGAAGTTGTTATTCTTGAAATACAGAGTGGTCAAGTTTTCAGAATTGAATAGTTTTCTATTGATATCTGTGTTACTTTAGGATTTTTCATGAAATTTGGAATTCTTGCACTATGTACTGACATCCTTAATCTTTTTTGAGTATATTGAATTCATTGAATTTTTTAGAATTGATTTCTTTCTCGAAAAACTAAGAACGCTTTCCTGCTTATCGAACTTTCTATAATAGATATTAATAAGGAAGTGACTAAGAAACTATTTTTGTAAAACACCTCGCCATATATTTATCTCAAAAGTAGAATCGTTTAGGTCGTACGTTCATATAACTTTTTCTCAAACTCAAAAATAGCTCCTGAAATATTGAGATTCATTTAACGATCATCCTGTATCGGGGTAGCTTATCTTTTATTTTCTTTGATTAATAGACTATTAGCCACTTAATCAATTGTTTTGGAAATGTATAAAGAAATAATAAATGGTTTCTTCACATCAATAATGATAACATATCAATCAATATTGAGATATTAGGAAAGTAAACTGAAAGATAATCGATCAACAATTTTTGACATCTGGTACGCAAAATTTGGGTTTTGGGTGGAAATTTTTTTATATTAGTATTTTTATTTATGAGCATTTCAAAGGTTCATCGATATCTCGATATCTCTGAAACTATTCAACATATTTTGGGAAAATTATAGTTGAAAGCAAATGTACGGAAATTCAGTTATGTATAGTCCGTTCACGAAACGTTGAGTCGTCGGTTGGCCATGGAAATTATGCATATTCCACTGTGTATATTAAAATTTTAGGTTATGTTCTTTATTTTCTTGTCAGATGGATACGCAATGTTGTCAATATAATATAGAGTTTTCTGATAACTCGGAAGCTCGTAGGACAAAGCCGGGTACATTCGGCAACTTTGACTTTATTTTACGTTATGACAGCAAATACTGCCAACTTCAGATAAATAAACAAACGAATACTATGCGCTCAAACTTTCGTGAACGGACTATAGTAGCTACCTACTTTTGTGTTCGGATAAATAGGAAAAAGTTTTCAAAATATTCTTTAATTTCTATATAAAAAACATTTTTGGGAGTTGAATCTTTTGTACGATTGTCGATATTCGGAAAACGGTTATTTTATTACTCAAATTTGAATGTCTTGAGATAGGTAGGCTTCATTCTAGTTATCGCGTAAATACTATCACTTCCTAAATGAACAATCATAGATATAAGTGGACATAATATTAATGAAGCCGAATTTGCAATAGGAAAAAAAAATTTTCACATTTCGCTTGTCGCCACTGTATACAGTGTGTTTGGTCATGACTTAGCGATAATTTAAGGTCATCAAATATACCTAATATTATCGACAAAAACACCCAAACTTGGAAGTTTACCCCCTTAGTTTTGGAGTAGCCCACATTTTAAATTTACTTTTTTATTTTCGTTGACCCTTTCAAATAATATCGATTTCTTCGTACATAAAGGTCCTACAGATGTGAAAAAAATGTTTTTTCAAAGATGATACTACCACCTTTCATTGAAGTATAACAATATAAGAACATGCAACTTGAAAACGCCATAAAAAAATTCTTTAAAAAAGTTCATAGTAACAATATGTACTGATTTTCTTAGTAAATCCGCAATAGTACAAGAACTAGCACATTGAAGTATAATTTTTTTCAATGATTTAACGTGCAAGGATATTAGCTACAAAACAACATTCACATCATTTCTGTAAGTTACATGATTTGAGAGTTATTGCTGTTCGAACTTGAACCTTATGAAAATTGATAAAATAAAAAACCTCAGTACTGTACTTTCGATAATTTTCAATGATAAAACAAACAAATTGATCATAAAAATTACTCAAAATGGCCGCCTCTGCTCTGTAGACAGGTAGTGGCCTTCATGACGACCTGTCTTGTGTCTTTTGCTCGCGTAGTGAACATGTTCGAGCAGCAATAACTCTCAAATTATGATGTAACTTACAGATATGATGTGAGTGTTGTTTTGTAGCTAATATCCTTGCACGTTAAATCATTGAAAAAAAATTATACTTCAATGTGCTAGTTCTTGTACTATTGCTGATTTACTAAGAAAATCACTACATATTTTTACTATGAACTTTTTTAAAGAATTTTTTTATGGCGTTTTCAAGTTGCATGTTCTTATATTGTTATACTTCAATGAAAGATGGTAGTATCATCTTTCAAAAAACATTTTTTTCACATCTGTAGGACCTTTATGTCCAAAGAAATCGATATTATTTGGAAGGGTCAACGAAAATAAAAAAGTAAATTTAAAATGGGGGCTACTCCAAAACTAAGGGGGTAAACTTCCAAGTTTGGGTGTTTTTGTCGATAATATTAGGTATATTTGATGCTTAAATTATCGCTAACTCGTGACCAAACACACTGTATAAACGCGCAATTGCTTTTGACTTCACTTCAGTGCATTTCTACAATTTCTCATGGCAGTTGCAGTTTATCCGCTTTGAATGTTCAAATAAACATGATTTCTTGCCAAATGGAGCATTTGGAATTAATCAATGTATAATTATGAATATGCTTCTTATATAATTCTGAATTGAATGCACTTATTTTTGTTTCATGAAGTATCCCAAAAATATTATTATCTAAACATAATCTCTTGCCAAACGGTTGCAATATGTCTTCAAACCAATAACATTAACGTCTTTGTCGAAAATAGTATATTATATCATCCAGTCAAAATATTGTATGCTTTGAAATTCAATATCGGTAAAATATCAAACTGGTAATAACATTATATTCATTCCCCTTTGAATATTTTTATGTGTTTAACATACGTTGTTGGCTCGGTTGTTGGTTACATAATACCAAAAATAATTCTTTTCTTATCAATATTTTCGGCGATGAAGTTTTTCATCCTGTTTACTTTAAAAGTGTTATTAAAAAACGCAGGTGTGAGCAGAAGGAGGAAATATTAGAATTAATTATTGGCTGATAATACACAGGGTGTTTCATAAAAATTTCGAAAAAATTGGGGATATCAATCATTCAGTTGTTTAGAATATAATGTAGAATTTCTATTTCTTTTGTGAAAAAACGTTTTCTTCGAAAGATGCTAATCAATATAAAGGGTTTTCCAATAAGGGGTGTTATTTTGAATAGCTCGCTATTTCGATAGATGTCACGTTTGAAGCTGTCATTTTTTGACATTTGACAAGTAGAAACTACGCCATTTATAAAAATGGAACGATACACGCTTCAGGAACGCATTGAAATAATCAAAAATCACTATAAAAATGGTGAAAAGTTGGCAGAGACGGTTCGTGAAACTCGAACATTTTTGGGTCGTCGTGAAGCACCTTGTCGGATCGCAATAAAGTAATTGGTGGCAAAATTCGAGCTGTTGGAACAAGTTAGTGATGTGAAGAATAAAACCTGTGCACGTCGCTCAAGAACAGCCGAGAATATTGCTTCTGTAGCCGAAAGTTTAAAAAAACCCAGGTTTGTCCATTCCTCGTCGTTTCTTGGAATTAGGCATTCCACAAACGTCATTATAGACCTATTTTGCATAAAGATTTGGGTTTTACGGCTTATAAAGTTCAGTTAACACAAGAACTCAAGCCGGACGATCATCATTAACGTAGTGTCTTTGCTGATTGGGTCGTTGAAATGCATAAAAATGATCCGGAATTCCATCGAAAAATCATCTTGAGTGATGAGGTCCATCTCCACCTCAGTGGCTTTGTCAACAAGCAAAATTGTCGCATCTTGGGCTCGGAAAACCCAAGAGTTATTGTTGAAAAGCCTCTCTTTCCTCAATGTGTGACTGTTTGGTGCATGGCATTTTTCTTTGAATATCAAAATAATACCTCTAATTTGAAAACCCTTTATAATGTAGAATTTCTATTTCTTTTGTGAAGAAAGAATGCTTTTCTTTGAAAGATGCAAATATTTTTATATTTAAAATATAATATGTATAATTATGTTAATGACTGGACAGTGAGAGGTAGTTCAATAATATATAATAATTTCTTCTTAAACTAACAAAATCTCACGTATTTCAGTGTAATGAAAATTGAGTTTACATTTCAGAAATTGTTATTAAGAGTATCAAAAGACAGTTTATTTTCACGTACGATCAAACAACTTGGGATATATTTCCACACTACGCTTGCGGATTATATCTACCGATTTCCTGAGAATAGTAAACAAATAGATTCGTAGTATACAGAACCATCAAGAGATTTTTTGCTGTATGAATGTAATCAATCGTCTGCCCAATATATCGAGTAAGAAAACACTCCTATATACTATTGAAATCATGTGTTGAAATTCTTACAGAGAATAGTATTTATTTTTATGCGTATGGCATCTAAAATGGATTGGGTGATTAGTCAATATGTCTTGTAAATAATGCTAGATGTTTGGCAGACGTTTTCATTTGAGGATGGGACACAATTATTCTTATCAGAGACCAAAGAAACTAGATTCAATGAAAATTGAATGGATGAGAAAATATTTCCAGACAGAACAAAATCGATTGAAATGAAATTTTGCGGCCACATACAATGTTTAATGTTGTGTGCAAAGGGTATAGCCGGGTTTCAATGGTAAATCTGCCCCCGCGGCCTTTTCGATTCATATTGAGGGGATCGATTAGGCATTGAATGAAAATAATTCAGCCAACTTTTCAGCTTTTTATCTCTAGCCATTTTTGAGATTTCTGTGAAAAACACTTTTTTCGATTTTATTTTTTTTCTCTTGTGATATCCAAAATTTTCGAATGGTGATTTTTTCTGTCGATTCTTTGCTATTGAAGGAATAGACGTATAATTTTTTTATGAATTTCAGCTGCAAAATCTAGTTTTATGAAAAAAAATTAAGTTTTTGTCATTTGTTTTTCGGTGTTCTTAAAAAGTGTCCACCGCCATTTTTTGACATAAAATGTCTTCTTTGGCCCTTTATACCCTGGAATTTTTTCACATTTTTAAAATTGGTGGAACATTTTGAAAAAAAATTAAAACTGTTTGAATTTTAGGATTCAACAGATATCCATCAAATTTTGGTACCGTTGTATTCATATTGGCTTCCTGAACAATATTAGTGAAAAAAACAATTGGCCATCTGTTTTAGTTTGGGAGATATGGGCCCCCAAAGTCCGAAAAATATTTCACCTGAAAGTCACTTTTCTCACTACAGAAACACTGGATTACCGCTTTATTAAGTTCAAAGCCTCTCTGAACATTTTAACATGAAGATTTGATTCATTTTATTTCAGATATATCCAATAATTATTGCAAAAACATCGAAAAAATTCTAGAGAAAGCCCGCCGTTTCTTATGGTAAGTTTGGCACTACCGCGAATTATTTCGCGCGAATATGACACGATGCATACCGGTAAATCCCGATATCATTTCCTAATGGCACTTGCTGAAAGACGCGGTAGTGCCAAACTTACCATAAGGAACGGCGGGCTTTCCCTAGAATTTTTTCGATGTTTTTGCAACAATTATTGGATATATCTGAAATAAAATGAATCAAATCTTCATGTTAAAATGTTCAGAGAGGCTTTAAACTTAATAAAGCGGTAATTCAGTGTTTCTGTAGTGAGAAAAGTGACTTTCAGGTGAAATATTTTTCGGATTTTGGGGGCCCATATCTCCCAAACTAAAACAGATCGCCAATTGTTTTTTTCACTAATATTGTTCAGGAAGCCAATATGAATATAACGGTTCCAAAATTTGATGGATATCTGTTGAATCCTAAAATTCAAACAGTTTTAATTTTTTTTCAAAATGTTCCACCAATTTTAAAAATGTGAAAAAATTCCAGATAATAAAGGGCTAAAAGAGACATTTTATGTCAAAAAATGGCGGTGGACACTTTTTAAGAACACCGAAAAACAAATGACAAAAACTTTATTTTTTTTCTAAAAAATAGATTTTGCAGCTGAAATTCATGAAAAAAAATTATACGTCTATTCCTTCAATAGCAAAGAATCGACAGAAAAAATTACCATTCGAAAATTTTGGATATCACAAGAGAAAAAAAATAAAATCGAGAAAAGTGTTTTTCACAGAAATCTCAAAAATGGCTAGAGATAAAAAACTGTTGGCTGAATTATTTTCATTCAATGCCTAATCGATCCCCTGAATATGAATCGAAAAGGCCGCGGGGGCAGATTTACCATTGAAACCCGGCTATACCCTTTTCAAAGGTATCGCATAATCAGAACCAAAGAATTCCATTTTTTCTTAATTATCCATTTTTTCGCATAATTCAGATCGAGCTGAGATTTTGCAGTGAAATGTTAAATACCAATTCAAAACAGTATGCAAACATTTGTAGGAGTTTCGTTAATACAACCATAGAAAAGTATATTTTAATATCGAAAAAATTTAATATTCCCATGAAAAAACTTTCAATTGAAATGAAATTGAGTTTGTGCATGTAAATTGGCGAAGTAAATGACCATGCAAATTTTCAAAAGGGTTGTGAAATCAGAACAATAGAATTTTGATATTTTTAGTTTTAAATTTTTAACATATTTAATTTTTGAGCGCTCGTTCTACTTAAACGAGTGCTATATCGTTTTGTCCAAATGTCTGTAATTTTCGAATTTTGAGCCGAAAATGGTGTCAAACGATAAGGTTAGACTCCCTGTGACGAATTCGTGGTCAAATTCAATTTTATCCGTGGGTCCGTCTGTTAGCACAATAACATTCGAAAAGAATTTTCCTAGAGATTTGCGTTCCAGTTCCGAATGGCTCGGTTAAGTTCGTTAACCAGCCAAATCGTACAGCGTGTTCGATAAAATATGGCTATTCAAAATTTTTGTTTCTCAATATCTCAGAAAATACGAAACCAATAGAAATGAAATTTTACGGTCAAATGCAAGATGCTGGTAACAACCCCCATTTTGTGGCCATAGTGTGAACAGAACCACAGAAAATTCAATTGGAATATTGAAAAAAAGAAACTTCATATTTCCATAAAAAGATGTCCGATTCGAGTGAAATTTTTTTTTTGTGAATGGAGATCGATATTCTGAATGTTGATCCGAAATTTCGTGGTCATATTTTCAACAGAACTATAGAAAATTCAATTGTAATATTGAAAGAGGAATCTTTATATTTCCAAAACAGAATATCCAATTCGAGTGAAATTTATTTTGGGAATGAAAGTACTAGACTGAATGTTCATGCAAAATTTCAGGGAGATCGTATCATCAGAACCATGGAATTAAATTTTTGTAATTATTTATTTTATACATATTTTATTTTTTTCATAATTTTCAGAATATAATTCCGATTGTGCTGAGATTCTGCATTTATATATTTGGTATCAATCTCAAATCCCATATAAAATTTGAGGTAATAGTCTTATTGCTCCACCAAAGAAGGATCGCTCAAAAGCTCCTACTCAGGGCTTTTCTTAAATTTTTTGAATAATTTCCAGAATTAAGATTAAGATTTGGCAAAACTATACCATGCTGTTCCTCTTGAATCAAACTCGTAAAAATTTTTATTTCACACACGTAAAACCTCTGTCATCTTGAAAATATTTCCTTCGAACAGTGAGAGGTATCATTCTGGAAAATCATGACGAATAATTGAATTGCTAATTAGCTAATTAATTTTTAAAATCCAGGTGGAGAACGCAAACCAATGTATCATCCTAAATCAAGTATTTAAATTCTTAATTGATCTATTCTTCAAAAGTCTAAGGAATTTTGTGAGGGTCGAGTATAGGGAAACGTTTGGTAAACAAAAATAACGTGAAAAATATCAATAAGCTTGAAATTTGAAGGTATTAGATATCATATAAATTCTTTGCCGTATTATGTATAGCAGCAAAATGATGAATAAATCAATACATATGAAGGTGTTAAATCTCGGAGTAAGAATTACTTTTTACTCTGAATGTTAAATCCTTTTAAATTATACTAATGCTGCGTGACTTTTGAGAAGATTTAATTTTATTTTCGACTAATAAGATTCAAAGAATTCGATAGACAAGCAGATGAAAACTTCGAAATGATCAAATATGATGATCAATGGTTATTTAATTAACTCTGTAGTTTATTAATCGCTAGAGATGTATTATACTGACTATTTCCCTCGTCGTAATTTGCACCAATCAGAAAGGCGCAATTTTGCATTACAAATGGTTTCTAGGTGGAAAAACTGTTTGGCAGGACCTGTCAGCAGTTTATTCGCGTTTACCCGCGGCAAAACTTGACAGTTGTTGTCACTCAGGAAATAGTCTTGTCAAATACCATTCGGGCATCTAATTTTTCCTGTGAAAAAAATCGAAAAAACACATTGCAAAGTAATATTTTTTGACAAAAAGCATTCGTGCAGGTGCAAAAATCCTCGTCTTCGACTCGGATTTTTGTTGCCACCAGCACTCATGCTTCTTGTCAAAATATGACTTAGCAACGTGTTTTTTCGATTCTTTTCGGAAAAATTAGATGCCCTTATAATATTACTTACGAATACAGTTTTCCATCGACAAAATAAAAGGTCGTTTTAACTTATAAGAAATTCAACATTAATGATCCATTTCAATTTTCAATTTATGCTATTTTAATGTGCAATTGTCATGGGTAACCGTACACAAAGTATTCTGAAGCAACACCAGTAATGTCACAACTCTACTGGAACATAGGAACCTAGATATTAATTAATAATAATTATATCAAATGTATGTCTTGTGAGATGTATTTCAATCAAGAATTTGTACTCAATTTATAATGCGGTCAACGGAAAAAATCTTGTTATCAACCCGTTTATCAATCTAGCTACTACTGATTTTGAACTATACTCCGTTCACGAAAGGTTAAGCACATAGTAGGCGTTCTTTTATTTATCTGAAGTTGGCAGTATTTGCTGTCATAACGTAAAATAAATTCAATGTTGCCGAATGTACCCGGCCTGGTCCGACGAGCTTGCGAGTTATCAGACAACTCTATGCAATATTGACAACATTGCGTATCAATCTGACAAGAAAATAAACATCATAACCTAAAATTTCAATATACACAGTGGAATATGTCAAATTATCATGGCCAACCGACGGCTCAACCTTTCGTGAACGGACTATATGTATTAACACGCTCCAGCTGTCATCAATAAACTAGAGTTGATTAAATAACTATTAAATAGCTTACAGATGTTCACTAAGCCATTTATACAAAGGAAGTTGAAATTTTTGGGGTTGTAGCTCCGCTGTTTATTTCATTATGACAAATATCAAGAGGATCTCCTTTTCATTAGGACACCCTGTAAAATATAGATGCGTCACAACTCGTAGCATTCAACCTATTATTAACGCTGTATTTGCTTATTCTCAATCCTTTGTAATGGAAAATCTGACTCATGTTGAACGGTATCCTAATTTTTAATCTGTTTTCTATTGCATCTTGTTTATACCTAGTTGATGCTCGATACTTTGGAGGTGGTAGTCAGACACAAGAATATATCACACACCAACAATCTAACGAGATATAGTGCATGATGTAGGTGTAGTATAATAGCTTTTTGGTCTGAACTTGTAAAACTAATTTATATGTCTTCCTACGAGAGGAGAAGATGCAAAATGCAACAGACGAAGTGCTTGAATGGGGATATTTCCAATCATTCCCGAAAAAAAACATTTGAGAAACATTTGATAGGATCGGAACATAGACAAACTAATAAAATAGATGAGCCACTCGTATATTCCGCGACATCTGTCGGAGGAGGAGACTAATACACGAAAAAATTATTTTCAATTTGATAGATGTCGTTGCATTCATGGAAATCCTATCGAGAAAATAGTAAGTATGTAAAATCATTATTATCAAAAAACCTTTGAATTGTCAACTGACACAAGGAGTGGTTTGACACGTTCTTTTTGAAATATAATAAATTTCGATATGCCTGCAAGAGTGAAGACGTGCTGTGTTATTGGATGTGAAAATCGAGATGCAAGAAGGTATTTATAAAATTTACATGTATATTCTGTTAACTATAAGAATTAAGATACTCGTAGTTTTCAAAAAAGTTTTTCATGTATTGAATAAGTTTAGTCGGTAAATACTCATATTTTGTATTATTGAATTCATTATTTTTAGTTTTTGAGAATGTTTTCAATGCAATTATTAGTTTATTGATTAGATATTTATGAAATAAATCTGTATTTTCAATTGGTGATACCTATTTCAGTTAATAAATTTTTATTCTATCCAGAATTTGATTATTGATCCTCATTTCTCGATTCCAAAAGAAAATCAGATGAAAGTTCGTTGCAGGTATTATTTTCATGAAAATAAATTTCCTCACTCATCGATAACTTGCACGAATCCATTTCTGATTTCCTTTTGGAAATTGAATTTCAAAAAACTTTTTGCCTCTTGTATATGGGTGTATAGTCCGTTTAAGAATGATTGACATCTCGGGTGGCTGTGGGAAATCGAAAATATGTTGGTATCGGTCCCGTTCAGTAAATTTCGATTTGCCGATTTTAGGTTGGTGTTGAAAATATCACTGACTTATGACTTTTTGAAGTTTGAGTTAACCTATTGAAGATATTTCGAATTTATTGGTGAATATTCTTGATTTAATCAGCAAGTGGATTTAAATATCTCTTTAATCTACTTTGATTTGATTACTGAATTGAAAATGGCCGGAATACAACCAGATACCTCTCACCTTACTGCAAGAGAACGCCATCAGGCAGTGTATCGGTGTTACTTGTTACTATGAGTTCTTTAGGGATTCAGCAGATATTTCTGCTAGTATTAAACGCATTGTGCTGGTATTTCAGGTAAACGACCATGTACAATGTGTTTTCTGATTAAGTAATGAGTTTTTAAATTTCAGATTTCTCCTAGAACTGTCCTAGAATTTCGGAGAAAAAAGTAGAAGGCAAGTTGGTAGAGCCAGAGTTAGCACTGGAAGGAAACCTATTCCACAAGATTATACCTTCAAAGAGACATTAAACGACATTATTTTTTCTAAAATCAAAAACAACGAGTATATCACTTTGGATATCATTTTTGAACTGGCTAAAATGAAGCACCTGGATTTCGATCATTTGAAGTCAACATTTTATAGATTAATCAAAAAAATGGGTTACAAGTATGAGAAAGTTGATCGAAGGAAAATTCTTATTGATAAACATAAAGATATCGTGAATATACGGTTTTGTGGTAAACATCTTGAATACTTGAGAGAAAATGAAAAATTTGTTTATCTAGATGAAACATGGATATTTGAAAGTGGCAGTCAAATCCGCCAGTGGACATTAGAAAGTAATCCTAAAGGTTTGCCTAGTATATTGATAGGTGAAGGCAGGAGGTACACAATTTGATGGATTTTTACCTGGATGTGGTCTAATTCTTGACAGTGGTATCAATGATACGGATTACCATAAGACAATGAATGGGGAACTATTTCATTAATGGATTACTGAACAATTAATACCTACTCTGCAGTTATTTGATACAAAGTGTGAATAATGTACCATATCATTCAATCAGAGTTGATAAAATACCTACGACTGCTTCTCGTAAAAAAGTAATTCGGCAATGGTTACAAGAACATAAGTTTCCTATAATTGATCAACTTAGGAATACTTAAATCCTTTGTTGGATTTTATAAAAAGTTTAATTGTTAATACAATTTCAATGTTTACTGTAACAGTTATTTTACATGTTATGTTCGCTTTGGAGCACTGCATGTAGAAGATAATTCTAATATGTAAATAAATAGTAAAATGTATAAGTCTATTATAAGTATTCCACTGTACTTTTAATAATTATTTTCAATGAATCTATGATTGCATATAATATTTCTGTCTCCAATTAACAATAAAATTTTGGAATAATGTTCTGAATTAATTTTCTTAATTTTGTACAGAAGCTTATTTTAGTTTTTCACTGTAAATTGTCAGTTTTAACAAATGTTGATAAGTGTGTTTCTTACCAATATGGTAAGGATTGAAATAAAGATTTTATGGTAAAACTTTAACTTTTGCTTTCTCTGAATTCAGAAACACTCAAAGGAACTCAATCAACTTTTATCTAAAATAATACCGACAAGACCTAAATAAAGCTAAATTGACAATCGTTTCCATTAAAAGCCAAAATATTCACCATTTCTCTATTCATAATATTCTAAGCATATACATGAATGAAATCATTATTAAATCTGTGCAATATTATATTCTGAAACAAGTATGAATTTCATACAAAAATTATAACATCTTGTGGTCCACATTTTTTCACTTCATTTAATTTTAACACCTTTGCCAAACAAGCTCTGTTTTTTTGTAGCTATCCAATGAAATATTCCTCTTACTGAAACAGACAGAATCGGTGATAAGTTTATTAAAGTTATACAATTAACATACCCACTGAATAGATTCTTTTATTAGTGTTTTTGTCTTATTATGTATAACCAATTAACGAATTTGGCCACACATTTCAGAATATCAACAAGTTCTTACTGTTTCGTTTCACCAGTTTGGCTACCTCAGTTGAATTTGAGTTGAACACAATCATTTTAAGTTATAATTATGAAAGTTTGTCAGAGAAAAAATTATCTTCAATAGAGTCTCAATCTTCATGGGTGAATTATGAATGACATCTCATTAGAGTACTTCGATAGTTTATACCTAGTCTTATTTATTGAGGCAGCGATATAGTAATAGAACCTGAATCCCATTGATTGAACTGGACTGAAATAATAAATGACTGTTTATTTTTCATGATATTCATAAGCTTAGGGGCTATACCTATTCTGGTTTCCTCGCTCTTTAGCTGCAATTGATGGTAAATACGAAAATTTGTCAATACTGTGTCAGAAATTATATACTTCTGGTAGGTATAGAGATTTACACAATCCTAATGGTATTTAAGAATCAGGAACATTCTCAAGCTCAAAAACTTGCTTTGGAAAATAAAAATTTATTAAATATATTTCTAGGTTATATTTATTTATTTCAATTCTCTGACTCTGATGAACCCACAGAAATTTTTAGTGACTTTTTAGTAACTAGAAATAAAGCCCCGACTGGACGTTCATGGCATGCTTCGATGTCAATAATTCTTAAACGGACTATACCTACCTATTCAAAAGGTGCACTACAGAATTCTTTTTGAGGCAGCTTTACGATACAGATTCCTTTTTCAATTGAGCTTTTTTCACGAATTAGTAATGTTGTACAAAAAAAGATGGCGTTGAAGCTTGTTCTACTAGTGTCTCATCTATTCTCCGTTTAGTTAGTCTATGGATCGGAAGTCAATTTTGACAACCAAAAAACAAAAAATATAACTGAAAACAGTGCTGCAATGAGATCTTTACTGCACTGTTTTTCAACTATAATGCAACTCATCACGATACTGAAATAGAGAAAAAAATATTGACAATTCAAACGATCAGAATTGGCGGTCGAGTGTGACGTACGCGTCAGCATTCATTTTATTGGTTGTATGATGAATCGTAGTTTACAACGATCCAGTATAGAAATCAAATTTTCAATATTCATAATAAATTACTTGAAATTTCAAGTGGATAATTGGAAAGATATTTATCCACGACTATTGTAAAATCTGTCCATTGGACGTCTCTGTGCTCGGCCTTAATAATACCCATTAATCACAAGGAAATAATGAGATTATAATTCACTGCTGTCAGATGCTTCATAGATTTAGCTTTCATATAATCTTCTTTAAATTGGCATTTCTTCAGTATTCTTAAGTACTCCAACTAACAAATATGGGCATACCTTGTTAATCGAGGACCAAATCTACTTTCATTATATCAATTATAGCTTTTGTCATTACAAAATATACAATGACCAGTTCTCCAAAAATTTCTCATGCGTCAACCTGACTTTTTCCACGCTTGTCATAGAAGGGTCTTGTCGCGGTCGCCAAATGTTAAAATCTTCAAGAAATATATTCAGTAGTCGTGGATAAAGGTATTTATTTAACACTACTCTCATTACTGTCACATAAAAAAACCCATTCGTCAACTGTGCGAAATTTTATCTCAAGATGGAATGTATCAAAAACAAGCGGATCATCTGATATCTGATGAAATTACAATTAAATATGACCTCAGCATTAGAGTTTTGTGATAGATCATTCACAAAGATGAAACACTATCACCCGAGAGAGAATATACTGCAATAATATTTTTTCGCTGTCGGCAAACATTAATTATCCTTTGACGAATTAATCACAAGGTGTCAACAGGGATATAAAATTAGTAATGCATTTAAAACTCTGGAAATATTTATGATATCACATTACCTCATACTAACACAGAGGATAACTACTTTCTGATTCGCATATTTTTCGATTTATTTGTGAAAAGTAAATTTTCGTATAATCAAGATAAGAGTATCAAGCAAATTCAGGTTAAATTTTTGAAAGGTGAACTCGTAGAGTTAGGTGAACAACTTACTATAATTTGACTGGAATATCCTCGGGAATATCTTGAACATTTTGATAGTTTCGGTGATTTTCTTCCATTTATGATACTGTTTTCAAATTTATTTGATTACTTGGAAATTAAACAAAAAAAAAAAGAAGTGAGGTCTTTAAAATTCAGTGAGAAATAGATCTGTTGAAGAAATGTTTCATCCAGTACGTTGTTTTGAAATTTTCAGCGTAGGTTGAAAATTTCTAAACTTTCAATGGAAGAAATCGTTTCAGTAGTTCTAGTATTATACTCATTTGAGTTGAATGAATCGAATTCATTACGAAAGTCAAAAATTACATGGGGTAATTATCATTCAAATATATATACAATTTTCAGCATAGTCGTGCGCTTGTTCCTAGAGGAATAGCATGCTATCATTCAATGTAAAATCTAATATCTATAGTATCTCATACGGAAAAGTTCATATCGAGCAATGGTCAATAGCGATTACATATCCGCGAGCTTTGTGTGTTCATCAAATATATCATTCAGAATCGTTCCACATAGAGACGAATTCACTTTTTGAGATTACTTGTATTTTGCGTAATCTGTCTGTAAGACCATATAAAAATAACACTATACAAATCTTGTATTTACAGTGAAACTTTCCTATAACAAAAGCGCTAAATCCGCAAAAAAAAATCGTTATAAAGAAACTTGGTTATAGAGAAAATTTGTTTCTTTAGTCGGCAATGTCGCGGTCGACTTCACTGATAAATTTAAGTTTGTCATTCAAACTTAAGCACTTCCTTTCAGACATTTTCACACAACTTTTCACACTAGCGTAATGGTAAGATTGAAACCAAACAGCCAGGGGTGAATTTAAGACTATTTCAGAAGGATCTCTCTGCCCGCCGTAATGATTCAGTAAGGTTGGGATTTACATATTACGTACGTCTGGAAAAATTTCGGAGAAAACCCACCCTTACACCTTCTTACCAATACCCATTCAAAAAGTGATGTTCTTGGAATATTTTATTATATAGATAATTTACTTAGTTTAAGAGGGCGTTTTCAACATGGAATTTGGATTCAAGGTGCAATATCTTATTCGTTATACAGAGAAATTCGTTATACAGACATTCGTTATAGGGAAGTTCCACTGTATTTTCTTAAGATAACATCTCTTAAAAAGAAGACTTTTGCAAAAATAGCTAATAATAAAATAATGAATAATCTAAATAACTTATCAGATACAGACACTTGAAATCATTTTTCTTAGCCCATTGAAATCAATTTATTCAAGAGTTGATGAAGCATATCAATCTGTCAACACAATACTGACGGCTGGATCTTCTGAAAACAAATTAAAAGTCAATTAACCAATCATCTGAAGGGTGACGCTTTGAATTAAAGCTCTTCTTCGAAGTAGAGTTTCAATCAACATACACAATGTGAATTGATTAATTTATGAATTATTTATATCGGAATCTATAATTCATTTCCGTATGGAGATTTGTCACAAGAATATTATACCGCTTATCCTCTCTTATCTTTTGTGGATTTAGACAAAATAATAAGAATTATTTAGAATATATCTACTTTCAGATTATAATACCTATTTTTTTTTCAATCGATTTAATACCTATACCTAATAGCACTTTCACAAGAAAAAATCGAGTTTTCTTTCATTTAGAAATCTCCTAATAAGGGAAAGGACTCTTTTTGAATATTTTCAATTTGTACGGAGAGCTAAATTTTAGAAGTCTGAAATACAGTTACTTCTGAAGGATGAGATATGTAAATTTTCAGGTAAGACAAGAGAATTGAATTCAATAATGAATTTAATAATAGCAATACTTCTTAGAATGTTAAAATTTTAATGATCGTTTACACCATTCATACCAACATAATACATTATACAGTGGAACTTCCCTATAACGAACGTCTGTATAACGAATTTCTCTGTATAACGAATTTCGTACAAGACATTGCACCTTGAATACAAATTCCATGTTAAAAACATCCTCTAAAACGAAGAAATTCTCTCTATAACGAAATATTCAAAGAACATCAATCTTTGAATGGGTATTGGTAAGAAGGTATAAGGATGGGTTTTTTCCGAAAATTTTCCTGACGTACGTAATGAATCACGACCTCAAACTGAATCATTACGTCGGGCAGAGAAATCCTTCTGAAACAGTTTTAAATACACTCCTGGCTGTTTGGTTTCAATATAACCTAAAATTTTCTGTATAACGAAATTTCCTTATAACGAATTTTTTTGCGGATTTAGCGCTTTCGTCTTTCGTTATAGGGAAGTTCCACTGTATATGTATATGAGTAGCGAGCAAAAGCTTCTGACTTCAAGTCAGTGCTTTCTTATTACGCAATCAGACACAAATATTCTCGATGTAATATCAACATTCCTAAACACTGAAGTAGTTCTTCGTCATCACATAGCCTATAATGCTTTTTATGAACATATAAACTCATTGACTCCAATACAAAAGGGTTGAACTCATTCCATCCAATCACTGGTCTTCTTTCATTTCTTTATTTTTACTATTCAGTTTCAATAAGTTAAACGGTTTCAGAGAGAATAACTTTGCCTTTTATGTTATGTGTTTGGTTATGCTTAATTTATTGCCTTCATTAGAAACCTTAGACTAAGTTAGAAACCGTTATTATCGATCATGATAGTCGATAAAATATCGATTCTCGTAAATTTACATCTCATTTTGGATCAAGAAATTATAATGATTACCCCATAAAATTTCAAATTAGTGTAAATTATATTTTTTTATAATCGGGTTGATGTGCTTTCACTCTATTTTGCTTTTGATCCTAGGGAAATTGTACTTTCGCCCAAATGTTTGAATTTTTGTAATTTTGAAGAGAAAAGGGTCTCGAACAACTGAAACATTCTAAAGTCAAGAGTAATTTAATTTATAAAATTTCCGGATAGAGTATGTATATGTAAGTTCAATTCGAATGAAGCATTTTTGCAGAAAAAATATTAAGTTTTTGATAAACAAATCGAATGGTTTTCACACAATATTGTAAAAGATTAAGGAATAGTGCAACGGGCAGTAAAATCTATAATCTAAAATCTAAAAACTTCCAGAGAGGTCGAATCCTTTAATTGACTAAAATAAGATCAATAGTTGAATTCGAATTGTTGTTTGAACATTGTGAACAATTTTGCAAGAGCTACTCAGTATTGTATTTCAGAATTCCTTCAAATAAGATTTCTGATTCTTCTTATTTAGATCCGAGAATTTCTTTAAAAGGTAACATCAATTAAAAACCTGAATATTACTCTTCACAAATAATAAAATCATTAGCATGGATAAATTAAAAACCTAGATATTTCTCTTTACAGATAGATAATAAAATCAGTAGCACGGATTACATTTGTATTGTTACCAGAAATCCACAGAATTAATTTTGAAGCGATTCAAAATATTAATGTGCTCAATCTAATCTCTTCTATTCTCGACTTGTGAATTTCCTTGAAAACTTTAGATACGTTAAATGTTACTGCTCTCATTTGCAGAAATGAAAAAAGTTCCGTTGTCAGAAAACAAGTTTACTGTTTTAAATTGACAGTTTCAAAAACCCGGATTCATCAATAAAAGGATATACAGAAACTGGTCTTCAGATATTTAAATTGCATAAATCTGAATTGGTTAAAATCTTTCATTTTTCACACCTGCTTCTCATCTTTCAATAATTAGGTTTTAGGTTTCAGTTTGTTCGAAGCATAATTTCTTTAGAACGAATTTGAAATGTATATTGAGATAATAATGAAGTTATTGAGGTTCATTAATGGAAAATAATGTTATTGAATACAATTTAAATACAATATGAAATATATTTCTTAGAAGATATTGAATCTGTTCAGCAGAAAAAAGTTTTACTTCAGATCGATCACATAATACAATTCAATACTTATTTTTCTCATAATTTCACCTCCAATTGAGATTTTTTTTGCTTGGAATTTTTTCCTTATCGAGTTCAAAAACTGCTATACAAGTAGTTTAAATCCATATTTGTTTATCTGATATAATCGACTTACCGCCATCAAATTATTATATCACAATATTTTCAAATTTACTATTCGAAATACTCGAAATTTTTGGCATTTGAATGGATGATTTTAATCTCAACTAGATTGAGTACTCGTATTTAGATAAGATAATATTTTGTCAAAATAGAAACATCCTCAAACTTCAATAATCAACAATCAAATTTATAGTTCGTTATAATATCGAAACTGTCGTCTACTGAAAGAAATATCATTCAATATTTCCTTGAGAATCATTATGAATTTCAGTCAGAGAGTTCGATTCCCAAATGCCGCAGTTGACTTCGTTAACCAGCCAAATCGTACAGGGTGTTCCATTAAATATGGCCATTCAAAATTTTTGTTCCTCAATATCTTACACAAAACGAAACTAATCGAAATAAAATTTTGCGGCCACATGCAAGATGTTGCTGATAAGCCTCATGCAAAATTTTGTGACCAAAGTGTAAACAGAACCAAAGAAAATTATTGGAATATTGAAATACAGAACCTCATATTTCCATAACAGGATATCCGATTCGAGTAGAATTTTATTTTGTGAATGAAAATTGATATATTGAATATTCATGCGAAATTTCAAGAGGACCGCATCATCTGAACCATAGAATTCAATTTTTGTCAATTATTGATTTTTTACATATTTCTTTTTTTTAATAATTTCCAGAATATAATTCCGATCGTGCTGAGATTTTGCATTCATATATTTAGCATAAGTCCTAAAGAGAGAGTTATTGCTCCACCAATAACCCGATTTAGGCTTTTCTCATTTTTTTTAAAATAACGAATGTCTGTCTGTCTCGATCTCCTGCTCTGTTATTCCAATCGAAAATTCAAGTTACATCATTACTAATATTATCAGCAGCCTATATGCGTATATTTGCCATTCCATCTAGAACTTCAATGAGCAAATTTAATTCGGACCTCAAATTTCCATACAGAGGTCATGAGTTAACGACCAATTTACAGATCATTTTGATATCTGATATTGAATCAAGTCGTTGACACGTAGAGTTTAAAATAGTTATTGAAACTCCATTGATAGATGTGAGAATAGCGCGCAGCCTAGAAAAGTTATGTCAGAAATCTAAACAACTCAGCCCTCTGTACCAACATAAAGGTCGGATTCATTCCAGAAAAACGTCTAATTTGAGGAATTATGCAAATTAAATATTTTTCATCTGACAAAACGTCTTGACGTAAAGCCAGAAGTATTTTGTGCATACTGAAGTAAAATTTAAATCAAAGTTTTATATCTTGAGAACTATTGATTTCATTCTATTCACTTACTACTTCAACTTTCTTATTCAAATCTTTAACCAACCCTGGAAATTTCGAGATCATAAACACAATAACCGAAAGCAAGTTGAATTCTTTAATTGAAAAGAAGAATCTCTATATTTCATTAACAAGATATCCGATTCCAATGAAATTTATTTTATGGATGAAGTTTGATATGCTGAAAGTTCATCCAAAATTTCAAGAGGATCGCATTATCAGAACCATATAATTCAATTCTTTTAATTGTCAAGTTTTACATATTTCAGTTTATGAATAATTTCCACAATATTATTCCGATCGTGCTGAGATTTTGCACTTATAAAGCACCGGCTCAGGCCTGTCCTCAATTTTTCACGATAGAAATTGATTGGGTTAATGTCAATGACATAGTCTCAAAAAATTGCCACAGAGGATTTGTTTTTTCGAATTTTGGGCAGGGAGTGGTCTCAAATGACTCGGTTGGACTCATTCATGAAGAATCCGTGGTTAATGAAGATTCTGACCGACCGTAAACATACAGACATGTATTATCCCAGATCTAGCGTGAAATATCGATATCTTCCGGAAGAAACTACTACAAAATTTGAAATTTTTAGGGTAGATTCAAGATTTGAAATGGAAAGATGAATGAATGAATAGGTTGAAACCTGGATGTTTAAATTGGATTAATCGTTTTCACAATATGAACAAGCTCTCAAAAAATTCTGACTGCACATCAGTGTTTTTTTAATTTAATTCCTACAAGTAACATGTCATACACCTTTTTCATGACGACTTTGTGGTGGTATAGTGACATGGAAAAGAACTAATGATTCCACTAGAAATGGAAGACGAAAGCTTATTTCGAATTTATATATTGATTGACTTATTTATAGCTAGTTCCCATCAATAATCAGTTTTTCATCAACTGATTGCTTCTGAGTAATTCTAAGCTTAATTTCGTGATAATGGTATTATAAATTACCATACCATCATCCAGAATTTCTCGTCATAATCATGGATGACCTACCGTTAAAGAAATCTTGTCTATATAAGAAATAATTGATTCTCGTAAACAAGTTATTTATTTGTACCTAATTAATCAACAGTGAAAAAACAAACATCATGTTTCATAATAATTCTTATGGAAGAATCTTTCACATCATGAATGATGATACCATCTAGAATTTTTCTGGGTAATAGCACGTTGAGAGGTTCCAGAGTTCTATAGAGTTTTATTAGCATTTCAAGTGGGCGTTTGAGATTTATATTGGGCAATAAAAGAAATATGCTCACTGGTGAATTTTATGATGATTAGCATCAATAAGTCATTCCGAAATATCGAGTGAACTTGTACGGAAATGATTTTTGTTCAGCTGAGGATATTAGGAATTTTTTCATGAATATTCAATGCTAACATTGTTGTAGAAAGTAACATCACCTCTGAGAAAAATTGACAGAAGAAGAATGGTTGTTTACCTTTTGGTCAAATCTTGCCAGTTGAATTCGAAAAGCGTTTGTGCGTTTGTTCATATTCGGAAAATGTTGATTTATATACAGATTGTCCCGGAAAATGTGGGAAATCTCTCGTATTCAGATAGAACATAAAAAAAAGATGACAAGTTCCCATAATTTTTTTTTCTAGCGGCCCTCCCTACGAAGATACGACCTCCTAAATGACGCCACTGGAAATTCATTTTAGTGGAATAAATTTCAAACTACATACTCGATAAAATTTAATGAAAATTACTTCTTTCATTATTTTTTTTTTCGAAAACGGTTCATTTTATCGACACTGAACCAGAGTACCTTTTCTTTAGCTTAATGGTATCCAAATTTGTTTTTTTAGCACCTTGTCATACAGGGTGTTCAAAATGTAAGCATTAAAATGTACAATCCAATCCGCTCCTGGTAAACTGAACAAGCTAATTGAAATTTGAGTGCGGTGATTTAAAAGGTCCCTAATAATATTAATCATATCAAACTATATCGAGTAGTTCTGCAGAGGGAAAATTAATCCATAAATAGTGTTTTATTTCAAGTGACTCACAAAGCATTTTCCATCATAGTTGGAATTGAGGATTAATGTGGTGATTCGTTTATGCGTAAGCCTCAATTTTTATGAGAAAATATATTAAATATAGTAATAAAATGAGGATTTAATATCCTATGGAAAGTTCCAAACGATGCTCGAGGATATAATTAGGATATGCTCGATCGTATTGATATTCCATAAAATGAAAATTTTATATCAAAACAAAATTATTTCAATTATAACATCACGTAATACTACCTACTTAATTGAATTTACATAATGCAAGATTGCAAATCTTTCCCAAATTATCACTTGTTCCATACATAATTCACTATACTTATACATATAGTAATGTGAAGAATGGTCTTTATCAAGGTTAGCTTTAAATGTTTTATGACCAGTAATGAAAATAACAAATAACTCTGAGTAAAAATCGAATGGTACTAAGCGAATCAATGAGTTATAATGGCCAGACTGTTACATAATGTAATGAATGGAGCTATTAAAATGATAAGAAATTGACATTTCATAGTATATTTCTTTCCATCTATCTGAATGTGCCTGGCTTGTAGAAGCATACGGCGTAATTACAATATTTTCAGTTTTTTAGCGCTCCTTCTACTTAAACGAGGGCTATATCGTCTGTAATTTTCAAATTTTGAGCCGAAAGTGGTCTCAAACGATAGGGTGCGACCCCCTGATGATAAATTTGTGGTCAAATTCAATTCTCTCGTGAGGCCGACTGTTCGGCGGTCGGTCCGTTAGCACGATAAATTTCGAAGGGATTGTCCTAGATACTAGAAATTTTTAGGGTGAGTTCGGTTCCCAAATGCCTCAGTTCGTTAATCAGCCAAATCGTACAGGATGTTCCATGAAATATGGCCATTCAAAATTTTTGTTCCTCAATATATCAGACAAAACGAAACCAATCGAAATGAACTTTTGCGGCCAGATGCAAGATGATCATAATAAGCCTCATGCAAAATTTTGTGGCCATAGTGTTAACAGCACCATAGAAAATTCAATTGGAATATTGAACAAAAAGGATCACTATATTTCCATACAAAGATTTCCGATTCGAGTGAAATTCATTTTGTGTATGAAGATTGATAAACTGAATGTTCATGCAAAATTTAAAGAGGATCGCATCATCAAAACCATATAATTTAATTTTTTCAATTGTCTACTTTTTACATTTTTCAGTTTCCGAATAATATCCAGAATATTATTCCGATCGTGCTGAGATTTTGCATTCACATATTTAGTATCAATCTCATGTCCTATACAATGGGGCAAAGGGCTTTCTTAAATTTTTACAATCATTTTTTTCTCAATATATTCGAGAACCAACATTCGAAGATTTTTTACGTGGTTGGCAGAATTGAATCGAAGAATTCAGTTTCATTATAAAGGTGAAGACTCGCCTAATGGATTCAGGTTGTAAGCTTTTATCACTAGCAATGTCGGGAACTTTACTGGACCCATAAGAATTCAAGATCCCTTTGCGATATTCTCATTTACTTAAGAAGAAATCTCTTCAACCAGTTCCAGAAATATTCTCGAAGCTTGCAAACTTTTCGTTGAATTGAATATATTACTTATCTGCCGGAATATTTTGAGGCCGCTGTTCGGGTTCAATGAAAAGAAGACACACGAGTTACGTTTTCTTATTCATTGAATTCAAATTAAATTGATACATATCTATCGCAACATTTTTCAAACAGCAAACTAAAGCGAGTAATATTCACACAAATAAGATAATAGAAGAATATTACAAAAATTCTCTCATGCACCATGAGTGCTGATGGCAACAACAATCCGAGTCGAAGACTAGAATTTTTGCAACTGCTCGAATGATTTTTGTTGAAAAATATTACTTTCCATTTTGTTTTATCGACTTTTTTCAAAGGAAGCCCGAATGGTATTTGACTATTTCATGATTGACAGATTATTCTGCATGCAACTATGTGTCCGTTCACGAAAGGTTGAGTCGTCAGTTGGCCATGGAAATTTGGCATATTCCACTGTGTATATCAAAATTTTGGGTTATGTTGTTCTTTTTCTTGTCAGATTGATACGCAATGTTGTCAATTTTGCATAAAGTTCTCTGATAACTCGCAAGCTCGCCGGACGAGGCCGGGTACATCCGGCAACGTTGACTTCATTTCACGTTATGACAGCAAATACTGCCAACTTCAAATAAATAAACAAACGCCTACTATGCGCTCAAACTTTCGTGAACGGACTATAGGTATTAATTTGATAACTCGAAAAAACTACTGATAGCTGCTGTCATTCAGTTTTTCCATCTAGAAATCATTTGTAATTCAAAATTGCGCGTTTCTGATTGGTCGAAATTAAAATGACGGATAAAGTCGAACAATAGTTATTTATTATACAAGGGAAAAAAGTAGTAGATTTTAGCTCGAGGTTATATTGTCTCCCGACGCGAAGCGGAGGGAGACAAAAGGCCGAGAGCTAAAATCTAATATTTTTCCCGTGTATAATACACTATTTTTTTCTGTGACAGGAAAAAGGACCATTTAATAGTGAAAGAAATATAACTGTTCACGAAATTACTTTTTTTCCCCGGGAAAAAAGTGAGTACTTTTTTCCCGGCTACATAGAGAATCATTTTTTTGACAGGGAAAAAAGTAATTTCGTAAAATAGTATATTATATTATAAGGATTAAAAGTGCATATTTTTTTTACGAGCAATAGTTGCAGTTGCGAGGCGCAGCCGAGCGAATGCAAAGTTGCGAGTTAAAATAGGCACTTTTAGTCCGAATAATATATACATACTATTTTTTCTCCAACCAAGTCAAAATTACAATAAAATTGGTTTCAGTCAAAAATCGTTAATAATTTGGTTATAAATTTGAACACATACTAATGACAGTGATTGTCAAGTAGACGTCAAATGCAATTACTTTTAATCCAAGGATTAAACGTAGCGTTTTTAATCCTAGGATTAAAAGTGTTGCTAGTAACGAGAGAATTTTTGTACGGTAAGGGAATTTATGACTTTTTCACCTGAAAATAGTACAAAAATGTCAACATTTTTTGATGGTTGGGGAAAAAGTCATATTTTGTGACCTGTCAAGAGATATAAAATGTCACATTTTTTTCCCGTCACAGAAAAAAAATGCATTTTCAATGCCATAAAAATTGAAAATGCTAGGAGAAATTTCCCCTACATATGTATTACCGGGCAAAAACCATCATTCATTCACCTTTATTCAAACTATTCAGAAGAAACAACCGAAATATTCCGATAAATTCATTGAATTTGCTAGGAATTCCGGAATGATCTCATCACTGACGGAGAATAACTGCGGTAAGTTTAGCATTTGGAAACTATACTAGTGGTTCTGGCATTCATTGAAATTCATAGAACATAAACACATAAAAATTCGAAATAACGACTAAAGCTCTGAACGCTTAATTCGTCTATTGAAATTTTAAACCTCAAGTCGATCGTTAACGGTTTTAACAGCTTCCAAGAATATCTTTCTCAACTCGGCTGTCTGAAGAAGTCTTCCAAAGCTGAGGGTTAGGAGCATTATTTTTCTGGACAAGAAATTTGTGTGCAATTCGAATGAATTGATTATTATTGATTGTGAAGAAAGAGAAATCATTTCTACTGTGTGTTCCGTGTTCCTCAACAGATCACTATTTTTTAAAACCATTTTCACTGAATCAGGATATATTTTCTTTTTCTGGCGTACAAACAATTTTATTCTTTTCGCCATTTGACTAAAACGATTTTTTTGACCGGGTTAAATTTATTCAGAAATGTGAAGAAATCTCTGAAGCTCATTATGCTCATTGTTGTCCATTTCTTGCTTTCAAAATAAAACCAATGGTTCCCAGGATGATCGTATTTTAATTATTATTTTCCTCTTCATATGACCAGCTCTCAATTTTTTTCAACGATCTTTTTACAATTTTTATTTCTATTTCTTATTTTCATTCGATTCTTGTTCAATAATATAGACTGAATAGTTGATGCCGTGAAATTCTTGATAATCAATGTGTTGAGTTATTGAAATACAGTATGGAACTTACCTACAACGAAGGTCTATATAACGAATTTCGTACAAGACATTGCACCTTGAATTCAAATTCCATGTTAAAGACACCCTCTAAAACGAAGTAAATTCACTCTATAACGAAATATTCAAAGAACATCACTCTTTGAATGGGTATTGGTAAGAAGGTATAAGGGTGGGTTTTTTCCGAAAATTTTCCGGACGTACGTAATAAATCTCGACCTTTAACTAAATCATTACGGCGGGCAGAGAGATCCTTCTGAAATAGTTTTAAATACACCTCTGGCTGTTTGGTTTCAATCTAAACATTACGCTAGTGTGAAAGTGCGAAAATGTCTAAAAGGAAGTGCTTAAGTTTGAATGATGAACTTAAATTTATCAGTGAAGCCGACCGCGACATTGCCGACTATAGAAACAACTTTTCTGTATAACGAAATTTCTTGATAACGAATTCTTTTCGCTGATTTAGCGCTTTCGTTATAGGGAAGTTCCACTGTATTTTATTTATATTTCAATATAGACAGGAAAGTTAAAAAAACTTCGGATCTTGAATTATTCATGAGTTCTGTTGAAAAATCGAAAATAACAGACATCTCACAAAAAATTGAGCAAGCTGTTTGTTGGCAAAACTTGCAAAAATAGAAATTGTCTTCTTCTTGCTTGAATTAAGATCAACTGCTATTTTGAATCTTGTTTAATTCTGATCGATTGCGAGAAAACGGAAGTCAGTAGTGAATGATTGCGATACTGAAACATTAAATCAATTGTTTGAATATTTTCTATTGCGAATTGCGATAAATCACCAATCGATTGAATCAATGAATGTAACTCCTATATTCATTCACTATTATTGTCGGATGTATAGAAAGTGTGAATTTTATTGATTTAAATTAAAATATATTTTGCCCTCAAGGACGACAAAATATGATTAATAGTATCGGTTGAATGAATTAATAGATTATTTGTATATTCTTCACTTTGAGCGTTAGAAATTTGACGGCTTATATAAGATAGCGCAGAGAAAATTTACATTGTATCTATTTTTATAAATGTGTGAATTGATGTAGATTTCGTCGAATATGACTCGAAAGAAGTCTTGTAAAATTTTAGTTCTATTCACTTCAGTGATTAGTGAGCACTGTGTTTGAAAAGTCAGTCATTACTTGAAAAAGATACAAAAGGTAACATAAATATACATATTACAGTGAAACTTCCCTATAACGAACTTCTGTTTAACAAATTTCTCAGTATAACGAATTTCGTATACAAGACATTTCACCTTGAATCCAAATTCCAGGTTAAAAACACCCTCTAAAACGAAGCAAATTCTCTCTATAACGAAATATTCAAAGAACATCACTATTTGAATGGGTATTGGTAAGAAGGTATAAGGGTGGGTTTTTTCCAAAATTTTTCCGACCTTAAACTAAATCATTACGGCGGGCAGAGAGATCCTTCTGAAAGCCCCTGGCTGTTTAGTTTCAATCTAACCATTACGCTAGTGTGAAAGTGGTCCGAAAATGTCGAAAAGGAAGTCCTTATGTTTGAATGATAAACTCAAATTTATCTGAAGTCGACCGCGACATTGCCGACTATAGAAACAAGTTGTCTGTATAACGAAATTTCTTTATAACGATTTTTTTTGCGGATTTAACGCTTTCGTTATAGGGAAGTTCCACTGTATATTCTTCCTATACTCTCTTCAAACATATTTCGAATCATTTGAAATATGAATTTCAGTTAGAACCCAGGCGATATGAAAATTTCATTGATTTTCAATTAATAATGAAAATGCGATTTATATACTGGTCAATTCAAACGACGTACCATGATGACGTACGACCAAGCATTATTAGTTGGGATGTCGATTCACTTTGAAATGTTTTTCAACATTCAACCAATCAAATGGATGCTAATGCGTACGTCACTCTCAACCGCCAATTCTGATCGATCGAATTGGCTTGCTCATTTCGTTGGTTTTAATAATTTTTTCTCGAAAACCTTATTACGAATAATCGCCATGATTTTCTGGGGGCCTCTCATTCCTAATACTGGGTGGTCAACTAAGGAATTCCTATTCAAAAGGGCTCTAAAATTGTTTTGAATAGAAATAGAGAATTGAGGTTGGTCTTGAACGAAGGAGGTGTTCATGGAAATTCAGTCGCCATGGTTCGCTGGACGGGTAAGGAGCGTTCATTTTGTGTGCACGCTTATTACCGAAATCAACATTTTTTTCTCTGTTGAAGCCCATTTTCATCTCAACGGCTATGTAAACCAACAAAATTTCCGATATTGGTCTACAGAAAACCCCAAAGAGAAACATGAAACTCTATTGCATAGTCTGAAGGTCACAGTTTGGTGTGCAATACACGCACAAGGCATTATTGGGCTGTACTTTTTCGAAGACGTACGCGGCCGAGAAGTAACAGTGAATTCTGATCATTATGTGGATATGTTGAACAATTTTTTTTAACCAGCACTTCAAGACTTTGATGGATACAATCGGGACATTTGGTTTCATCAAGACCACTTGTCACACTTCAAATCGGTCTTTACCTCTTATTAAGACGCTTTTTCCTGAGAAATTGATTTCTCGGCGTGGAGACCTTTCATGTCCCCCCAGAAGCCCGGACTTGACACCTTGCGACTTTTACTTATGGAGATACCTCAAAAGTGTAGTCTACAGCAACAATCCTCGCACTCTAATTGCGTTGAAGGAAAATATCCGTCAGGAAATTCAAGCAATCGGTCCAGAAACTTTGCGACGTGTTTTTCTAAATTTGGGGGTTCGACTCGAAGAGTGCCAGCAGAAAAACGGTGGACATTTGGACAGCGTAATTTTTAAGAAATGAATTCTCAAAGAGCTGAGCATTATTTGTAGAAAAAAATTAAAATTGACCTTCTCTTCCCTTTTAAATCGGAATTCCTCTGTTGACCACCCAGTACTATTTTCTATGGAAACGCCCATTTCTTTCAGGGTCACAACCAAATCAATTTCAATAATTTTTTTCCCGAAAACCAGGCAACGAAACAAGAAACGGATAATCTTTATAATTTTCATTATTTATAAAATGATTTTTCTCTCTCATTCCTTTCCTCTTTTCTCTTCTCATTTCAAATGATTGGCGTGATAGATTATTAAAAAAATATTTCTGCGGTTTCTTTCATCTGAACAGTTTCACTCTGGAACCAATTATTACAAATAAAAGAAAAGTTTGCCAAAAAAAATTAACTAGTTACTGAATAATTAACTGTTTCGCGAAGTTTGACACACTAATTGTCCCAAATATTTTGCTATAGAGTATCGAAAATAGTTCAAATAACTTCGTTGCACTACCAAATCCTCGAAGACAGTTGTTTGATATTTTTCAAAGAAAAGCTTCGTTAACTGCAGATGAATGGTTTAGCATTCATACAATTCTGGTTCATTAGCAATTTCGAGTACAATACTAAAAATATGAATGTCGGTACACTGCCCCAGATAAATTAAGGATATACCGATGAACTCGATATGTTTTTGTTATAATCTATTCTATTTTAAAAAAAGTGAAATTTTGTTATGTTGTTCTCATCAATCATATGAGCAACTGAATTTTTGAAAAACTTCCCTCTTATTGGATTTGTGATTTGCTCCTTTTTTCATCATGACCTTCACTATAGTCCGTTCACGAAAGTTTGAGCCGTCGGTTGGCCATTGAAATTTGGCATATTCCACTGTGTATATTAAAATTTTAGGTTATGTTGTTCATTTTCTTGTCAGATTGATACGCAATGTTTTCAATATTGCATAGAGTTCTCTGATAACTCGCAAGTTCGTCGGACGAGGCCGGGTACATTCGGCAACGTTGACTTTATTTTACGTTATGACAGCAAATACTGCCAACTTCAGATAAATAAACAAACGCCTAATATGCGCTCAAACTATCGTGAACTGACTATATGGAATATTTATTCCACAACGATGAGGCCTTAGTTTTCGGACTTTTCAGAAATATGCCCTTAGAATTTTTCGTGAAAATTTTGTACTATTTACTTAACTCAGCAAATTGTTTCTCATATAAATATCTTAATTTTTATGAAAGAAACACATCATCCACTATACAGAAATCTTGAGCTAGAAATTAGCTAGGTACCTCAAATGATGTAATGTTTTCAATCAATAAAGATTCTTCTTTTGCTTTCGCTGTTATAATTTTTTCGTTTCTGTGAGCACGATTTCTTTGATACCTCTATATATTACGTTAATCTCTTATATTCTTATTTCTTTTCAGGAACTATTCATGACGTCGACCATTATCGATGATAAATGACTTGAAGTGACATTTTTCGAACCCCCACCATCTAGAATGAAGACTGTATTTATTCTGTTATCATTATTTACAGGTAAATCCACTTTCAATTACATATATATTCATGAAGTGATAATACCATTAATCAACATCATTAAAATATGTACCATTGTTTTTATTTTCGACCATTGCTCAAACTTAATAAATGATGAGCTCGATTCGAATAAGATGGGAAAACAGCATTTGAGTGAAGTATTGACGTTCTTTAGGTCCCCTCAGAAAAAATGAATTTTATACAGGGTTTTTCAATTTGGGTATTATTGAATAATACCTATTATCCAAAACCTACCTTTTGGTGTATTTTGCTGAGGATCCACAGATAACAGTTTAGCTCTCTGTTTCGCCCTATTTGGGCTTATCAGTGCGTAGATGACCCAATGAAGGGAAATAGCTGTCTGTAGGTACTCGGACGGATATTACCTACTTCCTTGTAAGTTCTTTGAACGTTAACGGAACTAGCTCCAAAGTATAACTTTCATATAAGTTTATTTTCATCGATTAATATTTTTCTTCACTTTGATATTTTGAGCCCTTGTTCTACTTAAACGAGTGCTATATCGTTTTGCCCAAATGTCTTTAATTTTGCGGCCGTCCGGCTGTCTGTTAGCACAATAACTTTCGAAGGGATTGTCCTAGAGACTTGAAATTTTCAGGGTGAGTTCGGTTCCCAAATGGCTCGGTTGAGTTCGTTAACCAGCCAAATCGTACAGGGTGTTCCATAAAATATGACCATTCAAAATTTTGGTTCCTCAATATCTCAGACAAAACGAAACCCAATTACATATATTTATATTATTTAATTGTATTAATAAAAACCTATGTTCAATATTGAAAATTTAATCAAAAGGGCGTTTGTGTACTGCGACCGCAGGGCTCTATTGTGCCCCGAATGCAGTGACATCTACAGACAGCAGTTTTGCCTTATTGGGGCCCATCATAACAGCTGCCTGTGGATGCTCTGGAAGATATTACCTCCTTGTATGGTTTTTGAACGTTGACGACACCAACTCCCGAGTACGAGTTGGATATAAGTAAATTTTTATTGATTAATATCATTCTCTTCTTTAATAGTTTTTATTTTTTCTTTAGTTTTACCCATTAAACCTATCTGTATATAATATTGACGTATTTTGACGAATAACTCTCTATTCGTTTCAGTGATTATTGCCCAAAATGCTACCAATCCTTCAGTTCCTACTAGAAAGATATATGTATGCCCTAAACATTTCGTAAGGGTTGGAAGAAGGTGTTATTTCTTCAGTAGAAATGCAGCTACTTGGCAGGATGCTTTCCACAAATGTCAGGATCGACAGAGTAATATAGCAATTATAAAAACAGCTAACCAAGACAGAAGGATAAGAAAAATCTTGAGTAGACCAACACATGGTAAGTAAAGATTATATTTTCATTAACTGAAAACCCTCGTGAAAACCTAACTGTCTAAATAATGGACGTTGTTCGAGAGCTTGAGAAATCCAACTAATAGTAAAAGAAACAAATACAGGGTGTCTCATTCAAAAGTGTCCACCCTCAATAACTCAACAACGAATTAGAATTTATGAAAAAACTTAAGGCGTTTTTGAAAACTTACTCAGGGTTACTAACTCGATCTATTGGGTCACATCAGGTTTAGGATTTGAAGTGACAGTCGTATCAATAACATAACCAAATATTTGATGGATTTACTATTTCAGTTCCAGTTTATTTTCGGGTTGTCTCTAGCTTTGCTTGCATTTATTGGCTTTTGTAAAATATTTCCCATAATTTCTGGTGTGCCCTTCCATGTTTGATGTTATTTTTGAGTACCTATGTAAAAGAAGTAAAAAATTTATTTTTTAAGTTCCAGTTTATTTACTGATTGTCTTCAGCTTTGCCAAATTAGATTTATTGGCTTCTGTAACATCTTTCTTATAATTTCTGGTGTGCCCTCGCATGTTTAATGTTATATCTTTGAGTAGGTACCTATATTAAAGAAGTGAAGAAGGCTTTACCTTTAACGCAGAAAGATCTGCATACAAAGTTATGAAGAAGTTGTTCCACATTTTTTCTCGGGTTCTTCGCACATTTGTTTTACAAAACTGCCCGCTTTTCCTATTCAAATTCCTGAGGGTGTTGCAACCATCTACAGAGGGTTGCTAGAAGAAATAAGCTTTGTATCCCTGAACTTGTTCCACTGTCATAAAAAATCGACCTGTCTGAGTGTCAGTTGCAGGAACGTCCATTAAAATTTAAAGGTCCATTAAACTTTTAATCCTCCATTATTACAAGGAACTAATGGAGGATTAAGGGTTTAATGGACCTTTAAATTTTAATGGACGTTCCTGCAACTGAGCATGAGTGTTTTCACAAATTCTGAATTCAAGTCCAAGAATTATTGGGGGTGGACACTTTTAAATGAGACACCCTGTATTGTTCCAGTTATCTGTTGATATTCAATGACAAGCTGCTTCTCTAGGAACAAATGTAAAAAAACAACATAGAAAATGGAATAATTATACTCAAAAATTTAAAAATTTTAAGAGTGCTCAATTAATGTTCTCAAACATAATAAAATTGTTATGCTAAAAGTGCAAAACCTACTTCAGTTCGATGTATCATATAAATAAATATTATTAAATTGTCGAAGTTCACTACTTCCAGTTTTTTACATATCATATAATACTTCTGATCTGATAACCGTCTCATTAATGTGCCATTCATTAAGCGATTGAACATTCTCTCACTATCAATTTGCATAATACTTTCGTTAGAATAGATGTCTATGAACGCAGCCGTCCAAAAATACCTACCACCGTGCCAGGTTCATTATCCATTTGAATAAACAGAAAGTGCAATTAAATAGATCTTGATAAATATTTTGTTGAGATTAGCGACATGGAACAATGATAGTATTATGTTTCTCCGTACAGTTGTAGATGCAAATTCGGTTGGAAGGATAGCATGTAGGCTTAAATTTCTGACTAGTTAGAACTAGTGAAGACTGCAAAGTTGATTTAAATGAGTTACAGTGGAAGTTCCCTATAACGAAAGCGCTAAATCCGCGAAAAAATCCGTTATAAAGAAATTTCGTTATACAGAAAATTTGTTTCTATAGTCGGCAATGTCGCGGTCGACTTCACTGATAAATTTAAGTTTATCATTCAAACTTAAGCACTTGTTTTCAGACATTTTCGCACAAATTTTCACACTAGCGTGGTGGTTAGATTGAAACCAAACAGCCAGGGGTGTATTTAAAACTGTTTCAGAAGAATCTCTCTGCCCGCCCTAATGATTTAGTTGAAGTCGGGATTCATTACGTACGTCCCAAAAAATTTCGGAAAAAACCTTCCCTTATGCCTTCTTTCTAATACCCATTCAAAGAGTGAAGTTCTTTGAATATTTCGTTATAGAGAGAATTTACTTCGTTTTAGGGGGCGTTTTTAACATTGAATTTGGGTTCAAGGTGCAATGTTTTGTACGAAATTTATTATACAGAGAAATTCGTAAAACAGACGTTCGTTATAGAGAAGTTTCACTGTATTTTCCTTTTTCAAAATTCGCTAAATTGAGTAACACACTTTGACCTGAGTTGTCATAAGTTTTTCATTATTTTCTGAGATTGAAATTGATATGTGGTTTTGTAGACAATAGGTACCTGTTCTCAAACATCATCGCTGTTATACGGCAAAATTAATTATTTCATATTATTTCGATCATTAGAAAATAAGAAAAACAATGTAAGAAATGCCCCCGAGTTGCTGCTTTTGAGAGCTCGTTCCTTGGTGGGACACTATCTGTCAGTTGCAGGAACGTCCATTAAAATTTAAAGGTCCATTAAACTCTTAATCCTCCATTATTACAAGGAACTAATGGAGGATTAAGGGTTTAATGGAGCTTTAAATTTTAATGGACGTTCTTGCAACTGAGCATAAGACTATTACCTCGAAATTTATATGAGACTAGCGACTGAAGCCAAATATATAAATGCAGAATCTCAGCATAATTAGAATTTCATTCTGGAAATTATTATGAAAACGAAATATGTAAAAAAAATATTAAAAATTGAATTATATGGTCCTGATGATGCGTTCCTCTTGAAATTTTGCATGAACATTCAGTATCTTATTTCTAAAAACTTTATAGGTTTTCACTCCCAGTCGCTGAAACAGAAATAATTGAAAAAATTTTAATTGTCTGAAGAAGGTGTCTGATATAGACACCGAAACGTTACATAATCCTTTTCATTTAATTTCTTTTTCAGTTTTACTTATAGGCATCAATTTTTTTCAAGATCAGTTTGCTCTAGACAAATAAGTGCAAAGATTCTCGCAGGATCTTAATCAAAATGTTTTAATTATTTCTGTTTCAAAGACTGGGAGTGAAAACCTATAAAGTTTTTAAGAAATGCAGAGTCCTCCCAGAATATCTTTCAATCGATTTTCGGTATATCACTTTTCATTCTCAAAATAAATTTCACTCGAATGGGATATTCTGTTATGAAAATATAATGATTCTCCTTTCAATATTCCAATTGAAATATCTATGGTTCTGTTAACACAATGGCCACGAATTTTTGGATGGACCCTCAGTATTTCGATCCACTTTCACTAAATAAATTTCACTCGAATCGAATATATTTTTATGGAAGTTTCTTAGTTTCTATATTCCAATTGAATTTCCTATGATTTTGTTAACACTATGGCCACAAAATTCTGCATGAACATTCTGTGTATTAATCTTCATTTATAAAATAAATTTCATTCGAATCGGATATTTTTTCATGGAAATATGAACTTTCTTTTTTACAATATTCCAATTTAATTTTCTATGATTCTGTTCATTCCATGGTCACAAAAGTCTGCATAAGGCTTGTTATGAGCATCTTGAATCTGGCCGTAACATTTCATTCCGATTGGTTTCGTTTTTTCTGAGATATTGGGGAACAAAACGATATAGCAAAAAAAGAATTTGTAGTGTAGAAAGAAAAGTATGAAGTTATTGAAAATTTGGGAGACACTAATTGTAATTTGATGCAATAATTATGAACCTACTTTTGAAAACAATTAAATTATATTCCCAATTGATTCGATCGGTTACGTTTTCTATCTCTAACTCTTGAACAAGAAGTAGAGTACCTATTGCTTTCTCAGCACCAGCCTATAAATTGTCCATTCTCGAAATATTCTCGCATTTTCTTCCTAATAAGGCGAAGTTCCGTCAGAGATAAATATCTCAAATTATTAGTCAATTATAATTGTAATATATGTTGGGAAGGACTGTAACCGATGGGTGAATAACGAAAAATCCACCACATTGGTATTCGTTATAGTAAATAATCCACTTAATTGACAGCAAATTCAAACCGATGGATAACTACATAACGGCATACTGAAAATATTATATGTATATTGAACTGATTAATGAAGAATATGTACCACTTAATAAGCCATTTACATGTTTTCAATAGATATAACATAGAAGCAGTTCATATTTAGATGTATGTTTTACATGATAAACATTATACCTAATATGATGATCACTATAATTCGATATCATAAAGATTTTATTTGTTTCTCATTTGTAAACGTCAGTTTCCAAAAACACAATATTAATCAAGGAAGTTTATTTTTTCAAGTCACTAACTTGTAAAATTGACAGTTAACTTGTAAAACTTTTACAAGTTAGTAGTATTATTTATATTGAAAGTTGTCAAGTACTTGCTTCTAATTTAATTTATTCTTCTAATCTCAGAATTCCTGGAACAAATGTATTTCTCAATAAACGTTCTCAAACTAGGTATTCAAAAACGATATTCGTGCCTTGTTTTATTCGTATCTATTCGCTTTCCTTTTCACGTACTTGCTTCTCATTTCATTTATCCTTCTAATTTCATCGTTCCTGAAACAAATATTTTTAGTAATAAACGTTATAAAAGTATTGAAAAACGATATTCATACCTTGTTTCATTTGGATCTGGCCTTTTTCGTCAGAAATTAGCAAATATTCTCGAATGACTTCCCTCTCGTAAAGCCACTGACAGTTGTCATAATTTTCCGATGTCATAAATAATCATAAATAGCTTACGACATTTGCGACAAATTATTGAGACTTTTTCGGAATTTATCTTACCTTTTTACAAACGAGAAACAAATAAAATATAAAACAATACACGCAAGGTAACGGGTTTTACTGGCTCAAGGAGGTAACTGACTCGCCTACGGCTCGTCAATTATATCCTCCATTCGCCAGTAAAAACCCTCTTACCTTGCTAGTAATGTTATATACTATACAGAATACCTTGATAAATATATTTTGACAATTATGATTATCACACGATATTAATAATTATTTCAGAAACGTTGTGCTTCGATTTCTTAATATTTAGGATTATTATTTCACAGTAGAAATGATATTCGTTTTCTTCGACGAGACGTGGTATTAAAAGTTATTGTAAGATATTATAAGACAATCATTATTATGGAAAGATTTCTTGTTGAATGTACTACAATTTATTTAGTGAATTTTCATATTACTTTTACGTTTTTAAGAAAACAAGTAGAAATGGAATTGGTAAAAATACGTTGCACAATAATAATTAATAACAACCAATATTTTTCAGCTATTCACGAAAGATGGTTGGGTGGAATGTACAACTGGAAGAAGATGAAGTGGCTCTGGGCTACAACAGGCAAGCCTTTAGGCTATCAAGGGTTCAACTCGCAGAATTTCACAGAATCCCAGAAGTGGCACTGTATAATTATGGATCCTGCAGTTAATTATAAGTAAGGATATTTTTGTATATTCATTTCACCCGATTATTCGAAGTCCTTCAGATACTAGAGTTCATTGAACTCTGGAACTGGAAGACGAGTTATAGTACAAAGTACAGCTTCGAAAACAGCTCTGACAGTGACACAAAAGCCCCATTGGTCGTACTGAAAAGTTACACTTTCAACAATTTACAATCGATATTGAAATGGTTCACAATTTTTTTTATTACTGGCTGGTTTTCCACAACAAATAAAAAGGTGAATGTACCGGGTTTTTCACTATAATTTTCAACTTTGTTACTGAAGGAGATACAAAAAAATGTTTCATACAAAAGTTTCACGAAATCAACTGAGGTTTTTTGCTATAAGTCGAGAAACTGAAATATATACAGGCTGGCCAATATATTGATGGCAACTTCATTTTTTCAAATGGAACACCCTGTATATTTTTCCATATTTGGTTATCTCTTTTCCCCCTGATAACGAATATGTAACATATGTTGGTCTATCTTTCTTATTCTGAGCACCACAGAGTTTCAAATTTCAATAACCATCTGGCATAGCCTTTTGGAAATTCGTGAATATTTAAGTGGCCGATTTAATCTTTGGATTGGTAATGGCGCACCCATTTTATGGCCACCAAATAGTCCCGATTTAACACCGTTGGACACGTTTTTATTGCCGTTCCTGAAGGAAAAAATTTACTTCAGCAATAAATGACAATCAATGAAGGCGACGAATAATTTAATGATATAATATCAACCAATATTAAACCCATAATTCGGAACTAATCCCGTCAACGCACAAAGAATAATGATAATATTGTAATGATTAGAAACAAATTGTGAAGCTTTAATTTCTGACTTGAATCAGAGCCATAATAATGCTATCAAAAATAGTCTAAACAACTTGAGATAACTATATAAACTATGTGTATTGAATGAAGTTGGTCATTTTGAGCAATTTCTTTAGTTGATGTTATTCTTACCATTGTTTATCATTTTTCATTGGTTAGGTAATTGTTAAGTATTCATTCTAAAATAAAACTTTTAAGTAGATTGTTTGGATATAAAGAATTTCGTAGGTATTTCACATATTTTTTATTCGGTGTCATCATTTCAAAACCTTGATACTCTGAAAATTGAAGAGACAGTGTCCCATTTGAAAAACTATAATTGCATTCAATGTTGTTCACCCTGTATATCTTCCCATTGACGTTATTATAACTCCAAAAATGAGCATTTTCAGTAAACGCACTCTGCCACTTGTAAAATGATTACAGATCTTGGCAGGTAGTTCTTGAAATTCAAAACTCTGTGGTTCTCAAAATAAAAGAGATAGACCAACATATGTTACATATTCGAAACCAGGGGAAAAAGAGCAGCCAAACATTGAAAAATATACAGGGTGTTCCATTTGAAAAAATGAAGTTGCCATCAATATGTTGGCCACTCTGTATATATTTCAGTTTCTGGACTCATATCAAACAACTTCAGTTGATTTCGTGAAACTTTTATAGAAAACTTTTTTTTGTATCTCCTTCAGTAACAAAGTTAAAGGGGGGGGTCAAGTTATAGTGAAAAACCCGGTACCTATAAGAAGAATTTTCTGGAGAAGGAGAAAGCCGAGAGGGAAAAACTCTTTCAGAATCTCCTAGGGATGGATCATTCCACTAAGTTCCTTTGGAACCCTGAAACAGCAAGATCCAAACGATATATGGATCTTGTTAAGAAACAAATACACCTCCTCACTGGCTTTCTTACAGGAAACTGTCGTCTCAGGAAGCACTTTTTGAGGATAGGATTGTCGGACACTGACGAGTGTAGGTTCCGTGGGAAGGAGGAAGAAACCGCCATTCATCTAGTCACGGAATGCTTTGGCATTGCGAGCCTAAGGAGAGAATGCCTTGGCGAGAAACTTGTAAGAGTGAGGAACTAGCCTCGTTGAAGCCTTCACAGATATTGGATTTCATCAGATCTCTAGAATTGAAAGGCGAACTGTGAATGGTGTGGTCAGAACAGCTCTGTAAGGGGGCACAACAGACCTCGAGGTCGCAATAAACTGTAACCCCTTTTTAAACTATAAAAAAGTTCACGGCAGTAAGGTTAACGTTTTGACTGCAGGAAACCAAAATTTCTAATGAACCGAAGATGATATGAGCTTCACAAGTCAGAAAGATATCGTTATAAGTAAACAATTTACTACTGCCAGTTTTGTATTAACCAAACGCGATTGAATTTATTTTTGCATGTATCACCAGAGTAAGGAGTGGTCAAAACATGATGATGACATTACGAAACTCAACCATTTCTTCATTTATATGAACTGAAAAAATATCAAATTGAATCCTTATTTAGAGGTGTTTGGAAATACAGTTGATTATCGACATATTTTTAGATTCTATTCAATTTCATCACCTATATAAATTCCTCTATCACGTACATAACTACATCAGTATCTTCGACATATTAATCAAAAATCAGCCAATCCTTTATGAGAGAAATCTTGACATCATCACACCAATCTCATGTTGCGCAAGGAAAAATGCTAATATTATACTATACCACGACCGTACGTAACGTGGCTACTTACTCATTCATTCTGATTTTTAATCCTCATTCACAAGAAAATGATGACCGTTCTTTGACATTTATGCCTCATTCCTGAATTAATCACTATGGATAGGAATTTTTGGTCATAGGAAACATTCAGTCATAGACAAACTCCGTTTAGTTAGTCTATGCATTCAATCATAAGGCGACGTTTCGATGATATTTTTACACCTTTTCAGGCTTAAAAACAGAAAAAAAGATCACGAACAATAAAATAATATAAAAAACAATTGAAAAAGCAAATGAACTTTCCACTTTTTCCAAGAAAAATCATTAAAATCAAATGGTGGTTCAAATTGCGTTTTTTTTCAAGATTAAAAAGTTAAATCAGTTATGACATTTATGTACGAAAAATAATATCTGCCAAATGTCCTCCCCTTGCAGCTCTATAACCCTAGACAAAAAACATTCAGTATAGTGATTTTCATTCTCATAATTAATTTCACTCGAATTGAATATTCTGTTATGGAAATATAAAGATTCTTCTTTCAATATTGCAAGTCAATTTGCTTTGTTTCTGTGAACACTATGGCCACAAAATTTTGCATGAAGATTCAGTATATCAATGCTTATTCACAGAAAAAATTTCACTCGAATCGAATATCCTGTTATGGAAATATGGACATTTTTCTTTTCAAAATTCCATTTGAATTTTCTATGGTTCTGTTGAAACTATAGCCACGAAATTTTGAACGAACATTCATAATATCGATCTCCATTCACAACATGCATTCACTCGAATCGGATATCTTTTTATGAAAATATAAAGTTTTTTTTCAATATTCCAATTGAATTTTCTATGGCTCTGTTCACACTATGGCCACAAAATTGAATTTGCATTGGGCTTTTTTGGGATAGAAAAACGTTAATAGAAAGTCTATATAAAGTTTATTCAGTAACACAGTGATTATTGTATGATATTGTAAGCGAATGATAAAATGAACAATACGTAAAAAGCGTTATAACTAGTACAAAGACAAGACGTTCACCGGTCGATGGCTTGGGACGAACTAACCACAGAACATAAAATATAAGAAGTGCTATCTGCCTACTAAACCCCTACAACACGCGTGACATTTGAAACGTCAAAAATAAATGGGGCGATTGGATTCTGAGGGGTGGTCGCTTTTTGTAAGAGAGAGGTTCTATGGTTTCGTCCCGAATTTTGACAATGCTCTATGTTCCAGAGAGAGAGAGAAAGAAGATAATATATATTATTTATTTATTTTACTTGCTTTTCCTATTGTTTCGGAATAAAAAGGCAGATTTGAAAGAAAATATACATTATAAAAATAATTATTTTATTAGGCTCAATTGTACAGTACATTACTATTGAATGTTTTGAACTAACAAACATTCATGATCAACCACAGGTCTTACAATTTGAGTACAGTTGAAAAACTTCCGAGCAATCGTTGACAAATCTTGAAGCATTTGTTCATATAATACGTATAGAACATCAACACTTGTATTAAAAAAGTCAAGTTAAGTCACTACACAGTACACAATAACACTGATTCATTCGGAAGGCAAAGATACATCCAAAAAGAGAATGATTACTAAAACCTTATTGCTTATCAAAGAAACACAAAATATAACTTCAATGTCCTCACAAATACTTTCATATTGGCTATATTTAAACAATTATTATAACTTTTTCACTTCCTTCTTCGACTCAAACAAAACAACACACAAACAATAAAAATGGCAGCATTGACAATGACATCGATCCCATTTAAATTTGACATAACATGGATTTAGCTCAGACATACGTCACTGCTTGGCTCCGCCCCCAAAATAAATGGGGAGACGTATGTCCGTGTTGTAGATTTTACTTCTAGCGTTTCACCCCCCTGGAACTAACTAAGCAGCTGCTGACCGCGCCCTTAATTTATCATCGCATCGTAGAGGGAGAAAGCCAAAACATCGCGCCAAAATGAAACCATAGAAGAGGGTGGATTGGAGACCATAGAACCACATTTGTTGTATTCCAACACCCGTCCTCAACAAATGGGGTGTCAATGAGGATGCACCATCAGTCCGCAGTCCTCAGCCATTCTCTGCAGCTTAATTCTATCCAAAGGCTTTGTCAACATGTCTGCTATATTTTTGTTTGTGGGACAGTACTGTAATTCTACTAGATTTTTCTTTTTTAAATCCTTAATAAAATTAAATTTTGTGTCTATATGCTTTGTCCTGTGGCTAAATTTATTATTTTCGATAATTTTCAGACAACTCTGATTATCTTCATAGACACGAAATTTATTATGAGAGATCTCAAAATCACCTAGTAATCTATTTATCCACATACCTTCTTGAACTGCATCTGCTAGGGCATGGTATTCCGCCTCAGTTGATGATAGGGAAACTGAAGCTTGTTTGCGACAACCCCAGCTAATTGTAGAGTTCCATAGCTTGAAAACATACCCGCTGTTGGATTTTCTATCTACCTTCGTACTTGCCCAATCTGCGTCCGAGTATCCTACCAAATTGTTCCCTTCAGTGTTGTGGCCACCAAGTAAAAGTTCATAGTTTATAGTTCCTTTTAAGTATCTGCATATTCTCTTTACCTCGGTCCAGTCCATTTCTGTAGGACATTTGTTGAACTGGCTCATAATTGAGACGCTAGCTGTTATATCTGGTCTGGTGTTGACAGATAAATACAACAATGCTCCAATTAGTTGTTGGTATTTTTCATTGTTCTGCATCAACGGAGTTTCTTCCCTGTGTTTTGATATCCTGTATCTAGAGGAATGTTGGATGGTTTGGCTTCTTGCAACCCAAACCTGGTCAAAATATTCCTGATATAGTCAGATTGATTCATACAGAAATATCCTTCACTATTTTTCCTGATGTTTATTCCCAAATATTTCCTTATTTTTCCAAGATCAGTTAATTCGAAATTTGTCTTCAAGTAGACAGCAACTTTGTCGACGTTTTCTTCCTTTTCTGCTGCAATCAGAAAATCGTCAACGTGTACAATCAAGTAAACTGTATCATCTGTCATCTTTTTGGTGAACAAACATTGATCCTCTTTACTCTGGCTGAAATTATAATCCCTTAAAACATATCTTAACTTTTCATACCATATGTTTGCAGCTTGCTTCAAACCATATATCCCCCTCTCAAGCTTGCAAACATAATTTTCTTTTCCTGCCACTGCATATCCTTCAGGTTGCTGCATGTAGATTTCTTCCTGCAAGTTCCCATTAAGAAATGCTGATTTTACATCAAAGTGTTTGATGGTTAAATTTTTCTTCCAGCCACTGTAAGTAAAACCTTCAATGTTGTTTGTCGAACAACTGGTGCAAATACCTCATCATAGTCTGTGCCAAACTTTTGTGAGAAACCACGAGCTACAAGTCCTTGCCTTGTATCGTTCGACTTCTCCTTTCGAATTCCTTTTTGTTTTATATACCCATTTACAGCTAACTATGTTTGCACCTTTTGGGGCCTCAACAATGGTCCATGTTTTGTTATGTTCCAGAGAACATAACTCTTCATCCATTGCCTTTATCCATTCTTCCTTATCAGGTCTGTTAAGTGCCTGTTTCCTTGTTCTTGGGTCCTCTTTTATTTCTTCAGCTAGACTTGATACATCAAGATAACGACTTGGAGGTACACCTCGATTCTTTCTCGTTGACCTTCTGCATTCTGGTTCGTCCTGAAGTTGGTCCTGCGCAGGTTCATCACTTGTATCCCTTTCTGTTGTCACTTCTTTAACAGAAGTGTCTATCTGTGGAAAATCAATTTCAACTAGATTATTGTCAATTTCTTCATCAGTGTTATTATACTTATCAAGAAACACAACATCTCGACTAATTTTTATTTTTCCTGTCGCCTTATTCAAAAGTTTGTATGCTTTAGAATGTTCTGAATATCCTAAAAAAATATATTTTTCAGCTTTAACATCTAGTTTTCGTCGTAATTCCTGTGGGACATGGACATAAACCTCGCAGCCAAAAATATGAAAATAACTTACATCAGGTTTTTTTGAATGCCAAATTTCCTAAGGTGTCTTTTCCCGTGTTCTGGTGGGCAATCTATTTTGCAAAAAATTTGCTGTATTAACAGCCTCTGCCCAAAATTTTCTCTCTAACTTTGCGTCTAATAGCATGCACCTTGCCATTTCTATTAAATATCTTTTTTCTTTCAGCCACGCCATTTTGCTGTGGTGAGTAGGGAGCTGTGTATTGAATTTTTATTCCTTGACTTTTTAGGTAATTTATAAGATCTGAATTTACATATTCCCGTCCTCGATCTGACCTGATGCATTTTGGAACTTTTTTATGCTGTGTTTTCATTTCTTCGATGAAATCTTTAAGATACTTTCCGGCATCGCTTTTTTGTTTTAAAAAGTACAAAAACGTATATCTTGAATAATCATCAATGATTGTCATCACATACCTTTTTCCAGCAGGTGATTCTGTCTGCATAGGTCCACAAACATCTGTGTGTATTAGGTCAAGTATAGCTTGAGTCTTCGTCTCGCTTTCCGTGGGAAATGGTTTTCTTGCCATCTTTCCTTCCAGGCAGTGTTCGCAGATGCTTTCTAGTCCACAGTCCCGAATTTTAATCCTGAAACAAGATCTTTTTTAATTAAATCCTTTATTGCCTTGGTGTCCCTGTGGCCGAAACGCCTGTGCCAGATGTGGTAGCAGTTTTCACCATGCTTCTCAGAGTCCATGGCTGTTTTAGCTCTTTCTGTAACTGTGTCCACCCTGTACAGATCCTCCTGTCTATTACCTGTATATGCTTTTGCTAAAATTCTATCATCTTTCCTGATGTTGCATACATTCTCCTTAAAATCTACTTTATAGCCATTTATAGCGAGTTTCTTTACTGATAATAGACTAGATTTGAGGGATGGTGCATACAGAACATCTTTCAAAAGTATCTCACTCACCTGATCATCAACAAAGCATTTAATGAGTATTGATCCTTTACCTTCCATCCTACAAATCTTATCTTCTTCTGCCAACTGTATGCAGCCTTTCTGCGTTTCATCTAGGTAGTGAAACAATTCTTTTGAACCTGTCATGTGACTTGTGGCACCTGAGTCTACAAACCATCCATTTGAACACTTTACAGAATCCTTACAATACTTGCTTAGAAGTAATTCTTCTGTCGCTTCTGTTGCTACACTGACTCGTTCTTTTTCTTTATTCTTCTGATTGTTCTTCCACTTCTTATAAGCAAAACACTCTTTTTTCTGGTGTCCTGGCTTCTTGCAGAAAAAACATGCTGTATCTTTTTTTTGATGATCCTTTTCTTTGAACTGCACTGTTTTCAGAACTGCTTCACTGTTCCCTGCTGTATTTTCTTTTCTTCGACTGTATTCATCAATAACTCGGCTTTTCACAGCATCAAGTGTAAAATTTTCATTTTTCTGATCTCCTAGAGAAGTAATAAGTGAGTTATATGATTCTGGCAAACTTGTAAGAAGTAACGTTGCTTTAAACTTGTCTTTCAATTCTTCTCCTAATGCATTAAGTTTATTGAAAAGGGTAAGTACCTGTATGATGTGATCTTCAACGTTATCTCCTTCTTGCAGACGAAGATTAAACAATTTTCTGTATAAATATATAATACCTGCATATGTTGACTTTTGATGATATTCCCTGAGTTTGTCCCAATATTCCCTTGCAGTTTTACAATCTTGTATATGTAAAAACTGACTGTCTTCAATGAGAAGACCTATTGATGATCTTGCTAAATCATCCTTATCTTGCCATGCCTGCTCCTTATCTTCTTCATTTGTCTTAAATATGGGTTTTTCCTTACTTACAACTTCCCAGACTTTTTCCCTTATGAGAAGCAGTTCCATTTTCTTACTCCATATTCCGTAGTTATCCGTATTCAACTTCTGTATGGAAGAACGATACATTTCACCCATGTTTTCTGATACACTTAAACACGAAAAGTTCTATACTGCTTGGTAACTTTTTGTTCTCTCGAAACTGTTCATTCACTCACGAAAATAGTCACACAAGGAGAGAGAGAGAGAGAGAGAGAGAGAGAGAGAGAGCCCATAACCTTTTGGGATAGAAAAACGTTAATAGAAAGTCTATATAAAGTTTATTCAGTAACACAGTGATTATTGTATGATATTGTAAGCGAATGATAAAATGAACAATACGTAAAAAGCGTTATAACTAGTACAAAGACAAGACGTTCACCGGTCGATGGCTTGGGACGAACTAACTAAGCAGCCAGTGTTCCCAGATGACGGAATCAACCTTCAGTAGATGTTGCCACGAAAAATCAGTAGGAGCATAGAAATATACTATTCTATGCTTAGTCTATCCTTTAGTCGAATTTTCAAATGATCACGTGATAGTTAGATAGTTATAGTCCGTTCACGAAAGGTTGAGCACATAGTAGGCGTTTCTTTATTTATCTGAAGTTGGCAGTATTTGCTGTCATAACGCAAAATGAAGTCAACTTTGCCGAATGTATCCGGCCTCGTCCGACGAGCTTGCGAGTTATCAGACAACTCTATGCAAAATTGACAACATTGTTTATCAATCTGACAAGAAAATAAAAAACATAACCTAAAATTTTAATATACACAGTGGAATATGCCAAATTACCATGGCCAACCGACGGCTCAACCTTTCGTGAATGGACTATACATGTAACCACAGCTCGCCAAAATTCGACTTTTGTCTGAGATTCTATGAGTTCTGAGATCCTCTTCATAAACAGCAAACCAGTAAAACTTCAAATAGAATTTAGGGTAGGGTAGTTTCATGCAAAATTCATTAAGAAATAACGGGTTTTAAGTGAATTTTGACGAAAACATATTCCATTCATTCAAATAAGCATATAAATGACTCCGGATAATAAGTTGAATATAAAATGAACATTATAATGAAAAAACTGAAACAATATTAGATATATCAATATAATGAAAACAATAAGATGAAAATATTTTTCATTTGAATTTACTCATTCAGTTATCAGATTTCGAGTGGTCATCTGTAACCCCTTCCTCGATTTGTTTTTGGTACATTTTCGACTTGTGGTATTTCAAAATATCTTCTCCAAAATCAGCAGAAAAGCATGTTTGATTATTACTTTTGAGGAAATTTTTTGTGTGTTGATTTTTTCAGTAGATTCGAGGATGCAATCAGTAGATCAGTAGACGAAACCTAAAATCAGTAGATCTACTGATTTTTCAGTAGATCTGAGAACACTGTAAGCAGCTGCTGACCGCGCCCTTAATTTCGCATCGTAGAGGGAGAAAGCCAAAACATCGCGCCAAAATGAAACCATAGAAGAGGGTGGATTGGAGACCATAGAACCACATTTGTTGTATTCCAACAGGCTTGTTATCAGCATCTTGAAGAAAATATGTCTAATGGCCATATTTTATGGAACATCCTATACGATTTGACTCTCTAAGTGTCAGTTGCAGGAACGTCCATTAAAATTTAAAGGTCCATTAAACTCTTAATCCTCCATTATTACAAGGAACTAATGGAGGATTAAGGGTTTAATGGACCTTTAAATTTTAATGGACGTTCCTGCAACTGAGCATGAGAGTTATAGCTATTATTACAACTAGGGAAATATGAATAGTATATTTCCCGAGGTTGTCCTAGTTACATCCCGAGGGCGTAGCCCGAGGGATGTATAGACAACCGTGGGAAATTTATTCATATTTCCCGTGTTGTAATAAATAGTTTTTTTCTGATCGAAACAATATCGTTCTTAAAATGGAAAAATTAATATTATATTGTAAATTTTTGATTTAATTGGATTTTTAACGTTGCTATGGGCCGTGATTGTGAGAATCATGGTTGCTTGTTTTATTTTGACGTCTTGTCAGAAATAAAATTATTGAAATAATGTTGAACTACGTCGAAACTCAAGCGGCGAAAGCCCGTGAATTTTTGATTCCGGCCAAATCTAAAGCTGCCTATAGTAAAGAGTATGAAGGCTTCAGGGAGTGGAAAAGAAAAAGTTTGGTGGACAGTGTCAGCCAAAATATTTTGCTAGCATATTTTGAAGGTTTGGTATGATACTCTGATTCTTGTTCTTTTCAATGTATGATTAATTCATTCCATCTCTAGTTGCAGGAATATTCATCAAACACATTATGGCCAAAATTATCTATTTTAAGATCCATTCTACATTCGAAAGAAAAAACGAATATCAAATTATTCGATGAAATGGAAGTATTATTGTTAAGAACAAAAATAAAGGATACGTTCCCAAAAAATCAGCAGTGTTGTCCAGAGAGCAGATCAAGAAATTTTTGATAGAAGCTCCAAATGACTTTTTTCTGATGTATAAGGTTGCATATTATACGATTTTCAGTAAAATGTGACTTGACGTTTCATATTTCCCTTGGGACAATAAGACTTGACGTTTCATATTTCCCTTGGGATATATGAGTGTGTTATGACATATGGTAACTAAGGCGATATTGCTCATTATTGATTCGATCAGAAAAAAAAATGTTATTGTGCTAACGGACGGCCCCACAGATAGAATTGAGTTTGACCATTTCGTCATCAGGGAGTCTAACCCTATCGTTTGACCCATTTTCGGCTCAAAATTAAAAAATTACAGACATTTGGGCAAAACAATATTGCTTTCGTTTAATTGAATGGTTCACTGGTTCCCATGACCAAAAAGTTCTATCCTTATGAATTTGATGAACAGAATATATTGTTCAGTTACCTAATTATAACCATATTTGTAGGTGGAACACAAGACCATGCATGGAGAAAAAACCATATATCTGCCACACAAAAACGAAAGTGGTTATTCGAAAAAAAGAGGAAGATAAACACTTGAATGATATTTTAATCAGTAACAACGAGATTCGTGGTCCAGCAAATCTAAAAGAATTTCCAGATGATTTGGGTTTGGTGAATCAAAATGACGCACCAATCATACCTTCAAGGCAGAAGAGAAAGAGGAAGAATAAGAATAGGAAAAAGAGAATAAACAACACAACAATATTATTACGAAGACATAATATTCTGAATGCTACAGGTATGCCTTCACATGAAAAGAACAATGAGCCTATGGAAATGATCAAATATGATATCTACAAGGAAAATGTTAAAATTTCCGATTCTTTATATCTGAATCCAATCGTAGAAGAATACAGTTTCGTCAGAAAGAACTGAAGAATATTTTATAATCTTCATTGGTGATCCAAACTAAAGAAAGCATCAAAAAAATATCTCGATTACATTCATTTCATCAAACAACAATTTTTCAATTTGAAATCATGAAAATTCACAGAATATCTCATCTTAACTCATACAAATTTCATTTACTTTCATTTATCTAGTTCCAGACCATAGACTAACTAAACGGAGATTTTTTAGTTTGTCTATGGTTCCAGACGCGCTATGTCAAAAAACAAAACACAAATTTTATATACTGTCAAATGATCATTCATCAAAATGAGGGTATCAAAAGAATAACTAAATGCAAATATAATGCAAAAAGTGTTTCGTTTCGTTTCTTAACTTGGAAACTCATCAGTTATACGAGTGTTGTCAAGTCATATGGCACACTTTATTTGCTCTAAAAGTAAATTGAACAAGTTTTATATTTCATTTCTATTATTATGCATGCCCTTAATTTTTTGTTTTTGATTATAATTATTAATTTGATAGAATATAATATTCGTCTAATTATTTATGATACAATGCCGGTAAAATGATGATATTCATAATGATGAAAATTAAGGGTTTTCCAATAAGAGGTTTTATTTTGATATTCAAAGAAGAATGCCATTTTTCAAGCTAAATGATCGGATCTTTATTTCATTATAAAGAAGAAGCTATGCCGTTAATAGTGGAAAATAACATCAGGGCAAATGACCACCACGACCACGCTTACAGGACCATATCCTTTCACTGAAATTTTCCATAACCAAATCGCAAAGTGGCTGCCGTGTATCCTCGGTAGCCTCACGAATTCCATCTTTGAGGTCTTGAATCGACGCTGGGCTATTGTAGTAGACCTTCTCTATCACATGGCCCCAGAAGTCGCAAGGTGTTAAATCACAAGATCTCGGTGACCAATTGGGATCACCTCTTCCAGAGATAACACGGTCCGGAAACTTTTCCCGCAAAACGATCAATGGTTTCGTTGCTTGTGTGGCACGTAGCGCCGTCTTGTTGAAAGTAAACGTTGTCCAGATCAATACTATCCAATTTCGGCCATAAAAATGCCCAATTCCAATTCCAAATAACGACGAGGAATGGACAAACCTGGGTTTTCTTCAACACTTTCGGCTACAGCAGCAATATTCTCGGTTGTTCTTGAGCGACGTGCACGGGTTTTATTTTTCACATCACTAACTTGTCCGAACAGCTCGAATTCTTCCACCAATTTATTTATTGCGGTCCGACAAGATGCTTTACGACGACCCAAAACTGTTCGAGTTTTACGAACCGATTCTGCCAAATTTTCACAATTTTTATAGTAAATTTTAATGATTTCAATGCGTTCTTGAAGCGTGTATCGTCCCATTTTTATTAAAGGCTTAGTTTCTACTTGTCAAATGTCAAAAAATAGCAGACTATTCAAAATAACACCTCTTATTGGAAAACCCTTCATAAAGTGAAAAAATTACAATCTAATATTCTGTAAATTATCATATTTTAATGAGAGCCTGTATCAAATGAAACCGACTGAAATTCAATAATTATAAATATGATGGGAAAAATGAATTTCAAAATTTCTTTCGAAAAATTGAGGATGATGCATTACAGTTTGTCTATACTTTGCAGATGCCATTTATTGAAAACATTGTGATTTTCTGTTAACTAAGGTAACCATAGTGTTGAGTACTGTAAATATTCACTTGTAGATATATAACTCTCGATTTATTTTTTGTATTCATGTACTTTTATAATCAATAATACTTTATGATACTCGTTTATAATCCTAAATATGAGTTTTCGTTTATTTATTAAACACACCATGAATGGAAGCAATTTTTCCAGTAATATTCAAGGATTCTTAGATGCCATTTTTTTAATTTTGTAGATTTGTGCGTGTATTATTATGTATTGTTTAGAGTATTATTTTTCGAAATAAAATTCATGTAATTTTGGTTGTTTTTTTAATGTTAGTTAGGTAACTGTAATAATTTTCTAGTTATTTGACGATAATGATGAAGTCGTTTTTGTATTATACACATTATATACATATACTTTTGAAGAAAAGACAAATTTTTTAAGGATTCATCAAAAAAAGATTGTGTTTCTTTTCCAGTGGAGCAAGTTTAAATACAACAAAAGAGGTACATAAAAGATAATTTTCAGCTGCGTATATAAATGACTGGTTGTATTATTTAGTAATTTGTAAGCCCGTTTGTAAGTTAGTTGAAAGATTATTTGGGCTGTTTCCATTATCTTGGATTGTTATAACCAACGTTTCAGCAAGCATGCCGCCTTTATCAAGAATTTCCCGTCCACAATCTGAAAGTTAGTTTTCTGGCTCTATATCGAATTATTATAACTAGCGCATTCGCCATTTTGTAGATCGAAACACGAAAAAGTTTGAGGGCATAGTAGGCGTTTGTTTATTCATCTGAAGTTGGCAGTATTTGCTGTCATAACGTAAAATAAATTCAACGTTGTTGAATGTACCCGGCCTCGCCCGACGAGCTTCCGAGTTATCAGAGAACTTTATGTTATATTGACAACATTACGTATCAATCTGACAAGAAAATAAACAACATAACCTAAAATTTTAATATACACAGTGTAAAATGCCAATTTTTCATGGCCAACCGACAGCTCAAACTTTCGTGAACGAATGAGTCATTTTCTAAGCCCAAAATATAAAAACACAACAATTTCATATAAAAATAATACTTTATTGTTAATGGTTAGCTATACAGATATGCAAATTTTGTTTCAACGATGGCTTATGTCTCCACTTCTAGTTTTGTTTGATTTTTTTTTCAGTTCGGGATTGTGTTGTTTTGTAGGCTCTCTTCACTTGATTTTGATAGTTCATATGAATAATCTCCTGAAATTCAATATAATGCTGAAACAAACATCAATCTCATGCATATATTTGTATAAATCGGGAAGAGAACAATTATTGGAAACGATAAGAGAACAGACGTCAAAAGTTTTTGCAATATAAGATTTCTACTACATGGTAGTATATTTGTGCTTAAAAGAACCCCTAGCGGGAAAGTTTTTGGGGTAGTTTTGATATCTTTAATTTTTTTGGTTTTTGGAGTGCTGAATCCGAATCTGAGGTTTGCTAATGATATTTCGTGACGGAACATAGAAAAAAAATAAAAAAAGAATAAAAATTTCTTTTTTGTTAATGTTTTTGCTTATTACTTGGAAACTATCAACTTTTCGTGAAAAACCTTTCCATACAAGATGAAGTACATAAAATTCCCTACAAATTGTAATATCAAAGCTTGTTCTTCGACAATCTGTTCTGGCTCAAATTATAGTTTGAAATGAGGTATTTTCTATGACTCAATTGTTACGTGTTAATTCCATGCACCGTAACAATTTCGAAACCCCAACGTCTTCTCCGCCTATGCTCTCGTCCAGGTGACGCACTCAAACAATAACATATTTTCCTTCGCTATCTCTGGGGTGAATGAGATGTAATATGTCGATTTACTAATATCAAAATGAGACAAATGATGTTTAGGGTATTTAAATGTATTGGCAATTCTGAAACCATAAATTCCGGCGCTCTGATTGATTCAAATTAACGGCACAAAAACGTCCCGTTTCCTCCATCTTCTAATGGTGAATTCACTGAATGTAGGCGATATTACGTTTCCGAATTGAAAATTCAAGAAAGTGATAATTCTTTCCATTTATGGGATTATTTTCATTGGAAATTTTGGATGTCATCAAATATTACCGTATTTCGTATCGTATTTGAGATCTCCAACGTCAGTAGACGGATTAATTGGCCTCTTTCATAATCTCACCACTTTGGACATTGAAATCAGAAGGAAATTGTCCATATCCATACCATCCCGGATATACATCAGCATTATTATCCCCAGGGATCACTGAAGCCGATTTTACCCTCTTCTCCATCATACAGAGGTAAATACCAATACATTTTTCAAATGTAGTTTTCGATAGGACGCCATTTTCATTATGGTCGTATTTCTTTTTTTTAGGGTGCTTGTAGTACCCCCAGCACCAATAGTACTATTCAACCATAAGTACAATCTCCCCTGGCTCACCTTCCTGTATGCAAACTTTACATTACCGGATACTGAGAGAATATCAACCCCAACAGAACCAGAGTTGAAGCTGCGTTTGGTCAGAATTGGACTCTTTTATTCAGTATCGCTAAAGCCAGGAAGTGGTGACAAAATTTTACTTAATCTGCTGATAATATTAACACCTCTTTTCCCCCTAATTATTCCTTTTCCCCATATCTCCTAGTTTCCTTACCGTTGGGTTTATCTTTTTAATTTGTATAATAATATTGAATTGAGATTACCGTTTTTGAGAACTGAGAACAAATATTCATAACATCTATTATAATTTATGTGTATAAATTGTGCGCCATATATAGGCCTATATACGGAGAAGACAACTTTATTAGTTTGCCGATAATTAAACTTTTCAAATATCATTTTCGTGATTTTAATGATATAACTATTATTAATCCTACTGAGTGGAATTTAAATCACGTGGCGCCCATTTTTACATTTTTCCCAAAGAACCTACCCCCTCTCCACTGAAGTGCGGGACCACTCAGCCACTATTTTATATATTTAATTCCATCAACAGAAAAGTCGATCACACAATAAATGAAAAAAACTTAAATTCTGTGGTTCCGATGATGCTATCCTCTTGAAATTTTGCACTGATATACTGACCGTTCATGCAAAATTTCAAGAGGATCGCAAATGATAGTTGAAAATGAGGTCATAGAAAATACCTCATTTTCAACTATCATTTGGGCCAGAACGAGTTGTCACAGAACAAGTTATGGTAGAACAATTTGTAGGAAATTTAAATACTTTCATTTTGTATAGAGAGGTTTTTTACGAAAAGTTGATAGTTTCCGAATAATAAGCAAAAAACGGACCAAGAATGAGATTTTTATTTTTTTTGTATTTTTCTCTATGTTCCGTCACAAAATTTAGTTAGCAAACCTCAAGTTCGGATTCAGCACCCTAGAAAACATGAAAAATTAAAAAAATCAAAACAACCCCAAATATTTTTTGCTTAAAGCAAAATTCGACTGGATTATACATTCATTTGAGATTTTTAGTGGACTTTTGTGAAAATGTAATTCTGGTAACAATGGCGCCATCATTCTCCCAAAATTTATGAGGTGTTATAATTTCCATGCGAATATCTGAATGAAAATCGATTATCTTATCTTATTCTTTACAGGTTTGTGAACACTTTAACATAATTGTTGCATTTCTTTAAGCAGTGCGGTGAAATTACCTGAATCCAGAGAAGAAGAAGAAAGAAGAATAGTGTGCGCTCTTCAGAAAAGAAGCACGTGAGCTGAGAAAGATAATTATGAAAAACGTGTGTGAATAAGTTGAAAGATCAGAATCAACACTTGGTGCAAAGTCTTACCTGTATTGAAGTCTCCTAATTTAGCAATTGTCTTAGCTCGCTTCTGACAAATGAAATGTTTTTCTGCTGTTCTTAATCGCGAGTTCCACCTGAATATAAATAAATGCGTAAATTCAGAAATAACGAATAAAATAAACTGGATATACCTAAATCCTAGATTTGGATCCATCGTTATACTTTTCCATTCATATGTTGGACCAGTGTTATTTTTTGTTGTGAAACCATGATATTTTAGGGGTGTTCCTGAATTTGCCCATAGCCATCTTTTCTGTTTCCAATCGTAGAGACCTCCTAACCACCTTTCATATCTTCCTAAAAATGTTAGGCACCACCAAATTAATATATTTTTTAGCAACCGTTCGAGAAGTACCCACTTCTCGAAGGCTTTCTCTCTGAGAAAGTATCACTTCCCGGCCTTGTCCGGGAAATAAACATGATTTCAATGAATGCAATTGATCACTCCATAGTAACGAAATAACTGCTGCTCATATAAGATTAGTTGTAAAAAGTTAGCACGTTATCGAAATTAGCAATAATTTGTTTGTGTTTCTTCATTGTTGCCGAAAAAATAGTGTGTGAGTCCGAAAATAGTTCTTTTGGACTCGCAGACTTCCAGAATTTTGTCTTTTGTCTACTCGTCCAAGAAAACCATACTTTTTGGTACGTTAGTTATCATTATATGATAACATGAAATATTCAATCTATTTTCGAATAAGAAAGAAGTTTTTCATGATTCCTGAGAGACCAGAAATCCAGATTAAAGGGATCTTCTGTTCTTGCCTACTTAATTTCTACTTGCAAAGCATTTATTCTTCTTAGAGAAAACATAGAAGGCTTTTCCAATACGAGGTGTTATTTTGAATAGCCCGCTATTTTTTGACATTTTACAAGTAGAAACTACGCCAATAATAAAAATGGAACGATATACGCTTCAAGAATTCATTTTAATTATTGAAATTCACTATAAAAATGATGAAAATTTGACAGAAACCGTAAAACTCGAACATTTTCGGCCGAAATTGGATAGTATTGATCTGAACAACGTTTACTTTCAACAAGACGGCTCTACGTGTCACAAAAGCAACGAAACGATTGGTCTTTTGTGGGAAAAGTTTCCGGACTCTGTTATATCTCGAAGAGGTGATCACAATTGGTCACTGAGATCTTGTGATTTAACACCTTGCGAGTTTTTCCTTTGGGGCCACGTGAAAGAGAAGGTCTACGCCAATAGCCCAGCGTCGATTCAAGACCTGAAAGATGGAATTCGTGATGCTATCGAGGACATAGGGCAGCAACTTTGCGATTTGGTTATGGAAAATTTCATTGAAAGAATGTGGTCCTGTAAGCGCGGTCGTGGTGGTCATTTGCCTGATGTTATTTTCCACTATTAACGGCATAGCTTCTTCTTTATAATGAAATAAAAAACCGATCATTTATTTTGAAAAATGGCATTTTTCTTTGAATTTCAAAATAACATCTCTTATAGGAAAACCCTTTATAAATGAGTCATAGTTCAAAAACAAATTTTCATTTAAACTTACCCACAAAACCGTTATTCAAGAATTCTCTCAACATTTTATCCTGTACCTTATTCAAAACAACTGCTAAGTATGTCTTGTTGTCTCTACAGGCCCAATACGCATCATTCCAGTTGAGTTTCTCATGGCTGAAATGATAACACCTATTTTTTATGATGTACATATTCGATGGACAAACATATTCCTTTACATTCTTGGCAGTAGGTTTTGGAGTCTGTACTGAAAAAGATCGTCCCGATTAGAGAGGCATTTCACTCTGTTTACTAGAAAATTTGTGATGTTAGATTCATTTTCTTGTTAGATAAGTGGGCAACAATAGATATATTGAATCAGTCCACAAATTTATACAGGTGGGTTGTAAACGAATGGGAGGGACTTATGCCCGATTGCACCGTTCGTCTAAGCAGAGATTAAGCCTTTAAGTGACGTTTATTCCATTGATGAAACGTCATTTCAGGACTTAAACGTTGCTTAGACGAACGGTGCAATCGGGCATTAGGGAGATAATTCCTCGATTAAAATAAGCAGGGGTAGTTCATATAAATTAAACAATGGAAGCAGATAATTATATTAATTGATTAAAATCAACCAATATTAAACTCATACTTCGGAACTAAGATGACTGATTTTAATCAATCAATATAATTCTCTGCTTTCATTGTTTATATTATACCTGCGTTACTCCCAAACGCGTGAATTTTTATTTTGTTCATATAATTTTTTTTCGAAATCGACCTCCCTTCAAAGATACAGCCTTTGGACGGCGATGACGAGTTGAAAGTTTTAATTTTTTTCTGGTGTCCTAAAACACACTGAGTCATAAAACTATACATAATTGATTCATCAAGTAGAAGTTACTCAACAATTTTTTTTGATCATATAACTTTATTATTAAGGATTGAAAATAACAACCCCTTATGATTTTCCTTCAAATATCGTTTTCGTGGGATAGATTTTCGAAAAATAAAATTATTTTATGGTTTCTCATTCAGTTCTGGGGAAAATAGTCCCTTGCAAAATTTCGATACAGTCGATACTTTTCTCGGAAAAAATAAAAACTTACAAGCAGTTATGATCACTATTCCATTTCATCATGTTCCATAGAATAAATATTCTAAGATGTTGTATGTCTATGACAGGAGATAAAAATGTCGTTCCATTTCCTCGTTTGTTCCAATCTATTTTTTATGCTCAAAATTGGTTTGGTCAATTATGCTCATTAATCGGAAGAAAGTTCTATTTGTGAAATTAAAATATTACAGATATAATTTTCCTCCGAAAATCAGTAATTAAACCTTCAGAAAGATTTATAAAACATTTTATCTCCTGTCATAGACATACAATAACTTAGAATATTCATTCTATGGAACACTTATACGATGAAATGGAATGAACAGTGATCATAACTGCTTGTAAGTTCTTATTTTTTTCGAGATAAGTATCGACTCTATCGAAATTTTTCAAGAAACTTTTTTCTTCAGAATTGATTGGGAAAACAAAACAGAATTTTATTTTTCAAAAATCTATCCCACGAAAACAACTTTTGAAAGAAAATCGTAGAGGGTTGTAATTTTCAACTGATAATAAAGTTATGGGATAAAAAAAAAATATTTTGTATTTTCAATCAATAAAGAAGTTAAATTTTCTTTTCACGTGAATACTTCCGATGAAATTTGGGAATGCCAGGAATTTTTTGAGGTTTTCGTAGATGTCAATTGTGGGAAAAAGTACCTACTTTCTTGGAAACAATGTATGTATATAAACTCTTGGGTACAGGTTAATATTTTAACATGCAATTCATTTCCAAATTATTCTTTAATAATCGACACGTAGATCAATCGGTTGAAACATATTCGAAACTTTCGTCAGTCAGTTATGGCTGGAATAATAAACACATTAAAAATTATCCAAATTCTTCGTGGGAATTATTCATGTTGACAAAACACGTATTAGTATTTTTCAATCAAATGTATTGAATTTCAAGTATTATTTGTGTCAGGGTCGGTATATCATAGAATTCAGGAAAACAAATCTTATATCAAATTCAATTCTTCAGATAGGAACAACAGTTTTGTCCATAAATAACTTTCATATTATAGTCCAAGCCAAGTGTAAACTAATTATACAAGAATGTTCGAAATTTTTGGTGAATAAATGAATCTATCTGAATGTCACTAGAATGAATTTATTGTTTCCACAAGAAATGTGTTATTTAGTAAAGATGTGAATTTTGGGAATAGATAGACGAAACATGTTTTGTTTAAGATGATATGGTATCGATATACCAAACAATAATTTTCAAATGCTGGAGAAATTATTTACGGTGCGATTCATCAATATAAGATTCATTATTCGAATTAATGACAATTTCTAAATTTGTATATTATATTGGATGCAAGAGTTTGAAAGATACATCCAATTTATAGCAAATATATTTTTCAAGGATGCTTCCAAAAAAAATTTTTTTTTTTTAAGAACTTCTCAATCTTTCTTTTCTCCGTTTGTTACTCACTGATTGGTGCAGGAACATTCTGGAACATGACACCTCCATATCCTCCAACTAAACGAAGGCATTTTCCCTTTTCATTTTCAGTGAGCTGCTTTGCAGATCTTTTACAGATTTTAATGTCAAAATTTTTCTTTTTTACTATTGGATACCTTGGATCTTTTTGGCAGACGAAGTAATTCTGTTGAGGACAACTATTTGTCGATAATCTGAAATAATTCAAATAAATTATGAAAATATTTGTATTGTTTCAATATCAAATGAACTTTCAATAAATTTATATATTGAAATTCCTAAGAAATATTTAAATTCAATCCAATCAACGTATATGAAATTGAATAATAATGACCCATTTTATTGCTCAGTTTTCACTATTTTAATGTGCAGTTGTCGAGGGCAACCGAATATAAAGTATTCAAGCAATACATAAGAGTCTTTACAATTCTACTAAAACATAGAAAATTTATATTACGACAAATATATCTCTTGTGCGAAATAAAAATATATTTCAATTGATCAATAATGACTAGTTTTTTTGCTCAATTTGCAATCTTTTAATGTGCAATTGTTCATCAGAAGAATAATTACGAGAATAATTATGAACATAAATTTTGGCTGGGTACCAAATGAATTGAATAAATTAGGTGATATCAATCTCTGGAGAATTTTGCAGATCTTACTGCGGTAAAAATTATTGGAATCGTAAATATAACATTCATTAAATAAAATGAAAAAAATATTTCCAAACAAATTACTTTACTTGTTCATCCGTTTGGAATCCATCATCAGGCATGACCAATGTAATAACATGGGGTTAGTTGGCAGTGTTTTTGGCAGTGTTTTTAATGTTATGGGTTTTCCAGTTTCAGCCCAGACCCATCTCGAGTTTCTCCAGTCGTATTTTCCTCCTATCCAGCGGTTTTTTTCGCCCAGCGCTAAAATTAGAGAAAAAAATTAATTTCAATATAACAAGAATAAAGCAATAAATAGTTGTAAATTCTAGTTAAGATTCAGGAAGTGCAATGATGGAGACTGTTGGAAATAGCTTGCATTCCAACATTGGACTGAATATCTCAAAAACTGCAGGAGTTATGAAGAAAAAAACAATTTTTTTTGGAAATCTCAACACCCTGTAGCTCCGTAACGAAGCTTTTGCGGACCTATGTTTATATGGACTTTTTTCTTGGAATTATACGTAGATTCATCTCCCTTCTCTTTGAACTATTGTGAATAGTAGCATATTTTGAATATCGAAGAAGAAAATTTGGACAACATAGAAAAATTAATTGTGTTCTCTAATCTTCAAAGTTTTTTAACCACAATCAACTTTGCACCTAGCATCATTTGTCAATTCTGCTGATAAGGTCGTAAGTGATAATGTTTACAAATAAATCAGCAAATTGTGTTAAGGGGTCAATTATTGAGTTTTCTCAATCTCAGATATCAGTATCACAATTTTTTTCCGTTGCAGAATGAACAATATGCAATTAATGATCTGCGATCAACAATTCAGGAACATTTGTTTTGAATAATGCGTTATCTAAAAGTCCTTCACAGTCTGATGTAATATTCAAACTTGCATACATCCTTAGATTTATGTTTATTTTTCGGGAATTTTTTACGTGTGGTCCTAATTAATTTCACGATAGCATTATTTTGGACATGAGAAACACATCAATCATTGTTCTTAATGAAAAGTTAATTATTCGTTTTGAACATGATGTGTAGAAAAACATGAACTTGATATAATATTTACTCAGCTTGAAAATGTATTTGGACTTTTAAACGCTCATCTGATTGAAATTATTCAATAAATGTGAAGTGTGATGTACTGATGTATGATATTTATAAATGCTTTGTACAATAATTATTAAATCATTTAATGAAAATCAGCGTTCTGTGAAAAGTGTTTTTAGAAAACGTGAATTTTATGATTCACATAATTCATCTGAAAGCACTATTGGTCGAATTATTAAAAAATTTCAAGAAGCCGGATCGGTGGAAGATCAAAAAAGTGTAAAATACAGTCGTACCAGTCGTTCACAAGAAAATTTTGATTTGTTCCGTGAAAGTATTGCTGAAGACCCTGAAATGTACCTGGTGTCCTAAATTCAGTCAGAACAAACACCCGATGAGCTAGAAAAAATGTAGTAAAGAAAAATTGACCACTTCAATGAATTCTACTGAAAAAAGTGCCTCTATAATGTTTTAGTTACATGTATACAGGGTGTTTCATTGGGAAAGGGAAATACTTCACAGTTGCATAGATGGCACCAAGACGGTTCTAGAGATACCCCATTTATTGGGTCTCACTGTCTTCGTAGCCGAGATACAGGGTGTTTTATGAATTTTGCCCGTTTCTTCCTGAGGCCGTACCAGACGAACCACCCGGTATATTTTCTTCATATTTGGCAAATATGTTCCTAATTGAGAGTCCAAACATATCATGCAATAACCGCCTCGAAAATCCAGGTCCGGGTTAACAAAAAATTCTGAATCGTTTGAATACTCGAAACAACACCCTGTACATCGGAATTTTGAAAACCTGTTTTAATATTCGAAAACACCACTAAAAACTAAACTGAGACGTATACTTCAAATTTTCGCGCAGAAAGTTTTACTGCACAAATTTTCAAGGTAAAGGTGAAGTTTTTATGAACTTGGATACCCGAAAGTGGTTTGAAGTGACTTTTAACAATGAATTATCAACAATATTGAATCCATAATTATTTCATCATTACTTTGTGATTCATTTCCACATTAGTTTTCATTTATTGAGAAGTGAGTTGCATTATACCGTATAATAATTATGGATTTCAATATTTTGATAATTCATTGTTAAAAGTCACTTCAAACCACTTTCAGGTAAGTATCCAAGTTCTAAAAAACTTCACTTTTACGTTGAAAATGTGTGCATTGAAACTATCTGCGCGGAAATTTGAAGTGTACGTCTCAGTTCAGTTTTTAGTGGTTTTTTCGAATTTTAAAACAGATTTTCAAAATTCCGATGTACAGGGTGTTGTTTCGAGTATTCAAACGATTCATAATTTTTTGTTAACCCGGACCTGCATTTTCGAGGCGGTTATTGCATGATATGTTTGGGCTCTCAATTAGGAACATATTTGCCAAATATGAAGAAAATATACTGGGCGGTTCGTCTGGTACGGCCTCAGGAAGAAACGGGCAAAATTCATAAAACACCCTGTATCTCAGCTACGAAGACAGTGAGACCCAATAAATAGGGTATCTCTGGAACCGTCTTGGTGCCACCTATGCACCTGTGAAGTATTTCCCTTTCCCAATGAAACACCCTGTATAACTTCAGTAATAAAGAAGTTATGAGAACTTTTCATTTGACGCCCTTTTCCAATTTTATCTAATAGCTCGAAAACGGTTTGACTTAGAAGGTTGCGGTTTTCATCAAATAAATTCTCTCAAAAATCTAGCCCGAAAATGTGCCACTCATTTTGTTTTAGCTAATCGGGTTTCTGAGATCCCCTCACTAGACAACAAACTTAGGACACCCGGTACATTGACTATGTTCATAACAAGTTGGATTTTGTGAGTGCACAACATATAACGTTTTTCAAATAAGGATTTCATTCTGACGGCAAATAAGGTTCAAATAACACAGCAACTAAAACCTGGACGAATAAACTCCAGAAAAGATGATGTCAATTGGCCACCAAGATCACCTGATTTGACACCGTTGGAATATTTTCATTGGAGTTATGTGAAAAGCCAGGTCTATAAGAATAATCCACAATCAATTCCTGAACTAAAGGATGAAATTATTCGTGTCATCAGTGAGATAGAGCCTAAATTATGTCAAAATGTTAATTGAAAATTTTAACAAAGAGTGAACGTCTGTAAAGCTGCAAGAGGAGGCCATATAGTTAGTTATAGTTTAAAAAGGGGTTACAGTTCACTGCGACCTCAAGGTCTATTGTGCCCCCTTAAAGAGCTGTTCTGGCCTCACCCTTTACAGCTCGCCTTCCAGTTCCAGAGATCTGATGAAATCCAATATCTGTAAAGGCTTCAACGAGGCTAGTTCCTCACACTTACAACTTTCTCGCCCAAGGTATTCTCTCTTTAGGATCGCAATGCCAAAGCATTCAGTGCCTAGGTGAATAGGGGTTTCTTCCTCCACCCCACAGAACCTACACTCGTCAGTGTCCGATTATCCCATCCTCAACAGGTGCTTCCTGAGGCGACAGTGTCTTATAAGAAAACCACTGAGGAGGTGTAATTGTTTCTTACTAAGATCAAAATATCTTTTGGATCTTGCTGTTTCAAAGTTCCGAAGGCACTTAGTGGAATGATTCATCCCTGGGAGATTCCGCTAGAGTTTTCCAGAGGACGCCATTTGCAGATTTTATTTTTCATTCATAAATGTCATAACTGATAGTTCAATTATCAATAGAAAGTTTTTGTGAATGAATGCAAATAATGAGTATCCTTTCATGAAGTCATATATTTCAATGCTGGAAGATTTCGATAGGTGCACATTGGTTAATAGACGCAAGTGCAACGCAGTTCTTTTCATTTTCAAGATTTTAAATAATTTATCATTTCAAGATTGTAATTTTGTTGATCTTGTCAAATTTAAAGTACCTAATTTATATCTGAGGCTTAAAAATAGGGAAACTTTTCATGTAACACCAGGTAGTTCATCTCCTATTAATAAAATTATGCTTATATGCAATGAGTTCATTGAGAAATTTGATTTAGATATATTCAATACTAGTTTGGGAAATGTGAGTAGATTGTTCTCCTAGGTTAAGTAGTTGATAGTGATTTTGTGTTGTTCTGCATATGTAATTACCTTCTTGTGGTGTATGTGTGGAAGTAAATAAATAAATAAATATTTATTCTTGAAAACAACGACCAATTTGAAACACCATTTAGAATGAAGCTGAGATATTCAATATTCCTCTTTCGTTTTAATAAGCCACACGAAACTGCGTGTTTTGATCGCGTGATGGTCAGTCCATATTATTCTATGTCAATGATTTTCAACTAAAAATAACAATCAAAATTTTTTGTTCCTCGTTCCATATATGATATTGTTGACTTTTCCGTTGAATAATAATGAAGGTATATAATATATTAAACCGATAAATCATACAATCAATGTTATGATTTATGTAGTGACTAGATTTTCTCTTGCGTATTCAAATATAATCAGAAATAATTGGCAATTTGTCCGCGTACTGAAAATAACGGATGATGCGTTTATATGGATACATAAAGAGATGGCGACAAAGATATGTTTTCATTACTGCGATTTGTATTTGTTAAATAACAATTAAGATACCTATTAAAAAGTACGTGATCTGCAGTTTGAAAGCAGGAGATTTTCGAACTTATTAAAAATTTTAATCGGTCAGCTATTTATTCAATAGATGAATGAATTTCTGAGAAAAAAGTGGGATTTACTTAATTTAAACAAATTCAAGAAAATCTCAGTCTTAGGCAATTGTTTTACAGGAAAGACCAATTGTAGTTGCAACGTGAACAAAATTTTTAATAGCTGATCTCATAATGTGAAAATACAAATAATGGATTTTATTCACGACGATTTCATAATCTACGCATTATATGTCTGTTTTCTGGGCCATTGATCACTATTGAATAATGAGTTACATTATACACTGCTGTATATGACATAAGTTTGTTACACGTTTTTTATCGTTATTCCGAAATTGAATTCGATATTCAGGATAAAATATCACTATTCAAATCTATGGGAGATGATTACCCTTCAATAGGGTCCTGTAGCGGTCTTAGAAGAACAGGAGATTCGAAAAATCATCAGTTGGAATGCCAGACCTGGTTTAAAACACCCTCCTGGCCCAAGAGCATGAATTAAGTATTCTGTATCTGAATATTGAAGGTATTTATTCGAATAGTTTTAAGTTTCAATTTTGTAAAAACGGCGAGGCAGGGTTTTTTCTACTGAGGTTTTTCCCTGTACTTTGATATCATACGCCAGAATAGTATGGTACTCCGTTTTGCACCAACCTCAGCTAGGGAATAAATAAAAAATACAATGCTGTCAGATGCTTCATGGATTTAGCTATGATATATTATTAAAACTGATATTTCTCAATGTTTCAGACTTCTCTAAATAACAAACATAAATATGGGTGGAAATACCTTTCCAATCGAGTGCCAAACTTTAAACATAATAAACTACTTTCTTCTTTACTAGTTACTCAAAGATAATATTAAACATTGGAAGACCTACGTATTTTTGTGCTCATAACTAAGTTGGTACTGCACTTGTTGTAAAGATCTATCTTTTTGCACCTTCTTCCTTGATGAATTAATAATAAGATAAAAAATAAATTAACTATATCTAGAAATCGTTGAAGTTAGTTGACGTAGTCCAAAAAGAGATATCAATTGATTGTCCTTGGAACCAGATGAAACGAAAAAGTAAAAAAAGATTTAACAACCTTTAACGGCAGTAATAAACAGACAATTAGGAAATAAAATGAATATTGAACACGCGAACTAATTTCTCATGTTATTAAACTCCAAATAACATGAGTTATGCTACTTACTCCTTATATGACGCTTCAAATAATTCCTTATCCTCCTGTCCTGTTTGGAATTTTCCAAAACAGCCAATGAGCTGTTTCTTCCTAAGCACTGATAGTAAGCATCGCTCCAACTAATTCTATCCTTGCTGAAATAATAGCATTTAGAACCAATCAAGGAGAATTCAAGTGAGCAGGCTGAGCTCCTCTTCGCTTGGCATTCTGAAATTAGAAACATATCATTAGATGGGATTATATTTACATAGGAATTAGATAAATTCGAAAAAACAAGATTTCGGAATATTCATATATCAACAATAAATTATACGAGTTGCCTAATCATCACCTTAGCTATTTGGGGACGGATAACAACTTCTATGGAACAAACAAAATAGATATTTTATGCTTATATTGGCAGGATTTTTTTGGTTGATAAGTTAGGAGACCACCCGAGCAATGGGAATGTTAAAATATAGGGTTTTCTCATTTGACAGCATTGGGAAAGTGTTAAATATATTCCTATCCAATTATTCACTTAGAATTTCAAGTAGCTGATTAATTTTTAATTGAATATTGAATATGCCATTCTTATACTGATCGTTTGATTCCTCTAGCTTATTTCGGTGGTTTCAATATTTTTTTTTAAAAAAACAGACCACGAAAAAAAAATGGATAATCGCTGAGATTTTTTTGAGGTGCATTATTTTCAAAATAATTCTCGTAAGTAATATCATAAGGGCATCTAATTTTTCCGAAAAGAATCGAAAACACACGTTGCTAAGTAATATTTTGACAAGAAGCATGAGTGCTGGTGGCAACAAAAATCCGAGTCGAAGACGAGGATTTTTGCACCTGCACGAATGCTTTTTGTCAAAAAATATTACTGCAATGTGTTTTTTCGATTTTTTTCACAGGAAAAATTAGATGCCCGAATGGTATTTAACAAGACTATTTCCTGAGTGACAACAACTGTCAAGTTTTGCCGCGGGTAAACGCGAATAAACTGCTGACCTGACAGGTCCTGCCAAACAGTTTTTCCATCTAGAAACCATTTGTAATTCAAAATTGCGCGTTTCTGATTGGTGCAAATTACGACGAGGGAAATAGTCTCTGTAAATAGGTAACTGTAAATCTTCATTAACGTTTTTGAGCGTTCGTTATACTTAAACGAGTACTATATCGTTTTGCCCAATCTGTAATTTTCGAATTTTGAGTCGAAAATGGTCCCAAACGAAAGGGTTCGACTTCCTGATGACGAATTCATGGTCAAATTCAATTCTGTCCGTGGGGTCGTCCGGCCGTTAGCACAATAACTTGCGAAGGAATTGACCTAGAGACTGAAAGTTTTCAGAGTGAAGTTCACTTCCCAAATGACTCGGTTATATTCGTTAACCAGCCAAATCGTGAAGGATGTTCCATAAAATATGACCATTCAAAATTTTCGTTCCTCAATATCTCAGACAAAACAAAACCCATCGAAATGAAATATTCCAGCTATATGCAAGATGCTCATAATAAGCTTCATGCAAAATTTTGTGGCCATGGTGTAAACAGAACCATAGAAATTTCCATTGAAATATTGAAAAGAAGAAACTCCATATTTCCATAAAAATATCCGATTCGAATGAAATTTATTTTATAAATGAATATTGATAGACTGAATGTTATGCAGAATTTTGTGGCACTTTTGTTAACAGAACCATAGAAAATTCAATTGGAATATTGAAAAAAAGAATCTCTATATTCCCATAACAGGATAACCGATTCAAGTGAAATTCATTTTGTGAGTCAAGACTGATATACTAAATGTTCATGCAAATTTTCAACAGGATTGCATCTTCAAAACTATAGAATCCTATATGTTATACGTAGCAGTTTCTTTTTGAGCGCTCGTTCTACTTAAACGAGTGCTATATCGTTTTGCCCAAATGTCTGTAATTTTCCAATTTGATATACTGAATACTGAATCTTCATGCGAAATTGTGTAGCCATAGTGTTAACAGAACCATAGAAAATTCATTTAGAATATTGAAAGAAGAATCTTTATATTTCCATAATAGAATACCCGATTCGAGTGAAATTTATTTTGATAATGAAAACTACTATACTGAATATTCATGCAAAATTTCAAGGGGATCGCATCATCAGAATCATAGAATTTAATTTTTGTAATTATTTATTTTCACATATTCCATTTTTTGAATAATTTCCAGAATACAATTCCGATTGTTCTGAGATTCTGCATTTATATATTTGGTATCAATCCCAAATCCCATATAAAATTTTGAGGTAATAGTCTTATTGCTCCACCAAAGAACGAGCGCTCAAAAGCTCCTGCTCAGGGCTTTTCTTAAATTTTTTCACAACCATGCAAAAACTTCTGTATTACATTTGCATTAGCAGTTATGTGTAGCCATTTCGAAATAAGTACGATTTGATTATTAGTTACCGACTCAATCATCTGACTTAATTGTGCATTGAAGCATTAAATTGAAGTCGGCATATTCAAAGAGAATTCTACTACTAGAATATTCGCCATACATCCTGAATATCTACGGATGATATTGAAATATGTAATGCGAAGGAAGTAACTCAAAATCACCTTGTTGATCTGTTTACGATACAAAATATAATTATTGAAATTCAATTACAAGGAGTGTCCAGAATGCAAAACACGTGTAATGGCAGAGCAGTAAAAAAATATAAAATACAACAACGTAAAGTAAAAATAAGAGAAATGTCAAATTGCATATATGAAGCATAGATTTATAATACTAACTAAATGTCGAACCTGTCAAAAATTTTGAGGCAAACGGCGGCCATTTGCAGTTTGGGTTGGATTTGAGAGGTGTCACTTTTTCTATGAATTGAAATGTTAGAATTACCAATATTCCTTCATTTATTTTATTTCAACGAATTAAAATGATAGGATTACCAATATTGTTTAATAACTAATCACAAGAATCGAAAATATTTATAATTTTAATAGACCGAAATGTCAGAGTTCCCAGAACATTAATAAAGAGTTCGTTTTTCATCGCTTCTTTCAAAGGAACGTCTATGTTCCAATAAAAATTCGAGCACAGATGGCATAAAACATCAAAATATTTGTGGTTCATCCCAAACTGCAAATGGCGGCCATTTGCCTCACTTTTTTCTACGTGACAGTAAGGAAGTTCGACGTCCAGTTAGTATTATAGGTCCATGATATGAAGTACCTTATGAGTGTGGTAGAACCTACAATAGATAAAAAATAAACGTCCTTTAATTGTTCGAATCAAATAACATAATGTCATTACATATTCATCATTACCCTTCAAAATCACAAACAGTTTGAAAATTCGATAGTGACAGCTCCAAAAATAAAGCAAATCTTAAAAGTTTTCCATATCGAATTAGAAGATTGTTCGAGATAGTGAAAAACGAATTGGAGAAACAAGCAATAACCTTAAGCTAATTACTTTTTCTATATTTTCGATTGAGATAAAAAGTAAACCTTCAACATCAATAGGTTAAGAACTCACCATGTGAAATAAGCAATAAACTTCTTAGAGGTTGTTCAGATGAAACCTAATTTCGAAGAAATGTTTTTCTATATCGATGAAGTAAACTTCATTGAGCCGTTAAAATATAAAAGAATGTTATCACGAGATCTGATCGAAATTTGCCTCTAACCATAATTCATCTTTTGAACAATATCATGAAATACTTTTATCTGGTGAAAAATCAGCCATAAAATATATTTCTAACACCTGATTTTTTTCATCGGCGTGAAATAAATAAAGATATACACGTTTTTAAATGTCCCACGCCTCAAATATCCCATATTTCGATCAGATAACGGAATGAAAAGGATTTGAACTTCAATGAAAACACGAGACGCCAAAAATCATATCTATTATAACGGGCGTATCAAAACTCTGGAAATATTGAATTTATTTCGCGCACAGTGGAAAATCGGTTTTCTGATACTGGTTGGTGTCTTTGGTAATTTCCCCAAGGAATCGAATGGACCCATCAGATTTTACAGATACAAACTCATCTTTTTCATTGCAGATACAGATTCAACGGGAAATTTTACATTCGAATCGGTTTTTTTTGGGACCTTTGCAGCGTTTTTTGATCGAAAATCTGGGGGCGTTCATTCCATAGACTAACTAAACGGAGAATAGATGAGACACTAGTAGAACAAGCTGCAACGACATCTTTTTTTGGACAACATTACTAATTCGTGAAAAAAGCTCAATTGAAAAAGGAATCTGTATCGTAAAGCTGCCTCAAAAAGAATTCTGTAGTGCACCTTTTGAATAGGTAGGTACACCCATATACAAGGTGCAAAAAGTTTTTTGAAATTCAATATCCAAAAGGAAATCAGAAATGGATTCGTGCAAGTTATCGATGAGTGAGGAAATTTATTTTCATGAAAATAATACCTGCAACGAACTTTCATCTGATTTTCTTTTGGAATCGAGAAATGAGGATCAATAATCAAATTCTGGATAGAATAAAAATTTATTAACTGAAATAGATATCACCAATTGAAAATACAGATTCATTTCATAAATATCTAATCAATAAACTAATAATTGCATTGAAAACATTCTCAAAAACTAACAATAATGAATTCAATAATACAAAATATGAGTATTTACCTACTAAACTTATTCAATACATGAAAAACTTTTTTGAAAACTATCTTAATTCTTATAGGTAACAGAATATATATAATATATATTTTGAAATTACCTTTTTGCATCTCGATTTTCACATCCAATAACACAACACATCTTCACTCTTGCAGGCATATCGAAATTCATGATATTTCAAAAAGAACGTGTCAAACCACTCCTTGTGTCAGTTGACAATTCAAATGTTTTTTGATAATAACGATTTTACATACTTACTATTTTCTCGATAGGATTTCCATGAATGCATCAACGACATCTAACTATCAAATTGAGAATAATTTTTTCGTGTATTAGTACCCTCCTCCGACAGGTGGCGCGACATATACGAGTGGCTCATCTATTATTTTAGTTTGTCTATGGTTCATTCAGATAAAGATGCAATAATTCATATTCAATTCGATTTTCTCAGTGAATCGATTGAGCCCAAAATAGACTTATACAAGAAAAGAAACCCAACTTCGAGATTTCAAATGCAAAAACATTTTTTTCCTCAAAAGAGTGCTATATCGTTTTGACCAAATGTCTGTAATTTTCGAATTTTGGGCCTCAAACGATAGGGTTCTACTCCCCGATGACGAATTCGCGGTCAAATTCAATTCTGTCCGTGGGGCCGTCCGTCAGCACAATAACTTTCGAAGGGATTATCCTAGAGACTTGAAATTTTCAGGGTGAGTTCGGTTCCCAAATGGCTCGGTTGAGTTCGTTAACCAGCCAAATCGTACATCGTGTTCCATAAAATATGGCCATTAAAAATTTTTGTTCTTTAATATCTCAGACAAAACGGAACCCATCGAAATAAAATGTTGCGGCAATATGCAAGATGCTCATAAAAAGCTTCATGCAAAATGTTGTGACCATTGTGTAAAATAGAACCATAGAAAATTCAATTCGAATATTAAAAAGAAAAAACTTCATATTTCCATGAAAAAATATCCGATTCAAATGAAATCTATTTTATTAATAAAGAATGATACACTGAATGTTCATGCAGATTTTGTGGCCATAGCTTGGGCCGTAGTGTTAACAGAACCATAGAAAATTCAATTGGATTATTGAAAAAAAATCTTTATATTTCCATAACAGGATATCCGATTCAAGTGAAATTTATTTTATGAATCAAAACTGATATACTGAATGTTCATGCAAAATTTCCAGAGGATCGCATCATCAGAACCATAGAATTTATTTCTTGTAATTATTTATTCTTTACATATTTCATTTTTTGAATAATTTCCAGAATATAATTCCGATTGTGCTGACATTCTGCATTTATATTTTTGGTATCAATTTCAAATCCCATATAAAATTTTGAAGTGATAGTCTTATTGCTCCGCCAAAGAACCAAAGAAGCTCCTGCTCAGGGCTTTTTATGATTTTTTTCATAGCAGATCAGGATACAAAAATTCATACTCTGATACTGAGGTCTTTAGTAATTTTTCTAGGTGAATTGATAGAGCCTATAATCACGTAAAATTTTCGATTTCGACTAATTCGAATGTAAAATTTCCCGCTGAATCCGAATCTCCAATAAAAACAGAATGAAAAGAATTTGAACTTAAATAAAAACACGAGACTCCAAATATCATATCATCGCGCTGTTATTAACTTCGTTGGAGAGCATTAAAAATTCGGCATGAAGTTGATATTCAGAATCATTTCTATTAATATTGAGTAGAATGCCATTAAAAATTGACCCTGAACTCTCAGATGAAAATGAAACCAAAATAAAACAGACGTTTTAGAAGATTTGTAATGGACAACTGATATAATTCAAGTTGAATGAAATGAACTTCTTTCCAACAACGAAATCTTTGATCTTTTCTGTTAGGTGGACGTATCGAATTGCATATTTTATTTATTCGGTAATAGATTATGCTATGTTATGGAGTTTTAAGAATGTCCAGACTTAAAGGAAAGAGTTCATATATTATTATTTCATTCAGCATTCCATACCTTTGCTGAGATAGAACATATATACAGTGTGTTTGGTCATGACTTAGCGATAATTTAAGGGCATCAAATATTCCCAATTTTATCGACAAAAACACCCATATTGGGGAGTTTACCCCCTCAGTTTTGGAGAAGCTCCCTTTTTAAAATTACTTTTTTATTTTAGTTGACCCTTCCTAGTAATATCGATATCTTTGGACATAAAGGTCCTACAGATGTGAAAAAAATATTTTTTGAAAGTTGAAACTACCGCCTTTCATTAAAGTGGAACAATATGAAAACATATAACTTAAAAATGTTATAAAAAAATTCTTTGAAAAAATTTTAGTAAGAAAATGTACTGATTTTCTTAGTAAATTCGTAATAGTACAAGAACTAGCACATTGAAGTATAATTTTTTCTTAATGAGCTAACACGCAAGGATATTAGCTACGAAACGATACCAACATAATTTCTGTAAGTTACATATTTGGGAAGTAATTGCTGTTCGAACATGACCCACATGAAAATTGATAAAATAAAAAACCTCACTACTGTACTTTCGATAATTTTCAATGATCGAACAAACAAACAAAATGGCCGCCTCTGCTCTGTAGACAGCAAGTGGCCTTCATGACGACCTGTCTTGTGTCTTTTGCTCGCGTAGTGATCATGTTCGAACAGCAATAACTCTCAAATTATGTAACTTACAGAAATTATGTAGGTGTTTTTTTGTAGCTAATATCCTCGCGTGTTAAATGATTGAAAAAAAATTATACTTCAATGTGTTAGTTCTTGCACTATTGCGGATTTACTGAGAAAATCAGTACATATTTTTACTAAAACTTTTTTGAAGAATTTTTTTATGGCGTTTTCAAGTTGAATGTTTCTATATTATTATACTTCAATGAAAGGTGGTAGTATCATCTTTCAGAAAACATTTTTTTCACATCTGTAGGACCTTTATGTCCAAAGAAATCGATATTATTTGGAAGGGTCAACGAAAATAAAAAAGGAAATTTAAAATGGGGGCTACTCCAAAACTAAGGGGGTAAACTTCCAAGTTTGGATGTTTTTGTCGATAATTTTAGGTATATTTGATGACCTTAAATTATCGCTAAGTCATGACCAAGCACACTGTATATTTTCTTTGCTGTTTTACTTGATTCGATTCAAGCAGAAAGATATAGGATGTTGCCATGTCAAAAAAAAATTGTTCTTGTCTTCGATTTGGTTATTCTGGATTCAATGAGTTTGGACACAGATATTTCCACAACTAGTAAAATGAAATTTCTATTATTCACATCAAAACTAATTGAAATGTCAGATATCACATCTACAGATCATCTTTTATAATCAACAGTTTTACAATGTATAAAATAGGCATTCCGATAGATATTTTTGGAGAAAATATACAGGGTTTTCCTTTTAAGTTGGCCTATTAGACGTTTTTGGAGAACTAGTGAATATTTCGTTCTGAAATTTTAGGTGGAGCCTTGAGGGTGAAGGAACTCTTCGCCTAAAATATTTTCAAGTCGACAGTGTTGCCACGTCTATCTCAAACACATATCTAATTTCTTATTTCAAATGGAACTACCTATATTTTCATTAATGTATCGATTCAATACCGAATTCTCAGTATAACATACTCAAAAAAATTTCTCTACCATGCACTGTTGCCAAGTTATGCACAAATTCTTGAAATTTTTGACATCTGCAATGCCAGTTTGGAAATGCAATATCCCGATCATTTTCTATGCGAACGGAATCAAACTCAGCATTCTGATAGTAGAGAAATCATGCATTCATGTGGTACATTCTGTATTTTGATACGTCTTAAGGTTGTTCGAAGATATTGCTCCGAAAATGTGGAACTTAAAGTGGAAATATTTCGAGATTTTCAAATGGCAACCCCATATTTATTTTACAGCATTCGAATCGAAATAAAAAATTAATGGCAGTCTCCTTTCACACTAATTATTTATTTTGGATAGTTTTCGAATGAGATGGAAAATACTGAAATGCTTCAGTATTGGTAGTCATGATCTATGGTCTTGTTAACGATGAAAAGGCTCTATGATTATGAGGATAATTTTTTAAGTGGATTCCATGGTTGAAATCATAAAAAGTGTTACATGATCAAGGATGTCATAAAAAAAGTTTGCCCATGTTATTCAAACACGATTCAGGTTGTTTCATAATTCACGGGAAATGCCAAAAAATCATTGAAGGGACCTGTTGAACCTTCAACAATCATTATCCACATTCAGCAAAAATGACTGGAAAGAAATTCCGAAAACTGTTTTGGCTTTCTGTAATCCTGGCCCAATGTTCATAACCTCAACCATAGAATTCATTCCGATTATTGATTATTCAACTTATAATCACACAGCATAATGTCCATAGATCATGACTATGAATACTGAAAAATTTCAGTATTTTTCATCTCATTCGAAAATTATCCAAAATGAATAATTAGTGTAAAAGGAGACTGCCATTCATTTTTTTTTCGAATGGAATGCTGTAAAATACATGTGGGGTTGCCATTTGAAAATCTCGAAATATTTCAATTCTGAGTTCCACATTTTCGGAGCCATAACTTCAAAAAACCTTACGATGTATCAAAATACTGAATGTACCACATAAAGGCATGATTTCTTTACTGTGAGACTGCTGAGTTTGGTTCCGTTCGCATAGAAAATAATCGAGATATTGCATTTCCAAACTGGCAATGCAGATGTCAAAAATTTCTAGAATTTGTGCATAACTTGGCAACAGTGCATGTTAGAGAAATTTTTTTTAGTATGTTATACTGAGAATTCTGTATCGAATCGATACATAAATGAAAATATAGGTAGTTCCATTTGAAATAAGAAAGTAGATATGTGTTTGAGATAGACGTGGCAACACTGTCGACTTGAAAATATTTTAGGCGGAGAGTTCCTCCCCTCAAGGCTCCACCCAAAATTTCAGAACGAAATATTCACTAGTTCTCCTAAAACGTCTAATAGGCCAACTTAAAAGGAAAACCCTGTATGTTTTATACTCAATTTTCGTGAAATGCTGAAAAATGTATCATTTAGAAGAAAAGATCGATAGGTATTTTCAGTGTTTTCGAGAAAGGAATCATTTTGGAACAAATGGATCCCCAAAAAATTATACTAATTATCCATTTTCTGTTTCTTTATCAGGTTTTCGAGAAGAAAAAAATTGAAATCATGCGAACTGGACACTATGTTATGGATCGCCACCCCGACTAATTATGCTTGCTCGTACGTAATCATGACGTGACGTTTGCGAGTGTAACAATCGCATTTTCAATATACAATTAAAAATTAATTACTTACATGAAATTTTGAGTGATTAATTGGATAGGTATATAGTCCGTTCACGAAAGTTCGAGCGCATAGTAGGCGTTTGTTTATTTATCTGAAGTTGGCAGTATTTGCTGTCATAACGATGAACAAAGTCAACGTTGTCGAATGTACCCGGCCTCGTCCAACGAGCTTGCGAGTTATCAGAGAACTCTATGCAATATTGACAACATTGTGTATCAATCTGACAAGAAAATAAAGAACATAACCTAAAATTTTAATATACACAGTGGAATATGCCAAATTTCCATGGCCAACCAACGGCTCAACCTTTTGTGAACGCACTATATGTATATTTAACGCTAATCTGCTAATGCTGTCACATAAAGGAAATCTTATATTTTAACATACTAGAAATACAATTTTCAAATTAAGTCAAGAGATCTGAATCTGATCATCGTGAATAAATTATATAACTTTAATTATTTCCATGTGGTCATCAAAACTAGTCAAAATGTCAGACATAATATCTATAAAACACGATAAATTTTATGTGTTAAATACTATGAAGGAGCATTACGAAAATAAATACAGAAATGAATTGGAAATAAATGAGGTCAGCTGGATTTTCAAAGAGAATCAGAACGCAATATAAAATAGTAATAAAAATGGCATGTGCGTTTCCGAATTCTGGACCGAAAATAAATTGTTCGTCCCGAATAAATAAATAATATTTTATTGAATATTGGCATAGTACGTATTTTGCGTGCTAGTTCCTAGATCAATATAGCTTGTTTTTAGGAAAGAAACCTTGATTTTTAAACGTAATATTTCCCGAAAGGAATCAAGTGAAAACTTTAAATTTTCAGGACATCATATCGAATTCAGAATGTCTCGTATGATGAGATAGACTTAGACTATATGAAACCAATAGGTAATAGACTTACGTCAGTGATTTTCTGGAATATTTACGATTCAATTCACCTTCATTCAAAAGACTACCTCTATATTTCAATAAGATATGACATTTAATTGTATAGTAAATATTATTTCTTCCATTTTTGGTTTAGTTAACAATATAATTTCAACTCTATTCCTAGAACTGATCCTTGACGATTATTATTTATGAAGACATATGGCAAATACTTTTTATTCTCAAAACAATCATAGCAATTTTATACACTGTAGCCTCATTAATTCAATCAATTTTATAATTGCTAATGGATATTCACCGATATTCTATTAACAAAGGAGAATAATAAAAAAATTGCAAATAAATAAACATGTTAAGGTAGTAGCAAAATATTATTAATAAGGAATTCATAAATTATAGGTTACATAATTAAAACAAACGATATTCCATTTCACATAAATCTACAGGGTATCAAACGTTAATTGACTAATTCACTGGCTGTTCAAATAATTCCAGCGAAATTCAAATCCAAAAAATGTTTGAAAATGTCCTTCCTTCTTGAGATGTATAATTTATTCATGATAATTTGATGAATGATATTTTTGTATTCCGTTCTTTCGGTTCTTTGATTTTTTCCACCTCGCTGACTTTGAAGGCTAATTCTAGCAGAAGTAGACTGTTGAGTACCATTTTTTATTAATGATTCTGAAAGCTGAGTGTTGAGCGCAGTTTTTAATCCTACTGAGAAACCATGAAGTAGCCTTCATTTTTAATTTAAATTTGAAAATTTAGATCATGATCCAAAATACGTAACTTTTTCACTTGAGACCAACATTTCTATAATTTTTATCAAATTTACGATGCTGGTTATTTTATGTATAAAAGTACATTTCATGGCGATTTATTTACAAAAAAAATATATCAGAAAACTCTTGTATCTTTTTAATATGGTCAAGTTGAAAATTCTCAAAAGTTCATAAAAAAATTCATAACTCGGAAACCGTGAATAATCGCATAACATACATGGGGGTGATTCGAATACCCCATGAGACGAGGGACCTGTTTTTTTCTTTTGGACGTCAATCGTACGGCCACCCTGTATAATAAATACATGTAGAACATGTATTTATTTAGGTGAGAGTATGCAACTTACTGCCTTTGAATTAAAATGAACATAAAACGTTTGAAAACATTTGAAATATATTCCATATTGCCAGAATTGTTAGAATTTTTTTCTTAAGTCAACTTTTATTACTGTTATATCGTTCTTGCAGGATGATGGAATAACTCCGAAATCAATCGCCGAAGATTATAATAAATAATACATAGTGTGTTTCAAGGGCGTACCTGGGATTTCAGCTAGGGGGGGCAGCTCATACCTGTTTCGAGAAGATGGTCGGTCGGGTATATTTTTAATTCCCACTTGCCACGAAAATTGACGTTTATTTCATCTTCTAGGGGGGGCAGCTGCCCCCCCCCCCTGCCCCTACCTGGGTACGCCCATGGTGTGTTTCATAACATTTCTTACTAATCACAAGAGAACATTCTATGGAAGAATTAATTTGTTAAAAGTGAAAATTTTCTTTTGAATTCTCAGTACGTTGGCTTCAGCCTCCAAAAATGTAAATTTCAGAGAGGCAAATTTTTATGAGAAAAATCTTTTGTCTACAAATAACTATCTACCAAAAAGTATATTATCTTAACAGTTCAATACCTTTACAAAGTTTCATTCATGTTTAACTACAGCATAATTTTAAGGTCAATGATCCACCAGACAATTTTGCAATGTGATCTCAAATAAACGAATTGCACACTAGACGTCTTATAATAAATGATCCACGGTGAGATATCATAAATTATCACTCGACCATTTCAAGCAACGTGCTTCTGTCCAATTTGGGATGTACGTTAAAACTATAATCATTACCAGTAGCACTTAATGATGCTATCATTCGAAGGCCAAATTTATTTTTTTCGGCATCAAGGTTCGTTATTGTCGTTAGGTTTTTATCGAATGTTTGGACGCACCTGTATTGAAAATTCGTATTCTTGGTTTGTACTCAATCGCTTTCTTCATTGGTAGATATTGTTTCGATTTTGATATGCTATGGGTATTTCCATTTCTTCGTTAGTTTGTTAATCAAATTAGAACGAGTTGAAATTATTTGATATTCTTCATGAGGAAGATTGAGAAAAATTCAGTGCGTTTATACTTAGATAAAATATAGAAATTTTGGTACATATCTAAAATGGAGTGAGTTAATGGGTATTATCTGAAATTTTGTCGATGAAAGTTTTCTCGTTTGTTCTACTTCTTGTTACAACGGTTTTTTTTCTACCGAACACAAATGAAATAAAAATGTCAAAAAATAATACGCTGTGTTGTCATTAAATAGTATATTATGCAACGAGCGTATAATGATAGCTATTATTCACGAGGTGGAGTTTAGGCCGCGAGCCGTAGGCTCATCACCGAGTGAATAACAGCCATTATACGCGAGTAGCATACTATACTTTATCTACGACTACTGAATATATTTCTTGAAGATTTTAACATATGGCGACCGCGACAAGACCCTTCTATGACAAGCGTGGAAAAAGTCAAGTTGACATATGAGAAATTTTTGGAGAACTGGTCATTGTATATTTTGTAATAAAAAATACTTTAATTTATATAATAAAAGTAGATTTGGCTCTCGATTGACCATGTATACCCGTATTTGTTAGTTGGAGTACTTTAGAATACTGAAGAAATACAAATTTAAAGAATATTATATCAAAGCTAAATCTATTAAGCATCTGACAGCAGTGATTATGATTAATATCTCATTATTCCCTTGTGATTAATGGGTATTATTATGGCCGAACACAGAGACGTACAATGGACGGATTTTACAAAAGTCGTGGATAAACCATTCTATTAAACATTCCAATTGAATTTTCACTTGAGTATAATTCTCAACTTTAAATTGATATTTAGATCAAACCACCACTGTCTAAGGTTCTGACAGATTTTTCTACTAGGACCGGCTTTTAGCTGTCCATCTAGGGATTCTGATCTATAAATTCAATTTATACTGCACCTATTATTGCGTTGGTTGTTTTGTAAGCCTTTGGCTCATAATGCCAACTCATCTTATTTTACAGATACGTTTTACATGAAACCAGTTCGTTAAATTCTAGAGTTTCTGCGTGGTATGCACTGCAAAGCAAGGGATTATCTCAATCTTAGAACGTTGTTAGTATTATTTATTGTTTATCGAGTCAAAGTTCTCGATCAAGTGAAGACAAACAATATCCTTCGAAGTATACTCTACGTACAAAAAAATAAAAAAAAACAACTAGGTTTGACTATAACTGATCGTGAGGTGCAAATGATTTCTTCCTGACAATAAATATTATAACATTATGAGGAAATGAACTTGAAAACGACAAAATCGGTGGTAAAAAAAATCATTAATGACATATATATTCAACAAGAATTGCATTCAAGAGTAATGGGAAAATGTGAAAATCGTCCATTAAATTTGAAACAGTTAAGCAGCTCTGGGCAAATGCGCGATTCGCGTTCGAAGTCTAGACATACTTAGTTAGATATTATTAATGTGCTCCTAAAATATAAATAGCAATATTATTCGTCGAGGCTTTTCTTCTTAATCCTCGAAAAATTCTCCATGATATTTTTCGCCTTCTTGGACTCAACAAATTCTATAGGATTTTTCAAAAAACAGCTCCAGAGGTTCTTTCCTTAATATTGCAGATTCAGGATTAATAATTTTATGTCAATGATAGTGTTATTGTTTTTGCTTTTTTTTTCAAAATATATATTTTTTGTTGGTAAATTATGGCGGCTTCACCTATGTATCAAAGTGGTCCGATTGATTTATCAAATTCGAATTGTTTTTATTTTTTCATTAAAGATATATTTTGCTGAATGAATATAATTATTTTTTCAAAATAAAACGTGGGTTTAACGTATACGAAATTGACCAATAATGGCTCAATTCACTGCTCAATTTCTACTATTTTAATGTGCATTTGTCATGGACAACCGAACATAAAGTATTCAAGAGCAAAAGGAGTAGATAATGTTAAAAACTCTACTGAAAGATAGAAATTTATATTATGTCAAATGTACAGGGTCTCTATAAATGATTATATAATAATAATAATAATAATAATAATAAACTTTATTCACCAAAAATCATCGAATACAATGAAGTTGGGAAAAGTCAAGAAAAGAAAAACAAAAAATACATAACAGTGCTTCTGTTAAGTTTAACATATTCCTGACAAAAAATCAGAAATACTGTAGGGTTCATGTTGTATTAAAAGTTTGTGAATCTCCCTGCGAAAATTCTTAAAATTGTCAATCTCTCTTATGCGTCTTGCAAGTGCATTTATAACAGCGCAGTTGGCTTTGGACTATTATAAATATTTATATTCCAATATAAAATTTAATTTAAACAAACGATACTGAGAGTTTAGGTTGGTTATTCCGAAAGAAATTGAATAATGTGACAGGAATTATAAATTTGTAGGATTTGCATACGAAACGATAAGATATAAAATTTCCAAAGTAACCTACGATGTTACAATCATTTATAAAGACTCCGTATATCTTATGCAAAATTAAAATGCATTTCAATCAAGAATTTGATATGATATGTTTTGAAACATCAGCTCTATTCAGTTATAATTTTCTCCTTAAAAACTATTGCACTTGATCAAACATATTCGACATTCAAACTTTTTTCGAGAGTAAATGCTTTGGAATGAGATGAAAAGCAGGTGTTCGATTAATTTTTATGAAAATACAATGAAATTGGCCATTATTTCACTGAAAATTCAAATTCTCCTCACAGGATTGGGACCACCCATCATTCAAAAACACCCACTTATTTTAGGTGAGCACGACGTTTGTTTAGGATCAGTAATGGTATAAATTTTTGGTGAATATCACTTATTTTAGATACACTATTATCTAAAAGAAAACATATTTTATGTTTATAATAGTCCAATTAAAATTAATCGCATTAAATCCATTAGAAACACTACATAATATTGAAGTTTGCAAAATTTATCTAGGATAAATAAATATAGTCATTTTGAAGGAATGAATATAGGTTGCGCTATCTGACCTCACCAGATCATTCCACAAATGAGTATCTGTAATTTCTGCTTCCTGGTTATTGTGTATTGTTCATATGATACGATATTTAGGAAAATAAAAAATATAATTAAATAGGTATTTTTAACGTCCGTTCATGTTCCTATCGAATAAGAATTTCATGCAATTACTATCTGAATATAAAAACCTTAAAGTAAGGTATTGTTTCACCCATGAACAAGCGAAACCTCTAATGGGTTTCAATAACCTTCTTATTGTTATCACTTCTTTCAAATTTTCGATTCAAATTAACCAATTTTTCGATACTATTCCTTCAATAAATTTGCAATTGCTTCCCCCGTAATGAAATTGTTGAATATTTCGGTTTTTCACATTGTTATGAGTTTTTAAAGGGTCTTTCGATGATAACAGGTCCTTAAATGCCTAATCAACCCTTAATATATCGTTTTTTAAAATTAGATTAAAATTTAGTATAACTAGGATTTTGGGTTGAATACTTCAAGTCGAAGGAATTTTTAAGAGCAAAAGTGATCTTTCATCTATCAACCTGAATGAGTTATTTACTCGGTTATTTAGGTGTTTTCGTTTTTCTTTCATTTTTTCAGATTCGATTTGAGTATATTTCGTCCATCTCTGTGGAAAGGAAAACGAAAAAAGATGGAAAAATGAATATATTAATTCATTCTTCAAACACATCCAATATTACGCTTGGACGAGTAGTTTTTTTGCTTAGATTATGCATGTCTGTTCTCTTCTCGGTATTCTAATATCATAAATAACAGAAATAAATATTTGTTGACTCTGTTAAAATTTTTCATGTTTCATGGAATCTTCACACGTTTACGTTTTTAGAATGGTGTTTTTTATGATATGCTGATAGTAAAGGCGGCTATTCTTGGAATGATTTCAAGAAAATATATTTTATGAACGTACATAGCTATGTAAATACATAAATGAATATAAATTTTCCAGGAACTTTTTTCTCTAACCATTATATATTTTTATTGCAATTATTTCTATGAATTTTGGTTTACATGATCACTTTTCATCAAGATCTTTTATCTGATGTCGGTATAAACAATGTTGTTATTTTACCATCGGCATTTGAAGCAATTTGACGCTGAACTGAAAAGGTTTTCATGTAAATCGAATTCATTCAAAAATCAGTGATAATTTCAGAAATAAATTTAAATAAGCATTGTCGTACCAGTTTTCCTTTAAAAATATTCAAAGCTAAAACCATGTAGACGTTACTGGTGAAATTAAACAAATTATTTTTGTATCAGAATATGTACCGGGTTTTTCACTATAATTTGACCCCCCCCTTTAACTTTGTTACTAAAGAAGATACAAAAAAATGTTTCGTATAAAAGCTTCACGAAATCAACTGAGGTTTTTTGATATGAGTCCAGAAACTGAAATATATACAGGGTGGCCAACATATTTATGGCAACTTCATTTTTTCAAATGGAACACCTGTATATTTTTCCATGTTTGGCTAGCTCTTTTTCCCCTGATTTCGAATATGTAACATATGTTGGTCTATCTCTTTTATTCTGAGAACCACAGAGTTTCAAATTTTAAGAACCACCTGCCAAGATCTGTAATCATTTTACAAGTGGCGGAGTGCGTGTACTGAAAATGCTCATTTTTGGAGTTATAATAACGTCAATGGGAAGATATACAGGGTGAACAACATTGAATGCAACTATATTTTTTCAAATGGGACACCCTGTCCTGTATATTCTTCCTTTTTTTGATAGGCTATTTCCTTCTGATCTCGAATATAAATGCGTATGTGGATGTGTCTCTTCAATTTTCAAAGTTTTGAAATGATGACACCGAATAAAAAAATATGTGAAATACCTATGAAATTCTTTATATACAAACAATCTACTTAAAAGTATTATTTTAGAATGAATACTCAACAATTACTTAACCAATGAAAAATGATAAACTATGGTAATATGGTAAGAATGACATCAACTAATACAATTGCTCAAAATGACCACCTTCATTCAATACACATAGTTCATATAGTTGTCTCAAGTTGTTTAGACTATTTTTGATAGCATTATTATGGCTCTGATTCAAGTCAGAAATTAAAGCTTAAAAATTTGTTTCTAATCATTTCAATATTATCATTATTCTTTGTGCGTTGACGGGATTAGTTCCGAATTATGGGTTTAATATTGGTTGATTTTATATCATTAATATTATTCTCCGCTTTCATTGATTGTCATTATTGCTGAAGTAAATTTCCTTCAGGAACGACTATAAAAATGTGTCCAACGGTGTTAAATCGGGACTATTTGGTGGCCATAAAATGGGTGCGCCATTACCAATCCAAAGATCAAATTGGCCACTTAAATATTCACGAACTTCCAAAACGCTATGCCAGATGGTTATTGAAATTTGAAACTCTGTGGTGCTCAGAATAAGAAAGATAGACCAACATATTACATATTCTAAATCAGGGGAAAAAGAGCTAACCAAATATGGAAAAATATACAGGGTGTTCCATTTGAAAAAATGAAGTTGCCATCAATATGTTGGTCACCCTGTATATATTTCAGTTTCTGGACTCATATCAAGAAACCTCTGTGGATTTAGTGAAACTAGTATACGAAACATTTTTTTGTATCTCCTTCAGTAACAAAGTTAAAGGGAGGGGTCAAATTATAGTGAAAAACCCGGTACCTTGATGTAATAATTATATAGAAATATTCGAAAAAGCATCATTCCGTCCATGCAAACTATTGACCACTCAAGATATCAAAATTGAATACTTTCGAAGTATGTTGATATGATATAATTTCTCATAGGTATTGAATGGCTCCAAAAATTGGCCCCTTTAATATCAATAAATCAATGAAGAACATATTATATTTTTATGATTGAACGATTTATTTAATCCAGAAACCTTCTCGTGCCAATTTCAATATGATTTATTTTGAGGCAATAACCTCGGCAGTAACTAAAAAGTTTGGATTCTGCCATGCTCCTGGAAGTGCGTTACATGGTCATTTTTGACAAAAATTTCCTACGAAATTTTTAACCCTTGAATCGTATTAACGTTGATTAACGTGATTCTCTCAAATTCCAACTGAGGTACCTTGTTCAAGAAAACAAAGTTGCAGAAATTAACAGCCATTTAAATCTCAAATCCTCAAATATCAATTATCTACCCTTAACTGATTCCCTTTAAATCGCCAATCGAGTATTGACTGTTAATTCAATTTTCATTGCGAATACCGAACAAAAATCTCATTTAGCGGAATGTGTTTCCATGACATGGTCTTGGTTCTATTTCTATAAGTCGTAAAGATTTATGAACATTACTCAAGCGATTAGCAACTTGAAACCGAGTAAATAAGCGAGGAATTCTCATAGCATTGTCGTAAGTCTTAAGTATGAAAAATGTGACACTCACCATTACTAATCATAAAAATAAATACGAATAGAAAAAAAAACATTTTCAACCTAAAGTCAGTGAAGTCTTTCAAAATAAGCAACGAAGGTGAACTCATAGCAGCATTTTTTCCACTTTTCAGACCAAAAAACCGAACTTTTCAGCGAAAATGATCACCACATGTCGAAGGATCAATTTTAAGCGATAAAATGTACCGAGAGAAAGTCATTTTAACTCGGAACAAACTATTGTTCCGAATTCCTGAAGAACTTTATAGGTTTTCACTCCCAGTCTCTGAAACAGAAATAATTAAAAAAATTTTAATTAAGATGAAGTGCTCCTGCGAAAATCTTTGCACTTATTTGTCAGTAGCACAATTCTGAAGATTTCACAAGTTTGTCTGAAGAAGGTGTCTGATATACACACATAAACGTTTCATCGTCCTTTTCATTTATTTCCTCTTTCAGTTTTACAGTTAGGCAACAATTTTTTTAAGACCAATTTGCTCCTGACAAATAAGTGCAAAGATTTTCGCAGGAGCACTTCATCTTAATTAATTTTTTTTTAATTATTTCTGTTTCATAGACTGGGAGTGAAAACCTTTGAAGTTTTTCAGAAATGCAGAGTCCTCCCAGCCTATATTTCAATCGATATTGTTCCGAATATTCTATCGAGGGTAATATCAATAGTATATTTAATTTTTCAGGAAAAATCCGAAAAAACGAGTTTCTGAGTAATTTGTTCCAACAAATATTTTGTAAAAATATGAAATAATAAAATATAATATAATAAAATAATAAATATTTTGTTAAAACAGATCAGTTAGAAACGAGTGTTCCAATTTTTCCACAGGAAAAATTAGATGCACGAGTGATATTTGGTAAGATTATTTCCTGAGTTAAATAAACATTTTATTTTAATACAACATTCCTTTCATTGAAATAATAAGAACAATAATAAACACAGCATAGAAACCATCAACTTGTCAAACTTGCATGAAATTTTTTCGATTTTTTTTTCGGAAAAACTGCTGACAGCTGAGTTGACAGCTGTTAAGTAATTTTTCCACTTAAAATTCATATTTGACATTGGTTGAAATTAATAGGAAGGAAATAATTGGGAAAAAACTAGAATTCGCGAAACCAAGTAAATATGCAAAGAATTCTCAACGCATTTTCGTAAATATGTAAAATGTAACACTCACCATTACTAATAATAAAAATAAATACTAATACAAAAAACACGTTCATCCTGAAGTCTTTCGAAGGTGAACTCATATCAGCATTTTCTCCACTTTTCAAACCACAAAACCGAACTTTTTCAACGAAAATGATCACCACATGTCGAAGGATCGACTTTAGGCTATAAAATGTACCGAGAGAAAGTCTTTTTAAGTCGGGAACAATTTATTGTTCAGAAGATTTTATCGGGAAAAAACTAGACTTCGCGAATAGCTTGTGGCGGTTGATGCACATTGCTGGGCTGGGAGATTCGGAGCAAGATCCACGAGGTTGACTATGCTAGCGCATTTGTTTATTCGTGTATCGTGACTTCCACTATTCTGCTCATTGTTATGTTGGGGGGAGTATTAGGAAATGATATGGTCTAATGATTGTCCTTTTTGAAGTTCCAAAATTCCTTGGTGGTCGATTTATATCTCCAGGACCTAGCGCTGGTTTTAATTAGGCTATATTTGTGATAAGGCTGTGGCGGCTCGTCTACACAGGGTGCGGCATATACAGCGTGCCAAAAATTAAAGTAACTCGTCAATAATTCTTGTACGAAGAATTATTTGGGAAAATCCTCGCACCCGTCGTTTTTTTATTTCAAAAGAAATTAATCCTATGTTTTTTGAGCGCTCGTTATCCTTAAACGAGCGCTATATCGTTTTTCCCAAATGTCTGTAATTTTCCAATTTTGAGCCGAAAATGGTCTCAAACGATAGGGTTATACTCCCTGATGATGAATTCGTGGTCAAATTCAATTCTGTTCGTGGTGCCGTTCGGCCGTCCGGCAGCACAATAACCTTCGAAGGGATTGTCTTAGAGACTGGAAATTTTCAGGATAAGTTCGGTTTCCAAATGGCTCGGTTAAGTTCATTAACCAGCCAAATCGTACAGGGTGTTCCATGAAATATGGCCATATGCAAGATGCTTATAATAACCTCCATGCAAAATTTGGTGGCCATGGTTTCAACAGAACCATAAAAAATCGAATTGGAATATTGAAAAGAAGAAACTTCATATTTCCACGAAAAATATCCGCTTCGAATGAAATTTATTTCATAAATCAAGAATGATACACTGAATGTTTCTTCAGAATTTTGTGGCCATAATGGTAACCATAAAAAATTCAATTGGAATATTGAAAAGAAGAATCTTTATATTTTCATAACAGGATATCCGATTGGAGTGAAATTTTTCTTGTGAATGAAGACTGTTATACTGAATTTTCACACAAAATTTTGTGGCCATAGTGTCAATAGAACCATAAAAAATTCAATTGGAATATTGAAAAGAAAAATTTTTATATTTCCATAACAGAATAACCGATTCAACTGAAATTCATTTTGTGAATCAAAACCGATATACTACTGAATATTCATGCAATTTAGAATTTAATTTTTGTAATTATTTATTTTTTACATATTTCATTTTTTGAATAATTTTCAGAATATAATTCTGCTGAGATTCTGCATTTATATATTTGGTATCAATCTCAAATCCCATATAAAATTCTGAGGTAATAGTCTTATTGCTCCACCAAAGAACGAGCGCTCAAAAGCTCATGCTCAGGGCTTTTCTTAAATTTTTTGAATTTGATATTTCTCACCCCACGTCCCTCACCCCTATATTTTATATTTTCAAATGGGAATAAATGAGTTGTGATACATCAAATGAAAGGTAATTTGATACCTATTCAGCGAAGTGGTTAAAAGAAGTATCGTTTGTGCTGTTTTCTTATTGAAACTAGGAAATAATTCACAATTTGTAATTGGAGAGTACCCACTGCAATCAGACCATTATTCTTTCACGAATTATTATTGAGGGAAATTCACGTATCCATGGATTTGTAATCTCGAAAGTAGGTCTGTAGTCCGGTCTATTTAGACCAAAAAATGAGAGTGAAGTTACATAAAGTCCCAACAAGCTTAATTTCTGTGAAGTTGTTCAAAACATAATTATAAACAATGTCTAAAAGTTCCTCATCATTCCCCTGTGAGGAAAAAATTTTATCATAAAAGTACCTCAGACAAAAATTGTAGATCATAAAATTATCTATAAAAAATGTATCGATACTTTTTTTCTTACGAGCCACCGTTTCTGAAATATAACGATTCAAAAATTTATAAAAATCGATATCGTCATAATATGCACACGTTTAAACGCCACCTATGAGGTAGTGTACTTAGCGCGTAGTTATAACTTTTTGAATCGTTATATCTCAGAAACGGTGGCTCGTAAGAAAAAAAGTATTGATACATTTTTTATAGATAATTTTATGATCTACAATTTTTGTCTGAGGTAATTTTATGATAAAACTTACCGTTTTGCTGAGAATCGCGAAAAACTCATTTTTTTGACATTTGACCTCGAATAAAATTTTTTCCTCACAGGGGAATGATGAGGAACTTTTAGACATTGTTTATAATTATGTTTTGAACAACTTCACAGAAATTCAGCTTGTTGGGACTTTATGTAACTTCGAATGTCTAAATAGACCGGACTACTGTCTATGCTTTTTTGAATGATTGAATTTTTTCTCAATTGTAGGTTATTTCGTCCGAAATCATTTTAATCGGAAGGTATTTCATAGCAGTATAGAATTATGTTTTTGATATTATGATAGACTTTTCCATGGTTGTATTAACGCAACCCCCACAACTTTAATTTCGATCGAATCGGCAAACTCGGAATGATTCGAAAAAGTTCATAATTTCGAAAAAAATCAAATTTAATGGTTTTGATGATTCTCTTGAGTGTTTGCATGGAAATATAGAGTCTTCTTTTCAATACCCCAATTGAAATTTCTATGGTTCTGTTAACACTATGACCACAAAATTTTGCTTGAGGCTTATTATGAGCATCTTGCATGTGGCCGCAAAATTTCATTTCTATTGGTTTCGTCTTGTCTGAGATATTGGGGAACAAAAATTTTGAATGGTCATATTTTATGGAACACCGATTAAGCTGGTTAACAAACTTAACAACCAAACTCACCCTGAACATCTCAAGTCTCTAGGACAATCCCTTCGAAACTGATCGTGCTCATGGCCAGACGGCCCCACGGAATTTGACCACGAATTCGTCATCAGGGAGTTGAACCCTATCGTTTGAGACCATTTTCGGCTCAAAATTCGAAAGTTACAGACATTTGGGCAAAACGATATAGCACTCGTTTAAGTAGAACGAGCGCTCAAAAACAGATTTCGTTTCACTAAGTTCAATGACGTACGTGAACTTTCTTGAAATGCAAAACTGGTGATTGATTTCGTATGAACTTACCTACAATTGCAAAAAAATTAATCAAATCGGGCTTAAAATATCATTTTTAATAATAAACAAAATTCATCAATTTATTTGGGGATTGATTGTTTTTCCGGTGATTGCATATTGTGACGAGAAAAACATGAGTTCGATTATGTTTATGATCAGTGCCGACCCTGACTGGGCGCCACTGTCATTATGTAATAACATATTACCCAAAATGTTGCACTAGCGATAACGTTATCAATGTTTGAAGCTCACATAACTCATACAATGTTTCATAATTAATCAGAAATGATAGAAATGAGGGCTACCGTTTTTTTCCTCGCTAGCTGGCGCCTCTGTTGCGTGAGGTCCTGTCAAAGTTTCTTGTACTGTCATTGATTTATTATTATTAAAACAAATTCATATTTATAAATGTTCGGAGTTATAAGTCGTTTGAAAAAAGTGTTCATTCTATTCCTTGAATACTGTACAATATCGAGCATGCCGCAGGGTTGTGCAGTTCCGTATTGTTTAGAAAAAAAGGGTACGATAAGACTGTCCTAAAGCAGCTGATGTTACCCCTTCAAAACATTCTTATTTTTGTGAAAAACATTTCAACCCTGGTTATAATACGTGACCTAACGATCCTAATACAGAAAACCGTGAGTACCTAATAATCTTTTACATTATGTTGCTTCAGACACTTTACTTTTACAATTGAATAAATCTAGTTATACATAGTTGTATTACTTGTAATATACTGTTGATAATTTTTCAGCTATTCCTAAATTAAAACTGAAATCAATACCGAGCCAATTTTCTGGGTACCAGGAAGGTGAGGACAGATATCAATAAAATACTAGTAGAGAGAGTTCTTGAACGCAGAAAGAAATTTGAAAATGCAAGAATCGTTTCCACTGTAGAGGAAAATCAATATGTAGTCAAGAGAGCTCAACTGATACTGCTTTTTTGTCGGAACTTGAGAGTAATAGAAACATACTTACTTCGAATTGAAAATCTAATTGGTACAATTTTACTCTGGATTTTACATCTACAAACATTTCATGTTTGTTATCAATCAACTCTCTAACTCGAGGAAAACATTTACTGTAAAAAATATATATCAAGAACTTGTGTAAATAAATAATTTACCCCACTTTAAATAAATGATTAGTGATTTGTTAGTATACATTGATCTCTGAGGTTTTCCTTTTCGCTGCACATACTGTTTTCTCTATATATTCACTTATAATGATAAATGAAAGGATTGTGTGAGATTTTATTGTTCTACTCCAAGTTTTAACAATTTTTAAGCTATCACAGGTATCATGTAAGTAGGATCAAAGACAATTTCCCTTGAAATGATAATCTACTTCTGTAAAAAACTTATTTCAAATCATGATAATGCGTTTCCACTGGAATTATCATTCCTATCATAGTATTTGGATCTGTAAAAAGAAAAACCATAACTCTAAACTCAATAAATAAGCATACTTTCCGCAAGAAGTGCGTATTGAAACTCTGAACAAACTCACCTTTGAATTAGCTTTCTTTTTAGCCCGCTTAATTGGGCAACTATCTTCTGTAATACCGCTTTCAAAGCAGTGATATTCATTAATCCGTGATTCATATTTGCTATTATTAATCTGAATATGTATGTGAAATTCCTCACATCCTCGTAAAGATTGAAAATAAACAGAATACAGATCCCCAATTACGTTTGAATATTTGACAATTCAAATTCTCGTGGACCTCACGCAACACTAGCGCCTCTAGCGGAAAATTCATACGCGGTAACCCTCATTCCGACACACCTTGAACTAAGTCAATATTTTTGAAGGTTACAAACGCCTACTCATCTGAATTTCACCTTTTTGGCACACCGTCTTGATTGGTTGAGTCCTATTAATTATTCTTGAGCTCTTGACAAATGAATAAATTAGAAATTACGCGTGTAATGTGCCAAATTCTTGGGTTCAGGAAACGAAAATACCTAGAATGTTATACGATTGCCTGGTATTTACTATCTTCATTGTGTTCGCGTTTGCAAATTATATTGGATCTGTATGTAAACGAGTTGTTTTTGAAGAGCGCTCGGAATTTAGATAGCACTTATAATAAGGAACTTTTAATTAAATATTTGTGTCAAAAAATATATCACAAGTTTACGAAATAATAATATATCCTATGGATGTATATTAATTTCTGAATTAGTTCGAACAAAAAAAACTCTTTTTTCAACATTGAACTCAGCTTGTGACAGATTCAGAAGTATTTCTTTAGCTTTGGTTATTTCAAATAAAAACGTTTGTCCTGAAAAATTATACAATGGGCAATTCTTGTAATTTCTAGAAAAAAATATTTCAGAAATGAATGATCCTCAGAAAATCACCTCGATTATCGGTTTTTTGTGTCGTAGTCAGGTTTTCGCGTTGGCATTCATTTCATTGGTTATAATTAAATCCCAGTTTGCAACGATGTCAACTGGCCATTCTGTTATTAATCGTAATCCCCACTAATTATGCTGGCTCGTACGTCATCATGGCGGGGCGTTCGAACTCACGAGTATAGAAATCGCACTTTCATTTTCAATTGAAAATCAATTATTTAAAATTGAATTCAAAAACTAAAAGTAAACATTTACATAGTACATTTCAGGAATTCTTTGATTCATTTGTAAAGGGTTTTCCAATAAGAGATGTTATTTTGATATTCAAAGAAAAATGCCATTTTTCAATATAAATGATCGGATGTTTATTTCATTATAAAGAAGAAGCTATGCCGTTAATAGTGAAAAATAACATCAGGCGAATGACCACCACGACCACGCTTACAGGACCGTATCCTTTTAATGAAATTTTCCGTAACCAAATCGCAAAGTGGCTGCCCTATGTCCTCGATAGCCTCACGAATTCCATCTTCGAGGTCTTGAATCGATGCTGGGCTATTGGCGTAGACCTTTTCTTTCACGTGGCCCCAAAGGAAGAAGTCGCAAGGTGTTAAATCACAAGATCTCGGTGGCCTATTGTGATCACCTCTTCGAGAGATAACACGGTCCGGAAACTCTTCCCGCAAAATATCTGTGATTTCGTTGCTTGTGTGGCACGGCTTGAGTTCTTGTGTTAACTGACCTTTATAAGATCTTTATGCAAAATACGGTGTAATGACGTTTGTGGAATGCCTAATTCCAAAGAACGACAAGGAATGGACAAACCTAGGTTTTCTTCAACACTTTCGGCTATAGTAGCAATATTCTCGACTGTTCTTGAGCGACGTGAACGGGTTTTATTCTTCACATCACTAACTTGTCCCAACAGCTCGAATTTTTCCACCAATTTCTTTATTGCGCTCCGACAAGGTGCTTCACGACGACCCAAAAAAGTTCGAGTTTTTCTAACCGTCTCTGCCAAATTTTCACCATTTTTATAGTGAATTTTAATAACTACAATGCGTTCTTGAAGCGTTTATCGTTCCATTTTTATTAATGGCGTAGTTTCTACTTATCAAATGTGAAAAAATGACAGCTTCAAACGTGACATCTTCCGAAATAGCGGGCTATTCGAAATAACACCTCTTATTGGAAAACCCTTTACACTCACCGGCAAAATAATTGATCCAGAGAATTTTTTATACCTACAAAATATCAGAAATATACACACAGGAATATCATCGAAACTATACGCAGGCTTTGAACCCATCCATCAAAATAAAATTACAACTGTCAAATCAATAACTCAATAATTATTGTGTTTCCAGACAGCGTAGCCACAATTAAATCATCTCAAATTATTTTCGGGTCGAAACAACAAGGATATTCTTCTGTCTCTAGATGGAAAAGAGTGTTCACTTAAGCATTCATTTCAATGAATGTGTATCTTTATTTACTCATAATAAAGACCTTAATTTTTATTATTATTCGGAATGTATTACTCTGAATAAGTAGAATCAAATAGTTATCAACCATTCAAAATGTTTAAAGTATACTACCTAAATATAACCGATTGTGTAATGAACGATGCATTTGCCACTTAACTAACTCGATTACTATAATTCTTCAAATCACTGCTACTTAGCTGACAGTTCAAGACAAATATAAGTACAATTATTAATCAGAGTTAATCATAATGTATAAGCTGATGACGATCAAAGGTGTGGTTAAGTTTTTAAAAATAAGATTTCCTTCAATATGTTTTTGGCCAAAATCTGAATTAATTCGAATCTTAACATTTTTATAGCGCGTCTATGTTTACAAGGATTAGAGAAATTGGCAGCACTCATGCAAATTTTTGCAAAGTCAATAACCTACAAAACTTTATTCTATTATTGATTTTATATTGAGGAGTTTATTTTATTTACATATTCATAATTGAGAAAATAAAATATTGCTTTTCACTTTCCTCTCAAGGGTTATCTCACTTAAAATATCTTATTCTCTCAATTTTAAAATTGATATGGAAATATTAATAATGACATTTTAATGGTTCGGTTAAGTTCGTAAACCAGCCACATCGTTCAGGGTGTTCCATAAAACATGGCAATTCAAAATTTTTGTTCCTCAATATCTCAGACAAAACAAAACCCATCGAAATGAAATGTTGCGACCATATGCAAGATGGTCATAATAAGCTTAATGCAAAATTTTGTGGCCATAGTGTAAACAGAACTATAGAAAATTCAATTGGAATATTGAAAAGAAGAAACTTCATATTTCCATAAAAAAATCTGATTCGGATGAAATTTATTTTATAAATGAAGATTGATACACTGAATGTTTATGCAGAATTTTGTGGCTTTAGTGTTAACAGAATATTGAAAAGAAGAATCTTTATATTTCCATAGCAGGATATCCGATTCAAGTGAATTTTTTTTTGTGAATGAAGACTATTATACTTAATCTTCATGCAAAATTTTGTGGCCATAGTATCAACAGAAACATAGAAAATTCAATTGGAATATTGAAAAGAAGAATCTCTATATTTCCATAAGAGTATAACCGATGCAAGTGAAATTTATTTTGTGAATCAAAACTGATATACTGAATGTTCATGCAAAATTTCAAGAGGATCGCATCATCAGAACCATAGAAATTGATTTTTGTAATTGTTTATTTTTTATATATTGCTTTTTTTGAATAATTTCCAGAATATAATTCCGAATGGGCTGAGATTTTGCATTTATATATTAATTTGGTATCAATCTGAAATCCCATTTAAAATTCTGAGGTAATAGTCTTATTGCTCCACCAAAGAACGAGCGCTAAAAAGCTCCTGCTCAGGGCTTTTCTTAAATTTTTTTCAGTCAGTTTTTAAGTAAATCTTCAATACTCCGTGTCTGGGAAAAAGAAGCATTTGCGGATAAAAGTTATATACCTAGTAAAATGTCATTATTTTTCATGTAGAATCACCGCCTGAACTTTGTCGCACTTTCCCATAAATACCCTGAATAACCATATAATTTCTGAGAATATTATTAGAATTTAAATATTCAAAACCACACATCAAAATATTCACATACCGTATGTATGGACATAACTACATAATAAACAAGGTGTCTCATTAAATAGATCGATCCAAGTGAACACCTGCACTGAAAAATGTTTCGACAATGTTATCATCAGTACTTTATGTATATTCATCTATTCATAAAACTGAGTAATATTTTTCTTGTACATTAACTTGTACCACATATTCATTTGTTTTCCATCCTCAATCGAGCATGGAATTCTGCAATTCTAGGCTGACACATCAACTGAAATATGCATGAATAGAGGGACTCTCCTATTTTAATAGGGTATTTTGCTATCCAGACAGAAAATTGCGGCATTGTTCCTTTTGATATGGAAGCTTTGATTGGAAGTTATGGTTACTGCTTAACAAAAATGTGGTCTCAGGGCTTTGCCGCCGATGTTGAATAATTAAAAAATAGAGCAATATTTCAAGAAGTAACTTTCAATGAGGCACAATATCAATTCCATTAGTTGGACAATATCGTTCTATTATTTCTTACATGATTTATGTTGGCACTGTTCGGATTAACAATTGACTTTCCAAGGTTTATTACCATCAAGTTAATCTTCTGTAATGTGAATTTGGGTTTGTCAACTACTGTCGCCCATTTAAATATCCAGGTCGCGTTTAAATAAGCTATCTAGTTAAAAGAGCTGTTGATAGCATCGGAATGAATATTGAAGCAGTATTTTCGACTTTGCTTAGGTTTTCAACTTGTTTGTAGTAGCATTGTTTGAACAATGGTAGTAGCTTGCGAAACTGTGAAAAAGAAGTAATGGCTATTTCGAAATACTCCAAGATTTTGTCTGTATGAAAAGTTAGGAAAAAATCCATTATTATGAGTGATGTTTCAGATTATCCGATTTTGGTCAAATCTGCTTCCTTCTGTTCTATTTATATACAGTGTCTTTGGTCACAAGTTAGCGATAATTTAAGGTCATCAAATATACCTAATATTATCGACAAAAACCCCCAAACTTGGAAGTTTACCCCCTTAGTTTACTTTTTTATTTTCGTTGACCCTTCGAAATGATATCGATTTCTTTGGACATAAAGGTCCTACAGATGTGAAAAAAATGTTTTTTGAAAGATGACACTACCACCTTTTATTGAAGTATAACAATATAAAAATATTCAACTTGAAAACGCCATAAAAAATTCTTTAAAAAAGTTCATAGTAAAAATATGTACTGATTTTCTTAGTAAATCCGTAATAGAACAAGAACTAGCACATTGAAGTATAATTTTTTTTCAATGATTTAACACGCAAGGGTATTAGCTACAAAACAACACTCACATCATATCTGTAAGTTACATAATTTCAGAGTTATTGCTGTTCGAACATGATCACTACGCGAGCAAAAGACACAAGACAGGTCGTCATGAAGACCACTGCCTGTCTACAGAGCAGAGGCGACCATTTTGAGCAATTTTTATGATCAATTTGTTTGTTTGATCATTGAAAATTATCGAAAGTACAGTACTGAGGTTTTTTTTCACCAATTTTCATAAGGGTCATGTTCGAACAGCAATAACTCTCAAATTATGTAACTTACAGAAATGATGTGAGTGTTGTTTTGTAGCTTGTGTCCTTGCGTGTTAAATCATTGAAAAAAAATTATACTTCAATGTGCTAGTTCTTGTACTATTGCGGATTTACTGAGAAAATCAGTACATATTTTCACTATGAACTTTTTCAAAGAATTTTTTTATGGCGTTATCAATTTGAATGTTTTTATATTGTTATACTTCAATGAAAGGTGGTAGTATCATCTTTCGAAAAACATTTTTTTCACATCTGTAGGACCTTTATGTCCAAAGAAATCGATATTATTTGGAAGGGTCAACGAAAATAAAAAAGTGAATTTAAAATGGGGGCTACTCCAAAACTAAGGGGGTAAACTTCCAAGTTTGGGTGTTTTTGTCGATAATATTAGGTTATATTTGATGACCTTAAATTATCGCTAACTCGTGACCAAACACACTATATATGTATATTCTTTTGAAATCATAAGCTAACATAATACAATACATAAGACAAAGCAAAAATCCCTAACTGAGGTTAGTGCAAAACGGGGTACCATACTATTTTTTCGTATGATACCAGAGCTCAGGGAAAAAACTCAGTCGAAACAACAACAAAAATAACATGTAAAAACTATTTGAATATTGAACGATTTCTTCTTTTTTCAGTCCAACCGATAACCCTCTCCAAGATGCCTTCGGAATTCTGAATCTGAAATGAAAAAATCGATGCAGAAAAAAGGAACAGAAAAATAAAATGATTGAAACTCTATTAAATCGATTTAAAATTAACAACCCAATTCAAAAACGACTCTGTAACTTCAAGTATAGCCCTCAAGCCATCCTGAAGTTTGAATATGGTACAATTATTCATCAGATGTTCTATTGTCTCCTCTGCTTTTCCGCATTCGCAACTAGGACTCTCAGCTGTATCCACTTTAAAAACTTGTTTCACAACGGCCATGACCTGTTCTTATACGATTAAGAACAGTCCAAATTTTCCTTGGAGGATCAAACCCAGGAACTTTATTGGAGGGATCAGTTATTGAATCTTTGTTTTGAATATTACATGTGTTCCATTCAGATTGTCAAATTGCTTTATCGCTTTCATATGAGGTAAGAAAATAATTGGACAAAAATGGTTTACGTGATTTTAATCGAGGAATCTAATTATCTGGAATATAGGAAAGTATTTGATATGAATTTGTGCAAGAATTAATCTTATTCCAAATTTTCAAAGCCTGCCTGCGGATATTTGGAAGAGCAATGTTTGAAAGATATGGTAACCATGGTGTTGGTGTTGATTTTATTGTTCAGTTACTATTCTCATGGAAAAGTTTAATTGTGCATCAATTTTATGTGTTCTATTATCGTATTATCTGCTCTCACATGCTTTGAATGAAAACCCTGGGATTCTATGGGTTGAAGCTTCCATAATATCAAAAGAAGAAAAACTTAAACGTAGAAACTGGAAAAATTAACCGAAAATTCCTTCAGTCGGTTGACTGAACGAATTTTCGGTTCTTTATTCCAAAGACATCTGCTCTACAATAATAATATTTTCCTGAGAAAGAACAAATGATTGTTTTCTCAGAACTATCGAAAATATCGAACAATTTTAAAAAGCGACGAAAGTCTCTTTTCTGAAAGTTGAAAGTCTAAATTGTTGTAAGCCTTGATGTTTACTTAAAGCTATGGAAGTATTATTGCCAACTGTATGCAACAATTTTGGTTACTCAGAAACGATTCGAAATAACTTCTAAGTGTTAGACGTCATGGTGGGTGGCCAATAGATTAGAATCATCCTTAATTAATTGATTCGTAATCGACAAGGATAAATATATTGTGTACATCAAGTTCATTAGTAATTTAATTAATATCAATATTGATATGATCCTTTTGGCAAAATATTTTTAAATTAGGAGCTGAGAGTGATCAACGATTCGGTTGAACAGATGAAGAATCCGAGTTCAAGAGTACTGATTCTCTCCGACCGTAAAGACTCTATAATTTGCACGGAATGCGCTACAGAAGTTTTCAAAAGGATAGGTTAGAATATATCGGCCTGAGTCGAAACGTTCAATAGTTCAAGATTTCAGGAATTTTTACATTACAATTTGAAGCTCATATCGTAGTAGAAAACATCAACTGGTGCCATCTGAATGTATGCTTAGGAACTATTCTCTATTTAAAGCAGAAATCAATCATTGTTTATGCATAGACTACCTGTTAGACCTTTGATCATAAGATGGGTGGTATAACTGCAGAGAATTCACCCAAAAAAAGATCTATTCAATTCTGTCGTGACATTTGTAGAATTACGAACAAAAAGGTTTTTTTAGAGAATTTCCGATGAAGGTTTCAGCGTTTGCAATAATATAGTATATTGTCAGTCACATGATCAAATTCTTCATTGAAAATTAGAATTTGTTTTCGATATTACAATAGACTCTTTTCTGTGGTCTTGTTAACGTAACTTCCACAAATTGCGAACTGCTTTGAATTGGTATTGAACATTTCACTGCAAAATTTCAGTTCGATCACTAGTTCTGAATTATTCGAAAAAATGGATAATTTAGAAAAACATCGTATTTTACGGTTCTTATGATGCTATCCTCTTGAAATTCAATATAAGAATCGTCAACCTGGAAATAAATTTCACTCGAATCGGATATTTTATTGTAGGAATATAAGGATTCTTCTTGCAATATTGAATTTTCTATGGTTCTGTAAACACTATGGCCAAAACATTTCTTCTGAGTATCTTTCAAAATTTCTTTTCGGTTTTCAGTCTGAGATATTGAGGAACAAAAATTTTTAAAGGTCATGATTTTTGGAACGCCCTGTACGATATAGGTCATTTTTCCAAGTGTCTGTAATACAGTGTAACTTCCCTATAACGAAAGCGCTGAATCCGCAAAGAAAACTCGTTATAAAGAAATTTCGTTATACAGAGAATTTGTTTCTATAGTCGGCAATGTCGCGGTGGATTTCACTGATTAATTTAAGTTTATCATTCAAACTTAAGCACTTCCTTTTAGATATTTTCGCACAACTTTCACACTAGCGTAATGGTTAGATTGAAACCAAACAGCCAGGGGTGTATTTAAAACTGTTTCAGAAGGATCTCTCTGCCCGCCGTAATGATTTAGTTTAAGGTCGGGATTTATTACCGAGTTTATTACGTAGGTACGTCCGGAAAAATTTCGGAAAAAACCCACCCTTATACCTTCTCACCAATAACAATTCAAAGAGTGATGTTCTTTGAATATTTCGTTATAGAGAGAATTTACTTCGTTTTAGAGGGTGTTTTTAACATGGAATTTGGATTCAAGGTGCAATGTCTTGTACAAAATTAATTATACAGAGAAATTCGTTAGAAAGACGTTCGTTATAGGGAAGTTCCACTGTATTTTGAATTCTGAGCCGAAAATGGTCTCAAACGATGAGGTTCGACTACAATAACTCTCGTGAGGTTTGTCCTAGAGACTTGAAATTTTCAGAGTATCTAGGTTCCTAATTAGAAAACGAACCTAGATAATCTGAAAATTTCAAGTCTCGAGGACAAACCTCACGAGAGTTATTGTGGTCGTCCAAAAATCAAAATATTACAGACACTTGGAAAAACGATACCTGTATCACTTGTTTGAGTAGAACGAGCGCTCAAAAAGTAAGCTTTTCCGGCTCTTCCCCTTAAGAAAAAACATTTCTCATTGGCATTTTTTATTATTAAAATATAATTTATATGATAAGATAATAATTACCTAAAATCTATGAATGAAAGCAAATATTCACATAATGCAATTGCAATTTCAGAAATAAATAGAAGACACATGAGTTTGGAGAAAAAGGACGGGATTTGACAGGAGGAAGGAGGGATCATAAAGGAGTGGAAAGGTTTCTTGTATAAACAATTGTTGATTCCGGTATTTACAATCTGATTCCAGGGTTTCTGGATGCGACGAAGTTGAGGAGTTCCTCACTGTCTTCGCATACGAAAGGTTTGACGTGGTGACAGGCTACGTCGTGCCATTTGATTCCATCGTTGTAGAAGTTGTTCAAGATGGACAGGCAGGATTCATCGTTACCCTGAGAATAAATATATATGTTAAAATACATGAAGAACTTATGGAAAGCTTTTCAATATTATTATACAAACTGAAAAAAAAGAAAAACCTAGAAGAAGCTGTTTGAATTTTATATTTTTTTGGTGGAATATAAAGGGTTTTCCAATAAGAGATGTTATTTTGAATAGCCCACTATTTCGGTAAATGTCACGTTTGAAGCTGTCATTTTCTGACATTTGACAAGTAGAAACTACGCCATTAATAAAAATGGAACGATACATGCTTCAAGAACGCATCGAAATTATTAATTTCACTATAAAAATGGCGAAAAATTGGCAGAGACGGTCCGTAAAACTCGAACATTTTTGGGTCGTTGTGAAGCACCTTGTCGTACAGCAATAAAGAAATTGGTGAAAAAATTCGAGCTGTTGGGACAAGTTAGTGATGTGGAGAATAGAACCCGTGCACGTCGCTCAAGAACAGCCGAGAATATTGCTGCTGTAGCCGAAAGTGTTGAAGAAAACCCAGGTTTGTCCATTCCTCGTCGTTCTTTGGAATTAGGCATTCCACAAACGTCATTACACCGTATTTTGAATAAAGATTTGGGTCTTAAGACTTATAAACACAAGTTAACACAAAAACTCAAGCCGGCCGATCATCAACAACGTCGTGTCTTTGCTTATTGGGTCGTTGAAATGCATGAAAATGATCCGGAATTCCATCGAAAAATCATCTTGAGGGATGAGGCCCATTTCCAACTCAGAAGCTCCGTCAACAAGCAAAATTGTCGCATCTGGGGCTCGGAAAACCCAAGAGTTGAAAAACCTCTTTATCCTCAACGTGTGACTGTTTGGTGCGGTTTATGATCCGGCGGAGTCATTGGACCTTACTTTTTCGAAAATGAGGCTGGAGCAACAGTTACGGTGAATGGATTGCGCTATCGAGAGATGATTAATGATTTTTCATGGCTGAAATTGGATAGTATTGATCTGAACAACGTTAACTTTCAACAAGACGGCGATACGTGCCACACAAGCAACGAAACCATTGATCTTTTGTGGAAAATTTCCGGATCATGCTCGCGAGAAGGTTGAAATTTTGAAACATGCTTCTTAATAATGATTTTTTATGGTCTTGAGTATATCAGATACTAACCTGGGCAGCTTCTCTGTTGTCAGGTTGAGCTTGACCAAATCCTCCAGTCGAGCTCCAGTCTCCAGAGTTCCTTTGAGTTGTTGGTCCAATTTTGGCTCCAGAACCGGACCAGAACCATCCGTTTATGTTTTGGGGTTGGAGGTCGGGTCTGTCACAACCAGCGAAGTTGCATTTTCTTCCAGATGTCCAGATATATCTGACAATGAAAAAATAATCAAAATAAATACTTTGAAAACTTGTCAAATGTGTAGAAATGAGTCAAAATATTGAAGGGTTTCTATTGCAAATTGAGCTGTAGCTTATCTTGTTGAATCCACATATCCTGATGGAATATATTTGCTTCGCCGTCTTTTTGGAAAATTGCGGATGATTGACGGAGCACCGCTGAGCTAGCAGTGCATAGTACCTTCATCAAAAGAAGTCAAAGTAAATTTCTTCCTCTGGTAATTTCATAATACTCGAATGCGCGTCGTGCCCTGAAACTCATGAGTTTGTAAAACAACTCAGCTTCTTTCTCTTAGATAATCACTAAGCCCGGCTAGCTCAGTCGGTAGAGCATGAGACTCTTAATCTCAGGGTCGTGGGTTCGAGCCCCACGTTGGGCGTGAGAATTTTGCACACTGAAATGTTCGAAGATCAAAGATAATCTGGGAATATTCACTAATTAAAGAATTATACGACAATTTGTAATTATGTCGATAATAATTTAATGAAATAAATGTCATGATTCAAACTAAAATACCGTAAATAAAGAAGCATCGATACCATTAAATTACAATGGACTCTCTTTCAAACTGTCACCCTGCCAAAATGACTGACTGTATAGATAAATTTGAATGCCATAGGGTGATCAAAATTAATAATAGAAATTGGTTCATAGTTTCACTTCAAGTGTCAATAGCACAGTCAACTTTATCCATCGGTTTTTATAAAAAATTTAGATCTTTTCATGCATTTATTTTCATTATGAAATGAAATCCTGGTAATAATTTTACTCTGAGGGTTGCTACAACTATCTATGAGCACTTTTTCGAAATTCTAGTGAAAATGAATTCAAGTGACAATTTTTTGTGAAATTTTTTATGATTCTTGAAGAAGACTGTCGAATGAATTCCAAAACGTTGACGGGAAAAATTGAGAATTCCAACATTCTCTATTTTCACCTCAATAAAATATCGAAGTTGTAAGCTTGTTGTTCTTGCCTATTCATTGAGTTTTCTACGGCACTCACATATAAGCTTTGAGTCGATGACATAGGATTTCAGTGCATTAATATAACAGCTATCAAGCTGCTGATAATCTTTGTCATTTTGACATAAGTTTGTCACACGTTTTATTTATCATTATTCCGAAATTTAATTCGATATTTAGGATTAAATACCACTATTTAAATCTACCCTTCAGTAGGGTCCTGTAGCGGTCTTAGAAGAACAGAAGATTCGAAAATCATCACTTGGAACGCCAGACCTGGTTTAAAACACCCTCCTGGCCCAAGAGCAAGAATTAAGTATTTTGTATCTGAATATTGAAGGTATTTATTGGAATAGTTTCAATTTTGTAAAAATGGCGAGGCAGGGTTTTTTCTACTGAGGTTTTTCCCTGTGCTCTGGTATCATACGCCAGAGTAGTATGGTACCCGTTTTGCACCAACCTCAGCTAGAGACTTTTTTGTTTCATGTATTGTATTTGTTAGCTCTCAATTCAAATATATATAATAAATCTATAAAGTCTATCAATTGCTTTAGCTCATCAACGTATACACATCAGATATTCTAATTAACACATCATAAATACAAACTGTAAACAGAACTTCTCACCTTACATTACCGCGAGCTATTCTCTGTTTAACGAACTCATTTTCTTGTGGTGTTTCTAGGGATACAGCGTCCATACAGTGGCGTCTGCAGATGTTTCTGGCGTCCAACCAATCTACTTCCAAACCTCTGGTTGGTTGATGTTCCCAACTGAAGAAGTAGGAATGTGTTACTCCACGAGCATCTCTGTAGGTTGCATGTCTCACCCCTAAAAAAAAGAAGAAATTCTTTACTAATCATTTATAAAAAATGTGGGAAATTACTGCTTTTCAGACTTTCAGGCGTCTATGGCAAAGCCTCCTTGAAAAACTCATACCGACCAATCCTTCCATGAGGTACTTCAGAAAGAATAAATTGATAAAGATTTATTTTGTCCCAGAATATAATTATAATCAAAACAATAAATATTGTTGAACATGTAATAGGATGTAAATAAACCTTTCCCAGAAAATGTTCCTATGAAAATGTAACTGTAAACTGTGTAAGTTTTTAGGAGTGGTGAATAAATCAATTATAAGAAATTATGTGTGAGTTAGGAAAATATCATCGGATGAACCTGTGATATACCGCTAGTTATTTATGATTTCGATAATTGCAGATAACCTGTTGGAAAAGTATTTTCAATTATTTTATGACGATACCTTGAACATTCCTAACAATCTAGAAAATAAAATAATATGTAAATATCCAATTTGCTTCCTTCATAGCGTTGAATAGCAGGGGTTTAAATAGCTTTTAATCATTTCTAACAAATTGTCTGATGAAAAATCTATCATAAAAGTAAATGGCAATTATTTACACTGGTAATTTTACTAATTTCAATATTAATTCGTTTGTAAACGTTGTGAAACACCCTGTATAAACGAAGGAACTTAGTAACAGAATCTTAGATTCAATACATTATTATTGTTTGATATTCTTTTCCGAACGATAAGGTGAATATTGCCCAAAAAATACTTTCTGACTTAAATTCACATGTATTGATATCGCTGTGGTATTTGGCTACATCTCACACGTCACAGTAAAGTTTGCTATTAATAAAACTTTTTTTGGGAACTCAAACACAAATTCATAATTTTTTCTAACAGTTGAGAGCTATTAATTGTAACACAAAGCTTTTCCTATTATCCAAGTAAAAAAAGAATGTTTTGTTATACTCAAAGAATATCAGCAATCTTTAAGAACTTCGGACAATTCTATTTTAAATAATATTAACAAGTCAGGAGCTTTTGGATGCGTTAATTTCCGAACCTAACTGAGACATTTCAAAAGATGAGTTTAATTCCTTAATGAATGAAACTAAGCCGATAATTGAAACTGTTGAAATAGTTTTCTCAATATAAATTGTAACGTGGCTAAGCTCACGAATACATATCTTCTTCAAATAGGTATGCTTCGGCAGTCAACAAAATTTGAAATATGCCGCGTACAACCCTACTTTTCTAATAACCAGAAGTTTAACCCAGCTCTTGAGTCTGGTCATTTACGGTTCAAATCAATAAACAAATGACGTCGAAGGGCTAATTCATGACTTCATTACTTTAAACCAAAAATAATAATAATAATTATTATTTTCTCAAAAACCTGACTGAGAAACAAAAAACGGATAATAGATATGATTTTTGAAGGTCCATTATTTCTTAAATGATATTTACTGGAAATCACTGAATACCCATTTATAACAAAATTCACTCACATAACAACAATTTACGCCCACAGAAAACCATTTTAATCGAGGAAGTTCACCGACAATACAATTGCAATTATAGTTATTTTCAAGTATTAGGAAACCTCAAAACACAGGTCTGCCATTACAAAAGCTTAAAATGGACGAGTTGTTACATCTCTTATTGAAGATATCGTAATTATTTTCCTATTACGACACTAGTTAGCGATTTTCCGCGATGCAATCGCCTTTCGCACGACATATAAAAGATAATTCAGAGTTACTTCATTTCGAATTAAGATCAAGTCGTCTGACTTGCAAATTCAATTTATAATCCGTTGAGTAGCTAGGGATCAATTATACAGGGTGTCCCGTAAATACCACGCGAAAGTGACACTGGAGATAGATTGACATTAGGTCTTTCAGATAGCATCAACATGACCTCAGTAAAAGTCCGCTGGTTTTCGAGATATCACCACTTTTGCAAACAAAAAATGAAAGGGAAAGTGAGATAAAAGAGAAAGAAGAGCAAAAATAATGGTTGTTTGAAACGGTAGCGAGGAAAGAATATCAAGCAACATGTAATTTGGCAACAGGTGACACTTGTCCATTTTTCTTAATTTTAATTATTTCGGAATAAACACATCCCTCACGACAAAATTATAATTTCTAAGGTTTTGACATAAAAAAATTAGTAGTGTTGTATCATTTTGAAAAGTGCTGGAAATGGACCAGTTTTTACGATTATTTGTCAATTCAGTCTGATTTTTTTTCACATCAGTCAGTCAAACTTAAGTTAACGTTTTAACTTCGTCATAAAATACAACAAGTTAGACATTTTTTTAAAGGATTTTGTTCTAGTTCTCGGTGAAATTATTACTTCATTGTTTAAAGCAACTATTCAGGGTAGCCTAGGTAAAAAAAAACATGAGTTTGAAAACCGAAAATTGGAAATTTTTAAAAAAACACAAAAGTGGTTATATCTCGAAAACCTGCGGACTTTTACTGAGGTCATGTTGATGCTATCTGAAAGACCTAATGTCAATTTGTCTCCAGTGTCACTTTCGCGTGGTATTTACGGGACACCCTGTATACATGTGACGATTTAATGGCGGAATTTTGCAATGGCATTGTGAAGTTTTAGACATGGAGGATGTTGCGGCTGAGATATTGCACCTTGTCTTAATTTGATTTATTTTGTAGGTTAATTGTAAATGTGGCTATTTAGGCGTTTTCGGTTACTTACTCGGGTTAACTAGATCCCCAACCTTGGCGTTCATTCACCTAACCCGAACATCCAACCCGTGTTCGGAAAGTACGGTACTATTAAGTATTAACTCGATCACTGACCCAGGTTGATCTATCGTAACCCTACACGAGAGCAGGGTGGTAGAGTCACTGAATGCGCACTGCAGTTCAATTTTGTATTTGAAGAAGGCGGGAATAAGTCTTCTACTCTTTTTTTAGTAATTTCATATATTCTATTCCTAAAAATTATGGAAAGAGAAGAGAATTTGTCTCAGTGTAGAATGTGTGGTTCCATGAGCCGAGAAAATAATGTGAAACAACTTCTTCATAACTTTGTATGCAGATCCTTCTGCGTTAAAGCTAAAGCCTTCTTCACTTCTTTAACGTAGGTACTCAAAGATAACATTGAACATGCGAGGGCACACCAAAAATTATAAGAAAGATTTTAGAAAAGACAATAAATACAAGCAAAGCTAGAGACAATCCGACCTGGGACTGAAAAAATAAATCCATAAAATATTTGGTTATGCTATTGATACGACTGTCACTTCAAATCAGTAAACTGATGTGTTCGTAAACTTAGAACCCGGGTCCGTGATCCGAGTAGATCCGTCACGTGGCCCAATGGATCGAATAAGTAACCCTGAGTAAGTTTCCGAAAACGCCTTTTGTTTTTTCGTTACGGTGGGTCTCATAATGGAATGAAACGAAAATTATTTTTATCACTATCACCCATTTTTGAGCGCTCGTCCCAAGTGGGACAGCTTGCCAAAGTTTTGCCAAACTCTCACGGTTCAGTCACTCATGAAATTATTTTTTCCGTTAGAAGAAACATAAGATTATATGATAGATCAGGATGGAAAATTCTCAGAAAAGATCAGACTAAGCCACTGGATACGGGGTGTCAAAGTTTTATTCTAAAACTAACTCGAAAAAGGCAGGTCACTGAGATGTTCCTCAACAATCATTTTGGAATTCTTCCTTTAATTCATGACAAAATATCTCTTGGACTTTTTGTATGGAACTTCGTTTTTATGCAGAAAAATGAAAAATCTTATCGCGTATTTGTCGTTACTTCAACCCAATTATGTTGAATCAAAGCTACGTTAAGATTTTGTATTTTTTTGCATAAAAACGGCGAGCCATACGAAAAAAGGCAAGAGATATTTTTTGTCACAAATTGAACGAAAAATTCAGGAATAATTATTCGTTTGAAATATTTCAGTTCCGTACCATTTGTTTTTTAATTTAGATCATTACCCCAGTTACTTCATTTTGAATTAAGATCAAGTCCTCTGAATTCAATTGTATAATCCGTTGAGTGCGTTAGAAGGATTGCATTGGGTGGCTTAGGATTAATTATATACATGTGACGATTTATAAGTCACTTTATGGCGGAATTTTGCAATGGCATTGTGAAGTTTTAGACAAGGAGGATGTTGCAGCTAAGATATTGCACTTTGTCTTAATTTGGTTTATTTTGCAGGTTAATTGTGAAGGTGGGTATTTCGTTACGGTTATAATGGAATTAAATGAAAATTGCGCACTTGTCATAAGAAGAACAGCGTGCCATAGCTTTGCACAAATCTTTTCATGAGTGAGTTGAACACTCATGAAATTATTGGTATTGCATTTTGCAGAATCACCTCCTGAAAGGACCCCGCACATTTTGTATGGGAATTGGCTCCCGGTGGATTTGGCTGAAAATTTGATATGATGTTCTACTAATCCTCCTGATCAAATGTCTCCACAGTCACGAAGCTGAAAAATGCATACTTCTAGGAGTTTTTAGCGATTTTTTGTATCCATTATTCCATTATTCTTATGGGAATTGGCTCCCGGTGGATTTGGCTGAAAATTTGATATGATGTTCTACTAATCCTTCTGATCAAATGTCTCTACAGTCACAAAGCTGAAAAATGCATACTTCTAGGAGTTTTTAGCGATTTTTTGTATCCATTATGGCCATAGACTTATAAAAGAATGGACAGGACGTGTGAGAGAGAACATTGACTTCAGAATAGGATAGAGTAATATTAGTGCGAAGCACAGAACATATAATAAAAACATTGAATCGCATTAGATATTTTTATGTTCTGTCAGTTTTTCAACATTATGAGAGAGAGATACTGTGAAGGATGGAGTAATATTAGTTTAGTTTAGTCTATGCACCACACTAATATTACTCCATCCTTCACAGTATCTCTCTCTCTTATGTTGGGATCACGAAACGTAGAGTAAAAGTCACGTGACGCCCTGTCCATTCTTTTCTATGTCTATGATTATGGCTTACGTATTACCGTTCACACAGAAATGTTTGAAAATATTTCGAATTGACAGAATCTCCTTTCAATAATCATGAAATATTCTCAAACATTTCTGTGTGAACGGTAATACGTAAGCCATAATGGATACAAAAAATCGCTAAAAACTCCTAAAAGTATGCATTTTTCAGCTTCGTGACTGTGGAGACATTTCCTCAGAAGAATTAGTAGAACATCATATCAAATTTTCAGCCAAATCCACCGGGAGCCAATTCTCAAACAAAATGTGCGGGGTCCTTTGTCGCATTCATTCACTGAAAAATCTTCACCATGTTGTGGTTTTCAAATAAGAACGAGCCAAGACAATGCATTCATGTACTGCCAAAAAATCTTATCATATAGAATAAGTGCAAACTGTGGTAGGAATCAATATAAATTTCAAAAATTCAACGCAGATTTTTTTGCGACTTTATTTTCTTTATTTTGAAGAGACGGTTGGCGATTGCTTGCTCTAGCAATAGCGTCGAAAACAACCTAAATGCATAATGATGGAAAAATAAAAGCTTGTGTACTTACTGTTAGAACAACTTCTTGGATCAGGAAGAGCTAACCTCCTCTGTGCCAGAACTACTGTGCCGCCTATGGCTAGAAGCAGCAATTGCTTCAACATTTTGTTCTGCAATAGAAAAATATATAAATAATTATGAATCAATTATAAAATGCGACCATGCATTCTTCACAACATCTAAACGAACCAGCGGGTTTAAAAATAAAAAAAAATATGCAAATATCGATTTAATTATTTTTCCATAATTTCAGACGAAACAGAACTGATCGAAATGAAATTTTGCGGCCACATGCAAGATATTTAAAGAAGCTTCATGCGAAATTTTGTGACCATAGTGTCAACAGAACCATAGATAATTCAATCGGAATATTGAAGAGAAAAATCCTTATATTTCCAAAACAAAGTATCCGATTCGATTGAAATTTATTTTGAGTGTGAAGATTCTTAATTTATACTGAATGTTCATGCAAAATTTTGAGAGGATAGCGAAATCAGAACCGTAGAATTTGATTTTTTTCTAACTCATCCATTTTTTCGAATAATTCAGAATGTGTCGATTTGTTCAATCTGAAATTTCGCAGTAAAACGTTCAATACTAATTCAGAGCAGTACGTTAAAATTGATGGGATTTACGTTAATACAACCTTAGAAAAATCTATCGTAATATAGAGAAAAAATTCTAAAATTTCCATGAAAACTCGATTGAAATGGAATCGAATTTGAGGATCTAAATTGGTGAATGTGAATGATCATGCAAATTTTCAAAAGGATGGTGAAATCAGAACCATAGAAATTTGATATTTTTTGTTATCGATTTTTTTTACATATTTCATTTTTTGAATAATTTCCAGAATATAATTCCGATCGTGCTCAAATTTTACATTCATATTCAGTGGAACTTCCCTATAACGAAAGCGCAAAATCCGCAAAAAATTCGTTGTAAAGAAATTTCGTCATACAGAAAATTTGTTTTTATAGTCGGCAATGTCACGGTCCACTTCACTGATAAATTTAAGTTTATAATTCAAACTTAAGCATTCCTTTTAGACATTTTCATTCAACTTTCACACTAGCGTAATGGTTAGATTGAAACCAAACAGCCAGGGGTGTTTTTAAAACTGTTTCAGGAGGATCTCTCTGCCCGCCGTAATGATTTAGTTTAAGATCGGGATTTATTACGTACGCCCGGAAAAATTTCGGAAAAAACCCACCCTTATACCTTCTTACCAATACCCATTCAAAGAGTGTTCTTTGAATATTTCGTTATAGAGAGAATTTACTTGGTTTTAGAGGGTGTTTTTTACATGGAATTCGTTATACAGACGTTCCTTATAGGAAAGTTCCTGATTATTTAGTATCAATCTCGAGTTTTATACAAAATTTTGAAGTAATAGCTTTATTGCTCCACCAATGAACGGGAGATCAAAAGCCTTCTCGAGGCATTTCTTAAATTTTCCATTATTCTTATCATCATTAGCCCTTTTATTAGATAATATTCGATTGTCTGAATTTCCTCTCAAAATCTTTCTTTCGACTCGTCAAACCTAAGAGAAAATATGAATAATCACATCGATCAATTTTGTTAATGATCAGCATCTTCATTCTTCAGGTATTCACGTCAGCGACCGATTGACCGTGAAAGTATGATCGCCTAGGGTCACATGCTGACCCAGATCAACCGGAAACAGCTCTTCGAACCGGGCCAGTCGAATACCAGACCTGCACTTGACACGGAATACCAAACAATACCATCTGGTATGTTTATTGGTCGCCCACGTTTTGGAAGCGAAGATTTGGGAAACCACTTTGTAGAAAGCGGAAATCGGAGGTGAAATCGATTAGTAATAAGGCACCTGAGGCTTCCGAGAGGTAGATGACAATGTTTTGGTGCAAACAAGAGATGAAATGATGTATTAGAGCAGTTGGATGAGGAGAAAAATAAGTAGCTGTGGCAGTGCCAAACGACTAGAATTGAATTCAACAAAGACAGACATTTCTTGATTTCCTAGGATGGTCCATCTGAATAATTTCCTTATGATTGTATGATGAAATCCTCGATTTAGATTCAATTCGATGGTTTATACTTTGCATAGAGATGATAATATTCTTTTTTCTACAAGCGTGCACTTTCATTCTCTTTCCCGCACGTATTTCAATTCGTAAACATCTCATTGCCAAACAGTGTGGGAAAAACCCCTGCTATTCCATTACCGCACGCAAATGCGGCAAGGGTTTTTCTCGCACGCTTTTTCTAAAGAATAAACTGAATAATGATATATCTCTATGCCACCGACGACGTTACTATGGAAACGGCATGTGAATAAGACTTGTCAGAGACTTTTGTCATTCATGTGTATTTAGAATGATCAATTCACATTTGATCTGTGTGTTGAAATCGATCTCGTATAAGCGCTTGTAGAAAAAATATTGTTCCTAACTCGTGCGGAAAGTGTTTTTCCCGCACTCAACTGCTTACCCAAACTCCGCTTCGCGTCGTTTGGGTAACGGCAGTTTCGTGCGGGAAAATATCACTTTCCGCACTTGTTAGGAAAATAACTATTTTCGCCGACCTCGAAATAAAAAGTTATTTTATTCACGACTATTGTAAAATAAGTTCATTGTACGTCACTGTACTCGGCCTTAATAATACCCATTAATCACAAGAAAATAATGAGATTATAAATCACTGCTATCAGATGTTTCATAGATTTAGCTTTCATATAATATTCTCTGAATTGCTATTTCTTTAGTATTTTAATGTACTCGAACTAACAAACATGGGCATACCTTGTCAATCAAGGGCCAAATCTACTTTCATTATATCAATTATAGTTTTTTTTCTATGAAAAAATATACCATGACCAGTTTTCCGAAAATTTCTCATGTGTCAACTCGACTTTCTCCACGCTTGTCATAGAAGGGTCTTGTCGCGGTCGCCAAATGTTGAAATCTTCAAGAAATATATTCAGTAGTCGTGGATAAAGTATAGTATGCTACTAGCGTATAATGGCTGTTATTCACTCGGTGATTTAAGCCACTCGCCTACGGCTCGTGGATTAAGCTTCATCTCGCGAATAATAGCTATCATTATACACTCGTTGCATAATATACTATTATGATTGTATGATGAAATCCTCGATTTAGATTCAATTCGATGGTTTATACTTTGCATAGAGATAATAATATTCCTGCTCCGCCGACCTCGAAATAAAAATAATAATAAAAGGTGATTTTAATGTGTACGGAATTGATTATATTAATGCTGAATTTTTGCTATTTTAATGTGCAATTCTCATGGCAACCGTTCACAAAGTATTCAGAAGCACTACGAGAAATGTCAAAACTCTACTGGAACATAGATACATAGAAATTTCATTATGTCAAATGCAAGTCTTGTGCAAAATGACAATGTACTTCAATCAAGAATTCATACACAATTCGTATTGAGATCGTCGGAAAAAACTTGTAATCAACTCGGTTATTAATCTAGCGACTAATGGTCTCGAACTATTAACGCGTTCGCTCCGCTCACGCGTTGAAATATTTTGACCCTTAGTCGCTGTCTTCAACAATCTAGTTGATTAAATAATTATTGATGTCTAATAAATTAAACATTAATGACCCATTTTAATGTTCAATTTATGCTATTTTAATGTGCAGTCCTCATGGCAACCGTACACAAAGAATTCAGAAGCATTACGAGAAATCTCAAACCTCTACTTGAACATAGAAACATAGAAATTTCATTATGTATGTCTTGTACAAAATAAGAATGTATTTCAATCAAGAATTCATTCAAAATTCATGTTGCGATCGACGGAAAAATCTTGTAATCAACTCGGTTATAAATCTAGCGACTAATGGTCTCGAACTATTAACGCGTGAGCGAAGCGAGTACAGATACCGAAAAATTCCTTCGAAAAATATATTTTTGTTTATTGATTTAATTTGTGATATGCTACTCTTGTAAAAATGCTACTCGCCAAAAATTGTCATGTTACATTCGACAAGTTGAGATTTAATAGGTCTGGGCAAGACTTTTGACGGTGCGTGTAATTGAATAGTTTCAGAACAAATATCTTGAAAATATTCTATACGAAGGATATTCACGGAATTAAGCACAAGTAGTTGTATAGTTATGCAGCATAAACGTTGATCTTTTTCTAGGAATTTTGGAAATATACAAATTCTAATAATTTCAACTCGGAAACAATTACAACGTTAGAATGTTTACGAACGGCCGGACATAAATCTTTCGTTTCTAAAAAACATAGGTTTTCACTCCCAGTCTCTGAAACAGAAATAATTAAAAAAAAATTAATTAAGATGAAGTGCTCCTGCGAAAATATTTGCACTTATTCGTCAGGAGCAAATTTGTTGTCAATTTATCATCACGAGATTTGAATGAAAGTGAAAAATCAGTATTATCCAAAGGACTCAATTTTGCTATAACTCCAAAAAATGTAACAATATTAGAATCAAAACCAATTTGCTCCTGACAAATAAGCAGGAGCGCTTAATCTTAATTAAATTTTTTTAATTATTTCTTTTTCAAAGACTGGGAGTGAAAACCTATAAAGTTTTTAGAAATGCAGAATCCTCCCAGAATATATTTCAATCGATATAAATCTTTCTTCAGCAGGGATTCCAACCAATTTCGAAATTAAAGACATTCGGTCAAAACTATAACTACTTTGTCCCCTTAGAAAAAGGGTACAAAAACAACGGAAACCATAACAGATCATAGAAGATTGTCAACACCCTGTCATTATAAATGTCCACTAAGAGAATGGATGAAGAATCAACAACAATTATATAACAATTTGAAATATATAATTTTCACATAAATCTAATCTCTTCAATTCAATGAAAGTGAATGAAAGTTTCAATGAGAGGGAAACGCGAAGACAATCGATTGGTTTTGACGTTTTTATCTAGATCTTCCACGCAATATACATTCACCGTATTTTTCATATAGCCTCCATACTTTTACTTTCAATCGTAAATTAAATAGACATGATGATGGTGGTAATTATGCTCGATATAAAATTGGATAATATTCGCAGCCTTGTTCAGATTCATTTGCATGAATAAATCATAAAAAAATAATATGCGAGCATAAATCTTCACTAACTTAAGCTTATCTGTTTGGTCTTTTCCACTCAATAAAAATTTACCTTTTTGTATGATCAACTGAAATACACTGTGTCCGTAAAATATGGAACAAATTCATTTTCAGCTAAACAGACCATTTTAAGAAATAATCCTGAACCACGTCGATTTTCTATTTTAATTCACCGTATTTTGAACTGATAATCTAATATACAGGTTATGGCGTTACCGTCATTTTTTTTAATGTAACGCCCCCATTTTGTCTCAATTTTCGGATTACTCTAGCTGAGCTGATTCCAAAAATGTATCACATGTTGATTCCAATTGGTACAGGGTGGGCAAAAATACAATAGTTTTGTGTGTGCTCAAAAAGTAACCTTCTTTATAAGTCAAATTAACAATATTATCAAAAATAATTATTGTCTAGCGGCAATTGGTTTAAATGTAACACCCTGTAGTTTGCAACATTTTAGATTAATAAAAATGAGCTGTTTCCAAACATGTTACTTTATGAGCACTCACAAAACTATTTTGTCTACCCTGTCAACATGTGATACATTTTTAGAATCAAGTCAGCTAGAGTAATCCGAAAATTGAGACAAAATGAGGGTGTCATTTAAAAGTTATGGAAATACAAAGATTCTTCTTTCAATGTTCCAATTGAATTTTCTATGGTTCTGTTAACACTATGTCCACAAAATTTCGAAAGAACATTCAGAATATTGATCTTCATTCACAAAATAAATTTAAGTCGAATCGAATATCTTCTTAAGAAAATATGAAGTTTCTTCTTTTCAATTTTCCAATTGAATTTTCTATGGTTCTGTTCACACTATGGCCACACAATTTGCAATGAGAATTGTTATGAGCATCTTGCATTTGGCTCTGACGTTTCATTTCGATTGGTTTCGTTCATCTTGAGATATTGAGGAACAAAATTTTGAATGGCCATATTTTATGGGACACCTTGTACGATTTTGCTGTTTAAAAAACTCAACCTAGCCATTTGGGACCCGAATTCATCCTGAAAATGTCAAGTCTCTAGGACAATTCCTTCGAAAGTTATTGTGTTAACGAACGGACGGACCCACGGACAGAACACTGAAAATATAAAGATTCTTCTTTTCAATATTCCAATTGAATTTTCTATGGTTCTGTTAACACTATGGCCACAAAATTTTGCATGAAGATTCAGTATATCAATCTTTATTCATAAAAGGAAGTTTACTCCAATCAGATATCTTTTTATGGAAATATGAAGTTTCTTCTTTTCAATATTCCAATTGAATTTTCTATAGTTCTGTTCACACCATGGCCACAAAATTTTGCATGAGGCTTGCTATAAGCATCTTGCATTTGGCCGTAACATTTCATTTCGATTGGTTTCGTTTTTTCTCAGATATTGTGGAACAAAAATTCTGAATGGTTATATTTTATGGAACACCCAGTACGATATGGCAGATTAACGAACTTAACCGAGCCATTTAGGACCCCAACTCATCCTGAAAATTTCAAGTCTCTAGGACACTCCGTTCGAAAGTTATTGTGCTAGCGGACGGCACCACGGACAGAATTGAATTTGACCACGAATTCGTCATCAAGGACTCTAACCCTATAGTTTGAGACAATTTTCGGCTCAAAAATCGAAAATTACAGAAATTTGGGCAGAACGATATAGCACTCGTTAAAATAGAACGAGCGCTCAAAAACGGCTATTCTAGAGAAGTGAATTGTAGATCTTCCCCGCCTTCGTACTGAGTTGGAATGGAACAAAATAATGCCAATTTTTGAAGGAAATCCGAATGTGTATCACTTCCTTCCAATTCAATTTGTTTTCCGGAAAGTTTCAATTAAGATTCAACAAAGAATAGACTCATTTCTTCTATTATATGCTGCGCATGTACAACACGTTTCAAAATCAGGATATAACCCAAGGTGCGTCGTTGAATAATGCAAAACAGGAGTGAAATTTTTCAACGAACCGGCATGTGCACTTTGTTCCATAAGAAGAAATTCCAGGACATGTTATTTATATACTTTCACCTCTAGAAACATCTTCACCAACATCTAATTATCTGTTTTTCAATTGGTAGGTAGTATTAAGATTAATCTTAGCCGTTCGATTCCCTGAGGTATGCACAGGTTTCAGATTCTAGAAGAAAGAAGAATCCTCAACTTCGCTTTCTTTACATTCACGGTTTTGCAAGTTCACTTTCATCTCCAAAAATAAGTGAGATGGTTGGTGAAGCAATAATGCAATCACCTCAAAATTTTGTATGGGACTTGAGGTTCATGCTGAGTATATGAATGCAAATTCTCAGCATTATCAGTATTATATTCTGGAAATTATTCAAAAAACGAAATATGTAATTATCAATAACTATAAAAAATTAAATTTTATGGTTCAGATGATGCGATCCTCTTGAAATTTTGTATGAGATTTCAGTATATCAATCTTCATTCACAAAATAAATTTCACTCAAATCGGATTCCTTGTTATGGAAATATTCCAGTTGAATTTTCTATGGTTCTGTTAACAATATGGCCACAAAATTTTGTATGAGGCTTATTATGAGCATCTTGCATATGGCCGCAAAATTTCATTCGGATTTGTTTTTTTTTTGGTGGAGCAATGAGGCTATTACCTCAAAATTTTGTATAGGACTTGAGATACATGCCAAGTATATGAATGGAAAATCTCAGCACGATCTGAATAATACTCTGCAAATTATTCAAAAACTAAAATATGTAAAAAATTAATTAACAATTAAAAATATTAAATTCTATGGATCTGATGATGCGATCTTCTTGACTATTTGTATGAATATTAGGTATATCTTCATTCACAAATAAATTTCATTGGAATCGGATCTCTTGCAATGGAAATATAGATATTGAGGAACAAAAATTTGGAATGGCCGAATGGCCCTATTTCATGAAACACCCTGTACGATTTGGCTGTACTAATTTTGGCTTCGAGAGTTATCGTACTAACGGCCGGCCGGCCGATATTTTCATGTCATAAATATTTAATTTTTTGAATAATTTCAAGAATATAATTTCGATCGTGCTGAATTTTGCATTTATACATATACAGGGTGACTGGTGACGTAAGGGACAACGGCTAACTGAAGATAGAGGACCTCAAACTGAATGAGGATTGGGGGTTTGAATGTCCCATAAGGCTATTAGTTTCAGAGATACAGGGTGTTTTTTGCAAAAGTGCTAAAACTACAAACTCCAATATCTTCGTCAAAATGGCAAATTTTTCGCTGATATTTGACAAACTTGTTAATATACATATTCTCCATCAGATCGACAAGAAAAATTCCCAGAAATTGCAGGTCCGTATTCAAAAATTTCAATTTCCGTGTCAGGTGGGAAATATCACTCGGTATATATGAAATAAAAAAAATTAAATTAAGAAATTGGAATCTGCAAAAAACACTGAGTAAAAATCTGTTTTCAGTTTTAATGGCACAAATTTTTTAAAGTTTTTATGATATGTTGAATGTCGAATATTACAATTTTTTCATATAGAATTCAAGAAACACACTATTCCTGAAAGAAAAAACACTGAATTTGAGATGCTTAAATAATTCTGACACATTTTGAATATTCCTTCACATATTGAAATCCTTTTCCATTAAATTTTCTATCAATATTATAAGAAAAACTCAAAAAACAATACAAACACAAAAAGATTAACAGTAGCACATATGGTTCATAAAAAATCAAATAAACAAATGCTTGATATGCAAGAGCCATTCCACTAACTCAATTATTGGCTCTTTTGAACAATTGAAGTACGTTTCATATCCACAAGATGAAAAATTACTCTTGATAGAACAGTAACACTAGATTTCAGCTCGAGAAAAGTAGGACTTTCTTCTCAGAACGCCTGAACAATAATCCATCTGATACTTATTCTTTCAACAAAATTCATTCTTCTATTAATTCATGAGAAAACAACTAAGCAAATGCTCGAAATCAGAGCAATTTGCTTCAACGCATTTATTGGCTCTCTTGAACTCTAATGATTTCTTTCTCTTTTGAGATGAGGTTTATTCTGAGACCAAATATTATATCCGTTCATTTTGCGCCATCCAAAAACAAGTATCATCTACATATTCTTCATTCGTGAATATTGAAGGCATTTTTCAATAGATAAACAAACGACACAATTCCCAATAATTCACAATCGAAAAATGTATGAATATAAACGTTATTTTTTGAAATAAGCCTACTCTGTGTAGTAGGATGTATTTTATTTATAATGAATAAAATACCTCTTATTCTGAAAAATCACTTGTTTCCCTAATATTCTGTTTGCATTAAAGAAATTCATATGCTTCTCAAAAGAAGATGAAGTTGCTACACCTAAGTACATATTAGAGGAAAATAAGTCCTCAAAATTCATACATTATTTCATTGAAGAATAAATTTTGTTGAAAACATAAGTACCAGATGGATTATTATTCAGGGGTTCTGAGAAGAAAGTCAAACTTTTCTCGAACTGAAATACAGTGTTTCTGTTCTATCAAGAGTATAATTTTCCATCTTGTGTATATGAAAAGTACTTCAATTGTTCAAAAGGGTCATTAAGTGTGTGAAGGGAATGGCTCTCGCATATCGAGCATTTGTTTATTTGGGTTTTTTTATGAATCATATGTGCTACTGTTCCTCTATTTGTATTTCTATTGTTTTTTTAATTATTCTTATAATATTGATAAAAATTAATGAAAAAGGAGTTCAAGATGTGAAGGAATATTCAAAATGCGTCAGGATTACTTAAGCATCTCAAATTCAGTGTTTTTTCTATCAGGAATAGTGTGTTTCTTGCATTCAATATGAATAAATTGTAATATTCGACTTTCAACATATCATAAAAACTATAAAAAAATTTGTGCCATTCAAACTAAAAACAGATTATTACTCAGTGTTTCTTTAAGATTCCAATTTTCCATTTCAATTTTTTTTATCTCATATACCGAGTGATATTTTTAACCTGACACGGAAATTGAAATTTTTGAATACGGACCTGCAATTTTTGGGAATTTTTCTTCTCGATCTAATGGAGAATATGTATAGTAACAAGCTTGCCAAATATCAGCGAAAAATTTGCCATATTGACGAAGATATGGGAGTTTGTAGTTTTAGCACTTTTGCAAAAAACACCCTGTATCTCTGAAACTAATAGCCTTATGGGACATTTAAACCCCCAATCCTCATTCAGTTTGAGGTCCTCTATCTCCAGTTAGCCGTTGTCCCTTACGTCACCAGTCACCCTGTATTTAGTATTGATCTCAAGTCCTAGGTATACAAAATTTTGAGGATAGCCTCATAGCTTCACTAATGAACGAGCGCTTAAAAGCACCTGCTTAGAGCTTTTCTTAATTTTTATTTCATGTATCGTATAATGTTCTTGATTGCAACAGAATAAACAGATATATTTTGCGGATTAAGATGTTTCGATACATCAAAAACTTTCCCAATAGAGATTGCACATTGCATCAAAATCACCAAATGTTTGTGGTTGCCCAATTGGCCATTATCTTCTTGAAGGGCTCTTTTATTGAGTCAAAAAGTATATTTTTTCAATTGCTTGTATTGAGATTAATCTTTTTCGTTCGATTCCCTGAGGTATGCACAGATTTCAGACTCTACCACGAAGAAAAAGCCTTAACTTAGCGTTCAAGATTTTGCAAGTTCACATTCATGTCCAAAAATAAGCGAGAATAATGGTTGGTGATTATTTTGAGTATTAATATGCTTCGATACATCAGAGACTTTCCCAATAGAGATTGCACATTGCATCAAATGTTTGTGGTTGCCAAATTGACCATTATCTTCTTGAAGGGCTCTTTTATTGAGTCAAAAAGTATGTTTTTCAATTGCTTTATTGAGATTAATCTTTTTCGTTCAATTCCCTGAGGTATGGACAGATTTTCAGACTCAAGCACGAAGAAAAAACCTTAACTTAGCGTTCAAGTTTTGCAAGTTCACATTCATGTCCAAAAATAAGCGAGAATAATGGTTGGTGATTATTTTGAGTATTAATATGCTTCGATACATCAGAGACTTTCCCAATAGAGATTGCACATTGCATCAAATGTTTGTGGTTGCCAAATTGACCATTATCTTCTTGAAGTGCTCTTTTATTGAGTCAAAAAGTATGTTTTTCAATTGCTTGTATTAAGATTAATCTTATTCGCTCGATTCCCTGAAGTACGCACAGATTTCAGACTCTACCATGAAGAAAAAGCCTTATATTATTATATTATATTAAGTTAGCTATCAAGGTTTAGCAAGTTCACATTCATGTCCAAAAATAAGCGAGATTAATGGTTGGTGATTATTTTGCAGATTAAGATGCTTCGATACATCAAAAACTTTCCCAATAGAGATTGCACATTGCATCAAATGTTTGCGGTTGCCAAATTGACCACAAGCAGTAATAATCCATATTACAAACTTCGAGATGTTAATAATTGCAAGGATAACACACTCGATTAAGCGCTAGACTGCCAGAAACTTTTGTGATGAAATTTTCAATTTACTTTGGAAATGTGATAGAGCAACGTACCTTTATTGTGAGGCAATCGTACCCATTAGTAATGTTGTTTTTCGCTTGTACTAATGAGGAAAATATACGGTAGAGAAGTCATGGTAATTCCGATGCTCTTTTATTGCGTCAAAATGCATGTTTTCCTGATGTTGAACCTCAGAATTGGTTAGTATTGGTTAATTGTGAACATAGGAACTTAAGTGGTGTTTTTGATCATTAGGTTGAAAGTTTTTAGGCAGAGAGAAGTGATTGGTGTTACACAAGGCATATTCAACCGATCAACTCTTTGATTTAGTTTATCATATCAATCACCTCAATCGAAGTTTCAGTGAAATTCAACATAAAAGTGTCAAAAAATGAAAACTGGAATAACTGTAGAGGAAGCTGTAAGCCAGATTCTACTATCAGAATCAAGTCATCTAAATGAAACTCGATTTCCTGAGTTTCAAAAATGTAGCAGATAATAAACCTCAACTTGTTTTTTCGAAAAAGTGCTTTTCGCAATTTTTTTTCTGGAAGAAACATCGCGTATTTGTCTTTAATTCAACACTTTAGGTATGTAGTAGCGACGCTAAGTTAAGATGTTCTATTTTTTCACATAAAAACAACGCTTCATACCAAAAAATATTAGGGAAGAATTTTTATCACAATTTATACGAAGAATTCAAAAATGATTGTTATTTTCAAATATCTCAGAGTGAAAATTTTTTTGTCATTTTGACATGAGTTGGTCACACGTTTTTTTTATCATTATTTCGAAATTAAATTCGATATTTAGGATGAAATACCACTATTTAAATCTATGGGAGATGATTACCCTTCAGTAGGGTCCTGTAGCGGTCTTAGAAGAACAGAAGATTCGAAAATCATCACTTCGAACGCCAGGCCTGGTTTAAAACACCCTCCTGGCCCAAGAGCAAGAATTACGTATTTTGTATCTGAATATTGAAGGTATTTATTCGAATAGTTTTAAGTTTCAATTTTGTAAAAACGGCGAGGCAGGGTTTTTTCTACTGAGGTTTTTCCCTGTGCTCTGGTATCATACGACAGAATAGTATGGTACCCCGTTTTGCACCAACCTCAGCTAGGGACTTTTTTGTTTCATGTATTGTATTTTGTTAGCTCTCAATTCAAAAGAATATATACATATATAGTCCGTTCACGAAAGGTTGAGCCGTCGGTTGGCCATGATAATTTGACATATTCCACTGTGTATATTAAAATTTTAGGTTATGATGTTTATTTTCTTGTCAGATTGATAAGCAATGTTGTCAATATTGCATAGAGTTGTCTGATAACTCGCAAGCTCGTCGGACGAAGCCGGGTACATTCGGCAACATTGAATTTATTTTACGTTATGACAGCAAATACTGCCAACTTCAGATAAATAAAGAAACGCCTACTATGTGCTCAACCTTTCGTGAACGGAGTATATATATCGGGTGTCCCAAGGTGAGTGGCCTATTAGATTATTATGGAAACTATTGATGGTAAAGATTTCAAATTTTGTGGATAGATATTTGGCCATGTGAGGTACATTTTTAAAATAATTTCACATTTCCAGTGTTGCCGGATGTACGACAATTTGGCAACAACTTTGTTATTTTGAATGGGACATCCGGTATTTCTATTTTTTTTATGATACTCCATAAAATATTAAATCTATTCACTCTTACTTTTGCATCCCTGTCTTTAACGGTTTTTGAGTTATTAATTATTTTTCGAAATTTTAGATCAAATTGGCGTATTACGAAAATGACTCTATTTCGCTCAATATTTGAGATTCAAGTGAGAAATTTTGCAAGTCGTTAGATATTGATCTGATCTGTGTCACTGCTTTTGAATTATGGTTGTCAATAATACAGGACGGATCAAAAAAAATCATCATTTGCCAAGTTACAAAATTGTAAAAAAGTCTATTTTTTCAAATTCGACACCTAGTATATTTTTCAATTTTTGGAATCAGTACAACACACTCTACAATTTTTCTATTCACGTCCCTATACCTATCTCAACAATTTTGTAGCTTGGCAAATGATGATTTTTTTGGTCCATCCTGTATAACTGACAACTATAATTCAAAAGCAGTGACATGGATCAGATCAATATCTAACGACTTGCAAAATTTCTTACTTAAATCTCAAATATTGAGCGAACTAGAGTCATTTTCGTAATACGCCAATTTGATCTAAAATTTCGAAAAATAATTAATAACTCAAAAACCGTTAAAGATAGGTATGCAAAAGTAGGGGTGAATAGATTTAATATTTTATGAAGTATCATAAAAAAAATAGAAATACCGGATGTCCCATTCAAAATAACAAAGTTGTTGCCAAATTGTCGTACATCCGGCAACACTGGAAATGTGAAATTATTTTAAAAATGTACCTCACATGGCCAAATGTCTATCCACAAAATTTGAAATCTTTACCATCAATAGTTTCCATAATAATCTAATAGGCCACTCACCTTGGGACACCCGATATATAGAGTGAAAAATTGCTTAAAAACTACCTCTTTCAACACCTCCTGAAGTTTAGTTAGTTTAAAAAGGGGTTACAGTTCACTGAGACTTCAAGGTCTTTTGTGCCCCCTTACAGAGCTGTTCCTACCACACCCTTCACAGCTCTCTTTACAGTTCCAGAGATCTGGTGAAATCCAATATCTGTGAAGGCTTCAACGACACTAGTTCCTCACTCTTACAAGTTTCTCGTCCAAGGCATTCTCTCCTTAGGCTCTCAATGCCAAAGCTTTCCGTGACTAGGTGAATGGGGGTTTCTTCGCAAATGAGGGTTTCTTCCTCCTCCCCACAGAACCAACACTCGTCAGTGTCTGACAATTCCATCCTCAACAGGTGCTTCCTGAGGCGACAGTGTCCTGTAAGAAAGCCAGTGAGGAGGTGTAATTGTTTCTTACCAAGATCCAGATATCTTTTGGATCTTCCTGTTTCAAAGTTCCAAAGGAACTTAGTGGAATGATTCATCCCTGGGAGATTCCGCCAGAGTTTTTCCTTCTCGGCTTTCTCTTTCTCCAGAAATTCCTTCTTATAGGTACATTTACCTATACCACAGAAGAGTTCTGGGCCAATGAGTGACATTCGTGCGCCCTCTTTGGCAAGTGTATTGGCCTCTTCGTTTCCTTTGATTCCCGAATAGCCGGGAACCCAGATTAAAAAAAAACCTTATTTTTCTTGCCTACCTCATTGAGCTCCTGGAATTAGTCGCTCCTATTCACAAATACCCTGTATAATTTCATTCGTATCACCCTCGGTATCACCTGATCTATTGACTCAGAAACATTGATGCCTAAAAGCGCTCTACAGAGTATCAAATAGGTAACTCATAATCTGTAACTTACATAATTCAAAGAGAATGTTAATCGTGAGAACAATTCTTATCCTGGATCTCAGATCATTAAACTGCAACAATCAACACAACAAATGTTAAACCATTTTTGGCCATACCATTTGACCCATCAATAGCAGAACAAGTGAAGCATAACCTATATCCTATGATGCGAACAGCGAATGAACGATCTGCCTATTTCAAAACAGATAATCGGTGTGTACCACGAACAATTCACGATCTATACATACTTTATGAAAAGAATAATTTACAATTGAATGCTGGTACTTTTACTGATTACCATGGTGGAAATTGACATTGCGTAAGCTGCGAGAGGTCTTTTCAGTTGGTACCACCGGTCAATGACAGGCATGAGAATTTCCCATGAAAAAAGAAAAATCCTAATTGTATTCTATGCAGTTAGTACGTTCGTGAGTAATGTTGGCTGGCAAACATTGCCTTTCAACTATTTTTAAACAAAGGAGTAATGAGAGAAATTATTTGATGGTAGTTCTTCATGTTGGTTCTGACGTTCATCTTATACTTTTCTACATATTTTTCTCTTCGGCTATTAACGGGTTTCACTTTTGCTCCTGTTGTGTAAGAAGACGGAAGTTCGTTATTTCCTTATAGTGACAAAAAATTTTAATACTTAAGTGTATTTAAGTGAAGAAAATAGTTAAGACAAATAATTATGTCCTGTAAAAAAAGAAGTTGTGTATAGATCCCATTGGGCGCAATACTGCAAGCCAGTCATTGTGCCAATTGAACACATCTTATCTAATATAATTTTTTTTTAAATTTTTAGGTTTTCACTCCCAGTCTCTGAAACAGAAATAATTGAAAAATTTTTAATTAAGATGAAGTGCTCCTGCGAAAATTTTTGCACTTATTTGTCTGGAGCAAAGATTTTCGCAGGAGCACTTCATCTCAATTGAAAATTTTTTAATTATTTCTGTTTCAGAGACTGGGGGTGAAAACCTAAAAAGTTTTTTAGAAATGCAGAATCCTCCCAGATTATATTTTAATCGATATAAGGAATGTCTTTATTTGAAAATGTTTCTAGATGGTATTATTTTTTCGAAATTCCCTTAATAAAATACGAAACCATAAAATTATTTTATGTAGGTGAGTGTAATTAATTTAAGAAATTTAAGATGAAATTTTCAAATTTCATTTGAAGAATAATCGGTAGGATGAAAATGATTATTGTAATTATTGAGATTCACTCACAGTATATTTTCCAGTAAAAGTAAAATGCACCTCTATAGAGAAAGTTTATTGATAATAGGAATCATTTTAATCATATCGTATGGAGTATATGGGAGCGTGCCATTGAAATAATTATTAATTATTCAGTTAAGTTTCATTGAATTATTCACATCAGTCTGTTCAATATTTATTTTGCCTACACAAAAGAATTATTCAATTACTCTGAACTCTTAGATTTTTCTAAATCGTTTATTAATACGAAAAATAAAATTGATTCGAATGATATGTAAAGAGAACAAAAGAGAAGCATCGTTTTCCATATTTTGTAAAATGCACGAAGATTTCACAAGTTTATTTGAAGAAGGTGTCTGATATAGACACCGAAACGTTACATTATCCTCTTCATTTATTTCCTTTTTTATTTTGACTGTTAGGCAACAATTTTTTCAAAACCAATTTGTTCCTGACAAATTAGAGCAAAGATTTTCGCAGGAGCATTTCATCTTAATTAACATTTTTTAATTATTTCTGTTTCAGAGACTGGGAGTGAAAAAGTTAAAAGTTTTTTCGAAATACAGAATCCTCCCAGATCATATTTCAATCGATATCAGATTGTCTTTTTCATACTGTATTAAACGTGTTATGTATAATGGAGGAAACAATATTTTCCTCGAAAACTTTTGAAAAGATATTTCTTCATGAACAAATAATAACTCGATTTCAAAATACAACACTGAAATTTGATTGCAATAGATTTATCTATTTCACCCCTATAACCAGAAAAAAGGATTGATGAAAACCACACCCATTGATAAACAAAAAACGTCTATTCATTTCTTATAAGAAAAAATTAAGAAAGCCCAAACGTGACGTCAAATGTTTTCGCGCGCTTGTTTATATAGGAGAAAAGATAAATCGAATTCGAATCTATCTTGAGAGTTATTGGTTTCTTGTCTCATTCATGAATTCAACTTCTCTCTTAAAATTCTTAAACCTACCCTGTAAATTTCAAGTTTTGAAGTGTTTTCTTCAGGAAGTTATTGTTTACGGCCGACCATAAACGTGGTAACCACCGAAAGGATCAACTTCAAAACTTATTATTTTCATCTCAATGTTGATAAATTCAAGCTGTCCGAATGTTGTATGGAACGGAATTTTTCCATAATTTTTCAAGCTTTACCTATCAGCTGTAGAATAATCCTAGACGAACTAAAAAAAGGGGGTCCTACCTTTTGACCTGAATAAGTTTCTTACATGTTCATGAAAGTGAATGATTTTTTTTCTTGAAATCAATAGAGGAAATGGAATGTTGGATCTTCTATAAGAATTTTAATATGTATGTATACAGGGTGTCCCAAAACTCGATGTCAACACGGAACCGGGTGAAAAGGCAAGTAATGCTGGTTGTCAGAAAAATATAAAAAAAAATCTAAGTTGCATGATTTTAAAATAATGGGCAATTCAAGTCCGGTGAACGGGTCGGCCACCAGATTGGACCAGAACGTCCGATCCATCTTCCGGGAAAAAATGTTACCAGAAAAAAAAATTTCCAGAGAAAATAATTCTTCAAGAAAAATTTTTTCCGGAGAACTTTCTCTGGAAATCTTTTTTCTGGTAAAATTTTTTCCCGGAAGATGGATCCAACATTCTGGTCCAATCTGGTGGCCGACCCGTTCACCGGACTTGAATCCATTGGACTTTTTTACTGGGAAGCAGTTTAAGAAAAAGTGTATTCAAAGGCAATCGAAAATAGATTTAAAACTACGGCAGCTACAGTTTAACAAGTATTATACCATTTTGGAATCCTTACTAAATGCGCCAACTTTTGACAAAGCATTCCAAACTTGCTAAGTAGGTACATTTTTTTTCAATACAGTCAATTGAAACTAGGCAATTGTTTATTTTGAATTTTTTCCTGAGAAGCAAGCCCTATTTTTATGAAACCTAGAGCAGCTGGTATCCAAATTTTGATTACAGTTTGAACAAGCATTATTCAAGGTTACACAGCAAAAAGAAAAGTTGGAAAAAGTTGATATTTGTGGCAACAGGAGCGAAAAGACTGTCACAGGATGTGGAATTTTGCGTGTTTTTTTAAAAGCCCAATATTTTAAAATCATATGCAACTTAGATTTTTTTTCATATTTTTCCGACAACCAGCATTACTTGCCTTTTCACCCGGTTCCGGGTTGACGTCGAGTTTTGGGACACCCTGTATGAATATTTCCAAATGATCAGTTCAGACAACGAAGTAAGAACAAGTCGAATACCACTCAAGTTATAACAAAAAAAATAAAAGATTCGCCATCGATAATGGGATAAAAACAAGCAATGCATAAATTACATAGTGATAAAAAAACATGAACGAATGGAATGATTTAAATCGTGAAACAACAAGAATTTTCCATGTAGATACCAAGAAAAAATAACAAAACCAGAATAAAAGTTTCTGCAGAAGAATGAAACTGAATCATCTAAAGATCAACGTCAGCTGAGAGTTTTTCTATGAAGTCAATGTGAAAACTACTATTGAAATTCACAGAATATTTTGTTTTTTGACACATAATTACATCTCGATAATTAGAAATATCTGAGTTTAAATTAAAGTGCTTTTAAATATAGAACAAATTATGTCTTCAGATAATCATCTGAATCAGAAAATTAAAGGAACAATAAATGAAACAATACAAATATTTGAGATTCGAATTGAGAAACGAAATGGGTTAATAATAATGATAATCGTGAAATATTTGTTTCATTAAACCTTCTTATAGTATTTTCATTTTAAATTTATCTGACAGCAGATGAAAATTGTCTGTAAAAGGTGTAATATCGAAAAATATTTATAAAAATCAAAGATATTTCTGGAGAGAGTGTACCAAAATATTCTGTATGTTTTATAATAGCTTAAATATCTTCTTGGCTACCTATAAGTTCACCAAACCCAAAAATACAGCACCTCACAAAAATGCACTATCGAGACACACGTCCTAAGCATTCTACGCCACTGTTGTTTAACTGTATCTTCAATCATCGACGACCGACCAACACACTTTTAATAAAACCAATAACTTTTAAGATCCGCACCGGTAACATTTCCATTGAAGAAACGGGTTTCAATTCCTCCGAAAGTATCTCCGGACACTTAAAAAAAAACCTTACGTTTTTTCGTCACTATAAACTTACACACCTACAAAATTTCAGAAAGGCGCGATGGAATAGTCAAGTAAAAAAAAATTAAGTTTGGACAGGTTGAATCTGAATAATCAAGGATGGTACAAACACGCGAGATGCTGAGGATGACCAGTATTTCTTTCACTTACCAGTTTTTTAGTTAATGGGTACTGTGGAGAAACACTGTCTACACTGACAGTCTGGCTGATCTTTCAAGTGTATATAGCTTCGTTGAGTGCCCCCCACAACCCATAACCTAGATTTTAAACTATGGGGCCTGCATCGATGGTATCCTCTGGCCATGCTGACATTTGACCAATTGCGCTTCCACGGTACCATGGTACCTGGTACAAAATATGAAAAAATGGTATTTATTTGTTCGAGGAAAAAATTGATTAATTTAGATATTATTCGTGATAAAAGTGAATGTTGTTTTTTCGTCGAAATTGAATAGTTGTTAATTCAAAGGATACTTTTCCTTATATATACTCGTAGAAGATCGATGAAAACAAGGTTTTTGCTATTGATTAAGGATGAGTCAATCACTGATTACAGCTTGGATGGGCAAGTGAAAATTTTCATTGATAATAAATTTTTTTAGTTCGTCGCAAAGACAACGAAACTTATACAGTGGAACTTCCCTACAACGAAATCCGCAAAAAAATTCGTTATAAAGAAATTTCGTTATAAAAAAATTTGTTTCTATAGTCGATAATGTCGCGGTGGACTTCACTGATAAATTTAAGTTTATCATTCAAACTTAAGCACATCCTTTCAGACATTTTCGTAAAGCTTTTCACACTAGCGTAATGGTTAGATTGAAACCAAACAGCCAGGGGTGATTTGAAAGTGTTTCAGAAGGATCTCTCTGCCCGCCGTAATGATTTAGTTTAAGGTCGGGATTTATTACATACGTCCGGAAAATTTCAGAAAAAAACCCACCCTTATACCTTCTTGCCAATACCCATTCAAAGAGTGATGTTCTTTGAATATTTCGTTATAGAAAGAATTTACTTCATTTAAGGGGAATTCTCTTAAAATACAGGGTGAGTCGAGAGCCAAACTCCAGGAGCGTATTGTCAGCGTGATGATCAAATATTTATGAATCATTTCTACAAATCGGCAAAATAACCATAAAAGCTAATGATGAATTAATTCACCACAACTCACTTACTGAATTTTTTATAACATTTTCGAAACCCATAGTGTTGTCGAGTGAATGATCAATGATAATATTTATGTTAAATTTCAGTTGAATATCTTGTGAGGGGTAGATATTAGAAGAGAAAATCTTGAAAAAAATACTAACACACTGTATCTCGAAAACAAATGAGAATCACAAACTTCCGCGTTTTTTCATATATGAAAAATAATAATTAGAAGATAAATGAGGAGAAGACTTGCAAAACGCAGTTTGTCCAAAATTCCACTTTTTCAACAAAAGGTGGTGTTGCAATATTCATTTGGATTGCCAATGTTTCATAAAATCCTGGACATTCAAATCGCATTATCTCCTGCTTGAAATGTACGGTGGAAATCACATAGACATAAAGAATGCATTAAGTCCATCGACATTGTACAGGGTGAGCATATTTCGATGTTTTAGCACTACAACTTTTAAACCAGAGGAGATAGACAAAATCTGATACCCACTTCTCGATCTCTTTTTCTGAGAAACTAACGAGAGTAGTATTCATTTTTGGCTACCTTCTTTTGTTTTCGAGGAATAAGCGAAAATTGGAAAAGTGGCAATATCGAAAAAAAATCATATCTCCGCTAATACTGATGATAGAGCTCTGAAATTAAAACATTATACAGGCACTTTTTTACGTAGAATCCAGTGGCGTACTCGCCTTTTTTGCACCATTTCTAATTACGGAGCTATGACCCAAAGTTATGTTTTTTTAAATGGAAATACTAGATTTTTGTGGCATTTTCTTAAAGCTTATTTTTTTCTGATTTCAAAAATATATAACATTGTATGATTAGTATCAATATGAATATAGAAAATGGTCAAAAACTATATATCCTATAACAAGAGCAGTCTCCTTCCGTCAGTCTCATTATTTCTATGCTTTCAACTAATTTCTCCAAAAAATTCGAACATGGATATATTTCATAAAAACTTATATCTTGAAATGGATTTGGAAATAACAAAAAGATCCACATGATCCTCCGTTTCAATCGATATACTTAGTTATAATGAGATGGATGCAAGAGAATATTTTTATTGCACTCCAGAATAAATACGCACAAGTACTTAGTAGCAAATCGCATATGAAATAACGCATATATAGATATGATTGAAGTTATCAATTCAATCAGAAAAGTAATAAAGGAAAAATATTTTTCAATACCTAATAGTGATAACAATAAAGGGTCAGTAGGTTATAACTAAGATGTCTTATTTTAGACATCTTAGTTTATAACTTAGAATGAGGGATCAATTTTCACAGCAGTTCATCTTGGAGAAATTGAGTAAAGAGCATAGAAATGAAAAGAATACTGGAAAGATATTGTGGTAATTATACGATGCTAAATTTTTCTGTGCTCATCAACAGTTGAAACTATAGAAAATATTAAGACTCAGATGAAAATAGAGTTTTGATCATTTTCTATACTCATATTGATACAAACCATACAATGTTATATATTTTTGAAATCAGAAAAAATTAAGCTTTCAGAAAATGCCACAAAAATCTAGTATTTCCATTTAAAAAACATAACTTCGGGTCATAGCTCCGTAATTAGAAATGGTGCAAAAAAGGCGAGTACGCCACTGGATTCTACGTAAAAAAGTGCCTGTATAATGTTTTAATTTCAGAGCTCTATCATCAGTATTAGCGGAGATATGAATTTTTTTCGATATTGCCACTTTTCCAATTTTCGCTTATTCCTCGAAAACAAAAGAAGGTAGCCAAAAATGAATTCTACTCTCGTTAGTTTCTCAGAAAAAGAGATCGAGAAGTGGGTATCAGATTTTGTCTATCTCCTCTGGTTTAAAAGTTGTAGTGCTAAAACATCGAAATATGCCCACCCTGTACAAACAAAAAGCATAAGGTGAAGAATAAAAAGATGGACAGTTTGAAAAACCTATTAGTATTAGAGTTGGAATGGTTAGTCCCAATTTTTGCAAAGCACTGCGAGGGTGTAGAAACGGTTGTTGAAAAAAATGGAGAAAGCGAGTGTGACGATGTAAAGGATATTGATTTGATTTGAAAAATATAAAAATAAAATGCAATGTTACAATGTTTTTAAAAAACATTTTTTGTATGTTTACTTGAGAGTATGTATCCAGTGACATTTTCAAGTTAACTATCAAAACGCTATTTGTCTACTAGGAACATGCAAATAGCATTTTGTCCTCCTGTTTTTTTTCAAATATTAGAACTATTTTCGCTTTGTCCAGTCTTCAAATTGAGTGACAACTCATGCTATTTTTTTCTCATTTTTTGGTACAAATTGCAACTTCGTAACTAAGGCCGTTTTTGAAAATCAGTTTTTTGCTTTTCCTGAAAATTTACAATTTCGGACAAACCGCGTTTTGCAAGTCTGCTCCTCAAATAATCATTAAAATCGAATCAAATTTTTTTATCCTAATGATTTTCCCTAAAATATTCTCAGACCGTTTTCTTGGAACGATGAATACAAGCGATTCTTTCCAACTTTTTTTCACGAACACTACTTTCTTATCCGCGGTTGGAAAAAGTTAACTGAGGTTCATTAAATAATGCCGAAACGCATGATCTGTTGACTTGGTGAACCGTATACAATGAACAAGAAATAATTAAAAGTGAAGCACCGTTCTGTGACAGTTTATAATCGGAAATGTGACTATAAAATCAAGATGAATATAATATTTTTGCCAGAGGTACTCCTTGGTCTGTTTATTTCTATTTTTGATTGCAGAAATTCAAATTTTACTAACTTTATATGATTGGATAATTAGGCTATATTTTTTCTTATCAAATCCACAGTTTCATTTTATTAGATTCATCGTTATATTTTCTCAATGGTTCACAGGATAGTCCCTCAAAAATTCAGTGAATTTCAGGTATAAAAATTTAAGAAAAGCTATGAACAGGATATTTTGAGCGCTCGTTCATTGGTAGAGCAATAATTACCTCAACTTTTGTATAGGACTTGAGATCGATACTGAATAAAAATGCCAAATTTCTGCCCGATCGAATTCACAAATTCTGAATAATTCGAAAAAATCATTTAGAAAAAATTCAATGAAAATTTGGTATAAAAATCTTCTTCGCCCTTAAAATAAATTTCACTACAATCGGATATTTTGTGGTGGAAATATGTAAGAGGATTTTCCTTTTCAATATTTCGATTGAAATATGTGTGGTTTTGTTAACATTATGGCCACAAAATTTCGTATGAGGATTCTTATGAGTATCCTGCATGTGGCCGCAAAATTTCAATCGGTTTTGTTCTGTCGGTGATAATGAGGATAAAAATTTTTGAATGGCCATATTTTATGGAACGCCTTGTACGAGTTTGCTGGTTAACGAAATTATCTACGGCATTTAGGAACCGAACCTTCCGTGAAAAATTCTCTAGAAGAATCCTTTCGAGAGAAATCGTGTTAACGGAAGGTCGGATGGACAGAATTGAATTTGACCACAGATTCGTCATCAGTGAGTCGAAACTTGTCGTTAGAGACAATTTTCGGCTCAAAATTCGAAAATTACAGACATTTGGGCAAAACGATATAGCACTCGTTCAAGTAGAACGAGCGCTCATAAAATATGGAATTTATTATTGTGGTAGTAACATTTTCGAAAAATGTTTTCCTCTTCTAGGAATTATACTGAATTTTGTTATTCGAAATGCATAATTTTTTCTTTTCCATTCTCTCGAAGACACAGGACTTTCTACCTTTATTAAGCAATTAAACAAATCCTTTAATTTCTGATAGACTTTATAGGTTTTCACTCCCAGTCTTTGAAACAGAAATAATCAAAAAATGTTCAATTAAGATGAAGTGCTCTTGCGAAAATCTTTGCACTCATTTGTCAGGAGCAATTTTCTTTTGAAAAAATTGTTTCCTAACAGTAAAACTAATTTATTCCCTTTTTTACTTTTACTGTTAGGCAACAATTTTTTCAAAACCAATTCGCAATTTAGATGAAATATGTAGGTTCTAAGGTTAGTTATTCGAGAATTTTAGTACCCGTGATTACTTTTTGTAATATTTCATCAATAATATGAAAGGGTTTTAGATATCGATTGAAATATAATCTGGGAGGATTCTGCATTTCTAAAAAACTTTTTTGGTTTTCACTCCCAGTCTCTGAAACAGAAATAATTGAAAAATGTTTAATTAAGATGAAGTGCTCCTGCGAAAATCTTTGCACTTATTTGTCAGGAGCAAATTGGTTTTGAAAAAATTGTTTCCTAACAGTAAAACTAATTTATTTCCTTTTTTACTTTTACTGTTAGGCAACAATTTTTTCAAAACCAATTTGCTCCTGACAAATAAGTGCAATGATTTTCGCAGGAGCTCTTCATCTCAATTAAAATATTTCAGAGACTGGGAGTGAAAACCGAGGTGAAAACCTATAAAGTTTTTTAGAAATGCAAAATCCTCCCAGATTATATTTCAATCGATATCTAAAACCCTTTCATATTATTGATGAAATATTACAAAAAGTAATCACGGGTACTAAAATTTTCGAATAATTAATGTAGAACCTACATATTTCAACTAAATAACAATATGGATGTTTATTCCATAAGAAATAATACAAAAATTTTAAATGAGCTTGAATGAAAATCTCATATGAAAAGTGATCAACTTCTTTACAATTGGAGTAATAAACCATGACTAATTTAAATCTGATTCTTATTCACAGTAACCGGCGAAAATTATAAGCATGAAGTAACTGTTTTTGGTTCGTAACTAATAACTGGTAATTTATAATCGATGTTTCATCGATCCGTCTATCTGATAGTAAACGGAACCGATAAAAAAATTTGAAGAGAACATCCTGGTTGTACAATATCGACTCGAAAAATCCTTGAAATTCTTAGTCTTTCCAGTTTATTGGCAATTCGAATGACTTCATGAGGCTATTGGGAAATATATTCAATGTGCAGTGTCGATAATAAATGAGTATTTTCTATGTAGCATTGATTGAACATGTAGACGCGTACCAGACAAAAACTGCTTAGGCAACTGTCCACAGAACATAAAATATAACTGTCTAGGATAAAATTTTCCTTGTTCCTAGAGAAAGATCGTTTATCCATGACTACTGTAAAATCCGTCCATTGTACTACATTAATCACAAGGGAATAATGAGATATTAATCACTGCTGTCAGATGCTTCATATATTTAGCTTTGATATAATATTCTTTAAATTAGTAATTCTTCAGTATTCTAAAGCACTCCAACTAACAAATATGGGTGAACCTTGTCAATCGATGGCCAAATCTACTTGTATTATATCAATTAAAGCATTTTTTATTACAAAATGTACAATGACCACTCCTCCAAAAAATTTCTCATGTGTCAACTTGACTTTCTCCACGCTTGTCATAGGAGGGTCTTGTCGCGTTCGCCAAATGTTAAAATCTTCAAGAAATATATTCAGTAGTCGTGGATAAAGTATAGTATGCTACTCGCTTATAACTCGGTGATTTGGTCCACTCGCCTACGGCTCGTGTCCTAAACTTCACCTCGTGAATAAAAGCTATCATTATACGCTCGTTGCATAATATACTATTTTGAAACACTTATATTTCACCGTGAGAATTTTTGATTAAAATTAAAAGTGGTTTTTCGATTTTGATTCGATGGAAGTTGAATAAATTTAAGAAAAGCCCCTAGCAGGTGCTTTTGAGCGCTTGTTCATTGGTAGAGCAATAATACTAATACCTCAAAATTTTGTATAAAAGTACATCAATGCAAAATCTCAGCACGATCGGAGTTATATTCTGGGAATTATTCAAAAAATTAAATATGTATATAAAAAATCAATAGGAAAAATTTATATGGTCCTGATGATGCAATCTTCTTGAAATTTTGCATGAACATTCAGTATGTCAATTCTTCATTCACAAAATAAATTTCACTCGAATTGAATATCTTGTTATGGAAATATAAACATTCTTCTTTTCAATAATCCAATTGAAGTTTCTATTTCGAATATTACATACATGTGGGCAAAACGATATAGCATTCGTTTAAGTAGAACCAGCTCTCAAAAGTGTGTTTGGGACATGAAAAAAAAAGTTTTCCCGAAATTTCATGAAAAAAAGTTTTCGTTAAACAGAAATTTATGAAGCAGAAATTTGGTTTTTCGAATTTTTCTCATAAATTTTGAACATATGTGGAATAAGTTGTAAGTATTTTATGATCTACAACTTTGGCATTCAACTTCTCTAGTTCTTGTAGTTTTGCCAGATATCGGAAAGAATCGTATTTTACCCCTTACCACTTCCCAACCTAAGATTTTTAGGATTATTTTTCATTTCTATTTCTTGCCTTTCCCAATAAGTTTAATTTCATTTTTTTCACTCTTCACCATTCTAGACTTCAGTAATATTAAATATTAATAGTTATTTAATCAACTAGGTTATTGAAGACTAATGGTTTTGAACTTCGCTCCGCTCACGCGTTAAAATATCTTGACCATTAATCGCTCTATCAATAAACGAGTTGATTACAAGATTTTTCCGACTATCTCAATATGAATTGTGTATGAATTCTTGATTGAAATACATTCTCATTTTGTACAAGACTTACATTTGACATTATAAAATTTCTATGTATCTATATTCCAGTATAGTTCTGACATTTCTCGTAGTGCTTCTTAATAATTTGTGAATGGTTGCCATGAGGATTGCACATTGAAATAGCAGAAATTGAGCCTTAAATTGGCCATTAATGATCAATTTCGTACACATTAAAATCATCTTTAGAGGTCGGCGGAAAAATTTTTTCAAACTCAATGATACTAGTCTATTCAAAATAATAGACTCTACTACTTCACCTTTGAATACTCTCTGAATTCGCAGGAAAAACTTTGTTTATCAATAATTATTGTCATATTCAAAGAAAAAAGCTCATGAATATTTCTCCATATTTCAACCTTGATAAAGCCAATTCTTTTATGATGCAACCAATCGAATTGGTCAACAATCAGCGATTAATCAAATAGCCAAAATCTCGATTCGAACCATTACGTTCAATAATAGCATCAAGCGTTTTGTGAAATCGGACTCATCACTTGGTGAAATATTTTTCTTCGGCGAAATAACATACGTAGTCAATTAAAAGTTGTACCTGTGGTGCTGAAGGAAGTAATGGACTAATTGCATGCTGTATTGTTATTATGCATAATACCATTGTTGTTATTTTAATGTCAAGCAATTAATGCATTTCTTCAGGTAAACGTTTGGAAATCGTGATTAGTATAGAATTGTTGGGAAAAAAACGTTCTCGAATGTTCCTTGGAGATAACACAGTCCATCTATTTTTTCCCTGGATTTATTGAATAGAAATGAAAAGTATCAGAGGAAACTTTCTTGAAATTGAACATGAATTAGATAGCGAAACTGTTTGTTTGAAACAGTTGCAATATTTGTTGAATTACAGTGAAATTTCCTTATAACAAAAGCGCTAAATCCGCAAAAAAATTTCGTTATACAGAAAATTTGTTTCTATTATCGGCAATGTCGCGGTCGACTTCACTGATAAATTTAAGTTTATCATTCAAATTTAAGAATTTTCGCACAACTTTCATACTAGCGTAATGGTTAGATTGAAACCAAACAGCCAGGGCTGTATTTAAAACTGTTTCAGAAGGATCTCTCTGCCCGCCGTAATGATGTAGATTAAGTTCGGTATTTATAACTTACGGAAAAATTTCGAAAAAACCCACCCTTACACCTTCTTACCAATACCCATTCAAAGAGTGATGTTCTTTGAATATTTCGTTATAGAGAATTTACTTCGATTTAGAGGGTGTTTTTAACATGAAATTTTTATTCAAGTTGTAATGTCTTGTACGAAATTCGTTATACAGAGAAATTTATTGTACAGACGTTCGTTATAGGGAAGTTCCACTATATTTAGGTTCCTATATCCATCATTTTTTCGCGATTTTTCTAATAGACCAGGGTTGATAATTTTGGGAATAAAAAAATAATAGTAGAATGAAATTTATAGCAAAAAATGTATGCAACGAAAGGAAAAATAATTTACGTACGATCTAATGTTGGGAAGGGGTAACGTGTGAGTAAAGGGTAAAAAAACGGTTTATCTCGATTTCCGTCAAAACTATCCTATTGGAAAAAGTTGTAAGTAATACAAGAATAAACTTCTGGATAAAACTTATGAGTGCATTAACAGAAAATAGAAAATGTATTTTTTCTATCGTAATTCATATGGGGATCCATAAAACTCCATGATTTTCTTGACGAATCTACTTATAGCTTAACCGCCTTAAGCCAGGTGGTTATGAAAAATTAATACATTTCATAATATGAAAAATATGTGACTATCATCCATTATTTTTAAGTTTAAATCGAGAATCATTGATATCCGCTATTTTATGACAATTGAGAATAACAATGTCATCATCCGTATCGGTTTATAAATGCGTCCTTCAAAAATTCAATCCATTATTTACCGTTAACGTTATAGAAAATACCTATTTAAATTCATAATCATTGGAAATGTATTCCATTCAGAGAAACCCTGAAAAAAATAAGGTAAATGTACCAATTATCGACAGTGCCCCAATTATCGACACTTTTCATTTCTTTTCCATATATTAAGGTTTCGGGACCAGCCATAGAATTATTTTCTTCGCGAATATGTAACTTATAGTTTTCTCAACATATCTGAATATTATCCCGATTTTTTCTGAGTATCCTCAGTGCAAAAGGTGCCCTCATTCAGTTGAGTTTCAGCCTCAACCGAGTTTACAGCCTATTTGTTACCAATTCAGTAAGAAAAGCCTCCTCATCATATCCAAGCAAACTAGCAAGATTCAAGTGATATAAGTTTTTTTTGTACATTAAAACACTTTCATATGGTTTGATGATTTCAGTTTTAGCAATGAAATAAATTTTTTTGTGATATTTTCATTAGAAAAAGGGTGTCGATAATAGGTACATCTAAAACACGACCATCCCCATTCATCGACACAAGTGTCGGTAATTGGGTAAAGTGTGGTGTTATTTGAAATACTTCCTGGAGCTTATATACTTCTTTTTTCGGAACAAAAGTAACTTTATTGTATGCGATTCAATAATTATTAATTATGTACCAATTATCGACATAATGATTTCCTTCAAATTTTCCAATTAGAAAATGAAATATTTCAATGTCGATAATAGGTTCAATTCTATGTCGAATAATGGTTAATTTTTTGCCGGTCATAGGACAGCTCGACATGACTTTTCAATGTATTTTTTTGTGGAATTGGTGAGCCCTGTCAACAATTTTTTTTCAACATTTTGACCGAGAATGATCAGAGTTTAAGTCCATACAAACCGACACCAAATGTTGATCAACTCTTACGATATTATTTCATACTTTTTCGCAGATGTCGATGACGAGTGCATTACATTATCGATTATTGGTTTCGTTAATTTTTCAGTCTATTTCGAATAATAAAATGTTACGAATGTGAAAAACTTAATGCCTGCTCTACATAAGAACTTCCAAACAATTCGATGTTCCGAGAACCCCACTATGAAAGGCAGATAGGTCCTGAGACTGTTTTTTCCAAAGAGAAGTATGAACTATTGATGGTGAAATGGATGTTTCACGTCGCGAAATGTGGATCTTTCATGACTAAAGCTACTCCGTCAAGAAAATAGGTCAAAATCCACTAAGAAACTGCCAAATTCAACGACTCTGACTTGAAATTTTTAAACTCTTCTCAATTTTCAAAGAACACTTTGAATGAGTTCGGACAACACCAAATTTTAAAACGCAATAGTCAATTTTAAAATATAAAACGAAATTTTTTTCTCTTGAATTTTGATATCCGGTCTCTCGGTAACGAAGCCGTTTCGGACCAATGTTTGTAAAAACTTTTCTTCTTAAAATCAGTTGAGAAGTCCCCTTTGGCATTTGGTAACGTTATTCTGGAACACCCTGTATGTGGTATTTTATCAGATATCACGATGTCATTCATTGAATTTATCGATCCGATTAAATATTTATTCTTCTCTTATCCATACAACTCTTGATTCTTGTTGATTTCACAGTGTCGATAATTGGTCCTCATGTATGTCGATAATTGGTAATTTCAATTCCAGAGCTGTCGATAATTGGGACATCTGACTTCCAACGTGATTTGTATTTTTTTTTAAATATCGAAACTTCTTGTTCACGATTTCGTGTAAGTTTTGAAATGCTAAAGGTACAATGAGTTCAAAACTGGCTTTTATGTGTGAAGAAATATTTGATGACTATCCGAAAAACATTGTACATTCCAAAGTTTCCACTATAGTGTCGATAATTGGTACATTTACCTTACTTATTTTGAGTGATTATTAATAAGATTTCAGATAATCACGCTTCGATAAATTAGATAAATTCATGAGTTATAAAATAATTTTTGAGTTTTTGCTCGGTTTTTTGATATTGACAGAGTTTATGAAGCAAATAATTACTTTTTCTACAAACGTCAAAAAATGATAAGGTTCGCGCATTGGCAAGAATATGCGAAGTGACCCTTTTTTTCATTTTCCTTTGTTACTAAGTAGTGTGCGAAATACTTACTTCGCACACTGCATGTGAACTATATGGGTTTTTTATATTTTAACTTGGTAAATTTCTTGAAATCCACGTTTTCTTCAACATTGAGTGTTGCTTTCAACATAGAATATATTGCCCATAGTTATAATACCTAATTACTTGATTTGGAAAAACAGTTCAAACCAGTTCAATATTTTTTTTCATATTAAGCTAAGCGTTTGTAGAAAAAATTTTGTTTGCATCTCATGCGCGAAATACTTTGGTGATCTCGACTATTTTTTTTAACTCGGCTGCGCCTCGTTAAAAAAATCAGTTCTCGATCACCGAAGTAGCATTTCGCGCACTAGATACAAAAATAACTATTTCTACAAACGTCAAAAAATGACAAGGTTCGCGCATTGGCAAGAATATGCGAAGTGACCCTTTTTTTTCATTTTCCTTTGTTACTATGACACCGTGCGCGAAGTAGTGTGCGAAATACTTACTTCGCACATTGCATGTAAACTATATGGGATTTTTATATTTTAACCTTTATGTTCCTCAATCAAGCAAAAATCCAAGAAATCATGTATTTATTAATGTATAACAATAATTATTAAGGCTTTCAAATTGTGAGAAAATTTAACACTACCTAATTTTATTTTATTATTTACAATGTTAACATTAATGGTGCAGCGTTTGTAGAAAAAATTTTGTTTGCATCTCATGCGCGAAATACTTTGGTGATCTCGACTATTTTTTTTAACTCGGCGCATTTCGCGCACTAGATACTAGATACAAAAAAAAACTATTTTGTACACCTGTCAAAAAAACTGACTTTTCTTCAACACTATGGATGCGTATAGTCCGTTCACGAAAGGTTGAGCGCATAGTAGGCGTTTCTTTATTTATCTGAAGTTGGCAGTATTTACTGTCATAAAGTAAAATAAAGTCAACGTTGCCGAATGTACTCGGCCTCGTCCGACGAGCTTGCGAGTTATCAGAGAACTCTATGATGCACTATTGACAACATTGCGTATCAATCTGACAAGAAAATAAAGAACATAACCTAAAATTTCAATATACACAGTGGAATATGCCAAATTTTCATGGCCAACCGACGGCTTAACCTTTCGTGAACGGAGTATAAATGATTACTTTTTTTCACCGTTAAAAAAAGAGTTTTTTTTCACCGTTTAAAAAGGAAGTTTCTATAGTACCTACCTGACTGGATCTGGATGCATAGAAAAATTGTATTTTAAACATTATCTTTAATAATTATTATATTTCAGACGAAGTAAATTCACATTTATAGTTGTACAAAAATTTTTGTTTGTATTTCGTGCGTGTAAAATTCGTGTTTTATGGCACATTTCAGTGAATTTTTGGCATGAAAAAAAATCATTTTACGCACTTAATAAAAAAATAACTATTTTTTGTATAATTTTCTAGTGTTATTTCATTGCACATGGGAAGTGAAACATCAAGAGATAAGATGAATGATGTGAAATTTGTTAACCAAATTTCTTTCTTTTATTGGAGAATCTTTTGAGGGAAAATAATTCACGGGTTCATTTTAAAATGTATTTGGGAGGGATTTTTTGGGGGTGGTAAACAGAAAAATTTGAACGATTGATTTTGCTATCATTCATAATACTATTTTTGTTTCAACTTTCTGCCCTGTCTGAGAGTCGAGATATTGGAAATATGGATTGTATGTAACATCTTGTATAGTATTCTATCACAAATTGAAAAGTGTGAGTATCGAAGAAAACGTTTCTGAATGAATTGTCCCAAGGAAATCTAGTTAAAGATTGTTGATTAAGTGTAAAAGTACCTCAACCTTTGACAATTAACGTCTGTTGACATTGCATGGAACACCATCTCCTTTGATACCTACAATTAAATAACCATTTATATTAACAGCTAGAATGCCGTATATCTTCTCCCATTGAATGGTCAATTGGATAATTCTAAATAATCCGAGAGAAGGCTAGTCCTCGTAATATTATTAGATTTTTCCTTTTTTGAATGCTGCTCGAGAGGATGATCAAAATTTTCAAGGTAAGAGTGTTTCTTTCTCCTGAGTCATATGATCTTCGCTCACTTCTATTGGCTTGATCTTGACACCAAACGAATGATGAATGGATGATGATCTGGATATTATTGGTCGTGATAATGAATCAAGCACAACAAATGATGGTGCAGATGGTGAGACAGATACCGCTCTTCAAATAAAATTAATTAGGATTGGTGGCGAACTTAGCTATTCTGAAAGGAATCTAGCGTCGTCAATGAAAAATCAGAAGGTTCCTTTTCTGAGACTTCAAGAATTTATTCTCAATACTCTGTGAACACTCCACATACTAGGGTAAACCAGGGTAGAAGTCCCACTTTTAGAAATTGCCCCATATTTTTGAAAATATTGTTTTTATATGAGTAATGTCTATGAATGTAGGAAGCCCCATTATTTGATTTGAAATACTGAGACTTTTCTCCCAAATTTCCCAAAAATTTGAGTTTTGTGGAACCCTTTCTTTGGGGATAGATGCCTACAAATATAGATAGTTGCCCCACCATGAAAATAGTGGGAATGTTAGATGCCCTTCATACTTTGTGAACCAAAAACCCAACTAAATACAATGAGATTTTCTATGTCTAAAACAGCAACTTTATCTACGCAACATGGATCGAATCACCAACAATTGTGAATTTTTAATTGAATTTCAAAAGCATATATTGAACGAAAAGTTGAATTCCTTATATTAACATAAAGCATTATTCCACACATTCATGATAAATTAATAAAATATTAAGTCTCAACAAAAATAATCAAGAATCACGTTTAAAATCAAGATAACACAATGAATCGAAAATCAGGTTTTAGTTTAGATTCCCAAAGGGGCACCTATACCTCGAAAAATCAGGGCAACTATACCTTTCGATAGGGATAGATGCCCATGAATATTTTGAATAAATTAAGAAGAAAACAGCAGCCATTTATACTCAGATGTACAATCAATGAAACACGGTATTGGCGTAATAAAAAAAATAACTGAATTTATTACCACTTCAAAAGTTATACAGCGGCAAATACTTACCTCTAAAACTTTGGCGTGTTTGTGAAGTTTGCTGCGAAAATGATCGCACACAATAGCGAAAAACGACCTCACTTTACAATAACCCTTACAAAACCGAGGTCCAGGGTGACTGTAGCATCTACTTATAAAATTAATTTTTTGTTACTTGTTTCCGAAGGTATTTTGAAAATGGGGCATCTATCCCACTGGGGCATCTATCCGGGTTTTACCCGAATTTACAGAACAGAAGATCCGAAAAATCATCACTTGGAAGTGCAGGGAATTCAGTATTTTGAGTCTGAATCTTAAAATTGAAGGTATTTTTTTCTAACGGCGAGTGAAATAGTTTACCTCAAAGTCTCTTCGATTTTAAGGAACACAATCATATCTATGTCTCTATATCAAGGCATACTGTCACAATACAGAAAAAAAACACAGTGGAACATACCTATAACGAAAGCGCTAAATCCGCAAAAAAAATTCGTTATAAAGAAATTTCGTTATACAGAAAATTTGTTTCTGCAGTAGGCAATGTCGCGGTAGAATTCACTGATAAATTTAAGTTTATCATTCAAACTTAAGCACTTGCTTTCAGACATTTTCGCACAACTTTTCACACTAGCGTAATGGTTAGATTGAAACCAAACAGCCAGGGCTGTATTTAAAACTATTTCAGAAAGCTCTCTACCCGCCGTAATGATTTAGTTTAAGGTCGGGATTTATTACGTACGTCCGGAAAATTTTCGGAAAAAACCTACCCTTATACCTTCTTACCAATACCCATTCAAAGAGTGATGTTCTTGAAATATTTCGTTATACAGACAATTTACTTCCTTTTAGAGGGTGTTTTTAACATGGAATTTGCATTCAAGGTGCAATTTCTTGTACGAAATTCGTTGTACAGGGAAATTCGTAATACAGACGTTCGTTTTAGGGAAGTTCACTGTAAATGGAATAGAATTAACATAAAACACGCTGCAGGTCGCTGACGGTAAGAAATAGAAAAAAATTGTTTTCGGAAGAAACATTCAGAATTAAATTATCTTCAGAATGACACAATAAAAAAAAGTATGTTCCTGGAGAAAAAAAATTTGATAGCGCCGCGAAGCCTGGAATCTTATTTCTCTCAACATTAACTTGTAACAAATACCGTCAACATAATTAAAAAATATTCATCCCATTTCGAGAAAAATTAGGTCACCAAGATAAGTGAATCATTCTGTACTGTACTTTTATGAAAAATTCTTAAATTTTTGCTCTTATTCCCCAATTTCTGCACTTTCCAACTTTCGCACCAATGTGAGAAAACTCTCTCGTATCTACCAACATAATTTCTATATCTACACATCTCATACAGCTTGTTAACGTGAATTACTTCGATCTGAAGTCCCCAAGATCGTGTCCGTAGAACGTCACGTTTATTTCTAATCCTCACAAGATATCGGAATCATCATAAATAAAATAAATTGACAGTCGATGGCTCTCAATAAAAGTTGGAAGTACAAGAAGTGCTTGAAAGTGGAATAAAGAGTCGTTGTGAGTCAATGCCATGGTTAAGATGGTATTTTATAACCTTCCTACGAGGCTGATGGATCAGAAATAGAGTAATCTTTTCATGACGATTTCGCGTAATTAAATTGGAGCCTTGAAAGTGCAGGATTGTGAGTATTCAGGGTTTTTTTGAAACATCATTTGCATAAGTGAATCTTAAAAGTCGAGCAAAGCCATGAGCTTGCACACTCCTTTATTTAATTTGATATCACAAGAAAAAAATTTTGTAAATTATTGATGAAAAAGATTTCAACAAGAAAATCAGTATTCTCCAATGAAAATATAGAAATATCTGAAAACTGTTATTTCAAATTATTTTCAAAGAAATTAGTTCAAAGCATAACATGACATTATTTGTAGTACTGGGCATTTCAAGTACCTATGTTGAAATATAGGGTTCTCTTGCAGCATTAAGAGAAGTGTTAAAAATATACCTATCTATTTTTCAAGAACCATTAAATAAATGACAGTTCTTTCAAATTTAAACTCAAAGTCGAAAATCCGTTCTTGGTCTAGGCTTGTGTTTCATTACATGTAGGAGCTAAAGGATTTTCCAATAAGAGGTGTTATTTTGAATAGCCCGCTATTTCGGTAGATGCCACGATTCTTGACATTTGACAAGTAGAAACTAAGCCATTTATAAAAATGGAACGATACACGCTTCAAAAACGCATTGAAATTATTAAAATTCACTATAAAAATGGTGAAATTTGGCAGAGACGGTTCGTAAAACTCGAACATTTTTGGGTCGTCGTGAAGCACCTTGTCGGACCGCAATAAAGAAATTGATGGAAAAATTAATTCGAGTTGTTGGGATAACTTAGTGATGTGCACGTCGTTCAAGAACAGCCGAGAATTTGCTGATGTAGCCGAAAGTGTTGAAGAAAACCCAGGTTTTTCCATTCCTCGTCGTTCTTTGGAATTAGGCATTCCACAAACGTCATTACATTACTGGACAACGTTCATTTTCAACAAGACAGCGTTACATTCCACACAAGCAACGAAACCATTGATATTTTGCGGGAAAAGTTTCCGGACTGTGTTATCTTCGAAGAGGTGATCACAATTGGCCACCGAGATCTTGTGATTTAACACCTTGCGACTTCTTCCTTTGGGGCCACGTGAAAGAGAAGGCCAATAGCCCAGCGTCGATTCAAGACCTCAAAAATGGAATTCGTGAGGCTATCGAGGACATAGGGCAGCCACTTTGCGATTTGGTTATGAAATATTTCATTTAAAGGATATGGTCCTGTAAGCTTGGTCGTGGTGGTCATTTGCCTGACGTTATTTTTCACTATTAACGGCATAGCTTCTTCTTTATAATGAAATAAACATCTTATCATTTTTATTGAAAATGGCATTTTTCTTTGAATATCAAAATAACACCTCTTATTGAAAAACCCTTTAGAAGCCATTGGATATTCCAATCGAACTGTCAATGAAATGTGGATATAAGAATGTAATTCAAGTGATGTTTTCAATAAAGGTTTGATTTGTGATCCTGCAGAAACAGTTCTGAAGGACTGGAATCAGCTTTCCAAAATGGATTTCCTATTTTTTAACTATACGATGCTAATGGTGTAGTTCCTTCTCTTCCTAAATTATAATTACCTATACATTCCATCGTTTACTAACTGAATCTCGAGATGAAACCATGAGGTTCATACCTGAAATAGAAAGTTTTCAAGGAAATTATCTACCGCTCGTTCCATCGGTATAAAATTTTGATGAGTAGGAAATGATTCGTTGTTTAACTCTTTATTTTGATCTGGAATTGATACGGTATACCACTGACTCAATAGCGACCTAAAAAGAACTGCCTGGAGTCAAAAGAAACTCCACAAGAGTAAAAGAGTTATACATGAAATAATAGGATGTAAGAATTATTCTTGGTAGTCGTACAATAAAATACGATTAGTATTATTTTCTTCTCAATATACAGGATGTGTATTGAATAGCAGCCAAAGAGACTTTGGCGATAGAGAATTATCATCTAACAAAAACACAAAAAGTAAGCCTTCCACTTGAATTTCTAAAGAACTTTTTAGATTTTCACCCTCAGTCTCTGAAACAAAAATAATTAAAAAAAAATTAGTTTAATACTAACCAGAACGAAAACAATAAATGAGACACAAAAATTAAAAAATTGTGTTTACAATATTACCTGTATATGTGGAAAATCTTATACAGGAGAGACATCACGACCTTCAGAGATAAGAAAACGGGAACATAAGAACAACATCAAAAATAGAGACATTAAAAGATCACAAATCGCTGATCATGTATGTTCAAATAGCGGAGATCATATGATGAACTGGAACAACACAAAAATCCTAACGACGGAACCTGATAATTATAAAAGAAAAATTAAGGAATCCATATTTATTTTGTTAGATGAAGTAAATAATTTGGCCAATTGTTCTGTTGGAATAGATCGTATTTGGATTGATTTCAAAATCAAATAAATCAACATCTCTACGTGTTGACAACTTTCAATGTCAAATGGACTGGAATGAAAAAACACACCATTCCGAAGAATCACAAGTTTTTCAGCAAAAAATGATGAAACACATTGTGAAATTATCACTGCATTCCAAAAATTTCCGATTAATTAGAAAATGATATCCACCCAACGAAAAACCATTTCAAACAAGATTTAACAGAGACCATAGCAAACAAAATTAAAATTGTCATCCGCAATGAAGTGAAATCTGAACGCTTTCAAAGCAAACAGATTTCATTATGTTTTACATGTCAAAGCCTGAGAATTATAACGATTAACATTTAGACAAAGATTGACCGCACCTAAAAGGAGTAAAATGGTTGTCAAATCATTTATTCGTGTGTAGCCGGTCTGCTGACAAACGAATAAAGAAACCATTACAATCTACATACTTCCGGTTTTTTGAACGATTTCTACAATAAGACGAATATTTATTGCTCATTAGAGCTGCGGTTTTCTGACAAAATTTTGTATAGGCTTTGCGATTTGCACGAATGAATACTATGAATTAGAGAAGTCGAGGAAAATCTGACATTATCGTAAGAATTTTGTTCTTTGGTTGAATCTTATCCAAAAGTTGTCACGTTTGGTATAGAATTTGTTTTTATCCTGAACTGAAGCTTCTTTCAAACAGAGCGAGCTTTAGACATTCAAAATATACAGAGCAGGTTTGAGACCTGAATGCTTAGATTGAATGGGTGATTTCCAGAAAAAATCATTTAACAAATGATAAACCTTCAGAAAATCTTAGCGATTATCCGTTTTTGAGCGCTCGTTCTACTTAAACGAGTGCTATATAGGGTTATACTCCCTAATGACGAATTCGTGGTCAAATTTAATTCTGTCCGTGAGGCCGTCCGTTAGCACAATAACTTTCTAAGGGATTGTCCTAGAGACTTGAAATTTTCAGGATGAGCTCGGGTCCCAAATGCCTCGGTTAAGTTAATTAACCAGCCAAATCATATTCCATATTCCATAAAACATGGCCATTCAAATTTTTTGTTCCTCAATATCTAAGAAAATGTTACGACCAAATGCAAGATGCTGATAACAAGCCTCATGCAAAATTTTGTGACCATAGTGTGAACAGAACAATAGAAAATTCAATTGGAGTATGAGAAGAAAGAAACTTCATATTTCCATGAAAAGATATCCGATTCGAGTGAGATTTTTTTGTGAATGGAGAGATCGATATTCTGAATGTTCATCCAAAATTTCGTGGCCATAGTTTTAACAGAACCATAGAAAATTCAATTGGATTATTGAAAAGAAGAATCTTTATATTATAACAGGATATCCGATTGGAGTGAACTTTCTTCTGTGAATAAAGATTGATATACCGAATCTTCATGCAAAATTTTGTGGCCATAGTGTTAACAGAACCATAGAAAATTCAATTGGGATATTGAAGGAAGAATCTTTATATTTTCATAACAGAATATCAGATTCGAGTGAAATAAATTTTGAGAATGAAAACTACTATACTGAATGTTCATGCAAAATTTCAAAGAGATAGCATCGTCAGAAATATAGAATTTAATTTTTGTAATTATTCACTTTCAACATATTTCATTTTTTTGAATAATTTCCAGAATATAATTTCGATTGTGCTAAGATTCTGCATTTATATATTTGGTATCAATCTCAAATCTATACTAATATTATAAAGAGGAAAGATTTGTATGTTTGTGGGTTTGTGGGTTTGATACGAGTTAACTCATAAGCTACTAGACCGATTTCAATAATTCTTTCACCCTTAGAATGCTACACTATCCCTGAGTAACATAGGCTATACTTTTCACCCGAGAAAATTAAGGAAACCTACTATAACTTCAATGATAATAAATATGAGTACCAAAATCAGCTATTTTCAGGTGCGATTTAGGTTATTCATCTACTCTGCAACTAAACGGCTGGATCGAATTGAATGAATATTTGTGTATACAGAACAACGTCTGTTGGGTCTGCTAGTCCCATATAAAATTTTGAGGTAATAGTCTTATTGCTCCACCAAAGAACTAGTGACGTATGATTTAGCATTTATTTCATATGTTGAAAGACAGTTTTCAACGATGCCAACTTGCCATTCTTTTATGCATCATCATCCCTACTAATTATGCTTGCTCGTACGTCACCTTGGCGCGATGTTTGAAGTTTCAATATTAAATTAACAAATTTGGATACCACGAAAAAAAAGCAAGAAAATTCACAGTTTACGAGAAAAATCAACTTTTAAGTTCAAAATAAAAAAATTTCAAAAATATAGAAGTTATAAATGCATGATGAATTCATTTCAACGATATTTGTCAGATAGTTATCAGTAACTTTATAAGTACTCAAACAAAAACTAATTAGTAATGTTGGGTACAAAATTACTATTATACCTAGATAAACCTAATTTATGACTGAACAAATCTTTTTCTAGCCTATTGCAGAACCATAATACGAAAGTCATTCTATAGAAATTCTACTAGGAATTAATATAAAATCTACCCCATAACAGTATATTTGAGAAAATTTGTAGAATCACCCTTTGTCCTTTTCGAACGTTAGAGGAAAAATCGCTCAAATTTATTATATTGTAAAAAATCAGATGATAAACTACAAAAAAATGCAGATATGAATTTCGTATTCTTGGCCAGCATAACTGTCCATTGTAACAATAGACGAACCCAACATAAGTAATAATTATTCTACTCCACCTGTTATTTTCTGTTTCAATATCTGAAGTTCCAAGTCGCATATCAATAAACAAATTCCATGGTGTAGATTGTAGATATCTACTTCATCAATATCAACTAGGAGAAATTATTTAAAATATTGATCGACTAAATCGGAATCAGGAACTGGGACAATACCATTCGAATTGTTTATGCATATTCGAAATTATATAATATACAGTGTTCACCAAATTCAACACTTTTGAATGGGAAAGTCCCGATTTCTAACAAAGGCGGACAAAAACTCAAGTCAGTGTCTGAGAGCCAATTTTTATGAAAAAGTGAATGGTGAAAACCGCACGTGAATATTCATGACCGTTTGATAGTTTTTCTAAAAAACTTTATAGGTTTTCAATCTCAGTCTCTGAAACAGAAATAATTAATATATTTTAATTCAGATGAAGTGCTCCTGCGGAAATCTTTGCACTCATTTGTCAGGAGCAAATTGGCTTTGAAAAAATTGTTGTCAATTAGACTGCAAATGAAAAAACACACAATTCTGAAGATTTTACAAGTTTGTCTGAAGAAGGTGTCTGGTATAGACATCGAAACGTTATATTATCCTTTTCATTTATTTCCTTTTTCAGTTTTACTGTTGGGCAACAATTTTTTCAAAACCAATTTGCTCCTGACAAATAAGTGCATAAATTTTCGCAGGAGCACTTCATCTTAATTAAAATCTTTCAATTATTTCTGTTTCAGAGAGAGTGAAAACCTGTAAAGTTGTTTAGAAATGCAGAATCCTCCCAGATTATATTTCAATCGATATCAGTTTCATAGTTACTGGGTGTTTTTCGAAAATGTGAAGTTTCGAAAAGATGCTGTAACTCTTCCTCTGAGAAAAATTTTCTACTTATATGGAAATTTCTTTCATGGTGTTTTCACGGAAAAATCCAATGACGTTAATTATCGTCGGCTTAATATGCAAATCACATAAGTCCACTTTTGGGCGAATTTGAAAATTTTAGTTATGTCAAGGAGCTTCGTGCACACCTGTGCAGAAATTCACACAACACCAAAAAATCTTATAGCTGACGAAGACCGGAACGACGTTATCTAAGAATTTAAAGAAAATCACTTACGCACATCCACAGATTCACAGTTTTTTTTTCCTCTCCTCTAAACTTTTGGTTTGGGACTTATGTGATTTGCATATTAAGGCGACGTTATGTTTTTCGCAAATCCATATTTCATCAGATTTTCGTTTTAATTTTTTATGTTTGAATGGGAAACTAAATATCTAGAACATTCAATCAGAAAAATATTAAGTAGGTACCAATTCTATGGTTTTGAAATTTTTCCATTCAAATGGGATACCATAAAATTTTTACACATTTCGATAGAGCTTTAAATAACAATTCCAAATTTATAGAAAACTCTCGAAAAAACCTGATATTTTTCTGAAGCAATGCTTCAGATATTCAATCCTTTAATCCTTCTGACATTCAAATTTAATTTTTTCGATAAAAAGGCTACGGCTGCAAGGACTTTCAAATATCTCCAGCATTCCCACTCCAGATAAATATCAATTTGGAATTGTTATTTAGAACTGTCCAAAAATGCAAAAATACAAAGGTGTCCCATTTAAAAATGAAAAATTATTATTTCGCCAGTACAATGTACCATAGGAAACAGTCTGAGAATCTTATTCCTGATACAAAATATCATCATTGTGTCTAATAGCAATTTAAAGTTCATTCTAAAAGAAAAAAATACAAAGGCGGTTTTGAAATTTATCAGAACAAATTTGTAACCTTCCTCTTCCTTCTCATATAATAATATAATGTTTCATAACCCAAGAATTGTGTGAATACAATATCAATAGGAAAAAAGCTGAGATAAGAATTCAAATACAAAATCTTAAAATTCTTGTTATATTGCAAACAAAGGTGCATTCTAAAAGAAAAAGCTACAATATCAGTTTAAGGAATTTATCAGACAAGAACAAAATGGTTATTAACTTTCACTTAAATATTCATTCAAAACTCCCAATTGATTTCATTATTTCCAGAATTGAAAAATTTACAATAGGAACCTACGATAGCAATTCTATGGGTTTGAATCAAAAGATATTGTCATAAGTTAAGAGTTTTGTACCTGCTTATTGTGTTCGTATTCAGTTTGTGGAAATTCGTTATTAAGAATATTTCACTGCTATTATATTTTATCTTTTTACATCGTATTTGAACTTATGAATAACTCTGTTTACCTGTAGGTTGGAATTACAGATATCAGATTTGAGTTTTTCTGGGAAATAAGTACCTAGGTAAATTTGAGAAATTCTAAGTTTGAAACACATATCGAGAAATCGTAAAAAAATGAATTTCATGAATATCAAGTTCGAAACACCTAAAAAAATCAGAAAATGAATTAATCTGAAATTTATCAGAATGGTACCTACCTATTCGTCGTACTAAGATCATTGTATCTGTCACAAAGCAATGTTTATGAGAATTATTTTGCAAAAAATATGAAATACGAAATTATTTATATTAGTTCATGCAAAAATTTCAAATATTTGCCGAATGTTTAACAAAGTGAAAACATTAATAATAACATAGGTATTATCAGGTATATTTTGATAGAGTATTTGCAAGCATTATTGGTATATAGTAAAAAGTTTGAATTTATTCAACTTAGTAGAACAACACAGGAACTATAAGATATTTTCTTTTGAACAAATCTGAATATTTTATGCATGAAAATCTATTGAAAACACACTTTTTCAGTTGATATTTTCTGATAATCTTTTATACAAAAAAAGGAGGCCCTACATACCAACATAAGAAATATTTTCTTGTATTAATGGTGCAAATTTAAACATTTATTATTTATTGCGGGCATTTGAAATTCGCCCTAAAGTTTTTTTAAAGAATAATATAATTTATTCATTAATAGCATAATCAATTATTAGCGAGCATGATTGGATTATCTTAAAAAGTTAAAATTTTTTCAACTTTTTTAAACAACCGAAAAATAAACAAATCTGAATAATTTATGCAAGAAAATCGATTGAAAAACACTTTTTCAATTTTATCCTTTTATGCTATTTCTGATATAATATTTCACCTAAAAATCAAGCACTAACTTATGAAATATTTTCTTATATTCATAGGTACATAAAAAGTTCTGAAGTGTACCTATTATTGATCGCGGATAATATCAAAATATATACCAAAATTTTTTTTCTTAGAAAGAATATCATACCTATATTATAATTTATAATCAACTATTTACGATCAATATTGGTGTATCGAAAAAAGTTGAAGTTTGTTCAATTATGTTGAATATTGAGCAAATATAAGAAATTCTCGTATGAACAAATCTGAATAATTTTGAGCAAGAAAATTTATTGGAGGAAACTCATTTTCAATTTCCTCTCTGAGTGTAATTTTCTCATGATATTAAACCCAAAAATTAAGGGGCCATATTCACAAAGAAGAAATGTTTTTTTGTATCAATATAAAAATAAATAGTGCAAAAATTTATCATTTATTGCGGGTAATATGAAAATACATAAGATTTCCATAATAAATCGAATTTTGCCTGCTTATTCAAATGAGAAATCTGTTAAAAACACTCTTTGTTCTTGTGAAATCTAGTCATGAATTAATTAAAGTTGTGTTCGATTTAATGGTTTCGAATTTAAATTTTTTGTTCTAAAAATCACCAAAGAAAAAAATATTCAAGAGAAGATGAAACAAATAATAAGTTTTATAATAGAAAAATAAAAATAGTCTTCAAAGATATTTGACATGCGCATTTGGTATTGCGCATGAGCAAACGGATATCCGGCTGTCGGGCTGTCAGCTGTCTATATATTCTGTGGTCGCTGTTTACCGTCAGTTTATTTACGTACATCACCTGTAGAGACAAGTTGGTCTACTAGATTTTGTATCAGTATTTGAAAATTCGAATTATTCGAAAGTGTTCACAGTTTTGTAGTAATTTGAAGTGTCCAAAATATCAAATTATGGCTCAATTAGAAGAAGTGAAGAAGATTCTCAGAAGTCTTTTAGTGTCAGCTCCAGTTAGAGTTACAGTGTCCAGTCTCAATAAAGATTTTAAAAATCTTGAAGGGTGCTATATTCCACATAGGCTATTAGGATATAATTCCTTGCTTCATATGTTACATTCCATACCAGATGTGTTAAGAGTTAATGGGTCGTCCATGGAATCAGAAGTGACCTTAGTGTTAACTGAAAAAGTCGCTCATGTGAGTGATATGGTAATGAGGCAGAAGAGACCAAGTAAAGGAAGAAATGCAAGAGCACCCTGTAAAAGTGTGATTAGAGCACCACCATCCAATTCCCGTTCTTTTGCTGTAAGTAAAAGTAGAAACGAATTTGCTGGGATTAGAGACAATAAACCTAGTACCTCGAATGTCAGGAATGTTAATGGATTATCTCCTTTTCCTAGACCATTATTGCCAAGAAATGTAAAATCTCCTTGCTTTAAAAAGCACGAAACAAGTTCAAATTTAAACGATTCTTACAGTACTATAGAGAGTGGTAATGATACAGAAAATGATAGTAGCACATCGTACAATGTGGAGGATATGCCAAGAGTCCCTTGTTTATCTAAGCATATGCCACATGCTAATCAGAACGAAAAACCGAAATCTGTGCAATCCAGATTTGAGAAGTTAAAACTACGTACATTGAGAACAATGAATGAATACAATAACAATAAAACTGAAAACAGACAGTTCTCGAGAAGTTCATCTGAAGACGAAGAAATTTTAATGATTGAAAGAGTAGAAGACACTAAGGTTCCGTCAGATATTCAAATCAAACTCAAGAAGTTGATAAAACAATATCCCTCAGGAGTTCGGTGTACTGATCTGCCAGCATTGTACCAGCAAAAGTACTTTAAAAGCCTTGATTATCAAAAATATGGTTTCGATAGATTAATCAGTCTCTGTGTTTACTTGGAAAATATTTTCCATTATGAACGAGAGTCCGATTGTGACTACAAGCTTTACGACGTAGAGAATCCTCCGTTGAAGAAAATTGAAAAGGAGGAAGAGAAAGAAGATGAATTTGATTTCCCAAAAGTCACACCAAAAACTGTGGATCTTTCCAAGATAAAAGGTGTCAAAACGAAAGACTGGGATACTTACGCAGATTTAATACCACAAGATTCCATTAAACTAGGCGAAGTTATAGATAATTCTACAATAAATGGATACAAAGTTGGAGATAATACCCAAATAGTTGTGAGCGAGATATTAAATCCCAGCAAATTCTGGATTTACAAAGACGACGGACTCTTGAATCAAATGATGGATACTATGCAAATTTTTTACGGAGATCACAAACAGAACTACGTAATTCCTGAATTTCTACTCGAAGTAGGACTTTATTGCGTAGTACACACCCTGAATGAATTCCAAAGAGCCATTATAGTAGATCTCCTCCATGAAATCGGTGGATATGTCAAAGTATATCTTATCGATTTTGGAACACTTACGAATTTACCAAGAGAGCAAGTCTGGTTCCTTTCGAAAAAATTCTGTTCTTTACCTTCACAAGCAGTAGAGACTAGTTTAGCTGGAATTCGACCCAAAGATGGCGCTTGGAGTAGGCAAAGTGTTTTGAGGTTAAAAGATATGGTAACTTCAAAACACGTATTTGGAAAAGTTATAGATAATAAAGATGGAGTTGTTAGCATGCATACCGCTGTAAGCAGTATGCCTTTACAAACGTTGAATGACCTGCTGGTTCAAGAAGGATTTGCTGAGTATATTGCCAACGGAGAATTACAGGTAACTGTTAAATTTTTTTTTCAACTGTAGTTTTAGTTGTTCTTGATTGACTTTGGTATCTTTGATTATCTGCAGGTACATGCCCATTTTGCAAAAATGCTTCACTTGGTGAAACCTAAAATTTCTGATTTTCTGTTTGAATTGTTTTTTGAGTTGATTTCCTTTTCACTTATTGTACAGAGCATTTTAATTTGTTACTTACTTATATCTTGAATTCGAATGATAACGACAATTTTTACTTCAGAATTAAATATTGAAGTTTTTCCAGCTGCAAGAATCGAAATTCCTTGTTATCTTTCTTTAAAGATAAAACAACTCAACATGTTATTCAACTTATTCTTTTCGTCTTCATTAACGATGACAAGAAATAACAATCGGCAAAAATTCTGTCTTTTCAAGTGATCTGGTAGGACAACCAAAATCAATCAAGAACACCTGTAGCATAATTCTTTTTTATCTTTATTTTTCTTTCTTACATTAATAGTTATTTAATTAACTAGTTCAATAATTACAGTGATTCCATTAATCTAACTTCAATTTTGATTGTTGATCAGTTTTTGGCTACGAAATATTCAAAAGTATTTTAACAAGATTATTTCGAAACTATACAAGGTGTCCCAGAAAATGTGGGACATATCTCGGATTCAGATAGAACATAAAAAATAAGATGACAAGTTCCCAATTTTTTTTCCTAGTGGCCCTCCCTACGACGATACGACCTCCTAAATGACGCCACTGGAAATTCATTTTATTGGAATAAATTTCAATTACTTCTTTAATTTTTTTTTTTCGAAAACGGTTCATTTTATCGACACTGAACAAGAGTCCCTTTTCTTTAGCTTAATGTTCAAGGTATCCAAATTTGTTTTTTTTAGAACCTTATCATACAGGGTGTTGAAAATGTAAGCATTAAAATGTACAAACCAGTCCGCCCCTGGTAAACTGAACAAGCTAATTGAAATTTGAGTGCGGTGATTCCTGAATACTATCATATCAAATTAAATCAAGTAGTTTAAAACTTATTCCACTAAAATGGATTACATTTTGAGTCATTGAGCAGTTTTATTCTTGTTAAAATGCATTTCAAAATTCAACATTGTGTATTTCCACTATATTGAAGAGAAAATGTTATTTTCAGCGAAATTTTCTAATATTCCTTTTATTTTTTGTTCCAGAGCTCCACTAGTCAAGTGAGTACTGTCAGTGAAGAGAAGAACCCAAGAAAAAAGATGATTGAGCGACTGAAGATGCGGAGAAGTCAAATGAAAAATTCTGAATGAAAAAACCATTCAATTTTTTTTTGTTAATTTGTTTTATGGAAGGACTCTTTTATTGTATCATTGAATTATATTTATTTCTGTATATAATTTGTGTACATAGACCTTATTTAGAATATATGTATTAATTATATTTGATTTTGTTTTTTTAATACTAGTGTAAGTTCCCTGCTAAGTTATTTTTGAGCAAGATAACTAATAACTTAATTTTAAACAGTTAAAGTGACTATCAATAGACATAAGATTCGAAGATATATTTTTCTATGAGAATGAAGAAGGTAAGTAAAGTATCGAAAAAAATTTTCAAGTTACCATTTATTTGTTGAAATTCTTTTCAAAAAACGATAGAGGCAATGACTAAAAATTTCATACTCTTATTGAGATCTTGATTTTTGTAATATTTATAACTTCAAATAATTACTAGCCTAAATTAATTTGCAAAAATTTTTTTGAGACAAATATAATTGACAAGTTATTCATTGTATACATTTGAAATGAATATCAATAGGAATGAAATTTGCAGATGTATTCTTCAATGAGCAAGGTAAGTATAAGAACAAATTTTCAAGTTATCATTTATTTTTTCGAAATTTCTTTCCAAAAAACGATAGAGGCAATGACTAAAAATTTCAGACTCTTATTGAGATCTTGATTTTTGTAATATTTATCACTGCAACATTTAATAACTAAAGCAAATTATTACCAGCCTAAATTCACTTGCAAAAAATTTTTTGAGACAAAAATAATTAACAAGTTATTCATTATTGTAAACAGTTGAAATGAATATCAATAGGAATAAGATTTGCAGATGTATTCTTCAATGAGTAAGGTAAGTATAAGAACAAATTTTCAAGTTATCATTTATTTTTTCGAAATTTCTTTTCAAAAAACGATAGAGGCAATGACTAAAAATTTCAGACTATTATTGAGATCTTGATTTTTTTTTCTATAAATTCACCCGTAAAGAAATATTTGAGAAAGATAATTGACAAGTAATTCATTGTGAATAGCTGAAATTAATATCAATAGCATTGTTTCTCCTTAAACAATGTCAATTAATAGCAATCAGATTCGCAGATGTATTCTTCAAGGTAAGTAAGAAAAACAAATTTTCCATTTTGAAAAAGGGGAAAATTCTTATATTAATTTGAACAGATATACAAAATATTTAGAATTTTACCTCAGCATATAATACCTTCAATTTTAATTGTGTGAATTTCAAATAAATAGTGAGCAAAAAGTTTCATCAGACGAAATTGATTCAAATTAACAAATATTTATATTCGATATAAATCATGAACATTAACCCAAATGAAGACCTGGTTTAGCTGATAAACATGGATGATTATGGATAATTCATAATCTTTGCTGATGAATTTTCTGGAAAAAATTCATTTATGGAACATACCCTTAAGATAATCATAGAGGACTATATATTTACAAGAAGAAGAACAAAATTTTATGACTTTGTTTTGGCGTTTGTCATCTGTCATACCGCGTTCCTCCTTTTATGAAGTTTCGTAGTTCAAGATGGTAAGTGTCCGAAAATTTGTTTAATTCTTAAATTATCTCAACACGTGTGAATTGTTTTTTAAAATCGATTTTTAAATGGTAATTCTGATTTGCCCCTTTCAGCAACAAAATCCATATTTTCAGTCATAGCACTGTATTTAATTCATTTCGAATATCGCTATTTACTTCAATGTTAGGTTAACTAATAGGAATGTTTCAACGTTTGATCCAAATATTTTCAATTTTAGGCCCGAGGACCGAAGAAGCACTTGAAGCGTTTAAACGCCCCCAAAGCATGGATGTTGGATAAATTGGGTGGTGTATTCGCACCACGGCCATCAACTGGTCCCCACAAATTGAGGGAATCTCTCCCTTTGGTAATTTTCTTGAGGAATAGATTGAAGTATGCTCTGACCAACTGTGAAGTAACCAAAATAGTAAAACAGAGATTACTCAAAGTTGATAACAAAGTCCGTACCGACCCCAACTATCCTGCTGGTTTCATGGGTAAGCAATTAAGGTCACGTTAACTCTTTCAATATTCCCTATTATTGATTATTCACCACAATTGGCATGTGATCTCTTGAATCTTGTTACTATTAATGTATTTGTTTACAAATCATGTTGATAACACTTCTATTTTGTAAATTTTTAATTCATTCACATTGTGGCATTATTTAAATCATGTCAAGTTGTATGTTGTGAATTGAGTTGAAAGAACATTTTACAACAAGCTTTTATGTTTGTTTACAGATGTTGTTACTATTGAAAAGACAGGCGAATACTTCAGACTCATCTATGATGTCAAGGGTAGATTTGCTATCCATCGTATTACCGCTGAAGAAGCTAAGGTAATTTTTCTAACATAACCCTTTTTGTATGAATTTCTTGAAATATTTTCTGTTATTAAAATTGTTTTGTTTACAGTATAAACTCTGCAAAGTAAAGAGAGTTCAGACTGGGCCTAAAGGTATTCCTTTCTTGGTTACCCATGACGGAAGAACTATCCGTTACCCAGATCCATTGATTAAGGTCAACGACTCTATCCAACTGGAAATTGCAACTTCTAAAATCTTGGACTTTATTAAATTTGACTCTGGAAACCTCTGTATGATTACTGGAGGTCGTAACTTGGGACGTGTCGGTACCGTAATGAACAGAGAACGTCACCCAGGTTCCTTCGATATTGTACATGTTAAAGATGCTAACGGTCATACTTTTGCTACTAGGTGAGTTTCGTCTATTTTAGTTCTGGTATTCATCATATAGATCAAGGGTTTCCAAAATACGGCCAAATCTGGCCCGCCAGTTTCAAGAATCCGGCCCGCTAAAGCTCATTAGCTTATCAACTTTTGCACGAGTGCCGAAGCTACTGAATCAAACGGTTAAATATTTCGGCCCTCTGCATTTGCTGGAGTAAACATTGTGGGGCCCTTAGGCTGAAAAGTTTGGAGACCCCTGATATAGATTATAACGAAAAATTTTAAGGCAGTCCTGAAGAAATGGGTTTAAATTAAAGATATCTAAAATAATAGAAAAGGTTTAACGCATAACAACGCCATGAATATCAATAAAGTGAAAGCAGAGCTATTATGTGCTGCTGAGTCCTAATGGCCATCCATAGGTGCTCTGTTTGATACCACTTCCTTGCATTTAGTCTTGAACGGGGACGAAATTAGTTCCGAAGTATGAGTTTCATATTGGTTGATTTCTATCGATTAATATTATACTCTGCTTTCACTTTATTAATATCTAAAATGTTTTGAGTCAAATAAGTAATAAATTTGGGTTAATATTTGAATTTCGGTGACCAGCAGATATCGATTAGATTTTGGTGTCATTGTATTCATTGAGTCTTCTTGAACAACATTAGTGAAGCCAACAGGTGGCGGTCTGTCTTAGTTTGGAAAATATGGGCCCCCAAAGTTCCATCTTCACGTGAATTTTTTCGCTATGAAAACACAAATTCACTGCTCCAATTGAGTCTATAAATCACCTTCAAACATTCAAATAACTATTCCATTAGTTTTATTTCAGGTATATTCAATAATTAATGCAAAAACATCGATATTTTGGAGGTACCACATATCCACAAATTCTAAGGAAAGCCCTCCGTTCTTCATGGTAAGTTGGGCACCACTGCTCCGTCTTTCGGCGAGTGACATATCAAATGATGGCGGCAATTACGGGAATGCATCGTATCATATTCGCGCGAATGAATCTGCGGCATTGCCAAATCTACCATCAAAAACGGCGGGCTTTCTTCACAATTTGTGGAGATGTGGTGCCTACAGAATTTCGATTTTTCTGCATTAATTATTGAATATACCTGAAATGAAACTAATGGACTAGTTATTTGAATGTTCAAAGGTGATTTATAGACTAAATAGGAGCAGAGAATTTGTGTATTCATAGTAAAGACGTGAAGATGGAACATTTTTGGAACTTTGGGGGCCCATATTTTCTAAAAACTAAGACAGACCGCCACCTCTTGGTTTCAATAATGTAGTTCAGGAGGACCAAAATCGGGTTGATATCTGCTTGACGCCATAATTCAAATATCTACCTTTTTTTCGCAATTTGATATAATCTGAATTTACTTTTCAGTCGTATTAAAATTTCAAAATGGGCCATTTTCAATGCATTTCAGATTATGAGAATGTTACAGATTCTTTTAATTTAGAGTTTCTTCTTGATCAATTTTTGTTGCACCCATAAATACTTTTTGCTAAAACCACTTACAAATAAAACAGAATTTTCTTCTTTGAAATAAGATATGAAATTGTCTAGGTAATAAATTCTCATAATTTGTTTTTGATTTTAGGTTGAACAACGTATTCATCATTGGTAAAGGAAGTAAAGCATTTGTTTCCCTCCCAAGAGGAAAGGGTATAAAATTATCAATTGCAGAAGAAAGAGACAAGAGGTTGGCTGCCAAGACACATTGATAGTTTTATTGATTTATAAATAAAATTAAGAAAAAACTCTGAAATTGGTTTTTCATTTTTTTGGAATTAATACTTAATTATTAATACCAAATTCAGTTTGCTCATTAAAATCCTGTTTGAACAACTGCAACAAACACGGAATTTTTTTTGATGGATTTGATGAAATTCGACGATGATTACAAATTTGAAAGAATTGCTATTAAGGTTCTTTCAAAATGAATGGTCTGTTGAAATTAAAGAGTACGCAGTAGGCATTTTCAGAGAAACACATCTAAGAAATAATAGATCCTTAGAAAATTATAGTGATTATCTGTTTTTTGTCTCGTCAGGAAAAAAAATTATTGAAATCGTCAAAATAGGCGGTTGAGTGTGACGTACGTTTCAGCATTCCATTGGTTGAATTTTGGGTCAAAATTTACAATGATGTTATTTGGCCAATCCATACTAATTAAGCTTGCTCGTACGTCATCATGGGGCGATGTTCGGACTATGATTGAAGCAATGAAATCAATGCAGACGCGTAGAATGATTTTTTTCTGAAAATGCTCGTCATAGGAGTGGGGTCAACACAAAATATGTATAATTAAACTCATATTATTTTAATCAATTTATTGGTCAAAACATCCAGAACTTAGATTTAAAAAAAAACTTTAAATATATCGATAAATGTAAAAAGCCAATTTGATAACAGTAACAATTAAATTGAAACAGATTACATGATCATTTGATTGATTGAAAATAATATTATAACTTAATTACATAGTTTTTGACCTTAATTTTAAGACTAGTTTTACTTCTCCTTGTTCAGTGCTTGTATGAATTCTTCTAGTTTTTCTTGAATTTGTCGCACCCGCTCTGAAAAAAAACAATGAATAATTATATCTTTTCATTTTATCAATATTACTGGGTGTATAAAATCTTGATTTGATGCTGATAATTTTATAAATATCGTTTAGAGACTTTTGCATTGAAAAATGTTCGTTGGCAGAACAGTTTTGTGTTCCATAAGAGTGGCCAACGGCTTAAAAACGCCTCAAATCTTTTTTTCATGCAATGAAATAACTTTTATTCGATAGCTTAAAACGCAATGTCACGAAAACCTATAAAGATTTCATCTAATTTTTATTCTTATGTTTTCACCATTTGCATTAAATTCACTTTAAGGCCACGTTCAGATGATGAGCGCTCAACGCGCGTTTACAACTACATGTATTTTGAACACCCATCATCTGAACGTTCAGATGATGGGCGTTCAAAATACATGTAGTTGTAAACGCGCGTTAGCAAAACGCGCGTTGAGCGCTCATCATCTGAACTTACCCTAAGAGGTCATGTTTACCAGATTCTAACCTAAATTTATATATTTGTCAACATTTTTTAAAACATTACAAAAAATAATTCATTGAAACTTCACAGGCTTTTGTGACATCTAATATTCGCAGGATATGCCCATTGAGTTTTAATAAGCTTTCGAATAAAAGTTGATTCAATGCATAAAAATGAAAAGTGATTTTTGGTGTTTTTTAAACAGTTGGCCACTTTTATGGCACTCCTCTGACTGACATTATATAAATCTGTGAAAGAAAGAGTTCCGAGTACCAACATATAAAAATAAAAAAAACCAAGAAATACTAAGATGACAAACTTTGATGTTTCAACAACTAATGAGTTAATTATTTGTTTTCATGTGCAAGGTTCTCATTATGTAGAAATATGAAACTAGGGAGTGAACCATTTCGCGGATTACTGTGTTTTTTGCAGTCAAGTATAATTATTTGTTGAAAAACTCTAGTATTAGTTTAGTATTAATCTGCAACTATAGTCCGTTTACGAAAGTTTGAGCGCATAGTAGGCGTTTGTTCATTTAACTGAAGTTGGCAGTATTTGCTGTCACAACGTAAAATAAAGTCAACTTTGCCGAATGTACCCGGCCTCGTCCGACGAGCTTGCGAGTTATCAGAGAACTCTATGCAATATTGACAACATTGCGTATCAATCTGACAAGAAAATAAACAACATAACCTAAAATTTTAATATACACAGTGGAATATGCCAAATTTTCATAGCCAACCGACCGCTCAAACTTTCGTGAACGGACTATACTTAGTAATATGACCAAAAATTATTCATTCATAACTTACTCAATTCCTCAGCTAATGTCACTCTCCTACCGATCAAGAGCTTCTCCTTTTTATCCGAATCTTGACCATAGTCTTCAAGCACTTCTTTGATTTCCTTATCTAACCTTCTAGCTTCCCTATTTGTAATTTGTTGTCTGAGAGCATTAGCTGTCACTTTTACCATTTGTTGTATTCTGTGGAATAAGACTACATCCCCACAATCGGACTCCATCTGTTGGTGATATAAGTAAAACGCTTTTCTGCAGTCATAGGCCCTGCCCAACGCTTGATGCAGAAAATGTCTACGATATACAGGTCCCCACACTTCTCTGATGAAATCGTTATCGACTTCTACATTGTTCCTACCAACGTTGTTCTTTATTACTGTGAGTTCATCGTAACTCAGATCTGGTGGATGTTTCTGCAATATTGAAAAGAAAAGTGATTTTTTCAAATGAAGATAGGGAAATTCAGCAATACAGGATATTTTTAGGTTAGGTCTTTTTTTCCCCATCAAAATAAGTCATTATAACATCATTGAACCATTCGGAAAGAAGCGACAATGCCGCACGTTAATTTGAATACGAGGGCAATTCAAATATAAACGAGACTTTTCGATTTTCGGGCACAATAGTGGGGGGAGAACATTCCTGATTTTTTTTGTTGTTGGGTAGATTTGTCAGTAGTAAGGGAAGCATGTCAGATTGTCTCATCGACCCTCTCGGTGTCCACTGTGACGATGTTTGAGCAAAAGGTTCCTACGTCAATTGTACAACGTGTTGTAATCAAGTTTCTCGCCGCAGAAGGCGTGAAATTGGCCAAAATCGAGATTGACTGCTCATGTTTGGAGAAGAGACACTGTCGCGAGCCAGAGTGTTTGCATGGCATAAACAGTTCGTGGAGGGTCGTGATTGTGTTGAAAATCAGAGCCATGACCGCAGCGAACAACATCAGTAGTGTTCGACAGCTTATTGAAGACGACCGACGTCGTACCACTTCTGGAATTGCAAGTTAGGTCGGGTCGGGATAAGTTATGGGAGCACCTACTCCATACTCATAAGGAAGCAAGGGTACCGTAAGGGTTTCGCCAGGTGGTTTCCTCGCCTTCTCACAGCTGACCAGAAATTGCATAGTTTTCAGGTGTGTGGGCTTCTTCATGCACGATCTCAGGAACAAGGAGACCAATTTCTCACTCACATTATCACCTGTGATGAAACATGGGTGCACCACAACACCCCAGAGTCCAAACAAGCCAGTAAGGAGTGGAGAGAAGAGAGAACAATATGTTGTGCAATTGACGGAGGAACCTCTTGCTCAAACATCGTCACAGTAGACACCGGGAGGGTTGATGAGGCAATTTGACATGCTTCCCTTACTCCTGACAAACCTACCCAACAACAAAAAAATCAGGAATGTTCTCCCCCCACTATTGTACCTGAAAATTGAAAAGTCTCGTTTATATTCGAATTGATCTCATGATTGAAGGTTGGGTGTGGAAAAACTAAGAAAAAATTATTTATGTGCAAACAGAAATGATGAAAAGCAGTTCCTTACCTCGTTAGAATACAATATTTTATCGATTTCGGATTTTATAAAATTCCTTTTGGTCTGTACATCAGTTTGATATCTCCAATATAACCATCTTTCTTTAGTTGAAGGTCCAATGAGTTCTCTCATGATTTTTTCACTTTGTTCTAATTTTTCACGTATGCTACTTTCTAAAAATTTCACAGCTGCGTCCCAATCTCGCTTATCTCCTATGGTGCGATCTTCTAGCGTGTTTAACTGGATGATCCTTAACATTTCTGAAGCTTTACTTTCCCACGTGTGTCTAACCATAGCTTCATTGACGACTGCCTCCTTGAGTTTATCGAAAATATCGTCGTGGTCAGGCGCACTTTTGGCTTTGTCGAAGAACTTTAAAAATTCGGACTCTAATGTTTGCCAGCCTGACTCGACAGATTCTAATGGAAGAGTTTGTTCAGCCCATTGTCTGAGTTTGATGTCGACAGCAGTGTTGAAGGTTTCTGAAAAGTATTAAACTGAAATAACGATAATAAATGTATTTTATTTTAGAAAACTGGCCACTTGGTCACAGATATAAAGGGTTTTCCAATAGGAGGTGTTATTTTGAATAGCCCGCTATTTCGGTAGATGTCACGTTTGAAGCTGTCATTTGTTGACATTTGACAAATAGAAACTACGCCATTAATAAAAATGGAACGATACACGCTTCAAGAACGTATTGAAATTATTAAAATTCACTATAAAAATGGTGAACATTTAGCAGAGACGGTTCCTAAAACTAGAATATTTTTGGGTCGTCGTGAAGCACCTTGTCGGACCGCAATAAAGAAATTGGTGGAAAAATTTGAGCTGTTGGGACAAGTTAGTGATGTGAAGAATAAAACCCGTGCAAGTCACTCAACAGACGAGAATATTGCTGCTGTAGCCGAAAGTGTTGAAGAAAACCCAGTTTTATCCATTCCTCGTCGTTCTTTGGAATTAGACATTCCAAAAACGTTTTTATGGCCGAAATTGGACAGTATTGATCTGAACAAAGTTTACTTTCAACAACGGCTACGTGCCGTACAAGCAACGAAACCATTGATCTTTTGCGGGAAAAGTTTCCGGACCGTGTTATCTCTCGAAGAGGTGATCACAATTGGCCACCAATTCTTGTGATTCAACACCTTGCGACTTCTCCCTTTGGGGCCACGTGAAAGAGAAGGTCTACGCAAATAGCCCAGCGTCGATTTAAGACCTCGAAGATGGAATTAGTGAGACTATCGAGGACATAGGGCAGCCACTCTGCGATTTGGTTATGGAAAATTTCATTAAGAGGATATGGTCCTGTAAGCGCGGTCGTGGTGGTCATTAACCTGATGTTTTTTCCACTATTAACGGCATAGCTTCTTCTTCATAATGAAATAAACATCCGATCATTTATATTGAAAATTGGCATTTTTCTTCGAATATCAAACACCTCTTATTGGAAAACCCTTTATAAGTCCTACAGCTAGGTTAATTAACAATATATTGAATATAAAGACTGGGCCATCTATTGATTAAAATTCGAACCATAAGCTAGATTGTGTAAATGAAAATTTGTGCTAAAGCTTCTGAACTCACATCAGTGATTTTTAAATTATTTATTATAGAATGACTGGGGGAGACCTAAATTTATTAATGAGCAAATTCACTAAACAAAAATTTATTTACCTGAACTTCCTGTTTGTGCTGCAGGCAAGTAAATATTCTCAAAAACTTTATCCGACATATTTTTCCATATCCTAGTAATCAGCACTTCTTCCCACTGCTTTGGACTAACCTGAGACAAGTTTACGATTTCATCTAAAATTTCCGATCTAGCCTTTTCAAAAAGTTCATCTCTATCAAGTTCTCGTAATCTTGGAAAATTGTTTTTCCATTCAGTTTCCAGATTGAATCTTCTAGCCTTAAAGGCATCAGCCTGCTGTTCAACAGTTTCTTTTACCATCTTCCAGAAGCAGTCAGCGACGGCTAAGCTCAAGTTTCTTGTGGTAACCTGTGTTGATCTGATAACTCCATCCCTGATTTGAAATATGTATAAGAATCCGTGTAAAATAGATGTTTTTTGAACTATATCCAACTATGAGATAATTCTAACCTCAAATTTAAGTCGAATTTTGGCGATGTAACCACAGCTTACCATAGTTACGTGTAGTTGACAGTTAATACACATATTTTCTGTCAACTCACGTAACTATAGTCCGTTCACAAAAGTTTGAGCGCATAGTAGGCGTTTGTTTATTTATCTGAAGTTGGCAGTATTTGCTGCCATAACGTAAAATAAAGTCAACGTTGCCGAATGTACCCGGCCTCGTCCGACGAGCTTGCGAGTTATCAGAGAACTCTATGCAATATTGACAACATTGCGTATCAATCTGACAAGAACATAAACAACATAACCTAATTTTAATATACACAGTGGACTATATGTATAGTCCGTTCACGAAAGTTTGAGCCGTCGGTTGGCCATGACAATATGGTATATTCCACTGTGTATATTAAAATTTTAGGTTATGTTGTTTATTTTCTTGTCAGATTGATACGCAATGTTGTCAATATTGCATAGAGTTCTCTGATAACTCTCAAGCTCGTCAGACGAGGCCGGGTACATTCGGCAACGTTGACTTTATTTTACGTTATGACAGCAAATACTACCAACTTCAGATAAATAAACAAACACCTATTATGAGCTCAAACTTTCGTGAACGGACTATAACTGTAACCACAGCTTGTCAAAATTCGCCGTAAGTGTCTTCTTTCAGCAAATTACAACTTACGAAGTAAAAAACGGTAATTGTTAAAAATACGGAGGATAATTTTTAAATTGAATAACTTTATCATCAATCAATTCAAAGAAACCGGTTTTTTATAATGACTTCAAAATGTAACCACAGCTTGTCAAAATTCGCCGTAAGTGTCTTCATTCAGCAAATTACAACTTACGAAGTAAAAAACGGTAATTGTTAAAAATACGGAGGATAATTTTTAAATTGAATAACTTTATCATCAATCAATTCAAAGAAACCGGTTTTTTATAATGACTTCAAAATGATATATGACAGACCAATGACAGAGATCGATAATTCACGAAAAACCGGAGTAAGGCACTTCACTAATTACACTGATAATACAAAAAAATATATCTCACTTGAATAGTTTTGAATTTGTGAAGAAACTTTCCTCATAATCTTTGATAGTTGTGATAGAGTCATCTTTTCGACCCCTTCCAGTAACAACTGCAAAATACCCTAAAGCTTTCATAGGAAACAGTTTTCCAGATAAAATTTTCCTTATCTGAAAGAATGAAATATTAAAGATACAAAAAGACACATGCAAGAACAATTTTTACCCTGTCAGGATTAGCTAAGTTTTCTTCTGCCAGATCTACTTTGGTTAGTACAAAAATAGTTCTTTTACCACTAGGATCACAGGAAGCTACCAAATCTGTAACATTACTCCTTTCGGCATCTACAGAACCATCCTGAAAATTGAGGTTATGTAAGGATAGTTATAAAATTTTTCGAATTATTTTCACCTGTATACACAATATGATGGCGTTTGGATTGTTCATGTATGCTTGTGTCATTTGCTTTATACACTCTCTAGTGTCGGAAGCCATATCTGTAGTTTGAGTCTAAAATCAGAAATTAATGGTAGAAAGAACAATAAGTTATTTTTTTGCTTTTATATCTATAAAAAATGCTTATGATATATGCCACTTATTCACTATTACAATGAGTCTTCTGAGCAAGTAATATTCCTTATTACCAGTGGCGGCTCCTCAGGGGAGGCAGAGGAGGCCGGGCCTCCCCTAATTTCACTGCATTTTATTCAATTTTAAATTCAATATCAAATGAAGAATAATAACGTTTCTATATCTGTATTATATACATCATTCTATCTACTATCCAAATCTCAAATTAATAAACATTTGTTTATTATTCAGCGATCTAAAACATTCATACATTATCCGCTACACAAAATACGTAGTATACGTATTTTGTGTTGCGGTTTGCCTGCTATATACGTAACGTATATAGCAGGCAAACCTCTTATATTAGCGGAGGAGGCTCGCCTCCACGAGTCGAGATTCGTGAGCCTGTAACATTTCAAACTTCTTCAAGTGAACGGTGCGGGAACCACTTAAATTCAAGCTGTAGAGCACGTGACCGGAGGCCCGACTCCGCAGTCTTCTTTCCGCTTCTAGGCGAACGAGCTTAGCCGAAACTGGCGTCCGATCGGCCCGAATCAACCCCGATCATCGTGGATGGAGATCAGCAGTTGTTTTGATTTCCTCCCTTTTTATTAACGAAGTATTAATCCTTTATCCTTTAACAGTGGGTTTTATAAAGCTTGATCGGGCAATCAAATCGTTGATTTTGAATTAAGTCGATGGTTTACCTCAAAAATGAACTGAAAATTGCACAGAAATAATGACATTTCATTTATCACCGTGATCGGAGTTTTATGAAACCCGGCTTCAGCGTGTGGTTTGTAGTTTTATGACATTTTTCGGAAAAGTATGTAGGGGTAAGATTCCAATATTTCAGCAAGAAAGATGGAAACGGAAAGAAGAAGTGAGAAAAATAATGCAAGTAGTGAACACAAGATCCTGTAGATTTTATTTCGAATAATAATTTCAGTAGAATGCCTTACGATGATGAAATTTTCATAACTCAAGTAATTAAGATACCTCGACCAGCAATGTTAAATTTAATTATTAATTCTGTTCATAATGGTTCGTTTTGCGTAGAATGGTATAATACATGCCAGTGGCTGACAGGAAGCCCAGTTCGAAATAAATTCTTTTGTTGGTTGCGTGGTCTTGGGCCTCCTCTGATTGAAATCTCACGAGCCGCCACTGCTTATTACCACAAATTATTTAAGTATTTCCATAATTATTGTTTAGTAATTTTTCAATTGAAAAATGCAGGTTGGCACAACTTTTTTCTGCATCATAGGATTGACAGATAAAAGATACACCTGTGACAAGAAAGTTTCGAGTACTAATACTATCTGGACAAGGTAAATCAAAATAACAGTAAATTAAATAGGTAATCAAAGAAAAATAAAATTATGAAAAAATGATTGACGAACACAATAAGGAAATGTATGACTTACAGAGATTATACCAGGCAAATCAACTAGTACCATTCTTTGAATTCCAGGACCTAAAAACAGTTATTACGCTTATTTGGTTCTATTGGTGTCAATATTGAATCTCTGATCCTACAACTTATTATATTCTAGAACAACATAGATATGTTCTGATTGAAATGTTTGAATAAATAGAAAATCAGCCAAGAATTGTTTCAAAGAGTAACTCAGTTCAAAAATCATAATGAAATTTCAAACAAGCACAGATTCAGAATACAGTGGAACTTCCCTATAACAAAGCGCTAAATCCGCAAAAAAAAGTTCGTTATAAAGTAACTTCGTTATACAGAAAATTTGTTTCTACAATGATAAATTAAGTTTATCATTCAAACTTAAGCACTTGCTTTTAGACATTTTCGCACAACTTTTCACACTAGCGTAATGGTTAAATTGAAACCAAACAGCCAGGGGTGTATTTAAAACTGTTTCAGAAGGATCTCTCTGCCCGCCGTAATGATTTAGTTACGTACGTTCGGAAAAATTTCGAAAAAAACCCACCCTTATACCGTCTTACCAATACCCATTCAAAGAGTGATGTTTTTTTAATATTTCGTTATAGAGAGAATTTACTTCGTTTTAGAGGGTGTTTTCAACATGGAATTTGGATTCAAGGTGCAATGTCTTGTACGAAATTCGTTATACAGACGTTCGTTATAGGGAAGTTCCACTGTAGTTGCATTTCTCTAAATAAAGTTATGATGATAAGTTTAGTTTAGCTTGTGATTTCATCAAAGAGTTCAATTTGAAGAAAATTTATTCATTCTACAATATGCATACCTTTCACTGTCATAGAAATCACTTCGTTAGACACAGTTTTTCCTCCCCTCACACTATTTCTCATCCTCAACTCCACTTCATGTCGAAGTTCTGCTAAATCACTTTCTTTGGTCAAATCGAATTCTCGATTTGAGTCTCTAAACTGAGCCACATGATAAGGACCTTCTGACAATGTTACTTTCACTGGTGCTCTGAAATAAATAATAATAGACCATTCTTAGGTACACACAAAAATTGCAGCATCATTTTTTTTCTTGACAGATGATATATGTCATCAAAACACTCAATTAAGATGTCACTCAATATACAAAAATACGTCACTTGAAGTTAGTTGATTTTTCGTGTGCTCCACCAAATTTTGAGAATAATTCTCACAATGACGTCTATTCATGCAAATTGTGAATTAGTTGACATTTTGGTGTAATTATTACAGTATTCGTTTTGAGGAGTTTCGTGCTCTTGAGCCGTTCCAGTGCTTGTGCGCAGCCAATGTCAAGCCGTATTTCGAGCTTTTGAGTTACTCAGGAGCACGAAATATCTCAAAACGAATAGGCTATATGAAGCAACTTTTATAACCTCAAAACTTTTTACTCAGGTGGCAATGAACTAATTTCATATGTAATCCGTTCACGAAAGTTTGAGCCGTCTGTTGGCCATGGAAATTTGGCATATTCCACTGTGTATATTAAAATTTTAGGTTATGTTGTTTATTTTCTTGTCAGATTGATACGCAATGTTGTCAATATTGCATTGAGTTCTCTGATAACTAGTAAGCTCGTCGAACGAGGCCGGGGTGTCAATTCTCGGGATCACTCGTTCGTCGAACGTATACGTTCATGATATTTTGGGCGTAGATTTTTTGAAATTGTAATAATTATAACCGTTCAAAATGAACGTACACTTTCGTCGGAACGAGTAGTTGACGATATACTCGAGAATATCGGATATGATTATTAAAATTTCCAAAAATATACGATCAAAATATCACGAACGTATACGTTCGTCGAACGAGTGATCCCGAGAATTGTCACCCGGGTACATTCGGCAACGTTGACTTTATTTTACATTATGAGAGTAAATACTGCCAACTTCAGATAAATAAACAAACGCCTACTATGCGCTCAAACTCTCGTGAACGGACTATATACATATTCATACATATAAAGGGTTTTCCAATAAGAGGTGTTATTTTTATATTCAAAGAAAAATGCCATTTTTCAATATAAATGATCGGATGTTTATTTCATTATAAAGAAGAAGCTATGCCGTTAATAGTGGAAAATAACATCAGGCAAATGACCACCACGACCACGCTTATAGGACCATAAACTTTTAATGAAATTTTCCATAACCAAATCGCAAAGTGGCTGCCCTATGTCCTCGATAGCCTCACGAATTCCATCTTTGAGGTCTTGAATCCTTCTCTATCAAGTGGCCCCAAAGGAAGAAATCGCAAGGTGTTAAATCACAAGATCTCGGTGGCCAATTGTGATCACCTCTTTGAGAGATAACACGGCCCGGAAACTTTTCCCGCAATGGTTTCGTTGCTTGTGCGGCACGTAGCGCCGTCTTGTTGAAAGTAAACGTTGTCCAGATCAATACTATCCAATTTCGGCCATAAAAAATTATTAATCATTTCTCAATAGCGCAATCCATTCACCGTAACTGTTGCTCCAGCTTCATTTTCGAAAAAGTAAGGTCCAATGACTCCGCCGGACCATAAACCGCATCAAACAGTCACACGTTGAGGATAGAGAAGCTTTTCAACTATAACTCTTGGGTTTTCCGAGCCCCAGATGCGACAATTTTGCTTGATGACGAAGCCAGGAGGTGTAAATGGGCCTCATCACTCAAGATGACTTTTCGATGGAATTCCGGATCATTTTAATGCATTTCAACGACCCAATCAGCAAAGACACGACATTGTTGATTATCGGCTGGCTTGAGTTTTTGTGTTAACTGAACTTTATAAGCCTTAAGACCCAAATCTTTATGCAAAATACGGTGTAATGACGATTGTGGAATGCCTAATTCCAAAGAACGATGAGGAATGGACAAACCTGGGTTTTCTTCAACACTCTCGACTACAGCAACAATATTCTCGGCTGTTCTTGAGTGACGTGCACGGGTTTTATTCTTCACATCATTAACTTGTCCCAACAGCTCGAATTTTTCCACCAATTTCTTTATTGCGGTCCGACAAGGTGCTTCACGACAACCCATAAATGTTCAATTTTTATGAACCGTCTCTGGCAAATTTTCACCATTTTTATAGTGAATTTTAATAATATCAATGCGTTCTTGAAGCGTGTATCGTTCCATTCTTATTGATGGCGTAGTTTCTACTAGTCAAATGTAAAAAAATGACAGCTTCAAACGTGACATCTACCAAAATAGCGGGCTTTTCGAAAGGACACCTCTTATTGGAAAACCCTTTATAACATAAATAATTCTAAAGAGTAAAACCTCAAACAAATGTCCTTGTCAATGAATGACCTTGAACATGACACATTGTTGGAGTGTCATATGAAATTTGAGGTTATTATTCCTCTTATGTGTTATAGTTGGGTACGATAAAATAACATGAGATAAAAATAATAAAAATAAAATTGAAGAAGTTATTCATAATCAATTGTACCTGGTCATCATTTCTCCTGCTCCCCTTGGAAAAATTCTAGCTTGGGCAATCATTTCTAGAACCGATGTTTTACCGCTACTTTGATCTCCGACAACAACAACCCTAGGTAACTGATCTTGAGTATTGTATCCACTATCAAAATCAGCCAACTCATCTAGAACTTCACTGTACATATCTATGAGACTTCTTTTCACTTTTCTGGTAAGTGGCTTCTTTCCTTGTCTCAATAAAAGATTTTGTTTACGTAGTTCTTTATTTTCTTTTTCCAACTTTTCAAGTTCCCTTTGGTATTTTATTTGGGTGAGCATCATTTCGTCTTGTAAATTGTTTAGTCTTTCTTGTTCTGACTTTTTCGACTTGTCATCCTGTGCAAATGGTTTAGCGTAAACTGTAGTTTTTTCCTTGATTTCTTTAGATACTTCTGAAAAACATGTTAGGTAAAAACTTGGTTATAGATGGAATCATTTTGCATCATACCCGAGTACAGTCTCTCTAAAAACAGCAAAATATTCTGGTCATAGCCTAAGGAAAAATAATAAAATTTAGTAAATAAACAATCAATCAATTCGATAGAATGATGAAATTTGTGATAAAATGAAAAAAAATTATTCAAATTATCTGCTCTCTTTTTAAACCTGACAAAAAAGGATTGAAATAAAGAAAGAATGTACTCAGAGATGCTGTTTAATATTACCTTGAACATTTGTGGGGTTTGAATTGTTTTGTTCTGCAGCTTCAATGGCATTTTCAAGTCTCTGATCAAACCAATTTCTGAATTCTTTATATTTAGCTTCCGTCAAAGCTTTGAGTCTCGGATCTATAATTTTCAAATTTAATACTCATAATCTATAAATACGGAAACAACATACCGATTTCTATGTTGTTCTTAACATTATCTTTGATTTCCACTAATGAACCTCTCCATTCTTGCCACTTATTATTGTCTGGTAATACATCATCTAACCATTTAAAATCAGGTAAGCCATCTCTCCATTCTTGATATTTCTGACAAAAGATTGAATCTAATATAACATGTAGAGATATTTTTAACTTAAGATACCTGATTCAAAGCACTGCCACCGGCGACTGCTCCACCAAGCAACAAATACCTAATTTTTAAGACACCTCTAAGGGCTCTCACAACAAGCATTCCATACTCCCTTCGCTGAATTTTCGAGTACAAGATAGAACGGGGAATGGTTCGTTCCAAAACTCTTCCTGTCCATAGTAAGCAAACTCGGTTGCTGTTGGGATTGTGTGATCCATATTTTCGAAAGTTATTTGAACAGGAATTTATAACCACACGGCTGAAGAAGAGGGTGATATTTAAAATAGGATAATTTTCATTCTTCACAAACTCACCGAAACTTTCCCCTTAATAAATGTTCCATTAATTTTGTTAACTGGTAATTGATTTAGGATCGATATTTTTTAAATTAACCAGTGAGTTTGAATGATCTTTTATATTCCTTACATCACAGAATGTTTAATAATATGCATTTGGAATCATATAATAATTTTTGCTAGACAGCAATCCTCCTCTGAAAAAAAGAGCCGAAAGTTTGACAGATCTCGAGACTTTTGCAGGTTAGAAGCACAGAATACCATGTACTTTTTGATTTTGACGCAGTCGAATCACTCGAATCTGCTACATGAAAAAAGCATTAATTCATATTGATTTCGTTGAATTTTTCCAAACTCTTATCCTAGGTAAATAATAAATAAATACGGGTTCCAATTGATAACATACATATCCAAAGTTTGCATTTAGAAAAAGAATGAGTGGCAAATAAATGTCAAAGTAAAAGTCAAGTGGTTGATGTTGAATGTTGATGGTTCTGATTAATTGTTCTGTGGTTCCTAGATAATAAAATGAAAATATAGGTTTTTCAATTTCGGAAATGGATGGGATAATTAGTCTTCACGATAATGTATTAGAAGTAATTTTTTCCTATTTATCTCTGCACGATCTGAGGAATTGTTCCCTAGTGTGTAAGAGGTGGTATGATTTTTTGAATGATGAAAATAATGATGTATGGAGGTTACACTGCATCAGAAAACTTGCTGAAGAAGCCTTAAAATCAGACTTATTGTCCTCTGTACCTACTTATAAGGCTAAACTTCGAGCTTTTTACCATGCATGGAACCCTAATGATTGCTCTAGGAATATTTATATCAAGCCAAATGGTTTTACATTGCACAGAAACCCAGTAGCACAAAGTACTGATGCTACCAGAGGTAAGGTGTTAATGATTTTAGGTTTATCACCTGCTTTATCATTCGAATCGTTTATTCTTTAAATCTGTCCTTTTCCAGGGAAGATTGGTTTTAGGCATGGAAGACATGCATGGGAAGTTATATGGGAAGGCCCGTTAGGTACAGTAGCTGTTATAGGTATAGCCACCAAAGATTCTCCGCTGCAATGTCATGGATATGTGGCTTTATTAGGAGCAGATGATCAAAGTTGGGGATGGAATCTAGTAGATAATCATCTTCTACATAATGGAGATGCTCAGGGAAACTATCCATTATTAAACAATGCACCAAAATATCAGGTTTGTTAATTTTATCAAGTTGGTTGTATTCCTCTAATTTTCATTCGTGATTTAAGGTTGGAGAAAGAATCAGAGTTATCTTAGACTGTGATGATAATACATTGTCGTTTGAGAAAAATTATGAATTTTTGGGAGTTGCTTTTAGAGGTGTGTATTAGATATTTTATACCTCATTTTGGTGCACTTATTTATACCATCTGTAATGATCAACAACTTGATTTTTTGTTACTAAATATCTCTGTTGGTTTTCCTTTCTTTTTTGATATAATCTGGAGGATTTTACATAAGTAAGCTTAAGCGATAGACTTCTTTACAGGTACTGATGGAGTCTAATTCTTTGTTTTTCTTTTTTCTATTTCAGGATTACCTGATAAAAAGTTGTACCCCACTGTGTCAGCAGTTTATGGTAACACTGAAGTATCAATGGTGTATTTGGGACCTCCTTTAGATGGCTAACATTGCTTGTCTTTGAGCGATGAGCTCTGAATCGAAGGTGTTTAGAGAGAAACATGTCTGATACAAGATGGAATTTAAGGTCAGTTAGGTTTGCCCATGTGATATTAAAGAAAATAACGCTCTTTTTAGACATGTGAAAGTGTTAATAGGGAAGATTTTTTGGTAATAAGTTACAATAATTTAGGTGAAACACAACTGAAGTATTTGCCAGTTTTTTAATAATACCAAATTTGGAAAATGTCAGCTGATATAACAGTTATTTCATTTGATAATTTTATTGAACTATTGGTTTTTTGTCACTTTCATTCGGTGATATTTTTTACAATAATTCTTCTTGTCATTTAAATATGCATAAAATCTAATATTAAAATTTGAAATTAAAATATTACAAGACTTGAATATCTTGAAAATTTTTCAAAATATGTTTTTAGTACAATAATTCGAAGAAGAAAACTGAATTCAGAACAATTACTTTTTGATCAGTAGATTAATAATCCAAATGTAACTCAGAATTTTCAAAATCTTCTCTTTTGTGAAGCAGCTGCAAATTTATAGAGCTAGAAATTAATATTTTTTTTGAATTCTTTCTACCTTTTGAATCCATGTGAAGATATCGGACACAGAAATGAATTAATAATTTTTCTGGATGAATGCTCGAATTTTCACCTGTATAGAGGGTGTCCCGGAAAATGTGGGAAATCTCTCGGATTCAGATAGAACATAAAAAAATAAGATGACAAGTTCCCATATTTTTTTTTCCTAGCGGCCCTCCCTACGAAGATACGAGCTAAATGACGCCACTGGAAATTCATTCTAGTGGAATAAATTTCAATTACTTCTTTCATTATTTTTTTTTCGAAAACGGTTTATTTTGTCGACACTGAACAAGAGTACCTTTTTGTTAGCTTAATGTTCAAGGTAAACAAATTTGTTTTTTTTAGCACCTTATCATACAGGGTGTTAAAAATGTAAGGATTAAAATGTACAACCCAGTCCGCCCCTGGTAAACTGAACAAGCCATAGTCACGAAAGTTTGAGCGCATAGTAGGCGTTTGTTTATTTATCTGAAGTTGGCAGTATTTACTGTCATAACGTAAAATAAAGTCAACGTTGCCGAATGTACCCGGCCTCGTCCGACGAGCTTGCGAGTTATCAGAGAACTCTATGCAATATTGACATCATTTCGTATAAATCTGACAAGAAAATAAATAACATAACCTAAATTTGTAATATACACAGTGAAATATGCCAAATTTCCATGGCCAACCGACGGCTCAACCTTTCGTGAACGGACTATAATTGAATATTGAGTGCGGTGATTTAAGAGGTCCTTAATACTATCATCATATCAAATTATATCGAGTAGTTTGAAACTTATTCCACTAAAATAGATTTCCAGTGGCGTCATTTAGGATGTCGTATCTTCGTAGGGAGGACCGCTAGGAAAAAAAAATATGGGAATTTGTCATCTTCATTTTTATGTTCTATCTGAATCCGAGAGATTTCCCAAATTATCCGGGACACCCTGTATATCTGGTCCAAAAAACGTTTTTTGCTGGATATTTTTAAACTACAGAAGTTCAAACTGGAAATGCAAATTCTTAAAAAACTAGGTCATATCCTGTCCATAAAATAACAAAAAAAGTATTTTGATTTTCTTTATAAAGTTGGCTCATGTGAACTTTTCATGTCAAACCATTTTTATTGATCTCATAAAGGTTATCAAGGTTATAATGAAAAACCTGACAGATACTTCATGAGTTTTTCAGAGAGCATGCTCTGAAATTTGTCCATAAACATTCGAAATCTCTTGCATTTTCCTGTAATTAGTAGAGGTTTTTTCCAATGGAAACACTAATTTAAAAGTTTCAGTTATATTGAGACATATGAAAATGCAACGAGATGAATAAGAAATAGTTGTTTTCCCTTTCCTAAAGTTTGGTTTCAAACAATAATTTTTAATTAATTCATTGAAAGATTTTCCGAAAATAGATTATCAGATTTTGAAATTTCATTGTGCAAGGAAGTCTTTTTGCTGAATGATTGATTGATTGCATTAGGTATTAAGATTTTCAGAATATTTTAGTGAAACCAACTGGTGGCGGCCTGTCTTAGTTTAGAAAATATGGGCCCCCAAAGTTCTAAAAATGTTCCAACTTCACGTCACTTTTTTCACTATAAAAACACAAATTCACTGCTCCAATTCAGTCTATAAATCACCTTCGAACATTCAAATTACTATTCGATTAGTTTCATTTCAGGTATATTCAATTATTAATGCAAAAACGTCGAAATTCTAGAGGTACCACATATCCAAAAATTCTAAGGAAAGCCCGCCGTTCTTCATGGTAAGTTTGGCACCACTACCACTGTTCCGTCCTTTGGCGAGTGACATTATCAAATGATGGCGGGATTTACGGGAAGGCATCGTATCATATTCGCGCCAAAGAATCTGCGGCAGTGCCAAATCTACCATTAAAAACGGCGGGCTTTCCTTCTATTTTGTAGATTTTCTAGAATTTCGATGTTTTTACATAAACTATTGAATATATCGGAAACAAAACTAATCGAATAGTTATTTGAATGTTCGAAGGTGATTTATAGATTTATTTAGAGCAGTAAATCTGTTTTTTTAGAGTGAAAAAAGAGACTTGAAGATGGAACATTTTTGGAACTTTGGGATCCCATATTTTCTGAAGACAGACCACCACCTTTCGGTTTCACTAATGTTGTTCAGAAAGACTTAATGAATACAATGACTCTAAAATCTGGTCAATATCTGCTGGTTACCGACATTCAAATATTTACCCTCTTGGACTATTATGTTATGTTGTTATTTCATCAAATGACCAACAATTTTTTGTGGAACCTGATAATTTGTTTACTTTCCTTTCATTCAGCACATTGATTTCCAGACATTTTATCAGGCAAAACTGATATTGGGAAAACACTGATTTACTTCCATTATCTCTGAAAGTACAGCAAATTTTATACTATACCAAAGTTCCATCGTTGAAAACTTAAGTTACCTGTCCATTAAAAAAATCTCGAATATTGTACATAAATAACCCTATATATTTAGTTGAAATTAGCATATGATAATATCAGGAGTATCTTTTTGATGAAATTCAGCACCAAAATGTTTGGGCACTCACTTTCATTAAATTGAATTTCTTAGTAGGCTAATAAGGGAAAGAACTCATACTTCAAATCAAGTCTTTTTATGTGGAGTGATGTGGTGCTTATAATTTTTTAATTGACCATATTTTATATAATGATAGTTACTCACTTATTTTATCTGAAGTATGAACTCTTTAGCAATGAATTATATGTACTGCCGTTTGTTGTTCTTTTTTGTTTACTATAATTTTTGATACAACGATGTTATATGATAATCAAGCTCGAATTTTCGTTAGGCATTTCGACTTTTTTCATAATTCGGGAACAATTTCTTCATATTAGTCGTTATGTAATTAATTGTGAACCTGGAGAGTACTTTCAATATAATCTTAAGTTTTTTTTTTCATTTTTGTGATTTTTATTGATGCTGTGATAATTTATTTTATTAGTTTTTTGAATTGTAGTGCAAAATTAGGTGCAAACATAATATTAGGATGATTTCAAAGTTGCATTTGTTGATTATTGTTTATTTATTCATCTTATTTATTGATTGTATTTCAAACATTACGTTTGAATATTTTTAATTATTTAATGTTCGTACCTTTTTTCTACCTCTAGACGAATCATGCCATTATCTGAAGTATCAATACCAACCTTAGATATTTGTTATTGTTGCTTCATTTTATTCTTGTAAATATACACGATATGATGTAATTTTTCTTTTATTTAACAACCATGAATTGAACTCGGGATATACAATCATTCTGTGATTTTATAGAAGTATAAATGTTTTACTAAATTTCAACATAGCAAAGATAATTTCGTAGATGTATTTTGTTCAAAAAGTGGTGTTATTCGGGGTGTTTTTAAGTTGAGTTTCTATCTTATAAAGTTTACAACTCGTGAAAATAAGTCACTACACAAAAAATATAAACTTTTATCGGGAAAACGACTCTGAAGTTACGATAACGGTATATTAATTCAAATTTCAAATAGTGAATTAGTTGACAGTCAAAAAGCTTGGTGTGCAGTGAAGGTGAGATCAATAAACTGGATGAATTTAGTGAACGCATTGAAAGTCGTAGTGAACTATACATGTGAAAATCAATTAACAAAATTTTTGTTTCTACATCTTAGGTCAAATACACTGCGCAAAAAAATTAACGCACATTCTGAAAATCTCAATTTTAATGAAAGTTAATGAATGTTCTCTCGGGAAGGTTTTGAACGAAACAAGACACATTAAATGGAAGAAAAATCTTATGTGAGAGAAGGGAAATAAACAATTTTCAAAATACTGGAATGCTGATAAGTGATTTAATACTTGGTATTTCCACCTCTTGCGTTAATGACAGCTCGGCAACGACGGTTCATACTCAAAATGAGTGATCTTAAAATGTTCTGATCTATTCCTTCCCATCTTTCTCTGAGTTGGATTCCTAAGTCAGTAAGAGTAGCTGGATGATTTTCTGAACTTCTCAGCCTTCTATTGAGGTTGTTCCAAACCTGCTTAATCGGATTGAGATCTGGACTTCTTGCTGGCCATTCCATTCGAGAGACGTCAACCTCTTCAAGGTACTCCTGAACGATGCGCGCACGATGAGGTCTGGCATTATCGTCCATAAAAAAGAAATTTTCACCAATGTATGGGGAAAATGGCACTACATGCTCTTCAAGAATGTTCATTATATACCTATCAGCATTCATAGCTCCATTATCAACGACCACTAGGTCTGTGCGAGCAGTCAAAGATATTCCACCCCATACCATAATCGATCCTCCCCCGAAACCAGTAGCATTCAGGAAATTGCACTGAGCATATTTTTCATGTGGACGTCTGTATACAAGGGAACGTCGATCATAATGGTAGAGGCAGAATCTAGACTCATCTGTGAAAATAACTCTTTCCCAATCAGCCTCTTCCCAATGGATATGCTCTCTCGCAAAATCCAAACGCGCCCTTCGATGGGCTGGGGTAAGAGCTAGGCCTCTTGCCGCGACACGAGGCCTCAAATCATATTCTCTGAGGCGATTTCTTATTGTCTGAGTGCTAATTTGCACCCCATGAGTTTGCTCAAGCTGATTTTGAAGGAGGCGAGCGGTTGCAAACCGTTGTTTCAACGAAGAAACTCTCAAGTAACGTTCTTGAATGGCAGTTGTTACCCGTGGTCTACCCTGTCCTGGTCTTCGGACATTCATACCTGTCTCCCTGAATCGCTGCAACATTCTGGACACACTTGTATGGGAAACTCCAAACCTTTCTGCAATTCTTGTGTATGTCCACGCTTTTTCTCGCACAACTAACGCTTGGGCACATTCCTCTTGGGTCAAATTGCGTGTTTCGCATTGCATAGCGATCGAGTGTAGAAAATCAAACGAATCACAAGAATTGATCGAGAACAACTGATTCCAGAATGGAGCCAATACATTCAAAATCTGATAATCTCTTCTTTTTTTATTCCTGCTGGGAAAAAACATCTGTATTGAAGAAAAACGTTGAAAGTGGATAACATATGCATGCATACTTCTGATAATAATAATTATCATTGAGAACACCTTCAGTTGTAGAATAAATTTGAAATTTCCATAATGTGGTTAATTTTTTTGCGCAGTGTATTTGATTAGATTTATTATCGAGGTTTTTGTTACAGAATAAATGAATATAGCTTTGATAATAGAATTTATTTCAAAACATAACATTATCATAAACGTTTCTGTTAGCTATCAACTTACTATTTACAATTTATTGCCTCTTATGAAAGTATGTTTTTAGTACTACTTTTAGAACTTAATCTTATTGGTAAAGTAGCCTAAGTTTATTTCAAACAATTGTGCTTGATGGTCGTTATGAATGCACAAGCAATGATACGAAATTGACTATAATGGGTATTCACAACCCTTCTGTTAGTTTTTCTAAATTTTTTGAAACTAAATTCGTCCAAAATCTTGCAATCTTTTTATTGTGAAAAGGATTAATGTATATGTGCTACTATGTATGCACTTTGCCAAAGAAAAATTATTTTTCTATGGAAGTAGGCAATATGAATTGTAGTGCAGTTTTAGTAGTCAACAATGTGTAGGTGAACTAATCTCCTTTTTGAGGCATGATCTTTATGAATATTGTTAAATAGTATTTGAGAAACAATAAATAAAATTGAAGCATATAATTTTTGAAACTTGATACAACTTAATTTAAAAGAAAAAGTAGTGATCAGAAAATACAAAATAATAAATCTTAGCAATAATGGTCAAGTATTCAAAGTAGATATACTCCAACTGCTTATCAGTAAATTGAAATCTATTTTACAGTAATTTATAATGTCATTTTTGCATGATATTTTATTGGAACTACTGAAATATATTTATATTGTCGAAAACGACCCAATGACAAATCTTCCATAATAGTAGAAGATCCGAACCTGAACTACCCTCACCGAGCTGATAATAGAATAAACCTTATTTTATAATAAATTTAGTATATCAGAAAATATACAGGGTGTTTCATTGGGAAAGGGAAATACTTCACAGGTGCATAGGTGGCAGCAAGACAGTTCTAGAGATACCCCATTTATTGGGTCTCACTGTCTTCGTAGCCGAGATACAGGGTGTTTTATGAATTTTGCCCGTTTCTTCCTGAGGCCGTACCAGACGAACCACCCGGTATATTTTCTTCATATTTGGCAACTATGTTTCTAATTGAGAGCCCAAACATATCATGCAATAACCGCCTCGAAAATCCAGGTCCGGGTTAACAAAAAATTATAAATCGTTTGAATCCTCGAAACAACACCCTGTACATCGGAATTTTGAAAATCTGTTTCAATATTCGAAAACACCTCTAAAAACTTAACTGAGACGTATACTTCAAATTTTCGCGCAGAAAGTTTTACTGCACAAATTTTCAACGTAAAAGTGAAGTTTTTAAGAACTAAGATACCTGAAAGTGGTTTGAAGTGACTTTTAACAATGAATTATCAACAATATTGAATCCATAATTATTTCAACATTACTTTGTAATTCATTTCCACATTGGATTTCCTTTTTATAGCCGTATACTTGAAAAACCAGGTCCGGGTTAACGAAAATTATGAATGGTTTGAATCCTCGAAACAACACCCTGTACATCGGAATTTTGAAAATCTGCTTTGAAATTCGAAAATACCACTAAAAACTGAACTGAGACGTACACTTCAAATTTTCGCGCAGATAGTTTCAATGCACAAATTTTCAACGTAAAAGTGAAGTTTTTAAGAACTGAGATACCTGAATGTGGTTTGAAGTGACTTTTAACAATGAATTATCAATAATATTGAATCCATAATTATTTCAACATTACTTTGTAATTCATTTCCACATTAGTTTTCCTTTATTGAGAAGTGAGTTGCATCATAACGTATAATAATTATGGATTTCAATATTTTGATAATTCATTGTTAAAAGTCACTTCAAACCACTTTCAGTATCCAAGTTTTAAAAAACTTCACTTTTACGTTGAAAATTTGTGCATTGAAACTATCTGCGCGAAAATTTGAAGTGTACGTCTCAGTTCAGTTTTTAGTGGTATTTTCGAATTTTAAAGCAGATTTTCAAAATTCCGATGTACAGGGTGTTGTTTCAAGTATTCAAACGATTCATAATTTTTTGTTAACCCGGACCTGGATTTTCGAGGCGGTTATTGCATGATATATTTGGGCTCTCAATTAGAAACATAGTTGCCAAATATGAAGAAAATATACCGGGTGGTTCGTCTGGTACGGCCTCAGGAAGAAACAGGCAAAATTCATAAAACACCCTGTATCTCTGCTATGAAGACAGTGAGACCCAATAAATGGGGTATCTCTAGAACCGTCTTGGTGCCACCTATGCACCTGTGAAGTATTTCCCTTTCCCAATGAAACACCCTGTATATATATAATGGGTTGTCTAAAAAAATCCTGGACAGAATATTTTTAATTATTTTTTAAAAAATTTACCTGGACAAGCTATTAGGTTGCCAGGTATGAACAGGTATGTCGATACTAGTTACTTTTACTTGTTATGATAATAAAAAAAAAATTATATCAGCATAAGCGCTATTTTATTACAAACACGTTGATATGAGGTTGTCTGCAAAAAATATATATGGTTCGTAATATGATAATGCGAAGTGTGGCATTGATCTTGATGAGCATGTTCGAAAGAGTATTTATTATAGATTCTTAGGAAAATTCTGCTTTTCGGAAATTTGATGTACAGGGTGTTTTAAATTTCATGAAGATCCATGCAGGCAGTCAAGAGTCATGCCAATTGAAAATTTCTGTAAAAATACATAAATCATCCTGTATCTCTCAAACGAATATTGTTAGGACATATTTCTAACACTGATTCAGACTCACCAAAATGTCCTGCATCTGCCCTGAAAGCCTGTACAATAATTCGTGAAACACCCTGTATATAATCTAAGTAACAACTACACGGCTCGATCTTTCTTTTCTCAAAACATGTTTTTATTGTATTTGCATGTCGAGAGGTAGTTTTCGAGGATATTACACAGTATACTTACCTCAGATCTCTCTGTCACTCATTTTCACAAGCGTTGAAATTAGAATTTTTTAAATTCGCAAACCCCTATTAGGACCAAATTTTTTGCAGACAACCCTATATCAACGTGTTCGTAATAAAACAGCGCTTATGCTGATATAATTTTGTTTATTATCATAACAAGTGAAAGTAACTAGCATCGACAAACCTGTTTATACCTGGCAACCTAGTAGCTTGTCCAGGTAAATTTTTTTAAAAATAATTAAAAATATTCTGTACAGGATTTTTTTTGACAACCCATTTTTAATATATTTTCTGATATACTAAATTTATTATAAAATAAGGTTTAATCTATTATCAGCTCGGTGAAGGTCGTTTAGGTTCGGATCTTAGACTATAATATTTCATTTTTCCAAGATCACTGTGTCATTGTTCCGATTTATTATTTAGTCCATTTTATCGATTTCTTTCTCGGATATTTGTTTCTGATTTTCGTCAACTGTTGTCGTGGTTTCCTCGGACGTGATGACCTCGAAAATGGCATGGGAAATTTTACCAGATGCAGTCACAAACTTACACATAAATGGACATAAAAAAGCTTGGTGTATGAGACCACAGGTCCTATATAATTGACTGTCGAATGGATCTAAAATTGCTGGACACAACATGTGATTGAGATTTACTTCTGTTGGCTGAAAAAAATGTAAGTGATAATTAGATAATGCATAAGTTTGCAATATTAAAGGGTTTTCCAATAAGATGTGCTATTTTGAATAGCCCGCATTTGACAAGTAGAAACTAGGCCATTAATAAAAATGGAATGATACACGCTTCAAGATGCATTGAAATTATTAAAATTCACTATAAAATGGTGAAAATTTGGCAGAGACGGTTCGTAAAACTCGAACATTTTTGGATAGTCGTGAAGCACCTTGTAGGACCGCAATAAAGAAATTGGTGGAAAAATTCGAGCTGTTAGAACAAGTTAGTGATGTGAAGAATAAAACCAGTGCATGTCGCTCAAGAACAGCCGAGAATTCTGCTGCTGTAGCCGAAAGTGTTGAAGAAAACCCAGGTTTGTCCATTCCTGGTCGTACTTTGGAATAAGGCATTCCACAAACGTCATTACATTACTGGACAACGCTTACTTTCAACAAGACGGCGCTACGTGCCACACAAGGAACGAAACCATTGATCTTTTGGGGGAAAAGTTCCTGGACCATCTCTCGAAGAGATGATCACAATTGGCAACCGAGATCTTGTGATTCACGTGAAAGAGAAGGTCTATGCCAATAACCCAGCGTCGATTCAAGACCTCAAAGATAGAATTCGTGAGGCTATTTTTATGGAAAATTTCATTAAAAGAATATGGTCCTGTAAGCATGGTCGTGGTGGTCATTTGCCTGATGTTATTTTCCACTATTAACGGCATAACTTCTTCTTTATAATGAAATAAACATCCGATCATTTATATTGAAAAATTGTATTTTTCTTTGAATATCAAAATAACACCTCTTATTAGAAAACCCTTTATTTACGAAATAACGCAAATTCAGTTGAACTCATTCGGCTGTAGAATAAGATCTATATTATACAGGGTGTTTTTAAATTGATGCGAAAGATTTAAGGGCATGATTTCTCAGAATATTTTATGAAAGAAAGTTCCCATAAATGTAAGTCCGGAAATGCATTGTTTCCAAGATACAAGATGCTGAAAAAACTGAAGTTTTTTGAAATTACAATTATTTTCGAATTATTCGTTCAATTAATGACGAAAAATCTCTCAAGCGTTTTTTTTCGTGTGGGGCTCCGTTTTTATGTAAAAAAAATAAAACATCTTGACGTAGTATCTCTACTACATATTGTGTTAAAGTAACGACAAATACGCGTGAAGATGTTTTATTTTCTTGGATAAAAACGGCACCCCACACGAAAAGAAATCAGAAGAGATTTTTTATCACAAATTGAATGAAGAATTCAAATATCTCAGTGGTGTACCACTTTTTCAGTCAGTTTTTAAGTTAAACTTCAACACCCTGTATTTTGGAAATAATGCATTTCCGGAACAACATTCATGGGAACTTTTTTCATGAGATGACCTGAGGAATTACTCCCTAAATCTTTCGTATCAAATCAGCAACACAGGCAACACTCTGTATAGTGTTGAAATGTGAAGGGTTGTTATAGCAGAATGGAGAATGCGCTGGCTTCGATTGAATTGTTTTCGTTTCACACAGGCCCTGGGATTACCAACTTTTCATTTTTATTCAAACATTCAGTATATAAAGATCTCAACTTTTGCTAATTTCATGGTTAAAATGACTCTCTGTTATGTAAACGAATAAGTGAAAAGTGACGTTACAAAATGGCCTATGCCTAAAGATTATCAAAGGATTATCTTGAGCAGAGCAGTATGAATCACTCAATTTCTTGGCCAGAAATTTTTAATTTTTGAACTTTTCGATAATTCCAAAATATAATTTTTTATGAAAATTCATTTCTGTTAATATTTTATTGAAATGTGCTTTGACTACAGGCGTTGTTATGATAATGTACCAATTCTATCCTTTTCGTGGGCTTCTTTCTAGGAAAATATCATTAATTTTTAAATTTTAAACGCAAGATATAACGCGATATTCAATTCGAATTCGAATTATCTATTTCCCAATATGAAGAAGCACACAAACACTTTGTTTTTATGACATTTTATTCTCTTACTATAATCCAGTCGAATTGTGCTTTTAGCAGGAAAGTTTTGGGGTAGTTTAGATTTCTTTCATTTTTTATGTTTTTTGGGGTGCTGAATCCGAATTTGAGGTTTGCTAACAAAATTTCCAGACGGAACATAGAAAAAAATACAAAAAAAGAATGAAAATCTCATTCTTGGTCAGTTTTTTGCATATAACTCTGACACTATCAACTTTTCCTAAAATACCTTTCCATACAAAATGAAAGTACATAAAATTTCCTACAAATTGTACTACCACAGCTTGTTTTGCGACAACCCGTTCTGGTTCAAATAATAGTTGAAAATGAGGTATTTTTTATGACTCAATAAATGAAAAAAAAAATTAATTCTATGGTTCCGATGATGCGATCCTCTTGAAATTGTGCATGAACATTCAGTATATCAGTCGCGATTCACAAAAAAAAAAATTTAATCGAATCGGACATTTTGTTATGGAAATATAAAGATTCTTCTTTTCAATATTCCAATTGAATTTTCTATGGTTCTGTTCACACTATGGTCACACAATTTTGCATAAGGCTTATTATGGGCATCTTGCATTTGGCCGCAACATTGCATTTCGATTGGTTTCGTTTTGTCTGAGATATTGAGGAACAAAAATTTAGAATGGCCTTGTTTTATGAAACAAAATACGGCCATTCAAAATGTTTGTTTCTCAATATCTCAGACAAAATGAAACCAGTCGAAATGAAATGTTGCGGCAATATGCAAGATGGTCATAATAAGCTTCATGCAAAATTGTGTGACCATAGTGTGAGCAGAACCATAGAAAATTCAATTGGAATATTGAAAAGAAGAATCTTTATATTTCCATAACAAGATATCTGATTCAAGTGAATTTTTTTTTATGAATCGAGACTGATATGCTGAATGTTCATGCAAAATTTCAAGAGAATCGCATCATCGGAACCATAGAATTTAAGTTTTTTTCATTTATTGAGTCATAGAAAATACCTCATTTAAAACTATAATTTGAGCCAGAACAGGTGGTCGCAGAACAAGCTGTGGTAGTACAATTTGTAGGAAATTTTATGTACTTTCATTTTGTATGGAGAGGTTTTTCACGAAAAGTTGATAGTTTCCGAGTTATAAGCAGAAAACTGCCAAAGAATGAGATTTTTTCTCTTTTTTTGTATTTTTTTCAATGTTCCCTCACGAAATTCTGTTAGCAAACCTCAGATTCGGATTCAGCACCCCAAAAAACATAAAAAATCGAAAAAATCAAAACTACCCCAGAACTTTCCTGCTAGGGATTCTTTTGAGTACAAACTGACTGGACTACTAATGATACTCCGATTCTGGTTGTTTATCTATTAATTTTTAATTTATGTAATTGCAAGTATTTTTATATCTCAGCTTCGTTTGAATAATAAAGGGTTTTCCACTAAGAGTTGTTATTTTGATATTCAAAGAAAAGTTTCAATATAAATTGATCGGATGTCTATTTCATTATAAAAAAGAAGCTATGCCGTTAATAGTGGAAAATAACATCAGGCAAATGACCACCACGACCACGCTTACAGGAACATATCCTTTTGATGAAATTTTCCATAACCAAATCGCAAATGTCCTCGATAGCCTCACGAATTCCATCTTTGAGGACTTGAATCGAAGCTGGGCTATTGGCGTAGACCTCCTCTTTCACGTGGACCCAAAGGAAGAAGTCGCAAGGTCTCGGTGGCCAATTGTCATCAACTCTTCGAGAGATAACACGGTCCGGAAACTTTCCCCGCAAAAGGTCAATGGTTTCGTTGCTTGTGTGGCACGTAGCGCCGTCTTGCTGAAAGTGAACGTTGTCCAGATCAATACTTTCCAATTTCGGCCATAAAAAAATCATTAATCATCTCTCGATAGCGCAATCCATTCACCGTAACTGTTGCTTAAGCACTTTCGGCTACAGCAGCAATATTCTCGGCCCTTCTTGAGCGACGTGCACGGGTTTTATTCTTCACATCACTAACTTGCCCCAACAGCTCGAATTTTTCCACCAATTTCTTTATTGCGGTCCGACAAGGTGCTTCACGACGACCCAAAAATGTTCAAGTTTTACGAACCGTCTCTGACCAATTTTCACCATTTTCATAGCGAATTTTAATAAACTCAATGCTTTCTTGAAGAGTGTATGGTTCCATTTTCATTAATGGCGTAGTTTCTACTCGTCAAATGTCAAACAATGACAGCTTCAAACGTGACATCTACCGAAATAGCGGGCTTTTCAAAATAACACCTTTCATTGGAAAATCCTTTACTTAAATGTACCACTTACAATTGAAATGGTTTGTAGAATTCCAAAATGATATACCATATTTATGCTATAACTGAAAGCACACCAACTCAAATCAAAAAAGTCTTCGGTATTGTATGGACCTGAAAAAAACGGATTAAAATCATAATTTCCCTATTTGAGCGCGATTTTACCTCTAAGAAATAACAGATAATAAGGCACAACAAACATCATTCCATGCTGTATCCAATAGATAGCAGACTCTAAGGGCAACTTCAAACATCGAAATTGAGTTAAAAACAACAATCAACATGGTTAGTGGTAACATATACAGTTATGAGGAAATAGAACATTTGGTCGATTAGAAGAAGATCATAAAAGGTCAAATGTTATACAGGATGTCCCGGAAAATGTGGGAAATCTCTCGGATTCAGATAGAACATAAAAAATGAAGATGACAAGTTCCCATAATTTTTTTTCCTAGCGGTCCTCCCTACGAAGATACGACCTCCTAAATGACGCCATTGGAAATCCATTTTAGTGGAATAAGTTTCAAACTACTCGATTAAATTTGATGAAAATTTGACATGATTAATAGTATTAAGGACCTCTTAAATCACCGAACTGAAATTTCAATTAGCTTGTTCAGTTTACCAGGGGCGGATTGGGTTGTACCTTTTAATGCTTACATTTTTAACACCTTGTATGATAAGGTGCTAAAAAAAACAAATCTGGATACCTTGAACATTATGCTAAAGAGAAGGTACTCTTGTTCAGTGTCGATAAAATGAACCGTTTTCGGAAAAAAATAATGAAAGAAGTAATTGAAATTTATTCCACTAAAATGAATTTCCAGTGGCGTTATTTAGGAGGTCGTATCTTCGTAGGGAGGACCGCTAGGAAAAAAAATATGGGAACTTGTCATCTTATTTTTTTATGTTCTATCTGAATCCAAGAGATTTTCCACATTTTCCTGTATATAGTCTGTTCACGAAAGGTTGAGCACATAGTAGGCGTTTCTTTATTTATCTGAAGTTGGCAGTATTTGTTGTCATAACGTAAAATAAAGTCAACGTTGCCGAATGTACCCGGCCTCGTCAGACGAGCTTGCGAGTTATCAGACAATTCTATGCAATATTGACAACATTGCGTATCAATCTGACAAGCAAATAAAGAACATAACCTAAAACTTCAATATACACAGTGGAATATGCCAAATTTCCATGGCCAACCGACGGCTCAACCTTTCGTGAACGGAGTATAATATATTGTATAATGAACCTTTCTCCGATTAGAGCCTTTTTTACTTAATGAATTATGCAAAATAAAAAGAATGTATGTAGGTTGTATATTTTCCAAGATGACATTTCAGGTTCAAGTTAATTCTTACTTGTACATTCCAAACGAATTTTGAGCTATAATAATAAATCATTTCAAATTTCGAAACCTATGATTCAAATTTTAATTCCGTAATGTGACAATTTTCGTAACAGTCATACCAACTGCCAATATACAGTACAAAAGTTACTTGGATGTTTGATCTGAATTATTCAACGAAATTCGACAGTATCTTAAAAAAACTTGACTAAAATAGAAAAAATATAGTCCTATACTCGTTGCAGAAAGGCTATTTCAACACTAATGCTTTCAAAACTTTCTCCTTTGTTGTTCGTTTTCGATTAAGAGCCTGTTCTGCAACTAGTTTTAGAATATACTATTTGGGCTTTCTTTTCACGACAATGTGTACTGCATTTGAAATTCCTTTCCGTTTTCTGTAAACCAGAGGTTTGCTATTTATTTTTATAATCGTTGGTTATGGCCTCAAAGAGGTGAAACAGCCATCAAAAGGCTAAAATTCCAAATATTCTATTTCCTTGAGCAGGGGGTCACAGCTGCGACATAATTCACCCATTTTAAAACCCTCGCATACTCACAATTCTGGTGTCTGTTTCTGGAAAAAGAAATGCTAATAATGGTCCATTTAAAAGATTCATATGAATCCGGAAAATTGCTGTGGTAAGTTTGCTTGGTGTGGCTGCCAGTAAATAAATCTGAAAAATTCGATGCTATACACATAATTATCTAGATTGAAATAACAGCACATTGGCAACTGAAAGGTGATTCAAATTTCGTGCTTTTTTGAGAACAAATAAACCACATAATTTGTAATCATTTACGAAAACTTTCTATTGGTTATCGAAGTATCAGTTTTGACATTCATGCACGAAAAAATAATAAAGGGTTTTCCAATAAGAGGTGTTATTTTGAGAAGCCCGCTATTTCGGTAGATGTCACGTTTGAAGCCATCATTTTTTGACATTTGACAAGTAGAAACTTCGCCATTAATAAAAATGGAAAGATACACGTTTCAAGAACGCATTGAAATTATTTAAACTCACTATAATAAAGGTGAAAATTTGGCAGAGACGGTTCGTAAAACTCGAATATTTTTGGGTTGTCGTGAAGCACCTTGTCGGACCGCAATAAAGAAATTGGTGGAAAAATTCCAGTTGTTGGGACAAGTTAGTGATGTGAAGAATAAAGCCCGTGCACGTGGCTCAAAAACAGCCGAGAATATTGCTGCTGTAGCCGTGTCGAAGAAAACACAGTTTGTCCATTCCTCGAAGTTCTTTGGAATTAGGCATTCCAAAAACGTCATTACACCGCATTTTGCATGAAGATTTGGGTCTTAAGGTTTATAAAGTTCAGTTAACACAAGAACTGAAGCCGGCCGATCATCAACAATGTCGTGTCTTGGCTGATTGGGTCGTTGAGAGGCATCAAAATGATCCGGAATTTCATCGAAAATCATCTTGAGTGATGAGGCCCATTTCCACCTCGGTGGCTTTGTCAACCAGCAAAATTGGCACATCTGGGGCTCGGAAAACCCAAGAGTTATTGTTGAAAAGCCTTTCTATCCTTAGCGTGTGACTGTTTTGTGCAGTTTAATGAGGTTGGAGCAACAGTTACGGTGAATGGATTGCGCTTTCGAGAGATGATTAATGATTTTTCATGGCCGAAATTATACACTATTGATCTGGACAACGTTAACTTTCAACAAGACGGCGCTACGTGCCACACAAGCAACGAAACCATTGATCTTTTGCAGGAAAAGTTTCCTGACCGTGTTATCTCTCGAAGAGGTGATCACAATTGACCACCGAGATCTTCTGCAACTTCTTCCACGTGAAAGAGAAGGTCTACGCTAATAGCCCAGCGTCGATTCAAGACCTCAAATATGGATTTCATGAGGCTATCGAGGACATAGGGCAACTACTTTGCTATTTGATTATAAAGAATTTCATTGAAATTGATATGGTCCTGTAAGCGTGGTTGCGGTGTTCATTTGCCTGATGTTATTTTCCACTTTTAACGGCATAGCTTCTTCTTTATAATGAAATGAACATCTGATCATTTAAATTGAATAATGGCATTTTTCTTTGGATATCAAAATAACACCTCTTATTGGAAAACCCTTTATCTGCTAAAGGGTCTCTTCTTGCAGTTCTACAGACGTCCACCTGTGTTAAAATTTTCAATGACATTTTGACATAATTGAGGTTCTATCTTACTAATGACACGAATAATTTCATTCTTCAGTCCATGAATTGATTATTTATTGAAAAAAATTTTTGTTTGTTTTATTACCGACAATATGAAAATGTTTCAAGATATGTTAGGTTAGGTTTAACTTTTTTACACAAAAATTTGAAAACTGATTTGAAAAGAACATGCTTGCTTCTTTTAAATACCTGAATTGCAGTTGTTACATGACAAGGATTCAGGAGGTATATCACAGTCCTAGATGAGAACTTATAGCCTATTTCCATTCCCCATACCACGCACATGATGACGAGGAGTACTATTTTAAAATTCCCTATTTCTCGTTCCTTATAAACTATGGGAGCAATACTAATTCTTCTGTAGCTCCAATCGAAGAGCTTTATTGCAACTATAAGTATAAGCGTGCTTTCTATTTTCCGCCATGTTGGGTTCATGTAAGCCGCGCATTCTGGACCTGCGTTTCTTGGAACTGTTGTGTTCACACCATCGTATACCCAATCCATCATGGAACCTGAAAAATTATAGATATAAATATACACATCGTCCAAAATCTTCTAAATACTCCCGAATATATGAAATAAGGGTTTCGAGCTTTAAAGGGTACTTAGATTCACCTTCCGAATGGTAGTTAATTTCTTTAACGGGACAAATCTGTCCAGTAGTTTCGGAGAACGAATCCATTCAAAATTTAGTTTACTTTTACTTCGAATTTCACTTTCAAATTGCATATACAGGGTGATTTTTTAAGTGTTTCATTAGACGTTTTCGAGGAAGGAATTGTAATACAGATTCAAGATTTTGGATTTTCGTTTTAGAGTACATGAACTTTAATTGTAAAATATTTTCAAGAGGAATCTACTTCCGGTTTCACCGGAAACGAATGTAACTTCGTTATTTCAAATGCAACACCCTGTATATTTATACATATTCGAATTATTCGTTCAATTCTACACTGATTTGATGTATGATATGTGCAACCACTCAAGCGGTTCTTGAATTATAGCCTTTTTGCGAAAGTGGAACAAAAGAAAGTACGCTGATACGGTTTCTTGTATAACTTATGAGGAAATATTATACAGGGTGTCTGAAAAAGGGCCCCAAAGTGAGCCTCAATAAAACTATAAAATCTCACTTTTTTCAAATGGCAACCCTATAATTTTGTAATTCCAATCGATTGCTCGTCAAAAACCAGTAATGGTGTCCCGAACATTTCATGCCTCTAAAATCAGTATTTTTGCCGTTATTCAATAAAATTCGAATTTCACGATTAAAGACAGGTTTCGCACAGTTTGTAAGCTTGCATTTTTGAAGTAGGCTATGTTAGGAACTGTCATTCTTACTTTTTCTTACAGATCAAGCACTAAGCAAAACATGCAATAATAATTTCACTGGAATGATATATCAAGGGTATGTTCTTTATTTGCGGCAAATGTAACAAATTCCTAGAAAAGGTAATTAGAAATTCAACGAACGAAATTCACATTTACTGACGTTTTTTGTTAAAGGTGGTAAATGTGGATTTCTTTCGTTAAAAGTTCTGACTGCCCTTTCTAATATTTTGTTACATTCACCATAAATGAAGAACATATTCAATACATCACTGTTAGTGTAATTCATATTTTGCATAGTGCCCGATTAATCAAAAAAGTATAAATGACAGTTCTCTAAAATGCATTATAAATCAACAGATATAGCCTTCTTGAAAACTTCTATCCTAATAAATCTTTGGTTAGACTAAGAAACCTTGATTCAATCCTGAAATTCGAATTTTATTCAATAACGGCAAAACTACTGATTTTAGAGGCATGAAATGTTCGGGACACCATAACTGGTTTTTGACGAGCAATCGATTGGAATTACAAAATTATAGGGTTGCCATTTGAAAAAAGTGAGATTTCATAGTTTTATTGAGGCTCACTTTGGGGCCCTTTTTCAGACACCCTGTATAATATTTCCTCATAAGTTATACAAGAAACCGTATCAGCGTACTTTCTTTTGTTCCACTTTCGCAAAAAGAAATTCTTGTAATGAGGGATTTTGAAGATATGGACAGTAATTTGTGACAACCTTTTTTTCAAAAAATTTGATAATCAGTCTATAATTCAAGAACCGCTTGAGTGGTTGCACATATCATACATCAAATCAATGTAGAATTGAACGAAGAATTCGAATATGTATAAATATACAGGGTGTTGCATTTGAAATAACGAAGTTACATTCGTTTCCGGTGAAACCGGAAGTAGATTCCTCTTGAAAATATTTTACAATTAAAGTTCATGTACTCTAAAACGAAAATCCAAAATCTTGAATCTGTATTACAATTCCTTCCTCGAAAACGTCTAATGAAACACTTAAAAAAATCACCCTGTATACCGGGTGGCCCACCACTGACGCGATGGTCATTTTGAGGGTGTAAATGATGATATTTTGAAATTCTTTTTTTGTGGTGAGTGTAGGGTAACCAAAAGCACGATTTGAAATTATTTTCATCTAATACAAAGTTACAGACCAAAGTTACACTTTGAATGTGACACCCTATATATCACCTCAAAAAAGAAAAGGCAAGCTCAAATAATGATGAGTTTCTTTAGATCACGCTGTACATTTAATGCACCATTTACGAGAAAATCGCGAAAAATTTGAAATATGGAGTCATTATGAATAGTAATTTATAAAGAAACCAGTTACGCAAGCGATACAGACAATGTTTTTTTAAGTGGAAATATTAGTCCCATAAAAAAAAAATAATTGAACTCTGGAATGTACAGAGTGGTCATAATTAATTCTTAAACATCTACTACGAATAAATGGTCAAAAACTTTTTTATTTCAAATGGCACGCCCGGTATTTCTTCATCTCGTTGAACGCAAAAATTAATTTTCATAAGGTTTTCCTATACTTAAACCTGATAGTTTCCCAACAGTTTCCGATTTTCATTCAAAACTAGTAAACCAACAATTTTATATACTGATAATCACTATGGGATTTAGGTATAGGAAAACCTTATGAAAAAAGTTTCGAAATTAATTTTTGCGTTCAACGAGATGAAGAAATACCGGGCGTGCCATTTGAAATAAGAAAGTTTTTGACCATTTATTCGTAGTAGATGTTTGAGAATTAATTATGACCACTCTGTACATTCCAGAGTTAAAATTTTTTTTCTCTTTATGAAACTAACTAATATGTCTACTCAAAAAAATATTGTCTGTATCGCTTGCGTAATTGTCTTCGTCATAAATTACTATTCAAAATGACTCCATATTTTAATCTGAAGAAACTCATAATTTTTTGAGCTTGCTTTTCCTTTTTTGAGGTCATATATAGGGTGTCACATCTAAAAAAGTGTAACTTTGGTCTGTAACTTTGTATTGGAACACCTTGTATTGATGGAAATAATTTTAAATTGTGCTTTTGGTTACCATACACTCACTACAAAAAAATAGTTTCAAAATATCATCATTTACAACCTAAAAATGACCATCGCGTCAGTGGTGGGCCACCTGGTAAATAATATAAAGGGAACAGGCGATTTCGCCATTTTGTTGCGTGTTTGATTTATCCTTTAGAACGGGCATGTTGATCATGCGGCTTTTTCAGCATTTTCCTGCAGCCTTAATCAACTCAGGAACAAACTAATGTTCACGATCCCCACACAAATTTGCACGAGTTGTGCGTAACTATTCTCTTTTTAAATACCGAATTTCGAATTGATTGGTTACGAAAATGAAGGGTGTCCACCCTCAATAACTCAATTACGAATCAGAATCTATGAAAACATTCAGACAGGTCGATTTTTTATGACAGAAGGACATGATCTGGGATACAAAGCTTGTTTCTACTAGCAAGCCCCTGGAGAGGGTTGCAACCCCATCAGGAATTTGAATAAGGAAAGTGAGCAGTTTTGTAGCACAAATGTATGCATGGATTCAAATTTGTACGAACCTGCAGTTTGTGTTTGTGTTCTATAAAGTTTTATCGCTACCATAATTCCACAAAAAACACCCTGTAACTTTGTGGATATTCACTTCATATAACACAAACTGCAGGGTCATACAAATTAGAGTCCATTCATAAATTTGTGCTACAAAACTGCGCGTTTTCCCTATTCAAATTCCCGATGGGGTTGAAACCTCTCCAGGGGGTTGCTAGTAGAAACAAGCTTTGTATCCCAGATCATGTCCTTCTGTCTTGAAAAGACGACCTGTCTGAGTGTTTTCATGAATTCTGATTTGTTATTGAGTTATTGAAGGTGGACACTTTTACATGAGACACCCTATATTTCCATAATCACTCATTCGATCATTTCGAAATTTGGTATTTAGAAAGAGAATAGTTACGCGCAAACTCGTGAAAATTTTTGTGGGTCTCGTGAACATTAGTTTGTTTCTGATGTAATTAAGGCCGAAAGAAAATGTCGAAAAAGCCGCACGATTAACATGCCAGTTCTGAAAAAATGGATCATAACACGCAACAAAATGGCGAATTCGCCGGCCGCCTTAATAAAGATTTGAAAGTGAAATTCGCAGTGAAAGTTAACTGAATTTTGAATTTACAGTAGTATGAAAGCAAATAAATCACTTAATGCTCAAATTTGAGTTATAATACAGGGTGTCCCGAAATATATGCAACAAAATTCAACAGGAGATTCTTGAAGAAAATTTAGGGGAACCCTATTTTTATTTTTGTGAAATGGGCCTCCATTTCGGAATTACAGACCTCTGATTTTGGTCTCCAAGAATCTTTTTATGTCAATATCTCAGAACATAGGTATTACAAATCAAAATTTCACATAGGGGTTCCGAAATATGATGAATCTGATAGTGTTACTTTTTTACACTCTATTAGCGTATTTTTAGTTCTCCAAATTTATTATTTCATAGATGAGCTCGGGTTGTTTGTGAATTTTTTCGCCTCTCGCATTTTTTTGTAGAATGAGTTGTTTTCGAGAAAAAGGACATAGTGTAAAAAACATATAATTGAAATTTTCAGTCCATCATAGGAGCCGAATATCAAACCTTGTGATATTATGACCTGATATTGCATGATTATTATGTGATAGATTAGAATCCTCAAAAGAAGGAAGATTTGACATCAAAATCTCGACGCTTCTTGAAGTGGTGTTCGTCATATTATGTTAATATAGATTTTGAATCTATCCTCTATCATCCTACGATTTACTTCAACTCCTGATATGCATGATATTACACTATGCTGTTTCATCCGAAAACGACTAATTCTAAGAAAATAGTTATTTAATCAACTAGGTTATTAAAGATAGCGAGTAATGGTCGAGATATTTTAATGCGTGAGCGGAGCGAACGCGTTAATAGTTCCATTAGTCGCTCGATTAATAACCGAGTTGATTACAAGATTTTTCCGACGATCTCAACATGAATTGTGTATGAATTCTTGATTGAAATCCAATCTCATTTTGCACAAGACATACATTTGACATAATGGAATTTCTATGTTTCTATGTTCCAGAAGAATTTTGACATTTCTCGTAGTGCTTCTGAATAATTTGTGTACGGTTGCCATGAGGATTGCACATTAAAGTATAGCATAAATTGAGCATTAAAATGGGTCATTAATGTTCAATTTCGTACACATTAAAATATCTGAATAATTTGTGTACGGTTGCCATGAGGATTGCACATTAAAGTATAGCATAAATTGAGCATTAAAATGGGTCATTAATGTTCAATTTCGTACACATTAAAATCATCTTTCATTTCGAGGTCGGCGGAAAAATAATAATAATGTACAATAGTGATATTAGGTAATATATTAATTTCGTGATGCGCAAAGAACTTCATAAACCTTCGATTCATATTTAATGCACGTGGTGTGAGATTCGAAGATCAAGGACACATTTGCTCAGTTGCAGGAACGTCCATTAAAATTTAAAGGTCCATTAAACCCTTAATCCTCCATTAGTTCCTTGTAATAATGGAGGATTAAGAGTTTAATGGACGTTCCTGCAACTGACACATTAAGTATCAAATGTCGTAAGCTATTTATGATTATTTATGACATCGGAAAATTATGACAACTGTCAGTGGCTTTACGAGAGGGAAGTCGTTCGAGAATATTTGCTAATTTCTGACGAAAAAGGCCAGATCCAAATGAAACAAGGTATGAATATCTTTATTTAATACTTTTATAACGTTTATTACTAAAAATATTTCTTCCAGGAACGATGAAATTAGAAGGATAAATGAAATTAGAAGCAAGTACGTGAAAAAGAAAAAAAATAGATACGAATAAAACAAGGTACGAATATCGTTTTTGAATAGTTTGAGAACGTTTATTGAGAAATACATTCGTTCCAGGAACTCTGAGATTAGAAGGATGAATGAAATTAAAAGCAAGTACTTGACAACTTTCAATGTAAATAATGCTACTAACTTGTAAAAATTTTACAAGTTAACTGTCAATTTTACAAGTTAGTGACTTGATAAAATAAACTTCCTTGATTAATATTGTGTTTTTGGAAACTGACGTTTACAAATGAGAAACAAATAAAAATTTTTACAAACGAAATTAAAGAGAGTACAAACAAAATTACAGAAAATGAATAACAGTGGAAGGATAGAAGTTATTTGATATGTTTTAATAATTATTTCAACTGCTTATCGACCCTAAATACAATCTGAATAACTTTCTGTGAGTTTACACCACAAGAATATATTTTATTCAGGTATTCAATCATCACCATATCCGCTGAAAAATAAAAGCGTTACTCCAGCAAAACTCACCCTGCGTTATCATTGCATGACTTCCTCCCGCATAGTGATCAATTATCAAGTTTCGAAATCTGAATCACCATTCTCAAAATCACACATCACTGTTGGCAAACTCGTAGTCTCGGAATGGCCAAATCTCAAGGCGATCTTCTCATTTCACCTCAGGATTTCTTGCGGAATCGCTGCTGATGCGGTTTTATTTCGTGATGGACCGAATCACCGTAGTTGCATTGCAGACTATCGAGTTCCGTGTTGCACAATAAAACGAATTTGGGGACATCTGGGATCGATAATGGGAAGTTGACGCGTTCCTGAAAGCTAGGGGTAGGCGCCCCTTGTTCGTGAATGGGCCGGAAGAGGGAGCTGTTGGGTTGAAATGTGTGTCAGTGTGCTTGTAGGTCAGTTGTGAATATACAGGATGGATCAAATTGAAGAAAAAATACACCTACTATAACCTCAGAGAAAATACCGTAAAATGTTATAGGTACAGATGGTTCCAAAACCTATACAGGAGCTGGCGCTGGGATGTACGGGCCAAGTACCAAGTGTGCACTGTCGTTAGGCTTCTGTATGAGCGTCTTTCAAGCGGAAATCTTAGCTATTGAAAGATGTCTAGATATAAATCTAGAAAGAAACTATCAGAAGTGCGACATAGTCATACACTCAGATAGTCAAGCTGCTATTAAAGCACTGAGCTCCTACGTCATCGACTCAAAGATGATCTGGGAGTGCCTACATCAATGAGGTAGGCACGAAAAATGAGGTCTTTTTAATTCGGGTTCCCGGCCATTCGGGAATCAAAGGAAACGAAGAGGCCAATACACTTGCTAAAGAGGGCGCACGAATGTCACTCATTGGCCCAGAACCCTTTTGTGGTATGGGTAAATGTACCTAGAAGGAAGGAAGGAGTTTCTGGAGAAGGAGAAAGTCGAGAGGGAAAAACTCTGGAGGAATCTTCCAGGGATGGATTATTCCACTAAGTTCCTTCGGAACATTGAAACAGCAGGATCCAAAAGATATCTGGATGTTGGTAAGAAACAATTACACCTCCTCACTGGCTTTCTTACAGGACACTGTCGCCTCAGGAAGCACCTGTTGAGGATGGGATTATCGGACACTGACGAGTGTAGGTTTTGTGGGAAGGAGGAAGAAACCCCAATTCACCTAGTCACGGAATGCTTTGGCATTGCGAGCCTAAGGAGAGAATGCCTTGGTCGAGAAAATTGTAAGAGTGAGGAACTAGCCTCGTTGAAGATTAACAGATTTGTGGGTGCCTCACAATTTATTATCAGTAAATTTTTGATGATTTAATAAACCATTCCCCTTTAAAAAAATCAAATTTACAGGAATTCAGTGATAGGCAATACTCTAATCAGTATTTCATGAAATTTCCAGAAGATGGCGAAACAGGTGAAGCGTGGGATGAAATCAATAAATTTATGTTGGGGAATTGTTTTGGAGTCTACTCAAACTTAGCAGAAATTGGAACAAGGATTGTCTGTTCTGATAAGCCAATCAAAAATATCTGGAAAACTTGACCATTAAAATATTAGGCTATTATTGGCTGTTATATGTATGTGATAAGAAGCCTTACTTTGAAATTTCAAATGCAAACCCATCTTTTTTATTGCAGCATTCCAATTCTTGGGCGAAATTACTAAAGACCCCAGAAATCAGATTTTCCATCAACGCGCGAAATTAATTCACCATTTCCGGACTTATGGAACACCCGGTGTATGTTTTCCGTGAAAATCTTAGAAATGATTTTGTCACTCGAAACTATAAATGAAATTGAATATATTGATAATTGAATATATAATCTGGGAGGATTCTGCATTTCTGAAAAACTTTTTAGGTTTTCACTCACAGTTTCTGAAACAGAAATATTTAAAAAAATTTTGATTAAGATGAAGTGTTCCTGCGAAAATCTTTGCACTAATTTGTCAGGAGAAAATTGTTACCTAACAGTAAAACTAAAAAAGGAAATATATGAAAAGGATTATGTAACGTTTCGGTGTCTATATCAGACACCTTCTTCAGACAAACTTGTGAAATCTTCGGAATTTTGTGTTTTTCCATTTGCAGTCAAGTTGACATTGAAGGTTGTCAACACATAGAATGTTGATTTATTTATTTTTGAAATTTCCTGATGTCATTTCTTTCTTCAATAAATCAATACAAATACGATCTATTCCAACAGAACAATTGGCCAAATTATCTATAGTTCGTTCACGAAAGGTTGGCCATGAAAATTTGGCACATTCCACTGTGTATATTGAAATTTTAGGTTATGTTCTTTATTTTCTTGTCAGATTGATACGCAATGTTGTCAATATTGTATAGAGTTCTCTGATAACTCGCAAGCTCGTCGGACGAGACCGAGTACATTGGGCAACGTTAACTTTATTTGACTCTATGACAGTAAATACTGCCAACTTCAGATAATTAAAGAAACGCCTACTATGTGCTCAACCTTTCGTGAACGGACTATACTTCATCTAACAAAATACGTGTGGATGATTTAATTTTCCATTTATAATTATCAGGTTCCGTCATCAGGATCTTTGTGTTGTTACAGTTCATCATATGATCTCCGCTATTTGAACATACATGATCAGCGATTTGTGATCTTGTAATATCTCTATTTTTGATGTGTTTCTTATGTTCCCGTTTTCTTATCTCTTGAGGTCTTGATGTCCCTCCTGTATAAGATTTTTCACATATACAGGAAATACATACACAATTTTTTTATTTTTGTGTCTCATTCATCGGTTAGAATGGATCTCAAATCATTTTGTGTTTTGAAAACAGTTCTTATGTTGAATTTGGAACCAATTCTTCTTATTTTTTCTGAAAGGCCAGGAATATAAGGAATGACTTTCAACAAATTTGGTTGCTCTTGACGGTTTTCTGTTTGAACCGGATCATCATTAGAATTTTGATTGAATATTTTTCGTTCTAAATTAGCAGAAACCTCCCAGATGATATTTCAATCGATAAATTGAATTTTAAAATTTCGTTTATTATTACATTTCTCCTCCTCTTTGAATAATTTATACCTTGACAAACTTTCAACTTTCATAAAATAGCGAAAGACTGTCTACCGCGAACTCCTGGACCATACGGCATAATAAACGGTTCTACCAAAGAATTATAAAGAAATCCTCTTATTTAACTTGGAGTAACAACATATTCCCCAGCAAGTAATAATTCATAGTTTGGTAATATCAGCATATACCTCTGAATTCCTCTGAATACTAATACCCAAGAATAAATCACGAATATCCCTACGGTACATTGGGCACAAACGCAGCCGACGCTTCTTTCCGAAAGCGTTCTCGTCTCTCATCCCATCTTTATCAAAAGTTTGTATAGATCGAGGTACTTACCCACCATTTAACCCTATATTTCTATTACCAAACTCTCGTACGAAGGCAGCAGCGCTGCAGGAATATAAACGCCATTCGCTCGCTCTCTATGTATAGAATAGGCAGTTTTGTAGTCCTGCGTGGAATATTGATGATCCTGTCACCTTCAGCAGGATGCTTGAGGATCTGAATATAACACAAGTGTCTCTGGGAGTGTATTACCTGAGATTCGGCCACTGATTTGATTTTTTCTATTCGGTAATTGTCAGTTTAGCACGCTTTTCTGTTTTGGAAAAACGATCATTCAACATGAATATCCTGAGACCATTTGATCATTCTATTCGTTTGTCGTTCCAGAGCCAATAAAAGTCTATAGAACAAGAAGGTGAGTTATTTGGCTTTGGCGAAGATACGTTCTGAATATGCTAATCAACTAAGGTCCTCCGAAAATCTAATGATCACTAGGATAGACCATAAGGCGGTTCTTTGATATCTAAGGAAGGTACAGGTAATGAGAGAATTAGAAGTCAGAAGAACAAGTACATCTCATCTGTTATGGTAATATATAGATTCTCTTTTCAATATTTCAATTGAATTTTCTATAGTTCTGTTTACACTATGGACATGATATACACTACTGGAAAAAATTAAAGGATCAAAAAAAAATCCAAATTTTTCGGCAATTTTCAACATGCCGTAACTTTGAGAGGAATGGTCGTACAAGGAATTTAAAAAAAGGAAATTGTAGCTCCAAGTGTCTAGTTTTTGGATTAGAACTTCAAAATGTTTTGGTGTCATCGGTTGTTGAGTAATCTTGAAGAGACCATCATCAAAAAAAAATTCGAAATTTTTTTCAGTTTTTTCCTTGGTCTACGGGCTTGGAAAAATTTTTTTTTGCTCAATCACTATGAGGATTGGATAGTTTCTTCATTCTGTTTTAATCTCATATTCTATAGATTTTGGTATATCCACTTCTTGTCAAGATATCGGCCTTCAAATGAAAAAGGATCCTTTTGCCTTTGAATATCGATACCTCGGCAACCAATGATTGCACAGAAAGCTAAAGGTGGGTTTCAGGAACTTAAATGAATTCCCTTCAACGGTTAGCCATTGCTTTTCCGAAAAAAAAAATTATTCTTTCTGTCACATGAATTTGAAAATGCAACAAAAAAGGTCTTTTCGTGGTGTTTTGGAATTTTTTTTCGATTTTTTCGAGAATTTTTTTTTCTATTTTGGAAGTTCATTATCTTTCTGCAATGAAATCGTTGAAAAGGGTCGTGATTTTTTTTTTCTTGTTTTTCCGAGATAATAAAGGTTTTGAGCTTTTCAGAGCAGGAAACGTGATCCTTTAATTTTTTCAGAAATTTGATCGGGTGAAACACGAAAACGGTTGGCTGGATTAATTTGGCTCTTTGTGAGATTTTTGTGGACTTATTGAACTGGAAAATGCACACTTAACATTTTCTGTTCCCACAATATTTTCGATCCAGCGCTCGTATTCCCAAAACACCACGAAAAGACCTTTTTTTGTTGCATTTTCAAATTCATGTGACAGAAAGAATAATTTTTTTTTCGGAAAAGCAATGGCTAACCGTTGAAGGGAATTCATTCAAGTTCCTGAAACCCACCTTTAGCTTTCTGTGCAATCATTGCTTGCCGAGGTATCGATATTCAAAGGCAAAAGGATCCTTTTTCATTTGAAGGCCGATATCTTGACAAGAAGTGGATATACCAAAATCTATAGAATATGAGATTAAAACAGAATGAAGAAACTATCCATTCCTCATAGTGATTGAGCAAAAAAAAATTTTTCCAAGCCCGTAGAGTGTAGACCAAAGAAAAAACTGAAAAAAATTTCGAATTTTTTTTTGATGATGGTCTCTTCAAGATTACTCAACAACCGATGACACCAAAACATTTTGAAGTTCTAATCCAAAAACTAGACACTTGGAGCTACAATTTCCTTTTTTTTAATTCCTTGTACGACCATTCCTCTCAAAGTTACGGCATGTTGAAAAATGCCTAAAAATTTGGAATTTTTTTTTGATCCTTTAATTTTTTCCAGTAGTGTATTTATTCACAAAATAAAATTTCACTCGAATCAGATATCCTGTTATATTCTCAAACGATAGGGTTCCACTTCCTGATGACGAATCAGTGGTCAAATTCAATCCTGTCCGCCCGACCGTCCATTAGCACAATAACTTTCGAAGGGATTGTCCTACGGACTTGAAAGTTCGTTAACCAGCCGAATCGTACAGGGTATTCCATGAAGTGGCCACTCGAAATTTTTGTTCCTCAATATCTCAGAAAATACGAAACCAATTGGAATGAAATGTTACGGCCAAATGCAAGATGCTGATAACAAGCCTCATGCAAAATGATATCCGATTTGAATGAATGTGAATGAATATCGATATTCTGAATGTTCATCCAAAATTTCGTGGCCATAGTTTCAACAGAACCAAAGAAAATTCAATTGGAATATTGAAAAGAAAAATATTTACATTTCCATAACAGGATATCCGATTCGAGTGAAAATTGTTCTGCGAATGAAGATTGATATAAGTACTGAATCTTCATCCAAAATTTTGTGGTCATAGTAGGCCCTTTCTATTTGAAGCCGCATCACTTCCAAACTGATGTAAAATCAGTTGATGCGCGTTCTATTTGACACTGTTGTGATTTTGAACTGATGCGCATCACTTCCAACTGATGTTGCTTTCTGACAAAATCAGTTTAATTTCCACAATCACTTCAGTTGATCATAACAATAACATAACCTAACATTTTGGTGAAAGTTTACAATTTACTGCTAAACATAACAGAAAGTGAATTATTATCCTCGGTTTTTATTCCTAGTAATGAATAATTCATATTACTTTAAGAATTTCCTTCCTAACTATCGTCAATGGTACTCTGATTTCAAACCTTATCGTTTTGTTGATTGTCATCCGAAGAAGGCATGTTCTATTTGTCAAAATCACTTCACTTCCAACTGAAGTGATTTCGGAAATTATTCAGGCAAATAGAAAGCTAGGAGTGTCAACAGAAACATAGAAAATTCAATTGGAATATTGAAAAGAAGAATCTTAATATTTCCAAAACAGGATATCCGATTCAAGTGAAATTTATTTTATGAATCAAAACTGATATACTGAAAGTTCATACAAAATTTCAAGAGATCGCATCATAAGAACCATAGAATTTAATTTTTGTAATTATTTATTCATTGCATATTTCATCTTTCGAATAATTTTTAGAATATAATTCCGATTGTGCTGAGATTCTGCATTTATATATTTGGTATCAATCTCAAATCCCATTTAAAATTTTGCTGTAAAAGTATTATTGCTCCACCAAAAAACGTGAGCTTTTCTTAATTTTTTTCTGATATGATATGTTCCCCCGAGAATTCGAGATGATTAAAATGTTTTTCAGGATTACACAGAAAAATGAACATATTTTCCATAGAATCGTCCAACATGGCAAAGAATCGCATTATAATTGGCAGAGTTGAGCGTAGGCTAAATCCCGGGAATAAGCCATTTCGCTCAGATCGATCTGCTTGTTAGTTGTCCGATATGATTATATTTTTCGTTTTGCGAAATATTGTCAATTTGACAGGATAATTTATTATTTCAACGGCGATATCGATGCTTCCTAATATTCAGCGAACTGGAAAAATAATTGATCTCTGAGCTTTGAAATTATTAGGACAGGAAAAATTCCACCGCCATTTTACGATTTCAGGAGGGTTAGTAAATTTTTTCCGAATCTCTCTGGATCACTCGTTTGTTTAGGGACTTACAAGTGAATAATTCTGTATTCAGTACACCTAACGTTCTTATTTTTTTATCACACGTTTCCGGTTAATGGTCTAGACTCTAGGTGTTAAATTTGACTTGTTCCATATTTACAGTCATGTAATTTTTTGGAATCAATAAATATTATTATTATTATTATTATTATTACTCTTATCGCGTGTAGGATAGTATCTTAAAGATGTATCAAATTGTGCGTTTTTTAAGTAAAATATATATGGCGCACTGAATTCGTTTGGCTATGTTCACATTTAAGAAGTGTGTTGTATGAAATTTTAGGAAATGGCTTCGTACACGATAGTTATAGTTTAAAAAAGGGTTACAGTTCACTGCGACCTCAAGGTCCATTGTGCCCCCTTACAGAGCTGTTCTGACCACACCCTTTACAGCTCGCCTTCCAGTTCCAGAGATCTGATGAAATCCAATATCTGTGAAGGCTTCAACGAGGTTAGTTCCTCACTCTTACAAATTACTCGCCTAAGGCATTCTTTCCTTAGGCTCGCAATGGCGAAGCATTTCGTGACTAGGTGAATGGGGGTTTCTTCCTCCTCTCCACAGAACCTACACTTGTCAATGTCCGATAATCCCATCCTCGACAGGTGCTTCCTGAGGCGACAGTGTCCTGTAAGAAAGCCAATGAGGAGTGTAATTGTTTTTATTTTTTATTTATTTATTTATTCATTTGTTCCTGCCCCTTAAACAGCATTAACCTGGTATCAGGGCCTACATTTATATAGATATCTTTCATATATCTTACCAAGATCCAGATATCTTTTGGATCTTTCTCTTTCAGAATTCCGAAGGAACTTAGTGGAATGATTCATCCCTGGGAGATTCCGCCAGAGTTTTTCCCTCTCGGCTTTCTCCTTCTCGAGAAACTCCTTCTTATAGGTACATTCACTTATACCACAGAAGGGTTCTGGGCCAATGAGTGACCTTCGTGCGCCCTCTTTGGCAAGTGTATTGGCCTCTTCGTTTCCTTTGTGTTTTATTCATTCTTATAATCCTTCTGATGATTCATGAATCATTATAATAGAGATTTAAAACCATTCTGAAGGCTTCAGCATCAATTACTTCTTTAAGAAGTTAAAAACTTTTCAGCATCTCTGAAAACCTAATCTAGGTATCCTATAGATTACATTGTATTAAAATAGACAACAGAACAGTGATGGTTCATATTATCAAAGAATAACATCGTATAAAAGTTCTCACTGAAACACTCAGATTGATGTAATGCTGTTTTCTTATTAATACCTAGTCGTTTCCTAACAAGTTTATACAATGTAACGAAATATTTTCCGAATGCATGAAGTTTACTGTCCTGGTGTCATATTAATATGTATTCCTTCAACGCTTTCTGTTGTAAAATATTCCCAAAGGTACACCTTAACCCGAAGATATATCTCAGTTTTAGTTGATGGATATTTTATTGTCCACATTCCAATATAACGAAACTGGACTTTTATATTTGATGGAGTCGTAAAATATGGTTTTACAGGTTTCTTTCAACATGGAAAAATATCAGTGGAATAGGCTTTTAGATGGTTATTTCTTTTGGGGCAGTTTATTGTGGAAATACACCTTTAGGAAATGGTTCTTACTTTTATTATGTATTGGACTGTAGGTATTTGTGGTTGAAAGTTTCAATGAAATTCATTGGAATAACATGCCAAGTTTGCTTGTTGAAAGTTAATATACATTCTAAGAATTGAAACTCAAGCTGGTAAAATTGATATGGCTGGTTTTGAACAAAATATCATTGAACTAAGCAAACAATATACACTGCACAAAAAATTAACGCACATTATAGAAATCTAAAATTTATTCTACAACTGAAGGTGTTCTCAATGATAATTATTTTTATCAGAATTATGCATGCATATGTTTGAATAATGGTTGTGCACACCAAATATATTAAATAATTAAAACGGAGTACTTCAGTGTGTATTTTTAATATTCAGTCAAGAACCAAGCGCTTTCGACATAATAATTGTCATCATCAGGGTTCCCTGGAAAGGTAACCACGGTTGTTACAAAACAAGTGAAGGAAATTTATTTTGATAGTTACCCGTCCAGGATGCATGCATATGTTATCCACTTTCAACGTTTTTATTCAATACAGATGCTTTTTCCCTGAAGGAATAAAAAAAGATGAGATTATCAGATTTTGAATGTATTGGCTCCATTCTGGAATCAGTTGTTCTCGATTAATTTTAGTGATCAATAGTTTTTCTTTCATTTGATTTTCTACACTCGATCGCTATGCAACGCGAAACACGCAATTTGACCCAAGAGGAATGTGCCTAAGCGGTAGTTTTGCGAGAAGAAGGGTGGACATACACAAGAATTGCAGAAAGGTTTGGAGTTTCCCGTACAAGTGTGTCCAGAATGTTGCAGCGATTCAGGGAGACAGGTATGAATGTCCGAAGAACAGGACAGAGTAGACCACGGGTAACAACTGCCATTCAAGAACGTTACTTGAGAGTTTCTTCGTTGAGACAACGGTTTGCAACCGCTCGCCTCCTTCAAAATCAGCTTGAGCAAACTCATGGGGTGCAAATTAGCACTCAGACATCAAGAAATCGCCTCAGAGAGTATGATTTAAGGCCTTGTGTCGCGGCAAGAGGCCCAGCTCTTACCCCATTCCATCGAAGGGCGAAATAAGTTATAAAGTCAATGTAGAGTTACCTTTCATTGAAATTGAGATTTTCAGAATGTGCGTTAATTTTTTTGAGTAGTTTATTTAAATGGAATTTGAGGCTGTTTCTCAAAATATTTTGTTTTGGATCGTCCCATAAAAAACAGGGTGTTTATGAACAACACCAAAAAATGAAAAGGGTGATCAGTTAATGAAAGAAGGTTCCCATAAATGTGAGTTCGGAAATGCATTGTTTTGAAGATACTGGGTGCTGACGTTTTACTTGAAAACTGGCTAAAAAAGTGGTGCGCCACTGGGATATTTGAAGCCAACCGTTATTTTTAAATTCTTCGTTCAATTGGTGTCAAAAAATTCTTCTGGTTTTTTCTCGTGGGTGGCGCCGTATTTGAGTAAAGAAATAAAACATTTTAACGTAACATTTCACTATAAATACGCTTTGAGATGTTTCATTTTCTTAGATAGAAACGGCGCTCTACATGAAAAAGGCAGAAGAGATGATTTGTCGCAAATTTAACGAAGAATTCAAACATAATTGTTAGTTTTAAATATCTCAGTGGAGTACCACTTTTATAGTCAGTTTTAAAGTAAAATTAGAATACCCTGTATCTTAGAAACAATTCATTTCGGACCTACATTTATAGGAACGTTAATTTTATAAAATAATCTGAGGAATCACGCCTTTCATTCAATGATCTGTTATTCAGATACACCCTGTATAAATATAACATAAAAAAGCTGAAAACCAAGTAAAGACAGTACAAGAGATGGTCAACCTAAATCAGGTCACTGTCCTGATTATATCCCTTGATATTTTCATTTGTCGTTTGTGGTTTTCCAAAACTAACGAACCTCAATGTACATATAGTGGCGTTCCAATTTTTCCCGGAAATTCAATTTAGGATGCAGCCCCAGGCCCATAAATATTTATGTCCACCTTCATCTGCATAGCATTTGGGTTACACGGAAGTAAACCACAACATATTTGCATATTTTATTTACCTCGCTCCACGTCAACTTTCTGATTTCTTTCCAATAATTTTTATAGAACGCAGCCTTGATTTTCTTAGGAAGATACAAGGTTAGTATCAAAGATATCAACGAGTTCAATACTGTATCCCAAAAGCTTATCAAAAAATCGGTTATTTCATGAAAATAGATTTCATTAAACACCAAAATGTATACCTAATTATGAGTTTCAAGCAAAAATAAAGTCTCACGAACCTTTGAAATATTGAAATTATTGTTTTTTTCATTTCAGTTAAAAATACACAGAAATTTGGTGATCAAGATGAAATTAACATCGATAGAAATATAATCTGGGAGGATTCTGCATTTCGAAAGAACTTTTAGGTTTTCACTCCCAGTCTCTGAAACAGAAATAATTGAAAAATTTTTGATTGAGATGAAGTGCTCCTGCGAAACTCTTTACCCTTGATGTCATTTCTTTCTTCAATAAATCAATCCAAATACGATCTATTAAAACAGAACAATTGGCTAAATTATTTACTTCAACTAACAAAATACATGTGGATTTCTTAATTTTCCTTTTATAATTATCAGGTTCCGTCATTAGGATCTTTGTGTTGTTCCAGTTCATCATATGATCTCCGCTATTTGAACATACATAATCAGCGATTTTTGATCTTGTAATGTCTCTATTTTTGATGTTGTTCTTATGTCCCCGTTTTCTTAACTCTAAAGATCTTGATGTCGCTCCTGTATAAGATTTTCCACATATACAGGGAATATTGTAAACACAATTTTTCGATTTTTGTGTCTCATTCATTGGTTACGTTCTGGTTAGAATGGATCTCAAATCATTCTGTGTTTTGAAAACAGTTCTTATGTTGAATTTGGAACCAATTCTTCTCATTTTTTCTGAAAGGCCAGGAATATAAGGAATTCAACAAATTTGGTTGGTTATTTCTAATTTCAGGTATAAAAGGAATCAAAAAGGTATTATCATAAAGTGTTTTTATAATACCTGTTTTTACATTCAATTGATGATGATGAAAATTTAGATATCTATCAGTATGAGTTTGTTTTCGGAATAAAACAAGATGAAATTTATGTTTGCTTACTAGCTTGCTTGCAGAAATATTAAAACTCTGCAGATTTGAATAGAGCCATTGCTTTATGTCTATAAAAGATATTCATATTATGCACTCCGGAGGTTTATTGTTTCAAGCTTCGAGGCTTGAGCTATTGATGTTTGCACTCCCGAATGGTTGAGGTGATAAAAGCTAAACACCACCTCTAATGAACTAATTGAATGGAACATTGGAACATAACATTCAATTCCTGAACACAGGGATGAATACCCTTCACTAAGAGAGCTCTTAAACGTATAAATCTTACGATATTGTATAGGTGTTTGAATCCAACTCACACTGAGAAAAATGTTCAATATAATAGGTAATAAACACTTGTTTCAGGGATATTTTGTTGTCTATAATGGTCAATATTTGTTTAAAATAATTTCTATTTATAATCCTCAAATTCTTCAATTCGTGTTATTTATAGAAAATAAAAGCTTTGTTTCAAAAATATTTTGTAGATCCTATAATCATTACTTAAAAGTTAATAAATAATATGCAAACATTCTCCAGAAAATCATTTGTTACATGATATTCGTTATTTTATTAATTGCTAATGTGGCTTGTTAACAATTACAAAATATTTATTACTTCTAGAAAGCATCTTCTTGAATATTAACAAATAATATTCATTGGGGTGCAATTAACCTTCAATAAAATATATATTAACTATAAACATATCTTTGTTATAACAACATAATGCTTTGTTTCGAGATGTATTGAAGTACTATCCTATTAGGTTTCACCGGCTCCAGACTGTCCAAACCCTCCTATTGCGCCGTCGCCGCGCGCCGGTCGCCCGCCCGATCTCATTTTATACTATACTAGTTGTAACTTGTAGTTGTAGTTTGCTGATAGTCAGTCATTGTTGGATGTTAGATCGTTGAAAGTTTTCAATTAAGTGAGTGAAAAATAATTTAGTATGGAAGAATCATCAAGTGGTTGGGAAATTAGCAGAGTATTCGCGGATGTTTTAGATACTTCCACTGTAACTAAGTTTATACGTAAGTACCTAATTATTTATGAATCTATTTTTTTATTGGCGCGTAGTAGATTGGAATCAGTAATATTCGCTTCTCAAGATTTAATTAGACTCTTTGTGTAGGCGAACAATCGATCTGGTTGTTCAAAATAGAATCTTTCGGTACAAAAATGTTATCAACCTTTTTAAAATATGCCAAATTTAGTTACAACCGGATTGATAAAATTTTTTGTACCCAAATTATGATATTCTACTGTAGAGCACTTTTGCGTCCATATACATTTTTCTATCATCTCTCATCGTAGCTTTTAAGGAAGAACCGAGGGATAATCATGTTTTGTAATAGATAAAAAATAATGTTATATTAGACCAAATTCATTACCTAATCAGAAATATTTGAAATTATTAGTTAATATATTTGGTTATAGTAAATAAGCAAATTTATTTGTCAAATACTTTTTGTTGATAAAAATGGCCTACTTATTATAATGTAATCAATAATTCTAATCTTTTCTTCTTTTCTCCAGTGAATGGAATAACTAGTGTGAGTTTGTTGGAGGAGGCTATTCAAATAGAAACATATTTCAGAGAAATTGTCCCGTGTATGGGCACTCGTCTGAAAATTATAAGAACATTGAAAAACTTATCGTCAAGTGCCTATAAAGAACTAGATTCTGATGACTGTAGCACCACAATCAGTAGCCGGTAAGTTGAGTAGTTAAATTAATCTGTTTTTACATATTTATGGACAGCTGTTACCTATTCTGTTATACAGTGCGCGTCAAAATTATGGAACAAATTGAAATGATGAACAAATATGAAAAATTATAGTAGTAGTAGTAACTGTGCTTTATTGTAACAATACAAATGGCCATCGACCATGGGTCCTTCAGCCTAAAAAAAATTATATAAAATTAACATAACAATCTCATCACTTAAATATTCAGATACGCTATAGTATGTCTATTGATCAAGAATGTCTTCAATTTCTTCTTCAATATCTTGGCCTCATAATGTAATCTGGTCTCTCCTGGTATCTTATAATTATCAAAATTATGGAACAAATTCATTTTTTCCGAAGAAAAAGATTTGGCAACAAAATCCTGAAACAGGTCGATTTTTGTTTAAATTTTTCCAAATTTTTATGCATTTTTGAAGGATTTTTGTTGCACCATGTGCCATCCCCAATAACCCTCTAAATTTTTAGGAAAGTGGGTCATGTGGTACTTTTTTGGCAAGGTTTTTGTATCTTCTTTACAGGCCTGCAGAAATTTTCAAGAATCATTTTTTTTTAAATTAGTTAGTTCAAAGAGGTTTTCAATACGTGCACTTTGCTCATTTACTTCGAGACGATGGTACCTGATGAAATTTATCACCGAATAAAAGTAGACTATCACGGTTTTGTTGCACAACTTTCAATCCCCTCACGTGAAAAATTAGATTGTGAGAAACACCGCTTAGTTTTTCAATATTTGAATAAAAACCATTCATTTCCTGAAAACATATAGGTAAAGTCTTTTCATTTATATTTTTAGCTATAGTACTTCAGATTTAGCAAGTATAAGCGAGGAAGTGTCAGGTAGACCTTCGGATGAACCCCCACATAAAGTAATAATTTTGGACAGTCATAATCTATTGAGTCAGTCAGACAGTACTTTAAATACAACTGTGGACTGCGAAGAAGAGTTGGAGACAACATTAATCAATGGTCCTTCAAGTAGTCTACATAGCGATAGGGAAAATGATGACATCATAATCCCTAATATTTCGAACTTGCTGGAAGCAACTTCAGTTGGAAGAGCAATAAAAAGTATTTACAAACAAGAGAGACAGCTCGATTCTAGGTGTCAGTCATATTTAACTGACATTATAGTGCAACACTTTGTGGATGCAGTGCCATTTATGTGAGTAAATTTGAAATGTATTACTTATAAAATATTTCTGTTTGAATACGAAGAATAAGAATTCCTGAAACTCTCGAATATTCAATATGCAGAAAAAGATGCCCTCACAAAAAAAAATCTGATGGGTCCAAAATCCAAAATGCGATCATAATCATCATTTATTTAAATACTCCAATACAAATTACCCTGTTAGGGTGTAGAGCTAGTCAATATAAAAATTTAAAATAGAAACAAACAGTCTATGTTAAAAACATTCAAGAATTAAGTGTTTAAAAATTCATTTAATGAATAGTACGGTCTGTCCTTCATGTAGTTGAAAAGTACTCTCTCCATCCTTTTCTGAGGCAGCTGTTTGATCTCATCAGGTATTTTATTATAAATCTTCACCAGGGTATGTAAAGAGTTTCTCTGAAGGTATGAGAATCTCAATGAGGGCGTGTTAAGATGTTCCTTAATTGGCTCTAGTGGCGTATTTGTGCTTTTTTTTCATTTCATGAAAGAATGGAGGATTCAGATACAGAAATTTTGACAAGTGGTCATTTAATTTGATGAGAATTAAATGATTGTACATTTTTGAATTCGATATGAATGAAATAAGAAAGTTATGTTTTCAGGAGGCTACAAAATTCTCATTTTGGTCAGTTGGCTCGGGAGATAGTGAAATGTTTTCCAAATGAAGCTCCCCAGGTGTATTATACACCTCCCATAAGTAAAAAAAAATCTAAAGAAAACAAGAGCATAATAGCTCGCGGAAAACTGGTCGACAAATACCGGAATAAACTTAGTTTCCTGAGAAAGGCCAGAATTTTATCGTCCAGAATATCAGATGATGATGATGATGATGAGGCTGAAGGTAAATCGAGTTAGTAAAGTCGATACGATATTGGTACTCTTGAAGTTAACAATAGTATTTACGTAACAAGTAGAATATAGATGTCATTAATGCATCAATTTCATAGATTGAACGAGACCGTGGGTCGAGTTGTTTAATATATGACATGAGTACTTTAATGATACTGTTGGTATCCTACGAGTTACGTAGGTACTATATTTTATCTACAACTAAAGGTTTTCTTTTTTAGAATTTTTCTTAGAAATTTAATTAGTTTGAACTCTCAATCAAATATGGAACTTAGGGCCCCGCAGCAGACTGCAGACTTTTTAATCGGCTAAAGGTTTAGTCGGGTTGGGCTAAAAGTGCGCGCACTGAGCAAACTAAACAGTTTTTGCTTGTGATTGTAGGCAATTGCGAAGCCTGTCAAACCTTTTTATCGGCCGATACTAAATCGCTATAGTGTGCTCATATGCATTAATCTCTATACTGATCAAGGAACCGATCAAACTGTCGGCCGATAAAAAGTATGCAGTCTGCCAGGGCACTAAGATATTTGTATTATGTTACCACAGCAACGGATATAAATTCAGTTTTCATTAAATTGCTTCTGTCAATCTGTTGTTCCTTCTCATTACAGCTCTGAATACTGTAATGAATCTATAAACACACACCAGTGTGTATATGAAGGTTGATATGACAATTTTAAGAGTATATTTTTCTCTTTTTTTAGTGGAACCGACAGATCAAAGTAACGAACTTACTTGGCTAAAGAATAATCATGAACCTTGGGTAGAGGTCCAACAGAAGTGGGAAAATACCTTTAGTTATCGCCAAAACCTTTTGAGAAAGGATATAGAGGTGAAAGATTTTTTGAGGGAATTCCCAATCGTTAAGAGCAACACAGGGCATCTTTTGATAGAATTGGATTTTAAAAAGCGATTCCCTGAACAATATGGAAAAATTTTCGAGAATTTTGAGTTGGTTTTTGAAAGTCTGCTAGAAATCAGGACAAAGCATTTAAGTACAGCTGATCATCTGATATTGGAAATTATTCGATCGGACGTAAATAAAGGTACGTAAACCTCAAGCAAAGTAGGAAGTTTCCAGTTTTGTAATCTTCCTCTAATTTTTCTGAGGTAAATTTTTGAGTACTCTTTTTTGTTTCAGAGTCACTCCATTTTCTAATGCTGAATTTAATTGTGTCATTGCTGCCCGCCAAAACTTATAATAAACGAAATAAAAAGAACTGGCATCCCACTGCCAACGACTCTAAGGAAGGTCTTCTGGTTCAAATTAAGGTGAGTTATATTCATAGTACTGGCTGATCCAATCGAATCGATGGATTTCGATTCATAAAACTATTCCAGCGCTAAGTGTTATATTCTCTGCACTACTGCGCATTGATTTTGATTTTTCTTCCTCATAATTTCGAGAAAAATTCAGAAACACATCTATAGGCTTCAAAATGTTCTGTTTGGGTAGTTTTCGAGTGCGGGCAAGCCATTGGACCAAATCTCATTTTTTTTAACTAACCGAGATACCGAGTCAGGTCACAAGAAAATTCATTTAAAAGTAAAAAAAAACTACAATCAAAAGAATGCACATTTTCTTCCTTTCTCGTCATTTTTCTTGGACTTAATAATTTCAATTTTACATAGTAGCTTCAAAATTCCAAAAAGATTATCTAGATCTACTGCCAGGAAGAGCAGGAATTAATTCCTGAATTTCAGATGCCTTTCAGATTTTGATCTACTTTTTATCATATCTCCTTTTCAGGTTCTTAGTGATCTAGAAAATGTAATTGAGGAAAGAAAAAACAAGATGATAAAATATGGGCTACCAATGCTCCCCTTCGTTATTGTTGAAGCCCCCACTTACACAGAAATTAAAAATATTTACGTAAGTTTTGACGCAGTTTTGTACAATGTTGTGTCTGTTTTGAAAGCTGTTGATATTTGCTTTCAATTGATTCATGTTTTAAACCTGGTGTATCCATTCCAATCGGAGCATATTTGGCTATTTATTCAGTTAAGCATTTACAATCTTAGTACTAAATTTGATAATATACCAAGTATTATTGATATTGCAACCAAAATTAAGAACAAAAAAAATTAATTTCTTAATAAGTATTTTCATCACTAATATTGCGATTCTGGTTTTTCGAAGGGACTTTGAACATGAGGTGCCAAACATGTTTTCAGGTATTTCATAGTATCAATTCATTTATATTACATACATCAGTCAGTCATCGCTACGCTGTAGAATATAGTTGCGGGTATATCACTTGTCCTAAGACTTTCAGTAACCTATCAGCTCTTAAAAAACATCTTAGAAATTTTCATACACAGCCCCTCTTTTCCAAAAGCAACAAATGTTACGACTTACCTTCAACATCAACATGTCATGAGAATGAAGAACAAATTTCAGTTCATAAAGAAGAAGAATACATTACCAAGGATGATACAGAAAAAACAAAAGACAAAACTTCTAAAATAGTTGAAATGCAGTGTCTGAAATTCATTTCAAAACTTTATGATAATAGTACTATTAATCGGTCTGTTGTACAAGAAGTTATTGATAATGTTTCTGAGTTGATCAACACGTTATTTCTCTGCCTATCTGAAGTTAATAGTAATGAATTAAAAAACATTGCTTCCTGTAACCCTTTTGATTCCTTGAATTCCGAATATAAAAGATTGAAAATTCTGGAAGATAGAGGATACTATATTAAGCCTCAGAGTTTTCTTATTGGTAATAGATTTGATACAGGTATCAATGCAAATGGAGTAGGTATTATTCATAAACCTTGTGAAGGACAGATTATTCCGCTCAGAATAGTTTTACAAAAAATTTTGGAGTTACCAAATTGCTTGGAAGTTATGTTGAATTTCATTGAAAGTGAAGAAAGTAAAAATGAAATTTCCAGCATATTTAATGGCCAGTGGTGGAAAAAAGTAAAAAGTTTATTCAAGAACAAGCTAGTTTTGCCCCTGTTCATCTACTTTGACGATTTCGAGACTGGGAACCCTCTAGGAACTCAAGCTGGGGTACATAAATTAGGAGGAATATACTTTTCATTTGCGGCTGTTCCACCTCAGTATGCCTCAAGGTTAGAAAATATTTTTTTGTGGGGCCTCTTCTATTCTTCGGATCGCGTTATATTTTCCAATAGTAGTACCTTCCAACCATTTATAGAGGAACTTAAATTCTTATCATCTGAAGGACTTACAATCGGCAATAAACGTATATATTTTTTAGTTCCACTTCTACTAGGTGATAATTTGGGGATAAATGCAATAACTGGGCTGACAGAAAATTTTTCATCTAATTATTTTTGCCGTGCATGTGTAATGACTAAAAAATCAACCCAAACAGTAAGCAATGAGGATAAGGAAACATTGAGAAATAAAACAGACTATGCAAATCATTTAAAGGAAATGTCCTACGGAATCAAAGAGGAATGTGTCTGGAACCAAATGGCTTTTTATCATAACACCGAAAATATTAGTTTTGATATAATGCACGATATATATGAAGGTATATGTCGTTATGATTTTGGTAAAATTCTTAAACACTGTATTTTAAAAAAAAAATATTTTTCCCTCCAGAAACTAAATACGCGAATCAAACATTTTTATCATAAAGAAGTAGATATAGGCAACAAGTTTCCTCCTATCCCCCTGAACCAAATAGAAAAAGAAATGATTATCATGTCCTCAGCTGAGATGCACGCATTTGTTACATATTTTGGTATTTTAACATATGACCTTATTGATACATGCGATGAAGTGTGGAAATTATATTTATTGCTTTTTGATATAGTTCATACCGTTTCAAAAAACTGTTTTAGTGATGATGAAATACTTTATTTGAATCATTTAATTAGCGAACATCACAAATTATTCATTGCCCTATTTAAGACTGATTTAAAGCCAAAATACCATTTTTTGACTCATTACGGTACTACCATTGAAAAATTTGGCCCATTATCCAAGCTCTCATCTATCAGATATGAGGCTTTCCATAAAATTAGTAAATCTAACGCAAAAATAGTTTCTACCAGGCGAAACATACCACTTACTTTAGCTGTAAAACATCAGCTGCGATTGTCACATCGCTTCATTTTAAATAAGGGCTTAATAGATGATATTACTGTGGGCAGTTCATGTGTTTCAACTCAAGATGAATACCCATGTCTTGTACAAACCCAGTTAGATTCTTCTATAATTATCCCTTGGGTGAAGGTGAATGGAGTCGTCTTCAAACCTGGACTAATTGTTCAGGTAGGTGAAGATGAATTCACTGAACCAGTTTTTGGATTAATTCACAAAGTAGGGTATATTAATGATGAAAATATTAAATTTCTTTATAAAAGACTGATTTGCTATGGATTTAACGAAGATTTACGGGCTTATGAAATAGCCAAATGCTCTGAAAGTGTTCCTCATGTTATAGATTTGAAAAATATTTTCCATGTACCCACAGCTATTCACGCTGCTGGTGATGGATGTAATTATATAACTTGTATGAATCAAGAGTGACTCATACAAACGAAATCTTACTTTGCATTGACTGAAACCATCAATTGTAGATTGTAGATATTAGTGATGAAAATATTAAATTTCTTTATGAAAGACTGATTTGCAATGGATTTAACGAAGATTTACGGGCTTATGAAATAACCAAATGCTCTGAAAGTGTTCCTCATGTTATAGATTTGAAAAATATTTTCCATGTACCCACAGCTATTCACGCTGCTGGTGATGGATGTAATTATATAACTTGTATGAATCAAGAGTGACTCATACAAACGAAATCTTACTTTGCATTGACTGAAACCATCAATTGTAGGTTGTAGATATTAGTGATGAAAATATTAAATTTCTTTATGAAAGACTGATTTGCAATGGATTTAACGAAGATTTACGGGCTTATGAAATAACCAAATGCTCTGAAAGTGTTCCTCATGTTATAGATTTGAAAAATATTTTCCATGTACCCACAGCTATTCACGCTGCTGGTGATGGATGTAATTATATAACTTGTATGAATCAAGAGTGACTCATACAAACGAAATCTTACTTTGCATTGACTGAAACCATCAATTGTAGATTGTAGATATTAGTGATGAAAATATTAAATTTCTTTATGAAAGACTGATTTGCAATGGATTTAACGAAGATTTACGGGCTTATGAAATAACCAAATGCTCTGAAAGTGTTCCTCATGTTATAGATTTGAAAAATATTTTCCATGTACCCACAGCTATTCACGCTGCTGGTGATGGATGTAATTATATAACTTGTATGAATCAAGAGTGACTCATACAAACGAAATCTTACTTTGCATTGACTGAAACCATCAATTGTAGATTGTAGATATTAGTGATGAAAATATTAAATTTCTTTATGAAAGACTGATTTGCAATGGATTTAACGAAGATTTACGGGCTTATGAAATAGCCAAATGCTGTTCCTCATGTTACTTTGTATTGACTGAAACCATTTTAGATTTATTAGTTCATAAGTGAAGAAATGTATTTTTTGTTGATTTTATTTTCTGGCAGTTTATTGTTACATTTAAATAATGGTTTAATAAATAATTATTTTCAAAATGAAAACGTTTTATTTGAAACAACCCATTCACAATTTTATAGTTAAACTTGATTCATTAACAGTAAATAAATGATACTTTAATAGAAACTGAAACTTTTTGCATATAAACATAATGTTCATTTTCCGCTAAACAAATTCATTAATAATGAATAAATAGTACATTTAAAAACAGTAATATGTTTTATTTATAAACAAATTTATATCAGAATTCAAAAAAATTTATTAATAGTAATTTTATGATTCATTCATCAAATCCAAAATAATATAATAATTAATAAGTATGGCTATGCATATCAATAAATCCGGAAAGTAACAGTAAAACAATATTTATTCACAAGTTTCAAACAAATGATTGGTTTAAGATGAATAAATATTTAATAAGCCATATTTCAATCAAGGATTTTGTTGTGGTGAACAAATTTCGTAACTATTATGTACATTTTTCTTTCAGTGCAGTTCATCGCGATTCTGAAATTGAAAATCTCATAGGTGCAGCTCGTAAAATCACCCATTTGAATACAAAATCTAGGTCTTGTGCATAACAAGAATATATTTCAATCAAGAATTTATACTCAATTTATAATGCGGTCGATAGAAAAATCTTGTGATCAACTCTTTTATCAATCTAGCAATTGATAATAAGTCAAAAAAAGTTCTTTAATCTGGTTATTTCTTTGAAATGTGAGCAGGTTTATTATCATCGATGAGCTTGACCATCTACAGGGTCTTTATAAATGATTGTAACAGCGCAGTGCGCAGTTGGCTTTGGATTATTCTCATTTTGCCGCTTCCTATGCAAACCAAAGAATTCTTTATTCATGCTATGCTCTGATTGGTTAGAGATTGGTATTCTGTAGCGGCAAAGTAATCCAAAGCCAACTGCGCTGTTATAATCATTTATAGAGACCCCCCAAGGTGAGTGGCCTATTAGATTATTATGGGAAACTATTGCTAGTAAAGATTTAAAATTTTGTGAATTGATATTTGGCCATGTAAGCTACATTTTTTAAATAATTCCACATTTTCAGTGTTGCCGGATGTACGAAAATTTGGCAACACTTTTGTTATTTTAAATGGGACATCCGGTGTTTCTATTCTTTTATGATACTCCATAAAATATAAAATCAATTCACTTTTACGTTTTTATATCTATCTTTAAGGGTTTTTGACTTATTAATTATTTTTCGAAATTTTAGATCGACGATTCTGTAACTTGGCAAATGATGATTTTTTTAGTTCAACCTGTATAACTGACAACTATAATTCAAAAGCAGTGACATAGATTAGATCAATATCTAATGACTTGCCAAATTTTTACTTAAATCTCAAATTGAACGAACCAGAGCCATTATCCTGACACGCCAAGTTGATCTAAAATTTCGAGAAATAATTGAAAACTCAAAAACCGTTAAAGATAGGTATAAAAAAGTAAGAGTGAATATATTCAATATTTTATGGATTATCATAAAAAAAATGGAAAAACAGGATGTCCCATTCAAAATAACAAAGTTGTTGGCAAATTGTCGTACATCCGGCAACACTGAAAATGTGAAATTGTTTTGAAAAGTACTTTACATGGCCAAATATCGATCCACAAAATTTGAAATCTTTACCATCAATAGTTTCCATAATAATCTAATAGACCACTCACCTTTGATATAAGTGTTTAATTTTGTAGCCAATTCTGCGATCTATTCAATATTGAAAAACTTAATCTCTGACTTTTGGGATGTTAAGATACAAATGAATTGTATGTAAATTCAGTAAGCATACACATAAGTCTTGACACTGATTGGTAATCGAATACGATTACCGATTAATATTTCGTATAGCAGTCGTGGAGAAACGAGGAGGTACACTATATGAAAATTGATCAAAAAAACATAATTGAATATTTGTCTGTCCCATAGTATCCTGAAGACATTTCATGAAAGCTACTCTAAAAAAAACGAGGGAGCCGGTTCCCATTGAGAGCGAATAAAATTAATCACTGTGTGTACTCATTTGTTAGCAGCAGGGACAAAATGAAAAATAAATTCGATTAAGGACAAAGAAAACACCATTTGCTCAAGGTGAGATGGTTCGTTATAAAGAAGTGCAGCAATTAAGGATTTATTTGATAAATACGAGTGCTTCAAAGAAAAAGTCGGGAAGACGGAGAATCACAATGGAGCATTTTCGGATTTAAGGTAAAAACTGATTCTTTTATGTCAAGAAATCAATTTCGTACTTAAAGATCTCTTCAGAAACTCTCAGAATTTTGCAATGAGAGAACTTTTATTTTAGATTATTTGGGTTTCAATCATTTTCTATGTTTCTAACCTTATTTTATTGAATTTGAAGACTGTTTCGTATGTTCAGGATATATTCAAGAAGCTATGAGTAATCTAAAAAAGTTATAGTTTATACTTATACAGGTTTGGGAATTCACAACGGAAACATGGGAAATTCAATGCATCAGAGAGAGAGAGAGAGAGAATTTTGCCGTGGTTTGACCAGTGCTATAATGGAAAGGTTCACGTGATTCGTAACTCTCTGAATAAACGATCGACTGAAATTTTGTAGTTTGGTCTGGTGCCGTATTCTCGAGAAGTGATATTCGAAAACGTATACGAACTTCATTGCGCGGTGTGCATTTTTGCAGGTAAAACAGGGACTCGGGCAATGAACTTCATTGCGCGGTGTGCATTTTTGCAGGTAAAACAGGGACTCGCGCAATGAAGTTCGAATACGTTTTCGAATATCACTTCTCGAGAATACGGCACCTGTCTCTCATGGCTGGGAGTGGCTTAATCAGGAAGTAAAACCATATTATTCGTTCATTGGACCATGCATCGCGTCAAACGAAAGCTAATAGTTATTTAATAAACTAGGTTATTAAAGACAGCGATTAATGGTCAAGATATTTTAAAGCGTGAGCGGAGCGAACGCTTTAATAGTTCGAGACCATTAGTCGCTCGATTAATAACCGAGTTTATTACAAGATTTTTCCGACGATCTCAATATGATTTCCGTATGAATTCTTGATTGAGATACATTTTCATTCTGCACAAGACATACATTTGTCATAATAAAATTTCTGTGTATCTATGTTCCAGTAGAGTTTTGACATTTCTCGTAGTGCTTCTGAATACTTTGTGAACGGTTGCCATGAGGATTGCACATAAAAATAGCCAAAAAATTGAGCATTAAAATGGGTCATTAATGATCAATTTCGTACACATTAAAATCACCTTTTATTTCGAGGTCGGCGGAAAACATAATTAACTTCAACGGTTATCATTTTGCATTCAAGCGGTTTTGGTTATTTTGGTTCAAAGTAATGACTCATGAATTTGCCCTTCGACGTCATTGATTTGAACTGCAAATGACCAGACTCAAGAGCTGGGATGAACTTCTGGTTATTGAATAAGTAGGGTTGTAAGGGCAAATTTCAAAAGTTGTTAATTGGCGAAGCATACTTGTGGAGAATATGTATTTGTGAGCTTAGCCACGTTATGATTTATATTGAGAAAACTATTTCAACAATTTCAATTATCGGTTTAATTTCATTCATTTAGGAATTAAACTTATCTATTGAAATCTTTAAGTTATGTTTGGAACGCATCCAAAAACTTCTGACTTGTTAATATTATTTAAAATAGTATTGTCTGTTGTTCTGAAAGATTTCTGAAATTTTTTGAGTATACCAAAATATTTTTTCTTTACTTCGATAATGGGAAAATGGGAAAAGCTCTGTGTTACAATTAATAGCTCTTGACTGAATTTGAATTTGTGTTTAAGTTCTCAAAAAAAGTTTTATTATTAGCAAACATTACTGTGACGTGTGAGATGTAGCCAAATATCACAGCGATATCAATACATGTAAATTCAAATCTATTGGAAAATGTCCTCCTGTATATTTTTCAGCAATATTTTCTCTTCGAATCATTTCTGTCAGAATAAAAATACTTTTTTTTTAAACATTCTGAAAAACATATGTTCATCGTTACATTGAATCCACGTTTCAAACATTAGATAATATTTTGGGATGCATGGAGACATGGAGTTGAACATGAAAAGTATAATAATTTATGTTTGCAAATCGAATTCGATATTTGAATTTAAACCATAAAAAATTATAAATTTAACCTATATTGACGACTGACAAATCACCAGAAACGGCATTCAAGCGACGGCATCCGAGGACCGGTTATTCGTTCTAGGGAAAAAAAGGGAATAACCAAGGGCTGAACCAATGATAACCGCAGTTATTATTGGTTATCTGCTTAAAATTGATTATAGCATGTAAATATGTCCAGGCAAAAACTCTCTCTAATGCATTGAATATCGTAGGTTTCCAATGTGAATTTCCAAACCTGTATTAAATTTCAAAATGGTTAGTACTTTTGTTATAAATGGCAATACAACTAGCTGTAGTTCTCACTGTTTGGACCTAAGCGTTCAGGCTACATGGACCACCCTGTAAATTTCGTGGAGGAAATTGTGCCAAACAAAAGCTTGGATTCGCTGATGAAATAATTGGCAGAAATTGTGCCAGGAATTATCAAGTGCGCAAGAAATCAAAATGAAAAATATGTTTCACGAAATTTTCAATTTATTTGTTTAAATCAAGTTCAACTTCAAAATCATCAATAACCGAACACTATTCGAACGAAATTCATTCGATTGGAAAACTTTAAACCTCACTTCACGGACCGGGGTAATTCGAAAAGTATTCTTTCGAAACTTTTAACTTTCCGTTATCGGAAGAGAGAAAGGCCGAACTTTGATTAGGGAAACTGAATCCTGAAAACTTCTAATTTGGGAATCTCGAGTTCAATTACAATTTATACATTAACGGGCAAGTTTTCTGTTGATTCTTCAGTAACAACATCACTGCTTGATATGGACGTAAATGCAACTTATTATATTCACTTCTCAGTTTAAGACTAAAGTTATACAATCAGTCTTCAAATACAGTTAGGTACAGGATTTAGTTGTTGATTGAATATTATACAAAATCAAATCAATCAAAATCAACTACATATATAACAATTGTATATATAAATCCGAATAAATATTATTATTATTATTATTATTATACAAATTCAAACACCATATCAGACAATTTTATTCCATACTAGCAAACCAGGCGAACTCCGTTTCGCCACCACATGGCTTCGTTTTATGTGAAATTTCGTTTGGTGATTAAAAGATGAAGAAAAAAAATTTTTTTGTCATATTTGAAAAGAAAAACTTTTATTTCATTTCACAACAGTGATTAATTCATTTCGATTACAAAAATGAAGTGTTATTTAGTTAAATTTCTCTAAGTAAATGAAAGTGAATCCAAAGTAAATACTGAATTAAAGCGTATACGTGTCCGCAAACTATCCGTTTTTTTTTGAAGTGCTCTTTGGTAAACCATATTTTTGTTTTTTGGTCTGACGTTAACACAAACAAAGCGGATGGTTTCCCAACTCGTGAACACGCAACGTATAACTGTCCATGTAAAAAACAATGATTTTCTAGTCAGGCCAGTAGATCTACCTTTTGAGGTAGATTTGTGAAACCGGTAGATCTATCTTTCTAAGTAGAATAATTTAACCGGTTGATCCATGAACCGATAGATCAGATGAACAGTAGGTCATTCGAACCGTTTTGTATACGTCGATAGATTGGTTATTGATGTTTATAGATATTTGATCTATTTCTGGGTATCTGTCTGACTACACTACAAACCCTGTATATACTCAGAGCGTCTATTGAACATTTATAAGGAAAGGGATACAAATGTTCGTGTTGTGAAGAAGAAATTACAATATTTGACATTTTTATGGAAAGACCCTGTATAAATCCAACCACCATATAGTAAATCATTTGAAATTCAAAAACTTCTTCGTTTCTATTGAAATGTCCCTGTAATAATGCAGAAATTCAAAATATTCGACATGTTTATAGGAGCACCCCGTATGAATCCGAAGCATACTATCTATATTTAAAATCCCACCTCCTATAACAAATCACTCGAAATTCAAAAGCCCCTTCAATTTCATTGAAAGCTTTCTGTTATAACGCAGAAATGTGAAATAATTGATAAATTTATAGGAACACCCTGTATATATCTAAAACGTACCTTAATTAAACATGCACATGAAAATTTTGAATTATTTTCATCAGCTTTCTTTGAACCTGGAAACAATTTTCTTATCCAGAATAAACAGAACATGCCACGATGGGGATTCGAACCCGGTACACTACCGGGTCCACACACCTAGACGTTAGTCGTTACACCACTTGCCTTGTTACACGTGACGACTGTTTATCTCAGACTTCAACGGGTTTTATTAGGAATCAAAAGACATGTAAACATATTAGGAAATCGAAAAAAATATTTTCAAACATCGATAATTATCATAATACATACAGTTTAATATCATTTCCTGGCGTATTTTTTCCTAAAATACGAATAATCCCCGAATTTTGTTCTCATTACGTTATTTGTCAGTGAAAAGGGAAATTCGGTTTAGTAAAACCTCAAATATCACTGCGACCTGAAATAAATGTCAGAAATTTACCAATATTTTACGTTCTTCTCGATATCTTGAATTTCCTGAATTTTCTTTGCTACAAACCTCGCGGAGCCCGAGACCTTTCCAACGAATGCAAAACCGTTGCAATCGGTCCTTGCGTTCTGGAGTTATAGCGTCAGGGAGGAAAACCCGACTTATTTTTATATAGTAGATAAACAAAGAAATAACAAAAAGTATTAGTGATATTCACAAATATACCGATGTAATAAACTATTGGTGCTATCCAGGGTTTTTCATCTGTGTCCCCATATTTCAGAATGTTTTATTTCTATTTGAGTCCCCAGGTTATCATTCTGAAAACGGCATCATTAGAGATTTGGCGCGAGATTTGCAGTAGTGTCAATAAGTGTATATGTTAGAGTTCAATTAAGGATAGCAACTGCACATAATATTTTCCGTATATTTTCCGATTTTGTTTTGTTTCATATTATTCAGAAGTTTTCTTTTGATTGGAAGGTTCCAAGTAATATTTAATTTATGTACATAAGTAAAACATTCAATGATTTATATATTAAGGTTAAATCCTATGTCAATCACTGCTCGACACAGTGACACAGTTATTGACATATGGTTTAAACTTAATATATTAATCGTTGAAAGGTTTACTTTCATCAATTAAATATTCCTTGGAACTTTCCAAACAAAAAAAATCGGAAAATATACTCAATTGTATGCAGTAGCTAAGTAAACTCTAACATATACATTTATTGACAATACTGCCAAATCTCACGACAAATATCTAATGATAGCTTTTTCAGGACGATAACCTAAGAAAATTGAACTTGACCCAAATAGAAATGAAACATTCTGAAATAGGTAGAGAATGATGAAAAAACCTTAGATATCACCAATAGTTTAGTACTTCGGTATAAATGTGCACAGTGTCAATCACTATCAGGGTGTCAACAACTGAACCTATCTAAACAAAACATTTAAATATTATACTTGATACTGGAAAAATAATTAAATCGATATATGCATAAGTTATTGTCTGATTGAATTTCTCCTATCTATGCCCCAACCTGTATTTTACTCATTGTTGGTTACAGAATTTTTTTTATTTATGTATCTTCGCAATCAAAACCACTGGATAATATACACAGAGAGTAGAACATTCTCCTAGTTGTGACGTGATGGCACTGAATGGAAAAGGCAAATAAATAACTGCATTTATTATGAAAGGAAAGTAAAATGGATCTGAAAGGAATGAGCTGTAGCGGAAAATCGCTAGAAACAAAAGTGGCCGGAAATGATACACTTTCCAGAGCGTTGTAAGGGCTATAACGCGAATTTATTTTGTTTTCCCCTTTCAGGATACCTTCCGAGTTGGTTTTTGCAAACATGAAATCTTCATTTCACGAAGAACGTTTCACTAGCTGAGCCCGAAATGGGGAATAACTAATGGTCAAAAAACGAATGCTAAGGGCGAAGTTATTATTTCGTGAAATACCCTGTAATAAGATTTCACCTCGTAATTTGCATTTTTCGCATGAATGAAGTAGTTTCATTGTAGCTAACAGGGAATATCTAATTGTGAACGGGAAATTCTCGATGATGGCTCATTGGTTGAAAGATTATTTGGGCGGTTTCCATTATCTTGGATTGTTTTATCTAGTTTCGTATCTGTGATGCTACTTTGAAAGATAAATTTTCTAATACCATGTTTGAATAAGTACGTTTTGCACTTTTTTGCCAAGGAATGTGAGAGAAAGTAAATATTCGTTGAATATATGATTTGACATATTTTTAGCATGAGATCCATTAATGTGCTCAATTGTATATTCTAAACTATGGAAGTTCTTCCAAATTGAAATGGTGATTGATGCGTTTCTTCAGAGTATCACTACGTAGTATATAAAACAAAGTCGCTTTCTCTGTCCCTATGTCCCTTTGTATGCTTAAATCTTTGAAACTACGCAACGGATTTTGATGCGTTTTTTGAAATAGATAGAGTGATTCAAGAGGAAGGTTTATATGTATAATATTATCCATTAAATAGTGGAGAAGTACTGTTATTTTTGAGGTTTCTACTGTGATGTCGTGAATAATTTCATTTTTTCTGCTTACATTGTAAACGCAGGCTGAACCCTACGAGTTTTATCAAAATAATGTACTAAGTATTGTACACATTGAAAAGATCTACAGAAGAGTCCGTGATGGTATATGTCTATCTCTTATGGATAACCCACAATAAGTTTTTTTTGTCATTTACTTTTTACGACAAAAAATGACTAGTTTTCGAAGCGATTTTAACCAATACAGCATTAATCCTTAACCAATTGAATACCTTGAATACATTGTTCATTTAATAGAGATCTATATGGTCCTTTAGACCGTATGATTTAAGTGAATATTTTCGAAGATATTACAGATTTAAAAATTGCTGTTTGCGGCGGTACCGGCCGGCCGCCCGGTGCGGCAAGAGCGTGCGAAGCCGGGGCGAGTCGCTAGTATTATTATAATCTGAACTGGGTTCTTTATGGCTTTTGTTCTCTGCCCTAATCATTCATGCAAACTCAAGGAGGCCGTCAATATAGCGTTAATAAAACAGACAACCTCCTATGAATTATTCTTAGTCAAGCCAGCTCGTTCAGGAATCAAAGGAAACGAAGAGACCAATACACTTGCCAAAGAGGGCGCACGTATGTCATTAGTCCAGAACCCTTCGGTGGTATAGGTAATGGGACCTATGAGAAGGATTATCTAGAGAAGGAGAAAGCTGAGAAGGAAAAACTCTGGCGGAATCTCCCAGGGATGGATCATTATACTATGTTCCTTCGGAAATTTGAAAAAGCAAGATCCAAAAGATATCTGGATATTAGTGAGAAACAATTACACCTCTCCACTGGCTTTCTTACAGTACACTGTCGCCTCAGGAAGCTCCTATTGAGGATGGGATTATCGGACACTGACGAGTGTAGGTTCTGTGGGGAGGAGGAAGAAACCCCTATTCACCTAGTCACGAAATGCTTTGGTATTGCGAGCCTAGGGAGAGAATGACTTGGGCGAGAAACTTGTAAGAGTGAGGAAAAGCCTCATTGAAGCCTTCACAGATATTGGATTTCATAAAATCTCTGGAACTGCAAGGCGAAACCAATCGAAATGAAACGTTACGGCCAAATGCAAGATGCTGATAACAAGCCTCATGCAAAATTTTGTGGCCATAGTGTGAACAGAACCATAGATAATTCAGTTGGAATACTGAAAATAAAACTTCATATTTCCTTAAAAAGATATCCGATTTGAATGAAATTTTTTTGTGAATGGAAAGCGTTTTTCTGAATGTTCATCCAAAATTTCGTGTCCATAGTTTCAACAGAATCATAGAAAATTCAATTGGAATATTGAAAAAAAATCTTTATATTTTCATAACAGAGGATATCCGATTTGAGTGAAATTTTTTCTGTGAATAAAGATTGATATACTGAATCTTCATAATCTTCATGCTAAATTTTATGGCCATAGTGTTAACAGATCCATAGAAAATTCATTTGGAATATTGAAAGAAGTATTTTTATATTTCCATAAAAGAAAATCCGATTTGAGTGAAATTTATTTTGAGAATAAAACTACTATACTGAATGTTCATGCAAAATTTCAAGGGATGGCATCATGAGAACCATATAATTTAATTTCTGTAATTATTCTTTTTTTACAATTTCATTTTTCGAATAATTTTCAGAATTCCGATTGTGCTGAGATACTGCATTTATTATCTCAAATCCCATATAAAATTTTGAGGTAATAGTTTTATTGCTCCACCAAACAACGAACGCTCAAAAGCTCCTGCGAGAAAAATCTGAAATCTCATCATACGATTATGCCCGTGATCATCAAATTCATGCAGACCTTGAAATCGCCATCATTTCCATTCTGATAATATCGACCGATATAATTTACGACCAATAACTTCATCCATTTTTCCTGTGCCATCAGAACTTTATGAGGAACGAAGCAGTCATAACTGGGAAAAAAGTTATTAGCGGCAAATGTCGCTCTAATATTGTTAAGTTCCCAATTAGAGGTTCGGCTAAGGTTTCGCTGAGAAACTGACGCCAAAATGTTTTTCCAGACAGCGTAGATTCTTAATGAAATTAATTCGGAGCGTTTATCAACCATCTCACACGTTCGACTTCTAAAATTGGGTTGAATTCTTGATATAGAGCTTGGCTCGATACTATTATTGCAGTTTCTTTGTTATTGGGTATCAGTGGATATAGGAAGGTTCAATGGAATAATAATATTAGCTCTTTCTTTCAGTAATCACAGAGGTGTACGCAGTTTATTCTGAGGGTTTATGTTCTGTTTTGAATGGAGATAATAATTTTGAGATCCGGTAGAAGATATTTTAAAATATATATATTATCTATTATAATTATTATTGGTAAATATACTTATGGACAAAATTAGCGCACCACCTAAAATTTCGTTCAATTTAAACAATTGATATCTTCCAAATCTTTAGTCGGATTTCAACGTTTTTTTCTTTCAATAGTAGCTCTGTTATTGTCGAATTCCCTCCATTAAGCAGAAGTCCAAAAAATGAAATCTTCATGTTGTACAGGGCGTTTAAATAATGTCATGTTTTATAGTAAAATTTTAACGTCTTCTGTGGGCAATGCCAGGTTGCTGAGGTATATGAAAACAATAAAGCGTTGTAGCCTAGTATCTCTTGAGTATTTTGTTTTTTCAACAACCAATTTATCTTGAGGTCGTCCAGAGATATTCAACTTTTTATCAACTCTTGTATTTTATGCATTCGCCATGAATATCTTCGGAACCATTCGTCCGATTTGAATGTTTCTTTTTAGTTGTAGCTCTTTTATCGGCGAAAATCATACTACAATGAGATGTTCAAAAAAAGAAATGCATCATGCTGTACAGGTCGTTCAAATTTTCGGGTTTTTTTCATTACAGTTTAACGCATTTTGTGGGCAATACCAGATATATGAGGCTTCAAAAAACTATACAGTGATGTAGCCTGATGTTTCCTGAGTATTTTGCTTTTTTGAAAAGCAATTTAACTTGTACCATTCCAGAGATATTCACATTTTTATAACATCTTGCATTTTTCTGTTTTTCTTTATTTGTTTTCGTTTGTTATTGAATTGAAAGTTAGCTTTTATTTATTTTTCTTTGGTCGTTGTCTCCGTAGACTTATGGAAACGGGGTCTCACGTTAAAAGACCTGATCAAAGTAAAAAAAACCGCCTTCGAGTTGTCCGAAATGTTACAATTTCATCAAAAACTGCAAGAAGAAGACCCGATGAATATGGATTGAAGACTCCCCACAAAAGGCTTTTTTCACTTCACTGAAGACTTCAGAGTGAGCTTAAAATCATCCCATGGATGGGTATTTATCTGGAGAAGACAAAGCATTTCCTTGATTACTCGTATGGATCTTGTAGCGATCCGGGAAGGATCAATAAATTCTGCGAGATACATAGGCGACAATTTTTTGCTGATAGACGATAATTCCGTATCGTGAATACCTTAAAGAGGTTGGGATTCAACATCTACAGTGGCCGGCTTTTAGTCCTGACCTGAACGTAATCGAAAACGTTTGGGATCAGCTTAAACTACGTATTCAACGTCGAATGAAAAGAATATTAAAGCAAAGAAAACTTTACAAACTAACACAATTATTAATTTCAAATGAATTTTATTAATTAGAAAAAATTATGACAACTGTAAACCACAGTATCACTTGACTGAAAATATTCATTGTCAATATATTGTATGAAATGCAAGATGTTATAAAAATAAGAATATCTCTGGAATGGTACAATACAAATTGCTTTTTGAAAAAGCAAAATACTCAGGAAACATCAGGCTACATCACTGTATAGTTTTTAGAAGCATCAGACATCAGGGGCCTGTAACACAAGCACTACAAGTCCTACAATTGTAAGAATATATTCTACACTTGTAACTGTTTCATAACACAAACCATCTTGTAATTACAAGTACGGACTAGTAATTACGTCAAAATCTCTACATATGTAAACTTTTTCTGTAACATAAAGTTCACACTTGTATAATCGTGTCACGGAATTTTCTACAAGTGTAGATAATGTTTTACATATCTCCAACTCTAGGTAAATACAACACATTTTAATGTATTTGCAAAAATTAACAAAAAATCACAACTGAGTAATTATATGTTCCTTATAAAGGGGTTGTATCCAACTACTATCACAAATTGAAAAAGCAGCAGCCATTTTCATCTTCTTTATATTGTGGTAACGGTGCCGTGAACTCTGACATGGGCAGTTGGAGCTCTTGTTCTAATTTTACAATTTCCAGTTCAGTTTTATGGTTCTTCAACCTTAGATACTACTTGTAAAGCAAGCTCTTCTTGTTTTATCTGAGCAACTTTTTCCGAATCGGAATTATTGACTCTATCTCGCTTTCTTTTTCCTGTATAAAAATGCATTTTTCTATTATTATTCCTATTATTTTGCTTCGAAAAGAATTAGGTACCATTGAATTGCTTTGGAATAGATGGGGTTTCGTGAGCACTGATTGGTCCACTTTTATTGGCAATATCTTCAGCATTATTATTCTCTACGTCAGTTTACCGACTTGGTTGCTTGAGTTTTTCGAAAGACTCAGCTACTCTAAGACCGCATATTACAGGAGAGTCTTTCCCAATTATTTCCAGTACAATTTTTTCCACTTCCGTTAGATTCCCCATTCCACCAGAGCCAGTTTTTTTCGCATTATCAATTTTAATCTATAAATATGTACCATATGTCGATAACAATAATCTTGCAAGTTCCAAGTTTTGCTGACCATAGCAATTCTCTTCAAATTCTGCCATATCTTATGTATCCTTTACATAAGTCCAATCTTTATTCGCTGGTACTTAACAATTACTTTGAGCCAAATTGGCCATTTCTTTCCACTTTTCTACTTTATCTTGCTTTTTCAGTTCATCCGAGAAAGCTCCGAAAAATATGTGTCTATTTTCTCTTATCTTAATTAAAAATTGCTTTTTATGTTCGAAAACAATTTGTTTTGAAGACATAATGCAAACAGAAGAGTCGCAATACTACTTATATTGACAAGTCATGTCATATAGTAGGAATCAAATAATAATTAATTCTATGATATTTGCATTATATGTGTAGCTACACATGTACAAAATTATTTAATTTCTACAATTGTAGCCATTCGCATTGTGACATCGAATTGGGTTGGACTTGTAGTTACAGGCAAATTACTTGTAACTTGTAGACTTGTTACACTTGTAAGGTTTGTGTTACAGGCCCCTGGTATTGCCCACAAAAGGTGTTAAACTGTAATGAAAAAACCGGAAAATTTAAACGCCCTGTACAGCATGATGCATTTCATTTTTTCAACATCTCATTGTAGTATGATTTTAGCCATTAAAAGAGCTACAACTAAAAAAAAATATTCAAATCGGACAAATGGTTGCGAAGATATTCATGGCTAATGCATAAAATACAATAGTTGATAAAAAGTTGAATATCTCTGGACGACTTCCAGATAAATTGGTTTTTGAAAAAGCAAAATACTCAAGAGCTACTAGGCTACAACGCTTCATTGTTTTCATATACCTCAGCAACCTGGCATTGTCCACAGAAGACGTTAAAATTTGATATAAAACATGACATTATTTAAACGCCCTGTACAACATGAAGATTTTAGTTTTTGGACTTCAGCTTAATGGAGGGAATTCGACAATAACAGAGCTACTATTGAAAGAAAAAAACGTTGAAATCCGACTAAAGATTTGGAAGATATCAATTGTTAAAATTCAACGAAATTTTAGGTGGTGCGCTAATTTTGTCCATCAGTATATTTAAATTTCGTTGACCAGCAGATATCGACCAGAATTTGGTGTAATTGTATTCCTTGAGTCTTCCTAAACAACATTAGGAAAACCAACAGGTGGTGGTATGTCTTTGTTTAGAAAATATGGACCCCCAAAGTTCCAAAAATGTTCCATCGTCACGTCACTTTTTTCACTATAAAAACACAAATTCACTGCTCCAATTTAGTCCATAAATCACCTTCGTGCATTCAAATAACTATTCGATTAGTTTTATTTCAGATATATTCAATAATTAATGCAGAAACATCGAAATTCTAGAGGCCTCACATATCCACAAATTCTAAGGAAAGTCCGCCGTTTTTAATGGTAGATTTGGCATTGCCGCAGATTCATTCACGCGGATATGATACGATGCCTTCCCGTAAATCCCGCCATCATTTGATATGTCACTCGCCAAAGAACGGAGCAGTGGTGCCAAACTTACCATGAAGAACATCGGGATTTCCTTAGAATTTGTGGATATGTTATACCTCAGGAATTTCGATGTTTTTGTATTAATTATTGAATATACCTGAAATGAATCTAATCGAATAGTTATTTGAAAGTTCGAAGGTGATTTATAGATTGAATTGGAGCAGTGAATTTGTGGTTTTATAGTGAAAAAAGTGACGTGAAGACTTTTTTGGAAATTTGGTAGTCCATATTTTCTAAACTAAGACAAACCGCTACCTGTTGGTTTCAATAATGTTGGTCCGGAAAACTCAATGGTAACCGAAATTCGATATTCACCCTACCTTGTTGTCCTTCATCAGTGTTGTAAAGGATTGTTTACAGCACCAAGTGGTCCTTGATTTACAATCAACAGTAGTCAGTTGCCTCAGTGACATCTTACTATCAGATGGCAATGCAAATTTTGGTTCCCTCGTACCTACTGTCTAGATAAAAATCATATAATTTCTGGGTTAAAAAAGCTTGTTCGACATTCCTCCCAAAACCGACAGGATTCGTTCATGAACTGAAAAAGAAACATACTTTGCAGTTGCATGTTACTCTCAATACAACCCGAAGTAAAAACTGACAGTTTATAAATAAGATCCGCAAACACGTTCAGGTTGAGCAAAAAGAAATTTCAGCTGACCAGCTCCATTGTTGAGATGCAGGAAGAAGAATAAATCGCGTCAGGTTCTGTATTTAGTGTACGCTCTACGTGACAGGCCAACATTATAACACAGGAGACGTATAAAGTATCACATTTTTCTTTCGTCCTTTCTATTCGGTTCTGCAAGGTTTGTTTTTCATATCTGAGACATATGTAGACGACAGAAATCTGAGTGTGTTTTGGATACAGAGTGTATGATTAAGGAAACAGTTTCTGGAAAGAGTAAGTCGTGAATATGAATCAATGTTTGGGAGTCGGAAATTTAATTTCATGGAAAAACAGATGGTTGTTATTTGTAATGGATAAAGTGAACTTCTGTTCCTTCCTATTTGGTAAGTACTGGCTATTTATCGTCTAATGTCAAAGGTGTTCATTTATTTAACAAAAAGGAGTAGAAACAAGAACGAGGATTTCCTTAAAAAAAAGGTTTTCCAATAAGAGATGTTATTTTGATATTTAAGGAAAAATGCCATTTTTCAATTTAAATGATCAGATGTTTATTCCATTATAAAGAAGAAGCTATACCGTTGAAAGTGGAAAATAACATCAGGCAAATGACCATCACGACCACGCTTACAGGACCATATCCTTTTGATGAAATTTTCCATAACCAAATCGCAAAGTGACTGCCTCGATGACTGCCCTATGTCCTCGATAGCCTCACGAATTCCATCTTTGAGGTCTTGAATTGACGCTGGGCTATTGGCGTAGACCTTCTCTTTCACGTGGCCCCAAAGCAAGAAGTCGCAAGGTGTTAAATCACAAGATCTCTGTGGCAAATTGTAATCACCTCTTCGAGAGATAACACGGTCCGGAAACTTTTCCGCAAAAGATCAATGGTTTCGGTGCTTGTGTGGCACGCAGCGTAGCACTGAACTTTATAAGCCTTAAGACCCAAATGTTTATGCAAAATACTGTGTAATTACGTTTGTGAAATGCCCAATTCTAAAGAACGACGAGGAATGGACAAACCTGGGTTTTCATCAACACTTTCGGCTACAGCAGCAATATTCTCGGCTCAAATTTTTCCACCAATTTCTTTATTGGGGTCCGACAAGGTGCTTCACGACGACTCAAAAATGTTCGAGTTTCACGAACCGTCTCTGCCAAATTTTCACCATTTTATAGCGAATTTTATTAATTTCAATGCGTTCTTGAAGCGTATATCGTTCCATTTTTAATAATGGCGTAGTTTCTACTAGTCAAATGTAAAAAAATGCAGCTTCAAACGCGACATCTACCGAAATAGTGGGCTATTCAATATAACACCTCTTATTGGAAAACCTCCTATTTCAAAAACCACTTGACCGATTCATTACCTCACTAAGCCGATATTTTCTGACTACACAATATGTTCAGGTCTTTTTGTTATTCTGTCACAAAGTTGAAGTTTTTTGTGTTTCATTTGAGATCGCTCTACGGAATTTTGCTCAAGTTATTATTGGGCATCTTAGTATGACATTTTGAACTTGTTGGTTAACTAATTTTGAAAATATTCGATAGTTCTAACCTGAGTTGGAGACATTATGAGAACGACTTTGAGCTCTCAGAAAATAACGAATTACTGCCTGTCACTGGTATTAGCTCCTTGACAGTATCAGTCCAAATTTCATTAAATTATCTTATACATTCCACTCACCCAGAAAATTTCCTCGATTGAAAAACTCCTTTAGAAGACCTTCCTTCGGACGAAAAGAATCAACCAATTCTAATGACTTCTTTCTTTCGTACATCCAAGAATGGAGTGTAAAAAACCCAGTCTAATCATCCGAAGCTTTAAAAGTCACTCTGGTACGAAAAAAAGACAAATATCTTAATCAAATTCCCGATTTCCATCCGGACTTGAATGAGGAAGGACGAAAGGCAAAGTTTATAAGGATTCCGCTGAATGAAAAGTTAAATCGGGTCATTTTTCTGGGGAAGCAGAGATGTTAGACATCGCAAAAAATTCATTTCCCCTACTTCTTGATTCTTTCCGAATGAGATTGGTCAATGAATTCTTTCTTTGCCTGAGAATGATGACTGTTTCATGAAAAAATTTACAGGCTGAGTCTTCAAATTGAAACTTTAATTACAATATTAGATTTTTCTTACTGAGTATAAAGATTGAGCAAAGTTCTAATGTGAAGATCGTTTGTTCATAATGGGAAAACCATAATTCGAATTTAAATATGCTGAGAGCTACTGGTTTCATTTCATTCATTAATGGATTCATCTTTCCTGAAGAAATCTTTAGCCAAGAGTAATCAACATCTTGATCATTTACGCACATTTGGATCATTTAGATTTAAAAGATCAGTTGAGAGAAGGTCCATTGAAATTGAATGTTATCTTTGCTTCGTTATAGAGAGTGTCCCGGAAAATGTGGCAAATCTCTCGGATTCAGATAGAACATAAAAAATAAGATGACAAGTTCCCATATTTTTTTTCTAGCGGCCCTCCCTACGAAGATACGACCTCCTAAATAACGCAACTGGAAATCCATTTTAGTGGAGTAAGTTTCAAACTACTCGATATAATTTAATGAACATTTGATATGATTAATAGTATTAAGGACCTCTTAAATCACCGCACTTAAATTTCAATTAGCTTATTCAGTTTACCAGGGAAGGACTGGGTTGTACATTTTAATGCTTAAATTTTTAACACCCTGTATGATAAGGTGCTAAAAAAACAAATTAGCATACCTTGACCATTTAGCTAAAGAAAAGGTAAAAAAAGGTTCAGTGTCGATAAAATGAACCGTTTTCGAAAAAAAATAATGAAAGAAGTAAGTAATTGAAATTTATTCCACTAAAATGAATTTCCAGTGGCGTCATTTAGGAGGTCGTATCTTCGTAGGGAGGGCCGCTAGGAAAAAAAATTATGGGAACTTGTCATCTTATTTTTTATGTTCTATCTGAATCCGAGAGATTTCTCACATTTTCCGGGACACCCTGTATATCAGATTTGATTGTGGCAACGTTGCATTGAAAGCGCAAATTATTCCCAAAACTACCAACCTAAGATAATGAAACCAAGGCACACTTAGTGCTCAATAATATGTGAACGGAGTATAGCTACATATGTACAAAATTATTTCATTTCTACCTGTAGCCATTCGCCTTGTGATACCAAATAAAGTTGGACTTATAATTACAGGCAGTTCACTTGTAAGTTGTAGACTTATAATTGTATGGTTTGTGTTACAGGCCCCAGGGGTCATATCAACTATCAGCAACATCAACAGCCGAGTGCCGACCAAAAATACAAAAACACAAATATCAGTTGTCCCAACACTTATAAATAAAATCAATTGTATCCACTATATGTATCTGTACACACAAATTATAATGTTATGATTTCCATGAACTGCATAAAGCCCATACAATTGCACACCGAAACAATGAAAAACCGGAACTATAACGTTTTCATCTGGGAAACAACGAGCATTGTCTGTAATCACCATTTGATTGAATGAAAATATACGCATGAGGAAATTGTTTTATATTGAAGAATGGACGTTTCATAATAAATTAATATAAGTTCGAGCCATTGTTTCAGCGGCTGCATTTCATGCCAAATGGATGATGGCTTTTTTATGCATTCCAGGACTTTTTGTAACGACTTTTGAACTGAATATTAGTTTTTTGGCTTGAATAGGATTTCACAGACTGAAATGTTTCGAATTAACAAAGGTTATGCATAATAATTATTTATGTACCAAGTGCGTTAGGATCTAATAACGCTCGTGGTGCATACAAGATTTTATTTTTCACGAATATATCAAGATATCGAAAAAAACGAAAGAAAATGTTGAATTTCTGACATTTCTTAAATTGCATCATTTTTCGATGTCATTCTCATCGGAAAATTAATGAGAACTGTCAGATCTGTGTCATGTGTGTTTACGTGTGGGAAGTGCTTGAGAATATTAGTTCATTGTGAACGAAATAGGCCAGATTCAAATGAAACAAGGTATGAATATCCTTTTTCAATCCTTTTATAACGTTTATTACTAAAAATATTTGTTTCAGGAACGATGAATTTGATGGGATGAATGGAATAAGATCGGAGTAAGTGACATTTCCCAAGCGAGTTCACAGGACAAATATGCCCTAGAATCTTAATTTGCAATTTTGAAAAGGAAAATAAATAGATACGAATAAAAACAAGGTACGAATATCCTTTTTGAATAGTTTGAGAACGTTTATTAATAAGTATATTCCAGGAACGATTGAATTAAAAAATTGAGTTAAATTATAGAAGGAAGTACGTGACATCTGTCAAGGTGGTTCAGAGAGGGCGTTATGATCCATAATGCCCGCTAAAATGCCCACGGGCATAATGAGTGTATTTATAGCAACCGTTTCTAAGGTAAAATAAACATATAATGTACCGGGTTTTTCACTATAATTTGACCCCCCTTTTAACTTTGTAACGGAAGGAGATACAAAAAAATGTTTCATACAAAAGTTTAACGAAGTCAACTGAGGTTTTTTGATATTAGTCCAGAAACTGAAATATATACAGGGTGACCAATATATTGATGGCAACTTCATTTTTTCAAATGGAACACCCCGTATATCTTTCCATATTTGGTTAGCTCTTTTTACCCTGATTTCGAATATGTAACATATGTTGGTCCATCTTTCTTATTCTGAGCACCACAGAGTTTCAAATTTTAATAACCATCCGACATAGCGTTTTGGAAGTTCGTGAATATTTAAGTGGCCGATTTGATCTTTGGATTGGTAATGGCGTACCCATTTTATGGCCACCAAATAGTCCCGATTTAACACCGTTGGACACGTTTTTATAGCCGTTCCTGAAGGAAAAGAATTACTTCCGCAATAATGACAATCAATGAAAGCGGAGAATAATTTAATGATATAAAATCAACCAATATTAAACCCATAATTCGGAACTAATCCCGTCAATGCACGAAGAATAATGATAATATTGTAATGATTAGAAACAAATTTTGAAGCTTTAATTTCTGACTTGAATCGGAGCCATAATAATGCTATCAAAAATAGTCTAAACAACTTGAGACAACTATATGAACTATGTGTATTGAAAGAAGGTGGTCATTTTGAGAAATTTCTTTAGTTGATGTTATTCTTACCATACTACCATAGTTTATCATTTTTCATTGGTTAAGTGATTGTTAAGTATTCATTTTAAAATAAAACTTTAAGTAGATTGGTTGAATAAAAAGAATTTCGTAGGTATTTCACATATTTTTTTATTCGGTGTCATCATTTCAAAACTTTGAAACTCTGAAAATTGAAGAGACAGTGTCCCATTTGAAAAAATATAGTTGCATTCAATGTTGTTCACCCTGTTTATCTCCCCATGGACGTTATTGTAACTCCAAAAATGAGCATTTTCAGTAAACGCACTCTGCCACTTGTAAAATGATTACAGATCTTGGCAGGTAGTTCTTAAAATTTAGAACTCTGTGGTTCTCAAAATAAAAGAGATAGACCAACATATGTTACATATTCGAAATCAGGGAAAAAAGAGCTAACCAAATATGGAAAAATATACAGGGTGTTCCATTTGAAAAAATGAAGTTGCCATCAATATGTTGGCCACCCTGTATACATTTCAGTTTCTGAATTCATATTAAAAAACCTCAGTTGATTTCGTGAAAATTTTATACGAAACATTTTTTTGTATCTTCTTTAGTAACAGAGTTAACGGGGGGGTCAAATTATAGTGAAAAACCCGGTACAAGTGAAAAATAAAATTTAAGAAAAACTTGACTTGATTCAGCGCACTTGTTCATATTGGGAAAACGATAAACCAAATTTGGAGAGCGCATCAAGAACTTCTGACACACGTACAGCTGCTTACTTTTACATGTAGTCAGTTTTCGTAATTTTGAGCACTGAGCACTGTCAGTACAAACGATGCTTACTGGCCGTCTAACAGTTTATTCTTCTTCCTGAATCTCAACAATGGAGCTGGTCAGCTGAAACTTCACCGGTTCTTTTTTACTTGAACTGAACGTGTTTGCGGATCTTATTTATGAACTGTCAGTTTTTACTTCGGGTTGGATTAAGAGTAACATGCAACTGCGGGGTATGTTTCTTTTTCAGTTCATGAACGAATATGCTGTTGGTTTTTGAAGAAATGTCGAACAAGCTTTTTCAATCCTGAGATGACAATAAATTAACATGAGACAGTTGGTTGGACACTTGAGCAGATTGAATCAGTTAGATTGGTCGGGGAGGCCCTCATAATTGGCCTTCAAGATTCTCTGATTTGAATCCCGTCGATTATTATGTCTGGGGTCACAGATACTCGGGATCAGCTAACCAGAAAAATAGAAGAGGCTAGCCAGAAAATGAAAAACAATCCAAATGTGATTCTTAAAGCAGTTTGAGATATTCTTGAACGAGCAAGAAAATGTTCAGATCAAAAGGAGGACATTTCGAGGAGTTTTTGTAGCAATTTTTCTGATTATTTTATTATTATGTTTTTTTGTTCATAATTGTTTCAAAATATACGATATCAACCTGATGCAACTCAATTCTCAATAAATGAAAACTAATGTGAAAATGAATTACAAAGTTATGTTGAAATAATTATGGATTCGATATTGTTGATAATTCATTGTTGAAATTCACTTCAAACCACTTTCGGGTATCCAAGTTCTTAAGAACTCCACTTTTACGTTGAAAATTTGTGCAGTAAAACTGTCTGCGCGAAAATTTGAAGTATACGTCTCAGTTTAGTTTTAGTGGTGTTTTCGAATATTAAAACAGATTTTCAAAATTCCGATGTACAGGGTGTTGTTTCGAGTATTCAAACGATTCATAATTTTTTGTTAACTCGGACCTGGATTTCCAACGCGGTTATTGCATGATACGTTTGTGCTCTCAATGAGGAACATATTTGCCAAATATGAAGAAAATATACCGAGTGGTTCGTTTGATACGGCCTCAAAAAGAAATGGGCAAATTCATAAAACACCCTGTATCTCGGCTACGAAGACAGTAAGACCCAATAAATGGGGTATCTCCAGAACCGCCTTGGTGCCACCTATGCACCTGTGAAGTATTTCCGTTTCGCAATGAAACAACCTGTATATTTTGAATTGTCATAACGGTCATAGCTGACCGTCCTAGTGCAATGAGCTTCGTATATCGCTTGAATAAAAATCCATCCATATGGTTTACCGAATAATCAAAATCAGAACGAGGTACAGACATTGGGGTATATGGACCTAATATGAGGATCTCTGAAACCCTGGGAAATCTTTCCTCTATTCTATAGGCTTTGAATGAACCTCAAGGGTGCAAAATTGTAGTTTTTGTATGATTGATTCAAAAGAATTGGCAGTCACCGAACCAAAATCTAATTTATTCCTTTCCCCTGAAATCGAAATGTCTTTGCTCTTCTGAATTTCGGTTTCCTTATGCGGGCCAAGCTTCACCAAGCGCGTTTCCTCCAGCAGTCAACATTTTCTGAACGCTGTCATACGGTCATAGTTCCGTGGCTGACGTTGAGTGTAATACGCTTCTCTGTGTGTTTTGAACCGTACGTAATCCGGCATACCGCAATCCACAAACTGTCCCTAGTGCACTGGCTATTTAATTAAAATTACACGCTCCTATGATCTGTGATATTATTTTGCATATTTGTGGGGGCTATATTTTACATATTCACTAATGTTTCAGGAATGGAGGGTTTTCATTGGAATGTGCAGTTCTGCAATAATTTTCAATGAGCTATGATATATTATTTTTATATTTATGAAATAATCCTCTTTGTTTTTTTAATGGGCAGGTGAGTAGGTGTTCATAATGCAAAATACTTGTACTGGATTTACAAATATACGAATTTTTTCAGTTTATGTTCCTAAAAATGATTCAGTTTTTGAGCGCTCGTTCTAGTTAAACAAGTGCTATATCGTTTTGCTCAAATGTCTGTTTTTTCGAATTTTGAGCCGAAAATTCGTGGTCAATTCAATTCTGTCCGTGGGGCCGTCCGGCCGTCCGTTTGCACAATAACTTTCTAAGGGATTATCCTAGAGACTTAAAATTTTCAGGATGAGTGAGGGTCCCAAATGGCTCGGTTAAATTCGTTAACCAGCCAAATCGTACAGGGTGTTCCATAAAATATGGCCATTCAAAATTTTGTTCCTCAATATCTTATGAAATGTTATGGCCAGATTCAAGATCCTCATAACAAGCCTCATGCAAAATTTTGTGGCCATAGTGTGAACAGAACCATAGAAAATTCAATTGGAATTTTGAAAAGAGGAAACTTCATATTTCCATAAGAAGATATTCGATTCGAGTGAAATTTTTTTTTAATAGAGATCGATATTCTGAATGTTCATCCAGAATTTCGTGGCCATAGTTTCTCCAGAACCATAGAAAATTCAATTGGAATATTGAAAAGAAAAATCTTTATATTTCCATAAATGGATATCCGACTAGGGTGAAATTTTTTCTGTGAATGAAGATTGATATACTGAATCTTCATGCAAAATTTTGTGGCTATAGTGTTAACAGAACCATAGAAAATTAAATTGGAAACTGAAAGAAGAATCTTTATATTTCCATAACAGAATATCCGATTCGAGTGAAATTTATTTCGAAAATGATATGACTATACTTAATGTTCATGGAAAATTTCAATGGGATCACATCATCGGAACCATAGAATTTAATTCGTGTAATTATTTATTTTTTACATATTTCTATTTTGAATAATTTTCAGAATATAATTCCGAGTGTGCTGAGAGACTGTATCAATCTCAAATCCCATATGAAATTTTGGGGTAATAGTCTTATTGCTCCACCAAAGAACGAGCGCTCAAAAGCTCAGGGCCTTTCTTGAATTATTTTATGAGGATATATTAATTATTATTTAGGCTAGGAAAATAAGATGATGTCAAGTGAATTTCTATATCGTTACTTTAGGTTTTAAGTTAGAGAAGAATCAGCTTTACATAATGCAAATGCTGTAGATGAAAAAAGGAGTTGACTTTGAAAACAATCTATATAACCAAGTTGTCAGATAGCTAATAATGAAGGTTGAACGAGAAATTTCAATATACAGGGTGGCCGGACGATTGACGTCCAAAAGAAAAAAACAGGTCCCTCGTCTCATGGGGTATTCGTATCACCCCCATGTATGTTATGCGATTTTTCACGGTTTCCGAGTTATGAATTTTTTTATAAACTTTTGCTAATTTTCAACTTGACCATATTAAAAGAGATATTAAAAAAAAAGTACAAGAGTTTTCTGATATATTTTTTTGTAAATAAATCGCCATGAAATGTACTTTTATACATAAAATAACCAGCATCGTAAATTTGATAAAAATTATAGAAATGTTGGTCTCAAGTGAAAAAGTTACGTATTTTGGATCATGATCTAAATTTTCAAATTTAAATTAAAATGTAAACAGGCTACTTCATGGTTTCTCAGTAGGCTTAAAAACTGCGCTCAACACTCAGCTTTCAGAATCATTAATAAAAAATGGTACTCAACAGTCTACTTCTGCTAGAATTAGCCTTCAAAGTCAGCGAGGTGGAAAAAATCAAAGAACTAAACATTTACTCAAGAATTATTTTTTGCCATTTTAAGATTTTCCAGATCAAGTTATGATATAAAATGCTGAAAATTAATGGAAATTAGCATTAGAAGACACATCATGTAGATAAAAAGAAATTTATGTATAAAATTTACAATAGGTTTTCAAAAATGCCACCTCCAGCCTCAATACACATTCTACACCTTCGCAAAATTTATTTATTCATTTATTTTTTTTATTGTAATTTTTAAAAATAATTTTTTTTTTATCTATATGATGTGTGATTTATTGCCATACCTTTTTCTTTTTTTATCCAAAACTTTTCTCCTAAAGCAAATTTTCAGCATTTTCTATCATAACTTGATCAGAAAAATCTTAAAATGGCAAAAAATAATTTTTGAGTAAAAATCTAGTTCTTTGATTTTTTCCACCTCGCTGACTTTGAAGGCTAATTCTAGCAAAAGGAGACTGTTGAGTACCATTTTTTATTAATGATTCTGAAAGCTGAGTGTTGAGCGCAGTTTTTAAGCCTACTGAGAAACCATGAAGTAGCCTGTTTACATTTTTAATTTAAATTTGAAAATTTAGATCATGATCCAAAATACGTAACTTTTTCACTTGAGACCAACATTTCTATTATTTTTATCAAATTTACGATGCTGGTTATTTTATGTATAAAAGTACATTCAATGGCGATTTATTTACAAAAAAAATATATCAGAAATCTCTTGTACTTTTTTTTAATATCTTTTTTAATATGGTCAAGTTGAAAATTCGCAAAAGTTCATAAAAAAATTCGTAACTCGGAAACCGTGAAAAATCGCATAACATACATGGGGGTGATTCGAATACCCCATGAGACGAGGGACCTGTTTTTTTCTTTTGGACGTCAATCGTCCGGCCATCCTGTATAATAAAAAATTAATCCAAATTCACTGTGATTACTATTCAAATCAGTAGAGAAACTATTCGGTCCTTTTCCCAATACCAAATATCGATCACTTCTAAAACGTAGGTACTGCTTTCATAATACAAAGGTGATATTCAATAGACATTTCAACCATTCCTGAGGAGGAGTGTTCCCGAAAGTTCGAAACTGTAGTCCGAATAGTTGCATTGAAGGGAACTGAACTCTCACTCGAGATATTTCGCATCCACACATGGCTGAAATTACAGTTTTCGGCGCTCATAATGTCTACGGAAGTCCTGCCGTAACTCCTTAATCCAATATTTGACTTAGGAATGATCAAATACGTAGTACAAAGCATCGCACGACAACCCGGCACAGATTGTTCCACCTAATCTTCACAATAAATTATCATATTTAATCCCTGTGTATTCTGTAAGTTTCCTATGTAATCTCTTCACCCCTTTGCTATTCGAAACTGGAAAATAAACAAGCAAACGTTAAAACCCCCTGTTTCGTTTTGGTACCATGCTTTCCGCGGCCGCCATTTGTGTATCTACATCTGTGACTACTGGATGTTCTGTTGGAGATGGCCATACTAAAGGGTTTTCCATTAAGAGATGTTATTTTGATATTCTAAGAAAAATGCCATTTTCAATATAAATGTTTATTTCATAATAAAGAAGAAGCTATGTCGTTAATAGTGGAAAATACCATCAGGCAAATGACCACCACGACCACGCTCATAGGACCATATCCTATGTCCTCGATAGCCTCACGAATTCCATCTTTGAGGTCTTGAATCGAAGCTGGGCTATTGGCGTAGACCTTCTCTTTCACGTGGCCTCAAAGGAAGAAGTCGCAAGGTGTTAAATCACAAGATCTTGGTGGCCAATTGTGATCGCCTCTTCGAGAGATAAAACGTTAAGTAATTGTTGTCCAGATCAATACTATCCAATTTCGGCCATAAAAAAATCATTGATCATTTCTCGATAGCGCAATCCATTCACCGTAACTGTTGCTCCAGCCTCATTTTCGAAAGAGTAAGGTCCAATGACTCCGCCGGACCATAAACCGCACCAAACAGTCACACATTGAGGATATATAGGCTTTTCAACAAAAACTCTTGGGTTTTCCGAGCCCCAGATGCGACAATTTTGCTTGTTGACAGAGCCACCGAGGTGGAAATGGGCCTCATCACTCAAGATGATTTTTCAATGGAATTCCGGATCATTTTCACGCATTTCAACGAACTAATCAGCAAAGACACGACGTTGTTGATAATCGGCGGTTTGAGTTCTTGTGTTAACTGAACTTTATAAGCCTTAAGACCCAAATCTTTATGCAGAATACGGTGTAATGACGTTTGTGGAATGCCTAAATCCAAAGAACGACGTGGAATGGACAAAACTGGGTTTTCTTCAATACTTTCGGCTGCTAGAGCAGCAATATTCTTGGCTGTTCTTGAGCGACGTGCACGGTTTTATTCTTCACATCTATAAGTTGTCCCAAAAGCTCGAATTTTTCCAGTTCTCCGACCGTCTCTGCCAAATTTCCTCCATTTTTATAGCGAATTTTAATAATTTCAATGCTTTCTTGAAGCGTGTATCGTTTCATTTTTATTAATGGCGTAGTTCTTACTTGTCAAATGTCAAAAAATGACAGTTTCAAACGTGACATCTAACGAATTGGCGGGCTATTCAAAATTACACCTCTTATTGGAAAACCCTTCACACTCACCGGCAAAATAATTGATTCACCCAAAAAGTCGATGAAGTTTGTTAATTCATAAATATGTTATTTCGAGTCCGATTCGATTGAATTTTTTTTCAATTGTAGGTATGTTCATCCTTAATCAATTATCAGGTTTGAATTTCAAGATAACTCGGCATACGTCATTTTATACAGAGTGCAACAAAATCTGATTTTTTACCCTAACTTTAGAACCACCCCTGGTGTGTTCCAGTTGTTACACCGTATGATTTCTTATTCCATCATCAAGACACAGTTTTCTTGATACTTTAATCTATCGTTTATAACAATATCTCAACCAAAATTTTTCCATTATTTAGATGGACTTTTCTTTGGTTTTATTAACGCAACTTTCACAATTTTGTGCATGAAAGCTTTGAATAGGCATATAACATTTACTGCAGAATTTCAGCTCAGTCGAATACATAAATTCTGAAGTGTTCGAAAAAATAAATTATTTGGAAAAAAATGAATTCCATTATTCTGATCATGCCATGGTCTTGAAATTTTGCATGGACATTCAGAGTAAGACTCTTCACCCTCAAAATGAATTTCACCCCAATCGGATATTTTGTAGAGGATTCAAGTGAGTACCGTAGACAGCTCTAGGCATAGGGGGAACAATAAGTTGCAGGACACAGACATCCCTTCAATTAAATCTAGAAGTACGAGATTACCCTAATGAATTTTGGAATCAACGATTTCAGTTACGAATGGAACTCTAATAAAGCCATGGTGGAATATTCCGTTAGTTCCTTTCATTTCAATTCTGAATTATGTCAACTATATAATGAAATCTTCAATAGGAATCCACCCATTTCTTGTTCCACTAATTAATAAAGGAATTATATTAGTTTCCGTAGTTGAACTGTATGACGCATGGATTGTGTTGCGACGAAGAAGTTAGTGGTGGTGTTGTTACCAATTAGGTTAGTTGGGAAACTTAAATCTATGAGATTGCGGAATTAATTGATTCACGAAGTGTCCGACGAGAAAATTTATGAAGATCTCATTTTGCAAGCAACTGCAAGAGGTTATCAACCGATGTCGGGTCAATATTCTTAAAGAGCTACAGTGCAGTTAATTGAAAATCACATAATAATACAGCTCATTAAACTCATTTACTATTTGATCAGGACCATTTTACCTATATGAATTGTTCTTAGGCTATCTAGCTCTGGATAGAACTTCTATACCATGTGCTCAGCCATTTCTGCTTCTGATCCACAGGGCTTGCAAATCTCATCTACTAACTTTTCCATACAAATGATGCTTGTTACAGCTTCAGGAGCTTTCTACGATCTTTATAAATGATTGTAACATCGCAGGTCGTCTTGGAAATATTTTATTTCATGGTTTTTCATGCTGAGTCTACAAATTCCAGTTACATTATTCGATTTCTTTCGGAATGACATCTCGCAGTATCAGTTTCTTTAAATCATAGTTTACATTAGAATATAAATATTTAAAAATAGTCCAACGCCATCTGCCCTGTTGTAATTATTTATAGAGACCCTGTATATTGGTCTTTTCCATGTTTGCAGAAACGCTCAGGTCCAACAGATGTTAACTTTGGTGCACTTTTTGCAATTTCATCGGATCTCTGTTCATTGAGTTTGCCCAGGCTTTACACATCATTTTCATTGGAGCCTCAAATTTAGCATCTCCGATAAAATCGGATAGAAAAAGTCATTTCTCTTCTGTTAAATTTTGCTACCATTCCAGAAGTTTCATGACTCTCGTGAATATTCGAGTGAGACAGTTATTTCGAACATCCCGGTTACACTTAGCTCACTTCCACGGCAGGGAACAGGGAAGTGGCAGCGCGAGAATTTAATCACTACACTTCCCCGCTGCCTTCCGCTGCTCCTCGTGCTTCGCACGGAAGTCAAAGGACCAGGTGCCGTATTCTCGAGAAGTGATATGCAAAAACGTATACGAACTTCATTGCGCGAGTCCCTGTTTCACCTGCAAAAATGCACACCGCGCAATGAAGTTCGTATACGTTTTTGAATATCACTTCTCGAGAATACGGCACCAGGGCCCGTATTCTCGACAAGTGATATTCGAAAACGTATACGAACTTCATTGCGCGAGTCCCTGTTTTACCTGCCAAAATGCACACCGCGCAATGAAGTTCGTATACGTTTTCGAATATCACTTGTCGAGAATACGGCACCAGCAGTACGAGCAGTAATGAGTGCTTACATTCAGCTAGGTTGCTGTGGCTGCGCTGACAACAGAATCGCCGAACGCTCTTACGAAATCTATAATATTTTGGAAAATAGTGTTATTATTATTGTCGAGAAAATGTTCACGACGCGACGGAGTGGAGTGAAACTTCGATTTTGAAATTAATTTTTCAGTATTTTTTTTTAATTTCCTATCCCAAAACAGGTAATTTCACAACTGACATTTCTGACGAATGTTTACATTTTCCATCACTGGTGAGACCAAAAATCACACGAGCTACAGTTATTTCTCAGGAATTTCAATCGAAAACTATTTAAAATCCCATTTTCAACATAAAAGTGATTAAAAAAGTAAAATAACTTTTATCGGGATTCAATGATGTTCAGCCCATCTGCCTTCCAAGGCCGATTACAACAAAAAAGTCGAATCAAGTACCTTTTTTTCCAATGACTTTTGTAGCTCAGGACTCCGCAAAGTTTTCCAATGAAGCCAAAAGCTAAAAAGACATCTTTTGGTTTTTCTAAACCGAATATGAATCTTTGAGTACATCCTATTTAAAATTGAATTTCTAGCACTTAAGTTTTTTTGGGTAACCTGCATACACTTCAGAAAGCTGAATACTTTTTATTATTGAATTAAAATTCAGGACTGTCATGTTAAAAAGATGAAAACTTCAAAATATATTTAAAAAACACTTAAAGAACTCGAAAACTACAAAAATGGCCTAATATATAATCCGTTCACGAAAGGTTGAGCCGTCAGTTGGCCATGGAAATTTGGCATATCTCACTGTGTATATTTAAATTTTAGGTTATGTTGTTAATTTTCTTGTCAGATCCATACGCAATGTTGTCAATATTGCATAGAATTCTCTAATAACTCGCAAGCCCGTCGGACCACTACCTTACTAGTACACAAGGCCATGAAACAAAATGAGTGACGTCACCATAGGTAGTCCATTCCGTATTTTTTACGCTATGTCATTTCCACAAAATTATTGATCAATTTTGATTTCATTTACTAACAGAAAAGAATAATTATGTTTTTCTGAGTAGGTAGGATCGCTGTTCACACAAGTACCAATTTCGTGGTTATTTTCGATATTTATTGAGGAAAAAGAAATGATAATGATAGTGAAAGTAGTGTTTTCCCAGCATAACTGGCAATATTCGGTCCCCATCATCACATTCCAGTTTTTTGCCTTAATATTATTAAAAAGTACAATAACGCTAAGTCTTCAGACACATACACCTTTATTTTAACAACTGGAAGTTCTGATGACTAGTCGAAATAAACAAAACACAGGTTTTTCTTCTTCTTTGTCTTTTATCCAACCTTTTCGAGCAAACACTTTTGTAAAAGCCCCAGCTGAAGTTGCAAATGACACGGCTGAATCATATTCTGAACAGGATTTGATGCAATGGCTTTCTCAAGATCTCGACATTCCACTTTAGATTGCTTGGATTGAGGAAATACCCTGGTATGAACATCTGATCTGCTTAGGTAGGACCGACAACCTGGCAAGTTCGCTGGTATCGCTCCTAAAACGAATGGTAAAAGATAAATAGAAGGACAGTTGATTAATAAAATTTTTTCAACCCATTTTTAACCTAGGAAACTTCAATGGAATTTCGACTTTTTGACCTGTAACTTCATGTGTGTAACTTGTAGATCTTTCTATAAATTCTGTTTGGAAATGTAGTTCGCAAACCTAGAAATAATAAGTAACTTCTTAGTTTCAGGCAAAACTGTTGAATTTGCAATAATTAATACCTTACTGCTCTTACTGGGAACGAAATCTTTCCTTCCTTTCAAGACTGCTACTTATGGCACTCTTGTATAATTGTCCCTTGCACTTGGAAACAGAGCAATGAAATGGCATTTCAGCTGAAAAAATAGTGAGATTAGTATAAAACGAACCGAAACTAAAATCGAAATAACCTCTAACATGAAAAGCAAAACTTTTATGAACTAGAAGTAAAACGAATAAACTAGTCGAAAAATATAAAAAGGTCTTTTCGTTACCTGTTAAGAACTGTTGTAACACCAAAACAAATAGAATTTTAAGCAATAAACTCCGAAAAACATTCACAATTCTGGCAAAACGTGAACAGACATCAACTGTCACCTACAAATGATTGACTACTCAAACACTTCACCCCCCTACCGCTGTCATTCTGTTTCATGGCCTTGTGTTCTAGTAAGGTATTGGTCGGACGAGGCCGGGTACATTCGGCAACGTTGACTTTATTTTACGTTACGACAGCAAATACTGCCAACTTCAGAACTTCAGATAAATAAACAAACGCCTACTATGCGCTAAACTTTTCGTGAAAGGACTATAGCAGGGGCTGAGTATGATTGAGGCTGAACATCATAATCAAATGTGCCTTCTTTCTGCTAGCCAGTGAATACTAGCAATTCACTTCAATCGATCAAACCAAGTACTTAACCAAATTTCCAATTGCCGATCTTGTAGTTTCCTGTGCGGTTCAACAGCCGGATATCAAGCAATACACTTGAGTGATTCTAGTCGAATACATAAGACCCTTCGACCTCAGTAGGATAATACAGCATCCGTTCGAAGTGACGAAGTCTGAATCGGGGAATGATAGATGGTGATCTGACTTGGAGATGCGTTGGTACGCCGCAGGAAATCAATCGACATAACCTGCGTTTGTCTGACAGTTATGCGGGCATGTACTGTTTCAGAGCCAGGCAATTGTTATTTATCTGTTGTGTACATGGATGTCATGTGTTCATTATGTAATCTACAGCGGTTAGGTTATCCCTGACTAGCAAGTGTTTCAGCTCTGGAGATGATGGTGAGGTCAAACTGGGAGCAGAGGAGATATGTTTTTGAAATACAGTGGAACTTCCCCATAACAAAAGCTCTAAATCCGCAACATATTCGTTATAAAGAAATTTCGTTATACAGAAATTTCGTTATACAGAAAATTTGATTCTATAGTCTGCAATGTCGCGGTTGACTTCACTGATAAAGGACCCCGCACATTTTGTATGGGAATTGGCTCCCGGTGGATTTGGCTGAAAATTTGATATGATGTTCTACTAATCCTTCTGATCAAATGTCTAAACAGTCACGAAGCTGAAAAATGCATACTTCTAGGAGTTTTTAGCGATTTTTGGAATCCATTATGGCTTACGTATTATGGGAATTGGCTCCCGGTGGATTTGGCTGAAAATTTGATATGATGTTCTACTAATCCTTCTGATCAAATGTCTCCACAGTCACGAAGCTGAAAAATGCATACTTCTAGGAGTTTCAAGCGATTTTTGGAATCCATTATGGCTTACGTATTATGGGAATTGGCTCCCGGTGGATTTGGCTGAAAATTTGATATGATGTTCTACTAATCCTTCTGATCAAATGTCTAAACAGTCACGAAGCTGAAAAATGCATACTTCTAGGAGTTTTTAGCGATTTTTTGTATCCATTATGGCTTACGTATTATGGGAATTGGCTCCCGGTGGATTTGGCTGAAAATTTGATATGATGTTCTACTAATCCTTCTGATCAAATGTCTCCACAGTCACGAAGCTGAAAGATGCATACTTCTAGGAGTTTTTAGCGATTTTTTGTATCCATTATGGCTTACGTATTACCGTTCACACAGGAATGTTTGAGAATATTTCGTGATTATTGAAAGCAGATTCTGTCAATTCGAAATATTTTCAAACATTTCTGTGTGAACGGTAATCCATAAGTAATAATGGATACAAAAAATCTCTAAAAACTCCTAGAAGTATGCATTTTTCAGCTTCGTGACTCTTTAGACATTTGATCAGAAGGATTAGTAGAACATCATATCAAATTTTCAGCCAAATCCACCGGGAGCCAATTCCCATAATACGTAAGCCATAATGGATACAAAAATCGCTAAAAACTCCTAGAAGTATGCATTTTTGAGCTTCGTGACTGTGGAGACATTTGATCAGAAGGATTAGTAGAACATCATATCAAATTTTTAGCCAAATCCACCGGGAGCCAATTCCCATACAAAATGTGCGAGGTTCTTTGAGTTTATCATTCGAACTTAAGCACATCCTTTCATACATTTCGCACAACTTTCATACTAGCGTAATGGTTAGATTGAAACCAAACAACCAGGGATGTATGTATTTGAAACTGTTTGAGAAGAATCTCTCTGCCCGCCATAATGATTTAGCTTAAGGTCGGGATTTATTACGTACGTCCGGAAAAATTTCGGAAAAAACCCACCTTCTTACCAATACCCATTCAGAGAGTGATGTTCTTTGAATATTTCGTTATAGAGAGAATTTACTTTGTTTTAGGGGGTGTTTTTAACATGAACCTTGGATTCAAGGTACAATGTCTTGTACGAAATTTGTTATACAGAGAAATTCGTTAAACACACGTTCGTTATAGGAAAGTTTCACTGTATTTCAGAAATCATGGTCTACAGTTTGATAAAGTCATGGTTTAACTGAGAATTCTGTTGAGAAATTATCATTCGGAAACTTAAATCTGCAAAATATCTACGATGCTATCTACCAGATTGAATTGAAAAAATGTATGTAAAGTCCTGAGCAGGTGCTTTATAGCGCCTGTTTATTGGTGGAGCAATGACGCATTACCTCGAAATTTTGTAGGATTTGGGATTAATACTAAATATATAGATGTAAAAGCTCGGAACGATTGGAATTATATTCTCAAAATTCTTCAAAAATTATGTATGGAGAAAATCTCTACTGGAACATAGAAATTGTTTTATAGGGATGTATTTCAATCAAGAATTTATGCCCAATTCATATTGAGATTGTCGGAAAAATCGTGTAATCAACTCAGTTATTAATCGAGCGAATAATGGTCTCGAACTATTAACTCGTTCGATCAGCTCACGTGTTTGAAATATCTTGTCCGTTAGTCGCTGTCTTTAATAACCTAGTTGATTAAATAACTATCAATGGCCTATGGAACACCGTGTACGCTTTTGCTGGTTCACGAACTCAACTGCAGCTTTCGGGAAACGAACCTACCGTGATAATTTCAAGTCTCTAGGACAATCCTTTCACAGTGTAAATTCTCGTTGTGTCACTTATCAAGACACACCTGGTATGATTTCAAACCCATCAGATTGACGGTTTCATAGAAGAAAACATTCTTGCGTGTAAAATCTGTTTTTCCTTTTCATTCTGAGTAGCAAATGGATTTCTCTGCATTGTTAGGTACGATAGACGTTTTTCAGTGAAACCCTTAAATATACAACCCTTAGACAGTGGATCATTTCCTACGTTGAGAAATCTCGACACTCCTCCTCAATCCTGAAACCTTTTCCTTTGTGTTTGTGCGATGTCTGCACCAGAAAAATATTTATACAAATGTCCGGAATAGGAGAGTGTTTTCTTGTTTTCCTTTGATCTGACCGCTTATTTATCTACAAAGCTCAGCTGAATGTAACGTTTCGGAATAGTATGTTATGTTGGTGCAACAGCAGCATGCTTGAAAGCCCACGAAAATTGATGGACTCATTTTCGAGCTTACCTGTTTTCATCACTTTTTCTTGATTATACGGTAGCATTGAAGGTGTAGATACGTGAACAAAATGGCATGTAAAACTCAGGATGAGCTCTGACGTTAAGTCCAGGTGCATTCCAACCATAGATATAGTACAAGGGCGTAGCCAGGGGGACGGGGGGTTTTGGGGGTTCAAACCCCCCGAAATGTTTCAGAGTTATTTTTTTTGCAAAAATATATTTCATTTTGCACTCAAACCAAGTTATCGTCAAAAATCTAGTTAAAATTATCAATTCATATCAGCAATATGGATGATATTAAAGTTTCATTCCATTTCTAGAACATACTATCCAACAATTAACTGATAGATTTTCTAAACACCGAAAATTAATATCAGCCTTATCTGGTCTGCTACCCCAGAATTTCAACAGAGAATATGAATTAGAAGACGCATTATCGATGTATTCTTCACTACTCCCAGAAAAAAATTAAAACGTAATTAAAGCATAATTTGAAATATGGAAAATGTCAATGAACTCCAGTTCAAAATCGGCATTAGAATGCTTAGATGAGTCCGAACATCTATCCTACTACAAATTTTAGCTACGATTCCAGTATCTACTGCTACTCCAGAAAGAAGTTTTTCCAGCTTGAGGAGAATTCAAAATTACCTGAGCAATTCTTCTAGCGAAACTAGATTGAATGGGTTGGCGCTTATGAATATTCATTATAGTGTGAAAATTGATGAAAATGAAGTGGTTGACCAATTCGCTAGAAAAAAAAGACGGATAGACTTTAACTGAAGGAATTCACCATAAAAAATATTGTTTGTGTTTTCTCACTGTTTCATTTTTAATACCTATTCATATTTTGTTCGCACTATTTTGGAGTAAAACATTGAAAAACTCTATTTGGTTTCAATGAAAGCACACATCCAAACTAATTTCATATTGATTCATCCTGTAAGTATTGTTTGGGAAATAAATATTGTTTTTGTTTGAGTCAATAAAAATTAAATTCTGAAACATATTTGAAATATAGGTTTACCTAATCTAACCAGGAATATCTATGTTAAATATTGTTTCCGAAGTAGGAAAAGGATTATTGAATTCTTAAAAACAACAAATTCTTGCTACATAAAGCGACCCTCACAATTCCCGGCACCTACAAAGTCAATTGCCAAAATTTCAAAATCCCCCCGAAATTAATTCCTGGCTACGCCCTTGATATAGTACTTATAGTATAGTGTTGCTATCATTGAAATAAACGTGGTATCAGATCCGCCATATTACTACCACCTTAACGTCAATTCGACTATCGTTGAAGTTTCTGGAGGAATTGTGATTCTTGCGCCTTTTTCTAGTTAAATTATGATTTTTTCTCCTCAATATATACAATAAAATGGTATCGTGTGCTGTGAGGCTTTCTTCAAACAGACAAGAGACAGATAAGAAGAAAATTAGAGGAAGAATATATCACAAGTAGGGATGAATACTGAACAGATCCGCATTCGAAATTTTCGCAAGTCTGTCTTGGTAATCTGATATCTTTTTATATGTGTATATTATTGCCTGAAGAAGAATTGTTTATTTGATATTCAATTAACATTATTCAAACAGGTTTCCTAAAGATACAACACGTCGTATTTTTTGGGTGAAATCTGTGAACAGAAAAAACTGGCAACTTAATTCAACCCTGAATTTCTTGCCATATTGGTCTCCGACTTAGCCCCCTTGCTAAATTGTATGTCTTAGCGTCTGTTCTCTATTATATCTCGATGATTACAACGCATCTGCTTAGGTACTATGAAAATGATAATGTGATCATGCAGAGATCTTCTTATTCATGCGTTCAACTTCCACATTGCAGTTATGATCAATGTTCTTTCCATTTCATCGTATAAGTGTTCCATAAAATGAATAATCTGAGATATCGTTTGTCTATGACAGGAGATAAAGATGTTCTATAAATCTTTTTGAAGGTTTAATTACTAATTGAGGTTAAATTCATAAACGATTGGAATGTGTCGGTAATTTTCAAGATATTCAAACTCGATTAATTGTTATATGAAACAGCCTTCGAAAGCTTTCGGTTTTCCAGATATTTCGCCAATTTTTATCAATATTTGCTAATTTATGATGAAATTAAAAGCCAATTTCTATACGCTTAATTCTCCTAACATTATTATTTTCATTTAAGTCGATGGAATGTGGAATGAACTACATACCTGTATGATAAATGTATGCTGCTTGTATGTTTTTTTCTACAATATTTTTCCGTATTGTGATAGAAGGATATTAAAATAAACACCTCTAAAAACTACTGTTCAATACTTGTGAATCATTAAGCAGATTTGTTTAGTTTCGTGTGTCCGGAAAACGAAACATAAACACATGGGTCAGATCAGAGATAACTTTGGCAGGAGTTTATACGATAGCTCAATGACCATATACAAGATTTAGAACATTTGAAGATGATAATTCCGAAAGATATAGTGTTTACAGATGTTTTTTCCATCAGTGAGTTCAACCAAATTGTTTAGGATAACTGGATCTCAAAGTTTGAAACCTACAGATCTTCGGAAAAACTATAGCAACTGAACATCATTCGAGGGGAAAATTGTTGTTCAGCATATGAACTAACGAAATACAGGGTGTTTCCGAATGGATTCGAAAGATAATAGGGGGTAATTTCTCAAATCATTTCAAGAACGAAAGTTCTTATAAATGTAGGTCTGGAAATACTTTGTTTCCAAGATTGGTGTCAAACTTTTACTTTAAAATTGACTAAAGAAGTGTTACGCCACTGAGATATTTTAAACTAACAATCATTTTTGAATTCTTCTTTCAGTTTGTCACAAAAAATTTCTTCTGACTCTCTTTCGTGAGTGGCACTATTTTGTGTGAAAAAATAAAACAACTGTCAAATATGCTCTGAAATGCTTTATTTTCTTGCTTTAAAACAGCTCCTCACACGAAAGAAGTCAGAAGAGATATTTTCTTACAAATTGAACGAAGAATTTGAAATAGTTATTTAATTAACTAGGTTATTAAAGAAAGCGACTAATGGTCAAGATATTGTAACGCGGTCGCTCCGCTCACGCATTAATAGTTCGAGACCATTAGTCGCCAGATTAATAATAATAACCGAGTTGATTACAAGATTTTTCCGACGATCTCAATATGAGTTGAGTTTAAATTCAAGATTGAAATACATTCTCATTTTCTTAAGGAATACATGTGACCTAATGGAATTTCTATGTTCCAGTTTTGACATTTTTCGTAGTGCTTCTGAATACTTTGTGTACGGTTGCCACGAGAATTGCACATTAAAATATAGCATAAATTGAACATAAACATTGGTCATTAATGTTCAATTTCGTACACTTTTTATTTCGAGGTCGGCGGAAAAAACATGTAAGTTTAGAAAACTTCAGTGGCGTATCACTTTTTTTTGACATAAGTTTGTCACACGTTTTTTATCATTATTGCGAAATTGAATTCGATATTTAGGATGAAATACAACTATTTAAATCTATGGGAGATGATTACCCTTCAGTAGGGTCCTGTAGGGGTCTTAGAAGAACAGAAGATTCGAAAATCATCACTTGGAACCCCAGACCTGGTTTAAAACACCCTCCTGGCCCAAGAGCATGAACTAAGTATTTTGTATTTCAATATTGAAGGTATTTATATGAATAGTTTCAATTTTATAAAAACGGTAAGGCAGGGTTTTTTCTACTGAGGTTTTTCCCTGTGCTCTGGTATCATACGACAGAATAGTATGGTACCCCGTTTTGCACCAACCTCAGCTAGGGACTTTTTTGTTTCATGTATTGTATTTTGTAAGCTCTCAATTCAAAAGAATATATAGTCAGTTTTCAAGTGAAACTCCAACACCTTGTATATTGAAAACAAACCATTTCTGGACATTCGTTTCATGAAATGAGAAATGACTCCCCTAAATTTTTCGAACCACTTCAGACACAAAAAAATTTTTTTTGAGAGAACCTGAACTTTCCCCTTATATTTCATTGAGTGGAACCAACTATTTGTTCAGGGGCGTAGTGACCGGTGTTCGGCGTGTTCGAATAACACTGGACCGGGCCCCATAGGGGCCCGGCCCGGGCTTGGGACGACTATACTATTTTTTCTTGCAGAATAAATCCTTCATTTTGTACTAAAACAACTTATCTTCGAAACTCTAGTTAAAATGATCAATTCATATCAGAAATATGATTGTTATTACAATTTACCACTTCGCACACAAATGAAAACGTTGAATCAACAATTCCTTATTTATATTTATATTCTTCTAGTGAAAATTGCTATCCCCGTAATCAATTTTGCGGCCTGGACAAATCGTACCGAACTCTTTGCAAGAAGCGTGTCGGCATTCTGTTTAGGGGATAATTACATTACATTAACGTCACCAGATGATCGCTCTATTGGGGCGGCTTCTTTTTGAGCGGCTTCTTTGATGTAGGATTCTTCATGTACATAGGGAATTTTTTTTTGGACTAGGGGAAAAATGCAAATCATTTCACTTCTATTCCTATTCTAGAGAAATAAGTTGTGCTTGTGAGTGTGTTCAGAGTGAAAGTTATCAAAATTCTTGATTTTTTTTAGTGTTTTTGAATTTCTAGACTCTAAGTGTTATTGAAGGTGAGGTCTATTATTCATCACGTGGCTGATTTTTTCGTTAGGCGCCTCTTTTAATATGAAAAATGCAGGTCAGTCTTTGGGGATTGCTGATAGAGTTGAAAACTAAGTGAACTGTGAATTGTATCGTCGAGTTATCAGATTATTATTTTCAAATAATTTTCGGTATATAATCAAGGATAAATGTTCGAATTAGTAATTGGTCACTAACACTTCTTTATAAACCAAAAATAATTAAAAAAAAATAGCTCGACGATATAATTCACAAGAAATATTGCTAGAATTATTTTCAATTATTTCTATAGAAAATGAAGTTGCCCGAACATTAAGTATAGCTAATATTGTGACAAATTTTGCAAATTAGAGAGCCCGCAAAAAAAAGTTTTGATTGCGCTTCGTTTTTATCCCTTTTTTGTGTTTATTATATTAATATTATATTTATATGTTAATATGGTTCTAATATTATTTTTTTTTGTTTTCATTTTGTTTATAGTTGTTATTTGTTGTGGTTGTTATTTTGTTAGTTGGTTATATTTATATGTGGAAGGTACCCCCACGTACTTTGTATTGTCACTATTCTAATATAAGTGACAAAGAAAATGTGGTTTTATTTTGTCCTCATCTAATTTTTTTAATTATGTAACCAGCAGGCAGCGCTGCTATAAAGGGTAGGGGCCCGGAAAATATCTTGAACACAGGCCCGTGGTGGCGTTACTACGCCACTGTATTTGTTCGAAAGTTTTCGCATCTTTGAATAGTTTATTTGTATTATTGGGGAGTTTCAGGTAATCTTGTCAAGTGGCAAATGATCTATAGTCGTAAAAAGTAGAATCACTTAGTTGAGCAGAACTTTTTACATACTACCTCCACCTATATTTCAATAAATAAGCTAAATGGAGAATGATGTCGGCCGTTAACCTGAATTATTTTCCATTCTTTCCTGATCCTGTTCCTCTACCACAATCTGAATCAACAATCTCTTAGCCATAACTCTTCCTGACATGGGTTTCGTTGAAATAGGTATAATAAATCAATTCGAGGTTTTGTTTGTTTTTCATTATACATGAAGAACATTAATTTTTTGTGTTGTAAGAAGCAATTTTGTATGAGCCCTTCTCTCAGAAATTTATTAAGTTATATGAGTCGTGTTTTTCTTCTCGCTAGAATTAGTAGACACAAATTTGGGAGGGAAATTCGATTAATTATGCTATCGTTTGCTATGGGGGAAATAATAGTGAAATAATGGCAGCGTAGTACACCCATCATAATTTTATTGATTCAAAACTTACAATATCGTTTCGATTAGACTGAAATGAAGATTTCCTAAATTGAAAGTTAAATAGCCTAAGCAAACCTATTGATATTTTAGTTGTTTTGAATTCGGTTAACCTTGCAGGGTGGGGCAAAAACTAGTGCCAATATAGAATTTTTGATTTTTATCTACGTTTATCTCTGTGTTCAGCCATAATACCCATTAATCATGAGGGAGTAATGAGAGCATATTCTGGGAGGATTCTGCATTTCCAAAAACTTTATAGGTTTTCACTCCCAGTCTCTGAAACAGAAATAATTAACAAACTTTTAATTCAGATGAAGTGCTCCTGCGAGAATCTTTGCACTTATTTGTCAGGAGCAAATTTGCCCTGAAAAAATTGTTGCCAAACAGTAAAACCGAAAAAAGGAGATAAATGAAAAGGACAAAGTAAAGTTTCGGTGTCTATATCAGACACCTTCTTCAGACAAACTTGTGAAATCTTCAGAATTGTGTGTTTTCTCATTTGCAATCTAATTGACATTGCCTACTGAAAGTATCCATGTCCTTAAGGTGTCAATCACTATACATATAGCTTTTACCCTATAAACACAAACTTTGAATAATTTACTTGATGACATAATTCAATCGAGGGTGAATATCTAGTTTACCGCCCATTAGATTTTCAAAATATTTGGCACATCGTTTCCTTATGATGTTGTGATGCCACAGTTTCAATTTGAGCATTGGCAAATCAATATTTCCCGGGAAATCGAAAAATAATATCTATAAATCGTTCATAATTCAGGTGTAAAATTTTTTCTTAGTGGAAAATGAGTGTTTTTTGGGTGATCCTACTCTAAAAAATACTTGGCACTGTTCCTATCTTAGCTAACCTAACCTAACCTAACCTGACCAAACCTACATATAAGTAGTTGCTACTGTTCTTATCTTAGCTAAAGCTAGGTTACATAAGGTTAGGTTAGGTTAGCTAAGATAGGAACAGTGCCAAGTATTTTTGAGAGTGTGAATCACAAAAAAAACTCATTTTTTACTAAAAAAAAATTTTACACCTGAATTATGAACGAATTATATATATTATTTTTCGATTTTCTCGGGAAATATTGATTTGCCAGTGCTCAAATTGAAACTGTGGCATCACAACATCATAAAGAAACAATATCCCAAATATTTTAAAAATCGGTAACTGGGCGTTAAACTAGATATTTACCCAATCGAGATTTGCAAGTTTTTGTTTGATTGAATTTCAGAATCCGCAAGTTTCTCTGTCCCACCCTGTATATCTGATCAAAAGAAACTCATTCAAATTCATTCGGCAGTGATTTATTTCATATAGAATATGAGGAATTGATATATTACATAGGTATTCCATATTTTCATAACAATTTCTCCAAAATGTCAGCACTGTGTGAAATTTTGAAACTTGAGATTCGTCTACCCAGGTAAGTTTGAGATTGTTTATGTTCCGTGAATGAAAGTCTTCAAATATCTGATTCTAATGGCCTCAGCATCACTTCGTGAACCTGAAAACAGAGAAACCACAATGAAACAAATGTAACTGAGACATTTTAAGTAATTGATCAGCAGTAGGCACCACTCTTGAATCCACAAGAGCATATTTTTCGAATTTTTCTGATTTTTTTTCGAAGAAAAGGTAAAGAGTTAAGTTCCTCAGGCTGTTTGTAGAGAGCTGTTTCGAGCTTTGACTCTCATCAGTGCAGAGAGACAACTCTGAATAATATGGCGTACCTACTCAAGAATTGAAAAATCAAGGATATGATACGAAATAATCTAGCATTGAATATAAATAGAGCCATCCTGATGTAAGAATCCTCACGAACACCCCCTTTTATTATGTAGAAACAAGTCGTTGATTTCGTGATCATAGAGTACATTAATGGTGGTATTCTGCTTTCATCTGTAAGTCAGTCTGTAACTTTTCATAAGCTTACAGAAAAATTGCAATTCTGGACCCCTTCAAGGGATTTGTAGCTCACAGAAATCGTTAAATATTTACGAGTACTTGACGGGTGATATGAAGCATTATCGAATGACATATTGTTAGGTTACGTTGAATGGTTTGTTTATTTTAGGACGAACACCAACGTTAAGTCGGCCCCGTGTCGCAGCGGTAGCGCATTGGCCTGGGATGCCAGGGGTCCCGGGTTCGAATCCCGGCAAGGACATGGACGTTGTGAAAAGTCTTGGTGGTGGTGTGGCGTCTTCACATCGCAAAGAAATCTATAAACTACGGATCCTGGGTACATAGCCAGAGTTGCTGAGCCCATATGTGTTAGAATAAAAAAAAAAAAAAACACCAACGTTTTAATATAAGAAATTCATGATGAATAAATATAATATGACATCGTTTATTGGATTGTTATCGAAAGAAAATAATAACAGGTAAAACATAATTCAATAATATACATGACCTGAAAATCATTCTTCTTTAAAGTAGGAACTTTATGAGAATTGGAAGGAAAAGGTTGCGTGATCAAATGAATCCATTTGAAATGCCGGATGCCCAAAAAATGTTCAGATTGAAGAATGCCGAATACCCAGTTCGTGTAAGATTGAACAACCAGTATACTATAAACTTAATAAATGCTCTACAGCAATTTTAACCAAGAAATTTTTTCTTTCCTGTTCTCAATGTATTAGATAAAAAAAACAATTGCAAACTACATACATTCAGATAAATGTATTTTCAAACTCAAAACAAAACCATTTACTCATAATACATAAAAGTTTCATGATCAAGTCTTACGATTGAAGGTTATGTTTTTCGATGAGTAGTTCAAAAGTGACACTTTAAATGAGAAAGTTACAGGAACCATTCCAGAATTGCATTATTTATGGATCTATTAGTCAGCCAGTTACAGATCAATCGTACGCTACAGTATCGTAACTTACAGATGAAAAGCAGAACACCACCATATTGTATAAGTCACTGATTATACATACATATTATATAACAAGCCTGAGTGTCGCTTCTGTACAACCTGACCTGTGATCAAGTCATCAGTTGTAGGTATATCTCTGCACTGATGAGAGCTGAAAGTTCGAAGCAGATGTCTGCAGATTTGATATTTAATGATGTTTAGTTTACCAACGAATATCATTCTCTTCTCTTGTTAAGACTGCTAAAGGAAGAATTTTCGTAACACATTAAATTCGAAAATTTGATCCTGACCTGATTGATGTAAAGCAAAGTAAAGTAACGCTTGATACATAAGCACATTGTGTAACGCCAGCTAAATTACTGTACCTGAACATGCGGTGGAGTTGACAGGGCATAAATTACAGCGTAGCTAACGTCTTCGGGGTTGAGAGCGGCATTTTCGAATGCAGCATCGTTAATTTCCGTACCAGAAGCATTGAATATTTCTGTTGATCTCACTAGTCCTGGGCTTATACTCTGAAATTGAAATTATCTATGAAGATTGCTCGGTTCGATCAATTTCACATCTCCTATGCAGATTCCTGTTTCTTGTTAGAAACTAACTATCTTGTAGGATGAAAAATGATTAATTATTGAACGGGATATTTCGTGCAGTATTTGAAGTTTTACATGGAATTCAATCTGAAGCTAAACCCTATCGGGAAATTCAGATTAAGCGATTAATTCCCTGAAATTTTGATTAAAAAATTTATTTTGATTATCCATACTACCTAAAACTTTTCAACTTTCTGTAAAAGTACTACTCTGACAAGAAAGTATCCAGAAATTTTAAATAAAACGTAAACAAATCAAACTTCTTCCATATTTATTGAATCTCCTTCAAAATATGCCTATTCCACTTTGTGTATTGAATTTTTAGGTGATTTTGTTTAATTCCTTGTCAGATTGATACGCAATGTTGTCAATATTGCATAGAGTTCTCTGATAACTCGCAAGCTCGTCGCACGAGGCCGGGTACATTCGGCAACGTTGACTTTATTTTACGCTATGACCTTAGACAAAGGTCTAAGGTTATGACAGTAAATACTGCCAACTTCAGATAAATAAACAAACGCCTACAATGCGCTCAAACTTTCGTGAACGGGCTGTACGTTTTTTTTCAAAAATGAAACATTTTTATAGGCGTTTTCAGGGATGGCCTTCATCTCCTTCTGCGAATTTTCTTTTATAGCTTTATGGAGTCAAATCTGGTTGACCGGAGAGGAAATTTCAGTCTGAAGAAAAGAAAAAAGTCACATGTAGCTAGATCAGATGGATAAGGTGGCTGGTAGATAGAATTTTTCACGAGAGATGTTGAGATCATGAGCTATCTCTCTAAGACTGGTATGACGATTTTTGAACATAATTTCCTTGTTTTTTGGACGTTATCATTGGTTGAAGCAGTCGACCGTAGTTTTGAATGAGGCATATCTTCGACGATCTCCCCACCGTTTTTGAAGACTTTTTACCATTCGTACACTTGGGTTTTCGATGAAACAGAGTCTCCATAAGCACCTAGAATAACTTGCAGAAAATTTGAATTATACGAAATTTCACCCAAATATAAAATGCAGACCGACTTATAATAATCATACTCCTGGTAAAACAAAAATGCAACGAAAATTTCGAATATCTTTTCAGAGCGCTTGTTTTACTTAAACGAGTGATATATCGTTTTGCCCAAAGATTATACAGTATAAAGATCGGAAACGACACGACTACAGTTTATGAGCGCCATCTCTGGGTCAAATGTAAACTAATGTCACTATAGAAGGGTTAAAATTCTGGTTCTATGATTATAAGTTCCGAAATCAGTATACATGGGAAATGTCATTGATATAAAAAAGTGCCAATCAATTCGTTTGCACAAATATTATTTCACTTCGAACGGCTTTTGCCGTTAGTGTCGTCTCGAAAAAAGTGGAAAAAAAAATAGTTTGTAACCTTCAGTAATGCAGATTACGAACGAGATAGTGAAACTGGATGATCAACTGGTGTTTTATGGATGTATGCAGGTAAAGCTATATCTTGGCTTGATCAACGTCAAACATCTGTTGCTATTTCCACGATACAGGCAGAAATAGTGGCTGATATGAAGCTGCACGGAAAATGAAATGGTTTAAGTGACTATTCAGGAAAAGTTTTCCGTCAATTCGAACAGTGATGGTGGACAACGAAGCTGCAATTGAACTGAGCCAGAAACTGGAAATCCACAGACGCACTAAGTATATTCATATTCAATCCATGTATAAATCTTACAATAATACCCTAATATTTCTGTAATATCTTCTATAAATGCATAATAAAAATATTACATATGAAATACTGAATTTTACTGAAAAATTTGGATTTAAAATATCCCTGAAAGGAATACGAATTTCGCATCAATTCTTATTACAGTTTTCTTTATATGACTTCAAATCCAAATTACAGATTTTATATGAAAATTGATCTTCAGTGCCATCTCTGGGTCAAATGTAAACTAAAAAATGTAGTCGTTTCTTAGTACTAGGAATGTAGGGCCGTTTCCTATCTTTCTATACTCTATAATCTGTGGTTTTGCCCAAATATCTGTAATTCTAAAATTTTGCACCGCTCACACGTTAAAATATTCCGACTATTACTCCAGAGAACTAGTTTATTAAATTACTAATAACTACTCACGGTTACTTTGATTTTATATCCTTCCCTAAGTAATTCAACCCTCAATGATTCTGTTACTGCTGTGACAGCGTATTTAGAGGCAGGATATACGTTTTCTCCGACATAACCTATCGGCCTATGACCGGCAACGCTGTTTATATGAATTATATGACCATTTATCTTATGCCTCTTCATGCTCGCCACTGCTTCCTTCGTGGATGTACAGAGAGCTGTCCAAATACAAAATATGCAATATATCAATGACATCCCTCATGTTCCAAGTCTGTGCAAACAAGTGTTCGTCTTTTATAACGTCAAATAGGGTTTATCAAACAGAAATAAGGATATACACTCACCAGCAAAATAATCGATGAAGTTTGTTGTTTTATAAATGTTATTTCAAGTCCGATTCGATTTAAATTGTTTTCAATTGTAGATAGGTTCATAAGGAATCAAACACCAGTTTCATTTTATACAAGGTGAAACAAAATCTGGTTTTTTACCCTAACTTTAGAACCACCCCTGGTGAGACGATTTCGTGCAAATGTATGATAATGCCCGGCTAGGATTGTCAGGGAGTATTTCGCAGAGGTTGATATCCACGAATTCAATTGGCCTGCTCTGAGCCCAGATTTGAAACCAATTGAGCATGTTTGGATGCTCTTGGTAGGAAAATTCGATCTAGCCCACAAACTCGTGAAAATTTGTAGCATCTAAGTGATGCTCCAATTATTAATCTAATTGATTCAAAACCTTATTGAGTACATGCCAAGACGAATTACACCTATTTTTCGCGCATGGGCGGAAAACACGTTTATTTTCATTGAGTCAGAATTTCAGGTTTAATTTGTTGAAGTACTGTTAGAATCTTATGAAAACCCTGTATCGTTAACAAAAATTGAGCTATTGTTGAAAATGAAGAACGAAATTGTTGATAAAAGATGTGCCTTGATGATGAAATAAAAGAACCCACGGTGGAACAACTGGAACATACCAGGGTTCGTTCTGAATTTGGGGTAAAAAACAGATTTTGTTTCACCCTGTATAAAATAAAGTACGCCAAGTTTTCATGAAATTCAAAACTGGTGATTGATGAAAAAAATTCATTCAAATTGGACTTGAAATAAAATATTTATGAATTGAAAAACTTTGATTGATTATTTTGCCGGTAAGTGAATTATATTATTTTAGATAGGTATGTATGTATTATTTTCGGCCGAATTGCATAACATTTTTTTACGATACAGTACAACCTTAATATAACGAACCTCAATATAACGACTTCCTCGATTTAACGAATTTTTCATAATCCCCTTGAATCGTCCATAAGAGTCAATGTAAAACTTACCTCTACATTACGAAAACTTTTTACGAACAACCTCTTTATAACGAATTTTCAACTACCTAAAAGAGTGTGAATACCTCTACTTAACGAATTTCGTCAACTCAAAACCTCTATATAACGTTTTCACCAATAACCCTTAATCCAGGTATGTGATTCAGCTGCGACAGGTTTCGACGCGTATTAAGTAAAATGCGAAGTTAGTTGATGGAAAGTAATCAGTGCTGCTCCTCACTTTTTTGCAATGGCGCTCAGAAACGTAAAAGGCGTTCCTTATCTGTCGCAGAGGAGCGAAGCATTATTAATTATTTTGACAAAAATCCTTCTACAAAAAAATTAGACATAGCTTAATAAGTTCGGGATTCCCGCATGCTCATTGGCTACAATTTTAAAATCTAAAGATAAGTTTTCCGTAGAAATTGGTGTGCCTTCAACCATCAGAAAATTGAAAACGTGGGAAACAAACTACAATTTATGACAATTGTTGATTTTTCACCTCTTTTTATTTTGTTCTGCGGATTTTTGAAAAGAAAAAGAATATGTTACCTACTCACTTTATTGTTTTGAAAAAGAAAATATAAAATGAATGAGTAATTTGATAAAAATGAGTTTTCATTTATGAGCAAAATTAGTTCGCTATAACAAGATGAGTATGAAATGTCGAGGTGAATAAAACCTCGGTATAACAAATTTTGGACCAACCTCACCTCAATATAACAAACCTCAGTTTTACGAATTACTTGATATAACGAATATTTACTGGTTCCCTTGCGATTTGTTATATCGAGGTTCCACTGTATATAGTTTATTACCTATTACATTAATTTCGAATGTTTTCCTCCATTTTTCAACATCACCATCACTCAGTGTTGTGTTCTCGAAAACTCCAGCATTATTCACTAATATACTGATCGGTCCATACGTTTCTTCTATGTGTTTGAATGCATCTGATATTTCTTGTGTTTGTGTTACATCTACTTTCAAACCATAAAGAACACCTTTCTTATCCTTCAATTTATCTGCTAATGCGTGTATACGATCAACTCTTCTTGCTAGGCCTATAACCTGTTGAGTGAACGGGAATCGATATCAATTTTCACTTTCTCAAACTGTTTAATATGAAGTAAGTATTGGGAGGTACGAACACTTATGCGTTTCATAATATTTTGCATGATCAAAATTTCTCAACAACAAATAAACAATCTTGAAATGTGATATCTGAGTTTCATAATACAGTGGAACCTCCCTATAACGAACGTCTGCATAACGAAATTCGTACAAGACATTGCACGAAATATTCAAAGAATACCACTCTTATATTGGGTATTGGTATGAAGATATAAGGGTGGGTTTTTTCCGAACTTTTTCCGGACATACGTAATAAATCCCGACCTTAAACGAAATCTTTACGGCGGGCAGAGAGATCCTTCTGAAACAGTTTTAAATACACCCCTGGCTGTTTGGTTTCAATCTAACCATCACGCTAGTGTGGAAAGTTGTGCGAAAATGTCTAAAAGCAAGTGCTTAAGTTTGAATGAAAAACTTAAATTTATCAGTGAAGTCGACCGCGACATTGCCGACTATAGAAACTAATTTTCTGTATAACGAATTTTCTTTATAATTTTTTTTTGCAGATTTAATGCTTTTGTTATAGGGAATTCCACTGTTTATTTATTCCGGATATTTCGTTTTAAAAATATACGCAGAGTAACTGCTACGAAGCCGATGTTCTTAAAATTTTCCAAAATTCATAACATTCAAAGTTTCCACTGTAAATTTTCAAAATCATCAAATATTCTGTTTATATCTTAAAAAATATCAAGTTCAACAGATAGAACAATAAACTTCGCCAAATCTGTAAAAATGCCTGATTACATTTTTTCCTGTGATAAGAGAAAGATGTGGTTGAAACACACGTATCAAATTTCACAGTGAATTTTATGTTGAGTTATTGACAACGCCAACAAACCAGCAATTATGTCAAATGTATGTCTTATGCAAAATAAGAATATATATTAACCAAGAAATACTACTCAATTTATAATGCGGTAGACGGAAAAATCTTGTAATCAACTAGAATATCAATCCAGCTATCAATAAACTAGTCGATTAAATAACTTATATCTTGTGCTATTTTTGGAAGTTACCAAGCTCATAATAAACTCCTATTAATACTATTTTAGTAAGTAATATAAAACAATTACTTCCAACTATACAGGGTGTCTTTAAACAAATGCGACTGACTTTGGGAGATGGTTCCTCGATGAAAATAACTAGGGGTAGTTCATATAATTTTTTTTTCGAAATCCACCCCCCACCCAAGATACAGCCTTTGGAAGGTGATGACGAGTTGACAGTTTTAAATTTTTTTATGGCTTCTTAAAAACACTGAGTCATAAAACTATAACTTATTTAAAGCACTAGGTGTATGTTACTGACACTAATTTTTTAGATCGCATAACTTTAATATTAGGGGTTGAAAATAACAACCCCCAAATGTTTCCGTGAGAAACATTTTCGACAAATAAAATTCTCCTATGGTTTTCCATTCAATTCTGGAGAAAAAAAGTCTTCTGCAAAATTTCGATACAGACGATACTCTTCTCGGATAAATAAAAACTTGTTGTGATCACTGTTCATTCCATTTCATCGTATAAGTGTTCCATACAAGGAATATTCTATTCATCGAGGAATCATCTCCCCAAATCCCTCGCATTTGTTCACAGACACCCTGTAAGTGATGTTAATTATGTTTCTTTCATTACAATCATAATCAAAATTTTTCTATTGAAGATGAACTGTGAACAATTTTGTAAGGATATAACCGTAAGTAATATCATGAGGGCATCTAATTTTTCCGAAAAGAATCGAAAAAACACGTTGCCAAGTAATATTTTGACAAGAAGCATGAGTGCTGGTGGCAACAAAAATCCGAGTCGAAGACGAGGATTTTGGCACCCGCACGAATGCTTTTTTCAAAAATATTACTTTGCAATGTGTTTTTTCGATTTTTTTCACAGGAAAAATTAGATGCCCGAATGGTATTTGACAAGACTATTTCAGGAGAGACAAATTATTCTGCATGCGTTAAGTTTAGGTATTGATTTGACAATAACTGTCAAGTTTTGCCGCGGGTAATCGCGAATAAACTGCAGACAGGTCCTGCCAAACAGTTTTTCCACCTAGAAATCATTTGTAATTCAAAAATGCGCGTTTCTGATTGGTGCAAATTACGATGAGAGAAATAGTCATCACAATTCGAAAAATGTATGAATGAAATACCATAAAAGTTGTGAACAATTCCACACTAATTACTTTATAGTAGCTTCGATAATGAACCTGACCTTCAACTATCATGAATGAAATCGAAACTGAATAGTTCCACGCTTAACTATACTGACCTTGACCCCCTGCTCTACCAAGTGTTCGGCAATAGAAGCACCTATGCCGGCACTGGCCCCTGTAACCACAGCTACCGATCCAATCCATCTATCCATTGAAGGTGCCATCATAATCACGACAAACCATGAAAAGAACACAACGAACCACTCTATTTCACCCAATTCACAGTGTGACCGATATTCTGTAACATAATAGGAGCCTATTTACCCAATAAACACAAGTCTCACTTTACTGATATTGTCATTACAATAGCGATCGTCGTCTCAAGGCCTACTCGACGGTCGAATGAGGTTACAAGACGGGAAGAATTGTGATTTACCTAAATATATTTGGTCGGTGTTTTCCTTGAATCTGCTGATAAAGACGAAAGTTATTCGAAAGGTGCAGGAGTGGACTCGCCGAAAAAATCAAGCAGCAGAAATTTTTATGATATTGATACGGAGGGATTTTATAAGAAGTGGAGAGTTCTTTGTAGCCTGTATGAAAAAAATTTTTTCCGTCGACTGGTAAACTGAGCTGAGTTTAACATTCACGAAATTGATGAATAATGACCCATTTTGTTGCTTGATTTCTTCTATACTGATCCACAACTGCTAGGGATCCCTTATGAACTTCTCTTTATTTGTATTTTTTTCAAGTTATCTCGTGAATATCTGTACATTATATGTTCTCTAAGGAAAAAGTAAGATGTTTTGAGTTGATTATATCAAAGTCTTCCTCACTTCATCGGCTGTTGTTCACAAATTCGACTATTATCTGTAGGCTGTTACAGGTGGAGTGAAAAGCAATGAGATATTTGTTATTAAATCTGTTTTTTTCTCTAGTTCAAACACATAAGGTGACAATAATTGAAGAAATGAGAACAATATCAGCTTATCAGTTATGCCGAGAAGACGTTTGGCTCCTGTGCAACTGGACCAAATCATACGGTGGATACAGGAAGGTTTGTCCCAGCGAGAAGTGTCCCGGCGGTTGAATGTTTCGCAAAGTGTCGTGAGTCGGGCTTGGAATAGATTCATCCAAAACGACTCAGCAGTACAACAGCTGCCCAAGATCGTCTTTTGTTCCTCAATGCGGTTCAATAGATCACTGAGAGTTGCAACAGGAGATCTGATTTCGAGCCAGACTGTAAGACGACGACTACATGTTCGTGGTTTGAGAGCACGTAGGAGGGTACAACATCCCCGTTTGAATAGGAAACACCGGGTTCATCGACGGCAATGGGCTGAGGAGCACCTAAATTTTACACTTGAAGATTGGAGCCGATGTTTATTTACGGATGAGTCTAGATTTCGTTTGGTCAACTCCGATGGACGTATTCTTGCTTGGAGGGAAAGAGGTCGAAGGTATTCAGAACAGTTTATGGTACCCACAACAGCTTTTGGCAGAGATTCTACGTATATGTGTATGGGGAGACATTTGTTCGAACCAACGCACAGAGTTGGTTGTTCTGCAGAACACCACCATGACCAGCCAGAGATATCACGATATGATTATTGAACCCATAAGTGCTCCGTTTGCGGCTGCCGTAGGCAAGAATTTCATTTTAATTGACGATAATGCCTGTCCACACCGTAGTCGTTTGGTTAATGAAGCGCTAAAAACTCATGCTATTGATAGGATGGACTGGCCAGCTCGCTCTACAGACATGAATTGTATCGAACATGTCTGGTCTGAGATGTCTAGACAATTGTCAACCTTAGAACAACCGATCAATAACCTGGAGGACCTTTCTAACGCTTTACGGGATATTTGGACGAATTCGCCCCAACATTTTATAAATCGTTTGATCGAAAGTATGCCTCGTAGGGTAGAATGCTTGAGACGAGCTCGTGGAGGACCAGCTAGGTACTAGCTTAACCGAAACTTCAGCCTTCTTGTGGCTTCATCATCAAATTTTATGTTATTCAAACACAGAATTTTGAGTGATCCTAATAAAGTCTTTTTTTCTTTCCAGCTTTCCATTTTTTCATTTTTTTCTCAAGTGAATCGTATTATCAACTGAAAATACTCTGATATCTGACTAAATCTATAATCTTAGAGCGAATATTTCAGAAATAAATTTAGAACAAGTAAGTGATCCCTATCAATTGTTGAGCAGTGTATTTCAATGTGTTATTTTGATGGGCAACCGATCATAAAGTATTCAGAAGCAATACGAGTAATGTTACAACTCTACTTAAACTTTGTAACATAGACATTTATATTATGTCAAATGTACCTACATAAATTATAAATTGAGCATTGTATTCATTTCGATGATTACTATTTTCAATTTATTTATGCTTCAAATGTACATATTATGTCTTGTTCAATAACAAACGGAACATGTCAAATCATATGTTCTATATACCCTCCATCATGGTTCATACATAAATTATATCTTTTCCTTATTTCATGATTATATATATTGATGGACAAAATCTTAAGAAACACAATCCTATCTGTATATCTATGTCTCTAAATCAAGGTATACTGTCACAATACAGAAAAAATGATTGGAATATAATTAACATACATCACGCTGCAGGCCGCTGACGGTAAAAATTAGAAAATAATGTAATTCAGAAGAAACATTCAGAATTAAAATATCTTTCGAATGACACGATGTTTTTATCGAAAAAAAATTTGATCGTGCCTCTACCCTTGACGTATCAATTATTTTCTCCAACTTTTACGCATACCTATCTTGAGTTAACTTCAACTTGTACTAAATATCGTCAACAGAATAAAAAAATATTCATCCCTATTCGGGAGAAATTAGGTTGCCAAGATTAGTGAATCACCCTGTACAACAGATTGTATTTGGTGGTACCTACATATCGGTATGAAAGGGAAGAAAAACTTCGAAACATAAATATCCTCGAATTTCTTTCAATCATTAGTTGAAAAATATTAGTTAAAATTGACATTTTAATGATTTTTTTTCAAATAAATTGAATATTTCCATGAATATAGTGTCTGGTAATTTTCTCATCGAACTGGAATAACAGTTTCTTATGTCAAAATTAACCAAAACCTATAATAGATGAAATCATGATAGGAGTTCCGTGGAGCAACACTTATCTTAACAGACATTTTATTGAAGAGAAAAAATCATGAAAACTGTACGAAACTGAAATATTCTAGCATTTTTTCGCGATGTATGGTATATTGTACAAAATTGAAGTAAAATGCATTTGCCGTTATACATTTCATACATGAAGAAGGAATTCAAATCCAACTCTAGTAAAATCTCTTCTCTCCAAGTGTGTTTTCCAGTTCTTTCAAATAGGACAAAAATTTCAACAAATAAAATAAATTCACACTTACATCACAACATAAGATGTCTTCTTTTCAAGATTCCAATCTTGGCAATCTCACTATGTAACACCGACGCTCAACTGTCCTTCGTTAATCTAGATTATATAATACCCCGTCAATAATCAAGTTTATATCCCTCCTCCACTTATTGTAATTGTAATTTCATCCCTAGCTTTCTTTGACCTTGAAATTTGGTTATGACTTCGGAAATGTTCGTATTTTCCGATGAGAAGGTACACCTCCCAGAGAAGTGATGAAGTCTACATGTATATGAGTATGAGTTCAATAGGACCTAGATGAATAGGAAATAATTTATTATGCGGGGGCAAATTATTGTAACCACATCCCAACCAATTTAATAAAATTAATAGGCAGGATTCAAAGGAATTTTGTCACTAGATCTGAGTAATATTGGCACTACTGAAATTTATAAAATGTCGAAATGAATACGTGGAATGTTATTGGTTCATATATTATCTCTGGAGTACGAGAAAAGCTTGAAACAATGTCATATCAAGATCCTTCAATATACTTAGAGATCTAGCCATAAACAAAATGTTGAAACTCACTTTGTATATATGTGGATCTTACTGTGTATTCTCAGCATTTAACGCCTCAATTATCGCAGGAATACTGTATTATGTAACGAGCGAAGTGAAGTTTAGGCTTCAAGTCGTAGGGCACCAGCCCCAGTTATTCCTTTCTTCTTTATTTTTTGCAACTTTCGTATTTGTTGTATCATCAAGATATTAACGCGTGAGTAGAGCGAACGCGTTTAAATATTTCGACCATTAGTCGCTGTCTTTAATAACCTAGTTGATAAAATAACTATTAATTGGTGTAGTAAAAGTAGATTTGGTTCTCGATTGACATGGTATACCCATATTTGTTAGTTGTAATACTTTATTTCCATGGACCTTGAAATACAGGTATTGGATATTGTCATACATATTATAATAAAGAAACCACATAATTAAATAAAAGAAAAATATTAAACACATTTATACGCAAACAATTCCTTTAAACTATAAAAACAGTTATTCATAAGAAAATCTTTGAGCAATCTTCTGAAGCGAGGCAGGCTACCAACAGAAACAACTTCATCCGGTAGGGCATTGAATATTTTAGACTACTGAAGAAAAATCAATTTGAAGAATATTATTTTTATAGCTGAATATTTGAAGAAATACTTTGTATATACACAATTCTACATGTCTCCTGTGTGATTTGAAAGAAAGTAACGGATTTTCCCAGTATTTAATATACACTTTCACCTTCACAGATTCCCCAAGGATCAAACGCATGTTCCAAGCGGAAAACCGTATGGATTAGAAATATTTCCCTGGAACGTTAAAGTTCATTATACTTTCATGAACAAACGACATTTTTACTTTGTCCTCGAACTCCTTACCTCCTCCAGGACTTCACATCAAAGCCATATCCTGAGGCAAACCTACGTCTTCGACAGTTTCAATCCCTCGGAGATGGCATTCATTCCTTTTTCTGTTTCTCGTTGCTAGAAAAGAAAGGCGCTCTAGCAAGTAACGAATCTCAGCTTCCGCAGAAAGAATATCATTTTAAAAGAACGATTGTTATGGCAGCTTTTCACGATCTACCAAGCTTTATTATTTTTACTTTCTACAGGTTGACTCTTGAAGAATGAAAAATGTTTTAATTGATGTACCTTTAAGGCAAATTTCATGTTATAATAAACATGGTGTTTCTGCATTTATGCGAAAAATAAGTGTGTGATTCCCCAGATAATTTTATGAAACAAAGATAGGTCTAGAATTGCATTGTTTCCAAGAACAAGGCGTGAAGTTTAACTTGAAAAAATTTAAGAGAAGCCCTGAGCAGAAGCTTTTAAGCGCTTGTTCTTAGGTGGAGCAATAAGACTATGACTGCAAAATTTTATATGGGATTTGAGATTGATACCAAATAAACATACATAACTTCCTTTTTTTGAGACTTAATAAAACGCATTGTATGAATCAGAAATTTTTATTCGTTTTTTATAATATAGGCACATACATAAAGTTTTGTTTTACCCAGTTTAGAAGATAAAATCAGGTAGGTGACGTCCCCCATTCTTCATACACTGAGTAAACCGATTTCTGGCGTTTGTCATGACTCCAGCCAGTATAGCAGGCGTTATGTTGGCAATTTCTTCTTGGACGTGGAAAAAAAATTCCTGTAACATGTTTACATACCGGTCCGAATTCACTGTTACTGTTACTTCATTTTCCTCAAAGAATCAGGGACCAATAATTCCACTTGAGGAAATTGCACACCATACTTTAGATGAATGCAAAAGCCTTTGATGCAATTGTCGATTTGACCCCTTGTGACTTTTTTCTATGGGATTTTTTGAAATCTCGTGTTTATGTGAACCGTCCGAGGACCCTGTTCTTTGTACATTAATGAAACTTCCTACAGAAGTGGACATACATCATGGAATCATAGTTTGAAAAACTCAGGGTGGTCCCAAAGTCACTAAGAAAGTTACATTCAGTTACTTATACAGCTTCATGGAACAGCCTGTATAACGAACCTTAACGTGGTGGGCGGTGTTTGGATATCTGTGGTATCTTGTTATTCAGAACCCAAAGTATCATGATGAAATTCTGAAAATTAGAAGAATTATCATCAAAATTTAAAGATTCATTTTCCCGTAGCTGCAATTTTGGAACGCCCTATAGAACAAACCGGATGTAAGGCCTTCGTGAAACTCTGATATATTGTTCTTGAGGTTGGTATAAATATAATATGTAGAAATGGGGAAAATTCACTGGACCCACTTTTTCTAAGTAAGTGTGCGGGGTCCTTTATAAAGAATAATGTCACTACTTTTTCTTGCAGAATTAGCTCCTGAATTTTGTGGCATTTATTCGCTGACACCCTGTATACAACATTTATATTCTTATGATCGTGTATCTTCCGCCATACGAACTATCTATATTCCTTGCGATACCTAGCTCCTAATTTCCACACAAAAGGAATTCCTTTAACAAGGCAACACATTTTTCTCGCCTCCTACGCCTTCCACCCCCTCAAAACTCACATCAAAGTCTTATCCTGCGGCAGAGCAAGGTCTTCGACAGTCCCAATCCCTTCGAGACGACATTCATTCCTCCTCCTGTCCCCTAGCTGCCGACATATGAGCCCTTGAAGACGCTCCAGCAGGTAAGGAATCCGCACCTCCGCGAATAGGATTATGTTAAATATATCAACGTCCCTAGTCTTTTAATTAAACTGAGCCATAATGTATCCTATTAGTTTCGTAGTGAGTCGCAGAGGGCACCCTTTTCCTTCCCTAATTGCGTATCAAGGTGGAACAAGGCTCCATATCTGCCGAATAAGGCTTAAATAATATCTGACTAAGTGAATTTTCGACGAATAGAAATATTTGCATCATTACAAGTAGATAATTGATTACGAATCGATGTGATTCTAGTTATTGTTTTCGACAGTATTTCATTTTGGTTTCCAGTGACTCACAATCTTAGAATTGATAATTTAAAATTATGGCAGTATTTGTCAATGATTAATTCTTGTTTTGCCAGGACATAAATATGGTGATTCATGGGGTATATTGACATAAAAACAAGAATATGTAACTTTAGATTAGTAATCCAGACGGTTTGTTTGGATTAGGTTCAGTTAGAAAGGTAATTCGTTCTGATTTCATTTCATTTTCCCGACAATATTTCATCTTAATTTCCAGTGATTCCTTCATTTAATCTCGAAAGAGAACTCGAGTATTATAATTTGAAATGAAGGCAATTTGAAAAAATTTAAGAAAAACCCTGAGTAGGAGCTTTTGAGCGCTCGTTCTTTCCTAGAACAATGAGACCTGAAAATTTTATAAGGCACTTGAGATTGATACCAAATATATAAATGCAGAATCTCAGCACAATCATAAATAATATTCTGGAAATTATTCAAAAAATGAAATACATAAAAAATTAATAATCAAAAGAATAAATTCAATGGTTCTAATGATGCGATCTTCTTGAAATCTTGCATGAACATTCAGTATATTAGTAGTAATTCACAAAATAACAGAAACAGAATGTAAGAAAATAAGAAATATTGTCAAATACAATTAGGTCCGGTAAGGTTTTCGAGATACAGGGTGTTGAATGCAAATAATGCCATATTTCTATTCAACCAGAGAAACGATACGCTACTGCTTTTTTCAAAATAAAAATAATTTTCGTAATTTTCCACTAGATTCCAACAAAAATGGCCTCCTGACTTTAACACATGAGCTCAGAATAACGATAACAACAAAAACAGTTTTTCGAAATTTCTCGACTATTTGGTAATCAAGTAGTCACGACTCACGAGAATGAAAAACTACAGAATGCCTAAGCTTATGATACCTTTTTGGAATCTGCAATAACTGAGCAAGATTTTAGGATGATGTCTACCAGGGGCGTCCTACATTTTGTTTGAACTGTAGCTCATCAAACTTGAAGAAAATTTCATTTAGTTTTCAATTTTTCTTTGTAATTCACGAGTTTCTAACTTTTTACACTGGTTTGATGAATTTAAGTCTTTGTTTCCGATAGCTGAACTATCTCATGTAAAATTAAAAAAAACCATATCGAAATACCTCTCCATTTGTAGAAATGGCACTAGAAAAACTAATCGCACTTTGAAATTTTCTAAAAATAAGAAAACCATGAATATCTCGGAAACCGTCGAATTTTCATTAAGGTCAAAATTTAGAATAAGTTAGATCACGACAGTGTCTATCTATAGTTGCAGGCTTATCCATTGTTTTCAGGACACCCTGTATATTTTTTCGCACAAAAATCGCATAATACATCAATTATTACAAAAAGGTGGTGCTATAGGATCAAAAGGAATATTTTTATGCGATGTCCGTAAATCTGAACTTGGAATTTCATCTTATTTGGAGTAAATTATGAAGAATATTGACTTGTAATTTTGACATTCAAATGAATTTTTCATGCTTCTGTGTACACTATAGCCACGAAATTCTGCATGAGGCTTATTATGAGCATCTTGCATGTGGCCGAAACATTTCATTTCGATTGGTTTCGTGTTTTATGAGAGATTGAGGAATACAAATTTTGAATGGCCATATTTTATGGAACACCCTCAACGATTTGGCTGGTCAACGAACGTAACTGAGCCATTTGGGATCCGAACTCATCCTGAAAATTTCAATTCTCTTGGACAATTGGACAATTATTGTGCTTACGAATGGCCCCACGGATAGAATTGAATTTGACCACGCATTCGTCATCAGGGAGTCTGACCTTGTCGTTTGAGACTGTTTTCGGCTAAAAATTCGAGAATTACAGACATTTGGGTAAAACGATATAGCACTCGTTTAAGTAGAACGAGCGCTCAAAAATGGAAATCCTTGAAATTTTAATGCAACCTAAATATTAAAATCCTTCTGCATGAAAAATTCCAACTACATTTTCATCCAACAAACAAAACAAAAATTTTGAGTATAACAGCCCTTTTCAAGAATTCATATATAAATGAAAGTATCCTCCCCAATTAATGTACCTTTTTCGTGCTATCACTGCTATCAGCATCTTAGATATAAAAAACTCGGAACCGTCCTCAACAGAAGGGAAAACTCATTATTTCAACTTCCAATCTGATCCCTGAAATAATCGGATTCATGAATTCCAAGTTCTAGAGCCAAGCAGCTAGCAATCATTCACTCAGCTACCCTTTTCAGTTGACAAACCTCATATCAAAAACACTGCTTCGTAAAAGGAGGCCATAGCAGAAAGGGTCCCATCCAATTTTTGCATCTAAATCGGCAAGAATAAATTGGAAATTATCTCGGAAACTCAATGATACACAATATGGATTAACGACTGAATAAAAATGAAATTTTAATGAGTTTCTGGAGATTTTCAATCTCCGTCTCGTAAACTTTCATAAACACCAATTTATATTCTGGGAAGACAATACCTTTGAGTTTGAGTCGTTCGGGTAATCATAATGTCAATTTCTTATTTGAACGAATGCAATCGTGTTGCTCTTGCTCTAAACCAGCATCGAGTTTTTACATCAAATGAGAGAATCAATCCGTGCCTTTTAGAATATGATGATAGATAGATAGATTTATTTATTCTCATAAACATATACATTATGTGAAGAGATAACGTCAAATAAAACAAAAGTACAAAATTTTAACCTGCAAGTAAATATAGAGCGCTCAGATCAAGATGAAAGGAACTCCTGAATGCTGTAGGGTTCTCTTTCTATTAGAAATTGTATCAAGTTAGATTTGAAGAACTTGAAATTTTTTATGGTTTGGATAACCTTAGGAATTCTATTGAAAAGGGTAATACAGATATACTCTGCATTTTACTCAGTTAGCGTTAAATTATTTATTGGATAATGCAAAGGGAACATGCGCCTGTTTCTATTTATGTTCTCATATTGACTAAAATAAATCTTTCTATTTTTATAAAAATAATAAGAGACACCTGTAGATGAAAAGGCCAGTAAGTGTGTAGTGATAGTGACGTTAATTTATCAATTGTTTTAAAAATAATGAAGGAATTAAACGTAACGAGTTACTAGCTCCATAAGTTTGTCACACGTTTTTATATTTTTTTTTTATTATTCCGAAATTGAATTCGATATTTAGGATGAAATACCACTATTTAAATCTATGGGAGATGATTACCCTTCAGTAGGGTCTTGTAGCGGACTTAGAAGAATAGAAGATTCGAAAAATCATCACTTGGAAGGCCAGACCTGGTTTGAAACAACCTCCTGGCCCGAAAGTAAAAATTAAGCATTTTGTATGGGAATATTGAAGGCCATTCGAATAGTTTTAAGTTTCGATTTTGTAAAAACTGCGAGACAGGGTTTTTCTACTGAGCTCTGGTATCATACGCAGACTAGTATGGTACCCCGTTTTGCACTAACCTCAGCTAGAGACTTTTTCGTTTCTTGTATTGTATTTTGTTAGCTCTCAATTGAAAAGAATAATGATATACTAACCCCGTTACTAACCTCATTTCATCTCTGTGTTCTTTGATTTTGACTTCTCCTCAAAGTGCCGAACTTGTGTAATATAGAAATCAACTTTCACTATTCGTAAAAATACGAGTAATAATGCCATTCAGTAGCAGATGAATTATCATTTTCTTGATATAAACAATTGTTTCAACTTAATGCTCTAGGTACATAATTTTTGGGGAAATACCAATAATTTGATTGGTGGAGATTGATACTAAATATATGAATGCAAAATCTCAGCACAATAGAAATAGTATTCAGGAAACTACATTCAAAAACTGAACAAATGTACAAACTTGATAATTGAAAAAATTAAATTTTTTGGTTCTGATGATGCGATCCTGTTGAATTTTTGCATGAAAATTCAGTATCCATCTCCATTCACAAAGGAATTTCACTCGAATCGGATATCTTTTTGAGGAAGTATAGAGATTCTTACTTTCAATATTCCAATTGAATTTTCTATGGTTCATATGATGCGATCCTCTTGAAATTTTGCATCAACATTCAGTATATCAATCTTCATTCACAAAAACTATTTCATTAAAATCGGATATCTTGTTAGGAAAATATAAAGATTCTTCTTCTCAGAATACCAATTGAATTTTTTATGGTTCTGTTCAAACTATGGCCATAAAATTCTGTATGAGGCTTATTAGGAGCATCTTACACATGGCCGCAAAATTTCATTTCGATTGGTTTTGTTTCGTTTTAGATATTGGGGAACCAAAATTTTGAATGGCTATATTGTATGAAACACCTTGTTCGATTTGGCTGGTAAACGAACTCAACCTCGGCATTTGGGAACCAAAATAACCCTGAAAATCTCTAAGATAATCCTTTCGAAAGTTATCGTGCCCACGGCCCGCCGGACGGCCCTACGAACAGAATTCATTTTACCATGACTTCGTCAGTAGAGAGCCTATCGTTTGAGACCATTTTCGGCTCAAAATTCGAAAATTACAGACATTTTGCAAAAGGATATAGCACTAGTTTAAGCGCTCAAATTATTCATGAACATATGAGAGTGAAAATATTGAGAACAATATTCTCAAACATAACTTAAACTCTCGAAATCATTTCTCCCTGTTCGAAACTCTAATGAAGAACATAAAAAATAATATTCAATTATTCTCCAAAACAAGAATTATTCACCAACAAGCCAAGTTTTTCGAGAACCATAAAAGCATTGTTAAGGCCACAAGAATCCCTCTGAATGGGATCTATTATCTTAATGAGAATATATATGCAGGAAAATTAAAGGGGATGCCAGCATACTTGCTACCAGCTGAAGGAAGACTTGGCCTTCTCGTGAATGAGCAGAGAGCCTCTCAAATTTACGATTATAATCGTACATGTTTTCATTTCACGAAGCGAGGAAAGAATGTAAGAAAATGTGTGGAAATTTTATTGCCACAGGGTGGTCGCGTATATTCTGGAATGTATTTTGCGATGAAGCAAGTGTGCGATTTTAGAACGACCACCAGTTTGAAAATGTTTCTTGTTAGGAAAATAAGACAGGTCATTTCAATATTCTTTAAGAGTATACATTACTCTTTGTTTAATTGAGAATATAAGTAATTTAGACAAAACCACGTTTTTTTCACCTATGAGTCGGACCTTATCGTTGAGAACCTCTTCGGCTCAAATTCGAAAATAACAGACATTTGGGCAAAACGATATAGCATTCGTTTAAGTAGAACGAGCGCTCAAAAAGTGGTGCAATAAAATCCCCAAATTTTTCGAGACATTTGATGATTTATCGAAATGTGAAATTGTCTACTCCTTTTTCCCATAACGTATGGTGAGAGGTTCAGTTAGCTACTGCAAAATCTCGCACCAAATCTCTAATGATGGCGTTTCCAGACTGATAACCTGAGGAAATTGAACTTGACCCAAATAGAAATAAATTCATATGAAATATGTGGAGACAGATGAAAGAAGAAGAAATTGTCTAAAATTTTTTATTTCTTTTGTATTTAGAGTATGAATGCCTCATTCTCCCATATAATGAAGATGTATGAGTGAGAGAAAGAAGGATGATATCATACCCAAAATTGATGCGAGAGTGAGATGAAATTATGTCAATGACTATAATACTGGGTGTCAATCACTATCAAAGTATGTCAATGACTATCAAATATGTAACTTCGAGGAAATTGGTGTCTCCTCAAATATTCAATCGATATTTATTGAAAATTTGAAGGTAATGCCAAAATATCAACATTCAATTTTAGTTCGGTGATAATAACCATAGGGTTGCAGTAAAATTAGGAACCGAATTCGCCTATTGAATGTATCCATACACTTAAGGTGTCAATCACTATAGCTTTTACCCTAAGTGGAAATCTATATTTCTAGTCTATTACTTTATATTAGATAGCGATTTAGTTCCTGTTTTCATTTGTATTATTTCATATTTTCTTATTATAGGTGAACGATGAAATTGAATGACGCGAAACCTAAACACTCACCTTTATCTATTCTACAATTGTAATTGTAATTTTTATATTGAAATTCTTGAATAAAAAAACCAAGTAGAAAAATTATTCATTTTTTATTTTTCTATAACTAAATATTTTATTCGATAACAATATCAGAATTTTAGCTAGTTTTGTGATCACATATAACGAAACAAATAAAACAAATGCAACGAAAGCTATCACATCAAGGAGAAGGTATTGATATAACGGTATATCTAATGAAGGACTGCGAAGATGATAAGCACCTTTATGTCTTATTACATATTCTATCCACCAGATAGCTTTCTCAAGTCCATCCATGGGAAAATCATCAAAAAGTTTTGCAATTTTTGCAGAATTCTCTTTGTAACTGAAAACAAAGTGAAAATTAGTCGAATATTGGATTGCTAGGATTATAATAAAAAGATATTATATAAAAGAGTCCCTGATAATATATCAGATTTCTAAGTGATCTAAATAAAAATCAAATAATAAGATATGAATTAAGTTTTTCTAGAAAACAGGTAAAATGCTCATAATTTAACAAACTGATGTTAATTGAGAATTGTTTTTGAGCGCTCGTTCTACTTGAATGAGTGCAATATCGTTTTGCTCAAATGTCTCAAACGATAGGGTTAGACTCCATGATGACGAAATCGTGATCAAATTCAATTCTGTCCGTGGGGCCGTCCGGCCGTCCGTTAACAATAACTTTGTTCTAGAGACTTGAAATTTTCAGAATGAGTTCGGGTCCCAAATGGCTCGGTTAAGTTCGTTAACCAACCAAATCGTACTGGGTGTCCCATAAAATATGGCCATTCGAAATGTTTGTCTTTCAATATTTCAGAAAATATAAAACCAATAAAAATTAAATGATACGGCCAAATGCAAGATGCTGATAACAAGCCACATGCGAAATTTTGTGGCCATAGTGTGAATAGAACCATAGGAAATTCAATTGAAATATTGAAAAAAAGAAACTTCATATTTCAATGAAAAGATATCCGATTCAAGTGACTAAAATTTCTGTGAATAGAGATCGATATTTTGAATGTTCATCCAAAATTTCGTGACCATAGTTTCAACAGAATCATAGAAAATTCAATTGGAATATTGAAAAGAAAAACCCTTATATTTCCATAACAGTATATCCGATTCGATTCGAACTTTTTCTATGAATAAAGATTAATATACCGAATGTTCATGCAAAATTTTGTAGCCATTGTATTAACAAAACAATAGAAAATTCAATTGGAATATTGAAGGAAGAATCTTCATATTTCCATAACAGAATAACCGATTGCATTGAAATATATTTTGTGAATCAAAATTGATATACTGAATGTTCATGCAATATTTTGAGAGAATCGCATCATCAGAAGCATAGAATTTAATTTTTGTAATTATTAATTTTTTACATATTTCATTTTTTGAATAATTTTAAGAATATAATTCCAATTGTGCTGAAATTTTGCATTCATATATTCGGTATCAATTTCAAATCCCATTTAAAATTTTAAGGTAAGAGTCTTATTGCTCCACCAAAGAACGAGCACTCAAAAGATTCTGCTCAGGGCTTGTCTTGAATTTTTTTGACAAACACTTGTATAACATGTCCTAAAAGCATTCACGAATTTTATTTTATTTCTCCGATTGACTATCTTAATATCATCTGAAAACTATACCGAAAATCATCAATTTATTTCAGAAGAATTATCCCGATTTCAGTAGATCTACCGAAAATTCAGTAACTATGGTAATATTCCGTCAAACAGATGATGAAACCTAATCGATAAATAGTGATAGTAGTTATTCCACAATTCTCACCTTTTATTAGTCATTATTTCACGTATGGCTGAATTAAGTCCTTCTACACTCAAATCTTCATATTCAATCCGAATACCGAATCCATATTTAACTGCGGTGTCCACATTCATCGTTTGGTCGAATTGGAATGGTATGCCAATAACCGGTACATTATTGTTTATTGTTTCTTCCATGGAGTTCAAACCCCCATGGGTAATAAACAGTTTGACGTTTGGATGAGCTGAAAGAAATGTTTGTTGATCAGGTTGGGCTAGGTACCTTTACAGGGTGTCTTTTATTAAAGTGGGTGATTACACAAGTGATTTGCAACAAAAAATGTCGTATGACGCATGACCGAAATGTTGACGGTAATTCTTCAATTTAACATTTCTTGATTTCACGGATAGTTTCTAGTTTTTTCTCTAAAAAGATCATTATTCAGTTTTCCTTGTAGTCTCATCAAATTTGACCACATATTCGGAAAAGGAAATAAACTTGCTACAAGATGAAAGAGTTTATGTCCATGAAACACTCTTATTGCAGGCGTGGTAAGGAGAAGAATCCCACAATTCTGAAGACAACAAAATTAGTCCTATTTTTCCAATGATTTTTCCGATTAAATATTGATGTTTATGCACATGCCTTCTCTTCAGTAAAAAATACCTTATTTAGTTTTATTTCGAATGACATATCAACTTTTGGGGTAGCTGTTCATTATCCGCTATAATATCATGGTTAACATGATAACAACAGAAAAGTCTAAACATTCCGAACCTAAATTTGCTCTATTTCGAATCTTTTCGTGATCGAATTTTAATGTATTGTTATGAAAATCATCGATTCATCTTGAATCGAAATAATAACGAAGAAATAAACCTCCTTCCTCAATACACTTGACACATCGTTTTTGTAAATCTACATCAACTCTACAAAGTTCATATCGTTTCAGAGGCACAACACAATTTTATTCTGTTGATGAGATCCGTTCGAGTCTGAAAGCGAATTAAATATACCTTCTCTCTCAAAGTATTCTAGACATAAAAATCCAAAGGCGTAAGATCGGGGCTCTTCGGTGGTTATAAAAATAATTTATGAAATGATGACCTCACGACCTTCATTTCTGATCTTTTTCGTGTTTGCAAGGTGGAACATCGAAAATACTTGTACCCTAATCAACTACTACATTCAATTGACAGAACACTGTATCATATCTCTCAAATGATGTCCTGAAGTACTCAAAATACTGCATGACTCATGGGTTTTTAAATTTCTCATCGAGAACTTAGGCCTGGGGATTGAAAACACCACTTGAGTGCCTACGTTAATAATATAGTATTATAGCGATAAGTATAATTCTAATCAATCAGATTTTATTCCTCAATACACGGAACCTGTAGTTTTTCCGGGCATTTGAAGTGGAAAAACTTTACCTGGAGGACTGGACCTAGTTCAAAGACCTTCTGAGAGCATGTTTATTTGAATATGAAATGGATTTTGAGAATGATTATATGTCAAAATTGGCTGAAGATTCTGAAGAACAGATAACTCAATTCGGTTTTTTTCTACGTGAGGACAGAGAAAATTCATTCACCATTAAATTATAAGCAAATTTAGAAACTGGACCGTGATTAATGTTAACAAAAAACAAAGTTTACCATTCTACAAAACAGTAAATTACCATCACATTTAGATAAGGACTATCCAGGATCTCTCGGAATTGTTATTTTCAACTTACAGAGCAATGCAGCTTGAGAAATCCACTTCTGGTTAAAAACATTCTTTGGTTTTCCTGGCATTTCATCAGTTTCCCATTTCACAACGACATTGTAGGGCAACGCCGCAAAAACTTTGATGAATATTTCCCTTACTTCATCTGGTAGGTCACAAGTGTTTATATTCGAACCCAAACTGAAGTACACAACCCCATTCTTGCTTTCATCCAGGAATTTTTTCAGTTCCTTCAAAATAATTCATGCATTATAAGATTTTCACAAGAGTAGCTTCGGAAAATTTCGAATTGCACTGAAATTCCAAAACTCCTAGACTTTGCATTTCAAAAATATCTCCACATTTTATTCATAAATCGTTTAGAAAAAATGCAGTTATATTGATTTGAAATTCTAGTTTTTGAATCTCGTAACACTCTGACTGAGTCCAAATTTTATATGTAGCTGCTCAATAATAATATATAGTCCGTTCATGAAACGTTGAGCTGTCGGTTGGACAATTTGGCATATTCCACTGTGTATATTAAAATTTTAGGTTATGTGGTTCATTTTCTTGTCAGATAGATACGCAATGTTGTCAATATTGCATAAAGTTCTCTGATAACTAGTAAGCTCGTCGGACGAGGCCGGGTACATTCGGCAACGTTTAATTTGTTCATAGTTATGACAGCAAATACTGCCAATCTCAGATAAATAAACAAACGCCTACTTTGCGCTCAATAATATGTGAACGGAGTATACAGGGTGAGTCTTTGACTTGTACATATATTTTAACCGTAGATTCCTGAGGTCAAAAGAAACACTTTTTTCCTCTACCATTTTTTCCGATTCGGCCTGGTTAAAAAGAAACAGGCTGTTGAAAATCCATGAAAAGCATACATTTTCAGTAATATCTCGCAAACGATTTCTTCAAATGAAATGATTTTTGGAACACAGTTTTTCCCGAATATGATTGATCTTTCCCGAATACAAAATTTCGAGTAATCCGATGTTGAAAGAAAAAAAAATCTTAGGAATTCGAAAAATTGGGTACTTTGGCTGAATGCAATTCTGTCGAAAATATTCACAGGCTGTGCTTGTAATATGTCGGGACCGGTCGGGACTCTACAGCGTTGCCGCTCTTGGCTATCACCGTGCCCGTAGGTTTAGAAGGCCGTGTTAGTAGGCAGCTCGCACTTCTTATATTTATGTTCTGTGGTTTAGACTGTTCAAGTGAATTATGTCATTTATTCAAATTTTATGGTTGAGTTGTTGTTTTGATTTCGAAAATTCTGGCACGGAAGATTTCAAGAGATATCGGAAATGAATGCTATAGATGAAATAGGTGGTTTAAAAGTTAATCTGATATAATCAAAAATGAAGTATACATCAAGAAGAGATCATTCTCTTTCATTTTATCACCAGCAAAATTTTGGATGAATCAATAATTGGATTAGAAATACAACTGGTATTGAAAAAGTGAGTTTATATTTTTCCATTTAATACAGCAGCTTATTTGAAAATTTCGAATGGTATATCTACTCGTTTCTTTGATACAATCGCTTATTTCAAAGGTTTGAATGCTAGATCTCGTACTTGCAAAAATTCAGTGGTTAGTTTACCAGTGGCGGCATAGCTCATTCTGAAAATGAAAAAGGGCTATATCTTCTTATTTAGGCCGAATCGGAAAAAATAGTAGAGAAAAAAAGTGTTTCTTTTGACCCCAGGAATATTCGGTTAAAATATATGTACAAGTCAAAGACTCACCCTGTATAGTCCGTTCACGAAAGTTTGAGTGCATAGTAGGCGTTTGTTTATTTATCTGAAGTTGGCAGTATTTGCTGTCATAACGTAAAATGAAGTCAACGTTGCCGAATATACCTGGCCTCGTCCGACGAGCTTTCGAGTAATCAGTGAACTCTATGCAATATTGACAACTTTGCGTATCAATCTGACACGAAAATAAACAACATAACCTAAAATTATAATATACACAGTGAAATATGACAAATTATCAAGATCAAACTTTCGTGAACAGACTATAGAAACTCGTGAGAAATTTCTGGGAGATCCTGAGAGTCGATTGAAAATAATTATTGGCAAAAATTCGTTCGTTCTGAATTTTTTTGGAACATATCGTTGAAATTTGGTTACAACTATTGCCATCTAAGGAACTTGAGTAGCGGTGACATAAGCAGTTAAGGAATATTACCTAAACATTTGGAAAATTGACTCTGAAACTCGTTATAATATAAAAACCATAAAAATATATATATACGAAAATGTAAGTCCGAATCTTCAACTCATCCTGTCTTTAGATTTGTATACTCAAAAAAGTTAAAATCATGAATGAATAGACTGAACTGAAGAGTTCTTAAAGACTATCTCATAAGATCAAGACTTCACATCAAATTTTATCGAATTAAAATTTTACCTTTTAGATACCTACCTCATTCAGTGGTTTTACTTTTTCAAAGGTCCTCACTCTACCCAATTCCACAGCAGCAGGAACAACAGGCATAATTTTATGAAAAACAGGATTTCTATTCAAGAGTAACACACTAACATTTCGAGCAATATCACCGATATACGGCATGTCCTCACCAAAAAACTTCTTCACAGTAGCATCTATCTTTGGCAGAGAAAGCCAGTGATAAGCAGTCCTAGCAAAAACCGTATAAGAAGTCGAAAAAAGCCTGTCATAAAAAGACAACTCTCTTCCTATTGCCAAATTATGATCAGGTGTCAAAACTGGATGATGTGGATTTCCAACAGTATCCAAAAGAGTAACAGGAGCACCAAGAGATGTTATACCAACCAAGGGACAGTTGAATCTTGCTGCAAAAGCTCCAGACAATGGGTAGATCCATTCTGCTATTACAACATCGAATTTGTAGTCCCCTTCTATGATGTCCTTCACAGCAGGTTGACTTAGGATGCTTTCGTGCATTTTAAGCACGAAGTCTATTCTTAAAAGCTCTCCTATGAACACTTGAATGGGTGTAGGTTTTTCAAACAAATACTTGACGTATTCCTTCGGAACTAACTTCCGTAAATTGTAAAGATAACTCAGATCTATCTCAGTCAGGTTGGTTAGGGACTTATCATTTAGAGGTGTTGGTGCTAGGACGGTAACATTGTGGCCTCTCAAAGACAATTCTTTCCACACAGGCTGGAACACCAATTGGTGACTATATGAAGGAAATGTGGTGACGAACAATATATTCGCATTCTCAACTGGATGAAAAACGAAATAAAAAACTAGTAGCGCACAATAAAATACTCTCATGGTAGTTTGTTTATTGACAAATGCTCCGGTACTGAACTACTTCGTGAATCCAAACATTTATTAGAAAAAGTGATGACATAGAGATAAGATATTGATTTGAATTGTTTGAATCGGTTTTTCCTAGGCTATCTATACATTATTTACCTTTTTTATAGGTTGTGGAAACTTCTGATTGAATAATAAATATCGTGACTGTTACTTTGTAGAAAAACTCGATTCGAAATGGAATGATGAAATTTATAAAGATTCTGTGCAGTGCAATTTTTTATATTCTGAATAGGGTAAATAATGGGTTTTCAAATAAGAGGTATTATTTTGAATAGCCCCCTATTACGGTAGATGTCACGTTTGAAGCATAGACAAACTAAAAAATTAGATGAGCCACTCGTATATTCCGCGCCATCTGTCGGAGGAGGAGACTAATACACGAAAAAATTACTTTCAATTTGATAGTTAGATGTCGTTGCATTCATGGAAATCCTATCGAGAAAATAGTAAGTATGTAAAATCATTATTATCAAAAAACCTTTGAATTGTCAACTGACACAAGGAGTGGTTTGACACGTTCTTTTTGAAATATAATAAATTTCGATATGCCTGCAAGAGTGAAGACGTGCTGTGTTATTGGATGTGAAAATCGAGATGCAAGAAGGTAATTATAAAATTTATATGTATATTCTGTTACCTTTAAGAATTAAGATATTCGTAGTTTTCAAAAAAGTTTATCATGTATTGAATAAGTTTAGTCGGTAAATACTCATACTTTGTATTATTGAATTCATTATTGTTAGTTTTTGAAAATGTTTTCAATGCAATTATTAGTTTATTGATTAGATATTTATGAAATAAATCTGTATTTTCAATTGGTGATACCTATTTCAGTTAATAAATTTTTATTCTATCCAGAATTTGATTATTGATCCTCATTTCTCAATTCCAAAAGAAAATCAGATGAAAGTTCGTTGCAGGTATTATTTTCATGAAAATAAATTTCCTCACTCATCGATAGCTTGCACGAATCCATTTCTGATTTCCTTTTGGAAATTGAATTTCAAAAAACTTTTTGCCTCTTGTATATGGGTGTACCTACCTATTCAAAAGGTGCACTACAGAATTTTTTTTGAGGCAACTTTACGATACAGATTCCTTTTTCAATTGAACTTTTTTCACGAATTAGTAATGTTGTACAAAAACAGATGGCGTTGAAGCTTGTTCTACTAGTGTCTTATCTATTCTCCGTTTAGTTAGTCTATGGTTTGAAGCTGTAATTTTTTGACATTTGATGAGTAGAAACTACGCCATTAATGAAAATGAAAAGATACACGCTTCAAGAACGCATTGAAATTATTAAAATTCACTATAAAAATGGTGAGAATTCTGCAGGAACGTTTCGTACAACTCGAACATTTTTGGGTCGTCGTGAAGCACCTTTTCGGACCGCAATAAGTGAATTGGTGGAAAAACTCGATCTGTTGGGAAAAGTAAGTGATGTGAAGAATAAAACCCGTGCAAGTCGCTCAATAACAGCTGAGAATATTGCTGTTTTAGTCGAAAGTGTTGAAGAAAACCCAGGTTTGTTCATTCCTCGTCGTTCTTTCGATATCGAGAAATGGTTAATGATTTTTTATGGCAAAAATTGGATATTATTGATCTGGACAACGTTTACTTTCAACAAGACGGCGCTACGTGCCACACAAGCAACTAAACCATTGATCTTTTGCGAGAAAAGTTTCCGGACCGTGTTATCTCTCGAAGGGGCGATCACAATTGGCCACCAAGATCTTGCGATTTAATACCTTGCGACTTCTTCCTTTGGGGCCACGTGAAAGAGAAGGTCTACGCTCTACGCCAACAACCCACCGTCGATTCGAGATCTCAAAGACGGAATTCGTCAGGATATCGAGGACATATGGCAGTCACATTGCGATTTGGTTTTGGAAAATTTTATTAAAAGCATATTGTCCTGTAGGCGTGGTCGTGGTGGTCATTTGCCTGATGTTATTTTTCACTATTAACGGCATAACTTCTTCTTTATAACGAAATAAACATCCGATCATTTATATCGAAAATGGCATTTTTTTTTAATATCAAAAGAACACCTCATTGGAGAACCCTTTATTTGAATTTCGGTGACCAGCAGATATCAACTACATTTTGGAGTTGTTGTATATATATATTGAGTCTTCCTGAACAACATTAGTGAAAACAACAGGAGGCGGTCTGTTTTAGTTAAGAAAATATGGACCCCCAAAGTTCCAAAAATTTTCCATCGTCACGTCACTTTTTTCACTATAAATACACAATTTCACTGCTCCAATTTTGTCCATACATCGCTTTCGAACATTCAAATAACTATTTGATTAGTTTCATTTTTGGTATATTCAATAATTAATGCAGAAACATCATAATTCTAAAAGCAACACATATCCACAATATCTAAGGAAAGCCCGCCGTTTTTAATGGTAGATTTGGCATATATTCTCAAGGTTTTTTGTTATTAATTAATAATGTCTATTGATTTTCATAACGAATTTCTTCCACAGATAAAATGCATTCGAAACATTCATAAATCAAAAAATTGACACCCTATAATATTGTAAACCCCTAAATCACAGTACGCCGCAAACTTTTCCCTACACAGCATAGTCTAAATGTCCCTAAACAGGAGATAACAATATTACATATAATGGCCAAATAGAAAAGAATAACATGGCGGAATCCGGGTTATATCTCAGCAATGGGGACATCCTCAGGTTATTTGGCCAACTATATCGCACAGTAACAGTTGTGCTACCCTCTGGGAGCACCCCGCTTCAGCCCTGTCGGAAGATAAAGCGGCAAAGATAATTTGTCTAGTTTTTTCCTTCAATGTGTGGCTCTAGTATCCTCCCTGCCTCGTTTTTCCTTTTTACTGAATAAACGACCCTGGGTATGTGGGTTTTGGTACAGGAACGTATTCGTTGACAAATTGACTCGATGATATATCGCCCTACGTGAAGGGATGTGCTTTGAATATTCCCTGTAATTGGCGATGAGGGTGGTTGATTGCAGTTGATGAAATTTTTGTCGGGGTAGTTTGAATAGGTGCCAAGCTTCTCGAATGTAATGCATGAAAAAGGGATTTTGTATTTATCATTGAAAAATTTAATAATGAGGGTGATTTCAGATATCTGACATGGAAAAGACCTAATAACAATAAAGTATTTATTGCATTACAAGAATCAGAAGACATAGTACCAATATTATCAAAGAAGATCATTCCAATGAGTTCAAATGAACATTGAAGATATGCATTGACAAACCAGTGATCACACTGGACAAAGTATAGTTCAAACTAGGGAAATGTTTAACCGTTGAAAATATTTCTGAACAAGAGTTGAGCTAGAAACTAAAAGTTAATGCTGAAAATTTACCAATGAGTGTATGGAAAGAGTCAATTCGGATACATTTATCTCGAGTTGTTCAGAAATGCATATTAGACGTGTTAGATCATGACTATAAATACTGAAGAATTTCAATATTTTTCATCTAATTCGGAAACTATCCAATATAAATAATTAGTGTAAGAGGAGACTGCCATTCATTTTTTATTTCGAATCGAATGTTGTAAAATAAATATGGGGTGCCATTTCAATATCTCGAAATAATTCAATTTTAAGTTCCACATTTTCGGAGCAAAAACTTCGAAAAACCTTACGATGTATCAAAATCCTGAAGGTACCACATCATGAATGCATGGATTCTCTTCTAAAAGGTTTTCCAATAATAGGTGTTATTTTGATTTTCAAAGAAAAATGCCATTTTTCGATATAAATGATCGAATATTTACTTCATTATGAAGAAGAAGCTATGCCGTTGATAGTGGAAGATAACATCAGGAAAAGGACCACCACGACCACACTTACAGGACAATATCCTTCCGATGAAATTTTCCATAACGAAATCGCAAAGTGGATGCCCTATGTCGCCAATGACTATTACTATTACTATTTCTATCAACAATTTCGTGTCTTTGCTGATTGGGTCGTTGAAATGCATGAATATGAACCGGAATTCCATCGAAAAATCATCTTGAGTGATGAGACCCATTTCCACCTCGGTGGCTTCGTCAACAGGCAAAATTTTCGCATCTGAGGCTCGGAAAACTCAGGAGTTATTGTTGAAAAGCCTCTCTATCCTCAACGTATGACTGTTGGGTGAGGTTTATGGTCCGGCGGAGTCATTTTTCGAAAATGAAGCTGGAACGGTGAATGGATTGCGTTATAAAGAGATGGTTTACGATTTATTATGACCGAAATTGAATAGTATTGATCTGGACAACGTTTATTTTCATCAAGACGGCGCTACGAGACACACAAGCAACTAAACCATTGATCTTTTGCGGGAAAAGTTTCCGGACCGTGTTATCTCTCGAAGAGGTGATCACAATTGACCACCGAGATCTTGTGTTTCAACACCTTGCGACTTCTTCCTTTAGGACCACGTGAAAGAGAAGGTCTACACCATTAGCCCAGCGTCATTGGCAACATCAAAATATTACATATTATGTCAACTATTCAAATAACATATTTGAACCCAAATATTCTTCAATGCTGTAGAAGCTAGAAGGTGCCATTAATCAAAAAGTCCTTGATGGTTTGATCAAATTTTTTCATTGGCAGGGATTTTATTCTTAATGGAAGGGCGTTGTAGAATTTTACCCCCCAGTAGTCAAAGAATTGTTGTGTCCTGGCTAAGCGATGTAATGGTGTTATATATGATGATCGGCTGGCTTGAGTTCTTGTGTTAACTGAACTTTATAAGCCTTAAGACCCAAATCTTTATGCAAAATACGGTGTAATGACGTTTCTGGAATGCCTAATTCCAAAGAACGATGAGGAGTGTCCTAACACTACGAATAATCGCTATAATTTTTTGGGGGTCCCCTTATTTCTAATACTACTCTGAAAATCACTGGAAACAACCATTTCTTTTAGGGTCACAACCAAATCCTGCTCTGTCCGTCCCCACGTTATGTACTTTTCCACAAGACACAAAAGTGGCTATTTTAGTCGAAAAACCGACTTGGTCCAAAAGTCGAGAATGTTCTCACGTAATATCTCTAAGCTGTTGCGAAGCACTCGGGGATATAAAAAAATATAATTAGGTATTGAAGCTGCGACATGTTTGCAATCTCTTCGAGCACGGCAGCCCTGATGGAACAATAGCATCCGAAACAATGTCGTGTGTGTGCTGGAGCGTTTGTTGATTGCTTAACGAGGGATAGTGCTTGACTTGGAAATTCGATAATGCTACTAGTACCACGTCCTGGGGTGTTTGTTCATGACGTCACTTTCAATTAGGTACAGGGTGAGCCATATTCGGTATCTAAAGGAAATCACGACGATTCTTGATTCTAGAAGGTAGAAGAATGCTGAATAACTTATTTCCGAACTTTTTGCAATCTTATACCTAAATTTAGGGAAGTGTGGGGGAACATCGACTACTCTAATCAAGCTCTAATCAAAATGTCACGCTCTAATCTTTGTATGATCTGAACAGACAAGCAATTATCCAGTTATGGAGATAAAGAGATTTTTCTTTTCAATATTCCAATTGAACTTTCTAATAATAATAATAATATACAGGGTGTCAAGGAAAAAAGTACCATGTATAGTGTCACGCAATTGAGGGCTATAAATCTGAAAAAAGGTCTCATGAATATATGTTGCAAACTGCTTCCTTTAAGAAATGCAAGGTGTTAAAGTTTATTTTTTTATTTGGTTTTTTTATAACTTTGGACAAAGAGGTAAGAATTGAACAAAATGTGATATGCGGGGGATTTGTATGATCCAAATATGCCACTAGTTTTTAGATTACTTATAGAGGTTGCCATATACAGGATTCCACATTTAAATCAACCCTTATTCAAAATAAAATCATAAAAAGATTCTTCTTTTCGATATTACACTTAAATTTTCTATGATTCTGTTAACACTATGGCCCAAATTCTGCATGTGCATTCAGTGTATCGATCTTCACTCAATAAAATGAATTTCATTCGAATCGCATATTTTTTTTGAAGAAATATGAAGTTTTTTTCTTCCTTTCAATATTCCATTGAATTTTCTATGGTTCTTTTTACATTATGGCTACAAAATTTTGCATGAAGCTTATTATGAGCATCTTGCATATGGTCGCAATATTTCATTTCGATGGGTTTCGTTTTGTCAGAGATATTGAGGAACAAAAGTTTTGAATGGTCATATTTTATGGAACATCCTGTACGATTTGGCTGGTTGACGAACTTAACCTAGTTATTTGGGAACCGAACTCACCCTCTTCTCTCTAGGACAATCCCTTCGAAAGTAATTGTGCACGGACAGAATTGAATATGAACACGAATTCGTGATCATGAGGTAGAATCCTATCGTTTCAGACCATTTTCGGCTCAAAATTCGAAAATTGCAGACATTTGGCGAACCGATATAGTACTAAAGGGTTTTTCAATTGGCGCGGGTAGATTTTGGCGGCCCGTGGCTGCCATTTTGTTTTGGTGACCATTGTCAAATCTTTTGCTTATTATTCAGTTGCTTATGCCAAATCACCATGGCAGGTTACACGATTGAACAGCGCGTACAAATGATAAAATTTTATTATCAAAATGAGTGTTCGTTAGTGCAAACGTTGCGTGCATTGCGCCCATTTTACGGTAGACGTGGTGGCCCTTCACAGTCGACTCTTCAGCGTTTGTTGGCAAAATTTGAAACAACCGGTTCGTTAATGGATCAACCCACACCTGTACGTTCAAGAAACGCAAGATCAGCCGAGAACATCGCGGCGGTCCGTCAAAGTGTACAGCAGAACCCGAGGCAGTCGATTTCTCGCCGTGCACAAGAACTCGGCCTTTCGCAAACTTCAACTTGGCGAATTTTGCGACGGGACTTAAGGTTACACCCGTATAAGATTCGACTGACCCAGGGGCTCAAAGTTCATGACCATAGACAACGTCGTTTGTTCGCTACCTGGGCATCGAATCGTTTGGAAGAGGATCCCAATTTCGCGCGAAAAATCATCTTTAGCGACGAGGCGCCTTTTTGGATGAATGTCTTTGTTAACAAACAAAATTGCCATATTTGGGACGACACAAACCCACACGAGGTTCACCAGGTGGTAATGCATCGTCAAAAAGTTACGGTTTGGTGTGGATTTTGGGCCGGCGGCGTCATTCAGGCGGATCTATGCGGAAGAGTCATTGAAAATTGGACCACTCGCATCCGTGCCACTGTGAGAAGCCGAGGCGGGCATTTGAATGATGCCATCTTCCATACCTAATGGCATATATGGGCCTTTCAAATAAATAAAAAAAATTGTTGATACCTCATACGCAGCTTGTTTATTTTCGTTTCAAAATCTACCCGCCCTTATTGAAAAACCCTGTAGTTTAAGGAGAAGGACCGTTCAAAAAGGAAAACTTTAATTGATCTCAGAGCAACAAGAATCTCTTAGAAGTAAAGAGCCTACAACATCATCCATCTTTCATGACAGCTTATAAAAGCAAGAATAACGATTATTTTCAAGTACATAATCCAACTTCGTTAGGTTAAACATACAGCAACTTCCCCCTCGTTCACTCAAATTTTCTTAAATCCAAAACAATATTATTTCCAGGCCTTTGTTATTCATAAGAACTTCCCCCTTTCTTGCATCTTCTTAGGCTAACGCAGCATCTTCGTCTCCATGCTCAGAGCATCTCCTCTCGTACTAGTTTACTAATGAACAATAAAACACTTGATGTATTTCGCTGAGTCGCAACTTGAAGTTCATTTGCTTGGGAGGAAACGTCCCTAATTTCTTACCATTGTAGGGGTTGTTTATGGTAGGGCGTAAATTTGAGGTTGCATCGGCTTTGTTCAGCTGAAAATCTAACACATGAAAGACGGAACGATCCATCTGAATAGAGACAGTCATTATTTCTCAATCTTGGTGAACTACTTAAGAAAATGGATTACTTCACTCGTTCAGGGGGATGAAACTAGCTCGTTTCGAATCGAAGCCGCGGCTTTCGAGGAAGGCTTCCGGAGGAATAACTTTCAAGATTGCTCTTGACGCGGCTTGTTTTAATTCTTGACGTTACTGAGCTGGTGATGTGATTTCGTTTTGTTGGACAGAGTGATGGATTTAATATGGCGAGTTGCGAAAAGTTATCGGCTGAATATAAACACGTAAATTACTCACTTATTGTACTATAAACTTGATGAGATTTTCAGGGTAAGTTTGCTTCCCAAATGCCGCGGTCAAGTTCGTTACCCAGCCAAATCGTACAGAGTATACCATAAAATATGCCCATTCAAAATTTTTGTTCTTCAATATCAGAAAAAACGGAACCAACCGAAAATTTGCGGCACATGTAATTTTGTGGCCATAGCGTTAACAAAATCATAGAAAATTCAATTGGATTATTGAAAAGATGAATCTTTATATTCTCATAAAAAGATGACCGATTCAAGTGAAATTTATTTTGTGAGATTTATATACAGAATGTTCTTGCAAAGTTTCAAGAGGATTGCATCATAAGAATCATGGATTCTAATTTTTTTTTAATTATTGACTTCTCAAGTACTATACAAAATTTTGAGATAATAGCATTATTGCTCCACCAAAGAATGAGCGCTTAAAAGCATGGATTTTCTTGAATTATCGACATATTCAGTTGACAAACAATCCATTTGTTTTTTGTGAGCTGGATCTTATAATTGGAGTCCAGATTGCTTTGAGATCAACAATCGGTTGAGTTATAGGGTTTTTTGTGATTAACATGGAAGCTGCTTTTTTTAATCTTCTACTCTTCTTTTTTCTTCTCTTGATATTCTGAAAGCTTCATCGCATAAAATCCTATGGTATTCATTCGAAGCTTCACGTACGTACGTTTGTTTCTCCAATATAGGCGTTACCATAGACAAATAATCTCTAGGGAGAGTTTATTTATCTATGGGCGTTACCACTCTCGCAAGGTATTTCATATATGAGATTTTTGGTTAGTTGATTTTCATTATCAGGTTTTACTTCATTCAACGCTCGGCATTCACAGGCTCCCAGCTGTAGTCAGTTTTGATTAGTTATTAGAAATGGTTCCTGTAACTTTCTTATTTACAGTGTCACTTTTGAACTACTCATCGAAAAACATAACCTTCAATCGTAAGATTTGATCATGGAACCACGATACACTCACACCGGTATGCCAGATTCGGAGTCTAAACTCGTCCGGCGCGCTCATCTACGTCATTGAGGAGCGGAGATAAAAGTGGAGTTATATTATTATTGTTATAATACCTGCATTCATGCCTAATTGCGCAGTTTTTGGCTGTAAGAATAACAGAAGAGTTAAAAGGGAACCGAAATAAGGTACTTTTGGTTTCCGAAGTCGGAAGTATCCCGTCAGTACTTCATTATCTGAGGAAAAAATATTTTCAAAGTGTTAGAAGATAACACGGTTGCAAAACTGAAAAATGACTTTCAGATTCCATTCAATAATAAGTTGTTTATTTTCAACAGGTAAATACCCAGTTACAGAAAATAACTAAACCTAGCATAATACAAGAAACCAAGCTACAGTGCTAACAATGAAAAGAAAGGAACATACCGAACAAAATCGAACAATACTATGTATACTGAGACCAGAAATATGTAAATGCGAAATCAACCAATATTGCAAACTTAAAAATTGAAACAAGAAAATAGCATAAAATTAATAAAAAAAAAACCGTTAGGCGGCACACATAATTATACATATATGAATTTATTCACTTCTGTTTCTAATTTAACCTCAATATATATCTGCCGATAACAGACGCCAACGTGTCAAAGTGGATGTCACAATCTCTTGCAATCGAGTTGAAAATAGACTCCATGAACCAAATAGGGGACTGCATTAATACATTGGTCCTCGGGGTCTGCAGATGAAATAAATCCACAGCACGAGATGTCACTCTTGGAACACGGAAACTCAAAGCAGTCAGTAAAGGTGGACAGTCAATATTGTTGTGCAGTAGTTTGTGAAGGAACTTAAGAGCCACAATCTCTCTTCTACCTCGCAATGAAACCACATTGAATCGATTCAACAATAAACTATTGTCGAACCCTCTTGGTGGGTAAACTTTATCTTCCCTCCAAGCCAAGAACTTCAGGAATCTCCTCTGCACCGCCTCAAGGTGGTATTCATGGCAATAATAAATAGGACGCCAAATTATGCAGGCATACTCCAACTTGCTACGAATAAAGGAACCGAAGAGAATCAACAATGTTGAAGTATTACTGAAGTACTTGCTATTGCGCGCGATGAATCCATATGTTCTAGAGGTAGACGAAATGAGTTGGGATATATGCGGGATAAACGAAAACTTCTGATCAAAGATCACCCCAAGATCCTTCACCCTATCAACACGAGAAAGGACCTGATCCCCGACGACATAATCGTACCTCAGCATATCTACTTTCCTTGTGAAGCTAATGACACTGCACTTTGAAACATTCAAGCCGGGTTTCACAAAAACCCAGATCACGTTGATTGATGATGTGCCATTATTTCTGTGCTAATTTCAGTTCATTTTTGACGTAAACCATCGAACTTTTCTCAAAATCAACGATTTGATTGCCAATCAAGCTTTGTGAAACCCGCGGTCAAACTCAAACGATTGTCCCTACACCAATTGACAAGATTATTAAGATCCAGCTGGAGTCGAACACAATCCTCCAGTGACCGAATTCTGCAATACAACTTCAAATCGTCCGCAAACATTAGATACAGCAAGCTGAGAACATCCATCAGATCATTCACGAAAAGAATGAATAAGAGTGGCCCCAAATTGGATCCCTGAGGTATCCCAGAAGTGGGTACAAAGTCGGATGATCTTACACCTTCAACCTGAACGAACTGACGGCGATCGACTAGGTATGAACGAAACAGCTTGACAAGGCTCTCCGAAAAACTGAATTTGTTGCGCAATTTCCATAGCAGAAGCTCATGTGCGACCCTGTCAAAGGCCTTCTGAAAGTCGGTATATACTGCATCGACCTGACCAGCAGAATCAAGCACCTCGCAAATATACTGGGAAAATAAAGTCAAATTGCTAGTGCAAGATCTCCCCGCCATGAATCCATGCTGCTCAAGCTTAATATGGTTCCTTATGGCTGGATATATACTGCTGCAGACAATTATTTCAAATAGCTTGGAGAAGTTTGACAAAATTGAAATTGGTCTGTAGTTGGCAACGATGGAAGGGTCTCCGTTTTTCAAGACTGGTACAATCTTAGCCAATTTCCATGCCCTAGGAAAAGTAGCCTCGCTCAATATGAGATTGAAAATATGGCTCAATGGATGGGACATTGCATAAATACAATCCTTCACAATAAAACTTGGTATCCCATCTGGACCAGACGTTAGTCTATTAGAGAGTTTCCTGGCTGCAGCAATTATCTGATCCTGTGTTATAGATCCAATGCGTATCGCGTCCGGACCACAAGCACCATTCACATCACCTGCACTACTGTCCACAACAGGGTCATAAACCAAACGAAAATAATCAGCAAAGGCATTAGCGATAGAAGTAGGCCCGCAATAAGTTTCCCCGCTATGTCTTACCTCACCAGGAATTCTAGAGTTACCCCTCTTATCATTAATAAAAGACCAGAAAGAAGAGGGATCTTGTTTAATTCTATCCTCTGAGTCTCGAATGAAGTTCTTATAAGCCAATCGAATGTCACGCTTGATGATCCTCCTCAATTCCTTGTATTTCGTTAAATAGAACTCATCACCGTACTTCTTGAAATTACTTAGGGATTTTTCTTTTTGCATTATGTTGTCAATAATAGTCGAATCAAAGTAGGTAGGGAAACGTCTTTTTCTTTTGACCTTGAAAGGTACAGTTTGCATGAATATGTTATTCAGTGTTGCGTAAAACCTATCACACGCCACATTGACATCCTGGGTAGACTCAATGACATCATCCCAACTGGCATCCAGTATCATCCGGTACATAAGCGGAAAATTCGCCTTACGAAAATTGAATTCTTTGGTGTTCACAAAGTTCACTCCCATAGAAGGAACATGATCCGACCAACTGGAAACACAGAAATGAATCGGAGGATGCTGTGGATCAACATTCACAAGGGAAAATTCATCAACAGATACTTGACACTGAACATTAGAAAATACCAGATCCAAAAGTCTACCATTATTATTAACTAAATTATTAAATTGATTAAGGTTGAGAACCTCCGCTAATACCCCTAGGGATACACATTTCCCATCCGAACTTGAGTGGTTTACAAACTGGGGTGCATTGAAATCACCAATGATTAACACTTTCTTATCAAATGCTGATACAATAGTCGAAAGACTGCTTATAAATAAATCATATGTTTCAACATCAATTTGAGGAGGTATATAAACAACGATAATGAGAAATGTCAATGGTCCAACATTGATTTTGCAGCCAACTAAGTCTATAGATGGAACCAGACTACGTAACATTGACAAATCTATGTACTCCGATGAGTGCCTGTGATGGACAGCTACAAGAACTCCACCCCCGGTAGCACATCCCGTCTAACGACGATCTCTGTCACACCTGAAAACAGAGTAGTCACTCGGAAAAAGCTCCGAGTTGAAAACACCACTTCCTAACCATGTCTCACTTAAACAAACCACATCAAAGTCACTAGCAGATACCGAACAGAATAAGTCATTAATTTTTGAATTGAGACCGCGCACATTTTGATAGTAGCAGTCGATCCCAAATTGACTGTAACCGGGCGAGACTAAATTTTCAGAGGCACAACCGTCGGAAGTCCACGGACGAACTTCATCTGCACGCTCTCTCCGTCAGCTTTACGCTTCTCCAGATCAGACTTGACATTTTGATAAAATAACTGCTGTCGAGGTGTCTTATCCGATGAAATCGACAGTCGCGAATATTGGGGACTATTTTTGAGATCTTTTGAATTTTTGAGAACAGATCGTACATCAGCAGCAGATGGCAGCGTTATCTTGACAGGTCTGGGCTTATCTGAATTTTTATTGTGCTTACCAAGCCGCGCTACCCTCAGGCCGCTTATATTGGAAATATTTTTCGATAAATGAGTTATAACCTCTGTAACTTTACGATTATCTCGAATTCTACATTCCTCCCCAGAAATATCCGACGGCTGCTCTTGAAGACCGAAGAGAATGATGTTATTTTTACGTTGTTGACGATCTTCGAACTCCAACATGATCTGCTCAAAGGTTTCATCACTCAACACACTGTGTTGAGTGTTGGCGTCACACTGGATGCTGTCCAATGCAGCCCTGAGATCCTTGATCTCCTGCTGAAGCGTTACAATAACTCCTTTTAGAGAATTCAAGTCATTTCCCAGCCCCTCACAGCTCTTGCAAGACCATGAAATGGCTTTTTTTGAGTTGATTACTCGCACCTCCGATGAACTCATTCCGACACAGGAATTTCCAAAAGCATTGCGACAAACATTGCAGGTAACGATCAAATGCTCCTCAAAGGACTGTCCGCAGCAAAAACATAATTTACCAGCCATTGTGAAAAATCTTTACCAGGTGATAATGAAAGAAAATGATTAAAAAAAAGGAATTGGAGAAACACAGGGACACTCGCTTCACTCCTCTGTGACCCGTCAGGGAGACTCAGACTTGACACACAGAACAAGGCCAAGGAGAAATATAGGTGAAAACACAGGTGAGACAAATAGTGGATTTTTGAAGGAGCGTGTATGGTTTCCTTTATCGAGGGAACTCCCAATGTCCGCCAGATGCTCGACGCGTTGATAAGGAATCCCAGGTAAATAAATAAACAATATCACATCTAAAGAAGCGGACAAAATCGTTCAGGGAACACCGGACTACCTCAAAAACTGTTATATGAAGTGTACTTACAACAGGTATACACTTTTTCAAATTTTTAAATCACTACACTAACGGTGCGATCAAATAATATCAGAGCGACAGAATATACGTACGAATGCACATGTATCTTGGATTTTATCACGATTCGATGTTATTCCTTGCTTGAGCACAATCCGTACCAACTTAAGACAGTAATCTAAATAAGAAGATCAGTTTTCAGAGTATGAAGAAATAAGTGCACAAAAAACTTCTCAAATTCACGAATTATAAGTGAAATTTATTGAAATTTCCCTAGAAATGATGAAAATATTTTCACTTATTCGAAGTTTTTTTAATGAACCTCCAATAATTTATTCTGTAGTAACAAATAGATACTTTTCACTTACATTCATATTTATACAATTTCATTGATATATTTTAGAATCAACAAACAAAGACATCGGAGAAATTTCATTTGAAATCAATTGTTAGTTAATTGCATTTTCAATGAAACTTGCGATTAATTGCATTATTCCAATTATTCTCTGGAGTTCTAACGCTAATGCAATGGAAAGGCTCCGCAGTGACGTCACTTCTCGATGCGCGTCGGCATACCGGTGTAAGTGTATCGTGCATGGAACTTAATGCATTATGAGTAAATGGATTTTATTTGAATTTGAAAATACATTTATTTGAACGTAGTTTGCGTTCGTTTCTTTCATCTAATAAATTGAAAACAAGAAAGAAAAAACTTCTTGGTTAAAATTGCAGTAGAGCATTTATTAAGTTTATAGTACACTGGTTCTTCAATCTGAACATGTTCAAAAACTGGGCATTCGGCATTTCTCCAATCTCAACATTTTCTGGGCATCCGGCATTTCAAAAAAATTATCACGCAACCTTTTCCTTCCAATTCTCATATAGTTCCTACTTTAAAAAAGAATTATTTTCAGATCATGTATATTATTGAACAATGTTTTACCTGTTATGATTTCCTTCCGATAACAATCCAATAAACAAAGCCATATTATTTTTATTCATCATGAATTTCGTCCTAAAAAAACAAACCATTCAACGTAACCTCACAATATGTCATTCAATAATGCTTCCGATCACCCGTCGAGTACTCGTAAATATTTAAGGATTTCTGTAAGCTACAGATCTCTTAAAGAGGTCCAGAATTGCAATTGTCCTGTAAGCTTATGAAAAGTTACAGATTGGCTTACAGATGAAAGCAGAATACCACCAATAGTGTGCTCCGGTCTAGGTTGCTGTTTCCAATATACTGATGGAATTTAGAATGCACCATCGTTAAAAAGTAATATTCCAAAAAATGTACTGATAATTCCAAGATAAAAAACAATTTTCGACCCACTTGCAAGCCAAAAATTCCTATCTGGCGAGAAATTTACATAGAAAGGCGTTGTTTTTCGGGGAAGCTGTTTTATGATCCGATATTGCGTTACTTTCATCGTGGGGATACCCTTGAAACTTCAGAACAAAGGATTCCTGTGGGCCTTGTGTGTTAAATTTCCCTCAATAGGGAAAAACAAGGCAAAAAACGCAACCAGTGGTCCGATCTATTCGCTATCGATTCTCGAAACTTTTTTACGACGGCCAGAATAAATGTTTGGTCGAATTTACTGCAGTTGCTTTTATATGGTAACTAGACCGGCAAGAATCCGGCCTTTTATTGTCGAAGTAGGCGCTAACTCCCGCTTTATTTATAGAGGGTTTTCTCTGTTTAAGCGTCATGGCGGTTAGAGTTTATTTGGAAATCTCGTTCTGTCTAAATATCGACTGGGAAGGTTTGATATGGCTTGACCCAGCACAATCAATGAGATGGACATGAATGAGATATGTTCAAAATTCGGTTTTTACTTATTATCATCATATTCGACTTGAGCCTATTAGCGTAGAAAGGGTGTGATTTCTCACATCCCCTAGCGATCGGCTATCACACTCCCTACTAAGGGGAACATTCACTCATCCCGGATAGCAAGTATCAGGAGGTTGAGCTCTGAGGTGTTCGGTGTTCTTCTTCTCCTGGGTCCTGGGTTGTTCGTCCTTCCTTGCTTGATCCTGGATTTCCCGGTTGACGTCCTGGTAATCGGTCTTGCAATACTTCCCTCCATGGTGGTCCCTGGTGTCCATCGTGACCTACAACCTTCCTTACTGTTCTAGCAGTACCGAGAAGTACTGCCTTTTGCATTACTTTGTACAGGTTTTCATCCAAACCTAGATCCTTGAGATTGGTCTTTAGGCTCTTAGGAAGAGTTCCTGTGGTTGATATGAGGACGGGAATGGTTCTGGTACTAGACATTCTCCACTGACTTTTGATCTGAAGTTCAAGCTCTCGATATTTCGATATTTTTTTAGCGTATTTTTGATGTAGATTGTTGTTATTCGGTATGGCTACGTCTATAAGTATTGCTCTCTTCTCTTTTTTCTTCACTAGAATTATGTCTGGCCTGCTATTAGCAACTGTTAAATTTGTAAGAACTGTGCGATCCCAGTATAGCCTGTAATGGTGGTTCTCCAGTATTACTTCTGGCTGATACTTATAATATGGAATTCTTTCGGAATGCAGCATCTTCAGTTGGATGGCGAGCTCCTGATGCAGTATTGTACAAACTGCATCATGTCGACTCTTATATTCATTTCCAGCAAACATTTGGCAGCCTCCTGTAATATGTTGGATTGTTTCTGATGTTTGGTATCCGTAGCTCCTATCCTTCATGATATATTTCACTGCTGCTTTCAGTTTATTGTAGGTACAATAAAAATTTCTGGTGACCATAGAGCTAGGATAGTATAGAGTTGCCATCATTGAAATAAACGTTGTATCAGATGCGCCATATTACTACCACCTACGTCAAAATTGACAATCGTTGAATTTTCTGGAGGAATTTTGATTCTGGCGCCTTTTTCTAGTTAAATTGTGATTTTTTCTGCTTAATAATATACAATTAAATGTTATCGTGCATTGTAAGGCTTTATTCAAGCAGAGAAGACAGATAAGAAAAAAATTAGAAGAAAAACATATCACAGGTAGGGATGAGTACTGAACAGATCCACATTCGGAATTTTTGCTAGTCTGTCTTGGTAATCTGATATCTTTTTATATGTGTATATTATCGCCTGAAGAAAAATTGTTTATTTGATATTCAATTGACCTTATTTGAACAGGTTTCCTATAGACCCAACACGTCGTATTTTTTTGGGTGAAATTTGTGAACAGAAAAAACTGGCAACTTAATTCAACCCTAAACTTTCCACCATATTGGTTCCCGACTTAGCCCTGCCCAGTGGTACTATTTTTCCTTACTCAATTGTATGTCATAGCGTCTCTTCCCTATTATATCTCGATGCTGGTGACCCTTAAATTTTGTACCTACTTTATTAGAGACATTCTCCCCATAAAATTCACCGTATTTATTCATTCCCAACATCGACTGTTCATGCAGCAACGCAGCGAAAAATAATTTCCCTAGCAGTGCAATGAATTACATCCAACTACTTTGTTTTTGCATGAGAGCCCCGAAACATCGGCAAACCGGAAACCCCAGGACCTCGCTCCTAGACGAAGTGCCCAACGTAACCGGAAGTGACGTTTTTATTTTACAACCCGTTGTGTTAGCCGGGACAGACGGAACTGATGGGGCGAATGAATTCTTCATAGGAAAGAAGGCTATCCGGCCATCTTGGTGACGGGGTCGCCATTTCGGAAATTGGGGTTGAACTAACGGAGCCTGCTGAGATTTTCCCGAAAATGATTTGAGGATTTGATGGGATTTAGAGATATTTTGGTTCGAGGGAATATTATGGAATGTTTTCATTTTATCAGGTTTTTCAGAATGGTGAGAAATGTGTAAGATTGGGATGTACCAAATTATATAGTCCATGGGCCAGGGCCTATTTTTCATAATGATTACTAACAATCAGAATATTTGTGAGTAGCTTCATTTTGACGAGACGCCTAACTTTTTTCTCTACGAAAATTCTCGATAGTGAGGGCTTATACAGTATGGAGGCGTCAAAAGTGTTAAATGGGCGAAAGTTCAAATTTTATTACTAACAGCTACTTTATAAATTAAATCTTGAAACAATTTTATTACGAATTGAAAACAATAATTGTCCTACAAAAATGATGATTCTATCAAAGTGTCCCTCACTCCCAACATACAGGTTTGGAAATTCACATCTGAAATATACGATATACAATGCATCAGACAGAGAATTTTTCCCTCCAGTTGCACCGATGAATAGTCGAGACAATCACTTGCTGTAACACACTGAATTCAGTTGTCTTACTTAATTATTCTAGTCTTGTCTCTCTCTTATCGCAGTATGGTAGGGAACCCGCACTTCACGTATAGAATTTTTAATTTGTCAGGCTGCCCGTAATACTCGATTCAAGTATTTACTGTTGCCTACCATACTAAAGAATTACGCTCCTCTAAACGATAAGAGAGAGACAAGACTAGAATAATGATGTAAGACAACTGAATTCAGTGTGTTACAGCAAGTGATTGTCTCGACTATTCATCGGTGCAACTGGAGGGAAAAATTCTCTGTCTGATGCATTGTATATCGTATATTTCAGATGTGAATTTCCAAACCTGTATATCAACAACTAGGTCTAAAAAAAATTTTAATAACCGGCTGATTTTTTCACTGTTGCTTAGCAAATATTTTCTTCGTGAACTGGTCACATTGTCCTACAAACTGAGTGATACATTATTCCAGTCCTACGCTCGGAAATTGTCAATTGTTAGTAGGTAATCATTTTTAATTGTGGGTTCTGTGATACAATTTCTGAGGTAGGACTGGAAAATCGTACTACTCAATTTGTAGGACCATGTGACCAGTTCATAAAGGAAATATTTGCTAAGCAACAGTGAAAAAATCCCTGTGTAATCTCTTCACCCCTTTGCTATTCGAAACTGGAAAATAAACAAGCAAATGTTAAAACCCCCTGTTTCGTTTTGGTACCATGCTATCCGCGGCCGGCACTTGTGTTTTTACATCTGTGGCTACTGGATGTTTCTGTTGGAGATGGCCATACTACAGTCACCAGCCAAATAATCGACCCACTCAAAAAATCGATGAAGTTTGTTAATTCATAAATATGTTATTTCGAGTCCGGTTCGATTGAATGTTTTTTTCAATTGTAGGTAATTGATATGTTCATCTTTAATCAATTACCAGGTTGAATTTCAAGATAACTCAGCGTACCTCATTTTATACAGGGTGAAACAAAATCTGTCTTTTTACCCTACACCCCTGGTGTGTTCCACCGTGTGATTTCTTATTCATCATCAAGACACAGCTTCTCTTGACAATTTAATTCTTCGTTTGTAACAATAGCTCAATTTTTGATAAATATACAGGTTTTTCAGAGCAACATTAAACTCACAATTTCGCTATGGCTATGAAAGTACTTTCACAGATTTAACCTTAAATCCAAACGTTATGAAAATAAACTGAAAACTGAGTGAAAACATAAAACAAGAGAAGTTTTAGAGCCAGTGGCGCAGCCAGGATTTTGTTTGGGGGGGGGGCTGAACTGAACAATTTTTGATGATACAACAAATACGAAAGTTGCAAAAAAAAAATGAACTCAGAAAAAATTGAAACAGTTAGAATCTTTTGCGGGGGGCTGCAGCCCCAAAGCCCCCCCCCTAGCTGCGCCAGTGTTTAGAGCAATATGTTGTTCCGTGTGCACCGTTTATTGGAGACGATTTTGTGCTTTATAATGCTTGACCGCATCAACCGCATGCTGCTAGGATTGCCAGATCCATCTATTTCATCGATGATTTGCCTGTATTGACGTCACTGATCAAAACCTTTGAATAGTTATGAAATGTAGTTTTAATTATTCATTCAATAAAGTGAATCTTAACCTTCTCAATACTCGTGTCCTTAAAGCAACATGAGTGCACATGAGTGTTTTATTGAGACACCCACCCCAACAATTTGTATAGCATCTTCTGTGTGCTATATCATTTGCAGATTGTCATCCGAATCTAAGACTTATCAACTATGGTCTGGTTTTCGACCAAAATAAATGTCCTAAAGCAAATAATCACCAAAAAATCAACACAATACTATGAAAACTGCCAGGAAAAGCTAAAGGTAGAAGCAAATTTCCGTTAATTCACTCATATATCGCTCTAGAGGTCCAATTTTCCCCAACTTAACACGGGATTCATTAGATTAATTGTATTATAGACACGAATAGGGCAATACCCTCGCAATCGTAGATTCGCAACGGGAATTCGAGATAGGATTAAAGTATCTCCCTACCTGCAGTGTCCTACCCTTTTACCGTTGAGAACTTGGTCCATTTCGACCATAATATTATGTACTGTTCTCGCACGGCTCGTTTGGCAGCTTTGGAAAATCATACGCATCGCTAGAATCGAAATGACGCCATTGGCGTAATCCGACATAGCTGGATCTAGCTCTGCCATCAATATTGCAAATCAAATACAGATTACGACAGGAGTGCGTTCCGGCCATCGTGAGAGAAGATGGGAACTGACATAGGTAATGATTTGTTGGATTGGTTAAACTGATAGAGAAGATATTGTAGATCGGCGTAGTGGCATCATTAGGTAAACAGGAATTATTTGGTGGAGTATGCAATACTATTCAATTTCGGCCATAAAAAATCACTTATTAACTCTGGAGAGCGCAATCCATTCAACGTAAATGTTTTTCGAAAAAGTAAGGTCCAATAACTCCGCCGGACCATAAATCGCACCGAACAATCACAGGTTGAGGATAGAGAGGCTTTTCAACAATACCTCTTGGGTTTTCCGAGACTCAGATGCTACAATTTTTCTTGTGGACGAAATCACCGAGGTAAAAATGGGCCTCATCACTCAAGATGATTTTTCGATGGAATTCCGGTTTATTTTCATGCATTTCAACGACCCAATCAGCAAAGACACGATGTTGTTGATGATCGGCCGACTTGAGTTCTTGTGTTAACTGAACTTTATAAGCCTTAAGACTCAAATCTTTATGCAAAATACGGTGTAATAACGTTTGTGGAATGCCTAGTTCCAAAGAACGAAGAGGAATGAACAAAACTGGGTTTTCTTCAACACTTTCGGCTACAGCAGCAATATTCTCGGCTGTTCTCGAGTGACGTGCACGGTTTTTATTCTTCACATCAGTAACTTGTCCCAACAGCACGAATTCTTCCACCAATTTCTTTATTGCGGTCCGACAAGGTGCTTCACGTCGACCCAAAAATGTTCGAGTTTTACGAACCGTCTCTGCCAAATTTCAACTATTTTTATAGTAAATTTTAATGATTTCAATGCGTTCTTGAAGCGTGTATCTTTCCATTTTTATCAATGGCGTAGTTTCTACTTTTCAAATGTCAAAAAATGACAGCATCAAACGTGACATCTTCCGATATAGCGGGCTATTCAAAATAATACCTTTCATTGGAAAACCCTTTACAGATACAGGATAACACAGGTTTTTGTGTTTAACCTTTTAGCTTACCTCCTTAAATTGCTCAAGAATGAGTAAATAACTTCTAGGAATAACTGCAATTTACGATAATGATACATTAAGTAAATCTCCACCGTAGAACTGGATCATCAGATACTAAATCTTAATTGTCACTAAATATAACAATTTGGGCTCTGCGGTATTCAATTCTTGGAGAATATTCATCAAATAAATGGCTTCCTTGGTGGCCACTGTCAGGGCTATAAATTCGAGGTCTGTACTTAACTAAGACGGTCCTTTGTTTGCAGGATATCAGGATAACTGCTGTACCTGCCATCTTCAAGATATACCCGCTGTTATATCGCCCACGTTAATATGAGCTCTGAAGTATGGTGAATAGTGATTACAGAGGATCTCAAAGGCATGACCATTAGATGCTTCATCAGGTTATACTCAGCGTCTTATTGAACGTCTGAAGATGTACTTTAACGAATCTGATAAAGTAAAGGATCAAAGAATGGAAAAAAAACCCTAAAGTGCAGTCGGAAGGGTTCGTATTGGTAAAACATAATTTGAATATCCGGAGGGCAATTGGCTGCCTTATATTCATTTGTGATTTCAATTTTCCTTCTCAAATCTTAAACCTTCCCTGAACAACTTCCGAATAGAACAATTTCAAGGTTCGAGGTTTTTTCAGAAAAGTTGAATTCATAAATGAATTTACTGGAAGAAGAATAATGACACATAATCTTGTGTGAAATTTTGAGAGGATCTGGTCATCCGGAATTTGAAAAGAATATGTGATATTGAGATTCCTTCTATTAGTGAAAGAAATTAATGTTGCTGTGTTCGAGAGATCGCCAGTTAGCCCCTTTTCTTTCTCTTAATTTTCGATGATAAGTATAGAGGGCCATTTGCATACGGCTGCTCAGTCAGCACATGATACATTACAAGGTTGTCCCCAATCTTCAAATCTTTATATATAGGATGACGCTTTCAGAAAAGATGGATGCAGTTGGGTCATTGGTCGAGATGTGACAGTTAAATTTTTTCTGTTGAAGAAAAAATTCACTATTCGTTCAGCCCGTCCTCTCAATCTTGCCTGTCGAACTTCTGTTTCCTTTTCTCAGCAAGTTATTCTCTTGTTTCATCTTCAAACACTTTCAACACATCATATGGAAAATACCGTCCATCCATCCCCTCTAAGAGCTCTGAAAATCCATACGTCAACATCGAATCATGTCCGTCTCGTTCGAGCAAACATCAATGAACCCTTCGAGAAAAAGTGTCAATCTTTCAGTCCGAAAGGACGGATCACGTGTAACTCTTTCTCCCTAGCGAAAAGGAGCTTTGGGGGATCGATCATCCTCTCCTTCCAAGGGCCGTAAATGTACGAAAGGAGGGTTGCCATTGAGCTGGCCGCAAGTAAACCTGAGGCATTTACCGCTGATTCCTTAACTTTTCTAACCTGACCTTATTTAACCTTACCTAACCCAACCTCACCTAACCTGATAGTTAAAAAATGTGTTTCTACCAACTGACCATAGATAGAAACCACTCACCTAACTTAACCTGACAGTTAAATGTGTTTCTATCGAATGATCATCTATTGAAAACTATTGTTATCATTACCTGCCCCTTTAACTTTTCTCGTCTGTCCACGTCCACTGTTTTTCTTGGAATAGCAAATCATTCTCTGATGTCAATCACACTCTTTCAGCGCAACATCAAACGCTCCCAGCTGTACATCATATGTGAACTACATCCCTTCATACTAAGAGCTCTGAAAATCTGAGGCATTTACCGCTGATCTTAACCTTAACTTTCCTAACCCGACCTTATTCAACCTAACCTAACCTAACCTCACCTAACCTGATAGTTAAATTTGCTTTTACCAACTGACCATAGATAAAAACCACTGTTCATTCTGTTCGTCCTTTCAACTTTGCCTGTCTATCTCCTGTTTTCTTCTGCTAGCAAGTCATTCTCTTATTTCATCTCCAAACACACATGGAAAATACCGTCCATCATCCCCTGTAATACCTCTGAAAATCCATACGTCAACATTGAATCATGTCCGTCTCGTTCGAGCAAACATCAATGAAAACTTCGAGAAAAAGTGTCAATCTTTCAGTCCGAAAGGACGGATCACGTGTAACTCTTTCTCCCTAGCGAAAAGGAGCTTTGGGGGATCGATCATCCCCTCCTTCCAAGGGCCGTGAATATACGAAAGGACGGTTGCCGTTCAGCTGGCCGCAAGTAAACCTGACGCATTTAACGCGGATCCTCTGGAAACCCCAAATATGTCCATCAGTCCGTGCAGGCCGACGTAAGGTATGACCCTCGTTCCCTTGAGGGAAATACGTTGCTCACGCAAATGGCAACGGAATTGCTTATGGCTGATATATCTCCATTTTGTTCAGTTCGAACAACCGGACAAGCGGTTGCAATTTATAATCACGATGAAGGGATTTCAGGATATTCCTGCTGGATATGGATGTCTGGAAAATCACTCGAAATATACGGAGATCTATGTATACAGGATGTTGTAGAGCTGTTTGGTGGATCCGGAACAGGTAAAGCGATAACTTTAATTTAAATTATCTGGTACTACGAAGAACTGTTTGAAGAAGGCGATATATTTATGTCTGCCCTGTATTTGCATTGCCTTTGATAGTTAGATGGCATTGAAGCTACTAATTACTGCCATTGAGTGTGAATCCAGGAAGAAATTCCACTCAACTTTGATGGGGAGCAACAATTACTTGTATTGTGCATCTACTTACCAGGATATCGAGGGATGAGAGAGCAGATGATATTGCAAAAACAGAAACAATCACTCGCTACACCGGACTTGTGCAAAAATTTTTAATTGGGAAAAAAAGGGAAGCATTCTCATGGGATTAACACCTCAGCACAAAGAGGTTGACGATACCTCCTTAGGAATAGTACCACCATGAGAACGCTTATATTTTGAGGTACTACCCACACAAGATTGAAAGGACAACTCTGTAGAAAGTTAGATGGCACAATCCCTTATGGCTCTGGCGAAAAGCTAGAAGATCAATGATGCCCTTATATTGGATATCATCCTCACTGACAGTAAATGTCCACCAATAAGAAAGACAGAATCCTTCTGACTCGATAAACAGCTCAAGGCAAAGAACGAGTCAATGATTCATCATAGTTTGGTAACAGAAACCATCGAGCACATATAATGCCAAAGCAATTTAATGGCTCAAACTAAATTTGATCTACTGGGTGGAATGACACTAACACTAAGCGTGGGTTTCACAGAACTTGATTGGGCAATCAAATCGTTGATATTGATAAAAAACGATGGTTTACGTCAAAAATGAACTGAAAATTGCACAGAAATAATGACATTTCATCAATCAAGGTGATCAGGGTTTTTGTGTAGCCCAGCTTAAGACCAGCAAAAGTCAAAGGTGAATAATCAACTTTTCGATGGAAGTTACATACCTAAGAAGAGAAGATAGTTTATAGTTTAAAAAGGGTTTACAGTTCACTGCGACCTCAAGATGGTGCCTCCTTACAGAGCTGTTCTGACCACACGCTTTCCATCTCGCCTTCCATTTCTAGAGATCTGATCAAATCCAATATCTGTGAAGGCTAGTTCCTCACTCTTACAAGCCTCTCGCCCAATGCATTATCTCCTCAGGCTCGCAATGCCAAAGCATTCCGTGACTAGGTGAATGAGGGCTTCTTCCTCTTCTCATAGAACCTACACTCGTCAGTGTACGATAATCCCATCCTCAGCAGGTGCTTCCTGAGGCCACAGTGTCCTGTAAGAAAGCCAGTGAGGAGGTGTAATTGTTTCTTACCAAGATACAGTATCTTTTGGATCTTGTTGTTTCAAAGTTCCGAAGGAACTTAGTGGAATGATCCATCCGCCAGAGTTTTTCCTTCTCGGCTTTCTCCTTCTCCAAAAGGTACATTTACCTATACCACAGAAGGGTTCTGGGCCAATGAGTGACATTCGTGCGCCCTCTTGGCAAGTGTATTGAACGAGAAGAATTATTTTTAAATTCTCGTCTCAAAATCCGCAACCTACAGACATTCTGGCAAAGCAATAACATGTTGTTTTCCTACAGGATTAAGCGCTTGAAAAGCTGGCTCCTTGGCAGCTATCTATGTATCGTAATTTGAGAAGTGCTGGTGAGTCAGGCCATCTTGCATCGACCAGAAAAGAAAAAAATGAGGTTATGTAGGTTTAAACAATCATTGGTAGATCTGCACAGTAGTGATCTCTTCGATGATATCAACTCATAATACACCACACGCAACTGGTTTCACCAAATGCACATAATGATTATTTCGTCAAGAATTTTTGGCTTGACACTTGATTAGGAGGTATGACCTGGGTGTCCGTACATTACCAAAAGATGGAAAATCATTATAGACCCAATTTCCTTAACCAGTCTGATGGAAAAACAACTTAATGAACAACTTTTTCATGGCTGTTGGAATTGTTATCTGAAAGTTTTTGGCTTCAGTAGGTACTTGCAGAACCCAAGTCCCACACATTTCGGATTCCACTAAGTTCCTTCGATACTTTGAAACAGCAAGATCCAAAAGATATCTGGATCTTGGTAAGAAACAATTACACCTCCTCACTGGCTTTCTTACAGGACACTGTCCCTTCAGGAAGCACCTAGTCACGGAATGCTTTATCATTGCGATCCTAAGGAGAGAATGCCTTGGGCGAGAAACTTGTAAGAGTGAGGAACTAGCCTCGTTGAAGCCTTCATAGATATTGGATTTCACCAGATCTCTGTAACTGGAAGGTAAGCTGTGAAGAGTGTGGTCAGAACAGCTTTGTAAGGGGGCACAATAGACCTATAGGTCGCAGTGAACTGTAACCACTTTTTTTAAACTATAACTAAACTAACCTTTCGGATCATTCAAGTTGCATCGAAACCAAGAAAAATGGCTGGTAAGTGATCTTTATCTGAATCTTCAACATTGCAATCTGGTGGCCTTCCAGGTCGTTCTCCACGGTTCTGTGAAACAAAGTCCATTCAGCAAGAACATGTTACCATAAACATCAACTTAAATCATGACTTTCAGCTTCTCATACTTTAGTAATCAATTTCAACCCCTTACATATTTCGGTAATACCTAAGTTGACATTCTCAGGGCTCCTATACAGAAACTACCTACTTATATTGTTTACTTTGGAATAATGAACTGATAGCGAAGTCAGCAATCAAAACCTCAATAGTTCATTCATACTCCTACTAGAATAATCTTCTAAACTCACCAAACAAAAGATCTTCCGACTATCGTTACGTAAAACCCACTATTACACAGGCTGCTATTGAAAAATCTTGTCCAACACATGAAGAAGATTTCTAGGACCACATCCTAATCACGCAACTGCGTATTCTCCTATCCATAAGTTCTCCCACAGATTACTCAATTCAATTCCACTACAGCTAAGATCTCTAAAAGTAAAAGTACTTTCAGCCATCTCAACTACAGCAAAAGAACCAGACAACTCCCTGGATTGAAAACTCCGTGAACACTTTCTCTCCAGAATCGACATCCAGCTCTGTGACCACCCCCAACGATTCAGGCGTTTGTTTCAGTGCTCAATGTTCAGTGCTCTCGCGATTCTCACTAGAAGCTGACGTTATAAGGTGTTTTAACCGGTTCCAACTCGTTTTTCTCAGTGCTTGCATGATTATTCGGATTTCGGGAAATGAGAAAATGATGACTTGGTTTTGAATGGTGCAAGTGTGACAATTTGGTGAAGGAAAAGCCCTTGCTCTAGGAATAGACGGTGAGTTGGTCTTACATTGTTGGAGATAATCTTTCATAACTGGAATGTGATTTGCACTTCGGAAAAAGGGGATTTGACATTTTTCTGTGGAAGATTTACCTGTCTATTAATATTTTGATATTATTTGTGGCAGTCAGTGTAGTTTGAGAACGATTTCACTGACTGAAAGGTGAAATACTTTTTGACAGCATAATAATAGGTAACTTATGATAAATCCGAGGATTAATAGTCCATGGGCCAGCGCCTGTTCTTCATGATGATTACTAACAATCTGAATATTTTTGAGTAGCTTCAATTTGACAAGACGCCCAACTTTTTCCTCTACGAAAATTCTCGATAGTGGGGGCTAATACAGTATGGAGGCTTCAAAAGTGTTGAATGGGTGAATGTCCAAATTTTATTACTAACAGCTACTCTATAAATTAAATCTTGAAACAATTTTATTACAAATTGAAAACAATAATTGTCCTACAAAAATGATGATTCTATCTAAGTGTCCCCCACAGCCAACATATAACAACAACTAGGTCTAAAAAAATTATTACTAACCGGCTGATTTTTTCACAGTTGCTTAGCAAATGTTTTCTTTATGAACTGGTCACATTGTCCTACAAATTGAGTGGTACGTTTACGCTCGGAAATTGTCAATTGTTAGTAATCATTTTCAATTGTGGGTTCTGTGGTACAATTTCTGAGGTAGGACTGGAAAAACGTACCACTCAATTTGTAGGACAATGTGACCAATTCATAAAGGAAATATTTGCTAAGCAACAGTGAAAAAATCAGCCGGTTAGTAATAATTTTTTTAGACCTAGTTGTTGATATATGTTCGGAGTGGGGGACACTTTGATAGAATCATCATTTTTATAGGACAATTATTGTTTTCAATTTGTAATAAAATTGTTTCAAGATTTAATTTATAAAGTAGCTGTTAGTAATAAAATTGGAACATTCACTCATTGACGCCTCCATACTGTATTAGCCCTCGCTATCGAGAATTTTCGTAGAGGAAAAAGTTGGGCTTCTCGTCAAATTGAAGCTACTCACAAATATTCAGATTGTTAGTAATCATTATGAAAAACAGGCGCTGGCCCATGGACTATAAACTATAACCTATTTCAATCAAATTCGTTCAGATTGAGGACTTGAGGAGTGAAACGGTTGAAAACAAATTGGCAAATTAAGAGACAGATTCTGACAGAGAGCCTGTGTTAACCTGCCAGACCAACATTGTTGAATTAACCTTTGATGGAATTACTGAGGCGTGAAGATGCTTCAATTTGAATGCTCACTGAGTCCTTACTCGAATGGAAATCTCAACCATGCAATTTGTTTTCTGTTGGTTTATTCAGCTGGTTAGATTTGAGGCAAGAAGTGGTGTGATGGTGTTTGAAAAATATATGTTCTGGAAAATATTTGTGAGATGGAGATGACCAAACTCTTTTTCTTATCGATAGAAAGTTATTTGAATACCTGGAGGGTTTTCAAAGACGAGAGTGTTTCTTTATCAAGATTGAATATTTTGTGGTGCGAAGATGATGTCAGTATTGTTGATTTTGGTTAAAGTCGATGGTTTATGTCAAAAATGAATTGAAAATTGTACCGAAATGATGAAATTTCAATAATCAAGGTGATCGAAGTTTTATGAAACCCGGTTTTAGTCTTTGTTCTGTTTCTTCTGATTTTCCCGATGTATATGTATGTTGAGGTGGAGAGGTGGTTACATTTTATTCTTCTGATGTGATTGTAAGATATTTTTTCAAACAATAGGAAAAAAAGGGAAACAATTTGTTTCAATAAATTAGAAACCTTTCAAATTTTTTCAACTCATTTTCCAATATATCTGATATAGTCCGTTCACGAAAGGTTGAGCCGTCGGTTGGCCATGATAATTTGACATATTCCACTGTGTATATTAAAATTTTAGGTTATGATGTTTATTTTCTTGTCAGATTGATACGCAATGTTGTCAATATTGCATAGAGTTGTCTGATAACTCGCAAGCACGTCGGACGAGGCCGGGTACATTCGGCAACATTGAATTTATTTTACATTATGACAGCAAATACTGCCAACTTCAGATAAATAAAAAAACGCCTACTATGTGCTCAACCTTTCGTGAATGGAGTATACTTGATCTGATAGTATTCAACTTATACAGGAAGTGAGTAAGATTTCTTTCTCTGTGCTCCTGTATCATCGGAACAAATGTGTGGTACCCTGTTTCCATTTTCCTCCGCTTGTACTTAGAAATACACTTTCTTTAGGATTTGATAATATCGAAAATGTCAAAAGAATATATTTGGAGAAGGTGATTGTGATTGGAAATGAAGATTTTTCCGTCGACCTCAAAATAGGAGGTGATTTTAATGTGTACGAAATTGAACATTAATTAATAATTAATTGTAATGTTGAACTTATGCTATGTTAATGTGCAATCTTCATGGCAACTGTAAACGAAGTATTCAGAAGCAATACGAGAAATGTCAAAACTCTACTGGAACATAGAAATTTCATTATGTCGAATGTATGTCTTGTCCGAATTGAGAATGCATTTCGATCAAGAATTTATAGACAATTCATATTGAGGTCGTCGAAAAAATTCTGTAATCAACTCGGTTAGTAATCTAACGACTAATGGTCTCGAACTATTACAGAACCTTTGTTAACCATTAATCGCTGTTTTTAATAACCTAGTTGATTGAATAACTATTTCCGTCTATTTCAAAATAAAAGGTGATTTAAATGTGTACGAAATTGATCATTAATGACCCATTCTAACGATCAATTTATTCTATTTCAATGTGCAATCCTCATACCTAGTTGATTAAATAACTACTATTGCCTAATTTCTACTATTTTAATGTGCAATTGCCAATGGCAACAGAACATAACGTATTCAGAAGCAATACGAGTAATGTTACATAACGTTACGAAAACATATAAATTTATATTATGTCAAATGTATGTCCTGTGAAAGCTAGTCTATAAATCGCTAGGATAATAAATTTGATTACAAGATTTTTCCGTCGCCCCATTATGAATTGAGTATACTGTCTTGATTGAAAAATATTTTCATTTAGTACAAGGGATACATTTGGTATAATACGAGTATAAATTCCTATGATTACTTAGTTTTATCAATATTTTCTGTTTGGTTGCCCATGTCGATACATTAAAATACAAGTCATGCATTAAAACGAGTCATTATCGATCAATTTCATGAACGTTAAACTGAGCTTTTATTCTGAGGTCGACGGAAAAAATCAATAAATATCAAAGTTGTTCTTCAGTGCTAGTCTCGTCAAAATATTGAATAAATAAAACACATCCTAAGGATATTTTTCATTTTATCCGAGGCAAAACAATACTAGTGGGGCTCGTGGGGGGTTAATTCTTGCCCGACAAAATCGAGTGTTATATTATTCTTATAAAGGACGTTAGGTAGCATAGATTCACACAAAGAAAAATTTCATTTTTTCCAATTTTCCAGATTTTATGACCTTCTCTTTGAAAACAATGGTGGGGCTCGTGGGGGGTTAATTTTTGCCCGACAAAATCGAGTGTTATATTATTCTTATATAGGACGTTAAGTAGCATATATTCACCCAAAAAAAATTTCATTTTTTCCAATTTTCCAGATTTAATGACATTTTCTTTAAAAACAATGTGGGGCTCGTGGGGGGTAAATTTTTGCCCGACAAAATCGAGTGTTATATTATTCTTATAGAGGACGTTAAGTAGCATAGATTTACACAAAAAAAAATTAATTTTTTCCAATTTTCCAGATTTTATGACATTTTCTTTGAAAACAATGGTGGGGCTCGTGGGGGGTCAATTCTTGCCCGACAAAATCGAGTGTTATATTATTCTTATAGAAAACATCAAGCAGCATAGATTTCCACAAAAAAAATTCATTTTTTCCAATTTTTCAGATTTTATGACATTTTCCTTGAAAACAATAGAGGGTTCGTGAGGGGGTTAATTTTTGCCCTACAAAATCGCTTTTCATATTATTCTTATAAAGGAAATCAAACCGCATATATTAGTCAAAACAAAAATGCATTTTCTTGCATTTTGAGAGACTAATGAGGTTTTCACGATCATAAGAGGCAACCCGGGCCAGTATTCATAATGCCAGCCACGCGTTTCAGCTACGTATTCGCACTAACGTCCGTACTCCGCTGACAGGCTGCACTTAAGGGCTACTCAGTTTCGTGGCTGAAACTCGTGGCTGGCTTCACGCTGGTTATAAGACATATATTTTTGAAATGGTAAAAAAACGGTATTCTTTTTGATTAAAAATAATAATTGTTTCCACGACAAAAAACAAGTTTTCGAAATGGGAAATACACTATTATATGTTTCTTTCCTTCAATTTTTGATATTTCTCAGAGACATACTTTTTACTCAGTTTCTACATCGAGTTAATAAGTAGTTCACATTTCAGCAATGCATATTTATATTCAACCCACATACAGCAAACCTCCGAGTAGAACGCTGAAACGAGTACCGTAAAACGGGGATACTTCGACAGGTTTTTGGCATGTTTGTTGTTCTGTAAAGGAAACTATACGCTTGACAACCTTGGCTCCTATTCCATTGTAACAATTGAAGCCTTGGTTGTATTCACTAAAAAAATTATTGTGGCCCCACCCCCCCTTCACTTTTTTTTTTTCAATTTCTTTTTGGTGTCGAAGTTATCCCGAGTTGGGGGTAACTTCGACACCATGCAGAATTATGCATAAAATCGAAGTTAGCTTTCTCCAGGGCAACTTTTACACCGAAAAATGTAAAAATAAATATATAATAATAATAATAATAACAGTAATAATAATAATAGTAAATGGGTTGTTAAAAATAATACTTGCAGAAATTCATTTATATATTTAGCAACTTTGGTAAGGCATATTTGGCATATAAATCTAAACTAAAAAAACAACCTTTTAACTAAACAAAAACTCTTAAATAAAGTAGGTAACACAAGTAAAAAAAAATCTCAGCTTTTTGACGTAGGTGCGCGGCATCTTACAAAAAAATTAGGTACGTGTTACCTGAAACAACGAGGAGAAACAAAACTAGAAATAATAATAATAAAAACAAAAAAAATAGTAATAATGATAATAATAGTGATACTCGTAACAATAAACAATAAATGGATAACCGAAAAAACACTTAAAAGTCAATTTGTATGCAAAAAACAAGCATGATATTATACGTGTCGAAGTTACCCCCGCTGTCGAAGTAACCCCGTTTTACGGTACCTACTAAACGGAAAAATCTTGGTGGAAAATCTCTCTTATATCCGCATGTCACCTGAGGATACCTTCAACTTCAGCTCACTCTTATCCCAGACATTTTTCTTGACGAAACTTAATCTCGAATTTCTCATCTATTTACTGCATCTCAAGGAATATAATGCGAACGTGACAAAAAACCGGATATGCTTGTGTGCAGTCGCGAAGCAGAAGAATTCCAATTTTATCCCATTTTTCTATGAAAGATCGTTTTCGGATTCCTCCCTTATATATAACTTTACGGTGGTGATAATTTGTTTTAAAACGACGTGATATTTGCGAATTTGTTCTGGGTGCTCTTGTTCTGCCAGAATATCCTATACGAAAACGCTAAATCCGCAAAAAAATTCGTCATAAAGAAGTTTCGTTATGCAGAAAATTTGTTTTTATAGTCGGCAATGTCGCGGTAGACTTCACTGATAAATTTAAATTTATCATTCAAATTTGAGCACTTGCTTTTAGACATTTTCACACAACTTTTCACACTAGCGTAATGGTTAGATCGAAACCAAATAGCTAGGGGTGTATATTTAAAACTGTTTAGAAGGATCTCTCTGCTCGCAGTAATGATTTGGATAATTTATTACGTCCGGAAAAATTTCTGAAAAAAACCTACCCTTATACCTTCCTATCAATCCCCATTCAAAGAGTGATGTTCTTTGAATATTTCGTTACAGAGAGAATTTATTTCGATTAGAGGATGTTTTTTAAAATGGAATTTGAGTTCAAGGTGCAATGTCTCGCAGGAAATTCGTTATACAGGTGTTCGTTATAGGGAAGTTCCACTGTATTAGGTTCAACTCAACGATGAAGAATAAGAGGTCGAAAAAAATAGAAGTTCTGTTTCGTACGTGATAATGTTCTAAGACGTTTATAAGTACTTGATGTCGAAAAATATATTATTCACCGAGCGCATAATGATCGCTATCATTCACAAAGTGAATAACCGAGTGAATAATAGCCATTATGCTAGATAAGAATAATATTTTGATAAGGAAAACACACTAAACTTCTCTTTTATAAGATGTAATTATTAGGCGATCGATTTCGGCTTGTTAGCCATAATCAGGCCGGCTGAAAATACACATACATAATCTTAAATATATCTAAACTTATATCAAATATTTTTCTCAGAATATTTTTAGGGAAAGCGACTACTGAATTTTTTAAGTTTTTAACATTTGGCGTATATGGCGTATATTACAAGTGTGGAAAAAGTCAAATAGACATATGAGTAATATTATTTTGCTGAACTTGTCATTGTATATTTTGTAATAAAAAATGATAATATTTAAAGTATATTTGACCCTCGATTGAAAAGGTATTCCCACCCATATTTTTTGTTATTTAGGGAACTCTGAAACACTTGAGAAATATCAGTTTTAACAATATTATTTAAAGCTACATCCATGAAGCATTTGCCACGCCAGTGAATAATGTCTCATTATTCAGTGAATAATGAATTGTGCTTTTAGCTGGAAAGTTTTGGGGTAGTTTTAGTTCCATTCATTTTTTATATTTTTTTGGGGTGCTGAATCCGAATTTCGAGACGGAACGGTCAGTTTTTTGCCTATCAACTTTTCGTGAGAAACCGTTCTATACAAAATGAAAGGACATAGAATTTACTACAAATTGTACTACCACAGTTTGTTCTGCGACAACCCGTTCTGGCTCAAATTATTGTTGAAAATGAGGAATTTTCTATTACTCAATGAATGAAAAAAAAATTAAATTCTTTGGTTCCGATGATACGATCCTTTTGAAGTTTTGTATGAACATTCAGTATATCAGTCTCGATTTACAAAAAAAATTCACTCGAATCAGATATCTTGTTATGGAAATATAAAAATTCTTCTTCTCAATATTCTAATTGAAGTTTCTATGGATCTGTTCCACTATGGTCACACAATTTTGCTAAGGCTTATTATGAGCATCTTGCATTTAGCCGCAACATTTCATTTCGATAGGTTTCGTTCTGTCTGAGATATCGAGGAACAAAAATTTAGAATGGCCATGTTTTATGAAACAAATTATGGATTCAAAATGTTTGTTCCTCAATATCTCAGACAAAATGAAACCCATCGAAATGAAATATTGGGGCCATATGCAAGATGGTCATAATAGGCTTCATGCAAAATTGTGTGACCATAGAGTGAACAAAACCATAGAAAATTCAATTGGAATATTGAAATCAAAAATTTTTATATTTCCATAACAAGATATCCGATTCGAGTAAAATTTTCTTTGTAAATCGAGACTGATATATACTGAATGTTCATGTAAAATTTCAAGAGGATCACATCATCGGAACCAAAGAATTTAATTTTTTTTCATTTATTGAGTCATAGAATATACCTCATTTCAAACTATAGTTTGAGCCAGAACAGGTTGCCGCAGAAGAAACTGTGGTAGTACAATTTGTAAGAAATTTTATGTTTTTCCATTTTGTATGGAAAGGTTTTTCAAGAAAAGTTGATAGTTTCCAAGTAATAAGCAAAAAACTGATCAAGAAAGAGATTTTTCATCTTTTTTTTATGTTCTGCCACGGAATTTTGTTAGCAAACCCCAGATTCGGATTCAGCACCCCAAAAAACATGAAAAATGGAATATATCATTCAATTTACCCCAAAACTTTCCCGTTCTTTTAAGCACAAATATACTGTATTATTTATTCATATTAGAAAAACGGTTAGTCAAATTGGAACATTTTGGTATTTGTACTGGTGACCAAATGAAAGGTGGCTGTGTACTATAGTATTCTACGACTTTCCCTAATTTTTAATAAGGAAAATTTCAGATGAATCTCCTAAAGTTTGCATGCAAGTCAATTCCCAATTTGGAAATTCAAAGGTATCACATTTCAACCGAAATTCTAAAAAGAATCTCGAGCCTTCTCACAAAAGGAGGGTATTATTCCGATCGTATCGTATTCCCCGCTCAAAAGAAAACGATGTGGTATGTTTCTTATTGTAATACAAAACGAATGGAGCTCGGCAAGAAATTAGATCCGAAACCGTCTTGGCATTCTTGGAGAGGTATCGATAAGATTCAATACGTATCATTCAAATATCGTAAATCCAAGAAATATCTACTTTATATTCAGAATGGAAACCGCCTCGCTCGAAATACGTATATCGATATAACCATGGCATCTGAGAGATCTCTTCAATGGAAGATTGTGCCTTTAGAGGGCCGCAGAAAATTTCTTACGCGAGAAATGAAAGGCCATAGAGGTGCATCGATGTGGCTTCACATTTTGGTTTAATATTTCCATCTAGAAATTCTGCATGAAATGTATCAATATGGTCTGAGTTTAGTGCTCAGTCCAGCGAAGATTATGTCTCTTTTCTGAAGATGATGTCCATCTTATTGCTGTCAGGGGCATTGGGAATGCTTATGGCTGTATATTCAGAATCCGTGATAAATACACAGGGTGTCACCAATAAAGGGTTTTCCAATAAGAGGTGTTATTTTGATGTGCAAAAAAAGTGCCATTTTTCAATATAAATGATCGCATATTTATTTCATTATAAAGATGAAGCTATGCCGTTAATAGTGGCAAATAACATCAGGCAAATGACCACCACGTCCACGCTTACAGGACCATATCCTTTTAATGAAATTTTCCATAACCAAATCGCAAAGTGGCTGCCCTATGTCCTCGATAGCCCCACGAATTCCATCGTTGAGGTCTTGAATCGACACTGGCTATTGGCGAGAACCTTCTCTTTCACGTGGACCCAAAGGAAGAAGTCGCAAGGTGTTAAATCACAAGATCTCGGTGGCCAATTGTGATCACCTCTTCGAGAGATAACATGGTTCGGAAACTTTTTCCGCAAAAAATCAATGGTTTCGTTGGTTGTGTGGCACGAAGCGTCGTCTTGTTGAAAGTAAACATTGTCCAGATCAATACTTTCCAATTTCGTCTATAAACCGTTTTTGGAATGCCTAATTCCAAAGAATGACAAGAAATGGACAAACCTGGGTTCTCTTCAGCACTTTCGGCTACAGCAGCAATATTCTCGGTTGTTCTTGAGCGACGTGAACGGGTTTTATTTTTCACATGACTGACTTGTCCAAACATCTTGACTTTTTCACCACTTTCTTTATTGCGGTCTGACAAGGTGCTCCACGACGACCCAAAAATGTTTGAGTTTTACAAACCGTCTCTGCCAAATTTTCACCATTTTTATAGTGAATTTGAATAATTTCAATGCGTTCTTGAAGCGTGTAACGTTCCATTTTTACTGATGACTTAGTTTGTACTTGTCAAATTTAAAAATATGACAGCTTCAAACGTGACTATTCAAAATAACACCTGTTATTGGAAAATTCTTTATATGCACTAATTTCAGGGTTCGTTTTTTTCTAATGACTTTCCAAGGTCAGATCAATGATTTCAAGTAAGTATATAATGAAAACACAATTTTACTCCCTTTTATAGGTATATATTGAACAAAAAACACCGCATCTTTGACCAATAGTTACATCAATAACAACTCTATGAAGGAATATAAAAGAAAAGAACTACCTTAGAGATCGCTGGCGTGATGATGATAAAATGAAGTAACCGAAATCGATCGCCATAAAATAAAATGATAAAAAATATTCTGAAAGCATTCATTGTCCGATCAATGAATTGATTAGGAGCTTTGCTCGCTTGTTCCTAGGGAAACATACCGTATCATAGTTTAGTTCAAATGTCTGTAATTTTCTGACATGGAGCCATAAGTGGTCTTAAAAAACTCGCTGATAAAAAGTCGCAGGAATAGGCATTTCCAGGAAAAATTAAGGGAACTCTCGGTAAATATTTGATTTCGGTGACCAGCAGATATCGACCCGATTTTGGTGTCATTATATTCAACTGTTGGTTTCACTAACGTTGTTCAGGAAAACTCAATGAATGTAATGACATCAAAATCTGATCGATATCTGCTGGTCACCGAAAGTCAAATATTTACCAATTGAAAATTGATTAATTGAAATTTCTAGTGAATTATTGGATTTCTATTCAACATATTGAAAAAGCCCCTTCATATTGAGCTGCTCGACAACGACTTATGCAATATTTCATGGAATTCCTTGCATTAGAAAAAAAATCCATTTCGCTGAATTTTTAAGTTTCATCCATGCCGAAAAAAGGATCAAGTTCATCGTGGAAATGTGTTTAACAAATCGAAAACATGTTTGTGCTGTTTCAACATATCCCTGTTATAACATTAGTAAGCAATTAGCCTGATGAATCTCTGAAATCCGTGGTTCCAGTAATCCCGTGCTGTAGTTATCATTTTCCATATCATTCGACATGCTTCGATCCGTCATTAAAATGATGATATTTCCGAGAGCTGATAAATATGTCCAGCTATTTTGATCATATCCACTATACTGATTGCTATTTCTGCGTACAGATATTTCGATTTCAACATGTTGCAAACACTCAACTACACTAACAATGTCTTTCGTCCTAGATTTTAGAATTGCCCGATAGAAGTCACGTGAATATTCTCATATTTTTTCTGATGATGCAATCCTCTTGAATTTTGCTTGAACATTCTGTTTATCAGTCTGGATTCACAAAAAAAATCATTCGGAATGGTTATCTTGTTGTCGAAATATAAAGATTCTTTTTTTCAATATTCCAATTGAATTTTCTATGGTTCTGTTCACACAATGGTGACGCAATTTTGCATAGGGCTTATTATGAGCATCTTGCATTTGCATTTCATTTCGATGGGTTTCGTTTTGTTTGAGATATTGAGGAACCAAAATTGAATGGCCATATTCTATGTTTCATAAAACATGGCAATTCAAAATTTTTGTTCCTCAATATCTTAGAAAATACGAAATCAATCGGAATGAAATGTTGCGGCCAAATCCAAGATACTCATAATAAGCCTTATGCAAAATTTTGTGGCCATAGTGTCAACAGAACCATAAAAAATTAAATTGTAATATTGAAAATAAGAATCTTTATATTCAAACAACAAGATATCCATTTCGAGTGAGTGGAATTTTTTTTGTGAATTGAGACTGATACACTGTATGTTCATGGAAAATTTCAAGAGGATCGCTTCATCGGAACCAGAGAATTTAATTTTTTTCATTCATTGAGTCATTTTCAACTATAATTTGAGTCAGAACGGGTTGTCACAAAACAAGCTGTGGTAGTACAATTTATAGGAAATTTTATGTACTTTCATTTCGTATGGAAAGATTTTTCACGAAAAGTTGATAGTTACCGAGTAATAAGCGAAAAACTGACCAAAAATGAGATTTTCACTCTTTTTTTGTATTTTTTTCCATGTTTCGTGACGAAATTTTGTTAGCAAACCTCAAATTCGGATTCATCACCTCAAAAAAATAAAAAATGAAAGAAATCAAAACTGCCCCAAAACTTTCCTGCTAAAAGCACAATTCGACTGGATTTATAATGTAGGAGCAGCAATTCAATCAATACATTAAACTCTAATGACATGAAACGATCAAAAAAGACACCTACGATGAAAATGTTCATGATTTTTTCACGTCAACATACCCAAAGCCGGAAACGAAATTTTGAACAATCCTAACCCATTATTCAACCTCTATTGTACCTCGAAATTGATGGCTGTAAAACGAAAAATTGAAATATACCGGAAGTGTGATATATCGATGTTTCGCTCTAAGCATTCTGATGTATCTCGTTCCCTTTGCGCCCACCTACCTGTTCCAGGATTCGAAGCGGAAGCCGCGTATATATCGCTCATCTAATGCTGATCCATCCCGAAGGATCAGATCCTATCTGTGCGGTGCAATAAACAATATTGTTTTTTGGCACATACAATGACTGAGTGAAGAATGATTTCTGCTCGAATCGAATTTTTTACTTCTCTGCTGCCTGAACGAAATCGTTGATTGAAAGTTTTATATTCGCGTGACTAGCTCGCATAAGGATCTAGGGCGAGTGCTGGGTGAAAGTGCTCTGAACGACTGAGCACTGCATAGGTAAGCATTGTCGAAATGTGGGTTCTGTTTTTGAAGGAATTCGCTCGGAGAAGATAATAGTGTGCTCTATGACTACTTTTCTGTACTGAATAGCTTCCAACGGAGGTACAAGAAACTGTGTTATCATAACATGATAATGTTCGACATATATCCTCAAGGCCCATGCTCCTAAGAAGGTTGTCAGCTTTTTTTCAACAACATTGACGAGCTTCTTGGGTTTCCATGAATGAGTAAGGTAGAGAAAAAAAGATCTACATTACTAAAAAACTTTATAGGTTTTCACTCCCAGTCTTTGAAACAGAAATAATTAAATTTTTTTTTAATTAAGATGAAGTGCTCCTGCGAAAATCCTTTTACTTATTTTTCAGGAGCAAATTGGTTTTGAAAAAATTGTTGCCTAACAGTAAACTAAAACAGGAAATAAATGAAAAGGATAATGTAACATTTCGGTGTCTAAATCAGACACCTTCTTCAGACAACCTTGAAAAATCTTCAGAATTGTGGGTCTTTTCATTTGCAGTCTAATTGACATTGAAAATTGTCAACACATGGAGATGTTTATTCATTTAATTTTGAAATTTCCCGATGTCATTTCTTTCTTCAATAAATCAATCCAAATACGATCTATTCCAACAGAACAATTGGCCAAATTAACAACTTCATCCAACAAAATACTGTATTTTGTTGGATGAAGTTGTTAATTTGGCGTGTATTTTAAATACACGTGGATTCCTTAATTTTCCTTCTATAATTATCAAGTTCCGTCATTAGGATCTTTGTGTTGTTCCAGTTCATCATATGATCTTCGCTATTTGAACATACATTTTCAGCGATTTGTGGTCTTGTAATGTCTCCATTTTTGATGTTGTTCTTATGTTCCCGTTTTATTATCTTTAAAGATCTTGATGTCTGTCCTGTATAAGATTTTCCACATATACAGGGAATATTGTAAACACAATATTTTCATTTTTGTGTCTCATTCATTGGTTTCGTTCTGGTTAGAATGGATCTCAAATCATTTTGTGTTTTGAAAACAGTTCTTATGTTGAATTTTAAACCAATTCTTCTTATTTTTTCTGAAATGCCAGAAATATAAGGAATGACGTACAACAAATGTTGTTCTTGACGGTTTTAGAAAATAAATTTGATTATTCTTTAGAGATAAGAAAACGAGGACAAGAACAACATCAAAAATAGAGACATTACAAGATCACAAATCGCTGATCATGTATGTTCAAATAGCGGAGATCATATGATGAACTGGAACAACACAAAGATCCTAATGATGGAACCTGATAATTATAAAAGGAAAATTAAGAAATCTACATGTATTTTATTGGATGAAGTAGATAATTTGACCAATTGTTCTGTTGGAATAGATCGTATTTGGATTGATTTATTGAAGAAAGAAATGACATAAGGAAATTTGAAAATTAAACCTCTATGTGTTGACAACTATTAATGTCTATTCTACTGCAAATGAGAAAAATCACCATTCTGAAGATCTTACAAGTTTGTCTGAAGAAGGTGTCTGATATTGACACCGAAACGTTCTTCTTCTTCTTCTCTGTGCGGTGCCTTACCGGCCGAACTGAGGCCTAGTGGCCCATTGTTCACCCGCATCGTTTTATAGAGACTCAGCTCCTCAGACACGAAGACAGAAATGTCGCGAGCCTGCCAGGAGTGGTCCCTCTCACCATAGGAATAGAAGGTGTTGGATTTCCTAGGTGTGTTGACCTTAACTCAGTAAGGTTTTCACAGTTGAACAAAATATGCTCAACCGTTTCATCAGTACTCCTGCACCACCGGCATAGGGAGCAGCTCGTCAATCCCATTCTCTTCAAATGCTTGTTAAACAGGTGACCAGTCAATGCACCAGTCACCAGACTGAGTTGTTTCCTCTCCAGCAGCAGAAGCCTATTGACCTCAGATCGCGAGGACGGTCTCTCAATGAGAATCCTCGACCACCTCAGGCCCACCCCTGCGCTCCATTCCGAAACGTTACATTATCCTTTTCATTAATTCCTTTTTAGTTTTACTGTTAGGCAACAATTTTTTCAGAACCAATTTGCTCCTGACAAACAAGTGCAAAGATTTTCGCAGGAGCACTTCTTTTTAATTAAAAAAAAATAATTATTTCTGTTTCAGAGACTGGGATTGAAAACTTATGAAGTTTTTAGCAATGCAGAATTCTCCCAGAATATATTTCAATCGAAATCTAAAACATCTATACTCCGTTCACGAAAGGTTGAGTTGTCGGTTGGCCATGGAATTTGGCATATTCCACTGTGTATATTAAAATTTTAGGTTATGTTCTTTATTTTCTTGTCAGATTGATACGGAATGTTGTCAATATTGCATAGAGTTCTCTGATAACTCGCAAGCTCGTCGGACGAGGCCGGGTACATTCGGCAACGTTGACTTTATTTTACTCTATGACAGTAAATACTGCCAACTTCAAATAAATAAAGAAACGCCTACCATGTGCTCAACCTTTCGTGAACGGACTATACATGGTTGCAGTTAGCGGTAGGCTAAGCTAGATATAATGGTCATAATTCTAATAATAAGAAGATGCTACAATTTCTCTCAACAAACATTTTTCATTAGTGCCGAGTAAGAAGTATTATTGACCGCCATAGCGACCACAGACACTTGACTAAATCATAGACAAACTAATAAAATAGATGAGCCACTCGTATATTCCGCGACATCTGTCGGAGGAGGAGACTAATACACGAAAAAATTATTTTCAATTTGTGTGGGGTATTTAACCAATTACCCTCCAGTATATTTAACTAAACACCAATGAACTATATACACCAATTTATTCACCAACAATATTACATAAAACCAACAATGTAATTATGAATATAACCAACTGTTCATCAGTGTCTTTGTCAACCAACTTTTTACAGTTTTTACAACTATATCCAATTCAACCCAAGCCAACTAATTAGTACCCCCGCACCCAAGCCAAAATCTTCTAGAAAGTTCCATAAGATTCCGCGCAATCTCGACACGTCACCCTTACGGATTTTGTCGTCCCAGGGTTGCAAGTTTGCGTCATCACTACCACCGGCGGTACGCACTATTCGGGGTTGCACGATTGTGTCCAATATCGTGGATATGCGACAATTTGATAGTTAGATGTCGTTGCATTCATGGAAATCCTTTCGAGAAAATAGTAAGTATGTAAAATCCTTATTATCAAAAAACCTTTGAATTGTCAACTGACACAAGGAGTGGTTTGACACGTTCTTTTTGAAATATAATAAATTTCGATATGCCTGCAAGAGTGAAGACGTGCTGTGTTATTGGATGTGAAAATCGAGATGCAAGAAGGTAATTATAAAATTTACATGTATATTCTGTTAACTATAAGAATTAAGATACTCGAAATTTTCAAAAAAGTTTTTCATGTATTGAATAAGTTTAGTCGGTAAATACTCATATTTTGTATTATTGAATTCATTATTTTTAGTTTTTGAGAATGTTTTCAATGCAATTATTAGTTTATTGATTAGATATTTATGAAATAAATCTGTATTTTCAATTCGTGATACCTATTTCTGTTAATAAATTTTTATTCTATCCAGAATTTGATTATTGATCCTCATTTCTCGATTCCAAAAGAAAATCAGATGAAAGTTCGTTGCAGGTATTATTTTCATGAAAATAAATTTCCTCACTCATCGATAACTTGCACGAATCCATTTCTGATTTCCTTTTGGAAATTGAATTTCAAAAAACTTTTTGCCTCTTGTATATGGGTGTACCTACCTATTCAAAAGTTGCACTACAGAATTCTTTTTGAGGCAGCTTTACGATACAGATTCCTTTTTCAATTGAGCTTTTTTCACGAATTAGTAATGTTGTACAAAAAAAGATGGCGTTGAAGCTTGTTCTACTAGTGTCTCATCTATTCTCCGTTTAGTTAGTCTATGGACTAAATGACATAACGTCGGACTGCCCTATCACAAGCATGCGTAAAGTCCTTATTTGTACAGCTTCAGCCAACGAACGAAAACAAAACAAAACTGTAGAAACCGCACTTTTCCTCTCATGAAAATTCAGGAACGACGTGAACGAACATGTATTTCATCGTTCAAGCGCTCGTATACGAAATCCGGCGTAGGGCTCATTCCCTTGAACATTGCTCGACATCTATCGTTGTTCCATCGGGAACCGAGTGCATTAAATGTAATCGTCGAAAGCTTAATAATTCATACAATATATCAATTTCAGAGTGTATCAATATAGAATCCATGTTTGCATCCCATGTATTATTCATGAGATAACGCTGTGTAGATGTTGTTGACAGAGGATATATTCAAAATACAATTATGAATTGCAACAGCTGAAGTATAGGCTGGTAGCATTGTCCATGATGGATGCAAGAAGTTTCTGTTCGTTCGAAATATCAATTTTTTAAGGTTTTACAAAGGGAACGCAAGATTTGAATTGCGCGCCATGTTTGACAGTCTCAATATGCTATTATCCTAGCTTTATATTTGCCTGAATAATTGCCGAAACCACTCGCGAAGCCCGAGGGATGTGTATGTGGAAATGTATTCATGTTTCACGTGTTGTAATCAATCGTTTTTTTTCTGATCGAAACAATATCGTTCTTAAAATGAAAAAAATTAATATCATATTGTAAATTTTTGATGTGATTGGATTTTTAACGCTGCTGTGGGCCGAGTTTCTGAGAATCATGATTGACTGGTTTTATTTCGACGTCTTGTCAGAAATGAAATTATTGAAATTATGTCGAACTACGTTGAAATTCAAGCGGCGAAAGCCGAGAATTTTTGATTCCGGCCAAATCTAAAGCTGTATATAGAAAAGAGTATGAAGGCTTTCAGGAGTGGAAAAGAAAAAGTTTGGTGGACGGTGTCAGCGAAAATATTTTCCTAGCATATTTTGAAGATTTGGTATGTTGCTCTGATTCTTGTTCTTTTCAATGTATGATTAATTCATGCGTTCTCCTGTTGCAGGAATATTCACCAAACACGTAGCGGCCAAAATTCTCTATATTAAGATTCATGCTACATTTGAAGGAAAAAAAGAATCTCAAATTATTCGATGAAATGGAAGTATTCACTAAGAACAAAAATAAAGGATCCGTTCCCAAAAAATCATCAGTGTTGTCCCGGGAGCAGATCAAGAAATTTTTGATAGAAGCTCCAAATGACTTTTATTTGTTTCTCATTTGTAAACGTCAGTTTCCAAAAACACAATATTAATCAAGAAAATTCATTTTACCAAGTCACTAACTTGTAAAACTGACAGTTATTTTGTAAAATTTTTACAAGTTAGTAATATTATATACATTGACAGTTGTCAAGTACTTGCTTCTAATTTCATTCATGCTTCTAATTTCAGAGTTCCTGGAACAAATAAATTTTTCAATAAACGTTCTCAAACTATTCAAAAACGATATTCGTACCTTGTTTTATTCGTATATATTTGTTTTCCATTTCAAAATTGCAAATATCATAGAGGTTTTTTGACCTGTGAACTCACTGACAGTTGTCACGTACTTACTTGCTTCTAATTTCATTCATCTTTCTAATTTCATCGTTCCTGGAACAAATATTTTCAGTAAGAAATGTTATAAAAGTATTAAAAAACGATATTCATACGTTGTTTCATTTGGATCTGGCCTTTTTCGTCAGAAATGGGCAAATATTCTCGAAGGACTTCCCTCTCGTAAAGCCACTGACAGTTGTCATAATTTTCCGATGTCATAAATAATCATAAATAGCTTACGACATTTGCGACAAATTATTGAGATTTTTTTGGAATTTTTCTAACCTTTTTACAAATGAGAAACAAATAAAATATAAAACAATACACGCAAGGTAACGGGTTTTACTGGCTCAAGGAGGTAACTGACTCGCCTGCGGCTCGTCAATTATATCCTCCATTCGCCAGTAAAAATCCTCTTACCTTGCTAGTAATCAGTAATGTCATATACTATTTTCTGATGTATAAGGTTGCAAATTATACTATTTTCAGTAAAATATGACTTGACGTTTCATATTTCCCTTGGGACAATATGACTTGACGTTTTATAATTCCCTTGGGAAATATGAGTGTGTTATGACATATGTTAACTAAGGCGATATGGCTCAATATTGATTCGATCAGAAAAAAAAATGATTTTGACAAATAAAACATTTCCGGATGACAATCAACGAAACGATAAGGTTTGAAAACAGAGTAGCAAATCAGAATATCGACTATAGTTCGGAAGGCAATTCTTAAAGTAATATGAATTATTCATTACTAGCAATGAAAGCGAGGGTAATAATTCACTGCATGTCATATTTAAAAGTAAATTTTAAACTTTTACCAAAATGCTGGGTTATTGTGATGAACTGCAGTGATTTCGGAAATTAAACTGATTTTGTCAGAAAGTAACATCAGTTGGAAGTGACGCGCATCAGTTGAAAATCACGACATTGTCAGAAGTGATGCAGCGTCAAATAGAAAGGACCTATTATTATAACCTGACAGATGGTATAGTAGGCATTACACGGTGAAACAACGCGCCCTGATCGTAAAAAAATATTATCAAAATGGGTAATCTTTAATTGCCACTATTCGTGAAATGCATTCAATGTTCGGTCTTAATAATGTGTCTACTGTGAAAAAGTCAAACCTATTGGTTTAGTTTTTGATGTAAAACCCACAAAACGAGCTCATAGAAGTCGTTCAGAACAAAAAATCATTGCACAATAGACCATAAGCGTTTCAAAAACATGACTTAAAAGCAGCTATTGTAGAGGTGTAGATTTGAAAAGATGAAAGCGCAATTCATTCAGATATTTGTTGATCATTACAAAATTAATACACGGTCAAATTGTCGAAATTCCTCCATATTACTACATACTCGTATTTTCCTGAGAAACAATCTTCTGCTAAGGCTGATCCTCGATGAATCAATTTGTTCCTTTCAACATAAACTTCGAAAGAAACTACTATTAACGTCAAATTAGAAGAAATTTCATACGAAGAATAGTCAGCGTACTGAAAGAAAACCGCAAAAATGATATACTGAGTACACTTCATTTAATACAGAAGAGTGGACAAGCGTGACCAATATTTCGATTTTCCCTTCCATTTGAGCTTTTATCTTACCATAATATTTATTGTAATGGCATTTTAGCCCTTGTCGTATTCTTCCTGAGATGGTTTTCTCTTGAATTCGGAACGTATTGCTTTCGATGGGGCCGTCCTACATTTATAGAAATTTTGAATATATACGCATCGCGAACACAATTAGAACAATTTTGTTTGCACAAATGAGGTTTTTTGTCTGCCTCCTCCTCAGAGTGAAAAGTAAACCTAGAGTTGCCTCCACGCATTTGTTATGCAGCCAAGTAGAATCTGTTCATACGCGCGAACAAACTTTCGGCGTTGCGAAATCATGCCGTATGTTCATTCCTTATTGGGATAATTGGTTTACCGCTCCCCTACTCTGATACTAACGGCTTGCGTCTATTACGGATTATTCAGTCAGCTTGGCAACATTGTCTGTTAGTGTTTAGTTTCTTGATGCGATGTGTTTACATTTTCAATTCGATTTGACGTTCACAAACTGAATTATTTCAATGATTTGGTGGCAGTTTATTGGTGCTCAAGACTATTCCGTTAATTATAGCTAGGGCAAAATTACGAAAATGTTGTATTATATTCAGAAATTGGAGAAATGCCAATCTAACGAATTGTTTACTTCACCCCATTGTGACAGTGAAATGCTTTCCATATCGATATCGAAAAAATCGAGTATTTTTGGTCTCGAGAGATTCTTGCAAAAATTTCGAAACTTGAGGTCCTTGGAAAATATTATGTATGAGGCATTTTCAGCAAAATATATAACGGTTTGAACGAGGTATAAATCATTCCAATCTGACAAGCGAGTATCAATTAATCCGGAAAGTAGTTTGGACAAATCGAAAAATTCGAGTTTTTCTTGGTCTCCAGAGATTTTTGCGAAAATTTCGAGAACTTGAGGTCCTAGAAAAATATAATATAATGGTCATTTTCAGAGAAATGTTTAACGGTTTAAACGAGGTTTAAATCATTCCAATCGCACATGCGAGTGTCGAGTAATTTCGGGAAGTAATTCGAAAAAATCGAGTTTTCTTAGGTCTCGAGAGTCGTTTGCAGAAATTTCGAAAACTCGGGGTCCTAAAAAGATATAATGTATGGGTCGTTTTTGGAGGAATGTATAACGGTTCGAACGAGTTATAAATCATTCCAATCGGACACTCAAGTGTCGAGTAATTCCAGAAAGTAGTTTTGAAAAATCATAAAAATCGAGTTTTTTTGCGCTCGAGAGACTTTTGCAAAAATTTCAAAAACTTGAGGTCCTAGAAAAATATTATGTATGAAACGCTTCTACTCGGCAAGGAAATATTCATCTAAAACCTACAAAAATGTTTTTTCCACCAAAAGTTCATTTTCACGAACCGTGCCCCAATCATCATTTCCAAACATATCAGCGCATCCAATAGAACGAAACACAATGGCCCTGCTTTCCCGATCGCACAGTTCATGAGTTCATTCTTTTTCCACTCGATTTTAAGCGATAACCAACAATGATCGTTTCTTTTGAATCCGCATTCGAACCTCTATTGTACATTCATTCTTCAGCGGCATTATCGAAAATTTTAAATTCAAATCGGTCGGCAACCGTTGACATTACGTATTTGCATGCAAATTAGCCGGGATATATTTTCTCCCATATTTGCCGCTATTGAAAGGTTGTTCAATATATTCGCTGTAATTTGTGCGAATGGCTTCTGTTCTATATGTTGGCACGTTATAATACAAAATTATGACTGTTTGCAGACCGTTTAGTGTTCGCATCTGCAAGCTTACGAATAATTTAGGGTGATCGCTGCCTTGATGCTGAATGGAGGTCAGACCGACCTGATTCGGGATGAATGGAAAGAATATCCCAGGTTTTATGGGTGGCCTTTTCTATCCCTTTCAATTATGGAGGAACTCCACCAGAGTTATTTTGATTACCTTTTAGTCTACATGAACTATTTGCCTAATTTCATTATTGTTAGTCTATTGTTTGGTCTTGAGAAAAAATTGAAAATTGTTTTTCCGGCACCACAAAAGGTACCATCACCGAGGATCTGTAACAAAGCAGAAGCGTTTTTCATGCGGAAATCTTAGCTATTGAAAGATGGCTAGATATAAATCTAGAAAGAAACTATCAGAAGTGCGATATAGCCATACACTAGATAGTCAAGGTGCTATTGAAGCACTGAGCTCCTACGTCATCGAATCAAAGATGATCTGGGAGTACCGGAACAAACTCAATGAGGTAGGCAAGAAAAATAAGGTCTTTTAATCTGGGTTACCGGACATTCGCGAATCAACGGAAACGAAGAGGCCAATGCACTTGCCAAAGAGGCCGCACGAAAGTCACTCATTGGCCCAGAACCCTTCTGTAGTATAGGCGAATGTACCTTTAAAAAGGAGTTTCTGGAGAAGGAGAAAGCCGAGAAGGAAAAACTATGGCGGAATCTCAGGAATGGATCATTCCCACTAAGTTCCTCCAGAACTTTGAAACAGCAAGATCCGAGGCAAGATCCAAAGATATTTGGATCTTGGTAAGTAACAATTACACCTCATCACTGACTTTCTTACAGGACACTGTCTCCTCAGGAAGCACCTGTTGAGGAGGAAGAAACCCCCATTCACCTAGTCACGGAATGCTTTACCATTGCAAGCCTAAGGAAAGAATGCCTTGGGCGAGAAACTTGTCAGAGTGAGGAACTAGCCTTGTTGAAGCCTTCACAGATATTGGATTTCATCAGATCTCTAGAATTGGAAGGCGAGCTGTAAAAGGTGTGGTCAGAACAGCACAATAGACCTTGAGGTCGCATTGAACTGTAACTCCTTTTTAAAATGAAACTAAAGAAACTAACAAAATAGGGGAACAATCAAAACAAGAACTTACTTTTTGACACAGAATTACCCCTTAATACATATTACGAATTTTTATGAAATCAGAAGGACCTGCTCAGGGCTTTCTCGAATTTTTTATTGTATTTATGTATATGATTTTCTCACAAATTGAATATACTCAATCGGTATATCGGTATCATTAGAATTTCTTCAGATTTTCTAAGCAGTATTATGTTCGTGATTTTCAATTTGAATGGAATTGGAAATGAAATATATTCGTGAGATATTTTGTCGCAAAACGGGGCAGAATTCAATTGAATTTACTCGAATATCCGGTGCAAAGCTTCCCATCCAAATATTCCTCAATTTCTTTGCATCAGATCTGGATTTATTACGTTGGCAAAAGAAGTAATATGATTCTAATTTCGAAAACCAGTGTAAGAAAAATCAATTCTTCTTATTCTTTAGAATAGCGTCGAGAATAGCAACTTGGAAGAATAAAAAATATATTCATTTGAATTATCAACGAACCTCTGGATTTCACAAGAGGGGTTTCCGAATGTTTCGTTAATAATTTCTGTCCACATGATTTATTGAAACAATTGCAGTTCACTTGATTAGTAGGAAATAGCGTGTTGAAAACAATGAGAACTATTGGTTTATTTGATTCATTCCTTATTGTGAACGGAAAATTCTTAATAATGCCTCATTGGTTGAAAGATTATTTGGGTGTTTCGTTCCTTTCCCGGTTCCTGATTCCATCTTTCCATTTCAAATCTTGAACCTACACCGAAAATTTCCAGTTTTAAAGTTTTTGCTTCCGAAAGTTATAGTGTTTACGGTCGGCCGGAATTTCAGAACTTGCAACATTCAGGGTAGGTAGATTTGAAAAAGGAAAGATGTATACATGAATGAATTGCTCCCAGAATATAATAAAACATTTACAAAGAGTAACGGAAGCTGCTTTTCTGAAAGTAAAAAGTGTTTTTCCTTGTGACGTCCAGCATATGCTGACCGAAACGTTGAACAGGTGGGCGAATGTGGAGCAATAGCCGAAATAAATTTTTTCTGCACCACAAGCTTATAAGAGATAAATTCATGATAAGCCATGGGTATAGTGCACTTTTTTATACATAAAAAAGTTTGAGCCGTCCGTTGGCCATGACAATTTGGCATATTCCACTGTCTATATTGAAATTTTAGGTTATGTTGTTTATTTCCTTGTCAGATTGATACTTAATGTTGTCAATATTGCATAGAGTTCTCTGATAACTCGCAAGCTCGTCGGACGAGGCCGGGTACATTCGACAACGTCGACTGCATTTTACGTTGACAGCATATACTGCCGACTTCAGATAATTAAACAAACGCCTACTATGCGCTCAAACTTTCGTGAACGGACTATAGGTACTTATTGAATCATTCTTTCTGGATTATTTGAAGTAATTTCCTAAGTACTCTTCCATACGACATTATTATTTCGTATATTATATTGTTAAAATAACTACTTCATGGAAGAGACAACTGAGACTCCGGCGCTTCTCCAGATAAAAAGTAAATATTGCCATGACAAAGAGGCATCTGGAAAACGGAAGCTGGCACTGTAGATAGGAATGGAGGAGGAATCAGTTGATAAAGGAAGAGACAGCGATAGTTATAGACGCCCCTGCAGGAAAGAAATTTATTTAAACCTTGAAAAAGGGAGAAGTTTTGGAACGTTGGAAGTGATCGTTGTGATAATTGGCAATTTCCAACAGGTATCATTTCTATGTAATGAACCTCTATTATTAAGTGAACATAATTTTCCATTTCATTCACTGAAGGGAACCAGATGAAGTGCAGGGTAGAGCAAAAGAACTTGCGAATTTTAACAAGAACTGAAGAACTTTTACATACAGGGTTTTCCTCATAAGTTGGCCTATTACGTTTTTGGAAAACTAGTGAATATTTCGTTCTGAAATTTTTGGTGAAGCCTTGAGGCTGAAGGAACTCTTCGTCTAAAATATTTCCAAGTCGACATCTACTTTCTTATTCGAAATGCAACTACATATATTTTTATTTATGTATCGATTCAATACCAAATTTGCAGTATAACCTACTCAAAATAATTTCTCGGCCATGCTCTGTTGCCAAGTTATGCACAAATTCTTGAAATTTTTGACATCTGCATTGCCCATTGGGGAATGCAATATCTCGATTATTTTCTATGCGAACGGAACCAAACTCAGCAGTCTCATAGTAAAGGATCCATGAATTCATGTGGTAAATTCAGTATTTTGATACATCGTAAGGCTCTTCGAAGATTTTACAGCGTTATTCGATTCGAAATAAAAAATGAATGGCAGTCTCCTTTTACTAATTATTTATTTTGTATAGTTTTCGAATCAAATGAAAAATACTGAAATTTTTAAGTATTTATCGTCATACATCTAGAATTTCTGTTACTTATTCATTTTTTCAATGAAGACAAAAGTCTCCAAAGATTGAACATTAATAGTTATTTATCCAACTAGGTTATTAGAGACAGCGACTAATGGTCAAGATATTTTAATTTGATATTTCGAGAACATTAGTTGCTAGATTAATAGCCGAGTTGATTACAAGATTTTTCCGACGATCTCAACATGAATTGCGTATGAATTCTTGATTGAAATACATCCACATTTTGCACAAGACATGCATTTGACCATGTTCCAGTAGAGTTTTGACATTTCTGGTAGTGCTTCTGAATACTTTGTGTACGGTTGTCATGAGGATTGCACATTTAAATTGCATAAATTGTGTTTTGAAATGAGTCGTTAATGTGCAGTTTCGTACACATTAATATCACCTTTTATTCCGAGGTTGGCGGAAAAATGGTGAATTATTGATTAATTCCGTATATCTACGTTGAAGTTAAACCGTCTTTTCATTTTGGGGTCGACGGAAAATAATCAGAATCGATTTAATATTATTAATAATTTATTTTTATAATACCCTTATATTCGATATTTTCATTCGCATCTTCTGCGATTATTTTTTCTGTTAAGAACACTTGTTATCAGGAAATATCATTGCGCACATTTTGAGCAATAATTTTGGCGAATAAACACCTGTACATTTTTTTAATTCACAACATAAAACGAAATACCCTTTATACTGACCAACACAAACGATCGACCGAACGGATTAGAACTGTCGGACATGACCGTTTTTACAGAAAATTCAGAGCTCATTAAAAAAACCCATTTATCCCGAACGAGAACTCAAACCTGGGAAATATAATTTCATCAAATGGAATTTCTTGTCCCGTTCCGGTTGAATTATAAGCATTTAAACATTTCCGGGTTCCATTCATTCGGTATGTGATTGTGTCCCGAATTTGTTGAATTTTCTTCCAACATTTCCTTTCAATTAGGGGTAAAACGAAAATTTAACAATTAATTTGCCGCAGGTACGGGAGCGGAGCGTATGAAGGCAAAGCTGCCGTCCCCTTTGGAAGGATTCTGTCAGGGAATTTGAAAGAATTATGGAAGGGAATTTTTCGCATAGGCGAAGTCCAATATGGCCCACACTGAATGATCTACATAATATTATTCGTGGGGTACTTTTTCGAATGTAATTGAAATCTTTCAGGTATATAAATTGGTAATGAAAAATTCGAAGATTCCACGTAAAGAATCAGTATACACAGCAACCTTATACCGTATGATCGATCACGAGTAGCATACTATACTTTATCCACGACTGCTGAAAATATTTCTTGAAGATTTTAACATTTGGCGACCGCGACAAGACCCTTCTATGACAAGCGTGGAAAAAGTCAAGTTGACATATGAGGAATTCTTGTAGAACTGGTCATTGAATATTTTGTAATAAAAAAAAACTTTAATTGATATAATGAAAGTAGATTTGGCCCTCGATTGACAAGGTATGCCCATATTTGTTAGTTTGAGTACTTTAGGATACTGAAGAGATACCAATTTAAGGAATATTATATCAAAGCTAAAACTATGAAGTATCTGACTGGCAACAGTGATTTATAATCTCATTATTTCCTTGTGATTAATGGGTATTATTAAGGCTGAGCACTGAGACGTACAATGGACGGATTCTACAATAGTAGTGGATAAAAGATCTACATGGTCGCAGTTCCCAAAAAACTCACCTAGTAATAAGGACCCCAGTTCTAATAATAATAATACAACAGATTCTGAAGTTAGTCGCAAGTTATTCACTAACACCCAGTAACAGTTGGTCAGCTTTTGTCGAAAGGTAGTAATACGTCCATAATCGATGTGAATTAAAAATCCCTACATAGAGAGAGAGAGAGAAAATAACTTTATTGAAACCTTCAAAGGGGTAAAGACCGAGGTCCGGTAATTTCCTCTTGGTTCTTTCAGGATGGGATATGTTTTGTATAAGTGGTTCTATTATATTTATGTTGTGTTGCTGACAGATAAATTTCTTGTTCAATCTCTGTATTCTATTACTTATTGAATCCCTACATATTTGTTACTACGTGAACGAAAAAAAACTCCCAACGGAAAACTGATCCTGAAATAAAACGCTTCCCCCGAAAACAACATTCAACCTCACTTTCAACGATGCAAATGGCGTTCATGCGACAAAACGTTTTGAGGACATCCTGTCGTTGAAACAGTAAAAATTCACGATTGCCACCCATCGCTGCTGTCAGGGCTGCCATTCCGCAATACATATCGAGCCGTTTCCCCATTTTCGGAGCACGTGAGGCCCGCATCTACCCTAACCTAACTGAATTTTTAATATGTCCCCACATGTTGCGTGATCCTATTCTAGTTTTAATTTAGAGATTTTTCATTTCCTGTTCCTCGAACTCCCGAATTCCTGCTGACCTCTCGGCTCGTTTTCCTCGGAAAATTCAACCGTGCATTCGTCCATAACACGAGTTTAATTTTGGAGGACATTATTAGAGGTAGAGTGAGTCAGCATATTTTCCTTTGTGACGACTGGAACACGTATATGGGGCAGAATTCCCGACTGGAATGGAAAAATGTTGAATTTGTAGAATCACCGGCTGTAAATTAATTGTGCAGTTTTACTTTTCGGTTTCTAATTGAGAGGAAATATTCGAGGAATGAAACAAATTCGTCACAGAACGAATCGAACAAATGAGGGCTACCGCGTATGAATTTTCCGCTAGAGGCGCTAGTGTTGCGTGAGGTCCACGATAATTTGAATTGTCAAATATTCAAACGTGATTGTGAATCTGTATTGTTTCTTTTCAATCTTTACGCGAATGTGAGGAGTTTCACATACATATTCAGATTAATAACAGCAAATATGAATTACGGATCAATGAATATCACTGCTTCGAAAACGGAGTTTCAAAAGATAAGCCAAATTAAGCGGACCAAAAGGAAAGCTAATTCAAAGGCGAGTTGGTTCAGAGTTTCAAAACACATTTCTTATGGAAAGTATGCTTATTTATTGAGTTTACATTTATGGTTTTTCTTTTCACAGACAAATACTATGATAGGAATGATAATTCTAGTGGAAAAGCTTAATCATGATTTGAAATAAGCTTATTGCAGAAGTAGGTTATCATTTCAAGGTTAATCTGTACATGATACTTGAGATAGCTGAAAAGTGTTAAAAGTTGAAGTAGAACAATAAACCCCCACACAATCCTCCCATTTATCATTATGAGTGCATATATTGAAAAAAAAGTATGTACAAAAAGGAAAAACTCAAACATCAATGAGAAGTATACTCCGCTCACGAAAGGTTGAGCACATAGTAGGCGTTTCTTTATTTATCTGAAGTTGGCAGTTGTCATAACGTAAAATAAATTCAATGTTGCCGAATGTACCCGGTCTCGCCCGACGAGCTTGCGAGTTATCAGACAACTCTATGCAATATTGACAACATTGCGTATCAATCTGACAAGAAAATAAACATCATAACCTAAAATTTTAATATACGCAGTGGAATATGTCAAATTATCATGGCCAACCGACGGCTCAACCTTTCGTGAACGGACTATACAGGTTCTTTCACGAGGAACCTCACCCATATTTATACGGGAAACTACTGAACGTATTTTCATGAAATTCAGCACTTATAAGTATTTCACGATGCTGATGAAATCTAAAATATTTTCAAGACATGAGCACCTCCGGTTTTTCCGGAAATGACGTCAACTTCCGTTTTTCAAATTAGAACACCATTTTTTTATTGCAGAAATAGATTCCTTAGAAAATTTCAAGTTATTTTGATGTAACATTTTTCAGTTTTGGTTGGAAAATTCTCTCTGAGCGGGAAAATTCGAAAAAAAAATCGAAAATAGAGCTCCGCTGAAACAAGAATAACTTCGAGGTTTTTGGATGGAAAATTTTCATTTTTGGGATTTTTCAAGATGTAAGATTGATGTATCCACCTTAAAAATCGAAATCGAGATTCATGTTACAGGGGATGAAAAAATCGCTTTCAAAGTTAGGGATGACAAAATCGTGAAAAATCAATTTTTTCAAATTAGAACCCCATTTTTTATGGCAGATATTGAATCTACGTTAAAAAATAATGTGAGTGTATGCATCACACAATTGCCCTAAAGTGGATATTTTCTGAGTTATTCACAAAAAATTGTTTTTCGTCTTGAATTTTCAGCTATTTCTTTTCCCTTCACGCCAAAAAGATGAAATTTTCAGGAACTGTTACTTAAACCATGTTTTAGATTTTACTACCCTAATATGCAAGAGAAAAAAGTTACAGGTTGTTCCTAAATAGATGGCGAATTTTGATACGAATTTGTATCGGAAACCTCTTTATTTCAACTAATCGGCCATCGGTTTTCTCTCCAGTGATAAATAAATAATTCCTTATGAACCATATGCAAAAACTTACCATGTTTTACATTTTTTTTTTTTAATGATAGGGACTGCATAGAAGGAGTCAGAAATGCGTTCAGGTTTGTTTAGATTTTTAGATTCATAGTTTTGAAACTCAATTTGGTTTTTAAACACTTTTGCAGAACTCTTCCTCCCGATGAAATAAGAAGAGCAACGCGCGAAGCATTCCTGAAACGTATAAATAAATGTCTAGAAATTAACGGTCAAAACTTTGAGCATCTTCTCTAGTTATAACTGCGAGAGTTTGCCATGGTTCTCCTAATAGTAACTTGAAGTCGGTTTCAAGAAGGGGTGAAAAATCTACAGCATGGTTCAAATAACAGTTTCTGAAAATTTCATCTTTTTGGCGTGAAGGGAAAAGAAATAGCTGAAAATTCAAGACGAAAAACAGTTTTTTGTGAATAACTCAGAAAATATCCACTTTAGGGCAAGGGTGTGATGCATACACTCACATTATTTTTTAACATAGATTCAATATCTGCCATAAAAAAATGGGGTTCTAATTTGAAAAAATGGATTTTTCACGATTTTGTCATCCCTAATTTTGAAAGCGATTTTTTCAGCCCCTGTATCATGAATCGCGATTTCGATTTTTAAAGTGGATACATCAATCTTACATCTTGAAAAATCCCAAAAATGAAAATTTTCCATCCAAAAACCTCGAAGTTATTCTTGTTTCAGCGGAGCTCTATTTTCGATTTTTTTTTCGAATTTTCCCGCTCAGAGAGAATTTTCCAATCAAAACTGAAAAATGTTACATCAAAATAACTTGAAATTTTCTAAGGAATCTATTTCTGCAATAAAAAAATGGTGTTCTAATTTGAAAAACGGAAGTTGACGTCATTTCCGGAAAAACCGGAGGTGCTCATGCCTTGAAAATATTTTAGATTTCATCAGCATCGTGAAATACTTATAAGTGCTGAATTTCATGAAAATACGTTCAGTAGTTTCCCGTATAAATATGGGTGAGGTTCCTCGTGAAAGACCCTGTATATCTATTAACTGATCACTTTCAGTTAAGAGTAGGATAATTTATTTATTAACACAGGTCCTTGATACATATTTTAACAGTAAAAGTTTGCCTCGAGTTAGTGTGTTGATTGATAACAAACATATTTGTTTATAGTTGTAAAATCAAGAGTTAATTGTACCAATTAGATTTTCAATTCGAAGTATGTCTCTGTTACTCTCAAGACCCGAAGAAAAAGCAGTATCACTTGAGCTCTATTGACTACATATTGATTTTCCTCTACAGTTGAACTGATTCTTGCTTTTTAAAATTTCTTTCTGCGTTCAAGAACTCTCTTCATTAGTATTTTTTTCATATCTCCTCTCACCTTCCTGGTACCCAGAAAATTGGCTACGTATTGCTTTCCGTTTCAATTTAAGAAAAGCTGAAAATTTTTCAACAGTAAATTACAAGTAATACAACTATGTAGGATAACTTCATTTATTCAATTTTAAAAGTGAACTATCTAAAGCAACATAATGTAAAAGATATTTTGGTACTCACGGTTTTCTGTATTAGGATAGTTAGGTCACGTATTATCATCAGGTTTGAAATGTTTTTTTTACAAACACGTGAATGTTTCAAAGGGGTAACATCAACTTTATTACCTACAGTCTAATCGTTCGGAAACTCAAGTCCTCCCTTCTTTTCCTGAACAATACGGAACTGCACAACCCTGCGGCATGCTTGATATTGTACAGTATCCAAAGATTATGATAAAGGAATCAAATGTACACTTTTTTCACACGACTAATTACACCGATCACTAACGAATAAGAATTTGTAATTAATTATAAATCAATGACAGTACAACAAAATTTGACAGGACCTCACGCAACAGAGGCCCCAAGTAGTGAGAAAAAATACGGTAGTCCTCATTGAGCTTGAGTTGTAGATGCATTGGCTTATCTTGCTTGTGGCGCCCTTTCAGGTTTCACGAACAATTTCTGATTATCAATTCATCTTCTCAATTCCACATTTTGAAAGAATTTCATTTCCTTCATTTGTCCCTAGTGAATTTTATAAGTTGTTTTATCCATGACTATTGTAAAATCCGTCCATTGTACGGGTATACCCTGTCAATCGAGGGCCAAATCAACTTTCATTATATCGATTAAAGCTTTTTTTATTACAAAATATACAATGAAAAGTTCCCCAAAAATTTCTCATGTGTTAACTTGACTTTTTCCACTCTTGTCATGGGAGGGTCTTGTCGCGGTCGCCAAATGTTAAAATCTTCAAGAAATATATTCAGTAGTCTTGGATAAAATATGGTATGCTAATCGCGTATAATGGCTGTTATTCACTCGGTCATTTGGGCCACTCGCCTAAACTTCAGCTCATGAATAATAGTCTTTCGGTCAATTTCGGAGGTTATCACCTGCATTTAACAGTTATAACTTCGTCTTTGCTCTATATACTTCTGCTCCACAGACAGACTCAGGCGCAATCTCTCTGTTTTTGCACCTACTGAGAAAAAATATATCCAATTATACATTTTTTTAAAATCAATACAAACAGGAGTGGGATTCGACGAAGGAAATAAATCGCTACAAGTTTACCTATGCTGACCAGGGCAGGAACGTGACTGCCCAGGGTGTTTTCTCCGGGTTGGTTTGTGGAGTGCCCTACGTGAGCGGACTTTCTTTTCAGCTCCTATTTCTCGTAACATAAGAAAACCCTGAGCTATTTGGACAACTTGTTAATCAATCTGCGTGGAACTCGGCTTATTTCGCCAGAGAATAAAATCCACGACGGCTTGTTAAATGGGCAAAAACCCGGAAGAGACGTAATTGCTGATAAAGGAGAAAGAACATGTGAAATATTGTATATTAGTATTTATTGGGTTGTAATTTTTTCGCGCTGTGGTTTGAGAATTAACTCTGGATGTTAACCAGGCCATTCTGGTAGATTATGTTAAGACAAACTAGTTTTTGTGCGTAATTCATATATTTTTTTTCTAAATCAACCCCTTTCAAGATACACCCTTTGGGAGGCGATTACGAGTTGACAGTTTTTGATTTTTTTTAGGACTTCTTAAAAATACTGAGTCATAAAACTATACATAATTTGAAGTACTAAGTAGATGTTACTCACTCAAATTTTTAGATCTCATAACTTTATTATTAGTGGTCGAAAATAACAAACCCCTATGACTTTCGTTGACAAATTATCTTCATGGGATAATCTTCAAAAAATAAAATTCTGTAATGGTTTTCCATTCAATTCTGGAGAATGAAAGTCTCCTGTAAAACAGTCGATACTTTTCTCGGATAAAATAAAAACTTACAAGCAGTTATGATCAATGTTTATTCCATTTCATCGTTTGTTTCAAAGAATGAATATTCTAAGATTTTGCTTTGACAGAAGAAAAAAGATTTTCTACGATTCTTTCTATAATTTTCAGTTTCAGAAGAGTAACTTCAATTTTTTCCTAGAAAGGTATCGACTGTATCGAAATTTTGCAGCAGACCTTTTTCTCCAGAATTGAATGGGTATCATGAGAGAATTTTATCTTTCGAAAATGTATCCTACGAAAACATATTTTGAATGAAAATCATAGGAGGCTTTTTATTTTCAACACCCAATATTGAAGTTATGAGATCTAAAAAAGTTGTGTGAGTAACATCTACTCAGTGCTTTATATGATGTATTTTTTTATGACTCAGTGTTTTTAAGAAGCAGTAAAACAAATAAAAAATGTCAACTCGTCACCGCCTTCCAAAGGCTGTATCTATGAAGGGGGGTCGATTTCGAAAAACATTTATATGAACTATCCCTACCTATTTTCATCGACTAATTATCTCTCATAGATCCTCGCGTTTGTTCACAGACACCCTGTATAGGGTGTTGAATAGCTGGTTGAAAGTGTTTCAATCACGCACCTAATCATCATTATATTTTGTCAACAGCCAAATATAATTAAGTGCATATACTTTTTTGTCAATAGCAGAATATAAGCAAGTGTATTTTTGTGGTCTTACAGACCTACAACATAGGACAATTGCAAATCTTCTATTTCAAGGGTTCATTAGGACATTAGGTTTCGAAAAAAACCACCAATTTCATCAAAAAACAATGAACGGGGAGTTATTATGAAACAATTACTGTTATGCATTCTAATCATACTCCATCCATAGACGTTCCTCAAAAAACTTCCCTAACTCCAAGCCACACGAAATTTAATTATCATCTAATTGGCCCTAATAAAAATCTCCTCTAATAAGACACGTCCAAGTCTTCTCACCTGAAATATCATTTAGTCAATGAATATTGATTACCGCACTGAGCGATTATGAAATCCAGTATTCGGGAAAATATGGAAAGGGGCCCCCGCTTGAACTTAATAGGAACTCCGGTTTTGAATGACAGGCCCACCTCGAAGCCTTCAAGACGCTAATTTTCCCGGTTCCCAGCTGCGAAGTTATGAAACGACCCTAAATTCGGGACACGTTCAAGATTGATGCGAAAAGAAATGCAAAGTGATCGGTTTTGAATTGATGGATTCACGCCAACTTGAGTCGGGGTTCCAGCCACTCTCTTTATATCGTTATGGTGCAAAGTTGTAATTGTTAGTCCAACATTTATAACTAAGAACATTGCTATATGATTTTCATTGAGGCTCGAAAACAAATGGATGGATATACACTCAACGGCAAAGTAATCGATCCTCTCAAAAAATCGATGAAGTTTGTTGATTCATAAATATGTTATTTCGAGTCCGATTACATTGAATTTTCTTTTAAATTGTTGGTACTTTCATCTTGAATCAATCACCAGTTTTCAATTTATAGAAAACTCGGCGTACGTCATTTTATACAGGGTTAAACAAAATCTGTTGTTTACCCTAACTTTAGAACCTGCACCCCTGGTGTGTTCCACCGTGTGATTTATTATTTCATCATCTTCTCTCGACAATTTAATTCTTCATTTATAAAAATAGCTTAATTTTTGTTAAAGATACAGGGTTTTCAGAGCAATATTAAACTTCACAATTTCGCTATGGCTATGAAAGTACTTTCACAGATTTAACCTTAAATCCGAACGTTATGAAAATAAACTGAAAACTGAATGAAAACATGAAACAAGAGAAGTTTTAGCGCGATATGTTGTTCCATATGCACCGTTTATTGGAGACGATTTCGTGTTAATGCTTTATAATGCACCACCTCATCAACCGCATGTGGCTAGGATTGCCAGGGAGTATTTAGCAAAGGTTGATATCCAAGAATTCAACTGGCCTGCTCGAACACCAGATTTGAACCCAATTAGGCATGTTTGGATGCTCTTAGGAGGAAAATTCGATCGCGCGACCAACTCCTGAAAATTTGCAGCAGCTCAGTAATGCTCTAATTGATTCAAAACCTTAATAAAGACATGCCGAGACGAATTGTACCGGTTATCTGCGTCTAGGCGGAAAACACGTTGTATTTTTTTAATTTGCTTCCATTTTGTTTTCATTAGTTCAGAATTTTAGGTAGAATTCGTTGAAGTTCTGTTGTACCCTTAACGAAATTTAATGTTTTACTGAAAACCTTGTATCTTCAACAAAAATTCGAAATTTTCAGACATTTTGCAAAGCGATATTGAACTCCTTCAAGTAGAACCAACAAGCCTGGGGCCTATTGCATCAAATATTTTGCAACTTTTGACTTTACACTTTTCATTTGAACTACATTTCACGAAATGCATTCATAATTGCAAAGTGCAATGTGAAAAGTCAAGTGCATGCTGAAAAGCACTTCGCAGAACTTGAATGTTAGGAGAAATCTTGTGCAACATAATTAATTCTCACTTTGCAAATTTGACAGAATGCAAAGTGTAAAGTGAAAAGTTGCAAAGTATTTAGGTGCAATAGGCCGCTGGTCAAAGACAAGCAAACAGACTGAAGAGAGTAATGAAGACATTACTGAAAAAAAAATTCACAATAAAAAAAATATTTTATCGACTATTGTAAAATCCGTTCATTGCACGTCTCTGTGCTCGGCCTCAATAATACCCATTAATCACAAGGAAAAATGAGATTATAATTCAATGCTGTCAGATGCTTCATAGATTTAGCTTTGAGATAATATTCTTTAAATTGGTATTTCTTCAGTATTCTTAAGTACTCCAACTAACCAATATGGGTATACCTTGTCAATCGAGGGCCAAATCTACTTTCATTATATCAATTTAAACTTTTTTCATTACAAAAACATATAATGACTAGTTCTCTAAAAATTTCTCATCTGTCAACTTGACTTTTTCCACGCTTGTCATAGAAGGGTCTTGTCGCAGTCGCCAAATGTTAAAGTCTTCAAGAAATACATATATTCAGTAATCGTGAATAAAGTAGTCGCTTATAATGGTTGTTATTCACACGGTGATTTGGGCTACTCGCTTACTGCTCGTGGCCTAAATTTCACCTCGCGAATAATAACTATCATTATACGCTCCTTGCATAATATACTATTTTTCCTCTTTTTGAACTACTCCTTCTAATGCGGGAGAACATGTTGCTGCACCCTGTAGTTTCAGAACAGAAAACCGTCCATCCCAAAAAAACTGGGAACTGGAAAAAACTACCACCCTCCCCAATTTACAACAATGCAGACATCCAGCCAAGCCTCGAGCCTGGTTGTAACGCAAAAGAAAATCAACCGGAATAAATATATTTCCACGCAATTCTGGGAAGCCTTTTCAGATGAAAGGGATTCAAATTCAAATGGAGAGATGATGAAAAATGGTCAGGATTCACACTGGCTGCGGTTATTCACTAAATTGCCCTACGTTGGAGAGCAGGAAAAATGCATCACTTGGGATATCAGATTTGACGGAGTGGGAGGGAATATGACGGATTACGCTGCGTGAAATCTAGTGAAAGCCGCTGGTTTAGCGGTTTATATGAATCTGGTTATGTCAACCCCAACCGGAAAAATTGAATCTCTATTCTGAGTTCAAGGAGGCAGAAGGCTGGATTTCAATATACGTATACCGAATTCCGAATGTTTGACTCGTATGAAAAATGTGTATGCGAATCGTATTTCGTTAAATTCTATCATACAATTTATATGGGACTACTTATGGCTTTGTGCGGTAGATATACAGGTTTGGAAATTCACATCTGAAACATACGATATACAATGCATCAGACAGAGAATTCTTCCCTCCAGTGGTACAGATGAATAGTCGAGATAATCAAGTGCTGTAACTGAATGAATTCCGTTGTCTTATTGCAATAATCTAGTCTTGTCTCTCTTTCATCGCAGTATGGTAGGGAACCTGCAGTACACGTATAGAATTATTTAATTTGTCAGGCTGCCCGTAATACTCGATTCCAGTATTTACTGTTGCCTACCATACTGAATGAATTACGCTCCTCTCAACGATAAGAGAGAGACAAGACTAGAATATTGCAATAAGACAACGGAATTCAGTGTGTTACATCACGTCATTGTCTCGAATATTCATCTGTGCAACTGGACGGAAGTATTCTCTGTCTGATGCATTGTATATCGTATGTTTCAGATGTGAATTTCCAAACCTTTATATTCTTTTGAATTGAGACCTAACAAAATACAATGCATGAAACAAAAAAGTCCCTAGCTGAGGTAAGTGCAAAATGGGGTACCATACTAGTCTGCATATGAAACCAGAGCTCAGGGAAAAACCTCTGTAGAAAAAACCCTGTCTCGCCGTTTTTACAAAATTGAAACCTAAAACTATTCGAATAAATACCTTTAATAGTCAGATACGAAATAGTTAATTCTTGCTCTCGGGCCAGGAGTTTGTTTTAAACCAGGTCTGGCATTCCAAGTGATGATTTTTCTGATCTTCTGTTCTTCTAAGACCGTTACAGGACCCTACTGAAGGGTTATCATCTCCCATAGATTTAAACAGTGGTATTTCATTCTAAATATCGAATTCAATTTCGGAATAGCGATAAGAAACGTGTGACAAACTTATATCAAAATGACCCATAAAAAACTCCTTGTAGATATTCAGGTACAATGTTAAGTGGGTAAGAATATTCAAATTTAAATACAGTGGTCTCATAAGTGAAAGGCACCGACATTTGTTTTGAATGGCACAAGACTACATTTCTCAAGATTCAAGTACAGTTCTATATAAATTGTTAAAACAAATGATGAAAAATTCAGAAAGCATTAATGTATTCTCATACTAATACACACCAGGTCGAAGACAAGCAAAATTTAAGAAGATCCCTAAGCAAGTGCTTTCGAACGCTCCTTCATTGGTGAGGCAATAATCAAAATTTATATAGTACTTAAGATTCATGCTTAAGCCGGTCCCAGACAATGCGTGCATTCGACGAATATTCGGCATTGGCGGTGCTTCGCGTAGTGTGTGGGAGCTCAACTTCGTGTATCATTCGGCATTGGCCTTCTATCCGAAGCCTTGTCGGTACGGGCTGCACGAACCAAAGGAAGACGAAGTACATTCGCGCACATTCGTGTTAGCTCCCAGACAATGTGTTTATCTACGCGTACTGTACGGCCTATTCTGTCTTCAGTCAGAGTCGTGCGACGTGATTACACGGTGTTTTTAGGTATTATTCGTTTAGCCTCTCCGCTACTGTTCTATACTGAGGCCGTTTGGCGAACGTTTGTCAACAGAATGTCGAATGTCGAACATTTCGCGATTGGCGCAGTGTCTGGGAGGGTACCCGAAGGCGAACTACGAAGGCACATTGGCCGAATGCACGCATTGTCTGGGATCGGCTTTAGAATGTACATGCAAAATATCAGCACGATCGGAATTATATTCTGGAAACTATTCAAAAAATGAAATATTTAAAAAGGGAATAATAAAAAAAAGGAATTCCATGATTCTTTCTGATGACGCAATCCTCTTGAAATTTTGCATATACATTTAGATATCAATCACAAAATAAATCGGATATCTATGGTTCTGTTACCACTATGGCCACAAAATGTTGCTCACGACTTATAATTAGCATCTTGCATGTGGCTGCAAAATTTCATTTCGATTGGTTTCATTTTGTCTGATATATTGAGGAACAAAAATGTTGTATGCCGATATATTATGGAACACCCTGTTCAATTTGACTGGTCAACAAACTTAACCGCGGCATTGGGGAACCGAACTCTCTAGGACAATCATATCGAAAGTTATCGTGCTCACGGGTCATTTTTACTTTCCTCTATTCCAGATAATAAGGTTCCATGATTAAAATCACGTAAACCATTTTGGTCCAATTATTTTCTGACTTTCTTCCAAGGAAAATTTGGACTGTTCTTAATCGTATAAGAACAGGTCATGACCGTTGTAATAGCATGCTTTTCAAGTGGAATTCAGTTGAGAGTCTAAGTTGCAAATGCGGAGAAGCAGAGGAGACTATAGAACATCTGATAAATAATTTTCCAATATTTAAATTCAGGATGGCTTAAGGGTGTTGGATACATTGTGTCGAAGCCTAAATTCCGCTAGATGGCACAACACGAAAATCTAAAGGAATAAAAATAAGAAACGCCCACTTGCCCATAAAACCACATCCCGTCGGTATTTATGACCCCTAATAAAACTTACTTCGGAACGACGAGCTTCGAGATATACCATAACAGACTCAGTTTCGAGTTTTGGTTCTATCTGGGGTTTTTGATACATGATATATTCGGAATTTTGAAATTGCAATACTTTCATAGAAAAATTGTTTTCCACTTACAGTAATATTTTTTTGTAAAAAATTAGAGACTAGGGAAATATTTTCTGGCGAAAATTTATTTTGCCAAATTTGTGGCAAACCTCCGTACATTTTTGCACGCTTGTCTCTTGGGGAACAGCGTGTTATGGTTTCGCATAAATGTCTGTAATTTCCATATATTAGGTCAGGAATGGTCTCAAACGACTCAGTTCTCTCGCTGATAAAGTATCCGCTGTCCAAAATGATTATCTATGGCCATGAAAACGATAACTCTAGGACGGATGAAGTTTGGGAAATTTTGAGGATCCCAGAACACTCGTTTGTAGTATCAAGGAGTTAGGTTGTGATTCACGAGATGTATTTTGAATTTGAATGGAAATTATAACCACTGTATATATCTCCTGAAAGGAATCACCGATTCAATCTAAGTTTGAAACAGTTTGGACAGTTGTAAGAAGTTATCGAAATCACCAAAGGCCAGTACAATATAATAATAATTTATTCGATATATGCGTGAGTCGTTACCTTCATCCATTCTATTCGCCAAATAATATTGTATGACAATTCAGGATTCCGACAACTCATTTTTTTTCTTTCTATTGACCATAATTTTTTATCTCGTGCGGATATTTACCATCCCATTAATTTCGTATCAAAGTGAATTTTGAATCTTTATCGAATGTTAATTAGGTATTGAGTAATGCGGCGATAACTGATTGTCGAAATGAGAACCGCTTTATCCCGATTAAATATTGTTCACCAATGACTGAATAATTTATTTTTGCTAATTAATTAATTATAAATGCCATCTTTGAATTCAATTAAATGATGCATTCGATCAAATAATAACTGAAATCCGTCCAAAGTACGATTTTCACTTCATTACGCGATTTCTAGGATCTTCAATATTGACATGAGAGAAAACAGTCATTTTCCTTTCAAGGGCGGAAAGTTGTAATGTCCTACGGTGAGGACGATAGAAGTTGACATAGAAGTACCTGAAAGGTTTCTGTCAAATTACAGAAAAGTTCCTTTTGTTGTCCACTATTTTATTATCGACTGTACTTATTTCATTCGACAAGTACCTGAATGAATCCCTAACCCTGCATATTGTAAAAGATAGTAAGATTAGGTGAGGGATCAACTTCAATACCAGACTTCGTCTCGTTTTATACCAATTCAACAGGTAGGTATATGGCTTTTCGAAAAATGGGCTGGTCTCGTTTGGGGTTTGTCTGCTTTGATTTATTTCGAAATTCCAGAAATTGGTTGGTCATCGCTAGAACCGAAATGATTTTATCTTTCGTTTTATTATCCATGGGTTGACTTGACCTGAATGAATTCACATGTGCTATACATGAAGTTACGTTTTTGAATTGGGTTGTTAATTTTAAATCGATGTAAAAGAGTTCCAATAATTTTATTTTTCTGTTCCTTTTTTCTGCTTCGATTTTTTCGTTTCAGATTAAGAGTTTCGAAGGCATCTTGGAGAGGGTTATTGTTTGATTCGTTTGCACTAAATGAAGTAGAAATCCTTCAATATTCGAATAGTTTTTCAGTGTTGTTTTGGTTGGAACGGCGAGACAGGGTTTTTTCTACTGAGCTTTTTCCTGAGCTCTGGTATCATACGAAAAAATAGTAAGGTACACCGTTTTGCACTAACCTCAGTTAGGGTTTTTTGTTTTTGTTTTATTTTTTGTATTATGTTAGCTCTTGATTTCAAAAGAATAAGTTTGTGGAGAAAAACCTTATCTTCTTATGATTAGACTACAACTCAAACTAATACTTTCTCTACTCAAACAAAACTATTAAAATATGTAGTACACCGTTCCTCAAAACTAATTAGGTATTCCCTTACATCCTCGAACCAACCCCTAAAAACTTGATGAACTTCTGATGCCTGAAATAACTGCTCTCTTTACACCACAATACAACGGTTAACAATCTTCTCGAGATCGGGTCCAAACTTCGGGCATTAAGCCCTCTATTCATCGTAAACTACAGTATATAGTTTCGACACCCCGTCAAAGGTGGTGCGCAGCAGCTCCCCAAGTTATACAGGGGTGCAATTTATGGTTGAAATCGTTAATTAGAACGATGGGAGTAATTCGAAGGCGTTACTGAATCATAATTATTTCATAACATTCGGGAGTGCTCGTAAAGGAAATGCTCGGAAGTTATTGGTGCAGTTTCTGAAGTATTCGTGACATGATAGCGGGATTTTGAGGAAGAATTGAAAATTCCTAGATTGATTGAGTAAAATAGTTTAAAACCTAGTAATACATTCTTCGACTGGTGGCTGACGTGCTGTTGTTCAAACTAACCAACGGATTCTCAGACTTAGTAAGTTAGCATCGAGAAAAATTTTATTCGATAATATACAGATTTGGAAATTCATATCGAAAACATACGATAGACAATGCATCAGACAGAGAATTCTTCCGTCTAGTTGCACAGATGAATAGTCTAGATAATCACGTGCTGTAACTGAATGAATTCCGTTGACTTATTGCAATAACCTAGTCTTGTCTCTCTCTTATCGCAGTATGGTAGGGAACCTGCAGTACACGTATAGAATTATTTAATTTGTCAGGCTGCCCTCAATACTCGATTGAAGTATTTACTGTTGCCTACCATACTGAATGAATTACGCTCCTCTCAACGATAAGAGAGAGACAAGACTAGAATATTGCAATAAGACAACGGAATTCAGTGTGTTAGATCACGTCATTGTCTCGAATATTCATCTGTGCAACTGGACGGAAGTATTCTCTGTCTGATGCATTGTATATCGTATGTTTCAGATGAGAATTTCCATATCTGATATTAGATTTTAGCTCGAGGTTATGTTGTCTCCCGACTCGAAGCGACAGTATTTTTTTCTGTGACAGGAAAAACGACGAGTCAACAGTGAAAGAAATATAACTTTTCACGATATTCATTTTTTCCCCGGGAAGAATGTGAGTACTTTTTTTTGTATATATACAATCACTTTTTTCCAGGGGGAAAAATAATTTTGTGATAAGTGTCAACAGAGATAAAATGTCAAATTTTTTTTCCGTCACAGAAAAAAAGATATTATTATATATTAATTATTATTTACTACCTCAAATCGTTTGATTCCATAAGTTGCAGCTAGTTCAACCTTGTATTCAAGATGGAATAAGATATAAGGCATCTGCCAACTTATATCGAATTCACCTAGTGAATTTCAAGGATTTCCCTGCCAAAGTGAATTGATTATGTTTCGTTTTCAAATGGAATATTCCACCTACCAAGACATGCCGAACGATAAATGTAGCAGCACGTTTAATCTGAGCTTCAAACGGCAAGGATTAGTTTTCAATCTACCACTCAATCCATAATGGTTCCCTGTGTTCTTAGCCCTGGGTATTGTTCACGTCTCAAAGCGAATGAGTAAACACGATAGTGAGTTCGACATTTATTGCTACGATATAAAAGGATTTTCCTTTAGGTTCGTTTTGATTATCCGCTACTTGACAGCTGTCATATCAAGAACTATAAGTCTTGACAGATGACGAATCGAATCTGTGCTATCTGTGTATAGGACATGGACCTATGATACTAACTGGACGTCGAACCTATCTGTCAACGTAGAGAAAAGTGAGGCAAGGTCCGCCATTTGCAGTTTGGGATGAAACTCGAATATTTTGATGTTCTATGCCATCTGTGCTCGAATTTTTTTCGTTGAAATATTGACACCTCTCAAGTAAAACCCAAACTGCAAATGGCCGCCGTTTGCCTCAAAAATTTTGACAGGTTCGCCATCTAGTTAGTATTATAAATCTATTGTATAGGATTATTCAGTTAATAATGCAAAAAATACTTTTCCTAAACCTGTGCAAATTCCTGACTTCAGCCATACCTTAAGGGGCCCACTCACTAAGAAGGAATCGCGAAGGCTTCAATGGGCGTGGTACGGGGTACAGTGAAAATAGTGTATGTATGGCGTTCCGCCGTTCGAAATTTGGAATGCGTAATTCCCTTGGCATTTTTTCCTTAATAACAACTCACGCCACTGCCATTAACATCAGATCTTTTTTCGACTTCATCTCATGCTTGTCACACATCCTCACTCAACAAGCAAAAGTGTCTGTGTGTGGGAAATATGAAAGTACACGTTTACTTCACAGCCAACGTGCAGATACTTAACTGCGCATTCTTCCTTCCTAGTGAGTGGGCCCTTTTACAGGACAAAATCGTGCGTAAATATCTCAGTCATAAGTTATGTTATTTTCAACAATTTTGCTTCTTCTTTTCAACGTTTGCGTTACTCTTTGAAGATGTTTGTCATTTCTGACAGTTATCAGAGAACAATTATCGATGATTTTGTTCTTTTTTTGATATTTTTTGAGCTAAATCTTATTGGAGCACAGATGTTCTTGAGATCAACAAATAGTTGACAGATGGGGTTGTCGGTTACTGTCATGAAAGCTGCTTCCTTCGGTTCCTTCGGCAACGTTTCAGTTTTTTTTTGATGTTTTGGCTTCTCCCCTAAAAAATCCTATGATTCTTATTCGTATGTTGAAGCATGGATCAATGAAAATTATTCCTTTCATGCTTCAAAACTCACCTAATTTATCATCTGTGCCCCAACCACTGAAATAAAGGAAAATTGTTAGCAATTTTATAAATGAATAACGAAAATATATCATTTCAGAATTCAAACTCGGACAAAATACAGATTGGATCTACCTATATCACACAGGTGAGAAATATGAACAACCAACCAGTTTCTGAATATTGATGATTATTTAATTATCGGTGCACATAACCCCCACAAAACAATATTTACTTTGTATATTTATAAATTTATAGTCTATGTTATATGACTAACATAAAAATAAATTATATTTATATTATTTTCTTTCCGGATCTAGAATAAAGCTGCGCCTGGACTTTCACAAGTTCCTTCGATGGACTATATTATATTTCAAAGAATAATATTTCGTGGGAACATCAATCATGTTCTGGCATAATATATTTGAAGCGAAATATTAAAATTCTGCCAAAGTTTAGAGATGACTTAACGTTTTCCGTTGGCATTTCACGCTTTTTGTTAACTTATGAACCTGCCCCATAATAACCGAACTCACTTCCGCATTTGCCGCAGTAAACTAGGTATTCAGTAAAAACTTTTTTACTGTCAGAGAGGTAAACCGTAGCATACCATTCAGATATCGAAAGGAAACTAATCCTTTGTCTAAGAGCCGCATATTGAAACTCGAAATTGGTTACTCTCGTAGCTTCGGCACTAAACTTCATGTCAAATTGGTTTCTACTAGAACTTTCCATACCTGCGAAGTGGAGGTCTCAGCAGGACTCCTCTGGAAACATTTCCCTTTCTTCTTTCCCTTGTACTTTGATACCAGTTTTTAAAGCTTATGTTGAAAAAAATGGAAAAAGGTCTGAATGTGAAGCATTTGCGTCTTGTCCATATCAGAAAAAAGATTCCAGTTTTTTGTCTTTGTTCATGAGAGTGTCCGTTTTTGGCTGAGACCGCAGGTCGAGGTCAAAAATTTACTCGAATGTGCCATAAAAACACGATTTTTTTACGCACGAAATAAAAAACAACATTTTTTCTGTGACGGGAAAAAAAATTGACATTTTATCCTATTGCGTATTTGTCGTACTTCAATACATTTTACGTAGAGACGCTACGTAAAGATGTTTCATTTTCTCACATGAAAACTGCGCTCCAGACAAAAAGGCCGGAGAGATTTTTCCTCTCAAATTGAACGAAGAAATAAAAAATATTCGTTAGTTTGAAATGTCTTAGTGGAGTACCATGGTCAGTTGTTAAGTAAAACTTTAACACCCAGTATCTTGGAAACAATGAATTTTTGGACGTATTATATGGAAGTTTTTTTCTTGGATTGATCTGAGGAATCCGCCCTTCTTTTTTCGCATCAATTCAAAAACACCCTGTATAAGTGCATATGAGTGGGCAGATTCATCAAGAATATCAATTTAGCTATGAATTAACGCTTTTCATGAAAAAGACGCTCATCTCAGCTCGGAATAAAGCAAATAGAATTATTATCACACTATACGCAACTCTCTGAAGAAAAAAGCCCCTTAGAACCTTCTTATGATCTGTTATTATCCACTAACTGAAAATATAACTATAACCTGGTTTATAAAAAATACTTTAGTACGTATAACCTCATTTTTTATTATTCACCATCGCCTTATCGTTAAGAATGAGCAGCTTTAGGCCATTCACGTTGCTATGAAAATGTCAGGTCTTATGCCCAGGGAGTCAAACAGCCAATCGCGTCAAGTTATCGATTCGCGGAGCTTTTAGACCCGATGTATTCAGTGGTTTTTTGCGGAATTGAGGTTTTCTTTCAATGGAATACCTAATTTATGAAACCGGAAGTTCGGGATTATAATTGCTTCAAAACTCGAAAAAATGGCGAGTTCGCTGTAAGCCCTTCGTCTGCTCTCATGGACTTTTCAGCGATTGATGGTATTATTTATCAGAAAGTTCGATTTTGTTAACGGAATTTGATGCTTTGAAGTGAAGCCCCGATTACATTGAGATACTTTACAAGCTGCTATTGAGCGAATTTAGTAGCTCTGATTGTAAATTCGCTCAGTGTAATCGTGTTCACAAGCCAACAATCTGATTGTAAAAAAGCTGCGACTAAAGTTGCAAGCTGGGCTATTTTAAACGCTAAATTGCTGTCTTTTTGGCTTGTGGGCATGTAAACAAGCCTTGTCTAATCCCAGTTGCTACTGAACAATCTGTGAGTTCTCATCTACTCGGTGGTTCCTGGTTCTTAAATTCGAAAACGTATTTGACATTTATCTTAGATCCTTGACAGCGATACAAACATGAACCTCACGTGGATCGCTAGATTGTTGGCTATTCAGCGACTAGACAGTTTTATGTGTAATCATCACAATCTCACAAGCTAATTCACTCGATTCTAAATTCGCTCAGTAGCAGCTTGTAAAGTATCTCAATCGACCCATAAAAAACAGTAGAAACATAATGAATTACCACCCTTCAATATATAGAATGGCTCAGAGTTAAAACGTAAAACTTCATAATGAGAACGGTTAAAGAAAATAGTGAATATTTTGCTGGGTTGTCTCCGAAATAGTTATCATTTCTGATACGTTGCCACTTTGAATATTTTGTCCTCAACATCAGGCATGAAGGATCGAGAAATTAATCAGTAATTAAGAGCTCTGTTGTGTCCTAAACTGAATCTCAAGGGGTTGCTCAGCTACGTCACCAGAATTGCTAGGCCATACTGAGATCCCTGGAATCATAATGCCATAGGTTTCTGCTAAGCTGGGAATGCCTCAACACTATAAAGCAATCTGCAAGAGGCAATAAAGTAACTCTACTATGGGACCTACGGCATTGTGGTCCCGAAGGAAATGAAAAAGCTGATGAACTTTCTGAAATGGGAGTTGAATAACAGGATAATTCTCTGGATAAATACTCCTGGACATATTCGGGCCTAAAAGTTCATCGTGATTTAACCTATCTATACCAGTATAGTCCTGGAGTTGTCACGAGCTAAGCTTCGGATGATGGTAGGACTGCTGACAGGACACTGTCGGTACAAACATCTTTTGTACTGTATGGGAAAGTTAACAGAAGAGATTTGTAGGCTCCGTGGATCAAGGGTTCAGAGCTGGCTGGCCTTGGAACAATTCAAATGGGAGGTAACAGCCAAGGCCACTTAGGGGGTTGTCGGTTTTATCAACGCCATGTTACGCCACTTACGAGTTATCAGTTGAATCGAGTACAATGGTCTCTTCATGATGAATGATGTTATCATCAAGTTATTCAATGATTACGTAAACGAATTCTTTTTCTGTCTTTTCCTCGATAAAATCATCGATTAATCCCCTATCGATTGGCCTGTCATCTCGCCACTAAACGTCGCAACGGCAAAACTGAGGAATGAGATGCAAAAGTGGGCCAAGACGTTGAACTCGGAAGGTTCTCGTCTGGCAGTTTGCAGTTTAAGGATCCGTTTATAAATCCCTGGGTGAAAAGCAGCACTGATTACAGCTCGAAACCCTGGGGCGTGGGTCGTCCAAGACCGAGGGCCCATCACCACGAATTGCTAGGCCATACTGAGATCTCTAGAATCATGATGCCAGGGGTTTCTGCTGAGCTGGGAATGCCTCAACACGATAAAGCAACATGCAAAAGGCAATAAAGTAACTCTACTATGGGACCTGGGGCATTGGGGTGTTGAAGCAAATGAAAAAGCTGATGAACTGTCAAAATGTTCATCAAGATCACTATAAGGGGCAGCAGTCCAGCAAGGGGAGTTAAACTACAGGCCAATCCTCTGGAGAAGCATTCCTGGACATATTCAGGCCTAAAAGTATCTATACCAGAATAGTCCTGGAGTTATCACGAGCTAAGCTTCGGGTGATGGAAGGACTGCTGACAGGACACTGTCGGTACAAACACCTTTTGTACTGTATGGGAAAGTTAACAGATGAGATTTGTAGGCTCTGTGGATCAAGTATTCAGAGCTGGCTTGCCTTGGAACAATTCAAATGGGAAAACCGGTCCTGGACACTCAGGAGGTAACAGCCAAGGCCACTTAGGGGGTTGTCGGTTTCATCAACGGCAGTACAGTGGTCTCTTTAATATGAATAATGTTACAATCAAGTGCTTCAATGATTACATAAACGACCCACCTAAGAACTCTTTCTCTGTCTTCTTCCTCGATAAAATCATCGATTAATCCCCTATCGATTGGCCTGTCATCTCGCCACTAAACGTCGCAACGCGAAACTGAGGAATGAGATGCAAAAGTGGGCCAAGACGTTGAACTCGGAAGGTTCTCGTCTGGCAGTTTGCAGTTTAAGGATCCGTTTATAAATCCCTGGGTGAAAAGCAGCACTGATTACAGCTCGAAACCCTGGGGCGTGGGTCGTCCAAGCCCGAGGGCCCTCGAGTGACGTATTGCTGGAAATGTACGGCGGAATGTAATTTCGTCGGAGGTTTCTCTTTTCAAAAGTTCGTTATGGCTGCGAATTGACTCGAATTGTGTTGAGAGGTAGCGGCCTGAAGTGATTCCGGAGGAAATAAATGTGGCCAAGTCGCGGGAAAGCGGAGGAAATGCAAATAAGTATGTTTCGTCGAGTGCAAGCACGAATGTGGCGGGTGCCCCTGCATGATGAAAATATGTAGATGAAGAAAGGGCAATATTCACTTAATTCGAGAAAGGGCGAAATCAAGGGATGGAATTGGATCAGACGTCGGCGATTGTGTTGTGAGAAATGGGTCAAAGAGTTATTACTTTATTAAGAAGATTTAACTGAGGAGGGTGGATCAAAGATGATTTAACATTTTTCAGTAGTTCATATGTGCAAGTAACTGTATACATACAGATTCATAATACCAGGGGCCTGTAATACAAACCATACAAGTGTAACAAGTCTACAAGTTACAAGTAATTTGCCTGTAACTACAAGTCCGACCCAATTCGGTATCACAATGCGAATGGCTACAATTGTAGAAATGAAATAATTTTGTACATGTGTACACATGTAAGGCAAATATCATGGAATTAATTATTATTTATGATTCCTACTATATGACATGACTTGTCAATATAAGTAGTATTGCTGCTTTTCTGTTTGCATTTTGTCTTCAAAACTAATTGTTTTGGAACGTAAAATGCAATTTTTAATTAAGATGGGAGAAAATAGACACATTCTTTTCGGAGCTTTCTCGGATAAACTGAGAAAGCAAGATGCAGTAGACAAGTGGAAAGAAATGGAAAATTTGGCTCAAAGTATTTGTTTAGTACCAGCGGATAAAGATTGGACTTATGTAAGGGATACATTATGGCAGATTTTGAAGAAAATTGCAATGATGAGTAAAACTGGAATTTGCAAGCATTATTGTTATCGACTTATGGTACATATTTATAAATAAAAATTGATAATGCGAAGAAAACTGGCACTGGTGGAATGGGAAATCTAACGGAAGTGCATAAAATTGTACTGGAAATAATTGGGAAAGACTCTCCTGTAATATGCGGTCTTGGAGTAGCTGAGTCTTCCGAAAAACCCAAGCAACTGAGCCGTGAAACTGCCGTAGAGAATATATGTAATGCTGAAGATATCGCCAATAAAAGTTGCCAATCAGTGCTCACGAAACCCCATGTATTCCAAAGTAATTCAATGGTGATTCTTCTCAAAGCAAAATAATAGGAATAATAATAGAAAAATGCATTTTTATACAGCAAAAACAAGGCGAGATAGAGCAAATGATTCCAATTCGGAAAAAGTGGCTCAGATAAAACAAGAAAAGCTTGCTTTGCAAGAAGAATATCTAAGGTTGAAGAACCATAAAACTAAACTGGAAATTGTAAAATTAGAAAAAGAGCTTAAACTGCCCATGTCACAGTTCACGGCTGCTGCCTTTTTCAATTTGTGATAGTAGATAAGAACAATCTCATTATAGGGAGCATATAATTATTTAGTTGTGATTTTTTGTTAATTTTTGCAAATACATTAGAACGTTTTGATTCATAAAAATATTCATATATCCTAACAACAATAAAGTTAGTTTCTGACGAAATAATTGTATGCAGATTTTCTCTGGCTATGTGTTTATTTACCTAGAGTTGAAGATATGTAAAACATTATCTACACTTGTAGAAAATTCCGTAACACAATTATACAAGTGTGAACTTTAAGTTACAGAAAAAGTTTACATATGTAGAGATTTTGCCGTAATTACTAGTGCCGTACTTGTAATTACAAGATGGTTTGTGTTATGAAAAAGTTACAAGTGTAGAATATATTCTTACAATTGTAGGACTTGTAGTGCTTGTGTTACAGGCCCCTGTAGTTATCTTCTCGCGATTTAAAACAGTGTAACTTCTCTATAACGAACGTCTGTATAACGAATTTCTCTGTATAACGAATTTTGTACAAGACATTGCACCTTGAATCCAAATTTTATGTTAAAAACACCCTCTAAAACGAAGTGAATTCTCTTTATAACGAAATATTCAAAGAACATCACTCTTTGAATGGGTATTGGTAAGAAGGTACAAGGGTGGAATTTTTCCGAACTTTTTCCGGACGTACCTAATAAATTTTGACCTTAAACTAAATTATTACGGCGGGAAGAGAGATCCTTCTGAAACAGTTTCAAATACACCCCTGGCTGTTTGGTTTCAATCTAACCATTACGCTAGTGTGAAAGTTGTGCGAAAATGTCTAAAAGGAAGTGCTTAAGTTTGAATGATGAACTTAAATTTATCAGTTGTCGCAATAAATCATTTGTGTCATTTGCTAAGTGAGATGTAGCGCCATTAAAGCTAAGTCAAACTTGTTGTAAACGTCGTCTAACACGAACCAAATTAATATTTTCTTGTGGATGATGCTACGAATGTTTTTTTCACGTTTTTGATCTTCCACCGAACCGATCTCTCGAAATTTTTCAATAATTCGACTAATAGTGGACGATAATGTACGTGATTTTCCCGAACGTTTTCGCAGAACGCTGATTTTCATAAAATGATTCAATAATTTGATCGGGTTTTTGTATCGTCCACGAGACCATTGTTATAAATGTCATACATCACACTTCTTAAATGTCAAAATACTCGAATTCAGTGCGCCATCTACTCTGGCCGGCAAAAAAATCGATCCACTCAAAAAATTGATGAAGTTGGTTCATTCATAAATATGTTATTTCAATTGTGGGTATGTTCATCCACGGCCTTCTAAACCTCTTTAGTCTTTAGAAGGCCGTGGTTCATCCTTAATCAACCAGTTTTGAATTTCAAGAATACTCAGCGTACGTCATTTTATACAGAGTGAAACAAATTCTGTTTTTTACCCTAACTTCAGAACCACCCTTGATGTGTTTCAGTTCTTCCACCGTTCGATTTCTTATTTCATCATCAAGACACATCTTCTCTTGACAATATAATTCTTCATTTATAACAATAGCACAATTTTTGTTAAAGATTCAGGATTTTTAGTAAAATTTCGCTTAGGCTACAATGAATTCAACCTAAAATTCCGACCTAATGAGAACAAACTGAAAACTAAGTCAATATCATAACGCCCAGACGCAGATAACAGGTGCAATTTGTAGTGGGATGTCCTTATTAAGGTTTTGAATTAATTAGAGCATCACTGAGCTGCTGCAAATTCCAGGAGTTGGTACGTGAGATCGAATTTTCCTCCCAAGAGTATCCAAACATGCCCAATTGGGTTCAAATCTGGGCTTAAAACAGGCCAGTTGAATTCTTGGATATCAACATCTGCTAAATACTCCCAGGCAATCCTAGCCACATGCGGTTGATGCGGTAGGGCGTTATAAAGCATTGGCACGAAATCGCCTCAAATTTACGGTGCAAACCGAACAACATGTCGCTCTAAAACTTTTCTTTGTTTCCAGTTTATTTTCATTAAGTTCGGATTCAAGGTTAAATCTGTGAAAGTACTTTCATAGCCATAGCGAAATTGTGGAGTTTGATGTTGCTCTGAAAACCCTGTATCTTTAATAAAAATTGAGCTATTGTTATGAATGAAGAATTAAATTGTCAAGAGGAGATGTGTCATTTGATGAAATATGAAATCACACGGTGGAACAACTAGAACACACCAGGGGTTGTTTTCAAGGTATGGTAAAAACAGATTTTGCTCACCCCGTATAGAATTACGTACGCACAGTCTACTTGAAATTCTTAACTGGTGATTGTTCGAAGATGAACATACCTACAATTGAAAAAAAAATTCAATCGAATCGATCTTGAAATAACATATTTATGAATCAACAAACTTCATCGATTTTTTGAGTAGATCGATTATTTTGCAGGTGAGTATATATCTTATTTATTCCTAGAAACACCGCGCAAAATTGAAACACTTTTCACAATGATGACGACTTGATTTCCATCGAATCAAAGTGTACCAAATTTCCTTCTAAAACTTTGAGCAAATACCCATCAAAAACAATCTAGAGAGAATTCTGTAGTGTTAGTGGCAATAGGAATATAAGAAAACCCCATGAGATTATGTGCTCACAATTCATCCACAGCTGTACACAGTGGCCGTCCGCTACTGCGTTTGGCATTCTGCCAAGGTCGTTCCCCATTTCCTCTCTGGTTTTCCCGAACATGTTGTGGAAATAAAGCTCTCGGCGATGTATGAACAACTCCTTCAGGATATACGCGAAACGTCCTGAAATTTAACAAATATTTGTCCATAATCTTCGTTTCCCGAACAAAGGAAGAGCTTAATAATCTTCAGAGGTAATGTTCATTTTGATAATTGCTTTGCTTAATGTAGCTTGCTCTCCTCGTTCGAGGACATTCGGAAAGCTTTGCATTACCCTGGAGAGACGAATTTGCACATTCCTGTTCTTCAGTTTGTATAGTATTTGTAATTACTTTATCGTTATCTAAGTGTTGGATTCTGGAGTGCTTTATTTGAAGAGAAAAGTTAATTGAATCTGTTGATATACAGGGTGTCCCAAAAATACCACTCGAAAGTGACACTGGAGATAGATTGGCATTAGGTCTATCAGGTAGCATCAACATGACCTCAGTAAAAGTCCGCTGGTTTTCGAGATATCACCACTTTTGTGTATTTTTTGAAAATCTCCAGTTTTCGGTCTTTTATCGCCTAGCATTGCTAGAAAATACTTCAAACTCATGTTTTTTTTACCTGGGCTATCCTGAATAGTTGCTTTAAACAATGAAGTAATAACTTCACCGAGAACTAGAACAAAATCCTCCAAAAAATGTCTAACTTGTTGTATTTTATGCCGAAGTTAAAACGTCAACTTAAGTTTGAGTGACTGCTGTGAAAAAAAATTGTATCAGACTGAATTGACAAATAATCTCAAAAACTTGTCCATTTCATGCCCTTTTCAAGATGATACAACTCTACCAATTTTTTGAGTCAAAACCTTAGAAATTCAAATTTTTTAGTGTTGTATCATTTTAAAAAGGGCATGAAATGGACAAGTTTTTGAGATTATTTGTCAATTCAGTCTGATATAATTTTTTTTCACAGCAGTCACTCAAACTTAAGTTGACGTTTTAACTTCGGCATAAAATACAACAAGTTAGACATTTTTTGGAGGATTTTGTTCTAGTTCTCGGTGAAGTTATTACTTCATTATTTAAAGCAACTATTCAGGATAGCCCAGGTAAAAAAAAACATGAGTTTGAAGTAATTTCTAGCAATGCTAGGCGATAAAAGAACGAAAACTGAAGATTTTCAAAAAATACACAAAAGTGGTGATATCTCGAAAACCAGCGGACTTTTACTGAGGTCATGTTGATGCTACCTGATAGACCTAATGCCAATCTATCTCCAGTGTCACTTTCGCGTGGTATTTTTGGGACACCCTGTAGATGAGTATGTTGTTGTTTACAACCAATTAGGTTTTTATGCAGGGAATTGAGGGCACGCGTTATCAGACTATTCAGTTTTCAACTGACAGTGCAATACTAACAATCGATCTCATCAAAGAAATATCTCAAGTTGCTTCAATATAAGCCTCCTTGTTCATTTTCTTTCACTCCATTCACTACTTTGTATTTCCCATATATAGTCCGTTCACGAAAGTTTGAGCCGTCGGTTGGTCATGACAATTAGGCATATTCCACTGAGTATATTAAAATTTTAGGTTATGATGTTTATTTTCTTGTCAGATTGATACGCAATGTTGTCAATATTGCATAGAGTTCTCTGATAACTCGCAAGCTAGTCGGACGAGGTCGGGTTCATTTGGCAGAGTTGACTTCATTTTACGTTATGACAGCAGATACTGCCAACTTCAGATAAATAAACAAACGCTTACTATGCGCTCAAACTTTCGTGAACGAACTATAGTTTTCATCAATAAGTACTTTTTATAATTGAAATTTTCGAAGATTTCGTTGCAGAAAAATTGTACTTCAAAAAAAGCCCTGAGCAGGTGCTTCTGAGCGCTCGTTCATTAGTGGAGCCATGACGCTATTACCTCGTTTTGTATAGTACTTGAGATTCATGCTAAGTAAACGAATGCAAAATCTCAACACGATCAGAATTATATTCTGGAAATTATTCAAAAAAGGAAATAGGTAAAAAATCAATAATTAGAAAGATTAAATTCCATAGTTCTGATGATGGGATACTCTTAAAATTCTGCATGAACATTCAGTGTATCAATATTCATTCTCAAAATAAATTTAACTCGATTCGGATATCTTATATTGAAATATGAAGTTTCTTCTTTTCAATTTTCCAATTGAATTTTTATGGTTCTGTTTATACTATAGCCACAAATTTTCGATATAGCACTCGTTTAAGTAAAACGAGCGCTCAAAAAGAAAGCATGAAATGTATATTTTTGTAATGTAATTTTCGAATTTTGAGCCGAAAATGGTCTCAAACGATAGGGTTCGAATACCTGAGGACGAATTCGCGGTAAAATTTAATTCTGTCCGTCCGTCCCTTAGCAGGATAACTTTCGAAGGGATTGTTCTACATACTTGAGATTTTAAGGGTAAGTTTGGTGCCCAAATGCCTCGACTAAGGTTGTTAACCAGCGAAATCGTACAGGGTGTTCTATAAATAGGGCCATTCAATTTTTTTTTCATTTTTCTTCCTCAATATCTCAGATAAAACGAAACTAATCGAAATGAAGTTTTGCAACCACATGCGAGATGTTCATAATAAGCCTCATGTAAAATTGTGTGGCCTTGATGTTAAAAAAAATCTCAAGTCTCTAGGGCAGTTCCCTCGAAATGGATTTCATGCATATTTGCATGCATAATAATAATAATAATAATAATATTTATTTCCATATTCAAAAAATATAACAACGTTTTTATGTTGCACATAGTCCGGTCTCTAATTATCAGACATCAGATGCGAATAACAGATCAGGAACCATAAAAAAACTTGTGTACTCTTCGACCAAATATTTTTGTATCCTTCACTAAATTCACGAAAGTAAAACAAAATCTGATGAGAATTTCAAATTGTTGAAATCCTTAATTGCCTATTATATCCAAGATGTTAATTCTATATCAACCGGAAGTACCCAAAAAAACAAATATTTCAACAACTTCCCGAAGATCTCTTAAGAAATTCCAATTTTCTTTATCCAAAACTGGATATTCATCTAACCGAGAACTAGATGAAATTTCTCACCTGATAATCTCTGGAGTGTACCTAATGTTCGATTAAATATGCGCGAATACTTGCGGAAACTTTGGCAATTTAGTCGAATGAAATACGCGAATTCCCTGAATTTGTAATTGAAAACTACGTTGCTAAATTTGAAAGTTCCGTTCTCCCCCCACTAGGCAATTATTGAAGATGTAGAGATGCAGCAGAAAATATCTGCATTCAGCTATACCACACGGGAATCACACGTCTTAAATTATGTGCTGTAGATGACTGTTATCTCTGCTCTATTAAATTGTAGAAAATCACTCAGGAGGTTTGAGAAAGATTTTTATCAACGGATTCGCAGAAATCACCCATTAAACATTTGTTTGCTCGGCCATAATAATACCTGTCATTAATCACAAGTGAATAATGAGTTATTATTCACTGCTGTCTGATGCTTCATGGTTTTAACTTTAATATAATATTCCTTAAATTCATATTTCTTCAGTATTTTAAATTATTTCAACTAACTAATATGGGTATACCTTGTCAATCGAGGGCCAATTCTACTTTTTTCTCCAACCATCAAAAAATGTTGACATTTTTGTACTATTTTCAGGTGCAAAAGTCATAAATTCCCTTACCGTACAAAAATTCACTCGTTACTTAGCAACACTTTTAATCCTAGGATTAAAAACGCTACTTTTAATCCTTGGATTAAAAGTAATTGCATTTGACGTCTAGTTGACAATCACTGTCATTAGCATGTGTTCAAATTTATAACCAAATTATTAACGATTTTTGACTGAAACCAATTTTATTGTAATTTTGACTTGGTTGGAGAAAAAATAGTATATATTATTCGGACTAAAAGTGCCTATTTTAACTCGCAATTTTGCATTCGCTCGGCTGCGCCTCGCAACTGCAAATATTGCTTGTAAAAAAAATATGCACTTTTAATCCTTATAATATAATATACTATTATTGCATCAATGAAATCAATTTTCATCACAGAATATATAATGACAAATTCTCCAAAAATTTCTCATGTGTCAATTTGACCTTTTCCACACTTGTAATAGAAGGGTCTTGGCAAGGTCGGCGAATGTTAAAATCTTCAGGAAATATATTCAGTAGTCGTGAATAAGGTATAGTATGCTACTCGCGTATAATGGCTATTTTCACTCGGTCATTTGGGCCACTCGTCTACGGCTTGTAGCCTAAACTTCATCTCGTGAATAATAGCCATCATTATATCGTTGCTTAATATACTATTAAATTGTTATCGTACTTTTATTCGCAGAATTTGACTTTGAATTGACAAGGACAAATATCGCAATGGAAGAAGAATTCCCGATATAAAGGTCGGTATAATCGAGGTTTTGAAAGAATGAACCCTTGAAGAAGGATTTAGTGAAAACAATTCCTTTCTCCTATAAATGAAGCATAAAAATTTGAGGAAAGCCTTTGGCAGGTGCTTTTGAGCGTGGGTGGTGGGGCAATAAAGCTATTACCTCATCATTTTTTTCAGGACTTCAGATTGATATTGCATATTTGAGTGCAAAATCCCAACACGATGAGAATTATAGTCTAGTAATTATTCAAAGCATGTAATGAAAGCTATAACTAAAAATATCAAAATTCTATGGTTCGGATTTCACAACCCTCCCAAAAATCATCCGATTCGCCCGTTTCCAATCTGAAGCTCGATTTCATTTCAATCGAAGTTTTCTCCATGATAATTTTGACAATAATTATAACACTGCTAGTACTCCTCCTTTCAGAGTTAACTGAATACCGCTACAATTATCCAATAAAATTTTTTTCCGCCGACCTCGAAATAAAAAGTGATTGTAATGTGTACTAAATTGAGCATTAATGGCCCATTTTAATGATCAATTTTTTGTGCCATTTTAATGTGCAATCCTCGTGGCAACTGTACACAAAGTATTCAGAAGCACTACGAGAAATGTCAAAAGTCTACTGGAACCGAGGGGGTACTCACTCTATGAAAAATGTACAGCGATTTCGGAAATCATGATGATTTCGGATGATTCCGAGTGATTTCGGATGATTGCGAATGATTTCGGATGATTGCGAGTGATTTCGGATGATTGCGAATGATTTCGGATGATTGCGAGTGATTTCGGGTGATTGCGAGTGATTTCGGATGATTGCAGGTGATTTTTTGTTACTTCGAACGATTATACATTATAGCATCGAATGAAAAACCGTCAAACAGAGTTCAATTAATTCGAAAAGTATTGCTTCTTATAGAATATTGAACAAGTAATAAATAGGCTTGTTAATAATATACTTCTATTCCTTATTAATTACCCCCAGTACCGCCCCCGTAAATACGCGACTTGACATTCTGCCATTTTGGAGATCCAGGTCCGGATTGACAAAAATTTCATATGTTTCGCATCCCGAAATAAACACGCTGTATTTTCGAGATACGGTTTGATGTTTTGAAACAGCGCAAAAAACTGAAGTAAACTATGTAATTTTCATTCTCGCGCATGTTCTTTGTCTAATATCTTTTTAAATAATACACTTCTCAGGTTTATGCATGTTGACAATAAAAAATAGTTGATTTTCTACTTTGTGTGTTCATAACTTACTAACTAACCGGAATATTTTAATGAAATTTGCTAATCATATTCAAGTATTTCTACACCAGCGGCCTGAGTTTCAATAACTGAAAAAATCCAGGTCCGGATAAACAAAAATAGGTAATGCATGAGAATACTCAGAAAACATCCTGTATATTTGGATTTTTGAGATATATGTATTGAACTTTGATATTTGGGAAAACCAGAAAAATCTGAAACCAACAGAATACTACTTTTTATTTTCCCGCGTATTTTCATCAACTAACTTACTTGATTTGAATTAGAAATTTCAGACATTTGAATATTTACAAATTTTCGCTAACCAACATGGAATCAAAGAATATATGCCATATTGTATGAATACTCATGGTCGAACTTTCATGACCCTAAATAAGTAGGGTGTAATATCCAGGACCGGATTCGCCAAATCTCAATATATTATTGAGTTCAAGAAACGTCTGGTATTTCTCAAATTTCAGAATCTTTTATAATATTCTTAATAACATGAAAATCTACGCAAACAAGGTATTTATTCTTTTATATTTCTAAATCCGAGTCTGGACTTTTGAACTGACTTAAGGATAACAATCGATGCAGATAATGCACATTTTTTTTCATGTTTATTGTTGAAAACCTTCAATAGGTACATATACAGTGTGTTTGGTTATGACTTAGCGATAATTTAAGGTTATCAAATAAACCTAATATTATCGACAAAAACACCCACTTGTAAGTTTACCCCCTTAGTTTTGGAGTAGCACCCATTTTAAATGCACTTTTTTTATTTTCGCTGACTCTTCCAAATAATATCGATTTCTTTGGACATAAAGATCCTACAGATGTGAAAAAAATGTTTTTTGAAAGATTATACTACCACCTTTCATTGAATTATAATATAAAAACATTCAACTTGAAAACGCCGAAAAAAATTCTTTAAAAAAGTTCATAGTAAATATATGTACTGATTTTCTCACTAAATCCGCAATAGTACAAGAATTAGCACATTGAAGTATAATTTTTTCTGAATGATTTAACAGGCAAGGATATCAGCTTCAAAACAACACTCACATCATATCTGTAAGTTACATAATTTAAGAGTTATTGCTAATTTCACTCCAGAAATATAGAATTCGAGGTAAAACTCTAGGTATGTATGTACCATAACCTAAAAATACTCAACAACAGTAGAGCACGCGCAAGATCGAATACGTTAGTGCGCACACTCTATTGATTGCGAGAAGGACGATTTCGGTGATGATTGCGAGATTTCGGAGAAGATTTCGGGATTTCGACGATGATTTCGGGATTTCGGTGGATGATTTCGGGATTTCGGAGTGATTTCGGGATTTCGGATGATGATTTCGGGATTTCGGACTTCAAAAGTACATCGATTTCGGGAGTGAGTACCCCCTCGACTGGAACATAGAGACATAAAAATTTATATTTGTCAAATGCATGTCTTGTGAGAAATATGATTGTATTTCAATCAAGAATTAATGCACAATTCGTATCGAGATCGGCGGAAAAATGTTGTAATCAAGTCGGTTATTAAGCTAGCGACTAATGGTCTCGAACTATTAAAGCGCTTTGAAATATTTGGACCATTAGTCGCTGTCTTAAATAACCTAGTTGATTAAATAACTATAAGTAATTAATTTTGCCGTCGACCTAAAAGTAAGAGATGATTTTAATGTGTACAAAATTGAACATCAAAGACCCATATGTGTTCCATAAAATATGGCAATTCGAAATTTTTGTTCCTCAATATCTCAGAAAAAACGAACCGATCGAAATGAAATGTTTCGTTCAAATGCAAATGCTTTTGATAAGCCTCATGCAAAATTTCGTGGCCATAGTGTAAACAACACCATGGAAAATTGAATTGGAATATTGAAAAGAAGAAACTTTATTTTTCCATAAAACAAAATTTGATTCGAATGAAATTCATTTCATAAATAAAAATTGATACACTGAATGTTCATGCAGTATTTTGTGGCCATAAGGTTAACAGAATCATAGAAAATTCAATTAGAATATTGAAAAGAAGAATCTCGTCATTTCCATAACAGGATAACTGATTCAAGTGAAATTTATTTTTTGAATCATGACTGATACTGAACGTTCGTGCAAAATTTAAAGAGGATCGCATTATCAAAACCGTAGATGATTTCCAGAATGTAATTTTGATTGTGCTGAGATCTGCATTTATACAGGGTGAGTCTTTGACTTGTACATATATTTTAACCGTATATTCCTTGGGCCGAAAGAAACACTTTTTTCCTCTACCATTTTTTCCGATTCGGCCTAAATAAGAAGATATAGCCCTTTTTTGTTTTCAGAATGAGCTATGCCGCCACTGGTAAACTAACCACTGAATTTTTGCAAGTACGAGATATAGCATTCAAACCTTTAAAATAAGCTATTGTATCAAAGAAACGAGTAGATATACCATTCGAAATTTTCAAATAAGCTGCTGTATTAAAGAAAGAAATATGAACTAACTTTTTAAATACCAGTTGCATATTTTCTAATGCAATGATTCATTCATCCAAAATTTTGCTAGTGCAGAATAATCTCTTCTTGATGTATACTTCATTTTTGATTATATCGGATTAACTTTCAAACCACCTATTCTAGCTATAGCATTCATTTCCAATATCTCTTGAAATCTTCCGTGCAAGAGTTTCCGAAATTAAAACAACAACTCAACCATAACACGCATGACCTTTCAGGTTCATAAACACCAGTTGGGGCGATTGAATTTCAAGGGGTGTCCGCATCATAGAACAAACTTTTCTCTATGGTCCGCATGGTGAAAGTCACAGACGTGACACTAGATTCTTTGACATCGGTGTTCTGTGGTTAGTTTGTTTTCAGAATCATACGACTTCATGAATAATTACTTATTAAGGTCATTTTAGTAGTAATAAATATGATGAATAAATGAGAAATGAACGTATTCTAACGTAATGTAAATTTGGATCAACGTATGTCAAAGCTCGACGAAACAAAATTGCAATAGGTACTTCGAAAGTGGTGTGGAAATTTGCTTGAATAGATAAGGATTTACACTGAAGAAGTATAGAGGTGAGCTTATTCATTGTAACCCCATTTTTGAAGAAAATCCGCTAGTTCTGTTACCATTCATCATTCCAGATAACAAATTTCGAATTATTCTTGAAATTTGTCAAAGTGACCACAGGGAAAATTGAATTCTGTGAATATTTTCGACAGAGTTGCATTCAGCCAAAGTACCCAATTTTTCGAATTTCTAAGATTTTTTTTTCTTTCAACATCGAATTACTCGGAATTTTGTAGTCGGGAAAGATTAATCATATTCATGAAAAACTATGTTTCAAAAATCATTTCATTTGAAGGAATCGTTTGCGAGATATTACTGAAAATTTATGCTTTTCATGGATTTTCAACAGCCTGTATCTTTTTAACCAGGCCGAATCGGAAAAAATGGTAGAGGAAAAAAGTGTTTCTTTTGATCTCAGGAATCTACGGTTAAAATATATGTACAAGTCAAAGACTCACCCTGTATAGTCGGTATAAATCTCAAGTCTCATATAAAAATGCTTAGTCTTATAGCCCCACCAATAAATGAGCGCACAAAAGAACCTGCCCAGTGCTTTTTTTATTTTTTGTTAATGTTTTTTCTCTAGAAATCCTTGGAAATGCCCATTCCATCCACTGTAATATGAGATAACAAGCTTTGCAGTGCATGTCCGTGAATTGCTTGAAACGCATTCAAATTTGGTAGACATCTTTTCCATGAAAATTGCCTCTAGAAGATCCGCTATCCATCTAACCATAAATCATAATCCTCCAAGTATGAAATAATCGTTAAGCAGTTCAATTCGCCATTTCCTCCGGGATCGACCTGTACTTTCCTATTTTCCGGATGGATGGATTCCAGGAGTCGGGAAAACCACGGAAATAGGGTCGGAAAAAAGGACGAAAATAGAGGAATGGAAATGGAATATTCTGGATTTCGAGATTTATAGGAGGAAAATAACTATAAAAGTTATTTTAGAATCAGTTCTGGTGAGGCACTTATAAAAGCAATATTTTAGCATGGAAATATGGTGCGTCAGTGTGGTATCAACTTGTTTTTCAGCGTTCAAGTCGCCGCCGTGGTCCAGTACGCTGAATTCCTCTATACTGGGTGTCCGTAAACAAATGCGAGGGACTTAGGGGTGGTTCGTATAATTTTTTTTTAAATCGACCCCCCTTTCAAGATATAGCCTTTGGAAGGCGATGACGAGTTGACGGTTTTTAATTTTTTTTAGGAGTCCTAAAAAACACTGAGTCATAAAACTGTACATAATATGATTCATTAGGTATAAAAGTTACTCACATAATTTTTTTGATCCCATAACTTTATTATTAGGGGTTGAAAATAATAACCCCTTATGATATTCCTTCAAGAATTGTTTTCGTCGGATAGATTTTTGCTAAATAAAAGTCTCTTATGGTTTCCCATTCAATTCTGGAGAAAAAAAGTCTTTCGGGAAATTTCGATGTAGTCGATATTTTTCTCGGAAAAATTAAAAACGTCAAAGGTTAAAAACTTCAAGAAAAATATTCAGTAGTCGTGTATAATAATATATTAAGCAACGAGCGTATATTGATAGCTATTATTCTCGAGTAGCATACTATACTTCATCCACGACTAATGAATATATTTCTTGAAAATTTTAACATTTGGCGACCCTGACGAGACCCTTCTATGACAAGCCTGGAAAAAGTCAAGTTGACACATATGAAATTTTTGGAGAACTGGTCATTGTATATTTTGTAATAAAAAATGCTTTAATTGATGTAATAAATAGTTATTTATGTACCAAGTGCGTTGTATGGATCCTTACGCCCGGAGGGAAACATTCGGCTCGAGGGCCTTTGGCCCGAGGGATGAATGTTGCCCGATGGGCGTTAGGATCTAATAACGCTCGTGGTGCATACAAGATTTTATTTTTCACGAATATATCATTTAATTACAATAAAATTCGATTGCTCCTATGATTTTTTTTCCATTTAACTTTCAGTAGTAACCATGGCATTTGTTAATATTTTGAAGTTCGTTATTGCTGTCATCATTTTATTAAGTGAATGTCATTACTGTTTTCGTTGTGAGCGGGCGTTATGATCCATAATGCCCGCTAAAATGCCCACGGGCATAATGAGTGTATTTATAGCAACCGTTTCTAAGGTAAAATAAACATATAATGTACAAGTGAAAAATAAAATAAATTTTGACCCTCGTTTGATAAGGTGTACCCATACCCATATTTGTTAGTTGGAGTACTTTAGAATACTGAAGGAATACCAATTTAAAAATATTATATCAAAGCTAAATCTATGAAGCATCTGACAGCAGTGAATTATAATCTTTTTATTCATTTGTGATTAATGGGTATAATTAAGGCCGAGCACAGAGACGTACAATGCACAGATTTTACAATAGTCGTGGATAAAGTATAGTATTCTCGTGTAAAATAACTATTAATTTATTCATTCGATGATTTATCCTGGACTTCACCTTTAGCGATCATTATACGCTCGTTGTATAATATACTATAATACCATTGAGTTAAAAAAAACTTAATAATAATATTTTTTAACTCTATGATAATACTGAAATTTTTTCAGCTCTTCATTATCACCACTGCCCTTCAAGTATCATAGTTGTTGAGAATTCTCACCTGTGTTTATTTTATATGAATTTTTCAGCCCATATCAAAATAAAAAGAATGTTAAGTGATCCCAAAACCCCTAAAATAACTGTGAAATCTGAATTCTTGTCAGATGAGGTTCGAAATGAATTATGCATGGTTTCAGACAGGATGACAAGTCCCATGACATCTCCCTGAGGTACCTCGCGAAGAAATGAATAATTTTGAAGAGAACAGTGGAAAGGTATTTTCTGTTTAGGAAAATTTGGGGAAATATTACGCCTCTTCATCCTGATCCTGATGAAACTTCGTCCCGGAAGACAAAGAAAGCTGGAGAGCTAAATATGCTGGATGAAAAGTGCTTTTCGAGGAATTTATTTCAATGAAAAGAGCATCAAGTTATTAGAAGTATTATTCGCCTTTTTGAACGATTGAAAATTTCTGATGGTGGTTTTTGCGGAATGATATGATGAAAAAATTTAATAACGGAAAAATTCGAATATTGAAATACCGAAAACGGATTTGAATGAGCATGTATCATTTTTGAGTGCTCGTTCTCCTTGAACGAGTGCGTTATCGTTATGCCCAAATGTCTGTAATTTTTTAATTTTGAGCTGAAATGGTCTCAAACGATAGGGTTCGAATATACCTGATGACGAATCCGTGGTCAAATTCTATTTTATCTGTGGGGACGTCCGTAAACACGATAACTTTCAAAAGGGTTATCCTAGAGACTTGAAATTTTCAGAGTAGGTTAGGTTCCTAATTGCCTCGGTTTACTTCCCTAACCATCAAAATCTTACAAGGTGTTCTATAAAACAAGGTCATTCGAAATGTTTGTTCCTCAATATCTCGGACAGAACGAAACCGATAAATATGAAATTTTGCGGCCACATGTAAGATATTCATAAGAAGCCTCATACGAAATTCTGTGGCCATAGAAATCAAGAAACCCTTAAAAGATTTAATTGACATATCAAAGAGAAAAAATCCTTATATTTCCTTAACAGAATATTTTATTCGGGTGAAATTAATTTTGAGGATGGAGATTCTTATATTCAATGCTCAAGTGAAATTTTGAGAGGATTACCTAGTCAGAACCATTTTTCTGCATTATCTATTTTTTTAAATAATTTAGAATTTGTCAATTCCATCGAGCTGAAATTTTGTAATAAAATGATCAATACCAATTCAAAGCAGCAGACAAAAGTTTGTGTGAGTTGCGTAGGTAAAGGGTTTTCCAAAAAGAGGTGTTATTTTGAATAGCCCGCTATTTCGGTAGATGTCTCGTTTGAAACTGTCATTTTTTGACATTTGACAAGTAGAAACTACGCCATTAATAAAAATGAAATGATACACGCTTCAAGAACGTATTGAAATTATTAAAATTCACTATAAAAATGGTGAAAATTTGGCAGAGACGGTTCGTGAGACTCGAACATTTTTGGGTCATTGTGAAGCACCTTGTCGGACTGCAATAAAGAAATTGGTGGAAAAATTTCGAGCTGTTGGGACAAGTAAGTGATTTGAAGAACAAAACTTGTGCACGTTGCTCAACGACAGCATAGAATATTGCTGCTGTAGCAGAAATTGTTGAAGAAAACCCAGGTTTGTCCATTCCTCGTCGTTCTTTGGAATTAGAGATGATCAATGATTTTTTATGGCCGAATTTGGATAATATTGATATGGACAACGTTTAATTCCAACAAGACGGCGCTACGTGCCACACAAGCAACGAAACCATTGATCTTTTGCGGGAAAAGTTTTCGGATCGTGTTATCTCTCGCAGAGGTGATCACAATTGGCCACCGAGATCTTGTGATTAAGCACCTTACGGCTTCTTCCTTTGGGGCCACGTGAAAGAGAAGGTCTATGCCAATAGCCCAACGTCGATTCAAGACCTCCAAAATGGAATTCGTGAGGCTATCGAGGACATAGGGCAGGCACTTTGCGATTTGGTTATGGAAAATTTCATTAAAAGGATATGGTCCTGTAAACGTGGTCGTGGTGGTCATTTGCCTGATGTTATTTTCCACTATTAACGGTATAGCTTCTTCTTTATAATGAAATGAGCATCCGATCATTCATATTGAAAAATGGCATTTTTCTTTTAATATAAAAATAACACCTCTTATTGGAAAACCACAGAAAAGGCTATCGTTAACAAGGAAAAAAATCAGTATTTTCATGAGAACACTAGCATGTAGAAACTGACTCCCAAGGAAACCCAAGATGACCTCATCGATAGGTTGCTTGATCAAAATTAACTAGTTCAATGAATATTCCAATAACCCCTATCGGTTTATTCAACGAATCGAATTCCGGAAACTAAAACCGTTTTCAGCAGCATCAAATTGGCAATTAATTATTATAACCGAACCAACTCATCATTCGGTAATCAATTAAACTTTTGTTCATCGTAGTTGAATAAACAGAATATCCACCGCCACTCCGCCACTTTTTTCCGCTCCATTTCAATTATCATCCACTCAGGATATTTCCCGGAAAAGCCACGGCATCTCAACATCTGATAAAGCAACCCAAAATTAAAATAGACGGAAAGGAGGTTTTCCCGCGTCATTTCTGAGGGCTCGGACAAGCACGTGATTCTATCTAGCAGCAATTTATTCTGCCGCTAGCTGAAACGGCAATGGCGTTTTGCAGTCGTCAGCTCGGGAATGAGTCGGACGGAAAATATCCGTCAACAATTGAATTTATCCAGTTTCCCGAATTTCCTCTCATCAGCCGTCGAAATATGCCTTTGGAAACCATCTTCGGGACATATCTCTTTAATTTGGCTTTTGCTACCCGTGTTATAATTGCTCTATACAGGGTGTTACATAGTAGTATATCACGACTTGAGGCGGTGAATCTACATGTAATTTTAAGAAAAAAAGTTTATATAAACATGGGCCCGTGAAAGCTTCGTTACGGAGCTTCAGGGTGTTGAAATTTCCAAAAAAAATTGGTTTTTTCTTCATAACTCCTGCTGTTTCTGGAATTTTCAGTCCAAATTTGGAATGCGAGCTATTTTCAACAGTCTCCACGTCCTGAATTTTAACTAGAAACTACATGGTGTTTTTTTCCAGAGCCATGTCCCCTTTTTCCCTATCAAACTTTTTTGCGATACACCACTGATCAGCGTGAAAACAATTTTTGATATCTTCGTTCAATTTAAAAATTTTTTTGACCCCTGTAGTTTTTTCGTATTTCTTAACCGTTTTCGAGTAAAAAATTATTGAACAATTGTATGTTATTCGTTAAATAAAAAAAACTCCATGGGTATGCCCAAAATTTGCTTTTATTTTGATAGCTCGTCATCTAATACTCAATTTAAGCTTATTCAATATCAAACTGATAATAACAATGATTTTTTACTCGAAAACAGTTAGAGATACGAAAAATTACAAGAGTCAAAAAGGTTTCTAAATTGAACGAAGACATCGAAAATTGATTTTACGCTGAACAGTGGCGTACCGCAAAAAAGTTTGAGAGGGAAAAAGGAGACATGGGGAAGAAAACACCCTGTGGATTCTAGTTAAGATTCAGGACGTGCAATGATGGAGACTGTTGAAAATAGCTCTCATTCCAAATTTGGACTGAATATCTCAAAAACTGCAGGAGTTATGAACAAAAAACCAATTGTTTTTTGGAAATTTCAATACCCTGTGGCTCCGTGACGAAGCTTTTACTGACCCATGTTTATATAAATTTTTTTCTTCAATTACATGTAGATTCACCCCCTCAAGTTGTGACATATTATTATGTAACACCCTGATGTATGATGAGATTCGACTTCGTAAAATATTTTAACCGAAGTTTCTTTAGACCAGAAGAAAAACTTTTTTCACTTGCTAATTTTTCAGGTTCAGTCTAGTTAAAAAGATATAGCCATTATGAATTTGCATGATATACAACAACCCCTGGTGAACTGAATCGAAAAGTAGGTAAATGTATTTTTTTTTCTCATGTAATATTCATGTGAATAAGAACATTTGACTCGTTTTTGAAATCAGCAAAAATTTTTGAACCAGATTAAAAAACATTCAACCATACCTAGTTTACATTTGAAAAATCAAAATTCCTTGTCATTTCTCTAAAATGACTGGACTGAAAAAATCAGTAATATCATATTCGAATTACTCTCAAAAAAGTGCCTCCAGATTGTAACAACGAATTTCGAATACGAGTTCAAACAAGCGAGTTATTCAGCATTAATGAAAATGACAAATCCTCAATTTTCGTTCTTATATCAAAATCTATGAAAAATAGGTTAAATCTGCTTTCAGATTTGAATTAATCAGGAAAAGAGCCCGAAAATGTCATACGTTTTCCTCTAGCTGCTATGGTTCTCGAGATCCCCTCAGTAGACAACGAATTTTGCCCACCCTGTACTTTGCAGTACACTTCTAGACTCATAATAATAGCATCGATTGAAATATAATCTGGGAGGATTCTGCATTTCTAAAAAACTTTTAAGGTTTTCATTCTCAGTCTCTGAAACAGAAATAATTAAAAAATTTGATTATGATGAAGTGCTCCGGCTTAAATATTTGCAATGTAAATTAGACCTCAAATGAAAAAACGCACAATTCCGAAGATTTTACAAGTTTTTCCGAAGAAGGTGTCTGATATATACACCGAAACGTTACATTGCCTTTTCATTTTTTTCCTTTTTGAGTTTTACTGTTAGGCAACAATTTTTTCAAAACAAATTTCCTCCTGACAAATTAGTGCAAAGATTCTCGCAGGAGCACTCTATCTTAATTAAATTTTTTAATTATTTCTTATTCAGAGACTGGGAGTGAAAACCTATAAAGTTTTTTAAAAATCATAGTAATAGTGTCCCAATTTGACAACTTGCTGTTGTGTCTGCGTAACTCGAAAACAATCAACATATCACAAAAAAAATGGCCGAACCTACCACGTAACAACTGACAGCAAGCCTATTTACGGACAGAAAACACCATAAGCTCAGGAAAAAATCGCAGAAATTCCGATTTCATCCTCTGAGATTATTGATATTTATTCGGCCATCTCGCAGACTCTGCCGAGGTCAAACACATTATTTATTGGTTTTCTCCCATTCCCAACTCGAATTCGTATTCTGGTGCATGTATTTGCGGATTCCAAGAAAGTGTCAGCAAGCTTGAATGTTACAGACCAGATGACTATACCGAAAACAATATTATGCTTAGCTTGATCAGAATTCCGGATATGGCTTTGAATGTTAGATGGAATTACGTGGAGCGCAGATCCTGAATGTTGGTATTTGTCGAATGCATTCCTTTCGTTTTATTGAAATCTGTCGGGATGTACGAGGAAAATCTATGAATTTATTCGGATAAGGGTTGAAGGTAGTCGAAATATTCTAGGACCTTAGTGATTTTTGATGTCGATGGATCCTTATAGTCCACGGGCCAGCTCCTGTTTTTCATAATGATTACTAACAACCTGAATATTTGTGAGTAGCTTCATTTTGACGAGACCCCCAACTTTTTCCTCTACGAAAATTCTCGATAGTGAGGGCTAATACAGTATAGTGGCGTCAAAAGTGTTAAATGAGTGAATGTTAAAATTTTATTACTAACAGCTACTTTAAAAATTAAACGTCGAAACAATTTTATTACAAATTGAAAACAATAATTGTTCTACAAAAATGAGGAGTCTATCAAAGTGTCCTCCACTCCCAACATATATTAACAACTAGGTCTAAAAAAATTATTACTAACCGGCTGATTTTTTCACTGTTGCTTAGCAAATATTTCCTTTATGAACTGATTATATTGTCCTACAAATTGAGTGGTACATTTTTCCACTTTGATAGAATCATCTTTTTTGTAGGACAATTATTGTTTTCAATTTGTAATAAAATTGTTACTCCCAAAATTTCAGATTGTTAATAATCATTATAAAAAATAGGCGCTGGCCCATGGACTATTACATTTGTTGAATCATATGGGTTCATTTTATACTTATAGTCCAGTAACTGTTATGATTCGTCCAGAACACTCTAATGGTGGTATTCTGCTTTCATCTGTAAGCCAGTCTGTAACTTTTCATAAGCTTACAGGAAAATTGCAATTCTGTCCTCTTTAAGGGATCTGTAGCTTACAGAAATCGTTGAATATTTACGAGTACTCGACGGATGGTCGGAAGCATTATGGAATTACATATTGTGAGGTTACATTGAATGGTTTGTTTATCTTATGCGGCCCATACACAAGCTACTTTCTCGGCGTTTTGGCAGCTAGCGTTTTGCGAGCGTCCTAGACGCTCGTGCAATTTTGACCACACACAAGCGTCTCAGTAGCTCACCGATCGCTGACGAGAGATCGAGTTATACGATCAGTCTCTGCCAAATTTTCACCATTTTTATAGTGAATTTTAATAATTTCAATGCGTTCTTGAAGCATGTATCGTTCCATTTTTATTGATGGCGTAGTCCCTTTATAAGTTATGTTAATGTTTAGAAACAGCAACGTATGTAGAGCTAGAGAAAGCCATTTGGCATTATTTTTCGTACATAAATGTCACAACTGATATTTCAATTAACAATAAAAAGTTTTTGAAAATGAATGCAAATTAGGTGTTTCATATATTCTCAAAAAAGACACGTAATTTCAAACATTCTTTATGTTATTCATCGATCTTAGCAGAGTGTTCGCTTACAGGTCGATTTTAGGAAATGAAACCTCCCGGTTGGCCAAACGATTGAACTCTTTTTGCACCCGACTTTTCCGTAGCTCGTAACTTTTTGAAATCTTTACGGAATGAGTCTCGGGGGCTTTTTATTTTTTTCTTTACGAAACCAATATCGCATTCATCGTTATATTGTTTACATAAAGCTTACAATTCTTCGTAGGCTTTATTCTTTAGTGTTCTGTTCGAATATTCTTTGCTCTTAATCATCCACAAACACTTATTCTTTTTAAATAGTTCTATAAAATTTGTAAGGAATTCTTCTGAATGTGGAAATCTTGCATGATTCTCTGCCATTCTAGACGCTCTCACACACACACACAAGCGTTTTTCATGCGTTTCGCCGGCTATCTTGACGCTAAAATCAAACACGTTTGATATTGGCGTCCGGCGTTGCGTCCAGCTCGGCGACTCGCCAGCGTGGCAGCGGATAGACCTACATAGGCGTTTTTCGGGATACTTTTAAGCGTTTTGGTCGCTTGCGGTGACGCTAGCTGCCAAAACGCCGAGAAAGTAGCTTGTGTATGGGCCGCATTAGGACGAACACCAAGGTTTTAATATAAGAAATTCATGATGAATAAAAATAATATAGCTTTGTTTATTGGATTATTATCGAAAGAAAATTATAACAGGTAAAACATTGCTCAATAATAAACATGGCCTGAAAGTCATCCTTTTTTAAAGTAGAAACTTTATGAGAATTGGAAGGAAAAGGTTGCGTGATCAAATGAATCCATTTGAAATGCCGGATGCCCAGAAAATGTTCAGATTGAAGAAATGCCGAATGCCCAGTTTGTGAACATGTTCAGATTGAAAAACCAGTGTACTATAAACTCAATAAATCCTCTACAGCAATTTTAACCAAGAAATTTTTTCTTTCCTGTTTTCAATTAACTATATCAAAGAAACAAACTACATTCAGATTAATGTATTTTAAAATTCAACTCAAAACCATTTACTCATAATACATAATATTCCATGATCAAATCTTACGATTGAAGGTTATGTTTTTCGATGAGTAGTTCAAAAGTGACACTGTAAATAAGAAATTCACAAGAACCATTCCAGAGTTGCATTATTCACGAATCTGTAAGTCGATCAGTTACAGATCAATCGTACGCTACAGTATCGTAACTTACAGATGAAAAGCAGAATACCACCATAACTATGGCATAATCTAGGTTCCTCAGACAATGTACAAGGTTAGTTCCGGAGAATGAATTTCATATTTGTTGATATTAACCTATGAATATTCTCCTCTACTCAATCCATGTGTTTTAACACTTATAGGGGCACAATAAACCTTGAGGTCGCAGTGAACTGTAACCCCTTTTAAAGTATAACAACTCCTAGACATTCATCATGAAATATTTTCATATTCACAAAGCGTTTCCCAAGAATAAAGGTATAAATTTGCGAAATGACATTGGTACTATTTTATTAAGAGAACCTACCTTGCAACAATTTCACGAACTCCGTGTTTGTAAAAGTTCTAGCAATATCAAGCTAGGTATTTTACGTTAATGAGGAGAGGTATCGCGAAGAATAGCACGCCTTAACAATAGAGGTATCTCGACAAATGACGAGCATCAAGAACACCCTTCGTTTTAATTAGAAGAGTAGTTTAGATTGTGATGAAGCTGTTGTGGGATGTTGATTGAATCTTATTGCCTCTCGAATCTCCTTGACTTCGAGTGCAGTAAAACTAGTTTGCGTTAAATACACAGATCGTAAAAGTCTTGGCGCCCCTTGGTTTCTCAAGAAAAAACAATTTATGTATTGAAAATGAAATGAATATTTTCCTTTATTTCTACTGGAATTTATTTGATATGAAATCTTTGTTAGGTACTCGTTGATGAGACAAAATAAGAAAAATGGGAAAAAGACTAAATTTATCAATAATTTATTGATAAATAAATTATAGATGGAACATAAAAAATGAAGATGACAAGTTCCCATAATTTTTTCTCCTAGCGGCCCTCCCTACGAAGATACGACCTCCTAAATGACGCCACTGGAAATCCATTTTAGTGGAATAAGTTTCAAACTACTCGATATAATTTGATGAAATTTTGATATGATTAATAGTATTAAGGACCTCTTAAATCACTGCACTCAAATTTCAATTAGCTTGTTCAGTTTACCAGGGGCGGACTGGATTGTACATTTTAATGCTTACATTTTTAAAACCCTGTATGATAAGGTTCTGAAAAAAAAACAAATTTGGATACCTTGAACATTAAGGTGAAGAAAAGGTACTTTTGTTCAGTGTCGATAAAATGAACCGTTTTCGAAAAAAAATAATGAAAGAAGTAAGTAATTGAAATTTATTCCATTAAAGTGAATTTCCAGTGGCGTCATTTAGGAGGTCGTATCTTCGCAGGGAGGGCAGCTAGGAGAAAAAATTATGCGAACTTGTCATCTCATTTTTTTATGTTCTATCTGAATCCGAAAGATTTCCCACATTTTCCGGGACACCCTGTATAACGTTATAAGACTCTATCGTGTTATCATTGCATTGGATGTAGTAATGTTGACATTATTGGGTGATATGGTTCCATATGATACAAAATCATGAAGTTGGATATGTTGTTAGAACTGTCAAAAAATTTTCAATATTACAACTCTCGTTATTTGCTGAAAACAAGCTGACATAACCGAAATTTCTTAACTTATTCAAACTTTACCAGAGTGTTTAACTCAAAACTAGTTGCTTGAAAATCATTCATCATTCAAAGCTTTCACTATAAGAGTGCAAAAATGCAATGCCCAGTTTTTCATTTCCACGAAAATTTAACGAACTATCGTGTTGAAATACCTCAAATCATAACTGGACATTGAGGAATTATACCAGAATTTTTCGGACGGATACTCCATAATAGAATTTAATTAATAGCCTCGCAAATTGTCAAAGTCGTCTTTTTTCATCGCTCTCTTCAGCCAGATCAGTGAAATTACGAAATTCCTCTATCATTTTTTGCCAGGTGCGCGATTGATCTGAAAGCGTCGGGTCCCATTACGGGCCTTGAGCTATTAAATTATACGGGTAACACTTTTTGTATACACTCAGAGAACGCTTTACTTAGAGCGAAGCTTTTGTGGATGTCGTCGAGGCCAATTTTGCGGCCGGAAAATGCTGCTCTTCAGATGCTAATGAAAGAATGCACAGGGCGCAGGTTGAAAGGACAGGGTTGTATTTGGGATTGGAAAACTGTAGAGAAATATCATTTTCCCTGCCTACCTTCTCTGTATACTGTGCGGCCAATAGAATTCACCTAAAGGTCGACTATCGTGGTTTCAGAAACATCTGTATATACCATTTGAGGTTCTTTTTCTGTCATGCACTGTTGCCAAGTTATGCACACATTCTTGAAATTTTTGACATCTGCATTGCAAGTTTGGAGATGCAATATCTCGATTATTTTCTATGCGAACAGAACCAAACTTAGCAGTCTTAAGGTTCTTCGAAAATTTCGATCCGAAAATGTGGAACTTGAAATTGAAATATTTCGAGATTTTCAAATGGTAACCCTATTATTAATTTACAGCATTTGATTTTAAATAAAAAATGAATTGCAGTCTCATTTTGCACTAATTATTTATTTTGGATAATTTTCGAATGAGAAGTAAAGTACTGAAATTCTTCAGTATTTATAGTCATGATCCATGGACATAATGCTGTGTGATTATAAGGTGAATTATCGGAATGAATTATATGGTTGGGGCCATGAGCATTGGGACAGAATTACCGAAAGCCAAAACAGTTTTCGGAATTTATTTCTAGTCATTCTTGCTAAATGTGAATAATGATTGTTGGAGGTCTTACAGGTCTTTTCAATAATTTTTTGGCATTCCCCGTGAATTTTGAAACAATCTGAATTGAGTTTGAATAACATTGGTGAAGTTTTTCTATGATATCCATGATCATCGAACACTTTTTTATAATTTCAACCATAGTATTTTTCATCTCATTCGAAAACTGCCCCTAAATAATAAGTAGTGTGAAAGAAGACTGCCATTTATTTTTCATTTCGAGTTTGCTGAGTTTGGTTCCGTTCGCATAGAAAATAATCGAGATATTGCATCTCCAACCTTGCAATGTGGATGTTAAAAATGTGTGCATAACTTGGCAACAGTGTATGGTAGAGAAATTTTTTTTAATATGTTATACTGAGAATTTGGTATTGAATCGATACATAAATGAAAATATAGGTAGTTCCATTCGAAATAAGAAAGTGGATATGCGTTTGAGTTAGACGTGGCAACACTGTTGACTCGGAAATATTTTAGACGAAGGGTTCCTTCATCCTTATGGCTCCACCTCAAATTTCAGAACGAAATATTCACTAGTTCTCCAAAAACGTCTAATAGGCCAACTCCTTTATATTTATTTCAACGATATCTGTCAGATAACTATCATTTGTATATCAGTAAAGGTTGAAACAAGGCCCTAAGATCATGGTGGTGAACGATGTGATATCAAATATTTTGGCAAGGACATTATATCTATGTTTCGCTCGTACCCAAAAGAGAAGCTACCCGCTTCTCCCGGTTTACGAAGGTTCGTTATTAAAATAATGGAGAAGGTGAGTTTATGAATTTATACTTTCTGAAGTGGATTGGTCCACACTGTATTCATTTGACAGGGATGATATTGATCATATGTGGAGTTACTTTTTTAGTAAATTTGAAATATTATTTAAGGATTCTTTTCCTATAGTTCAAAATAGATATCGAAAAAAGGTTGGAAATATATGGAGTGATCTGCGACTTTTGAGGGTCAAAAATGGGCTGGATATCGTATATACAATGTCTGGAACTGATTCGAAACACTATAGATCGAAAAAGCGTGAATATGACAAACTTATCACTGAACTGAAACAAGAATATTACAGTAATTTAATCACATCCTCTACGAATAAACCTAAGACTACTTGGTCGTTAATAAGAGAACTAAGTGGTGGAGGCGCTAAGGTATCAAAGTTTCCTACTGGTAATCCTACAACGTTAACCAACAAATTTAACAGCTACTTTGTAAATGCTGGAACCAACTCTGGCACACCAATCAATGATACTAATATTATTCATTCTGCCAGGTGCTCAAAGTCATTCTTTATGTTCGAACTAACACCCTCAGAATTGATGAATATTGTCTCGAAACTAAATAACTCGTCATCTCACGGCTATGATGAAATTCCTATGAAAATCCTAAAAAAGTGTATAAATAAGATCGCTGAACCTTTAAATTTCATGATAAATAAATCATTTACTGCAGGCATATTTCCCAATTCTTTGAAAATATCAATTGTTAAACCAATTCATAAAAAAGGATCTTATGAAGAAGTGGAAAATTACCGCCCTATAAGCTTGCTGACATCATTCTCTAAAATTTTTGAAAAGGTTTTATCTGTTCGACTGATTTCGTTTTTTTCCAGGTTTGAAATCTTTAGTAAATCTCAACATGGTTTCGTACCACACAAATCCACCGAGACAGCCATATTTGATGCGATAAATGAAATTCTTACTGCCTTTGAAAGCGGCAATATTCCCCTGGGTATATTTCTTGACCTGTCGAGGGCATTTGATAGCGTCGATCATAAGAGACTGCTGTCAAAGTTGGAAACATGCGGCATTCGTGACAATCAGCTCAAACTTATACAGAGCTACTTGAGTGGTCGCAAACAGAGAGTCGAAATGGTGAAGGATGGCAGGGTTTTTTTATTCTGACGATCTTCTAATTTTGAAAGGCATTCCGCAGGGCAGCATATTGGGACCTCTGCTTTTTCTAATTTATATTAACGACTTGCCACATCTAATTAGTCTCCTTTTCTGGATTATTCTCTTTGCAGATGATACCAATGTCATTGTATCCGATGCTGACATAGCTACACTCATTCGAAAGGCTAAGAACGCGTTAGAGTCCATTACCTCCTGGTGTAACGACAACCACCTCCGATTGAACGTAAGCAAGACCGACCTTGTCTTTTTCCACACTGATCGTTTCCGTATCTCCTTCCCAGATACCATCAACATTGGTAGCACCGACCTTCCCATAAGTAAATCAACTAAGTTCTTAGGTGTCTATCTGGACGCCTCCCTAAAATGGGATCTTCAGATAGAATATCTTAATGAGAAGTTACTCTCTGTACTATTTTCTATAAATGTTTTGAAACGACAGGTAACGGTCGATGTGTTGAAGGTCGTTTATTTTGCAAATTTTGAATCGTTGATATCATATGGAATTATCTTTTGGGGTAACAGTCCGCATACACGACGTCTTTTCATCATCCAGAAAATGACTTTAAGATCTATATTACAACTACCTTACAGGCAGTCTTGTAGAGGTTTATTCAAAAAAAGCAACATTCTGACTCTGTCAGGTTTGTTTGTGTTCAGGTCTTTGTGTTTTCTTCGCTAACATACTGAACTTTTTTCACGTTTTTCTAATTCCAATGATACAAGAAAAAGGATACCTTACCTCCTCCCCAAATGCTCACTTACTCTCACGCAACAAAGCTGTCAGTATAGCTGTATGAAATTTTTTAATGCTCTTCCCAGATCACTTCAACAGATCAACAACCTGCGATTATTCAAAATGAAGGTACGCAAGTTTATACTAAATATGGAACCCTACAGTTTGGAGGAATTTTATAATTATTGTCGATCAACTAATGAATAATAAGTAAATCTGTTAGACTTGTTTCAATTTCATCACTGTATTTATATATGTGATAATTTTTGAAATAAATGTGTGTTATTATTATTATTATTATTACTCTTAGAGATTCACTTAAATTTTACGTTTTTCAAAATCTGACATCAAAACTCTCCCAATGTCAACTGGCTCGACTGTCTCGCCGCCTTCCCGAATTTGTTTTTTTCAAAAGTTATCTTGTCTCTGACAATATAAGACCTGTAGAATTTTTTTTCAGATTTCAAGAAACAACGAAGTTCTGCCTGTTGCAAGCTAATTGACTAATAGATATTAATTTTCTTCTAATTACCCTGAGCAAATGAAAAACATGCGAGAGTTTCCCCAAACGTTTTTCAATTCCTCCAAAATGTTACTTATTTGGAACAATTTCCGGCCTGGGAATTCATAGCTGTGCAACCTGATCTGAGTGCGAAAAATATCAACTTCAATTAAACCTGAAATTGATAATAATCACCCCGTTTGTTTACGAAGCTTTGTAGAACCAATAGAAATTCGGTAATCACAAATTAATTCAGATAGAATCCACTGTTACAATCACAACAGCTGCACTTTATAGCCTACTTGAAAAATTACGATGGGACATTTCTAAGGCTGATGATTATATGCAATTATTAATGATAACATACAATGATGCAGTGTAATTGATGCAGATTCATCTACAATTGCGGATGAGTTATTGGACGATTCATCTTTCATTAACATCTATTACCCATTAGTAGAATCGATTTGATTAATTTATGTCGATGTATACATCGACTGGGTTTGCGCACACACATCAATTCAAATTTGCAATTCACAAGGGCTATAAGGCACAAGACATTATCATCCGTCAGGAATTTGTCGATTATTCAAATCTTGGGCAAAACGGAAATTATTGGTACTTGAGGTCAGAGTGAATATGATATTGTTATACGTTATACAGGATAAGCCGAGAGACCTTGATAAAATAAATATCTCTTAAATCTATCTATTTTTCTTCAAACCCTGATTGCAACCCCACATAACTAGTGAATTCACGTAGTAGATACTTAAAATGCCGTCCAGTACTTGGCATGCTCTCAGGCGATGGTAAAACTTGTCTAGGGGAAAACCAGGATAGATGCCCCATTTTCAAAATACCTTACTTCCGAAACACGTAACAAAAATTGGAAGCAAGCCCTGAGCAGGAGCTTCTGAGCGCTCGTTCTCTGGTGGAGCAATAGGACTATTATCTCAAAATTCTGTATATGACTTGAAATTGATACTTTATATATAAACAATTAAAAAAATTCAATTCTATGGTCACACTTGAAAATTAAAATAATTAAATTTTATGGTTCTGATGATGCGATCCTCTTGAAATTTGGCATGAACATTCAGTATATCAATCTTTATACCAGGAATAAATTTCACTCAATTCAGATATCTTGTTATGAAAATATAATTTTTTTTTTCAATATTCAAATTGAATTTTCTATAGTTCGGATGATGCGATGATCTTCAAATTTTGCACAAACATTCAATATATAAATCTCAATTCCAAAAATAAATTTCATTTGATTCGGATATCTTGTTATGGAAATATAAAGAGTCTTTCCTTTAATATTCCAATTGGAATTTCTATGGTTCTGATGATGCTATCCTCTTGAAATTTTGCATGAACAATCAGTGTGTCAGTCTTCACTCAATGAATTTCAGTTAAATCGGAAGGTTCGTTATGGAAATAAAAAAATTCTTCTTTTCAATATTCCAATTGAATTTTCTATGGTTCTGTTAACACTATGGCAACAAAATTTTGCAAGAGGCTTACTATGAACATCTGGCACGTTGCTGCAATATTTCATTCCGTTTGCTTTCGTTTTGTGTGAAATATTGAGTAACAAAAATTTTTAATGGCCACTTTTTATGGAACACCCTGTACGATTTTTCTGGTTAACGAACTTAACCGAGCTATTTGGGAGCTGAACACACCCTGAAAATTTCAAGTCTCTAGGACAATCCGTTCGAGAGTTATTGTGCTCACGGACGGACGGCCGGCCGGACGGCCGGCCCTACAGAATTTGATTTAACCTCATATTTTCCATCAGGGAGTCGAACCCTATCGTTTGAGACCATTTTCGGCTCAAAATTCGAAAATTACAGACATTTGGGCAAAACGATATAGCACTCGTCTAAGTAGAACGAGCGCTCAAAAATTAATTTTATAAGTAGGTGCTACAGTCACCTTGGATATTAGTTTTGTGAGGGTTATTATAAAGTGAGGTCGTTTTTCGCTAGTGTGTGCGATCTTTTCCGCAGCGAACTTCACAAACACTCCAAAGATTTAGAAGTAAGTATTTTCCGCAGTTTTACTTTTGAAGTGGTAAGAAATTTAGTTATTTTTTTAATTTTTTATACATATACCTCTGAGTATAAGTATTTGTTGATTTCTTCTTAATTTATCAAAAAAAAATCGAGGGCATCTACCTCTATTGAATAAAAGGATAGTTGCCCTGATTTTTCGAGGTATGGGTGCCCCTTAGGGCATCTATCCCCCATACATTCTTCACCCATTTATGGTCTGAGAGTTAATTTTTTTAAGATATTTTTTGTGTCCTGTTATGTTTTGCATACTGACTTGTACTTTTCACTAATAGTAGCAGAACCACATTATGATGCCAAGAAAAAGTTGAATAACATCGCCAAGATGTCAGCTCATAAAACTTTCATAATCAAAAGGAAGTTGGCCAAAAAGCTAAAGCAAAATCGCCCAATCCCACAATGGGTGAGAATGAGGACAGGAAACACTATAAGGTACAACGCTAAGAGGCGTCATTGGCGTAGAACCAAGTTGAAGTTGTAAATTGACCTAATAGTTATTAAAATTTTCCTGTAACTTACTGAGCTTTTATTTCCTCATGTTTGTATATTTATATTCAAAGCTGAATGATTAAAGTTTCAAATATAAGGGAAAGGAATAATACAAGCTCGACTATGTTCGTGGACAACAGAGCAACTGGAAGCAGATTTCGATGAGATAAATAAATAAACCTAGAGAATCAACAAAAAATACCGAAAATTAAAAATTTCATCTAGTAATTTCTGCTCAAGATGCGGAAAACTAAAAACCTTATATCCTCAGCTGATTTTCGATTCATTGTGTTATTTTGATTTTGAAAGAGTATAATTATTTTTGTTGAGACTTAATCTTTAATTTTTATCATGAATGTGTGGTAAAATGTTTAATGTAATATGAAGAACTCAACTTTTGCGTAATATATGCTTTTGATATTCAATTGAAAATACACATTTGTTTTTAATTCGACCAATGTTTTGTAGATGAAGTTGTTGTTTCAGGCATAGAAAAACTCACTGGGGTTAGTTGGGTTTTTAGTTCACACATAATGAAGGGCATCTATCCATCCCAGTATTTTCATAGTGGGGCAACTATCCATACTTGTAGGCATCTATCCCCAAAGAAAGGGTTCCACAAAAATCAAATTTTTGTAAAATTTGGGATTGCTATGTCAGAGAAAAGTATTTCAATTCAAATAATGGGGCTGCCTACATTCATTTCAAAAAATGGGGCATTTATTCGTGGTTTCCTCTATGGAATTACGAATGGTCTTGGCTCATCTTGGCTATTATTTGTTACCAGTGTAATCCTATTTTTTCGATTTTCAATATTAACCGGCCTGTTGTAAAGAATTTTGTCTATGAAACATCTACAGAGAAAGTAATTTAGTGGCGTCAAGTCGGGAGTTATTGGTGCGACCTTTCAATTGTACAACGTCGTCCAATACAGCGTCTCGCAGATAAAGAGTTTCGTTTCATTTATCAACTATCAGATAAGTAAAATGAAAAGTGAGAATCCATCTATCACGACATTTTCAACGAACCTAAACACGACATATGTTTACATTCTAAAAAAAAGGAAGTGAAAATAATATTTTATTTTTCCGCCAACCTCTAAATAAATGGTGATTTTAATGTGTACGAAATTCATCATTAATGACCCATTTCAATGCTCAATTCAGGCTATTTTAATGTGCAATCCTCATGGCAACCGTTCACAAAGTATTCAGAAGCACTACGAGAAATGTCAAAACTCTACTGGAACATAGAAACATAAAAATTTTATTATGTCAAATGTAAGTCTTGTGCAAAATGAGAATGCATTCCAATCAAGAATTCATACACAATTCATATTGAGATCGTCGGAAAAATCTTGTAATCAACTCGGTTATAATTCGGTGACTAATGGTCTCGAACTATTAACGCTTGAGCGGAGCAAACGAGTTGACCATTAGTCGCCGTCTTTAATAACCTTGTTGTTTAAATAACTATTATTGCCAAGAATACGGTTAGTAGGAAATCAGTTCACGTATTTAATTTATCATTCAACCTCTGATATGAAAGATATTAATTTTATGAAGGACTTTTGTTTAACCCTGTATAACTGTTCCACAAATGAAAAATAACGTATGCAACATGACAGTACTCAGAATAAATTTCGTCCACATTACGCTCACTCATTCCATGAAGTGAGTTCAAGAAAAGTTCAACAATCGGTTGATATCTAGGAATTAAATTTATGGTGATAATTTTCATCATAATAAAAACACTATATGTTTATTTCAATATGAAGAATTAGTTCCCAGATAAAGTTTGCCGCGGTCAGTTCGATATGAAGTTTTTCATAATTCTATTGATAGCAGGTAAATTGCTATAATAGTTCATTCTAATACTAAGGGACTAAAGGGACACTTTTAATCCCGAAGCGAATTTTATGCACTTTAGGACCCAGAAAACTGAAAACTCGTACTGGTAGCTATTCTCTAGTTTCAAAATATTAACTATGCTGCTTATATGTATCATTTTCATCATCGAAAAATGAAGTGATTATGTGCTTTTTAGCCAAGTTCCATAAAAAGAATGTGTAAATATGTATTTTGTTCGAATGAATTATTATCACTGTTTCACTTCAGTTCCTTATAAGAGGGATTAAAAGTAGGTCCTTTCATTCCCTGAAGTGCATAAATTTATAATCGCGACGAAAATTATAATAACATATTTTCAGGTTCTGTAGGATATATTGCAGCTGATACAGATGATGAAATAGAAAAATTAGGATTTTTACAAACATTTGCTATTGAATATATTACGGATGATTGCCATCGATCTAATGCAAAATTAATGGTAAGAAAAATAGTTATTTATTATACAAGAGAAAAAAGAATTAGATTTTAGCTCGAGAGCTAAAATCTAATATTATTCCCGTGTATCATACACTATTTTTTTCTGTGACAGGAATAACGACCATTCAACAGTGAAAGAATTATAACTTTTCACGAAATTACTTTTTTCCCGGATACATAGAGACTCATTTTTTTGATAGGGAAAAAAGTAATTTCGTAAAATAGTATATTATATTATAGGGATTAAAAGTGCATCTTTTTTTTACGAGCAATATTTGCAGCTGCGAGGCGCAGCCGAGCGAATGCAGAATTGCGAGTTAAAATAGGCACTTTTAATCAATATACTATTTTTTAATAATAATATATACTATTTTTTCTCCAACCAAGTCAAAATTACAATAAAATTGGTTTTAGTGAAAAATCGTTCATAATTTGGTTATGAATTTGAACACAGAATCATGACAGTGATTGTCAAGTAGACTTCAAATGCATTTACTTTTAATCCAAGGATTAAAAGTAGCGTTTTTAATCCTAGGATTAAAAGTGTTGCTAAGTAACGAGTGAATTTTTGTACGGTAAGGAAATTTATGACTTTTGCACCTGAAAATAGTACAAAAATGTCAACTTTTTTTGATGGTTGGAGAAAAAGTTATATTTTGTGACCTGTCAAGAGATATAAAATGTCAAATTTTTTTCCCGTCATAAAAAAAAAAATTTTAAAACTGTGTTTGAATGATTAATTATGAATTTACAGATTTTTCTGTAGTTACTTAACAAATCAATTTTTGAAGTTATAAAACGAAATTGCTTTAAGTATTTAATTCGTATTGTAGTTGTTTCAATAATCCTTCTTTTAACTTCTTGATTTTGTCGACCATTTGTTAGCATATAAACAAATTTGTCCAATTCTTTATGACGCGGTGTGTCTGGAATAAATGGTAATGTCGTAAGATACTCTGTAAATTCATATTCAATTAATGATATCCTTTATCGAGTGTACTCACTCCAATTTGTATTTGGTTTAATTAAAATGGTTGTTTTATTGTTCACTTAGGAAGAAAAGAGGAAAGCAATTGATTGTATTGCAAGGATCAAATCCAATAGTTCTTTTTGCGATACTTTCGTGAATCATTTCATGCTATGTGCTCGAGACCTGATAAAGGAATCTGATAAATGTGAGTCCAGTCGTCGTCCAATAAAACGTGCACTTCTGGATTCTGTTATTGAGCAAACTAGATATGTGTGTAATGTGGAGGGTGAACACATTTTCGGTGAGTCAAAAATGATCAAAAATCAAAAAGCAATTATAAAATTTAAGGAACGCCCTGAGCAGGAGCTTTTGAGTGCTCGTTATTTGGTGGAGCAATAAGACTATTACCTCAAATATTTATATGGGATTTGAGATTGATACCAAATATACAGGGTCTTTCACGAGGAACCTCACCCATATTTATACGGGAAACTACTGAACGTATTTTCATGAAATTCAGCACTTATAAGTACAGGGTGCGGCACGGAGGATGGATGGTTTTAAAAAAAATAATAAAAGCGTTAATTTTTACTCAAAAACACATTTATTGACGGAATCAGATTCTCAAGGAAATAGCATATGAGACAGTCAAGTGTGGAAAATCACATCAGGCATGTGGTGGCCGAAATCGGTGATGCAGTGCTGGAGGCGCTCTTGGAAGTTCGCGTAGACTCTCTCCAACATCGCTCTCTCAACTTGGGCAACTTCCACGCGAATAGCCCTTTTCAATTCGTCCAGAGTTCGGGGCTTGGTCTCGTATACTCTAGCCTTGAGGTGTTCCCATAAGAAAAAATCGCATATGGATAAATCTGGGGACCGGGGAGGCCAATGAACATCGCCAAACCTGGAAATAAGGCGACCAGGGAAGAGAGGGCGAATAACGTCCATTGATGCTCTGGCTGTGTGGGCGGTCGCCCCATCCTGTTGGAACCACACACGTCGGATTGGAACACGTTGCCGTCGTAATTCGGGGATAAAGAAGTTGTTGATCATTTCGACGTACCGCTCTGAGTTCACGGTAACAGCACGACCATTAACGTCTTCGAAGAAGTGAGGGCCAATGATGCGAGTTTGCGATACAGCGCACCAAACCGTAACTTTTGGGCTGTGCAGCGGTCTTTCGTGTAAGTGTTGCGGATTTTCATTAGCCCAATAACGGCAATTCTGCCGGTTAACCATGCCGTTGAGGTGAAAGTGGGCTTCGTCACTCATGAACAAAATGAGGTTATCATTTTGATCGATCAGTGCTTCCATCTCACGTGCGAAGTTCATTCGTTGTGCATAATCTCCGGGGTGTAACTGTTGCACAATGGCCAATTTGTAGGGGTGAAAGCGAAGATCCATATGCAAAATTCGCCTCACCGAACGATCACTGAGGCGAAGTGCAGCAGCATGTTTCCGAGCAGATCGCGACGGACTGCGAAGAATGGCTTGTCGAACGCGTTCAACATTTTCAGGCGTTCGAACTGTTCGCACAGGTCCTCTTGGTCTTCTGTTGATCAGTTCACCACGTCTGCGAAGTGATTCAACCCAACGAAGGATGGTGTTTCGAGAGGGAATAGCTCTATTCCGATGAATGTGGAAATGGCGACGAAACTCACGCTGCACGACCGTGACTGACTCATTATTTCGGACGAAACTATCATAGGCGAAAACACGATGCTCCACCGTCCAAGGCTCCATGACGACAACTGGTAAATAAATGCTAGGAACACACGAGTCTAACGGCACCTTCCCCACTTCTCTCGTCCTCAGTGGGGGAAAGTTATGCCCATCTGAAAAACGTCCGCCCTCCGTGCCGCACCTTGTATTTCACGATGCTGATGAAATCTAAAATATTTTCAAGGCATGAGCACCTACGGTTTTTCCGGAAATGACGTCAACTTCCGTTTTTCAAATTAGAACACCATTTTTTTATTGCAGAAATAGATTCCTTAGAAAATTTCAAGTTATTTTGATGTAACATTTTTCAGTTTTGGTTGGAAAATTCTCTCTGAACTGGAAAATACGAAAAAAAAATCGAAAATAGAGCTCCGCTGAAACAAGAATAACTTCGAGGTTTTTGGATGGAAAATTTTCATTTTTGGGATTTTTCAAGATGTAAAATATTTTAGATTTCATCAGCATCGTGAAATACTTATAAGTGCTGAATTTCATGAAAATACGTTCAGTAGTTTCCCGTATAAATATGGGCGAGGTTCCTCGTGAAAGACCCTGTATAAATGCAAAATCTCAGCGCAATCGGAATTATATTCTGAAAATTATTGAAAGAATGAAATATGTTAGAAATAAATAATTGAAGAAATTAAATTCTATGATTCTGTTGACACGATCCTCTTGAAATTTTGCATCAACATTCAGTATATCAGTTTCTATTCACAAAATGATTTTGACTGAAATCGGTTATTCTGTAATAGAAATATAGGGATTCTTCTTTTCAAAATTCCAATTGAATTTTCTATGGTTTTGTCGACACTATGGCCACAAAATTCTGCATGAAGCTTACCATGACCATCTTGCGTATGACCGCAACATTTCAGTTCGAAGGGTTTCGTTTTGTCTGAGATGTTAAGGAACAAAAATTTTGAATGGCCATATTTAACGAACTTAATCGACCCATTTGAGAACCGAACTCACCCTGAAAATTTCAAGCCTCTAGGACAATCCCTTCGAAAGTCATTGTGCTAACGGCCGGACGGACGGCTCCGCGGACAGAATTGAATTTGACCACGAATTCGTCATCAGGGAGTCTAACCCTATCGTTTGGCACCATGTTCGGCTGAAAATTCGAAAATTACAGACATTTGGGCAAAACGATATAGCACTCGTAGAACGAGCGCTCAAAAACTTGTTAATTAAATAAGAATAATTTGGTTTATTTTCCTATATAGTTATAATTGTATAGTTATTCATTTAGCTATACAATTTTAATTGTATAGCTACACAAACGAAATAAAATCAAGAAGATTTAAATGTTTTAATGACGAAATGAATCTATCGTTTGTTTGTAGAATTGCTGAATCCATGTGCGATAGAAACTTTTAAGAAAAGCTCTGATTGCAGAAGGAGTGCAGATCGTTTTAGGAATCATCGTGAATTGATTTTACAGGAAATTTGTAGGTAAGTATGAAATACTCGAAACCTTTGAAACATAAACTTTTTTCATTTTCGTTTGTTTTAGTCCTTTGCCACAAATAAGAGAATGCTTCGAAAATCAAATGGAGAAGGAGTGCAAAAACCAAATAACCAAAAAATCACTCCATGATTTTCTAAATGTGGAGGCAAGGCCTTGTAACCTCATTACAAGCCTCTATTTCTCTTTGGGAGTATATATTTTTCACTGATAAGATGGAAGCAATCATCGTGATGTTTTTTGAAAATTGCGAAAAATGTATCTTTAGAATTAAATAAAAGCTATTTTATAACTTTTCTTACAGTTCTAATCGATTAAAAATAAGTCATCTGTAATTTTAACAGTTTCTTTATTTTTGAGAACTATTGGTTTAATTCTCATAATTTGCGATATCGACTTTCCTATTCAAATCTGATTTATGAAAATTTGAGAAAATTTCAGAAATGGTTTCATGAGATTTCTCGTATATCGAAAAATATAGCATGTATTTCATAGTTTAAGCAAAGGAAAATGTAAACGGAGCACAGGAAAGAGACTTCAGTTACTGCATTTGGAAAAACTCAGGTTGATTTATCGTAACTCTTCTCGAGAGCAGGGTGGTAGAGTCACTGCATGCGCACTGCAGTTCCATTTTGTATTTGAAAAAGGCGAGAATAAGTCTTCTACTCCTTTCTTAGTAATTTCATATATTATATCACCAAAAAGTATGGAAAGAGAAGAGATTTTTTCTCATTGTTAAATGTGTGATTCTTTGAGCCGAGAAAATAGTATGAAACAACTTCTTCATAACTTTGTATGCAGATCTTTCTGCGTTAAAGCTGAAGCCTTCTTTACTTCTTTAATATAGGTCCTCAAAGAAAACATTGAACATGCGAGGGCACACTAGAAATTATAAGGAAGATTTTACAGAAGCCAATAAATCCAAGCAAAGCTATAGATAATCAGTAGATGAACTGGAACTGAAAAATACATTCTCTACTTCTTCAACATAGCTACTCAAAAATAACATAAAACATGAAAGGACACACCGGAAATAGGGATGTTTACTTTTTAGAATTTATTTTATTTTAAAGATAAACCCTATACAAACACGAAAAAATTACTTTTTCCTTAAAAATATAGTAATTGCCAATAAAAATGAGTAAATGAAAAGACAATTCAAAATTCCCGCGGAAATGCTCAGTTTTGTCACGTTCTGATGATTACGTCATTATCCAGTGAACATACTTTGACTTCTGTCAACGCGAACTGATTTTGCCGGATCCCTTGTGGAAAAGTTCAATCTATAAGCCTTCAAAATGAATAGGTCGGTCTGTAGATGCTGAATGAGGTGTTTGTTTTATTTGTAATAATAAATATGAGTTAAAAGTTTGCTACTTACAAAGACAATATCACGTTTTTAAGCTCCGCTGCACAATCCTCGTTTTCAGCAAAGAAACTTGCGACCATAAGGAAATCTATCTTCGGTAAGTTACTACTATTACCCTTGATGAATCCTATCTCCATTATAAAGAAAATTGTAGATTATCGTTCTTGTAACGAACTAGGTAATCTGTTCCCTTTCAGCTTTCAACTTCGTACGTTCGAATCATAGATATGATATATTATAGATTCACTATGGTTCAAGTCACAGAACCGTGGGTTTCACAAAGCTTGATTGGCCATCAAATCGTTTATATTGAAGTAAGTCAATGGTTTATGTCAAAAATGAACTAAAAGTTGCAGAGAAATGATGACATTTCAATAATCAAGGTGATTGGAGTTTTGTGGAACCCGGCCTATGAATGTATTTTGTTGATCTGAGCACCGAACATTCGAATTTGCAATGACAATACCTGGATAGTGACGTCAATTACTTCTGATTGGCGTTCGCAGTCACGTGATAGTTGATAATAAATAACATAATTTAAATCAGATCACAAAAAAAGGTTTTTTAGGATTGCAAAAACTCCCTTTTATGAGGAAAACCTCAATTTATATGAATTCGTAACATGAGTCTACATCCCTATTATCAGAAATATTTTACAAAAGCCAATAAAGGCAAGCAAATCTAGAGGCAATCCGAAAAATGGGACTGAAAAAATATATCCATAAAATATTTGGTTATGTTATTGATACGACAGTCACTTTAAATCCTAAAGCTGATGTGTTCGTAAAGTTAGATAACGGGTCCGTGATCCGAGTAGATCCTTCACGTGACCCAATGGATCGAGTTAGTAACTCTGGGTAAGTTTTCGAAAACGCCTATTTATCGATTTCAATATGGCAATAATGAAAAAAACTCATAACGATCTTGCATCAATATGAAAAAATGCGCAGAAGCTTCTGAATCGAGATACTCCTCCAATTTTCTCACAAAACATTTATTATCTCCTCTAGTTTAGAACAAGATGTTCATCTGCAAAATATAACTCGTTATCCCGAACATTCCAAGCGATAACAGCCAAAACAATCTAGGGAATACACTGGATGAAGATGTAATCTCCCAAAGTTCAGAATGAAATCTCTGGCATCTAACTCGAACATTCCTTTTCTCTCGGGACCCTCCAAACATTCGAGAACTTTTTCAATTTCATATCGAATAATTACCAAGTACCGATTGACTGATCAGCATGCTGCAATTTATGAAAATTCCTCAGACCTCTTCCGATTGAAATCATCCATACGCCATTTTTCATAGGAAACGAGAAAAGTTATTTCTGGTTCTCGAAATTGCAGCTATTCGCGCTTAACTCGTTAAAATCTTGGTTAAATTTTCCATCTCGAAGTTGTTTCGTATTATTGTATTAGATTGTGGGCGTTGGCATCGTTACTAACATTCTGCATTGCGACCAATGAGGTCTTTTGTGCATTACCATACTAGAGCTACATTTCGCTCAGGAATGTAACCTCCTTTGAGAGTTGATTATTTTTTTAGGATCAGCTGGCGTCACAGTCGCTCCAATAAATTGCATTGGTATAATATATAATTATGCTCGGTTGTTTCTGCACATGCTATGTGAACCAAAAAACCCAACTAAATACATTGAGATTTTCCATGCCCAAAACAGCAATTTTATCTACGCAACATGGAACGAATTAACAACAATTGTGCATTTTTAATTGAAATTCAAAGGCATATATTAAAAAAAAGTTGAATTCTTCTTATTAACATGAAGCATCATTCCACACATTCCTGATAAATTAATAAAATATTAAATCTCAACAAAAATAATCAAGAATCAAGTTTAAGAAAATAACAAAATAACACAATGAATCGAAAATCAGCTAAGAAGATAAGGTTTTAGATTAGATTCCCTAAGGGGCACCTATACCTTGAAAAATCAGGGCAACTATCCTTTTCGATAGGGATAGATGCTGTAACGTTATTATTTTGAATTTATCATAAAATGTGGTGTTGCCAAATTTACTGGATCTTTTTCGAAAATTATTGGTTGGTGAACTTGTTTGGATGGTTCATTTTCGGAGTTTCCTCGTTGTTGTGGTTATTCGCTTCGTTTGCCTACCTTTTCACGAATTGTTTTCCATCAGAAAACGGTTTGTTTATTATTTAAAATTGTGAGGTTAGTGGTTGTTGTCATTTTGTAGTTGTCATTTTGTAGTTCAAAAGCAGTGGTTGGAATTATTTGGCCTCAGTAAAGTACTTCGGAAAATCGTGGAAGAATTATAGAAATGGATTTACAGAAGCCCTCCTCTGGGGTAAACTGCGTAGATTATCAGTACCGTAATGATTCCTTTATATTATTTTGGTTTTGATGTGTTTTTCTTTTTCTTCGCTGTGACAACTGATAGACTCTGTGAACCTTGAACATCCGGAAAATTTCTATGGGACTGTCGGGCCGGCAATTTCTTGTGCGGAGGTCGTGTGGAAGGTTTAGGCATTTTCGAAGAGAATTTTGAATCTAGATTCATCCTCGTTGTGAGGGATTATATCTTCGAGTGTCATTGTTCCCTGAGAAGTATTTTGGAATATTTTGGGAAATATAGACTTTTCCACATGGAGTCCGTACAGAATCTATCTTGCACCTCTAGGTATGCATACATTTTCTATCTGGAACCAGTAGTCTGACCATTTTCTTTTATTAGGTTGTTGTATAGCGAATATTGTATTTGAAGGAAGTTTTCGACTGAATTGGAGGTTGTACCTATCTCCCTCGAACAACAGAGGTAACTAAAACATCCTTAATAGCTTTTGAATCGTTTCTTATAGTATTTTGTTAGGGTCCACGTGCCTGGCATGTCTACTTGCCTGAGTTATCTATGTACCTGTCAGTTGGAGGTACCCACGAGCCTGTCAGTGAGGGGTATCAATTGGCGTCCACTTGCCTGTCATCTTGGAGGTATCTGCGTACCTGGTCTTATGCGTTCAACTTGCCATCTGGAGTAGTTTGTGAAGCAGACCAGTGCGTAGCACTGGCTTTAACATTGTAGATTGTTGGCCTTTTATTTTGGTAATTTGTGGTATTGTTCTGTAAGGTGATTTTATATATGATTGTGAGCAATTATAGTGAGGTGCACTTCATAAGTTGCGTTGGGTACCAACAAGGGTGCTCGTGTATCCCTTCAGGATTTTATTATAGGATAATTGATCGGTATTCCCTTCAGGAACCATTGTTTCATTTAAAGTAGTTATTGACTTAGGCGGGTTTATATTGTTAGCTTAGATAATTCGTTCTTCTCTGATTTAGTGTGTTTTGGTAAGTTTTTTTTTCTTCTGACTACCCCTTGGGGGAAAGTATTTATCCGTATTGTATCAACCACTGCACATATATTTTTGTTTTTGGTAATAAATAATTGTGACTTGAATTTTTGAGGGATTTTTGTTAACTGTTACTCTGGTAGAGGAGTAAGCAGTTCATTTACCTTGAGTAGGCAGGCATTACTCTACCTGGCGCCCATTACATTCTATCATATATAACTCACTCCCTTCTTCACTGAGTATAGCCGCGAGCCTTTCATTGCATTGAGACCGGCTTTCCCCAAAGTCTACGTTTCAATGCCCATGAATTTTTTGAATAAATTAAGAAGAAAACAGCAACCATTGATACTCAGATGTACACTCAATGAAACACAGTATGACGTACTAAAAGAAATAACTGAATTTATTACCACTTCAAAAGTTATACAGCGGCAAATACTTACCTCTAAAACTTTGGCGGGTTTGTGAATTTCGCTGCGGAGATGATCGCACACAATAGCGAAAAACGACCTCACTTTACAATAACCCCTTACAAAACTAAGGGCCAGGGTGACTGTAGCATCTACTTATAAAATTAATTTTTTGTTACGTGTTACCGAAGTTAGGTATTTGCAAAATGGGGCATCTATCCCACTGGGGCATCTATCTGGGTTTTCCCCTACTCAATTGCATAGCTACGAGTTTTTCCAAACAATTTAGGACCGATTGACAGATCAGCATACCGCAATTTATGAAAATTCCTCAGACGCGACCTCTTCCGATAGAAATCATCGCTACGCCATTTTTCATATTATCGGAAAAAGAGAAAAGTTATTTCTGGTTCTCGAAACTGCCGCTATTCGCGCTTAACACGTTAAAAGCTTCGTAACTTTTTCCCATCTCGAAGTTAGACGAAGTTACGTCAGCGCTGATTATGCACATGAAAAATTTGGGATGTCGTTCTGGATCAGATATAAGGGAACATGGCTGCCGAACGGACAATATTCCTTTATAAATACTGGATACTATGAAAAATTCTCCGTCTGCTGGAATTAATCGAGAAGTTTTTACTGCGGAAATCAAACGTAATGATGGATGCTTTCTCTCTCTCCCTCTCTCTCTCTTTCAGATTACTGTTACGCTTTGACGATTCTCATGTTTTTTTGAGTAACAGAATTACATTTTTTATATCGAGCAATAAAGTATGTGTATTTTTTAATATTAGCAGAGGAAAATATATAGGCTGGCATAAAAACATTTCTATGTATGATGCAACATTACAGAGATAAATACCACTGGAGAAAACTTTGGCTTACAAATATTGATTGGATATATTTAAAAAATGAGCATATTTTCTGTAAATCATTAGAACATTTTGAATTTTTTGAACGAAAAATAGAGATATCCTTACTGTGAGGAAATGTCATTTCTTAACTGCGAAGATCAGTTATTTACTTTACAAGTCCGAAAAATAGGGTTTTTTTAGACGAAGACATAAAATTGTGGACGTTTGTAAGTCGAAAGGAAGTATTTTCGTGTATACAATATTTTTTAGGCGACCGTGTAATCTAACTGTTAATCAGAATTTGTGTAAATTCTCAAACAGCTCGAATTTTGATGACAGGGGGACATGATCTGGATTCAAATTTGTATGAACCTGCAGTTTGTGTTCTATAAAGTGAACAATTCAAAAGTTACAGGGTATTTTTATGGAATTATGGTACCGTTAGAAATAAATGTAACATTCATTTTATAGAGAATTAACTCCACTTTCATTATTCAAATTCCTGATGGGATTGCAATCCTCTTCAGGGGGTTTCCTATCAGAAAAAAGCTTGGGATACAAAGCTCATGTCTTTTGTCACAAATTCTGATTCGTCGTTAAGTTATTGGAGGTGGACACTTTTAAATGAGGCACCCTGTATAAATATTTATTTAATTTTACTTCTATAAATAGATGTAAAATATCCTTATATGAAAAATAGTGGTGTTCTGCTTTTCATCTGTAAGTTACGAAACTGTAGATTCGTAAATAATGCAATTCTGGGATGGTTCTTGTAACTTTCTTATAGCGTTTTCTATTGGTAGAACTGGTGCGCACTCAGTGCTACGTGAGTGTGATTTTTTCTGACCATTCCGTTGTCCTTTGTACCAATGGAACACAAAAAATTGCACTCGGGTCGCACTGAGTGCTCACCAGTTCTCCCAATCGAAAACGCTATTATTTACAGTGTCACTTTTGAACTACTCGTCGAAAAACATAACCTTCAATCGTAAGATTTGATCATGGAACTTTATGTATTATGAGTGAATGATTTTGATTTGAATTTGAAAATAAGGTAAATGTACCAATTATCGACAGTGCCCCAATTATCGACACTTTTCATTTCTTTTCCATATATACTGATGGACAAAATAAGCGCACCACCTAAAATTTCGTTAAATTTTAACAATTAATATCTTCCCAATCTTCAGTCGGATTTTAAGGTTTTTTCCTTTCAATTGTAGCTCTGTTATTGTCGAATTTCCTCCATTAAACAGAAGTCCAAAAAATAGAACCTTCATGTTGTACAGGGCGTTTAAATGATGTCATGTTTTATAGTCAAATTTTAACTTCTTCTGTGGGCAATGCCAGGTTGCTGAGGCATATAAAAACAATAAAGCTTTGTTGCCTAGTATCTCTTGAGTATTTTTTTTTTGAAAGCCAATTTATCTTGAAGTCGTCCAGAGATATTCAACTTTTTATCAACTCTTGTATTTTATGCATTAGCCATGAATATCTTCGCAACCATTTGTCCGATTTGAATGTTTTTTTTTAGTTGTAGCTCTTTTATTGGCGAATATCATACTACAATGAGGCGTTCAAAAAAATAAATGCATCATGCTGTACAGGGCGTTTAAATTTTCGGGTTTTTTCATTACAGTTTAACGCCTTCTGTGGGCAATACCAGATTTATGAGGCTTCTAAAAACTATACAATGATGCAGCCTGATGTTTCCTGAGTATTTTGCTTTTTTAAAAAGCAATTTAACTTGTACCCTTCCAAAAATATTCACATTTTTATAACATCTTGCATTTCATACAATATATTGACAATGAATATTTTCAGTCGAGTGATACTGGGGTTTACAGTTGTCATAATTTTCTCTAATTCATAAAATTCATTCGAAATTAATAATTGTGTAAATTTCTAAAGTTTCCTTTACTTTCCATAAGTCTACGGAGACAACGGCCAAGGAAAAATAAATAAGAATTAACTTTCAACACAAAAATAAACGAAAAGAAATTAGGAAAAACAGAAAAATGTATGATGTTACGAAAATGTGAATAGCTCTGGGAGGGTACAAGTGAAATTGCTTTTTAAAAATGCAAAATACTAAGGAAACATCAGGCTGCATCACTGTATAGTTTTAAGAAGCCTCATATATCTGGTATTGCCCACAGAAGGCGTTAAACTGTAATGAAAAAACCCGAAAATTCAAACGCCCTGTACAACATGATGCATTTATTTTTTTTGAACATCTCATTGTAGTATGATATTCGCCAATAAAAGAGCTACAACTAAAAAAAAAAAATTCAAATCGGACAAATGGTTGCGAAGATATTCATGGCTAATGCATAAAATACAAGAGTTGATAAAAAGTTGAATATCTCTGGACGACTTCAAGATAAATTGTTTTTTAAAAAAACAAAATACTCAAGAGATACTAGGCTACAAAGTTTTATTGTTTTTATTTGCCTCAACAACCTGGCATTGCCCACAGAAGACGTTAAAATTTGACTATAAAACATGACATTATTTAAACGCCCAGTACAACATGAAGGTTCTATTTTTTGGACTTCTGTTCAATGGAGGGAATTTGACAATAACAGAGCTACTATTTAAAGAAAAAAACGTTGAAATCCGACTAAAGATTGGGAAGATATCAATTGTTAAAATTTAACGAAATTTTAGGTGGTGCGCTAATTTTGTCCATCAGTATATTAAGGTTTCGGGACCAGCCATAGAATTATTTTCTTCGCGAATATGTAACTTATAGTTTTCTCAGCATATCTGAATATTATCCCGATTTTTCTGAGTATCCTCAGTGCAAAATGTGCCCTCATTCAGTTGAGTTTCAGCCTCAACCGAGTTTACAGCCTATTTGTTACCAATTCAGTAAGAAAAGCCTCCTCATCATATCCAAGCAAACTCGCAAAATTCAGGTGATATAAGTTTTTTTGTACATTAACACACTTTCATATAGTTTGATGATTTCAGTTTTATCAATGAAATAAATTTTTCTGTGAAATTTTCATTAAAAAGAGGGTGTCGATAATAGGTACATCTAAAACACGACCATCCCCATTCATCGACACAAGTGTCGGTAATTGGGTAAAGTGTGGTGTTATTTGAAATACTTCCTGGAGCGTATATACTTCTTTTTTCGGAACAAAAGTAACTTTATTGTATGCGATTCAATCATTATTTATTATGTACCAATTGTCGACATAATGATTTTCTTCAAATTTTCCAATTAGAAAATGAAATATTTCAATGTCGATAATAGGTTCAAGTCTATGTCGAATAATGGTTAATTTTTTGCCGATCATAGGGCACCTCGACATGACTTTTCAATGTATTTTTTTGTGGAATTGGTGAGCCCTATCAACAATTTCTTTTTAACATTTTGACCGAGAATGATCAGAGTTTAAGTCCATACAAACCGACACCAAATGTTGATAAACTCTTATGATATTATTTCATACTTTTTCGCAGATGTCGATGACGAGTGCATTACATTATCGATTATTGGTTTCGTTAATTTCTCAGTCTATTTCGAATAATAAAATGTTACGAATGTGAAAAACTTAATGCCTGCTCTAAGAACTTCCAAACAATTCGATGTTCCCAGAACCACACTATGAAAGCCATATGTCCTGAGACTGTCTTAACCAAAGAGAAGGATGAACTATTGATGGTGAAATGGATGTTTCACGTCGCGAAATGTGGATCTTTCATGACTAAAGCTACTCCGTCAAGAAAATAGGTCAAAATCCACTAAGAAACTGCCAAATTCAACGACTCTGACTTGAAATTTGTAAACTCTTCTCAATTTTCAAAGAGCACTTTGAATGAGTTTAGTCAACACCAAATTTTCAAACGCAATAGTCAATTTTAAAATATAAAGAGAAAATTTTTTCTCTTGAATTTTGATATCCGGTCTCTCGGTAACGAAGCCGTTTCGGACCCATGTTTGTAAAAACTTTTCTTCTTAAAATCAGTTGAGAAGTCCCCTTTGGCATTTGGTAACGTTATTCTGGAACACCCTGTATGTGTTATTTTATCAGATTTCACGATGTCATTCATTGAATTTATCGATCCAATTAAATATTTATTTTTCTCTTATCCATACAAATCTTGATTCTTCTTGATTTCACAGTGTCGATAATTGGTCCTTATGTATGTCGATAATTGGTAATTTCAATTCCAGAGCTGTCGATAATTAGGACATCTGACTTTCAACTCGATTTGTATTTTTTTTTAAATATCAAAACTTTCTGTTCACGATTTCGTGTTTGTTCTGAGAAGTTAAAGGTACAATGAGTTCAAAACTGGCTTTATGTGTAAAAAAATATATGAAAAACATTGTACATTCCGAAGTTTCGACTATAGTGTCGATAATTGGTACATTTATCTGAATGTAGATTGCGTTTGTTTTTTTTATCTTATAAATTGAAAACAGGAAAGAAAACAATTTCTTGGTTAAAATTGCTGTAGAGCATTTGTTAAGTTTGAAGTACACTGGTTCTTCAACCTGAACATGTTCACAAACTGGGCATTTGGCATTACTTTAATCTGAACATTTTCTGGGCATCCGGCATTTCAAATGGATTCATTTGATCACGCAATCTTTTCCTTCCAATTCTCATAATGTTTAAAATTAAAAAAGAATGATTTTCAGGTCATGTGTATTATTGAACAATGTTTTACCTGTTATGATTTTCTTCCGATAACAATCCAATAAATAAAGCCATATTATTTTTATTTATCATGAAAATCTCATATTAAAACGTTGGTGTTCGTACTAAAATAAACAAAATATTAAACGTAACCTCACAATATGTCATTCGATAATGCTTCACCCGTCGAGTACTCGTAAATATTTGACGATTTCTGTAAGCGACAGATCCCTCAAAGAGGTCCAGAATTGCAATTTTCCTGTTAGCTTATGAAAAGTTACAGATTGGCTCACAGATGAAAGCAGAATACCACCATAAATTTCATTCGAGTCCAAATAAGGTCATTCATCAACATACGTTCTTGGGAGGTAAGAAAAAACCTTCATTTAATGGAAATTCCCATATCTGACCTGGTTTCAGCTTTCGCGATGCATTTTCAGAAGCTTTCGTTTCGGTCCCATCCTGCCTGAAAATTTATTTCATTCAACGTGGTTCTCTAATTTCTCGAAAGTACAACCCGAGAAAATCATTTGTAACTGACACTCTGCGGTCCCGAATGTACATTCAACGAAAATGTAGTGTTTACGTATAGAAAAAAATGTCGACTCAGTTCTGCTCTTTTACTCCGTTTCGGGGTTTTCCTCCATTGGCCTATTTTTTCATTAACTAGAGGCTGGTGATTAATTGTTGGCCTTCGAATTTTTCTGAGATAAATTGCAGTTGGTCCTGTGACTGTTTCCGAATTATTATAAATGGTACGGTTGATAAAAGATGGTTTCTTGTTTCAGATTTTCCGGAAGAGTTTTTCAACTACGGTTGATCACTTCTGGTGCTTGGTGAGTATTGACTCAAGAATTAATTTAGAGGAGAGGATTTTCCTTAGATTTCATACAGATAGATCTGAATTATCATTAAAAGTGACCTCACATGAGTTATTAGCGATTAAGGAATTATACTGATTTATAATGCGGTCGAAAGAAAAATCTTGTTATCAAATTATTGACTTGGCGGTCTCGAATATAAACGCGCTAGTTTCGCTCATTCGTTAAGATTTTTCGACCATTAATCTGTGTCATTAAAGAATTGAGTTGATTGAATAACTATTTTCGTCGAACTCAAATAAGAGGTGATTTCAATGTTGTCTGAGAAATTTCTCCGAAACAAAATTTCCAAGAAAAAACAACTAAAATTTTCTCGAAAATAAATTTCTCAGAAAAAATTTTCTGAGAAAAAAATTCTCAGAAAAAATTTCTCAGAAAAATATTTCTCAGAAAATTTTTTCTCGGAATTGTCTCAGAAAATTTTCTCGGAATTTTCTCATGAAATTTTTTCTGAGAAGATTCCTTCTATGAAAATCTTTACTGAGAAAATTTTTTTTTACACTTCGACACTCCGACACTACTACACTTTCGACACTTCGCCACTTTGACACTTCGACACTTCGCCACTTCGACACTTCGCTAATTCGACACTTCAACACTTCGCTAATTCGACACTTCAACACTTCGCCACTTCTTCATTTCGACACTTGGTCACTTCGACAGTTTGCCACTTCGCCACTTTGACACTTCGCTAATTCGACACTTCAACACTTCGACACTCCGACACTACTACACTTTCGACACTTTGACACTTCGACACTACTACACTTTCGACACTTTGACACTTCGAAACTTCGTCACTTCGCCACTTCTTCATTTCGACACTTGGCCACTTCGACAGTTTGCCACCTCGCCACTTGGACACTTCGCCACTTTGACACTTCGCTAATTCGACACTTCGCCACTTGGACACTTCGTCACTTCGAAACTTTGACACTTCGCTAATTCGACACTTCAACACTTCGACACTTCGCCATTTCGACACTTGGCCACTTTGAGAAATTTTTCTGAGAAAATTTTTTCTGATAAATTTCAGAAAATTTTTTTTTGAGAAATTTTTATTCTCGAGACATCATTTCTGAGGAAATTTTAGATATTCTCTTCTGAGAAATTTTTTTCGGAAAAAATTTTTTGTGGGAAAATTTTGAACTTCGACACTTCGCCACTTCGAGAAATTTTTGCCTGAGAAAATTTTTTCTGAGAAATTTATTTTTGAGAAATATTTTCTGAGAACATTTCAGATATTTTTTCTGCGATATTTTTTTCGGACAATTTTTTTTCTGAGAAATTTTTCTCTGAGAAAATTTTTTCAGACAGAATTTTTCTGAGAACTTGTATACTCGATATTTTCAAAACTTTCATTATTTCGGTAGCAATATCGTGTTTTAGGCTTTTGTTTGTAGAGGCATTTTAGATATAGACATTGATGATTCATCTTGAGTGTTTCTAGACGTAAGTCACGTAAAATGCATTAAGAACGACCATTATTTCTAGAGAATGAATGATCTTATATTCTACCTTGTCTAATCTAATCGGGAAATACAACCTGAATACTGAATTTCCCTCAAAACTTTGAAATTATAAAAAGATGGCTGATTTTGCATGCACTTTTACCCTCCTTTCTGTTCAATCCACCGCTCAAAAACAAGTACATCATTTAATTTCCATGGAGAGCGCAATACCTTTCCAGAAAATTCAGCACGGGTAAAAGTCCTTTTCAATATATCTCAACTTGTTTATTTTCTGGAGCAGAAGCGGAGGTGTATATCTGCGAAGCGACGCGATTTCTGGCACTATATTTTCCGCTTTTTCGTGGACACCTAAATTTTATTAGTATCGCCCCGGTACCTAAGTGCTTTCGGTTAGAAACTGTTGGTTATATATATAAAAACCGTCGGAAGAAAGGCCAACGAGAAGGGAGAACACTAAATTTAAGTCTTTCTAGGACCGTGGGGTGAGAGACTTCGTCCGCTCTGGGTAGAATTTCAATAATCGAAAAAATAAATATTCGGAAAAAGTTGGTTGCTTGTAGAAATTGAAAAAAAGGTCAAATTGGATGTGATGGGAAAATGGGGTGCTGAAAAATTGAAGATTCATGTTGGTAATAGTGTCAGTATAGGATTTTTCGCTTCTCTCAAAGGACAGGGAACTTTCTGAGCGCTCGTTCTACGAGTGCTATATCGTTTTGCCTAAATGTCTGTAATTTTCACATTTTGGTCCGAAAATGGTTTCAAACGATAGGATTATACTCCCTGATGACGAATTCGTGGTCAAATTCAATTCTGTCCGTGGGGCCGTCCGTTAGCACAATAACTTTCGAAGGGATTGTCCTAGATATTTGAAATTTTCAGAGGGAGTTCGGTTCTCAAATGGTTCGGTTAAGTTCGTTAACCAGCCAAATCGTACGGTGTTCCATAAAATATGGCCATTTAAAATTTTTGTTTCTCAATATTTCGGAAAATACCGACCCAATCAGAATGAAATTTTACGGCCAAATGCAAGATGCGGATAACAAGCCTCATGCAAAATTTTGTGGCCATAATATAAACAGAACCATGTAAAATTGAATTGGAATATTGAGAAAAAACTTCATATTTCCATGAGAATATATCCGATTCGAGTGAAATTTTTTTTGCGAATGGAGATCGATATTCTGAATGTTCATCCAAAATATCGTGGCCATAGTTTTAACAGAACCATAGAAAAATCCAATTGGAATATTGAAAAGAAAAATCTTTATATTTCGATAACAGGATATCCGATTCGAGTGAATTTTTTTTTCATGCAAAATTCTGTAGCCATAGTGTTAACAGAACCATAAAAAGTTTAATTGAAATATTGAAAGAAGAATATTTATATTTCCATAACAGAATATCCGATTCGAGTGAAATTTATTTCGAGAATGAAAACTACTGTACTGAATGTTCATGCAAAATTTCAAGGGGATCGCATCACCAGAACCATAGAATTTGATTTTTGTAATTATTTATTTTTTACATATTTTATTTTTTGAATAATTTTCAGAATATAATTCTGATTGTGCTGAGATACTGCATTTATATATTTGGTATCAATCTCAATTCTCATATACAATTTTGAGGTAATAGTCTTATAGCTCCACCAGAGAACGAGCACATAAATCTGTTCAACGTTTCGGCAAGCATTCGCCAGCCGTCGGCGTCATCAAGAAAAACATTTCATACTTTCTGAAAAGCAACTTTCGTCACTATTTGGAAATGTTTGTAATCTTTGACAGTTCTCAGAAAAAAAACATCGATGGACTTTTCAATTTATTCAGTTGTTAAAACAAATTCTTTCGATGTGTTTTAGGCTGGATTATTGGAGCACAGATGTTTTTGAGTTCAATAGACGGTTGAGAGATGGGGTGTAGTATGAGTATTCAAATTGAGCTAGTTTTTATGTTCTTTGATTCACACATTTAAAAGACGTTAGGTTTCTTCAATACCCGCTTCAATATAGGTTCTACCCACAGAACATAAAATATAAGAAGTGCTATCTGCCTACTAAACCCCTACAACACGCGTGACATTTGAAACGTCAAAAATAAATGGGGCGATTGGATTCTGAGGGGTGGTCGCTTTTTGTGAGAGAGAGGTTCTATGGTTTCGTCCCGAATTTTGACAATGCTCTGTGTTCCAGAAAGAGAGAGAAAGAAGATAATATATATTATTTATTTATTTTACTTGCTTTTCCTATTGTTTCGGAATAAAAAGGCAGATTTGAAAGAAAATATACATTATAAAAATAATTATTTTATTAGGCTCAATTGTACAGTACATTACTATTGAATGTTTTGAACTAACAAACATTCATGATCAACCACAGGTCTTACAATTTGAGTACAGTTGAAAAACTTCCGAGCAATCGTTGACAAATTTTGAAGCATTTGTTCATATAATACGTATAGAACATCAACACTTGTATTAAAAAAGTCAAGTTAAGTCACTATAGGTAGTCACTACACAGTACACAATAACACTGATTCATTCGGAAGGCAAAGATACATCCAAAAAGAGAATGATTACTAAAACCTTATTGCTTATCAAAGAAACACAAAATATAACTTCAATGTCCTCACAAATACTTTCATATTGGCTATATTTAAACAATTATTATAACTTTTTCACTTCCTTCTTCGACTCAAACAAAACAACACACAAACAATAAAAATGGCAGCATTGACAATGCTGACATCCCATCCCATTTAAATTTGACATAACTTGGATTTAGCTCAGACATACGTCACTGCTTGGAGTGTTTGGCTCCGCCCCCAAAATAAATGGGGAGACGTATGTCCGTGTTGTAGATTTTACTTCTAGCGTTTCACCCCCCTGGTTCTACCGCACTCACAACCTATTACATAATGCAATTTTTGGATAGTTGATTTTCATTATCATGATTTCTTTCATTTAGATCATGACAGTGTCTTGGGTTTCGAATGCTTTTCTCACAGTATATTATACAGGGCGTCTACTTTTTGAGTGAACAAACTTCAAGGGGGGATTTTAGGAGTGATTTGCGACAAAAAATGTCATATAACACATGGTCGAAATGTTGACAGTTATTCTTCAATTTACCATTTCTTGATTTCACGAAATTTTTCGAGTTTATTCTCTTTTGTTATCATGTTAGCCATGATATTTTTGCGGAGGTTGAGGAGCTAACACAAAAGTTGATATGTCATTCGCAAGTACACTAAATGGGGTATTTTTTACTGAAAGGGAACGTGTGCATAATTAATAATATTTCATAGAAAAAAACTTTTGGAAAAAGTGGACTAGTTTTGTTAACTTCAGAATCGTGATATTCATCTCCTTACCACGCCCGCAATGAGAGTTTTTTCTGAACACAGACACCCTTACATTGTAGCAAATTTATTGCGCTTTCCGAATATATGGTCAAATTTGATGAGACTACAAGGAAAACTGAATAATGATCATTTTAGAGAAAAAACTGGAAATATTTCGTGAAATCAAGAAATGTTTAATTGAAGAACCGTCAAAATTTCGACCATGTGTTATATAACAATTTTTGTTGCAAATCACTTGTAAAATCTTCCCTTGAAGATTGGAAGATTTGAAAGTAGATGCCCTGTATATACCAGAAAGCTCATAAAGCTGTAACGAGCCCTGCTTCGAGTAATAGTGGGACTCCTGACGGGACAAATATCATTAGTACCGTATGGAAAACTCAGCACAGCAGGCTCTGTGGATCAGAAGCAGAAACAGCTGAACACATGGTATTCAATTGTCCAGATCTGGTTGGCCTTAAAACAATTCATATGGAGAACGCCTATTCTGGACGTCAAGAGGTAACACCTCAGGCTTCTAGTTAGGCTGTTGGTGTTTTCAACGCCATTGACGACCTCCTTGGGTTTATACAGGGTGGCCGGACGATTGACGTCAATAAAAAAAAAACAGGTTCCTCATGTCATGGGGTATTCGAATCACCCCCATGTATTGTATGTTATCCGATTTTCACGGTTTCCGAGTTATGATTTTTTTTATGAAATCTGAGAATTTTCAACTTGAACATTTTCAAAAATGTTTTTAAAATAAAGTACAAGACTTTTCTTATATTTTTTTATTGTAAATAGATCGCCATGAATTGTACTTTTATACATAAAATAACCAGCATCGTAACTTTGATAAAAAATATGGAAATGTTGGTCTCAAGTGAGAAAGTTACGTATTTTGGATCATGATCTAAATTTTCAAATTTAAATTAAAAATGTAAACAGGTTACTTCATGGTTTCTTAGTAGGCTTAAAAACTGCGCTCAACACTCAGCTTTCAGAATCATTAATAAAAAATGGTACTCAACAGTCTACTTTTGCTAGAATTAGCCTTCAAAGTCAGCGAGGTGGAAAAAATCAAAGAACTAGACGTTTACTCAAAAATAATTTTTTGCCTTTTTAAGATTTTTCTGATCGAGTTATGATAGAAAATGCTGAAAATTTGCTTTAGGAGAAAAGTTTTGGATAAGAAAAAGAAAAAGGTATGGCAATAAATCACACATCATGTACCTAGATGAAAAAAATTATTTATAAAAATTACAATAAAAAAAATAAATGAATAAATAAATTTTGCGAAGGTGTAGGATGTGTATTGAGGCTGGAGTTGGCCTTTTTGAAAACCTATTGTAAATTTTATAAATAAATTTCTTTTTATCTACATGATGTGTGATTTATTGCCATACCTTTTCTTATCTAAAACTTTTCTTATAAAGCTAATTTTCATTAATTTTCAGCATTTTTTATCATAGCTGGATCAGAAAAATTTTAAAATGGCAAAAAATAATTTTTGAGTAAACGTCTAGTTCTTTGATTTTTTCCACCTCGCTGACTTTGAAGGCTAATTCTAGCAAAAGTAGACTGTTGAGTACCATTTTTTATTAATGATTCTGAAAGCTGAGTGTTGAGCGCAGTTTTTAAGCCTACTAAGAAACCATGAAGTAACCTGTTTACATTTTTAATTTAAATTTGAAAATTTAGATCATGATCCAAAATACGTAACTTTCTCACTTGAGACCAACATTTCCATAATTTTCATCAAAGTTACGATGCTGGTTATTTTATGTATAAAAGTACAATTCATGGCGATCTATTTACAACAAAAAAATATCAGAAAAGTCTTGTACTTTTTTTTTTAATTTTTGAAGATGTTCAAGTTGAAAATTCTCAGATTTCATAAAAAAATCATAACTCGGAAACCGTGAAAAATCGGATAACATACATGGGGGTGATTCGAATACCCCATGACATGAGGGACCTGTTTTTTTTATTGACGTCAATCGTCCGGCCACCCTGTATAAATGAATATAGTAAAGAACATAAGGTCTACATGGTAAAAGTTCCCGAATGAATTCATCTCGAACCGAAAATTCCAAAGAATACTCTCCAGCATCATAAATCAGAAACATCCCACAAAAAACCATTACACAGAATGATCCCGAAAACTTGAGCCATCATTCACAAACTACACCCATCCAAAGTACACCGTGAACTTACACTCAGATAAATTGCGAAGATATCTCTTTAACCCGGAAAAAAAGACGCGGCATTATATCTGGAAGAGGAGCAAAAGGATGCGCGAAATCTCCACGTAGGTGGCAGAGCCGATATTACAGATTGTTAAAGTTCAGAAAGCGCGACCTACGTCGTCGGGACGCATTGCATGAATATTTCTGGCGTCTCTGCCATCTGCGAATTACCATTCCAGGTCCAGGCGGCGTGAAATCCTGAGACATTCCCGCCAGGATGAGGCGAGATGAGTTTTATGACGTCCCTGGTGTTTTGAGAGATCCTTTCATAACATTATATATGGCCGTGGTGGGAGGTGGAATCTATGATGATTTTGTATTTTAATGGGACTGCCGGTTGGAGAGTTGCCAGGGTTTTATCGGTGGTAATCGTTCCTCTATCGTAGATGAATTGTTTTATTGTTGTGCAGGATTCGATTGGGATTTGGATTGGAAATGCTTGATTAAATATATTCTTTTGAGATGTGGGTATTAATATGACGACATTCTGTGACTGAGAAAACAGGATTCCTCCTCTTTTCCAAAAATCTACAATCGTCAATTTCAGTTGAGCCAATTCTTCATATGCTTCCTAAGACGACAATGTCTTGTTAGAAGGCGTAACTTATTCCTACTAGGATCCACATAAAGGGTTTTGCAATTAGAGGTGTTATTTTGAAAAGCCCGCTATTTTGGTAGATGTCACGTTTGAAGCTGTCATTTTTGACAAGTAGAAACTACGCCATTCATAAGAATGGAACGATACACGCTTCAAGATCGCATTGAAATTATTAAAATGCACTATAAAAACGGTGAAAATTTGGCAGAGACGGTTCGTATAACTCGAACATTTTTGGGTCGTCGTGAAGCACCTTGTCGGACCGCAATAAAGAAATTGGTGGAAATATTCGAGCTGTTGGAACAAGTTAGTGTAGCCGAAAGTGTTGAAGAAAACCCAGGTTTGTCCATTTCTCGTCGTTCTTTGGAATTAGGCATTCCACAAACGTCATTACACCGTATTTTGCATAAAGATTTGAGTCTTAAGGCTTATAAATTTCAGTTAACACAAGAACTCAAGCCGGCCGATCATCAACAACGTTGTGTCTTTGCTGATTGGGTCGTTGAAATGCATGAAAATGATCCGGAATTCCATCGAAAAATCATCTTGAGTGATGAGGCCCATTTCCACCTCGGTGGCTTCGTCTATAAGCAAAATTGTCGCATCTGGGACTCGGAAAACCAAGAGTTATTGTTGAAAAGCCTCTCTATCCTCAACGTGGGACAGTTTGGTGGGGTTTATGGTCCGGCGGAGCCATTGGAATTTACTTTTCAAATTGAGGCTGGAACAACATTTACGGTGTCGATTCAAGACCTCAAAGATGGAATTCGTGAGGCTATAGAGGACATAATGCAGCCACTTTGCGATTTGGTTATGGAAAATTTCATTAAAAGGATATGGTCCTGGTCCCTGGAAGCGTGGTCGTGGTGGTCATTTGCCTGATGTTATTTTCCACTATATTAACGGCATAGCTCTTCTTTATAATGAAATGGTAAAAAAATAGAAAGATACAATAACAAGAACATCTATCGCAAAAACTATTTTAATCCTCTAAAGTTTTCCGCAAAATATTTCGAACTTGGCAAAATATTACAATTTTCTCAAAATAATAATCACACTCAAAGTATTGAACAAAAAATGTGATTCTCTCCTATGAAGGTAACAGTGTTTATCATAATTTCCTATGGTTGCCAAGTTGGAGGAACAATAATCACAAACATACATTTAGGTACCTACCTTTGATGACGAGAATCCAATACAAATTAACCAAGTAACACAGTAAGATATGAAGCGAAAGCGAAATGTAGGACGCAGGTGTCCTACTCTGATACGCAAACTCAAGGCGCAGGCGCTCTAATACTCAATCGAATTGGGCGAATTTACCAACCCTTTGTGAGTTATTGTAAAAATTTGTAATTTTCTGTTGAAACATGGAAAAGTTTTGTAAATACTTGTAATATTCTTGAAACTCTTGTGAATCTCAGTATACTCTTGTAAATTTCTGTAATGTTCCTGAAAATTACAAGAAATCTCATAAAAATCCCATTTCAGTCATTTCACATGTGAAATTACCATAATTATGATCAATAGTGAATCATATGTGAATTTACCCCTAATTTTAACATCTTGCACATGATGCACTCGATTCAAAACCTATCAATTCGAAAAAGATGGAACAACCCATTCAATATAAAAAACCCTACCATTGAATTCATTCCTGGTAGAACAAGACGCCGGCGCCCTTGTGAGATATGAGATAGAAATTAAATGGATCTGGCAAATTACAGTATTTCAAACGGAACGGAGTAATCTTTTAAAATAATGACATTTTTTGACATCGCTCTAGCGCCTGGTGTCCTAGAGCATCATTAGTGGTGCGGCGAATTAAACACAAAAAGAAGAGAGTCGAGAAATAGCGTCGGGGTACTTAGAGAGCATCACGTGAACCCATAACCACTTAACACTAATTTCTACTGAGTGCAAAAAAGATTAAATCTTTAATTTGGAAACAAGAATTCCACATTAGTTGCCTGTTTTCCCAATGGACTAGTAATTGAACCATCGATTAACCTGCCAGAAAGAGGCAGACCACCCTGATAGGGTTCGACTTCAGAGTGGTAAGATAAATGACGCCCTATTTCTTACCCCGAAGCTGCTAAAAATCCCCTAACGTGTTTCGCTGGCTCGAATATTTTCAGAGTTAGATTCACAGTCGCTCCTGAATAATGTACAAATGAGTTTCAGGTGTTCCTAAGTCTGGGAGCTATTAATCTTTGAAGAGCTAGGTTTAAACGATATTTCTCTGTTTCATGGCGGTAATTCTGTGATATACCCTGGAACCATTCGTTCCGATTTCGCGATATTTCTCTTTTGTAATTCCGGGGTGTTGGTATTGCTATTTGATGTCATACTTTTGGAGGATCGTGTCTCGCAGTTTTTTTTAGGGGAATGAAGATAATCTCATATTTGAATGCGGATGGTCTACCCTGCCTGACTTTGAGGTCAGCAATGGAGGAACATTCGGTCATTTTTGATTATTTGGAAAGGTCAGTATATCGACGAACAGATATTTTTCTCTAGGAATATATGTAATCTAACAACTTTTATCCTCACGTATATCCCATAATCATCAGTGAATAATGTGTCATTATTCACTGCTGTCAAATGGTTCAGGGACTTTGGTGGTATTCTACTTTCATCTGTGAGCCAATCTGTAACTTTTCATAAGCTCACCGGAAAATTGCAATTCTGGACCTCTTAAAAGGATCTGTAGCTTACAGAAATCGTTAAATATTTACGAGTACTCGACGGGTGATCGGAAGCATTACCGAATGACATATTGTGAGGTTATGTTGAATGGTTTGTTTTCATTTTAGGACGAACACCAACGTTTTGATATAAGAAATTCATAATGAATAAAAATAAGATGGCTTTGTTTATTGGATTGTTATCGGAAGAAAATCATAACAGGTAAAACATTGTTCAATAATGTACATGACCTGAAAATCATTCTTTTTTAAAGTAGGAAATTTATGAGAATTGGAAGGAAAAGGTTGCGTGATCAACTGAATCCATTTGAGATGCCGGCTACCCAGAAAATGTTCAGATTGAAGAAATGCCGAATGCCCAGTTTGTGAACATTTTCAGTTCGAAGAACCAGTGTACTTTAAACTTAGTAAATGCTCTACAGCAATTTTAACCAAGAAATTTTTTTCTTTCCTGTTTTCAATTTATTAGAAGAGAGAAACAAACGCAAACTACATTCAGATAAATGTATTTTCAAATTCAAATCAGAACCATTTACCCATAATACATAAAGTTTCATCATCAAATCTTACGATTGAAGGTTATATTTTTCGATGAGTAGTTCAAAAGTGACACTGTAATTGAGAAATTTACAAGAACCATTTCAGAATTGCATTATTTACAAATCTGTAAGTCGGCAAGTTACAAATCAATCGTACGCTACAGTATCGTAACCTACAGAAGAAAAGCAGAATACCACCATTAGCTTCAATATATTATTGTTAAACCTTATATTTCTACAATGTTTAGAGTTCCCTGACTAACAAATATGGGTGGAAATGCCTTTTCGATCGAGGCAAATCTACTTTATATACACTCACCGGCTCTATTGTACGTATGGTCATCCTTAAGCAATCACCAGTTTTGAATTTCAAGAAAACTCGACGTACGTCATTTTCTACAGGGTGAAACAAAATATGTTTTTTTACCCTAACTTCAGAACCACCCCTGGTGTGTTACAGCGTGTAATTTCTCATTCCATCATCAAGACCCTCGCTCCTGAATTCGAAAAAGACAAAAACATTATACGCGATGGATCATTTCGTTAGACACGGTGCACGCAAATCTTTCGAATATTGAAGCAAAATTATCTATCTAATGCATTGAATGATCGAATGTTTTCCGATGTGGATTTCTATAGCAGTACGTCTAACAATTCCTTCTATAAATTTAAAATTGCTAGTTTGGTGGAGCTGCAATGGTGCGATTGAATTGAAACAAGCTTACGATTCGAATAATTATATCGAATCATAGCAATAATGTTCTACAATCAATGGAAACCATGGTAAAAGCTGAAATTTAAGCGCTGATGACTCGTATAACTATAGATCCTATTTGTATTTCCCACAGATCCGACTCTCCACAAACACTGATTGGGGCATTTAATCATTTTAATCCACCCTCTCGCCTGTGATCTCAAACGATGTTCCGTAAGGCCGTAAGGGCTGGGGGATGATTTGCGAATAATTCGATCGAAAACGACTGACAATTCGCAACTGAGGCTCCTCCATTCGTGCTTCGTTAGCTGTCTCGGATGTTGGACTTATCAATCAGTTCCCTGGGAACTCGTATTGGTTCTCTGTATAGTTCTTCGAGTAATTCCGGATGCTCTAATTATACCTTTCCAATTTCGTATGCCGGCGGTTCGCTGAATTATGAGAATGTTCCAATAGGCGAACTTTGCGAGTTATGGAATCGATTATTGTGTGGAATGGGATTGGGGATGACCTTGCGTGGGATTTATCAGTTTTTAGATGTGAACTTTTAGGTATGAGGGCGTGCCTTTCTGAATAAAATATAAACAGACTAAAGTTGTACAACTGGCTATGTGATTGTCTGAAGAAAACTGAATGAAGTAGGCAAAGACAAAGTCAATTCAGTCTGGCTAGTCACTCAAGAAAGAAAGGGGACGAAGAGGCTAGTTTTTTCAGTTAGTTTAGTTTAAAAAGCGGTTACAGGTCACTGCGACTTCAAGGTCTATTGCGCCCCCTTACAGAGCTGTTCTTACTACACCCTTCACAGCTCGCCTTCCAGTTCCTGAGATCTGATGAAATCTAATATCTGTGAAGGCTTCAACGCTGCTAGTTCCTCACTCTTACAAGTTTCTCGCACAAGGCATTCTCTCCTTAAGCTCGCAATGCCAAAGCATTCCGTGACAAGGTGAATGGGGGTTTCTCTCCCTCCCCACAGAACCTACACTCGCCCATATCCGATAATCCCATCCTCAACAGGTGCTTTCTGAGGCGACAGTGTCCTGTAAGAAAGCCAGTGAGGAGGTGTACTTGTTTCTTACCAAGATCCAGATATCTTTTGGATCTTACTGTTTCAAAGCTCTAAAAGAAGTTCGAAAAGAATTTAGTGGAATGATCCATCCCTGTGAGATTTCACCAGAGTTTTTCCCTCTCGGCTTTCTCCTTCTCCAGAAACTCTTATTATAGGCTACCACAGAAGAATTCAGAGCCAATGAGTGACATTCGTGCGTCCTCTTTGGCAAGTGTATCGTCTTCTTCGTTTCCCTTGATTCCCGAATGGCTGGGAACCCAGAAAAAAGACCTTATTTTTCTCGTCTACCTCATTGAGTTTGTTCCGGCACTCCCAGATCATCTTTGAGTCGAAGACGTAGGAGCTCAGTGCTTTAATAGCAGCTTGACTATCTGAGTGTTTGGCTATATCGCACTTCTGATAGTTTCTTTCTAGATTTATATCTAGACATCTTTCAATCTTTCCGCTTGATAGACGCCCATACAGGAGCCTAGCGACAGTGCACACTCGGTACTTGGCCCGTATATCCCAGCGCCAGCCTAACGAAGAGGCTAACACACTAAAAAACGTAACACAAATTCCTCTTACTGGTCCAGAACCCTTCTGTGGTGTAGACCTGGGCACCTATAAGAAAGAATTTTCGGTAAACATTTTCATGGTATCATCTGATAAAACATAAGGTAGAACCTTCAGTAAATACCGGTGCTTGAGATACGGGCCAAGAAAAACGTGTACATTATCGTTGGGCTGTTATCAAAGCTCTAAACACCTATGTCATTGACTCTAAGCTAATATGGGGGTGCCGAAAAAAACCCAATGAGGTAGGCAAGAAACTAAAGGTAGCGTAAAAGGTAATACATTAGCCGAAAAAGGAGCAAAACCGCCACTTGGTCCAGAACCCTTCTGTGGGACATATGCACCTATGATTAAGAATTTTTGGAGAAGGAAGAAACTGAAAGTGAAGCATTTTTGGGAAATCTTCTGAGAATTGATCATTCCAATTCCATCACTGAAACAAGATCCAATGAGTATTGGATTCTCAGTAAGAACAAGTTGCTTCTCCTCATTGGCTTTGTCACAGGATATGCATATGATGAGAATTGGCTCAACTGAATCTGACGAATGTAGATTCTGTGGGGAAGAGGAGGAAAGTCCTGTTAACTTAGTTACAGAATACCTTGCCATTACGAGCCTGCGCAGAAGAAAGTCTTGGACATGACAATTATACAACAAACGCAAATCTAACCTCATTGAAGCCCTCTCGAATACTGGAGTTTATTGAAACTCTGGAACTAGACAATATGAAGTACAACACATTTTATTCATCTTTTCGTATGTCAAATTTGCTGTATTGTTATGAAGCAGAATCAAGTCTTTGAACGGAAATTAACATACTTTATATTTCATTCAACATCTGGCAATAGTAGGCAACATTGACGATAAGACGTTCGTGGAGAAAATCAACGTGTAAAACTACTTGAAATCCTAAAAACTATAAGTGTTAGGTATGGGAATTGTTCTCAATTTGGATTCGTCATATCAAAATATTATATTGATAAACTATTGTAATGTTATCGTGAAATGTTTAAATCAACATGGGTAAATACCTCCAGTTAACAATAATGTTGGAGGTTTATTCGCCTGTTTTTGATTACTTTATTCGGATTACTTTTTGTGAAAGCGTTCATGTGATCGCACACCGAGTCATATTTCCCGTTGACAATATTATTCCTAAAACGCTGAATTATTGCATTGCTGCCGAGAACTTCACGAAATGTCATTTCAGTTTCTGATTAATTCAGATTCTGGGCAAGTTTAGTATTTAATGAAGCTGTCATCATCAGAGCTGGAACTTGTGGTATTCTCTAATCGAAATTAGTTCCTGGGTGAGCAAATGACTCAGAATTCAACGATTTATACAATTGCTGGGGAGTTGTGGATGATCAAACTTCGAGAAAGACGTCGTAGATATTTCGTTGAGGATGGTTGATTACTGGGAATGAAATAGTTATGAAACTATATTGTTATTCGGGTGAAATAGATGGACAGTAACACATTCAGGTCAATTGGATTATTTGATGTGCACTTATCATTGATTTGTTTCGTTCACTTCAGAAAAGTTTTTATGGCTTTGTGTCCAGTGAGGTCAGAAAGTATTTTTCGACAAGAATCACCTATAAGAAATATTTGAAGTTCAAAATTTCCCCTAAGAAAAACACACCAGGGGTCTTGTGAGTATATGGAATATCTTCTACGAAACGGCATCTAATGGTGGTATTCTGCTCTTCATCCGAAAGTTACGATAATGTAGCGTACGATTAATCTGTAACTGACCGACTTACATATTCGTAATTAATGCAATTCTGGAATGGTTCCTGTAACTATCTTAGTTACAGTGTCAATTTTGAACTACTTATCGATAAACATAACCTTCAATCGTAAGATTTGATCATGGAACTTTATGTATTATGAGTAAATGGTTTTGATTTGAATTTGAAAATATATTTATCTGAATGTAGTTTGCGTTTGGTTCTTTCATCTTATAAATTGAAAACAGAAAAGAAAAGAATTTCTCTGTTGAAATTGCTGTAGAGCCTTCATTACGTTTATAGTACACTGCTTCTTCAATCTGAACATGTTCACAAACTAGGCATTCGGCATTTCTTTAACCTGAAAATTTTCTGGACATCCGGCATTTCAAATGGATTCATTTGATCACGCAACCTTTTCCTTCCAATTCTCATAAAGTTCCTACTTTAAAAAGGAATTATTTCAGGTCATGTATATTATTGAACAATGTTGTACCTGTTAGGATTTCATTTCGATAACAATCCAATAAACAAAGACATATTATTTTTATTCATCATGAATTTTTTATGTTAAAACGTTGGTGTTCGTCCTAAAATAAACAAACCATTCAACGTAACCTCACAATATGCCATTCGATAATTCTACCGATCACCCGTTAGATACTCATAAAAATTTAACGATTCCTGTGAGCTACAGATCTCTTAATGAGGTCCAGAATTGCAATTTTCCTGTAAGTTCATGAAAAGTTACAGATTGGCTTACAGATGAAAGCAGAATACCACCATAAGAGTGTCTTCACTCATATCATCGTAACCCGTTGGTCAATGTATCAAATTTCAGGAGACGATCCTATCTGAAATATATTTTGTCTCTTTTTCTTGACCCCTTCATAGTAGTTTCATTTCATTCTGAATCGAAATGAACCAATGTTGAACAAGTAGGGACTGTCGACATAGAAGGAAAGCGTGGGTGGTCCTTAAATGCTGCTGTTCTTCACTGACCCATTTCCAACTCTATAGGGACGCATTTGGTTCTTATACGAATTCTCAGGCAATTGAGCATCCGACAAATACCAACTGTCGGGAAACACTCGATTCTGAGGAAGGTCTGGGTATATTGAACAGACGTAGTATGGCCACCTACGAAAATATTGTTCTGTACAGGGTGGGCATATTTCGATGTTTTAGCACTACAATTTTTAAGGCAGAGGAGATAGACAAAATCTGATACCCACTTCTCGATCTCTTTTTCTCAGAAACTAACAAGAGTAGTATTCATTTTTGGCTACCTTCTTTTGTTTTCGAGTTATAAGCGAAAATTGGAAGTGGCGATATCGAAAAAAATTCATATCTCGGCTAATACTGATGATAGAGCTCTGAAATTAAAACATTATAGAGGCACTTTTTTACGTAGATTCCAGTGGCGTGCTCGTCTTTTTTGCAACGTTTCTAATTACGAAGCTATGACCCAAAGTTATGTTTTTTTAAATGGAAACACTAGATTTTCGTGCCATTTTCTGAAAGCTTAATTTTTTCTGATTTCAAAGATATATAACATTGTATGGTTTGTATCAATATAAGTATTGAAAATGGTTGAAAACCTATTTTTATCTGAATATCAATATTTTCTATGGTTTCAACTGTTGACGAGCACAGAAAAATGGAGCTTCCTATAATTACCACAATCTCTTTTCAGAAGTCTTTTCATTTCCATGCTCCCTACTCAATTTCTCCAAGATCGAAGAGTAATAAACTGCTGTGAAACTTGATCCTCATTCTAAGTTATTACCTACTGACCTATTACTGTAATCACTATTAGGTATTGAAAAACATTTTTTCCTCGTTTCTTTTCTAATTAAATTGATAACTTTGATCATATATGCGTTATTTCATATGCGATTTGAAATAGACTGGCATGTTGACGAGCACAGAAAAATGCATAAAACAGGAGCAATCTCCTTCCGTCAATCTCATTATTTCTATGCTTTCAACTAATTTCAGTAATTTCTACAAAATTCGAACATGGATATATTTCATAAACTCCTATATCTTAAAATGGATTACTAATAACGAAAAGATCCACATGATACTCCATTTCAATAGATATACTTAGTAACTTAGTTATAATTTATATATCGATATACTTAGTTATAATGAGATGGATGCAGGAGAATATTTTTATTGCTCTCCAGAATATATACGCACAAGTGCCAGTCTATTACAAATCGCATATGAAATAACGCATATATGATCAAAGTTATCAATTTAATTAGAAAAGAAACGAGGGAAAAATGTTTTTCAATACCTAATAGTGATTACAGTAATAGGTCAGTAGGTAATAACTTAGAATGAGGATCAAGTTTCACAGCAGTTTATTACTCTTCGATCTTGGAGAAATTGAGTAGGGAGCATAGAAATGAAAAGACTTCTGAAAAGAGATTGTGGTAATTATAAGAAGCTCCATTTTTCTGTTCTCGTCAACAGTTGAAACCATAAAAAATATTGAGACTCAGATAAAAATAGGTTTTTAACCATTTAAATACTTATATTGATACAAACCATACAATGTTATATATTTTTGAAATCAGAAAAAATTAAGCTTTCAGAAAATGGCACGAAAATCTAGTGTTTCTATTTAAAAAACATAACTTTGGGTCATAGCTTCGTAATTAGAAATGTTGCAAAAAAGACGAGCACGCCACTGGAATCTACGTAAAAAAAGTGCCTGTATAATGTTTTAATTTCAGAGCTCTATCATCAGTATTAGCCGAGATATGAATTTTTTTCGATATCGCCACTTTTCCAATTTTCGCTTATAACTCGAAAACAAAAGAAGGTAGCCAAAAATGAATACTACTCTTGTTAGTTTCTCAGAAAAAGAGATCGAGAAGTGGGTATCAGATTTTGTCTATCTCCTCTGGTTTAAAAGTTGTAGTGCTAAAACATCGAAATATGCCCACCCTGTACAGAGTGACCGAAATTAGAGGCTTAACATTGGGATATCTTGAAAACGGTTAAGAAACAGGTTCTGGAATTTGTTAGAAAACAATGTTCCGATCAAAAATTTGAAAATTCCGAATAATTCCGGTGATATACAGGGTTCAGCAGAGAAACTTGCCGATTTAGAAATTCAATCAAACAAAAACTGATGCAAAATAACGATTTAACTATTTTTCCATCATCAAGTACAATATTTGAAGTTCATGTTCAGAAATTTTTGAGGATGATATTTGGCGAATGGTATCCATTTTTGTCAATACACTGTGTTAATTGATATCAAGTGATTTCTATGTCGGACAATCTTGGCGATATCCCAACGAATGTTGTTTTTCAGAAATCGCAAGGGCTAAATCAGGAGAATGTGTTGGAGTGCTGAAAAACATCAGAGTTTTAAGGATATTCAAATTTGAAAGCAGGCATAACCTTCATCTCAGAAATCACTTCAGTTTTTAGTATATAACTTATTGCCATTTCTTTCCATAACAAACGGAGGGTGTACACTTTTTTCTTGGCCCGTATACTCAAGCCCCGGTATTGACTGAAGATACTACCTGCTTTTTTTCTGATGATAGCATGAAAATGGTTTGAATACCTCGAAAAAGTGTTTCTAAAAAGGGGGTTATGTAGAAAGATAATATGGAAATAGGGTTTTTTATATCTTGTACCAATAAATTTGAAAAATGTTAATATTTGATTTTTCCTTGTAAAAACTTCCAAGCAAGCACAACACCATCATAACTCTGTTTATGAAGGTACAACATCATAAGATCTCAAAAACATGACGCGAACGTTGACTGGAGTTTGTGCCCCCTTTCTGTCTAGTGTATTAGCTTCTTCGCTTCCTTTAACTCTTGGTTGACTTAGTGTTCATGATCACCTCATTGAGTTTTTTTCGGTATTTCCATATAAATTTTGCATCCATGATATAGGAGTTCAGTGCTTTAATAGCAGCTTCACTAATGAAGGGAGATAAGACTCTGTCTCACCCCAAATAGTTTCTTTCCAAGTTTCTATCTATGGTTTTTTCAATTGCAAGTATTTCTGCTTGAAAAACACTCGAATAGGAACCCAGCGTTTGGTTCTGGGCCTGTATACTCCAACGCCGCTATTGACTGGATATACAACCTTCTTCTTTCTCTGATGAAGTTAAAACCAAGCTTCGAATTCCTCGGAAAAAATTCATGTAGTTAAATAATATGGGAATAATTTATTTTGTATCTTTCACCAATAAGTTTTAACGAAACAAATCCGATTCATATTTGATAACCCTATCAAAAACGTCTAAGCGAGCACCAGCACCAACCTTACTGTGTTTCTGAAGATACAACATCATCCGATATCAAAAACAAGACGCGAATGTTGACTGACAGACTCGAAACCATACAAAGATGCAATTATCTGCCATATCTCCCCACCCACGTTTACTTTCAACAAGATAACGAGGTAATCATCAACCACCAACACTATCTAGCAGCCTCTTTCCATCGATCATATCCTGGAGACCGTAACTGCCGGTTCTGCTGGATCAGATACCACCCGGTGTGTTGGCAATTCATCCCCCCTTCAGTTGACAGATTGAGGTATTCTCCCCGGAATGGTGTTATACGACACCAACGGGTTCTGAATATGACATAATAATCCCGAAATTATGCGAACAATTGTTGTCCTCGGTATATTGAGAGACATCTTGGGACGGCGAACTCCAAGATCCAGCATAATTCAGGTTTGATTGTTTTCAATTTATTCGGTGCGCCATTGTCGAATTGATGAATATATATGACGACGTATAAACTGAGACTATATGACATTTTGAGGGCGAGACAAAGGCTGCCTGATATTTGAAATCAGGGTTGATTCAGATGGTAATGAATGAGGGTTGTGTGCAGTTATTTTGGGGAGTAATTGGATAGATATAGGTACCGGAAGGGGAGTTCATTAAATTTTGACAGGTGCTTGGACAAATGTTGTTGATCAAAGATTAAGGAGAAAAAGATAAAAAACGCCCCTACAACTCTAGTATGTACTAAAATCCGACTGCGTTTTTCGGTTAGTTGATTAATTCTGGCACATAAGTAGATAGCCCTGAAAAGGATACATTTTGCAATGCAGAAAACTTTTGTAATGTGCGCCAAATTCGAATTAAATTATTCCTACGTATTACATCAAATTTAGACATCGAGCCCTGATCGAAAAAAGCTAGTGCTTTGCTTCGTTATCAGGATATTATTTTTCATCTCAACATTGTTTGAAATAAATTGATAAATGAAATGGTATATTGTATTGCGATAGTTTTATTAGAAATCATTACTCATAAAGAATATAATAATGGAATTGAATACAAATCAATAATTTTCTTACATATCAGTTACCGAATTATCTAAACAATTAAAAATAAACTACAATTTGGAGATGGAATTGAAAGATAACACTGAACATGCGAGGGCACACCAGAAATTATAAGAAAAATTTTACAGCAGCCAATAAATATAAGCAAAGCTAGATACAATCAGTAAATAAACTGGAACTGAAAATAGTATATTATATTATAAGGATTAAAAGTGCATATTTTTTTACGAGCAATATTTGCAGTTGCGAGGCGCAGCCGAGCGAATGCAGAATTGCGAGTTAAAATAGGCACTTTTAATCCGAATAATATATACTATTTTTTCTCCAACCAAGTCAAAATTACAATAAAATTGGTTTTAGTGAAAAATCGTTCATAATTTGGTTATGAATTTGAACACAGAATCATGACAGTGATTGTCAAGTAGACTTCAAATGCATTTACTTTTAATCCAAGGATTAAAAGTAGCGTTTTTAATCCTAGGATTAAAAGTGTTGCTAAGCAACGAGCAAATTTTTGCACGGTAAGAGAATTTATGACTTTTGCACCTGAAAATAGTACAGAAAAGTCAACATTTTTTGATGGTTGGAGAAAAAATAAATTCTCTACTTCTTCAACATAGTTAGGTACTCAAAAAAAAACATTAAACATGGAAGGGCACACCAGAAATTATAAGAAATATTTTACAAATGCCAATAGATGCAAGCAAAGCTAGGGACAGTCAGAAAATAAACGGGACTGAAAAATGAATCCATAAAATATTTGGTTATGTTATTGATACAACTGTCACTTCAAAACCTAATGTGTTCGTAAACATAGAACCCGGGTCAGTGATCCGAGTAGATCCGTCACGTGACCCAATGGATCGAGTTAGTAACCCTGAGTAAGTTTCCGAAAACGCCTTTGGTATACTCGAAGTAAAACCTAACGCTCTAGTGGCTCAAACCCAATTTTATCACTATTTTCTCCGCAGATCTCTTCTATTATACCATTATGACATGAAACTGTATGTTCCGGGTTCGTTTCCTAGAAACGGCACGGATTCAGTCCGGATTAGCCGAAATGAGTACTGAGCTCCTTCTTGACGTAGCCCAGAAACATCCGAGAGTGAATTAAACAGAAATCATTTCATTATTCCACAGATTTGTAATCAACTGAAATCCCGGTTTCGGGGTTGCAAAATGAAGGCTTTCCCCCAACGATCCGATTAGAGCAAAAGTTGGGGGCCTCGGGAAAACGATTTTCTTTTACTCTGCCTAATGGACGGACGACTTTCATTTTCACAGTTTATCGACTGGCCGATTATTGCTCCAACGTTGGCTTGAAGTAACCTGAATGGAGTCTATCTACACGTATATTTTTTTCATTTTGTTTTCATGTGGGAACGGCCATTAGAGGGATGACGGTTTTGGAGTTCCTTTTATTGTTTGGAGGAATGGGAGGATGGATTTGGGAGGGTGAGGAAAATGAGCGTGGAGTTTTGGGGAACTTGCGGATATTATCTAACAGGGTCGTTACCAGTTGAATAGAGTTTGGTAGGTGTTTTAATCGCGTCAGTTTTTTCGGGATGTGAAAGGGACGTCGTGAGAAAATAATTGATTTCGGTTGGGGTTTGGTTTTAAGGTGTCCAATTCAAGGTTTTTTCGCTAGGAGTAATCCGAGAAGATTAACTTGGACTCACTGATGACGTTACTGTGGTAAGATGAAAATTTCATCAGTTTTTTGATGGATTCGTTCATTTGATCATTTTTTTGGAACTGTTACACTGCGACATTATCTTCTCAGGATGAAAATTGGCTTAGCAGAAACTGAGGAGTTTGAATTCTGGGGAAAAGGAAGTAAATGTTGTTCAATTTGTTACAAAATGTCTCGCTCTTGCGAGCCTGCGCAAAGAATGTCTTGCACATTAGAATCTTAGGAAATGATAGTATCTAGCTCTGGAACTGGGGAAAGAGATGTAACAGCTCTGATGGGCGCACACCTTGAAGTCGTAGTGGAATGTAACCCTCTCAACAATCTGCAATACTTTATAGGGCCATATCGTGCTGAAATATTTTAGTTTTCCACATGTGGCTACTCTGAATTCTTTGGTCATGAAAACATCTATTATCCTTTCAGAGATACATTACTATTTCATTCGTTGTCTTGTTCATCAACAGGGTTCAGGCTAAGAATCATTATCATGGAAGGCTCTGAAAGAATGCTTTTCTGTGAGCCTTCTCCCTTTTCGTGAATTTCTTTTTTGTGGTTTTTTCTCTTTATGCCACAGAAGGATTTGGTCCTATGAGAGGAGTTGATTACTTTTTTTGAGCAAGATCGCCAGTTTTCTCGTTTTTCTACATTGCTGAATGTCCTATTATGTATATCTTTGAGCTCTTGTATCAAATGTAGAGGAAGAAACTTCGTAGCATCTTCTGACGAAATTTCTGGCAATCGGTTTCCAATAAAGCTTCGGAAAGGAGACACCTCATTTATCATTTTATTCAACTCTTATGTTATATTGAATAATTTCAATTCTCCTCTATAAAACCAAACTACAAAATGATATTCGTCCCAACAATCTAGATATTATAGAGAGGAGAGGCTACGACGTACAATTAAGTAAGGAAAATAGTACCACTGGGCGGGGCTAAGTCGGGGATCAATATGGCGGAAAGTTCAGGGTTGAATTAAGTTGCCAGTTTTTCTGTTTGCGAATTTCACCCAAAAAATATGACGTGTTGGATCTTTAGGAAACCTGTTCAAATAAGGTCAATTGAATATCAAATAAACAATTTTCCTTCAGGCGATAATATTCACATATAAAAAGATATCAGATTACCAAGACAGACTTGCAAAAATTTCGAATGCGGATCTGTTCAGTACTGATCCCTACCTGTGATATGTTTTTCCTCTAATTTTCTTCTCATCTGTCTCTTCTCTGCTTGAAGAAAGCCTTACAGCACACGATACCATTTTATTGTATATTATTAAGCAGAAAAAAATCATAATTTAACTAGAAAAGAGCTCGAGAATCAGAAGTTCTCCAAAGAATTCAACGATTGTCAAATTTGACGTTAGGTGGTAGTAATATGGCGGATCTGATACCACGTTCATTTCAATGATGGCAACTCTATACTATCGTATCTCTATGGTCCCAACTTACATTTCCATTCGCATCCCCAGACAAACTACATACTAAAATAATTGAAACGAGGGATGAATCGTCCTTTAGGTCTTCCGTTATTTTTTTGTCGATCAGCCCGAATCGCTTGATTAAACTTAATTCGTGCAAAACGCGGTTACGCGAAAATCGAAATTGAGAATCCTTGGGGGATTCGCAGCAATGAAATTTGGGGCTGTTATCATGCGGAAAACACAGGAGGTCAGTTTGAACCGATTGAATTCTTCGAATTTTGCTACCACAATTTCAATCGTCATTTTGAAACCAAACTTTAAAACGATAGTGGTCCACCGAACTTTCATATTCGCATCTTCAGACGAACTACATGGAAAAAGTTATTTAATCAACTGGGTTATTAAAAACGGCGACTAATGGTCAATATATTTTAAAGCGTGAGCGGAGCGAACGCGTGAACAGTTCGAGACCATTAGTCGATCGATTAATAACCGAGTTGATTACAAAATTTTTCCGACGATCTCAATATGAATTATGTATAAATTCTTGATTGAAATACATTCTCATTTTGCACAAGACATACATTGGACACAATGGAATTTCTATGTTCCAGTTGATTTTTGACATTTCTCGTAGTCTTTCTGAGTACTTCGCGTATGGTTGCCATGAGGATTGCACATTAAAATAGCAAGAATTATGCATTAAAAAGGGGTATTAATGTTCAGTTTCGTACACGTTAAACCCATCGTTTATTCTCAGATCGACAGAAAAATAATTTTTCCGCTGACCTCGAAATGGTGATTTCAATGTGTACGAAATTGAACATTAATGACCCATTTTAATGCTCAATTTATGCTATTTTAACGTGCAATTCTCATGTCAACCGTACACAAAGTATTCAGAAGCACTTCGAGAAATATCAAAACTAAACTGGAACATAGAAATTCCATTATGTCAAATGTATGTTTTGTGCGAAATGAGAATGTATTTCAATCAAGAATTCAAACACAATTCATATTGAGATCGTCGGAAAAATCTTGTAATCAACTCGATTATTAATCGAGCGACAATCAACGTTACAAGAACTCGACCGTTAGTCGCTGTCTTCAATAACCTAGTTGATTGAATAACTATACCAATAATCGCTGCCATTATTAACCTAGTTGATTAAATAACTGAAAACGTGTCCTTTAGGTTACCCGTTATTTTTTTGTCGATCAGTCCGAATCGCTCGATTAAACTTAATTCCGAAAACCGAAATTGAGAACGTCGAATCCTTGGGGGGATTCGCAGCAATGAAATTTAGGGCTGTAATCATGCGGAAAACACAGGAGGTCATTTTGGACCGATTGAATTCAACTGTTGAGGACCAGCGATGTAGATTTTTCACAGATGCGGGTGGAAAAATCCTGCGTCCATCCGGAACGTATTTATTCCGCCCTCCGAACACGAGTTCAGTGACCGTGACGATCGAAAAGTGACCGTTTTGCGATAGGAAAGTTTTTTTGTATTTTAATTCCGGTCCAATTTAGTTCGACTTCTACGGGTGGCCGCCTGACGGTTCAATAACTATTCCGGGTCGCGTTTCGGTCAATTTGGTCGAACATTTTCATAATGGAGGAAAACAGAGGAAGTAGGACTGGTGTTTATTGTTCAGTTGGGGGTTTGAGTGAACAACTGAACAACTACTTCTTATCTGCGAACCTCCCTAGTGATGTAATGATCAATAAAGTAAGCACTGAGAAAAACTTCAAGACATGGCTAAGTAGAAGAGAGGAATGGGAACGGCAATACACCGACTATAACCTCAATGAAAATACCGTAAAATGGTATACAGATGGTTCAAAAACCTCAGCATTCGCTGGGATATAGGGCCAAGTACCAAGTGTGCACTGTCGCTAGGCTCCTGTATGAGCGTCTATCAGGAGGAAATCTTAGCAATTGAAAGTCTAGATATTAATCTAGAAAGAAACTAACAGAAGTGAGACATAGCGATACACTCAGATAGTCAAGCTGCTATTTAGGCACCGAGCTTCTACATCATCGACTCAGAGATGATCTGGGAGCGCCGCAACAAACTCAATGAGGTAGGCAAGGAAAACAAGGTCTTTTTAATCTTGGTTCACGGCCATTCGGAAATCAAAGGGAACGAAGAGGCCGATACACTTGCCAAAAAGACGCACGAATGTCACTCATTGGCCCATAACCTTTCTGTGGTATATGTAAATGTACCTATAAGAAGGAGTTTCTGGAGAAGGAGAAAGCCGAGAGGGAAAAACTCTGGCGGAATCTGCCAGGGATGGGTCATTCCACTAAGTTCCTTCGGAACTTTGAAACAGCAAAATACAAAAGATATGTGGATCTTGGTAAGAAACAATTACACCTCCTCACTGTTTCTTACAGGACACTGTCGCCTCAGGAGGCACCTGTTGAGGATGGGATTGTCGGACACTGACGAGTGTAGGTTCTGTGAAGAGGAGGAAGAAATCCTCTATCACCTAGTCATGGAATTCTTTCCCATTGCGAGCCTAAGGAGAGAATGCCTTCTGCGAGAAACTTGTAAGAGTGAGGAACTAGCCTCGTTGAAAGCTACAAAGATATTGGATTTTATCAGATCTCTGGAACTGAAAGGCGAGCTGTGAGGGTATGGTCCGAACAGCTCTGTAAGGGGGCACAATAGTTGTGGTCGAAGTGAACTGTAACCTCTTTTTAAAACTAAACTAAAACTTAACTAGGGGTTTGAGTCTAAGGGATAAATTTCATTCGGATATATTCAAGTGGTTTAAAAGAATGAATGAAATTTATCATTGAAATAGATTCCTCGCTCAATACTTGGTGACACATCTTCAAAAGACAAAGAAGGGTGTCTTATTTAAGTGTGTTCACCCTCAATAACTCAACAGCGTATCAGAACTTGTGAAAACACCCAGATAGGTCAATTTTAATGACTGGGGGACATGATCCTGGATACAAAGCTTGTTTCTAATAAAAATCCCTTGTATAGGTTTGCAACCCCATCAGGAATTTGAATAGGCAAAGTGGGTAGGTAATCTTGTATCAAAAATGTATGCATGGTATCACCATAGAATATGAAAGAAAAGTTATTCTTTGAAATATCTAGCCAGCTAGAAGATGCAATCCTACTATAGTCCGTTCACGAAAGGTTGAGCCGTCGGTTGGCCATGATGATTTGACATATTCCACTGTGTATATTAAAATTTTAGGTTATGATGTTTATTTTCTTGTCAGATTTATACGCAATGTTGTCAATATTGCATAGAGTTGTCTGATAACTCGCAAGCTCGTCGGACGAGGCCGGGTACATTCGGCAACGTTGACTTCATTTTACGTTATAGCAGCAAATACTGCCAACTTCATATAAATAAACAAACGCCTACTATGTGCTCAACCTTTCGTGAACGGAGTATACATATAATGGCGTAGCAGATATTCTGAATGATAAACTATTTCCGTTATAACAGTCTCAATCATACCGAGGATACAATTTTCTTCATAAGTGGAATAATAATTGCACCAAAAGAATGGAGACTGGTAGCTTCGAATACTGCAACATTTGATGTATTAAACTTCAGTCTGACCGCAGGTATGTTATCCGAAAAGTAATTGGAAGAAGTAGTTTAGAGTGCAGTTCCAATTAATATTTTCTGTGGCATCTGACATTTTCAGCCTTCAATTTGTACGCTTTAGAACTAGAGCAAATATTCCAGGAATTCAGTTTTTTCAGATGAAACGTTTCATTCTTGTCCTACAGATGTTGTAGTATTGATTCCTCTGGTTCAGCTTCTACGTTCCAGAATTTTTAATGAAATGGTATGAGGACATACCAGTAGCATTGATGCACTCACTCTTTTTCAGGTACGCGTTTATTTCTAAAAAAACAGAGTGACACAGCTTTCCCAAATTTCCAGAAGTTTCTTAAATTTTAGTTGAGACTGAAGAAACTGTCAACGATGATCTCATCTTTTTGTAGGATAAGCCAACTAATTGAATCTTACTGGGTGGTTGTCTAGTCGTGTGGTTGGAATATCTCGGTTATAGTTACAGTTTAAAAAGGGGTCAGTTCACTGCGACCTCAACGTCTATTGTGCCCTCTTACAGAGCTGTTCTGACCACACCCTTTACAGCACGCCTTCATGTTCTAGAGATCTGATGAAATCTAATATCTGTGACGGCTTCAACGAGGCTAGTTCCTCACTCTTACAAGTTTCTCGCCCAAGGCATTCCTTCCTTAGGCTCGCAATGGCAAAGCATTCCGTGACTAGGTGAATTAGGGTTTCTTCCTTCTCCCCACAGAACCTACACTCGTCAGTGTCCGATAATCCCATCTTCAACAGGTGCTTTCTGAGGCGACAGTGTCCTGTAAGAAAGCCAGTGAGGAGGTGTAATTGTTTCTTACCAAGATCCAGATATCTTTTGGATCTTGCTGTTTCAAAGTTCCAAAGGAACTTAATGGAATGAGGGAGATCTGGGAGATTCCGCCAGAGTTTTTCCCTCTCGGCTTTCTCCTTCTCCAGAAACTCTTTCTTATAGGTACATTTACATATACCACAGAAGGGTTCTGGGCCAATGAGTGACATTCGTGCGCCCTCTTCGGCAAGTGTATTCCGTTGATTTCCGAATGGCCGCAAACCCAGATATTATTTTTCTTGTTTTCCTCATTGAGTTTTTTCTGGCACTCCCAGATCATCTGTGAGTCGATGACGTAGGAGCTCAGTGCTTTAATAGCAGCTTGACTATCTGAGTGTATGGCTATATCGCACTTCTGATAGTTCTTTCTAGATTTATATCTAGACATCATTCAATAGCTAAGATTTCCGCTTGAAAGACGCTCATACAGGAGCCTAGCGACAGTGCTAACTTGTTACTTGGCCCGTATATCCCAGCGCCAGCTCCTGTAGAGGTTTTGAAATCATCTGTATACCATTTTACGGTATTTTCTTTGAGGTTATAGTAGGTTTTGTTGTATGTCCGTTTTTCATCGAAACATTACAAAAGAGTTTTGCAATGGCACTACACTCGTTTTCATCGACTTGTATTCGATCCATTATAATGAAAATTACATTGAACAAACACTTTGAATAATGAACCCTCAATTCCACCAGCTTCTCCTTTCATAAAAGCGAGTGGCCCCAATCAATCATTTCCTCATAAATTTCCAAATCTAATCAGAAATTCAAGAAGCAATGCCCTGTATTCGAAAAAAAAACTTGAATAGATGAATTATAACATACGTTCCCCGTTTCAAGTTGGGAAATTTTCTATAGGTCCCATGTCTTGAAGAACACAATGGTTGCCAAGTTAATTTACTGTGCAAACTATTTGCTTAGCTTATTCTGAGACGGTTCGGGGTTTTCGATGAAATATCGATATATTGAAAATGGAAACTCGGAAAAGCAATTATCCGAAATATAATAGATTGAGGGGCTATAACAGCAATACAGCATGATGAAATATTTGAAGAGGAATGAGAATTCACAATAATATCGGTGGGGTGGAAGAACCAATGATGTTTTTGCCGAATACTATGTCAACTTGTTTATTCATTGTGATAGATCGATTACAGGGATGTTGTTGTGTTTACTTTTATGGTGGAAATGCTTAGGAAAATGTTTTTCGAGCCTTGTAACTGAAGCTTATGAAGTATTCCCAGATGTCGTTCAATTCCTTCTGGTGTTAGATGATTTTTACCATTTCTTCTTGTATATTAGGGAACAAGTTTTGTCCCCTTTTTCATATTAGATTATTATGTAAACTATTGATGATAAGGATTTAAAATTTTGTGGATTGCTTTTGGCCATGTAAAGTACATTTTTAAAATAATTTCGCTCCATATTTGAGATTTAAATCAGAAATTTAGCAAGTCATTAGATATTGATCTGACCTATGTCACTGCTTTTGAATTATAGTTGTCAGTTATACAGGATGGACCAAAAAATCATCATTTGCCAAGTTACAAAATAGTAAAAAGTCACTTTTTCCAAATAAGTAATTAAAGGGTGTGTACTGATTCCAAAAATTGAAAAATATTCTAGGCGTCTAATTTGAAAAAACAGACTTTTTTACGATTTTGTAACTTGGCAAATGATGATTTTTTTGGTCCATCCTGTATAACTGACAACTATGATTCAAAAGCATGGACATAGATCAGATCAATATCTAATGACTTGCCAAATTTCTGACTTAAATCTCAAATATTGAGCGAACTGGAGTCATTTTCGTAATACGCCAATTTGATCTAAAATTTTAAAAAATAATAAATAACTCAAAAATCGTTAAGGATAGGTATGAAAAGGTAGATTTAATATTTTATGGAGTATCATAAAAAAAATAGGAATACCTGATGTCCAATTTAAAATAACAAATTTGTTGCCAAATTGTCGTACATCCGGCAACACTGGAAATGTGAAATTATTTTTGAAATGTACCTCACATGGCCAAATATCGATCCACAAAATTGGAAATCTTTACCATCAATAGTTTCAATAATAATCGAATCACTCTCCTTGGGACACCCGATATAGGTCTTCCCAGTTTCAATTCTTGATCAATTGCTTTCAAATAAAACAAAATATTTTTATAGAGTGAATAACTGAATAGACATAGTACCTATACGCAGGTAATTCTGCAGTGAAATTATTTTGAATGATGGAACTCATAGTGCTCTATCTACCGTAGCTTATTGTGTACTTTTGTTTGGTTTTGTTTATGTCAGTTCGATGATTTCCTCGAATAACTCGATATTTCCAATCCAACAAATCCTTTATGGTGCGGATAGAACGAGGTGAAAAGAACTACCGCTATAGGAAAGCGCATATCACACCTGAATAAACAGCTATTAATTTGCCTTTGGCATTGGAATGGTTGCCGCTAGTGTATATTGGCAAGGATTGATGAAGAGAAATTTCCGTTTATGTTCAAAAAGATAACACTACGGAAACTTTGTTAGAGTAGATTGTTATCCAATTGGAGTTCATTTTGTTCATTATTTAGAAGTACGGAATCCTTAATTTTTGTGAAAAACTGTCAGAATTCCAACCGCGTTTTTATAGCAGAAATTTTCTTCCCTAAATCTCATGCTCATAATAAGCCTCATGCAAAATTTTGTAGCCATAGTGTCAACAAAATCATAGAAACTTCAATTGGAATATTGAAAAGAAGAAACTTCATATTTCCATAACAAGATATCCCATTCGAGTGTAAGTTATTTTGTGAGTGAATATTGATATACGTTCACGAAAAATTTCTAAAAGATTGCATCATCTAGATAATTAAATTGGAATATTGCAAAGAAGAATTCCTATATTTCCATAACAGGATATCTGATTCAAGTGAAATTCATTTTGTTAATGAAAACTACTATATTGAATATTTATTCTAAATTTCAAGAGGGTCGCATCATTTTATTAAAATTTTATACATATTCCATTTTCTGAATAATTTCCAGAATATAATTCCGTTCGTGCTGAGATTTTCCATTCATATACATAGTATTAATCTCAAGTCCTTCACAAATTTTTAGGTAATAGTATTATTGCTCCACCAATGAACGATCACTCAAAAGCACCAGCTCAGGGCTTCTTTTAAATGTTTAATTCTGTATTGAACTCTATGCTCTGGACTAGCGACAAGCTTAACAACCTAATAAACTTGATTTTTTTTTACTTTAATGGTATAATTTCGGAACGAAACTACGAAGAAAACGCAAGACTCAAGATTGTTCACGATTTTTCCTATTAAAACGAAATCGCCGGTACCTGGCCAGGTGAGATAAAATAATAATTCATTATCTCGATATAAATCAGCTGGCAGGCATCATGGTGAACCGGAAACGGGCCCGAACATCCACCGTATTCTCGGGAGATCATATAATAACTTACGCTTTAGAGCGGGAATAAGCTTCATAATTCAAAATTTTAATTTCGGTGAAATGAACGTTTACTTCCTGGATTAATTAAAGCGAACATTGATTTACGTCGGAACGGACAATGAAAAAACTCAACAGAGGCCGATTAAGACCTACCTTTTCTTTTTGAGATCGGAAAACTTCTTGAGTGCGAAAAAAGACTTGAAAGATCTCGTTGAATGAGATTGTTTTTTGTTAAGGGGGAGTTGAGGTTCAAACATTTAATTGCTGGGGTTACGATATCTTTTCCAACTTTATATTGGACGGATTGAGATTTCTCGAGTCGAAAAAAAATTGTTGTTTTATTTTGTGAGTTTAAAATGATGTGACATGAGCGGAGCGAATTGAAAGAATACTGTTTCAATAATATAGGGTGTTCAAAATTGCGCGTTCTTCTTAAGGATGAATAAAACACGTAATTTGCAGTCATTTTCAAAAATATTGAATTGGTAATTGAAGTATTAGTCATGATATTCATATACAAAAAATAATATCTGTCAAATGTCCTCCTTTTGCAGTTCTACAGACCTTCACTCATTTGATGAAATTTTCAATGACATAATTGAGGCTCTATCTTACAAATGACACGAATAATTTCATCCTTCAGTTCAGAAATCAGATTGGGGATTATTTTTACAGACATGACTTTTCACACAACCCCAAAGAAAAGTAGTCCATTAAAAGCTTTAGTTCCAGTGTTATTTCAATCTAACATGCCTCCAGAACCAAATCCTTGTGTGAAATACGCCATGTTGTGGTCCAGCTTATTGTGAACGTCATCTTATGGACATTTCAGGGTCGTCAGCAATACTTTCACGAACCAAATCAATATTTTCTTGTGAAAGACCGCTACGACTGTATTTTTCAATTTTTTGATCTTGCACTGAGCTGGTCTCTTGAAATTCTTCAATAATTCGACCAAAAGTGCTCTCATATGGACGATTCTGTCCAAAATGTCTAAAAACAATTTTCACAGAAAGTTCATTTTCATATTATAATTCAACTTTTCTTAAAGGTCAAATTACCCAGAGGAATTCAGTGCGCCATTTATATTTTATTTATCCTTAAAAATACTGCACAATTTGAAACAACCTTCACTTTATTGAAAACTAACTTCTTCATCATCGTGAAAAGAGTTGATAAAGAATATTCATCTTCTTCAATTACCAGAATTCACTATTCATTTTATTTTTAAAACTTCGTAATTTTCCACTATACCGACGGTTTGAAAACTCCTAGTCGAGCACCAGATTGAATATAACTTGAATGCAATTTCAACTTTCCTTTCCTGCGTAATCTCTGGTAATTCCGTCGTCCAGAAATTGTTCTTAATTTGCGTTTTATGAATGTACAGGGTGTCCAGAAAGGGTATCGGGTATTTGTTTTCGTGTCATATTCAGAACGGGACGTCTAAAAGGAGCGAGAAGGGGTTCGTGGCGTCCGCCATTTTGTGGAGTTTTAGTCACGATGGAACAATACTCGGAACGCATCCCGCATTTTGCGTATGAGCGTATTATCGTAATGGTGGTTCAATAGTGACTGCTCAACGTCTCTATCGTGCGGAATATCTACACGCCACGCGACAAATGACGATAGCATTAAGAAATGGATCAGGATTTTCGAGAATACAGGTGCGACAATTAAACTTCAAAACTCTGGTCGTCCTCGTTTACTTCGCGATGAAGAAACAATTGAAGAAGTTGAGGCGTCGGTTCGTCAAAATCCGTCTTTATCCATCCGAAAGCGAAGCCAAGCGTTAAACATCTAAAAATCGTCTTTACTTTCGATTGTAGAGAAAGACTTAGATCTAAAAACCTATTAAATTCAATTGATTCAAGAATTGAAGGATGCGGACTATGCTAATCGACTGATTTTCCGAACGAGATGCTGCAGCGATTCAACAAGTCATTTCGCGAAGGGGTAACATCAACTGGCCTCCCAGAAGCCCCGACCTTAGGCCGTTTGACTATTTTGCATAGGGATACCTTAAAAGTAAGTTTTATCAAAATAATCCGACGAATCGAAACCAGATGAAGCAAAAAATCAGGTCAGAAATGGCAGCAATATCAATATAGCTATGTGTCAACGTGTTATCGCCAATCTTCGTTCCCGTTTAGAAAAGTGCCAGCAACGCAACGGTCATCATTTGGATAACATTATCTTTTCCAAATAATTCTCCAATTCATATGTTAATAATAAACAATAAATTTCTTCATTGTTCACAAATATTTTTTGTTTTATTGAACTTACAAATACCCGATACCCTTTCTGGACACCCTGTATATGAGTTATTTTGGGCGAAAGCTGGGTGGAACTTCCGTTTAAACTTACTTACGTACTTTTTTAACATAATAAATTACTCTATTGATTATTGAATGAAAAATGGGATAATAGAGCATTCTCGAATCTTTCGAGTTGAAGTAAACTAGGTACTTATCCACCACTATTTTATAATCTACCCATTATACATCTGTTTGCTCGCCATAGTCATACTCATTTATCACTAGTGAATAATTATCATAATTCACTGCTGTCAGATGCTCCATGAATTCAGCTATAATATTGTATTGCCAAAACTGATATTTCTACAGTCATTTTGAGTTCTCTAATTAACAAACATGGACAGGGGAAGGAATACATATTCAATCGGGGGCCAAATCTACTTTATATACAAGGTCTTTCACGAGGAACCTCACCCATATTTATACGGGAAACTACTGAACGTATTTTCATGAAATTCAGCACTTATAAGTATTTCACGATGCTGATGAAATCTAAAATATTTTCAAGGCATGAGCACCTCCGGAAATGATGTCAACTTCCGTTTTTCAAATTAGAACACCATTTTTTTATTGCAGAAATAGATTCCTTAGAAAATTTCAAGTTATTTTAATGTAACATTTTTCAGTTTTGGTTGGAAAATTCTCTCTGAGCGGGAAAATACGAAAAAAAAATCGAAAATAGAGCTCCGCTGAAACAAGAATAACTTCGAGGTTTTTGGATGGAAAATTTTCATTTTTGGAATTTTTCAAGATGTAAGATTGATGTATCCACTTTAAAAATCGAAATCGCGATTCATGATACAGGGGGTGAAAAAATCGCTTTCAAAGTTAGGGATGACAAAATCGTGAAAAATCAATTTTTTCAATTTAGAACCCCATTTTTTTATGGCAGATATTGAATCTACGTTAAAAAATAATGTGAGTGTATGGATCACACCCTTGCCCTACAGTGTATATTTTCTGAGTTATTCACAAAAAACTGTTTTTCGTCTTGAATTTTCAGCTATTTCTTTTCCCTTCACGCCAAAAAGATGAAATTTTCAGGAACTGTTACTTAAACCATGTTTTAGATTTTACTACCCTAATATGCAAGAGAAAAAAGTTACAGGTTGTTCCTAAATAGATGGCGAATTTTGATTCGAATTTGTATCGGAAACCTCTTTATTTCAACTAATCGGCCATCGGTTTTCTCTCCAGTGATAAATAATTCCTTATGAACCATATGCAAAAACTTACCATGTTTTACATTCTCTTTTTTAATGATAGATATCATTAATTACATCTGCCAAATTAATGATATCTATCATTAAAAAAAAATGTAAAACATGGTAAGTTTTTGCATATGGTTCATAAGGAATTATTTATTTATCACTGGAGAGGAAACCGATGGCCGATTAGTTGAAATAAAGGGGTTTCCGATACAAATTCGAATCAAAATTCGCCATTTATTTAGGAACAACCTGTAACTTTTTTCTCTTGCATATTAGGTAGTAACATCTAAAACATGGGTTAAGTAACAGTTCCTGAAAATTTCATCTTTTTGGCGTGAAGGGAAAAGAAATAGCTGAAAATTCAAGACGAAAATCAGTTTTTTGTGAATATCTCAGAAAATATCCACTTCAGGGCAAGGATGTGATGCATACACTCACATCATTTTTTAACGTAGATTCAATATCTGCCATAAAAAAATGGGGTTCTAATTTGAAAAAAATTGATTTTTCACGATTTTGTCATCCCTAACTTTGAAAGCGATTTTTTCACCCCCTGTATCATGAATCGCGATTTCGATTTTTAAAGTGGATACATCAATCTTACATCTTGAAAAATTCCAAAAATGAAAATTTTCCATTCAAAAACCTCGAAGTTATTCTTGTTTCAGCGGAGCTCTATTTTCGATTTTTTTTTCGTATTTTCCCGCTCAGAGAGAATTTTCCAACCAAAACTGAAAAATGTTACATCAAAATAACTTGAAATTTTCTAAGGAATCTATTTCTGCAATAAAAAATGGTGTTCTAATTTGAAAAACGGAAGTTGACGTCATTTCCGGAAAAACCGGAGGTGCTCATGCCTTGAAAATATTTTAGATTTCATCAGCATCGTGAAATACTTATAAGTGCTGAATTTCATGAAAATACGTTCAGTAGTTTCCCGTATAAATATGGGTGAGGTTCCTCGTGAAAGACCCTGTATAATCAACTTTCATTACAAAATATACAATGACAAGTTTATCAAAAATTACTACTCATGTATGTGTCAACTTGACTTTCTCCACACTAGTAATAGAACGGACAAATTACGGCGCCAAATGTTAAAACAAGAAAAATATTCAGTAGTCGTAGATAAAGTATAGTATTCTACTAGCGTATAATTTACAATTGTACTACTTTATGATATGAAATTCTGGACCTGGGGATAAAAAGTCTTTTTGAAACGACATTTTCCAGATGAATTCTACAAGTATGACCCCACGTCAATGTTTTTCCTGAATTATTGAAAAACAAATTTGCTTAGCTGCTTTTTCGAATGATGTGATAAAAGTTTTGCTGTGTAGTGACATTCATGTTCAATTCCTTTTCAAAAGCTTGTTGGACCACTCTTCGAAAACAAGTCAGGTCAAGTTTTATATAATTATGTTCGAAACCTACTTTATAAATGTATCTCTGGTTATTATTGATGTTTCTACCACATTAATTCCGTAATGCCACACCAGCATCGTACAAACTGATGGTGATTAATGGGACACTTCATGAAGATTGCCGAAATGATTGATTTCTAAACCGATCGAAAGAAGGGATTTTTCCCCATGTTGATGTGGAAAATATTTGTTATCAGTGGTGCTGTTGCTTCAGCGCTATCTGGTTGTCACATGATTAATGGTTCAAGAATACGAGATGAAATTAGTATCGCTTTATGGATATATGCCTCAGGCAGGCAGTCTACTCTCCAAAATTCAAAAAAAGCCTTGAGCAGGAGCTTATGAGCGCTATTACTTCGAAATTTTATACGAGACTTGCGATTGATACCAACTATATTAATGCTGAATCTTAGCATAATCGGAATTTTATTCTGAAAATTATTCAGAAAATGTAACAATGTAACAAATATAAAAAAAAATAAATTCTATGGTTCTGATGATGCGATCCTCTTGAAATTCTACACAAACATTCAGTATCTTAGTTTTCATTCTCAAAATAAATTTCACAGGAATCGGATATTCTGTTATGGAAATATAAAGATTCTTCTTTCAATATTTCAATTGAATTTTCTATGGTTCTGTTAACACTATGGCCACAAAATTTTGCATGAAGATCTAGTGTATCAATTTCATTCACAGTATATCAGTCTTGATTCACAAAATAAATTTCACTCAAATCGGATATCCTGTTATGGAAATATAAAGATTATTCTATTCAATATTCCAATTGAATTTTCTATGGTTCTGTTGACACTATGGCCACGAAATTTTGGATGAACATTCAGTATATCGATCTCCATTCACAAAATGAATTTAACTCGAATGGGATATCTTTTTATTGAAATATGAAGTTTTTTTTTCAATATTACAACATGTGGCAGTATGGCCACAAAATTTTGCATAAGGCATACTATGAGCATTTTGCATTTGGCCGTAACATTTCATTTCGATTGGTTCCGTTTTGTCTGAGATATTGAGGAACAAAAATTTTGAATGATCATATTTTATGGACACCCTGTATGATTTGTCTGGTTAACGAAACCTACCGAGGCATTTGGGACACGAACTCATCCTGAAAATTTCAAGTCTCTAGGCCAATCCTTTGAAAAGTTATTGTGCTAATGGTCGGACGGCCCCACAGATAGAATTGAATTTGACCACTAATTCGTCATCAGGTCTAATCCTATCGTTTGAAACCATTTGCGTCTCAAATATTTTTAGGGAAATATAATATAGACCTTCTTCTTTTCAATATTCCAATTTAATTTTCTATGGTTCAGATAATGTGATTCTCTTGAAATTTTGCATGAACATTCAATATACCAGTTTTCATTAATTTAAAATTTCTTTCTCGAAATGCATATCTTGTTACTGAAATATGAAGTCTCTTATTTCCAAAATTTGAATTGAATTTTCTATGGTTCTGTTTACACTATGGCCACAAAATTTTGTACAAGGTTTTTTATGAGCATCTTGCATGTAGCCGCAAAATTTCATTATGATTGGTTTCGTTTTGTCTGAGAGAAACAAACATTTTGAATGGCCATGTTTCATGGAGCACCCTGTACGATTTGGCTGGTTGAATTCATCTTGAATATATGAGTACACATTTTATTCCTGCCTTGATTGATACAATTTCAATTTCACAAATATTCATTACTTCAATAGGTGCGTAGGGTGACTTCACCATAACATATTCATCAGCTGTTGGAATCAAAAATTGAAGAACTAAATAAATCTTAGTAGAAATAAAGATGGTGCTACAATAATTTTCACTTTCTTATTCAAGGCCTAATTATTCTGCACGATTGCATATATTGTGAAAACGAAAATTCAAACTTGAAATAATAAATAGGAATCTTATACTGTCCATTCATAATTTGTACTTCCATACTAATATTATAAATGCGAAAGTAACTCTGTCTGTCTGTCTGTTACTCTTTCACGCCTAAACGGCTGAACGGATTTTGATGAAATTTGGTATGGTGATAGATGATAACCTAGAAATGGTCATAGGCTATAAATAATCACGCCATCGTTCTTAGGCGGTAGGCAGTAGGCAGATAACTAAATTGAGTTAGTGATTTTTAGGCGTTTTTGTTCGGACTTTTGCTCTTTCACGTCTAAACGGCTGAACAGATTTTGATGAAATTTAGTAAGGTAATAGATGTTTACCTAAAAACGGATATAAGATCGAAATGATCACGTCATCGTACTTAGGGGGTAGGAAGTAGGCAGAAAACTGAATTGAGTTAGTGATTTTTTTTATGGTTTTTCTTGGGAGTTTTGCTCTATCATGCCTAAACGGCTGAACGGATTTTGATGAAATTTAGTTAGGTGATAGATAGTAACCTAGAAAAGGATATGGGTTATTAATATTCATGCTATCGTACTTAAGGCGTAGGCAGTAGGCAGAAAACTAATTAAGTTAGTGATTTTTAATCGTTTGTTTTAAAAGTTTACCTCATTCACGCCTTAACGTCTGAACGGATTTTTATAAGACTTGGTTAATATAAAGATAGGATCCTAGGCACGGACACAGGCTACTTTTTACGGCGGGAAAATACCTCATTCCCGCGGAAATCTAGCGTGATCGTGTCAAGAAACGCATGACGCCATAGCTACTGAAATGATTTTGATGTTTTTTTTAACTGAGTGTTACTAAGACTTCAAGTTAGTATTTGATCACTTTTCTAACTTAGAGGGTCGGTAGGCTCCATAATTTAGGGTATTTATGATAAAATTTTGATGCAACTGTCTTTATTTAACAGTTTTACTTGGATCGAATTACCGTGCGAAGCCGGGGCGGGTCGCTAGTATTTCTTAAAAATCTCAAACTTTATTTGAAGATTTCCTCTTTTCGGACATTAATGTCTTTCACGTTTTAGGTGAATAACATTTATCTATCTGTTCAAAATGAAGAAATCGGATAAAATATCAACAAACATAATTATGCGATAAGATGAAATAAAAAAACCTTCAGTCACTGGTATATAATTTTCGCATGATTCTCATCCTTTTTTACGAACGGATACCGATCACAGGATGGCTCATATTGAATTACTTTGGATAGACGAAGATCAATGACTAATTAATTTCGTTAACATCACGTTGTTTTCATTGTAAACAGCTCCTGAAAATCTCTCTGTGAGTAGATAATTCCATTGAAAATCCCCTTTAGAAGCTTCACTTTTTAATGAAACAATTCTTCTATTGATTAGATTAATTACGAAAGTTTCATCGTGCTGAAAACTGTAGTCAGACTATGGAAAGTTATAAGCTGATCAATTAGAGCTTCTCAACCTTATTCTTCCGAATGGTTGAAGACATCGGATTTTGATGAACTTTAAGTTTCTGGTTGTTTGAGCTGTCGAAAATTATTCCCAACTTTGGCTTTTATAATTAAGATAGAACCACGATAGAAGGAGATGAATGAATTTTTGTTTAACTCGTCAGTTACATTTATACAGGTTGTTAGTGAATAAGTGCAGAAAACTTAATGATGATATAGCTCGTCCAAAAATATGAACAACTTATCCTTTAATTCTTTCAAAATCGAATTGCAAATCTCTCAAGAAACTTTTATCGTACAAAACTGGTTATGCGTGAAAAAAACATGTGTACCTTCACTTTTTAAAAGCCAATAAAACTAGAGAAGTGATTTATAATCTAACTTCACTGAAGTTCTCTCTAGTAACTACTTCATAAAAATTATACTGTAACAAATTACGAGATGCAGAACCTTTTATTCCCAAGACGAATTAAATCATCAAGAAGAATAATCTCCTTGAATACTTCAACTATGGGGGTAATTTCGATATCCAGCCAGTATTATTATCCTGCAATTTTTTCTTCCTAGACACTGCGAAGAAGTTTGAGAAACTTCTTTCGAAAGTTTCGAACTCGTGGTTTTGGTCCATATTTCATTTTTATCCAGCAGAGACTATAGATCAAAAGTTGGTAATTTCCCAATAAATTTTTAACGAGACTGTAAAACTGGGGAAATTTTTTTTTCCATTGATTTATCATAATGAGTCCATCAACTTTCTACGTTCGATTGGTAGGCGGCCAACTTTCAGTCGATTTGATTTAGACTTTCCAAACTATTCCCACTCCCACGATATGTCTTCATCAAACTTGATTATACATTATACATACAAATGGACATCTCGTTGCAGAATTTCAAAGACCTTAATTAAAGCGTAAGTGCTGATTCACAATGGACGTAACCATAACGAACACGTAAACGTACTTTGTCCGTAAACGTAAATGTGTTCAGAATGGACTTTGGGCCTTAAGTGCTGATTCACAATGGACGTAACCATAATGAACACGTAAACGTACTTTGTCCGTAAACGTAATGGTGTTCAGAATGGACTTTGGGCGCAGTAGCAAATTATAGACTAAAAAGATTTCATAGCTTAAACAAATTGTTACTTTGCGTTTCAAATTATACTCACCCAACTGAAATACAATATAAATGCCCAAACTTGTCGCTGGCCCCAAACTATTATTATTATTGTCTTGTCTTTTTACGTCATTTTGACGTATTGGGCTCACAACTCACAGAATGTGAACAAATTTCTAAAATTAACGTTAGAATTACGGACTACCATAAGCTCAACGTAAACGTAAAAATTACAGAGCCTATTGTGAACAGTTCCATATGATTTGCATTGGTTCAACTTTGCGTTTTTCGTTTACGTTGCGGGAGTTTTATGGTTACGTCCATTGTGAATCCAGCATTATACCTTTATAATAAGTGTTCTATGAATTTTTTGACAATTTATTATTGTGAAGTGTTGTCATTAATTAAAAATGTATGAAGTATTAAGTCTGTTTTTATTGAGACGATGTTTGAAAAAAAAAGGAATTGAAGAGCAAAATTCTAAAAGAAGAAAAAAACGACGTTGGTGAGTTAGACCTACAAATCACAGAATGTGAACAAATTTCTATAATTAACGTTAGAATTACGGACGACCATAAGCTCAACGTAAACGTAAAAATTACAGAGCCTATTGTGAACAGTTCCATATGATTTGCATTGGTTCAACTTTGCGTTTTTCGTTTACGTTCCGGGAGTTTTATGGTTGCGTCCATTGTGAATCCAGCATTAGTGCAATAGCTCCAATAATCAGTTTTTATTTAGAATCAGTTGCCATAATGAAAAAAATTTAAGAAAAGCCCTGAGCAGGAGCTTTTGAGCGCTTGTTCATGGTGGGGCAATAGGACTATTACCTCAAATTATTATATGGGACTTTAGAATGATACCAAATATATAAATGCAGAATCTCAGCACAATAGGAAATAGGAATTATATTCTGAAAATTATTCAGTAAACAAAATTTATAAGAAATATAAATAAAAAAAATTAAGTTCTATGGTTCTTGAAATTTTGCATGAACATTCAGTATATCACTTTTCATTCACAAAATAAATTTCACTCGAATCGGATATCTCTTTATGGAAATATGAGGATTCTTCTTTTCAATATTCCAATAGAATTTTCTATGGTTCAGTTCACATTATGGCCACAAAATTTTGCATGAGAAATTAGTATCACTTTTCATTCCCAAAATAAATTTCACTCGAATCGGATATCTTTTTAAAGAAATATGAAGATTCTTCTTTACAATATTCCAATTCAATTTTCTATGGTTCTATTCACACTATGGCCACAAAATCTTGCGTGAGGCTTATTATGAGCATCTTGTATGTCGCTGCAACATTTCATTGTGATTGGTTACGTTTTGTTTGAAATATTGAGGAACAAAAATTTTGAATAGCCATATTTTATGGAACACCCTATACGATTTGGCTGGTTAACAAACTTAACCGAGCCATTTCATCAGCGAGTCGAACCCTAACGGTTGTGACCATTTTTCAAAATTCTAAAATAACAGATATTTGGGCAAAACGATATAGCACTCGTTTAGGTAGAACGAGCGCTCAAAAAAGTGTACGTGATTTCTAGGACACTTTTGTCCCTAATAGATTTGAATAAAATCTGTCTCAAACTCGGTCTCATATAAATTGGGCGAATTTTGAACTGCGCCCGGAAAAATTATCAATATAAAAACCTTCATTTCAAGTTGATATGTGGATAGTTTTCATTCTCATCCATCCATTTTTTCTACGAAGTGTGATGAAATCACAACATGAAAATATTAGCGGTTTAATCTAAAAACACAAAAAAGCTTTCACGTAGGTACTTTAACAACATCGTCAATTCTTTATAGAGGATAATGGAACGTAAGTGTGAATTAGTTTTTTTTATATGAACATACCGGACAACGATATTTTTTGTGGAAGAAGAGCATACTAGGAAATAAAATTAACTCATTCACTCATTCGTACACACAAAAAGAATCTTTTTATTTTATAAGTGTGGAATTTATTCGATTATTTGAAATATTGAGCACACACATAGGATAAATCTCATAAAAAATATTCACAAATGAAGTTTTACAAAGCAGTACACAAATATCATCAGAAACCACAATTTTTGTATGCATAATTTATTCTGCTTAGGAACAACAAACACGTAAAACTGAAAATATGGAACAATAGCCCATTTCTCCGTTTTCTGTGAACTTTAGAAAATCAAATCTCGTCAAGCATCAGTTTTCAGAGTAAGAAATAAACATAGAGATGCCCCTACGCGTAAATAAGTAGGTACTGCATTGTAATCAACCTAGCATTAGAGTGAGATTGAAAGCATTTCACTGCCGCACTGGGGTGAAGTAAACACTATAGGTTTGATTTTCATTTCTACAATTCCTGAATATAATACAACATTTTCGCAATTTTGCCTTAGCTATAATTACCGGAATAGCCCTAAGCCACAATTAATTGCCACCAAACCAGTGAAATAACTCAGTTTATAAACGTCAAATCTAAATGAAAATGTAAACACATCGCATTCAGAAACTAAACACTAACAGACGATGTTGCCAAACTGACAGACGCAAGCCGTTACTATCAGAATAGAGGAGCGGTAGACCAATTATCCCAAAACGAAATAAACATACGGCACGAGTTGGCAACGCCGGAATATTGTTCGCGTGCATAAACAGATTCTACTTGGCTGCATAACAAATGCGCGAAGGCACCTCTATGTCTACTATTTACTCTGAGCATCAGTTACAATTTGGAACTGTTCTCATTCTATTTTTAGCCATCAACGACATTCTTATTCCAAAAACTAAACGATTCCATTTTCCCACGCTCTTACACATCAAACTTTCCGTAATCGTTACTTCTGACCCTACGAAAACTTTCTTCCCGGATCTCACGAAAGCCCTAAAAAAAATTAGACGTCAATTTAACCGAGAAGACCGAAAGCGGAGTGGAAAGCCGGAATTTTTCCGAGGTGTTGCTGCCAAATTTGAAATTTTTACAACTCGCTAAGTACAGAAACGAGGGCGCTCGATTTATCCGTAAAAAGAATAATATTATTCAGATGAAAGAACTTTCGGTAGACGGAGGTTGTTATGGAATAGAGGCGAAAGAAAGGTGAGGGGCGCTTTAGTGGCATGATTTGAATAAGAAATGGAAATCTATACCATCTTTTCCTTTGAGCTCGATGTAGACAATGTTGAAGAATGATGGAAATTCGGTTTGGTAGTTTCGAACGTTTCGTAACAGAGAAAAAGCCCTTGTTATTCTGATGATGGGGTCTACATAGGGTGCACCTTAACTGATGCGAAGAAAACAACGGAGTGATTGATGGAGGTTTTCGAAAGAAAAAGTTTTTCTAGGACTCCTTTGAAATAAAGTGCTTCTTCTTTCGACTTTAATCACAATATGTAGGTGTTCCATCACTCGATATGTAAACTGCAATACCTGGAATCTTACGAATATTGACCGAATTTCATACCATTGTTGAATTGATTGTCATATTCATCGCATTTTTGGAAACGTCATAATGGTACTTTCGAGAGAAGTAATTCACCTGGAATTATTGAAAATGCTTATTAAAGGCAGAAATTCACTGCCTAAAAAGCAAAGGATATTATACTCATTTTTGATGCAACTTCATCTGTCTGTTACTCAGCTAGACATAAGTTTGAAGAAAACGGAATACCTTGGTAAAAACTAAGACTCTTGCTTTCAAGAACCTACCAATCAACGTTATCTTAGACATCAAGTACTTGATGGGTGCAATAATAAACAAGTTATAACCTGACAAGAAGAAAATAAGAACCGAAACAAAATTGCCTCAGTATTGTTCCATGAAGCAGAGATGTGGACACTTGCCACAGATTGAAGAAATGGAGATGGAGTACCTCAAAAACGCTGAACTTCTCGTTGCTTTTAAAGGATTATTTAGATTGCTCAAATCTAGCTCAAATCATAGACAATCTTAAAAATTAGATGAGCCACTCGTATATTCCGCGCCATCTGTCGGAGGAGGAGACTAATACACGAAAAAATTATTTTCAATTTGATAGTTAGATGTCGTTGCATTCATGAGAAAATAGTAAGTATGTAAAATCATTATTATCAAAAAACCTTTGAATTGTCAACTGACACAAGGAGTGGTATGACACTTTCTTTTTGAAATATAATAAATTTCGATATGCCTGCAAGAGTGAAGACGTGCTGTGTTATTGGATGTGAAAATCGAGATGCAAGAAGGTAATTATGAAATATATATATATATATGTATATTCTGTTACCTATAAGAATTAAGATACTCGTAGTTTTCAAAAAAGTTTTTCATGTATTGAATAAGTTTAGTAGGTAAATACTCATATTTTGTATTATTGAATTCATTATTGTTAGTTTTTGAAAATGTTTCCAATGCAATAATTAGTTTATTGATTAGATATTTATGAAATAATTCTGTATTTTCAATTGGTGATACCTATTTCAGTTAATAAATTTTTATTCTATCCAGAATTTGATTATTGATCCTCATTTCCCGATTCCAAAAGAAAATCAGATGAAAGTTCGTTGCAGGTATTATTTTCATGAGAATAAATTTCCTCACTCATCGATAACTTGCACGAATCCATTTCTGATATCCTTTTGGAAATTGAATTTTAAAAAACTTTTTGCCTATAAATATGGGAGTACCTACCTATTCAAAAGGTGCACTACAGAATTCTTTTTGGGGCAGCTTTACGATACAGATTCCTTTTTCAATTAAGCTTTTTTCACGAATTAGTAATGTTGTACAAAAACAGATGGCGTTGAAGCTTGTTCTACTAGTGTCTCATCTATTCTCCGTTTAGTTAGTCTATGGCTCAAATCTTTCAACTCTATTTTTGAACTTTTATTGATTTATATCTCTCGACTAATTCTTTTCAACGTCTAGCTCTTTCGACTTAACTCGAGTTTTCTTCCTCAGATCTCTAGACGCTACTGTAAGCTTTGCGGTTTTCGTACTCAGATCTCTGCGCCTCGTCGATTCAACCCCCTTTCCTACATGAGTCGTGGGCGTACTACTAATCTTAAATCCTTACCTAACCTCATCTTATCGATCCACTTTCACAACGACTGAAGTTCGATAGTAGGAACTTGTACCGATAGGAATAGCCTTGTGAAAAAACTTCATCATCCCCAGACACGGAGTGGATGCTAATTATCATCAGATCTGGTAGCAATCTATTCACACTGCGTAGAAAATCAATGTCTTCACGAAAACATTGAATTCCTACATTATTGTAACAAAACCTCGATGATCTTCAAATGAAATACACTGTCAAAGAAATTAACGCACATTATGGAAATCTCAAATTTATTCTACAACTGAAGGTGTTCTCAATGATAATTATTTTTATCAGAATTGTGCATGCATATGTTATCCACTTTCAACGTTTTTTTTTCAATACAGATGTTTTTTCCCAGCAGGAATAAAAAAAGATGAGATTATCAGATTTTGAATGTGTTCGTTCCATTCTGAAATCAGTTGTTCTCGATTAATTCTAGAAATCACTAGTTTTTCTTTCGTTTGATTTTCTACACTCGATCGCTATGCAACGCGAAACACGCAATTTGACCCAAGAGGAATGTGCCCAAGCGGTAGTTTTGCAAGAAGAAGGAAGGACATACACATGAATTGCAGAAAGGTTTGGAGTTTCCCATACAAGTGTGTCAGAATGTTGCAGCGATTCAGGGAGACAGGTATGAATGTCCGAAGACCAGGACAGGGTAGACCACGGGTGACAACTGCCATTCAAGAACGTTACTTGAGAGTTTCTTCGTTGAGACAACGGTTTGCAACCTCTCGCCTCCTTCAAAATCAGCTTGAGCAAACTCATGGGGTGCAAATTAGCACTCGGACAATAAGAAATCGCCTCAGAGAATATGATTTACGGCCTCATGTCGCGGCAAGAGGCCCAGCTCTTACCCCAGCCCATCGAAGGGCGCGTTTGGATTTTTCGAGAGAGCATATACATTGGAAAGAGGCTGATTGGGAAAGAGTTCTCTTCACAGATGAGTCTAGATTCTGCCGCTACCATTGTGATCGACGTTCCCTTGTATACAGACGTCCACATGAAAGATATGCTCAGTGCAATTTCCTGAATACTACTGGTTTCGGGGGAGGATCGATTATGGTATGGCGTGGAATATCTTTGACTGCTCGCACAGACCTAGTGGTCGTTGATAATGGAGCTATGAATGCTGATAGGTATATAAGGAACATTTTTGAAGAGCATGTAGTGCCATTTGCCCCAAACATTGGTGAAAATTTCATTTTTATGGACTATAATGCCAGACCCCATCGTGCGCGCATCGTTCAAGAGTACCTTGAAGAGGTTTAAGTCTCTCGAATGGAATGGCCAGCAAGAAGTCCAGATCTCAATCCGATTGAGGAGATTTGGGACAACCTCAATAGAAGGCTGAGAAGTTCAGAAAATCATCCAGCTACTCTTAATGACTTAGGAATCTAACTCTTGTGTGTTTCGACCCTTCTTCTCGCAAAACTACCGCTTGGGCACATTTCTCTTGGGTGAAATTTCGTGTTTCGCGTTGCATAGCTATCGAGTGTAGAAAATCAAACGAAAGAAAAACTATTAATCACTATAATTGATCGAGAACAACTGATTTCAGAATGGAGCCAATACATTCAAAATCTGATAATCTCATCTTTTTTTATTCCTGCTGGGAAAAAACATCTGTATTGAAGAAAAACGTTGATAGTGGATAACATATGCATGCATAATTCTGATAAAATTAATTATCATTGAGAACACCTTCAGTTGTAGAATAAATTTGAGATTTCCATAATGTAATGCGAGGAAGAGAGTTTATCGAAAGTGCCAAACTTTCGAGCCTTGCCGACACTAATAACCATTGATACTTCGATTCCTTCACACCCCAACAAAAGTACGGATATCCAAATCAATCCATGGCTTCATTCCCACCACCCCGGATCGATACATAACCTATATTTTAAACGTCAACAACTGCGTCGACTGAGCCACCACCAATATCCTCGTAACGTAATCCGAGCCATAGCGATCCCTCGAATTCCGGGGACCGCGTAATCAAAAGGCGCGCTCGTGTTACGGTTTATTTTTTCCGCACGTCCATTAACCGTTTCGGCGGAGTAATGGCGGACGATTTTTCGTTATATTTCGCATTCATAAATGCGATACGGGCCCCAGCGACTCGAACAAACGATGGAAGTAATGTATCTGGGAACGAGGGTGGCGTATTTGGGAATTGAATTCGTGATTTGTCCAGGATCGATGAGTTTTCGTTCGGGCCTTTTGAGTTACGTTGATAGGAAAAAGAAGAAGTGGGTTCGTTGAACATACCCAATTTTATGGATTGAATATTCTGTGGCTGAAGTTGTTGGATCTGGTGTAAGGAAAGGCAGAGCGATTATTTTTTGTTGTATTATATTCCGAGAGTGCGATTGAGCTGATAATTATATAGGGTAAAAGATATAGTGATTGACACCTTGAGGGCATGGATACTTTCAGTAGGCGAATTCGGTTTCTTATCTTACTGTGACACTATGGTTATTATTATGGAATTATAGTTGAATATTGCTATTTTGGTATTACCTTCAAACTTCCAATGAATATTTCGATTGAATATTCGAGGAGACACCAATTTCGTCGAAGTTACATATTTGATAGTCATTGACATACTTCGATAGTAATTGACACCCAGTATGATAGTCATTGACACAATTTCATCTCACTCTTGCATCAATTTTGGTTATGATATCATCCTGCTTTCTCTTACTCATACTTTCTCATTATATGGGTCAATGAGACATTTATACTGAAAATAATAGAGAAATAAGAAGGTTTAGACATTGTTATTTCATATAAACAAGGAAATGACAAAGGGTATTAGTGATTTTTACATATATTCCGATGTAATAAACTATTGGTGCTATCTAGGTTTTTTCATCTGTCTTCATATATTTCAGAATGTTTTATTTTTATTTGAGTCCTCTGGTTATATTTCTGAAAACTTCTTCATTAGATATTTGGCGTAAGATTTTGTAGTAGTGCAGTGTATACATATGTTAGAGTTTACTTAAGGATAGCGACTGCACATAATTTCGTATAGTTTCCGATGTTGTTCTGTTGCATACTCGTTAGAAGTTTTCTATTGTTTGGAAGGTTCCAAGGAAAATTTAATATATGTTAGTTAACCCTTCAGTGATTAATATATTATTGACACAGTTAAAGACATATGGTTTAACCTTAATATATAAATTATTGAAGGCTTTACTTACATCGATTAAATATTCCTTGGAATCTTCCAAACAATGAAAACCTTCTTACGAACATGAAACAGAACAAAATCGAAAAATAAACGCAATTATATGCAGTCGCTATCCTTCATTCAACAATACATAGGTACACAGTATAATGATAAAAAGAGAAATGAAATTCATAACTGTATCAAATGTTTCATAATTTTAACATTAAAAATTCTCAATCGAACGCATGGATGAGTCAAATTTTACCCCATTAGGAATTTGTATAGGTACAGTTGGTGGTTTTGTAGCACAAACGTATACATACATGTATTTCATGAATCTGCAGTATGTGTTCTATAAAGTGAATATTCACAAAGTTTCACGTTGTTTCTTGTGGAATTCTCGTAACGATATAACTAAATGAAACATCCACTTTATCAAAACACAAATTGCAGGTATGCAAATATGAATCCATGCATCATTTTTGCTACAAAACTACCCATTTTTCTATACAAATTCCTGATCTAACTAAAGAATTCTGCGATGGAAAGTTCTATACGAAAAAAATAATTTCGACTGGCTTTTTTATCCCAAACTGACCTCATATAACATAGATGTAAGTCAGAACATTTTTATTTTCCCCTGTCCAAACATAAATGTATCCAGGATAATATGCAAATATGAGCTCGCGAGCCGAAAACACCAAAACAAACATCCGCTTTCCAGGTGTTTTGAAATACCCCCAACAAGCCGCCCCTGGCTCGGCCGAGGGCTCGACCCACATAACCCTGCGATTTCTGCCTTTATTCTACCGAGCTTCGTAACCGAAAACCTAGGCACCCAAATAAATATGGATAAAACCGGAAACCGAATATTTCAAATTCATCTGATTGCCGGATTAGGATCCAATATTTCCATTTCAATGGAGATTAAATTCTGGTTATTATTCTCAGGACTGAATGAATGAAGATTAATTCGGCATATCCTTTGTGAGGAAGCACCTACATATATCTCGTTAATACCATAAAACTAGTTTACGATGATACCGGTTCGCTAAATTTTATGAAATTTTGCGATATTGCCGTTTCTGGTATACGGCATAATTTGATTTGGAAGGAGTTCTTTCTGGCATAATATGGCTGCTAGAAAGGCAAATAAAAGGTTTTCCAATGAAATGCTAAATTGTTTAGGTCTTGACTTGATCTTTGAAAATAAAACGAATATCAATTTCCGCTACTCTCACTATTATTATCGACTTGAGCCTATTAGCGTAGAAAGGGTGTGATATTTCACACTAGCGATCGGCTATCACACTCCCTACTAAGGGGAACATTCACTCATCCCGGATAGCAAGTATCAGGGGGATTGAGCTCTGAGGTCTTCGGTGTTCTTCTTCTCCTGGGTCCTGGGTTGTTCGTCCTTCGTTGCTTGGTCCTGGATCTCTCGGTTGATGTCGTGGTAGTTGGTTTTGCAATGTTTCCCTCCATGGTTGTTCCTGGTGTCCATCGTGACCTACAAACTTCCTTACCGTTCTAGCAGTACCAAGAAGTACTGCTTTTTGCATTACTTTAAAAAGGTTTTCATCCAAATCTAGCTCCTTGAGGTTGGACTTGAGGCTCTTAGGAATAATTCCTGTGGTTGAAATGAGAATGGGAATGGTTCTGGTACTAGACATTCCCCACTGCCTTTTAATCTGAAGTTCGAGCTCTCGATATTTTTTCAGCATATTTTTGACGTAGATTGTTGTTGTTCGGGATGGTTACGTCTATAAGTATTGCTCTCTTATCTTTTTTCTTCACTAGGATTATGTCTGGCCTGTTATTAGCAACTGTTAAATTTGTAAGTACTGTTCGGTCCCAGTATAACCTGTAAAGGTGGTTCTCCAGTATTACTTCAGGCTGATACTTATAATATGGAATTGTTTCGGACTGCAGAATCTTCAGTTGGATGGCGATATATTATTATTATTATTATTATTACAACTGGGTTTTTTTGGCTAGGCATGGGCAACCTACGGCCCGCAGGCCACATGCGCTCCGCGAAAAGAATTTTCTTGGTCCGCCAATAAATTTTTTTACACACGACAAACCTCCAAATTAGCTCTTTGAATATGTAATGAGCGAAAGAATATAATTTAGGTAGACATTATACTACCAAACATTTGCAAAAATTCGGAAATTGGATTGGACAACTTAGAAATGAAAGAATAGAGAAGTTGAAAAAGAATTTGGTTGGACAGTAGAATATCTTTGTGAAAAGTAATGACGAAGCTGAAGATATCGTTCGAGCAAGTTATATCGTTAGTAAGAAAAAAGCAGGATACTCGAGACCTCTTCAGAAGGTGAATTCATGAAAGGGTGCTTGATATAAATCGCGTATACTTTGTATTCAGTTGAAAGATAACGTTTGCAGAAGTAAGTCTTTTGAGAAGAACAGTCGAAAGACAAATAGATACAATAGCTGTAATTATAAAAGTCGCTTTCGGAAAAGTGGTGGAAACATCTGTTGCTTTTTCCATAGTATTGCATTAAGGCACTGACATCGATACAGCACAGTTAACAATCTTCATTCGCGCAGTTGTTCAAAATTACAGAAGACTTGCTTGCACTAAAGCCAACCTAATATTGATGCTCTTGCAACAAAAAGGAATCTTATGTGTCTCATTAGTTAAGAACTCCGGACTAATGAGCCACAGAGTTTTTTTGTTGAATTATCAGTTTAAGTTGTTTTAACCTCTTCCATTGTGAGGAACATAATATAAGGTTTATTTGGATTTTGTTGAATTCATTTAATTACTGTTAGAAATTTTATTTTGGCCCGTGGTCCACGAACATTTTTCTATTTTGCCCCTTACAAAGAAAGGTTGCCCATGCCTGTTCTAAGTCCAGCCAGCTCTGGACAGTTGCAGACCATGTGTTCAGTTGTTTCTGCCTTTGATCTACGAAGCCTTCAAATATCATCTGCTGACTTTTCCATACAGTAAAAATGATTATTGTTCCGACCGTGCTCAGCCAGCAGCCCTACCATCAGCCGAAGCTCAGCTCGGGACAGATTTCAGAAACTTTCTGGTGAACGTAGGTGAAACAATCACGAAGTCCACGAGATTTCTTCAGAGGGTTATTCTGTTATTCAACTTCCATTGCTAGGCCGCTGCTTTATATTGGTCTTTTCCAAGCCTTCAGAAAAGCTCAGGTCCGGCATGTTTTTACCTTGATACAGTTTTTGCGAGTTCATCGACTTTCATTTTTTTCGACACCGTATGCACTGGCCCTCATAGTAGAGTCACTTTATTGCCTCTTGTCAGTTCCTTTATGGTTAAATGGTTGCAAATGACTACAACCAATTTCAGACGACAATTATTACAAGATTTACAATTTACAGAATAAATCTTTGTGTACACTTACCTCGAGAGTTAAAAGAAAAGGTATCTGTGAATTCACACCCAATCTGGTAGCAGAACGTGGTTGAGGATAGGGAAAAGGGACGATAAACCTTTTCGGCACCGGCTTTGTGGTTATCACTTAGCTGTTCAAGTCTCACACACTCACTTCGATATTGCTTAATCGCTTTTTAGATAAGAACAGATGAAATTGAAATAGGTGCTTATCAGAAGTTGATGGATGAATTTTTTTAATTATCAATAACTTAAGTTTGATCACTTTTAGAATATAAGGGCACAGTTCGATATTTGGAGAAAATTATTAATTAATGGCGATGTTTGTTTACCGACCGAGTTAATTCCGCAGCCGTAGGTGGCGCCAGCAATCGGGACAATTTTCTCCAAGAGCTAGGGTACATTCACGACTGAACAATGGTGTTGCGGCACTCCTAGGTCAGCAGAGACAAGTGGCAGAGTGACTTCAGTGATCTCATTGTGTCCTGGCTATCCGTGGTGATGTAGACATGCGAACCCTTGAGGTTCATTTTAAGACACTTTTTAGCGAATATGTATTGTAGAGAGCCAATTTCATTAAAGCCCCATTTATTTTCATTGAAGTATCCATGCACTTCTCTTCACGCATTCAATATGTTCAATATTGGGTTATTTTTCCAATATCGAGATGGATTTCAGAGAATCAATTAACTTTGTGAATTTTTCGCTTCTGCCTCTGCATGCACCTTCTCGATTGCATAAAACTAGTGTACTACGATACGAGTCTGGTAAATTTTATGAAATTTTCAGATATTGCGGTTTCCGTTTGAACGGCAGATTCAATTAAGACAGTTATTTCATCATGGCCCACTTCGTCTGCTAGCGAATCGAAGTGCACCTACATATATCTCGTTAATTTTATTAAAACAACTTTATAATGCTTGAACTGCGGTAAATTCCACGAAAATTTCATGATAGTTGTTCGAAAGTCATAATTCGATTTGAGGAAAGTACTTTATGACAGAATGTGGAAATGTGCCGTATAATTTTGGTTTTGTGAAGTAGAATAGTTAGGGTAACTGAGAGAATTCAATTGTCATAATGAATGTAGGCACGATGCCCAAGTTGAAAGCAAATATGAATGGAAGTGCCGAAGAAAACTCAATATTTCAGACAGGACAAAACCGATAGAAATGAAATTTTTCGGCAACATACTAGATACTCATAAAGATCCCCATACGTAATGAAAAAATCGATCGGAATACGTAAAAGAAAAAACCTTATATTTACTCAACAAAACATCCGATTCCAGTGAAATTTTTTTTGATCAGGGGGAGCTGAAATTTTTCAACAGTAAAAACACAAGAGCTTTTTTTTATCGGATAAATTTCTCTTTGCAACGAAACAGTTTTGCTAATCACTAATTTTACGAGAAAAACTGACATGATAAAATCGCGACACCGAAGATGGAGCGATTTTATCTGATGTCAGTTTTTCGAGCTAATTTAGTGATTGGCAAAACTTTGAGTTGAAGAGAAATTTATCTGATAAAAGAAAAGTTCGAGTGTTTTTTGGCAAGATAAATTAACGACAGAATATATGGATGAACAACTTCACCAAAACGATTCATCTTTTGGGTTCTTATATCAACAAAATTAAATAATTACCACACCGATTCAAAATGAAAGCACTATATGTTCAAAATTCAAAAATCTGACAGACTAATTGACATATTGAGGAAGAGAAGTTTTATCCGATAAAAAAGGATGCACCTTTTTTATCGATGTCAAAGTGACAATAACATTTCCAGGTCTATGATATTTAATATTGAAGTTAATTTATCAGTAAAATAGTTGAACTTTACCAATTATCGAGCATTCAAATGCTCCGATCTAGGGCGTCTCTTAAATATTTTAAATACTATTTTTATTCATGTCGCTCCCATAGTTCAACTATACCATCCTATGTGTCGATCGACCAATTCCAATAACCAATCAATCGATAGACTACAATAAAAAAGGGGATGACATAAAATAAAATATACAAAACATAAATTGGCAATGATCCCATCGAATAAATTCTGTTATTACGGTTTATTTCACTGCTTTCATCCGATTTCGTATCGGTTATTCAATTTACGATTTTCCTGTAATGGCTAACAGAGCTGTTATTCTGAAATGGATTTTCATTGTTGTCTGAAAACGTTTATATACGAAGTCAAATTGAATGACATTCACCCTCAAGTGGTTTTTCAGAGGAAGGTCTCGTGGCGATAAATCGACGAGGAAGGTGAATAAAGTGTCGTTTGCTTTTATCGCCCTCTGGTGCGAATTGTGTGTGCATTTATTCATGTCATAATTTCGACACTTCTGAAAATTTCATTTGGGAACAAATCATAATTTCACAAGTTTTATCGTATAAGTACTGTCCGTTCACGAAAGGCTGTGCCGTTGGTTGGCCATGGAAATTTTGCATATTCCACCGTGTATATTAAAATTTTAGGTTATGTTGTTTATTTTCTTATCAGATCAATATGCAATGTTGTCAATATTGCATAGAGTTCTCCGATAACTCGCAAGCTCGTCGGACGAGGCCGGGTACATTCTGCAACGTTGACTTTTTTTTACGTTATGACAGCAAATACTGCCAACTTCATATGAATAAACAAACGCCTACTATGCGCTCAAACTTTCGTGAACGGACTATGATTGCATATAATAAGTGCATCAAAATAACCGATAATTTTGCATGATGACAGCGTGTTGTCAAAAAAACTGAATGAGTTCATTTTCGTTTTTTGAGAAAAAGTCCAACACCGAAGGACGAGGGCTCTTTCTTTAAAAATGAAAATGACCGAATACAGATTTCAATGATTGACACAGTGCAGTTATCGCTGGGCTTTTTCGCTTTGTACAAAGCAATTATCAGTTGTAATTTAACTAGTGCAATGAAAATTATCGAAAATTTTTGGGAAATACGCTCGAATGCAAGTTAAGTTGAAAAAGAGCACGAGTGCGCGGAGCGCTCGAGTGCCTTTTACAGTTTAACTTGCATGAGAGCAGATTTGTCAAAAATGATCGATTCATTTTCATTGCAAGAGTTAAATTTAATAAGAAAATTTTGTGAATCCATCAAATCGTATTGTGTCGCTGTAAGTTGCTGTCACATTGCCGTTACTCTAATAAGTAATAAACGTTCATAATTACGTCTGCATTTATTTTAAAGGACCTGATAATTTTGCACTAGTGCGAATTATCGATAATTTGCACTAGTGCAAAATTATCGCCTAATTGTATGCTCATTGGCTAAAACAACAATAAAAAATCAGTCGGAACATTGTTGTCTGTCGAATTTGACAGATGAATAAAATTTTCAGAAGTAATTGCACAAGTGCATCAAAATAACCGATAATTTTGCATGATAGCGTGTTGTCAAAAAACTGCATTGCATTCTCATTTTTTGAGAGAGTCCGATTTTTCCTGGAAATTTGTGGATCCAGCAGTTCATCCTAGAGCATAACTGATATATTGCTTGTGTGGGATAACTCGTAAAATATGCAAATTCAAAGTATTATATAATAAAGCAACATTCATAGTTTGCTATAAAACCCGATAACAAAATATTGTCTAAGGTAAAACTATTTCTGACTGGTCGAGTACCCAGCAATATTCTTGTTATTGTTAGAAGTTTTATGATCCATAAAGTTCATCAAAACAGTATCCGGATTAACAACCCTAAGATGGCATGAGAGACAATGATGATTTGGTTTGACTTTCTATTTTCAGCGTGTGTTCGCGATATGAATTTTAAACACTGCGTTAAGATCTAGGATGATGAAGAGCAATGCATAAGCACCCCTAGGATTGAATCTTGCTCAAATTACCAAATTAATACAGAAAGTAATTGAATTTTATTCTGGAAAAAAATTTTTGAGCCAAAATAGTCATCAAGAATCTATCATCAACAACATTCATGATGCTTGATAAAAGTGTCCCTTTGACATCTTCAACATTTCAGCTTTCAATTGTTTTTTCTTCCATCTCTGTTCTTGGAAGTCCTAGGCTCGAATCAACCGTACAATTCAATTTCAGTCGAAATAATAATCAAACTGCGAGAGGTGGATTGAAGCGATTCTCCTTATTTAGAATCTAATTATACCAGTTGCATTGTTCGGATCAAAAGCAAACAATGGATAACAATACACTCAATACAAAGGATTTGTCAGCATTTCTCATTCGGATGATATGTGTATGTTCTATGTTGAATTCCAATCGTACATTCCATAGCTACGGAACTGTAGAATGAAACCCTCATAATTCGCTGTCCGTCTCTCAAATGAACTACAGATATAGATGAGGAGCTCTAAAATAGCGTACACAATGTGGTGGACAAGGAAATTGAATCTAACCTAACCTAACTTAAGACCATACCGCAACAGGAGGTACATTAGACCACTAGTTCGCAATGCACAAGCACACACAGGATTGAATCTTGTTGAAATTCCCAAATTAATGCCGAGAGGAATTCATTCTGGAAAAAAATGTTCGTGATATTACTAACACTTCATCAAGAATCTAGCATCAACAAGATCCATGATATTTGATTAGAGTCTCTTTGACAACTTCAACATTTCAGTTTCCAATTGTTTTTTCTCTCATCTTTGTTCCTGGAAGTCTCAGGCTCGAATTAACCGTACAATTCAATTTCAGTCGAAATAATAATCAAACTGTGAGGTGGATTGAAGCGATCCTCCTTATTTAGAATCTAATTATACGAGTTGCATTGTTCGGATCAAAACATTGGATAACAATACACTCAGTACAAAGGATTTGTCAGCATTTCTCATTCGGATGATATGTGTATCTTGAATTCCAATAGTATAAATTCCGTAGCTGCGGAAATTTGAAATGAAACCCTCATAATTCGCTGCGCGTCTCTCAATCGAACTACAAATGTAGATGAGGAGCACTACAAGAGTTTACACAATGTGGTGGACAACGAAATTGAATCTAACCTAACCTCACTCAAGCACTTTCCGCAACACGAGGCATAATAGACCACAAACTTGCAATGCACAAGCACCGTAGGATTGAATCTTGTTAAAATTCCCAATAAATGCCGAGATGAATTTATTCTGAATAAAAATGGTCAAGTCAAAATAGAGATGATATTATTAACACTTCATCAAGAATCTAGCATCAACAACATACATGATTTTTGATTCGAGTGTCGCTTTGACAACTTTAACATTTGAGCTTTCAATTGTTTTTTCTTCCATCTCTGTTCCTGGAAGTCCTTCACTCGAATCAACCTTACAATCCAATTTCAGTCGACATAATAATCAAACTTCGAGAGGTGGTTTGAAGCGATTCTCCTTATTAAGAATCTAATTATACCAGTTGCATTGTTCGGATCAAAAGCAAACAATGAATAACAATACACTCAGTACAAAGGATTTGTCAGCATTACTCATTCGGATGATATGTATCTTGAATTCCAATAGTAAATTCCGTAGCTGCGGAAATTTGAAATGAAACCCTCATAATTCGCTGCGCGTCTCTCAATCGAACTACAAATATACCGATTTGGAAATTCACATCGAAAACATACGATATACGCATCAGACAGAGAATTCTTCCCTCCAGTTGCACAGATGAATAGGCGAGATAATCAAGTGCGATAACTGAATGAATTCAACTGTCTTACTGCAAAAATCTAGTCTTGTCTCTCTCTTATCGCAGTATGTTAGGGAACCCGCACTGCACGTATAGAATTTTTAATTTGTCAGGCTACCCGTAATACTCGATTCAAGTATTTACTGTTGCCTACCATACTAAAGAATTACGCTCCTCAAAACGATAAGAGAGAGACAAGACTCGAATAATGAAGTAGGACAACTGAATTCAGTGTGTTACAGCAAGTGATTGTCTCGACTATTCATCTGTGCATCTGGATCGAAGAATTCTCTGTCTGATGCATTGTATATCGTATATTTCAGATGTGAATTTCCAAACCTGTAGATGAGGAGCACTACAAGAGTTTACACAATGTGGTGGACAACGAAATTGAATCTAACCTAACCTAACTCAAGCACTTTCCGCAACACGAGGCATAATAGACCACAAACTTGCAATGCACAAGCACCGTAGGATTGAATCTTGTTAAAATTCCCAATAAGTCAAAATAGAGATGATATTATTAACACTTCATCAAGAATCTAGCATCAACAACATACATGATTTTTGATTCGAGTGTCGCTTTGACAACTTTAACATTTGAGCTTCCAATTGTTTTTTCTTTCATCTCTCTTCCCGGAAGTCCTTTACTCGAATCAACCGTATAATTCAATTTCAGTCGACATAATAATCAAACTGCGAGAGGTGGATTGGAGCGATTCTCCTTATTAAGATTCTAATTATACGAGTTGCATTGTTCGAGTCAAAAGCAAACAATGGATAACAATACACTCAGTACAAAGGATTTGTCAGCATTACTCATTCGGATGATGTGTATGTTGAATTCCAATCGTACATTCCATAGCTGCACATAAACCCTCATAATTTGCTGTCCGTCTCTCAAATGAACTACAGATATAGATGAGGAGCTCTACAAAAGTTTACACAATGTTGTGGACAACGAAATTGAATCCAGGCAGCCACAGATATCTGATGTTGTGGTGTGGTTAATAATTTTGTATTTAGGTCATAACCTAGCCGTCGTGTTCTAGATATTGTCCTGAAATCAGGTCTAGCAATTACAGAAGGCAGTAGCGTTACAGGCTACAACTACGACCAATGGGAGAATCATGTTTTGTGATTTGATTTATGCCAGGTCATTCAATTTTATGAGATCAATCGGCTCGCTTTAAATGCTTCACGCGATATTTTTTTATTAGGAAAGTTTCTTAGTTGAGAGTCAATTTCCTTGTAAGATGACTTGGCAGCGTTGCCCGTGCCACAAAAAAAGTGGCATCAATTAAAAATTTTTAACAATGTTACCATGTCATCAATCAGTAGATAAGATGAGCAGGTTCCAGACCGAAATCAACATTACAGAGAGTTTGAGACTCATGTTAGACAAAAGCCCTGCGGGATTCAAATCACTAAATAAGAAATTCCAGAACGTAAAAACTGAACCAAAAGAATCAATACCACAACCACTGTAGGATGTCAATGTAACGTTTCATCTGAAAAAACACAAATTCCTGGCATATCTGCTGGAGTTCTACAGCGTACAAATTGAAAGCTGAAAATGTCAGATGCCGCAGAAATATTAATTGCAACTGCACTGCAACCTACTTCTTCCAATTACTTTTCGGATAACATAGCTGCGGTCAGATTGATTAGGTTGCAAGGAACATCGAGAAGTTTAATACATCAAATGTTGCAGTATTCGAAGCTAGCAGTCTCCATTCTTTTGGTGCAATCATTTTTCCACTAATGAAGGAAATCATTCTGATGGTATGAAATGACAAGGGCTCATTATTTTCAGCTTTATTGCAGTGCTAAGTTATTTTGGAGACCGTAATAACTACAACGCTTTCAATTTCACAGACTGTAGACTATTCTATGAAATTAACTTCTGATATTGTCTCCGTATCTTCCAAGACGAATCACGTAGTTTCAATGTCAGATTAACATAAAAAAACTTGATTCGATCTTTCCGAGACAGCTTCATCTATATCATTCGATAAGCTGGAGAATATATATCTAGGTTTCAATACATAGATAAATTTTTATCCAGACAAGATAGTCAAGCTGATATCGAAGCACAGAACACCTATGTTATTGACATAGGAAGGAACAACAAGGTCTCTTAAGTCTGGGATCAAAGGAAACGAAGAGGCTAACATACTAGCCAAATAGGGAACACATACAGGGTGTTCCTTTTAAGTTGGCCTATTAGACGTTTTAGGAGAACTAGTGAATATTTCGTTCTGAAATTTTAGGTGCAGCCTTGAGGGTAAAGGAACTCTTCGCCTAAAATATTTTCAAGTCGACAGTGTTGCCATGTCTATCTCAAACGCATATCTACTTAATTATTTCAAATGAAACTACCTATATTTTTATTTATGTATCGATTCAATACCAAATCGCAGTATAACCCACTAAAAAAAATTTCTGTGCTATGCACTGTTGCCAAGTTATTCACAAATTCCTGTAACTTTTGGAATTTGCATTGCCAGTTGAGAAATGCAATATCTCGATTATTCTTTATGCGAACGGAACCAAACTTCGCAGTCTCATAGTAAAGACTCCATGCATTCATGTGGTATATTCAGTATTTTGATACATCGTAAGGTTTTTCGAAGATATTGCCCCGAAAATGTGAAACTCAAAATTGAAATATTTCGAGATTTTCAAATGGCAACCCCATATTTATTTTACAGCATTCGATTCGAAATAAAAAATGAATGGCAGTCTCTTTTTACACTAACTATTTATTTTGGATAGTTTTCGAATGAGATGAAAAATACTGAAATGTTTCAGTATTTATAGTTCATGATCTATGGTTCTGTTTACGATGAAATGTTTCTATGATTATGGCGTGAATTGTTGAGGTAGATTCTATGGTTCAAATCATAAAAAGTATTCGATGATCATGGATGTCATAGAAAAAAGTTTCCCCATACTATTCAAACACAATTCACGGGAAATGCCTTTAAAAATCGTTATTCACATTTAGCAAGAATGACTTGAAAGAAATTCCGAAAATTGTTTAGGCTTTCTGTAATCCTGGCCTTATGTTCACTAATTATTTATTTTTGACAGTTTTCAAATGAGATGAAAAATACTGAAATTTTTCAGTTTTTATAGTCATTTGGGGTTGCCATTTGAAAATCTCGAAATATTTCAATTTTGAGTTTTACATTTTCGCAGCAATATCTTCGAAAAGCCTTACGATGTATAGAAATACTGAATATACCACATGAATGCATGGAGTCTTTACTAGGAGACTGCTGATTTTGGTTCCGTTCGCATAAAAAATAATCGAGATATTGCATTTCCAAACTGGCAATGCAAATGCCAAAAGTTACAGGAATTTGTGAATAACTTGGCAACAGTGCATAGCAGAGAAATTTTTTTTAGTGGGTTATACTGCCAATTTGGTATTGAATCGATACATAAATGAAAATATAGGTAGTTCCATTTGAAATAAGAAAGTAGATATGCGTTTGAGATAGACGTGGCAACACTGTCGACTTGAAAATATTTTAGGCGAAGAGTTCCTTCACCCTCAGGGCTGCACCAAAAATTTCAGGACGAAATATTCACTAGTTCTCCTAAAACGTCTAATAGGCCAATTAAAAGGAAAACCCTGTATACTACCTACTGGGACGACTTCTTTTGTGGTACAGGTAGATGCATCTTTAAAAGTTTTTGGAGGAGGAAGAAACCAAAACAGAGGCACTTTGGAGGAATCTTCCGGGAATCGAACATTCCAAAAAGTGGCTTCGGAACTTCTGAACTGCTAGGTTCAAAAACTATTTGGTTCTCAGTAACAATAAGATTACGCCTCCTCACTGGCTTTCTAACAGGACATTGTCGACTTGGGAAACATAACATGAGAATTGGCTCAACATGAACTGACGAGTGTAGATTGTGTGGGGAAAAGGAGGAAACTCCTGTTCATTTAGCTACAGAATCCCTTGACATTGCGGGTTACATTACAATAGACCTCAAGGTCGAAATGGAATGAACCCCCTGAACAATCTACAATATATGATCTGGGAAAATGGAATCTCAGTGCTTCAAGAAAATCATTGGAGAGAAGCAATTATTGCTTGAATATATGTCAGGATGACAGCTTTAACCACAGAATTGGAAAACTACACTCGCCGGCAAAATAATCAATCCACTCAAAAAATCGATGAAGTTTTTTAATTCATAAAGATGTTATTTCAAGACCCATTCGATTGAATTTTTTTTCAATTGTAGGTATGGTCATCCCTAATCGATCACCAGTTTTGAATTTTAAGTAAACTAAAACTCGGCGTACGTCATTTTATACTGAGTGAAATAAAATCTGTGTTCTCACCCTAACTTTATAACCACCCTTGGTGTGTTCCAGTTGTTCCACCTGCTGATTTCTTATTTCATCAAGACACATCTTCTCTTGACAATTCAATTCATCATTCATAACAATAGCTCAATTTTTGTTGAAGATACGAGGTTTTCACAGCAACATTAAACTCCACAATTTCGTTGTGGGTATGAAAGTACTTTCACAGATTTAACCTTAAATTCGAACGTTATGAAAATAAACTGAAAACTGAGTGAAAACATAAAACAAGAGAAGTTTCAGGGCGACCAGTTGTTCGGTATGCACCGTTTATTGGAGGCGATTTTGTACTAATGCTTTATAATGCCCGACCGCATCAACCGCATGTGGCTAGGATTGCCAAGGAGTATTTAGCAGAGGTTGATATCTAAGCATTCGACTGGCCTGCTCTAAGACCAGATTTGATCCCAATTGGGCATGTTTGGATTCTCTTGGGAGGAAAATTCGATCTCGAGTACTCCCAGTGGCGGCTTTTCAGGTGAAGGGAGTGAAGTGGCTCTTCACCTAAAAATTCCTAGGGTCAGGGTCACCTAAAATGTTCATTGAGGATGATTATTATTATTCACTATTTATACAATAATTTAATCGTTTCATTAGCTCCATGTCAGAACTCAGGAGACGTTTATTATCGAGATTATTATCGAGTCACGAAACTCATTATAAATATCTTGTCGCTTGCCGCATCGAGTGAAGAGGTTTGTCACGGAACTTACACCTCGATCGCTCGAGCAGACTGCGTTGCTATGGTAACGGGTGAAGTCACCGGGGCTTTCTATTACGTTTTCTCGCTGCAGTGAAGAGCTCCAGTAACCCTCTGCACCTGTTATGTTCGTCGGTGTGTCGCTCCAGTGAGAACGTCTGACCGTTGTTTACTTTAAGTGCTTCGGCTTCGATATTAAAAATGAACCCCATTAATGACATTGTGTGCAGTTTATTAGAGACTCCGTTTCATCGTTGGAAAGACGAAGACAAAAAGGACATCTTAAATGAAGGTCGGCCTACTGTTAACTTGAAAATTTCTACAAGAAAAGAAATGAAAAATGGCAAATCATATAATATTAATTTCAAATCATCTTGGTGAGTTTACATAAAAAAGATGTTATTCTAGATTTTTCTGCTTGTTTAGCTCTTCACCTCTTTTTTCACCCACGAGCCGCCACTGAGTACTCCTGAAAATTTGCAGTAGCTCAGTGATGTTCCAATTAATTCAAAACCTTAATGAGGGCATGTCGAGAAGAATTGCACCTGTTATCTGCGTCTAGGCAGAAAACACCTTATGTTTTTGACTTTGTTTTAAGTTGAGCAATAGTTATGAATGAAGGATTAAATTATCAGAGGAAGATGTGTCTTGATGATGAAATAAGAAATCACATGGTGAAACAACTGGAACACTTCAGGGGTGGTCCTAAAGTTAGGTTAAAAAAACAGATTTTGTTTCACCCTGTACAAAATGACGTACGCCTAGTCTTCTTGAAATTCAAATCAGGTGATTGATTAAGGATGAACATACCTACAATTGAAAAAAAAATCATTTGAATCGGACATGAAATAACATATTTATGAATTAACAAACTTCATCGATTTTTTGAGTGGATCGATTATTTTGCCGGTCAGTGTATATCTCAATAAAAAACTCAATCCGAGACTCGATCTCAAAATCCAACATTCTTCCAAAAGAAACACAGATTATGAAACTATCAACGACCTGAAACCCAAGTAGGGGTTTCAGGAGAAATACATGATTAAAGAAAAAGTGGTGAGTATCTACGGAGAAAGAAATTTCAAGGGACCAATCGACCCTTGCAGAACTAACTTCTAATTATCTCAACTCCAGGACGAAACGGCGTAATATTCAAGTCTCCAGCACTGGCCGAGACTACATCTATGCGCTTGTTCTTCCGTTATTAGTTGTCGGGTCGGAAATGATGTGTCCAACATTGAATCTGAGACCGCATTGCTGCAGAAATCGGGGCACAATCCGATGGGCTGCACGTCAGTTCTCGACTGGGTAGTTTTCGTATGTCGTTCAATTAGAATTTTCGAGATCGGGAAATTGAATCGGGGAAATCGTATACGGGGAAATTATATGGAATTACATATAGTGAAGAGCTTATCGTGAAAAATTGGAGAGGACTTTTTGGCGAGCTTGTTTTTCCGCTTCTGCTCTAGGATATCTCGAATAGGCGTTCTTCGTCTCGTATTTATTTTATTCTGACATTCAAGATTCAAGATATTTATGATTTATAAAAGAGGTATTGGTACACCGCTACCTAATGGTCTGTTGTGCTCCTTCTTTGAGTTGGGGCTTTATGTATGTCGTATAATTTAGCATGTGCACTTCACAGCAAATATAAGCAGTAAAGAAGGCAAATTCCCGTTTACATTAAAAACATATCCCAGCAAGGGCGTAGCCAGGGGAGGGGTTGGTGGTTCAAACCCCCCCCCCCCCCGAAATGTTTCAGAGTTATTTTTTGTTGCAAAAATAATCTTTCATTTTGCACTTAAACCAACTTATCTCCGAAAATCTAGTTAAAATTATCAATTCATATCAGCAATATGGATGGCATTAGAATGCTTAGATGAGTGCAATCAGAATATGTATCCGAACATCTACATCCTACTACAAATTTTAGCTACGATTACAGTTTCTACTGCTACTCCAGAAAGAAGATTTTCCAGCTTGAGGAGAATTAAAAATTACCTGCGCAATTCTTCTAGCGAAACTAGATTGAATGGGTTGGAGCTTATGAATATTCATTATAGTGTGAAAATTGATGAAAATGAAGTGGTTGACCAATTCGCTAGAAAAAAAGACGGATAGACTTCAACTGAAGGAATTCACCATAAAAATATTGTTTGTGTTTTCTCACTGTTTCATTTTTAATACCTATTCATATGTTGTTGGCATTATTTTGGAGTAAAACATTAAAAAACTCTATTTAGTTTCAATCAAAGCACACATCCACACTAATTTCATATTGATTCATCCTGTAAGTATTGTTTGGGAAATACTGTACTATATTGTTTTTTAAGTTTTTGTTTGAGTGAATAAAAATTAAATTCTGAAGCATATTTGAAAAACAGGTTTACCTAACCTAACCAGGAATATCTATGTTGAATATTGTTTCCGAAGTAGAAAAAGGATTATTGAATTCCTTAAAACAACAAGTACTTGCTACAGAAAGCGACCCTCACAATTCCCGGCACCTACAAAGTCAATTGCCAAAATGTCAAAACCCCCCCGAAATTAATTCCTGGCTACGCCCTTGTTTCCCAGTGAAAATAAAGTGACTGGATGATTCGATTTTCGATTGAAGATTGTCAAAGGGATCAAATTCCAATGCGGCTTCAAGGTCTCATGTGTCCCCTCCCAAAAGTACTGTTTTTTAACTTAGGTACAATTCGCTTCCAGTTCCAAAACTTCAATGGACTCTAGTATATGAGAAGGTTTCAACAAAGTGAGCCTTTTTTGCATTCTTTATGTCCAAAGTTTTTTCCCCGGTTTTCAACTTTGTGCTCATACGTTGAAATATATGATTCTACGATTACATCTTCGTCTGCTTAAAGAGTGAATGTAAATCGTCTTTTTCAATATAGGATGTCCCAAGGTGAGTGGCCTATTAGATTATTATGGAAACTATTGATGGTAAAGATTTCAAATTTTGTGGATCGATATTTGGCCACGTAAGGTACATTTTTAAAATAATTTCACATTTCCAGTTTTGCCGGATGTATGACAATTTGGCAAAAACTTTGTTATTTTAAATGGGACATCCAGTATTTCTATTTTTTATGATACTCCATCAAATATTGAATCTATTCTTTTTTACTTTTTTCTACTTATCTTTAATTGTTTTTGAGTTATTAATTATTTTTCGAAATTTCAATCAAATTGGCGTGTTATGAGAATGACTCTAGTTCGCTCAATATTTGAGATTTAAGTAAGAAAGGACCCCGCACATTTTGTATGGGAATTGGCTCCCGGTGGATTTGGCTGAAAATTTGATATGATGTTCTACTAATCCTTCTGATCAAATGTCTAAACAGCCACGAAGCTGAAAATGCATACTTCTAGGAGTTTTTAGCGATTTTTTGTATCCATTATGGCTTACGTATTATGGGAATTGGCTCCTGGTGGATTTGGCTGAAAATTTGATATGATATGACTAATCCTTGTGATCAAATGTTTCCACAGTCACGAAGCTGAAAAATGCATACTTCTAGGAGTTTTTAGCGATTTTTTGTATCCATTATGGCTTACGTATTATGGGAATTGGCTCCTGGTGGATTTGGCTGAAAATTTGATATGATATGACTAATCCTTGTGATCAAATGTTTCCACAGTCACGAAGCTGAAAAATGCATACTTCTAGGAGTTTTTAGCGATTTTTTGTATCCATTATGGCTTACGTATTACCGTTCACACAGAAATGTTTGAAAATATTTCGAATTGACAGAATCTGCTTTCAATAATCACGAAATATTCTCAAACATTTCTGTGTGAACGGTAATACGTAAGCCATAATGGATACAAAAAATCGCTAAAAACTCCTAGAAGTATGCATTTTTCAGCTTCGTGACTGTGGAGACATTTGATCAGAAGGATTAGTAGAACATCATATCAAATTTTCAGCCAAATCCACCGGGAGCCAATTCCCATACAAAATGTGCGGGGTCCTTTAACAAGTCATTAGATATTGATCTGCTTTTGAATTATAATTGTCAGTTATACAGCTAAGTTACAGAATCGTAAAAAAATCTGTTCTTTCAAATTAGACACCTAGTATATTTTTCAATTTTTGGAATCAGTACAACACACTCTACAACTTTTCTATTCATGTCCCTATACCTATCTCAACTGGATTCCGTGTTATATGCGTTTATTAGATTACAGATTGATTCAATAAGCGTTAATTCCTTTTGTATTGTTATTTTCCCCATGTCGTTCAAAGATCGATTGGGACACTCTATATAGAGAATATTGAAAGAGCAACCATCTTGTTATAAACTTTAACTCGATGAAATGGGAGAAGAAAGAATGGAAAAATGAATACACTACCCAAATTTCTAAGTTGATACCGTCAAAAGGTATACAGATGGTTTTAAAACCAGGATAGGACCAGCCATAGAGTATACCCGCAAAGAATCAAGTGTACACTATCGTTAGGCTCCTATTCCAGTGTTTTTTATGCAGCAATAATTACAATTCAAAGATGCACAGATAGAAACTCAAAAAGAAACTATCAAGTGTATGACATTGAACCATTCTGACCATAAAGATTGGATAGTATAGAGTTGCCATCATTGAAATAAACGTGGTATCAGATCCATCATTTTACTACCACCTTAACGTCAAATTTGACAATCGTTGAATTTTTGGAGTAATTGTGATTCTTGCGCCTTTTTCTAGTTGAATTATAATTTTTTCTGCTTAATAATATACAATAAAATGGTATCGTGTGCTATAAGGCTTTCTTCAAACAGAGAAGAGACAGATAAGAAGAAAATTATAGGAAAAACATATCACAGGTAGGGATGAGTACTGAACAGATCAGCATTCGAAATTTCGCAAGTCTGTCTTGGTAATCTGATATCTCTTTATATGTGTATATTATCGCCTGAAGAAAAATTGTTTATTTGATATTCAATTGACCTTATTTGAACAGGTTTCCTAAAGACCAAACCCGTCGTATTTTTTTGGTGAAATTTGTGAACAGAAAAAACTGGTAACTTAATTCAACCCTGAACTTTCCGCCTTATTGGTCCCCGACTTAGCCCTGTCCAGTGGTACTATTTTTCCTCACTCAATTGTATGTCATAGCGATTCTTCTTTATTATATATCGATGATTCTGTTAGTCCAGCTGCTTCTTCTTGGAAAACTTCAATTCTTCCTGGCTACGAAACTTCCATTCCCCTGTGTATAAATGCAGAATCCAAATATTTTCACCATATCATAACGCAAACAAAACTGGAGAGGATAACAAATTAAACCCCACAGCCAAGCTTCTGGGTTCCATCAAATTTTTGGTTAAACCCCAAATTCTGTTGGACCCTCCTGCGCGCCAAATGCTAATTTCTCGGCAGCTATATGGAAATATGAGGACATACAAATAGGGAAATCCAGCACCACCCGACAAATGGAGAAGAAATTATACCACGTCGAATCTAAAACACATTTACACATGAAAATTCTCGTTGGTTGTCGCACGGAGCTCTAATCTTCCCAGATATGAATTGAAACTCGACAGAGTCTAGTTTCGGCCTGAAATTAACAAGTTTTCTCGTGCAGAACTGTATTCAATTTGGTTTTAATGCGAAAAGTTCGGGAGTTTACCTCCACGGACATAAACGTATGCCAAATCTCCGTCCGTTTGTTGGCTGCACTGGAGAATATGGACCGGACGAAATTGCCTCGGTACCCTGTGGAGACTTGAAACATTCATTCATGCAGTCGAGCTGAAAAAGTTATGGCCTTGTTTTGCGCAGTGTCACAGGAATCCTGGATAAGTTTATGGGAATAGAGGGTTTTGTGTGATCATGTTCAAGGAGTTTATTTATAACTAGCTGCCTTGCTGAGAAATATGGGAATATTACATATCGTCTCTGCAGGGATTGCTTCTTTAGATATGGTGGATTGCAATTTGAGACGAAAGATGCAGGACAATGATAAAGGTGCAATATTATTTTTTGCTGTGTTTCTGTTGTTGATTTCGCTTTTCTTTTCGATGTTTTAACATCTTTGTACGTTCTTTTTTGTACTGGAGAATGTGTACCGGGCGAAATTTCTTCGGAACCCTGTGGAGACTTGAAACATTCATTCATGCAGTCGAGCTGAAAAAGTTATGGCCTTGTTTTGCGCAGTGTCACAGGAATCCTGGATAAGTTTATGGAATAGAGGGTTTGTGTGATCATGTTCAAGGAGTTTATTTATAGCTGCCTGGTGCTGAGAAATATGGGAATATTACATATCGGCTCTGCAGGGATCGCTTCTTTTGATATGGTTGATTGCAAATCGAGACGAAGAGATGCAGCACAATGATAAAGGTGCAATGTCATTTTTCGCTGTGTTTTTGTTGTTGATTTCGCTATTCTTTTCGATGTTTTTACATCTTTGTAAATCTCTGTACGTTCTTTGATTGTATTGGATAATATGGACCGAGCGAATTTTCCTCGGTACCCTGTGGAGACTTGAAACATTCATTCATGCAGTCGAGCTGAAAAAGTTATGGCCTTGTTTTGCGCAGTGTCACAGGAATCCTGGATAAGTTTATGGGAATAGAGGGTTTTGTGTGATCATGTTCAAGGAGTTTATTTATTGCTGCCTAGTGCTGAGAAATATGGGAATATTACATATCGCCTCTGCAGGGATTGCTTCTTTAGATATGGTGGATTACAATAATTCCAGATAAAGGACAAAGATGTAGGTGCATATTGTGATTCAACATTATTATTTTTGTTGTTGTTTACTCCATAATTCTTTTCGATGTTCTAGCTAGAATATTTCAAGAGGAAGTATCTTTCTTTCCAACTATTCTTTCAAATGTATCATCTTTGAATTTGTATCGATTCTGTGATATGAATAAGAAGCTCATGTGTTTAGTTTAGTTTAAAAAGGGGCTACAGTCCACTGCGACCTCAAGGTCTATTACAGAGCTGTTCGGACCAAACCCTCACAGCTCGCCTTCCATTTCCAGAGATCTGATAAAATCCAATATCTGTGAAGGCTTCAACGAGGCTAGTTCCTCACTCTAACAAGTTTCTTGCCCAACATTTTCTCCTAAGGCTCGCAATGCCAAAGCATTCCGTGACTATGTGAATGGGAGTTTTTTCCTCCTCACCACAGAACCTACACCTCCTCAATAGGTGTCTCCTGAGGTGACAGTGTCCTATAAGAAAACCAGCGAGGAGGTGTAATTGTTTCTTACTAAGGTCCAGATATCTTTTGGATCTTGCTGTTTCAAAGTTCCGAAAGAACTTAGTGGAATGATCCATCCCTGGGAGATTCCGCCAGAGTTTTTCCCTCTCGGCTTTCTCCTTCTCCAGAAACTCCTTTTTAAAGGTACATTTACCTATACCACAGAAGGGTTCTGGGCCAATGTGTGAGGTTCGTGCGCCCTCTTTGGCAAGTGTATTGGCCTCTTCGCTTCCTTTGATTCCCGAGTGGCCGGGAACCCAGATTAAAAAGATCTTATTTTTCTTGCCTACCTCATTGAGTTTGTTCCGGCACTCCCAGATCATCTTTGAGTCGATGACGTAGAAGCTCAGTGCTTTGATAGCAGCTTGACTATCTGAGTGTATGGCTCTTTCTCACTTCTGATAGTTTCTTCCTAGATTTATATCTAGAAATCTTTCAATAGCTAAGATTTCCGCTTTGAAAGACGCTCATACAGGAGCCTAGCGACAGTGCACACTTGGTACTTGGCCCGTATATCCCAGTGCCAGCTCCTGTAGAGGTTTTGAAACCATCTGTATACCATTTTACGGTATTTTCTTTAAGGTTACAGTCGGTGTATTCCCGTTTCCATTCCCTTTTTTTACTTAGCTTAGCTTAGTGATATGAATAAGAAGCTCATGTGTTACGGAGGTTCAACTATAGTATTCTGGGTATTGACAGAAAATTTGGCCTCTTCCCTATTTCAATTATTTTGAGCCCTTTATTCTTCAAATGAAAAATTCAATTCAACACTTACCGAAATGTCAAATTTGAACGTTAGATTCAATTTCGGAAATACCACATCTCCAGACTCGACTAGATTTTCGCCCGTTACAGAATAACCCCATACAACGTATAACAATGATTGGATTAATGAAATTATTTCCAGTGGCCTGTTGGATTTTAAACATATTAGATGTTTAACGTTCCAGACTAATCGGAGTAATTGGTTGCTTGTGCCGACATATTCACCATTTATGTATCATCCAGTTAACGATTGGTTGGGCCCCCAATAATCCTTCATTAAAACTTAACGCTGTCTAATTTACGTAGAGACTTATCGGACTTTGATGTTAGGGTTAATCGTGTACAGTGGAAACCAGAATTATGTTATAACTTGTGTTTGTGCGTTTGAATAAATGAGATGATCGTATTTGCACAGAGAAACCTACTTGAAATATTATAAATTTCGCTGCATCGGTTCTCTTTTCTATGCTAGAACTCTGCTAATGAGCTGGACATACAGGGTGTTTCATCATAAACTGGACAAACATATATGTTCGTGTAGAGGACATCGAGAGAATCATTTTTGCCTTATACAATATATCCCGTTTTCGAAGCATAAGCGAGATACAGAGTGTCAAACGTCATTTTTGAGTAAGATTCTTTTGAGTGTGGTCAGTTATGTTTAATAGTTAAAGTAACGGTTTTTGGTCAAATCTCAGTATTTTTGGGTCCTCTATTCAGAAAAGTTGACGAACTCCGAAAAAATGTTTACAAAATGGCGGAAGACCAGCAATGTTCCTAATTTTTTTTGCGGTTGTCAAATTAACTTTTATTTTCTGAATGAACACAATTTTCTGAGAATTTCTGTGAAAAAATTTTTTCAAAAATCGAACTCAAATTTTTTTTTGCATGTCTACAGCAATGAAAAAATTTCACTCGAAATGGATGAAATTTTGTAGAATGGTACTTCTTGAATTATCAATCACGAATATGAAAACAGAATTGAAAAATATCGAACGGTTTCGTTACTACAGGCATTCAAATATTTCGTTCAGACCTCGTGGTGCATACAAGATTTTATTTTTCACGAATATATCAAAATAACGAAAAAAACGAAAGAAAATGTTGAATTTTGTAGAATGGTACTTCTTGAATTATCAATCACGAATATGAAAACAGAATTGAAAAATATCGAACGGTTTCGTTACTACAGGCATTCAAATATTTCGTTCAGACCTCTGAAATAATGAAAGAAAATTTGTTTTGAATTCTACAGTCAAAATAATTAAATTATTGACATGTCCAAACATTCTAGATGAATTTATAGAAAAAATTCAGTGAAACTTAGTTGGGACTCGAACCGACGTAGGTATTAAATAGAGAAATGGCACTGTTCTAAGGATAATAATATTCGTTGCAAGGCAACGGTAGTTCGTAGTTCATAGAGTTTGACAAGTTTTCGAATTTCAGTGAATATAATTTAGCCAGTAGTCAAACTCTATGAACTACGAACTACCGTTGCCTGGCAACGAATATTATTATCCTTAGAACAGTGCTATTTCCCTCTTTAATACCTACGTCGGTTCGAGTCCCAGCTAAGTATCACTGAATTTTTTTTTATAAATTCATCTAGAATGTTTGGACATGCCAATAATTTAATTATTTTGACTCTAGAATTCAAAACAAATTTTCTTTCATTATTTCCGAGGTCTGAACGAAATATTTGAATGCCTGTAGAAACGAAACCGTTCGATATTTTTCAATTCTGTTTTCATATTCGTGATTGATAATTCAAGAAGTACCATTCTACAAAATTTCATCCATTTCGAGTGAAATTTTTTCATTGCTGTAGACATGTAAAAAAAAATTTGTGTTCGATTTTTGAAAAAAAATTTTCACAGAAATTCTTAGTAAATTGTGTTCATTCAGAAAATTAAAGTTAATTTGACAACTGCAAAAAAAATTAGGAACATTGTAGGTCTTCCGCCATTTTGTAAATTTTTTTTCGGAGTTCGTCAACTTTTCTGAATAGAGGACCCAAAAATACTGAGATTTGACCAAAAACCGTTACTTTAACTATTAAACATAACTGACCACACTCATAAGAATCTTACTCAAAAATGACGTTTGACACCCTGTATCTCGCTTAGGCTTCGAAAACGGGATATATTGTATAAGGCAAAAATGATTCTCCCGATGTCCTCTACACGAAAATATATGTTTGTCCAGTTTATGATGAAACACCCTGTATGTCTCTTACCTATATTTTAAATCAATATTAATCCTTCCTGTCATTATTGATCAATTCTATTAATGTTGTATTGAGCTTTCTGGCGGTATTCTGCTTTTCATCTGTAAGTTATGATACTGTAGCGTACGATCGATTTGTAAGTGGCCGACTTACAGATTCGTAAATAATGCAATTCTGGAATTGTTCCTGTAACTTTCTTATTTACAGTGTCACCTTTGAACTACTCATCGCAAAACATAACCTTCATTCGTAATATTTGATCATGGAACTTTATGTATTATGAGTAAATGGTTTTGATTTGAATTTGAAAATACATTTATCTGAATGTAGTTTGCGTTTGTTTCTTTCATCTTATAAATTGAAAACAGGAAAAAAAAATTTCTTGGTTAAAATTGCTGTAGAGCATTTATTGAGTTTATAGTACACTGGTTCGCTTCAATCTGAATATGTTCACAAACTGGGCATTCGGCATTTATTCAATCTGAACATTCTCTGGGCATCCGGCATTTCAAATGGATTCATTGGATCACACAACCTTTTCTTTTCAATTCTGATAAAGTTCCTACTTTAAGAAAGAATGATTTTCGGGTCATTTATATAATTGAAGAATGTTACCTGTTATGATTTTTTTCCTTTAACAATCCAATAAACAAAGCTTATGAAAAGTTACAGATTGGCTTACAGATGAAAGCAGAATACCACCATTTAATTTTGAAGTTGGCGATATGTTTTGATTAAGATATGAATCAAGTCGCAAGTTCAAATGTTAGAAGTTTTTCAATGTGAGCCTCCATCACTATCTCTTTATATGCAAGTTCTCGAATTTGAAGTAACTTTTTTGTTTCAGAGTTCAAGATTGTGAAGTTTTCCAATTCAAGGTAAGATCATTGGACCTTATATGAATGAAAAAAACAATCTTGATAGTTATTTATGTACCAAGTGCGTTATATGGATCCTAACGCCCGGAGGGAAACATTCGGCCCGAGGGCCTTTGGCCCGAGGGATGGATGTTGCCCGATGGGCGTTGGGATCTAATAACGCTCGTGGTGCATACAAGATTTTATTTTTCACGAATATATCAAAATAACGAAAAAAACGAAAGAAAATGTTGAATTTCTGACATTTCTTAAATTGCATCATTTTTCGATGTCATTCTCATCGGAAAATTAATGAGAACTGTCAGATCTGTGTCATGTGTGTTTACGTGTGGGAAGTGCTTGAGAATATTTGTTCATTGTGAACGAAATAGGCCAGATTCAAATGAAACAAGGTATGAATATCCTTTTTCAATCCTTTTATAACGTTTATTACTAAAAATATTTGTTTCAGGAACGATTAATTTGATGGGATGAATGGAATAAGATCGGAGTAAGTGACATTTCCCATGCGAGTTCACAGGACAAATATGCCCTAGAATATTTGCAATTTTGAGAAGGAAAATAAATAGATACGAATAAAACAAGGTACGAATATCCTTTTTGAATAGTTTGAGAACGTTTATTAATAAGTATATTTGTTCCAGGAACGATTGAATTAAAAAATTGAGTTAAATTATAGAAGGAAGTACGTGACATCTGTCAAGGTGGTTCAGAGCGGGCGTTATGATCCATAATGCCCGCTAAAATACCCACGGGCATAATGAGTGTATTTATAACAACCGTTTCTAAGGTAAAATAAACATATAATGTACAAGTGAAAAATAAAATATATTAAGATTGTTTTTTTCAATAAATGTTTATTCAATAAATACAAGGTATACAGGGTGATTTCATTAGACGTTTTCGAGGAAGGAATTGTAATACAGATTCAAGGTTTTGGATTTTTGTTTAAGAGTACATGAACTTTAATTGTAAAATATCTTCAAGGGGAATCTACTTCCGGTTTCACCGGAAACGAATGTAACTTCGTTATTTCAAATGCAACACCCTGTATATTTATACATATTCGAATTCTTCGTTCAATTCTACACTGATTTGATGTATGATATGTGCAACCACTCAAACGGTTCTTGAATTATAGCCTGATTATCAATTTTTTTGAAATAAAGGTTGTCACAAATTAGTGTCCATATCTTCAAAATCCCTCATTACAAGAATTTTTTTTTGCGGAAGTGAAACAAAAGAAAGTATTCTGATACTGTTTCTTGTATAACTTATGAGGAAATATTATACAGGATGTCTGAAAAAGGGCCCCATGTGAGCCTCAATAAAACTATAAAATCTCACTTTTTTCAAATGGCAACCCTATAATTTTGTAATTCCAATCGATGGCTCGTCAAAAACCAGTTAGGGTGTCCCGTACATTTCATGCCTCTAAATTCAGTAGTTTTGCCGTTATTGAATAAAATTCGAATTTCAGGATTGAATCAAGGTTTCTTAGTCTAACCATAGATTTATTGGGATAGAAGTTTTCAAGAAGGCTATGTCTGTTGATTTATAATGCATTTTAGAGAACTGTCATTTAAACTTTTTTGATTAATCGGGCACTATGCAAAATATGAATTACAGTAACAGTGATGTATTGAATATGTTCTTCATTTATGGTGAATGTAACAAAATATTAGAAAGGGCAGTAAGAACTTTTAACGAAAGAAATCCACATTTACCACCTTTAACAAAAAAAGTCAGTAAATGTGAATTTCGTTCGTTTAATTTCTAATTACCTTTTCTAGGAATTTGTTACATTTGTCTCAAATAAAGAATATACCCTTGATATATCATTCCAGTGAAATTATTATTGCATGTTTTGCTTAGTGCTTGATCTGTAAGAAAAAGTAAGAATGACAGTTCCTAACATAGCCACCTCAAAAATGCGAGCTTACAAACTGTGCGAAACCTGTCTTTAATCGTGAAATTCGAATTTAATTGAATAACGGCAAAAATACTGATTTTAGAGGCATAAAATGTTCGGGACACCATAACTGGTTTTTGACGAGCAATCGATTGGAATTACAAAATTATAGGGTTGCCATTTGAAAAAAGTGAGATTTCATAGTTTTCTTGAGGCTCACTTTGGGGCCTTTTTTCAGACACCCTGTATAATATTTCCTCATAAGTTATACAAGAAACAGTATCAGCGTACTTTCTTTTGTTCCACTTTCGCAAATTCTTGTAATGAGGGATTTTGAAGATATGGACACTAATTTGTGACAACCTTTTTTTCAAAAAATTTGATAATCAGGCTATAATTCAAGAACCGTTTGAGTGGTTGCACATATCATACATCAAATCAGTGTAGAATTGAACGAAGAATTCGAATATGTATAGATATACAGGATGTTGCATTTGAAATAACGAAGTTACATTCGTTTCCGGTGAAACCGGAAGTAGATTCTTCTTGAAAATATTTTACAATTAAAGTTCATGTACTCTAAAACGAAAATCCAAAATCTTGAATCTGTATTACAATTCCTTCCTTGAAAACGTCTAATGAAACACTTAAAAAAATCACCCTGTATACCTTGTATTTATTGAATAATTTCATATTTTATGAAAGTACTCGTTGATTTTCTGAGCGTTCGTTTCTAATATCCGAGAAGAATACACACAAAAATTGAAAAGAATAGTGAAATTTTCTTTGGGGTTCGAGGAGCAAAACCTGGCATTTACATATGAATATAATTGTTGGCATCGACAACGTTTCGGGTGTTCCATACAATCAAAAGTTATTTCATTTTTACATTTGAGCTGTTATCTAACCGAAAACTTTTGTTTGGTGGCCTCAAATGGTTGAATCGATACTGATTCATCGATATAATCATAATCATATCGATTTATTCCTGGTCTTCCTTGAAGCCCCTCAAAAGGTTGTATGAAAAAATCGGTGGTCTTTCAACAAGAAATCGAATCACTGGATTTAGAAGGTTGATTCACCCTTGAATCAAAACGTGTTTCATATGAAAAACGCGATACAAGTGGCTGCGAACGATGAAAAAAGGCGAAAATTGATCTTCAGCAACACTGGCGATAAAAGCACAAATTCTTTTTTCGTCGCACATTTCACGCACACGAGTTGATGGTAAGAAATCCAATAACGTGACATTGGTGCGAAATATGCTCACAATGGCTTGAACGGCTTGCTTTGTGGGCCGATTATTATTATTATTATTTCTGTCACGAGTGGGCGAATACCCGCCGTAACAAAGAGTTCGCGTGGACTATTGTGACATACTCACAGATTCATATTTCCCTGATCAGATACAGCCCCTGAATCAAGCTATTTATTTTATTCATAGGACATTTTTCAGTTTATTCTAAGCGATATGAGCGTCTCCCAAGACTTATGATGCGATCTACTTCTGGGCACTCTGAGATGACGTGCAAAGGCGTCTCGATGTCCTGGACACAAAATCTACACTCGTCATCTTGAACTAACCAAATGCGCTCTCAGTATAACAGTCTTGATTCACAAAATAGATTTTATTTGAATCGGTTATCTTGTTATGAAAATATAGAGGTTCTTCTTTTCAATATTCCAATCAAATTTTCTATGGTTCTGTTGACGCTATGGCCTCGAAATTCTGCATTAAAATTCAGTATAACAGTCTTTATTCAAAACAAAATTCACTTGAATCGGATATCCTGTTATGCAAATATAAAGATTCTCTTTTCAATATTCCAATTTAATTTTCTATGGTTCTGTTATCACTATGACCACAAAATTCTGCATGAACATTCAGTGTATCAATATTTATTTATAAAATAAATTTTATTCGAATCGGATATTTTTTTATGGGAATATGACGTTTCTACTTTTCAATATTCCAATTGAATTTTCTATGGTTTTGTTTATACACTGGCCACAAAATTTTGCATGAGGCTTATTATGAGCATATTGCATATGGCCGCAACATTTCATTTCGATGGGTTTCGTTTTGTCTCAGATATTGAGGAACACAAATTTTGAATGGCCATATTTTATTGAATACCCTGTACGATTTGATTGGTTAACGAACTTAACCGAGCCACTTGGCAACCAAACTCAGCCTGAAAATCTTAAGTCTTTCGGACAATCCCTTCGAAAGTTATTGTGCTAACGGCCGGATGGCCCCACGGACAGAATTGAATTTGACCACGAATTCGTCAACAGGTAGTCTAACCCTATCATTTGAAACCATTTTCGGCTCAAAACTCTAAAATTACAGACATTTGGGCAAAACGATATAGCACTCGTTTAAGGAGAACCAGCAATCAAAAAAGGATACTCGCAATGATTTTCTGAGGATTCCTTATTTCTGAAAAGTTTATTTCTGGAAATCACTCTAAATGACTATATTTTGTTGGTTAGTCTATCTACACTGAAATCGATCTTGATATGAATAAAAACACTTGATTAAACTCAGAATTGTTCATAACTTCTAACCTAACTAGCAGTAATTCAGAAGATACAATACCGATAAATATTCTCTATCAATACAACATCCATAAAAAATTAATGAAACTGCCCTATTTATGTATTCTATATGGATATTGTGAAACCGATTCTGATCCAATTAGCTATTAAGCGTTATTTTGCATAGAGCGTGCCATTTGGTGTATGATCAAATGGGAAATAGGCCTTTATTTTGTTAAGCATAAATTGTTGAGCATAAATTTCTACCATTTTCCATGATAATAACTTAGTCTATAATCGAGTGAAAGAACATAATTATACTTCATTGCAGTGAATATTTTATGCTCGTAATCAGGTCATAAACATGAAATGTCATTACTAAAAATTCAAGCCCTGAGCAGGAGCTTTCGAGCGCTCGTTCATTGGTGGGGCAAATTTTTATATTGGACTTTTTTCTTTTCAATATTCCAATTGAAGTTTCTATGGTTCTGTTAACACTATGGCCACGAAATCTTGGATGATCATTCAGTATATCGATCGCCATTCACAAAATAAATATCACTCGAATAGGATATTTTTTTATGGAAATATGAAGTTTTTTCTTTTGAATATTCCAATTGAATTATCTATGGTTCTGTTCACACTATGGCCACAAAATTTTGCATGAGGCTTATTACGAGCATCTTGAATGCGGCTTCAACATTTCATTTCGATTGGTTTCGTTTTGTCTGAAATATTGAGGAACAAAAACTTTGAATGGCCATATTTTATGTAACACCCTGTACGATTTTGCTGGTTTACGAACTTGACCGAGGCATTTCGGACCTGAACTCACCCTGAAAATCTCAAGTCTCTGGGACAATTCCTTTGAAAGTTATCGTGCTAACGGACTGAACGCATCACGGACAGAATTAAGTTTGACCACGGATTCTTCATCAGTCAAACCCTATCGTTTGAGACCATTTTCGGCCCAATTTCCGAAAATTACAGACATTTGGGCAAAACGCTTAAGTAGAACGAGAGCTTAAACATGAATTGAACGGAGTAAAAAACTTAAGTTTTATGTTGCATTATGAATAGAATGAAATGTTGATGTTTGATGACACAGTTTTCCCATCATTTATAATCCCTTCATTTTTTTCCTATATACTTGATATCACTGAAGCGAAGGATGATATATATCGTCATTATAAATAAATCATTGAATGAATGATTGGATTTTTTATGACCTAAAAATTTTGCAGTTATATAGCACTTGAGATTGCTACTAATAATGTGAATGCAAAATCTCAGCACAATCGGAATTATATCTTGGAAATTATTCAAAAAGTTAAATACGGAAAAATTCAGTGACTAAAAACTTCGCCAATTTACATCCTCCAACTCTATTTCATTTCAATTGAAAGTTCCATGAAAAAATTTAAATTTTTTTCTATAATACGATATACTTTTTTATGGTTCTACAAATTTTTGCGTTCTGTTGTGAGTATTGAACATTTGACTCCAACATATCAGCTCGACCGAATCATTAAATTGTAGATTATTCCAAAAAAATTGATAATTCAGAAAGAAATTGAAATTTATGGTTCTGATTATGCGGTCCTCTTGAAATTCTGCATGAACATCCATACTAATATTATAAAAATGCGAAAGTAACTCTGTCTGTCTGTCTGTTACTCTTTCACGCCTAAACGGCTGAACGGATTTTGATGAAATTTGGTATGGTGATAGATGATAACCTAGAAATGGTCATAGGCTATAAATAATCACGCTATCGTTCTTAGGGGGTAGGCAGTAGGCAGATAACTAAATTGAGTTAGTGATTTTTAGTCGTTTTTGTTGGGACTTTTGCTCTTTCACGTCTAAACGGCTGAACAGATTTTGATGAAATTTAGTAAGGTAATAGATGGTTACCTAAAAACGGATATATATAAGATCAAAATGATCACGTCATCGTACTCTGGGGGTAGGAAGTAGGCAGAAAACTGAATTGAGTTAGTGATTTTTTTATGGTTTTTGCTGGGAGTCTTGCTCTATCATGCTAAACGGCTGAACGGATTTTGATGAAATTTAGTTAGGTGATAGATAGTAACCTAGAAAAGGATATGGGCTATTAATATTCATGCTATAGTACTTAAGGCGTAGGCAGTAGGCAGAAAACTAATTAAGTTATTGATTTTTAATCGTTTGTTTTAAAAGTTTACCTCATTCACGCCTTAACGTCTGAACGGATTTTTATAAGACTTGGTTAATATAAAGATAGGATCCTAGGCACGGACACAGGCTACTTTTTACGGCGGGAAAATACCCCATTCCCGCGGAAATCTAGCGTGATCGTGACAAGAAACGCATGACGCCATAGCTACTGAAATGATTTTGATGTTTTTTGTTTAAACTGAGTGTTACTAAGACTTCAAGTTAGTATTTGATTACTTTTCTAACTTAGAGGGTCGGTAGGCGCCATATTTTAGGGAATTTATGATAAAATTTTGATGCAACTGTCTTTATTTAAAAGTTTTACTTGGATCGAAACTTAGCGACATTCCATCACACTACTTAACTTATAGGGTAGGAAGGTACCAAAATGCAGACGTATGATTTAAGTGAATATTTTCGAAGATATTACCGTGCGAAGCCGGGGCGGGTCGCTAGTTCAGTATAAGAATATTCAATGTCAAAATTAATTCCACTCGAATCGGATATCTCCTTGTGGAAATATGAGGATTTTTTTCAGTATTCCGATTGCACCAAATTTCGTATGGGGCTTCTTATCTTGCATGTGATCGCAAAATTTCATTTCGATCGATTTTGTTTTGTCTGAGATATTGAGAACCAATAATTTTGAATAGCAGTATCTTAGGAACACCCACTTACCTTTTGAGACCGGCTTAAAATTAGAATTATAGACATCTGGCAAACTTGCTCGAGTAAAACTAGCGCTCAATCAGATTTCTTGTCAATTCCACTGAAAATATTCTGCCGACCAATTTTTCAATATTGTTCGCCATTATTAGCAGATCAAATTCAAATCATTAAGCAAATAAACATGCTAATATAATACGTTCTCGTGTATGAAATGATTGAAGCAAACCTCAGGTCAATATCAGGATAAATAGTTATTCATAATAGTCAAAAATATAGAACCTTTGACTAATCAATTATGATAAGTACATAACTGGTTATGCATACATAATAGCTAAGCTAAGTGAAGCCATGCAAAAATTTATATTGTTCTCTTGATAGCGAACGGAATTACATCGTGAATAATTAGTAATTACCGTCATTATACGGATACGAATCTATTGGTTTCATTATCGATATTTGTTTGGTGGTCTCATATTATCAGCATATATTCCGGTTATAATTATTTCGTTTATCATAAAGGGTTGACATTGTTCGAAATCAATATTGCATTTCGCTCGAATGGGTAATATATAATTATATGAAATATACAGGTTCAATAATTATATTAGTTAAAGAAAGATCGTTTGAATATTTGATAATCAATCTATGGTTCAAATATGACTTAATGTATATTTTTGGATTCAAATAGCACTGTTATTGGTCTGTGTGTGACTCACTGATCACAAGCTTTTTCCTTCGACCGCATTTTGAATTGATTATGAATTCTTGATTGAAATACATTTTTATTTTGCATAAGAAATAATTCCCATCATTCGCTCAAGGACAATTTTGAGAATGTGAATTCTATTTGTGAATTTTTTATGAAAGGAAAAAATGTTGCAAAAGGAATATAAAGATGAACAAACGAATCGGACGAATCAACCAATGAGTGTTACCTATGAAATTAAAATTTATCTGCAACAGAGTCACTGCTTTTCTTGAGAATACAACAAATTTTGCACACCTTGTAAAGGGTTTCCAATAAGAGGTGTTATTTGGATATTCAAAGCAAAATGCCATTTTTCAATATAAATGATCGGATGTTTATTTCATTATGAAAAAGAAGCTATGCCGTTAATAGTGGAAAATAACATCAGGCAAATGACCAACTCGCCACGCTTATAGGACCATATCCTTTTAATGAAATTTTCCATAACCAAATCGCAAAGTGGCTGCCCCATGTCCTCGATAATGTCACGAATTCCATCTTTGAGGTCTTGAATCGACGCTGGGCTATTGGCGTAGTAGAAGTAGCAAGGTGTTAAATAACAAGATCTCGGTGACCAATTGTGATCACCTCTTCGAGAGATAACACGGTCTGAAAACTTTTCCCGCAAAAGGTTTCGTTGCTTGTGTAAACGTTGTCCAGATCAATACTATCCAATTTCGGCCATAAAAAATCATTAATCATCTCTTGATAGCGCAATCCATTCACCGTAACTGTTGCTCCAGCCCCATTTTCGAAAAAGTAAGGTTCAATAACTCCGCCGGACCATAAACCGCACAAAACACTCACACTTTGAGGATAGAGAGGCTTTTCAACAATAACTCTTGGGTTTTCCAAGCCCCAGATGCGACAATTTTGCTTGTTGTCGAAGCCACCGAGGTGAAAATGGGCCTCATCACTCAAGATGATTTTTCGATGGAATACCGGATCATTTTCATCATCATTTCAACGACCCTATCAGCAAAGACACGACGTTGTTGATGATCGGCCGGCTTGAGTTCTTGTGTAAACTGAATTTTATAAGTCTTAGGACCTAAATATTCATGCAAAATACGGTGTAATTACGTTTATAGAATGCCTAACGACGAGGAATGGACAAACCTGGGTTTTCTTCAAAACTTTCGGCTACAGCAGCAATATTCTCGGCTGTTCTTGAGCGATGTGCACGGGTTTTATTATTTACATCACTAACTTGTCCCAACAGCTCGAATTTTTCCACCAATTTCTTTATTGCGATCCGACAAGGTGCTTCACGACGACTCAAAAATGTTCGAGTTTTACAAACCGTCTCTGGCAAATTTTCACCAGGTTTATAGTGAATTTTAATAATTTCAATGCGTTCTTGAAGCGTGTATCGTTCCATTTTTATTAATGGCGTAGTTTCGACTCGTCAAATGTCAAAAAGTGACAGCTTTAAACGTGACATCTACCGAAATAGCGGGCTATTCAAAATAACACCTCTTATTGGAAAACCCACTACTTTCACCGAGACTTTAACCTTCATGAAAAAGAGGGAGCTCATAGAAGTCTCCGACCCAGTGACATTAAAACCATGAATCACAAAAGAACCACTGTGAAAACAAAACTCCCATTCACCTCCGTCGTTTACTAAAATTTTTTCACACCGGTTAACTAATTATTTTCCCGTGCGCTTTTCAATATGCCATCATCCAAACGAGATGTGTGCTCAAAATCCTCAAATCAGTTAACTCTTTGTTGTCAACCTGGATACAATTTCACTTTCATTAATTATACGAACTTTCGAGAGATGGAAACAAATCTTGTATGTAGCAAGGGAGGATGGAAAGAGTATTAATTTAAAATTTTCGCGGAAATAACGACCTGGATATCCTGAAGGTTATTTTTCTGGTACGAACATGGAATATCTGAAAAAGAGATGGGGAGTTTTTGAGAGCTGTATTCGTTAAGTAGCTTTGGGGGTTGGAAGATGAAAAACCAATTGCCAGGGGTGAAGTATACTTCACCATGGCAATTCGGTTAATTCATTTCATTTTTTGTTATTGATTTTCATGAAAATTGAAATTGAGTGGTTATTCCTGAATGGTCATACATTCTGATGAGAAATTGTATAATTTTTTGTGATTTTCGCTTATATTGTGGGATTTATCGTATAAAAAATTCCTTTCAAGGGGGCTTTTGTCGAGGAAATACACTATGTCCGTTAAGTATAGAACAAATTCATTTTTAGCTAAACAGACCATTTCAAGAAATAATCCTGAAACACGTCGATTTTTCATTTTAATTTACCATATTTTAAAATAATAATCTAATATTTTAGGATGCTACACCCCCATTTTGTCTCATTTTTGGATTACTCTAGCTGAGCTGATTCCAAAAATGTATCACAATTTTTACAAAGTGGACAAAAATACAATAGTTTCGTTTGTGCTCATGAAGTAACGCGTAACATTCTTTATTATATGAAATGAAAACACTATTCCAGATATAAATACTTGTGCGATCTTAATTTCTTACTCTACATGTTTCCAGCTAATTCAGCTCATCTTCAGTAGTATAAATCACATAAGTGAAGCTGAAAGCAACAAAAAATCAATGAAGAAAACGCAAAACGCTCCACAATGAAAGACAAAGTACAAAATCAAGCGAAAACATGATTTTGTACTTTGTCTTTCATTGTGGAGCGTTTTGCGTTTTCTTCATTGATTTTTTGTTGCTTTCAGCTTCACTTATGTAGATTAGGAAATTAAAATCGCACAAGTATTTATATCTGGAATAGTGTTTTCATTTCATATAATAAAGAATGTTACGCGTTACTTCATGAGCACACACGAAACTATTGTATTTTTGTCCACTTTGTAAAAATTGTGATACATTTTTGGAATCAGCTCAGCTAGAGTAATCCAAAAATTGAGATAAAATGGAGGTTTTCCCTTCAACAAAAATGACGGTGACGTCATTACTCGAAAGTAATCCACCCTGTGTATTAGATGATTATTTTAAAATACGGTAAATTAAAATGAAAAATCGTTTCAGGGTTATTCCTCAAAATGATCTATTTAGCTAAAAATTAATTTGCTCCATACTTTAAGGACACAGTCTATGACAAGATTCGCAAAAGCATATGATATTTTCTGTGATGTCTATGGATCTTTCGTGATAATGCGAATATTCTGAATCTTTCTAAAGAGTGACCTCAGCTCAGAGTAAGAAGTAAATATAGAGATGCCCCTACGCGTGAATAGTACTGATTTTAATCAACCAAGCTCTAGAGTGATTTTTTCTGCCATAGCTATAATTATCGGAATACCATAAAGCAACAAAAAGCTGCCACCAAATCAGTAAAATAGGTCAGTTTATGAACGTCACATCAAAATGAATATGTAAACAAGACGCAGCGAGTAACTAAACACTAAGTTACTTACTGTCTGTAAAGTCTTGTTCGCACTACGCTAGTAGCTTAGTCGAGTAGTGAGAAATTTAGTAGCTACTGTCCATCCAATCGTTCGCACTTTGGTCGAGTAGAGTTCACAAGTGAGAAGCGCTTTGTCGAATGAACAACTCCCAACGCACAAATTTTTACGCGATTTCTTTGAAGCGAAACGAAACCATTCGTAAGATGGACAAATTGCAACGTAATAAAGTAAATAAACTTGTGAATCTAATCGTGATGGCTATTTTAGAAGAGGTGGATGATGAAATTTTTATCCTGGTATGCGGACTGCTTCATTTGCTTGTTTTTGTATGATTGAGATTTAATATTCCACAAACATTCATGTTCGAGGTATTCTGTTACGAATTTAAGGGTTCTTCGTTCCAACGGAAAGACATTTTCGGCATAGAACAAGTATTTCACCTATTATTTTAGGTTATCTATGGGACATGTTGGCAGAAAATAATAATACTAATGCAGTCGACTAATAACTGATCGGTTCGGACCTATCTGGTCCGTGAGCGAGTGAAGAACATCGCGTGGTGGGGTACTCTAATCGCCCGATAAAATAGAACAAAATGGATCGACTCGACTAAACTATACACTAATCTACCCGACTAAATTCTTGGTGTTCACACACGTTTAGTAACTAAATTTTTAGCTACTCGACTAAACTACTAGCGTAGTGCGAACAAGGCTTAACAGACAGTGGCTTTTAGTATAAGAGTATAGGAGCGGTAGACCAATTCATTATCAATACGGAATAAAGATACGGCACATGTTCGCAACTCCGGAATGTTGTTCGCGTTCATAAACTGATTCTACTTGGCGACGTCAACAAATGCGTGAAGGCATCTCTAGGTTTACTTTCTACTCTGAGTGCTAAACATTTACGAGAGAGAATAGGGGAGCATTTTTTCAGCTGGTATCCAATTAAACTTGGCCCTTTTTCTTTTTTCGCAGGAAGATTAGCTTCCTCCTAGACATTCCGTTCTCTGATCCGATTTGCTATGTCAATGCCTTCTTAATAACGATGAACGAAATCTTTCCTTATTTTAGCGGAATTAGGGCTCGGGGAATCTACTCAGCTCATTATGGGGCTAATATTTGCCCAGCTTCGGTGTGAGATTTTTCATTCTGTTCTATTTATTTTTGCCCTGTGGGGTTTCTTTCTATTTGAGGAGTGCTGAAATGAGAGGGGAATGTAAGGAAAACAAGCAATAAGAGGAAATTGTTGTATACAAATTTGATGACGTAACGAATGAAGATTACCATGTGTTCTGGAAAATCTTTGCTTAGAACATCAAAGCTGGTTCTATGAAGCATCCTAATTGGGAAGCATTTTTATTCGAATGTCGAATATTTCTAAGGAACAGATTTCTTTTTGAAATTGTCTGTTGTTTGTGACGCACAGTAAAAGGTGATTAAATCGATATTTGTTTAGTTTCTGGTAAATCGAATTTCTAAATCTGCAAGATATTCTGCCCCTCCCAGTAAAATAAATTAACAAATTAATGATGAACAATTTCCAAATGAGTTCTACCTGAACCTACGGCAGTCATGGGGATTCCAAGGATATTTAAAAATAAAATAATATATCATAGTAGCGGGTATAGATACAAGACATAATTATATTATTTTATCCACGACTATAGTAAAATCCGTCCATTGTACGTCTCTGTGCTCGGCCTTAATAATACCCATTAACCACAAGGGAATAATGAGATTACAATTCACTGCTGTCAGATGCTTCATAGATTCAGCTTTGATATCATATTCTTTAAACTAGTATTTCTTCAGTATTCTAAAGTACTCCAACTAACAAATATGGGCATACCTTGTCAATCGAGGGCCAAATCTACTTTCACTATATCAATTAAAGCTTTCTTATTACAAAATATACAATGACCAGTTCTCCAAAAATTTCTCATGTGCCAACTTGACTTTTTCACGCTTGTCATATAAGGGTCTTGTCACGGTCGCCAAATGTTAAAATCTTCAAGAAATATATTCAGTAAGTCTTGTTCGCACTTCGCCAGTAGCTTAGTCGAATAGTGAGAAATTTAGTAGCTACTTTCTATCCAATCGACTTTGGTCGAGTAGAGTTCACAAGTGAGAAGCGCTTTGTCGAATGAACAACTCGCAACGCACGAATCTGCACGCGATTTTTTCGAAGCGAAACGAACATTCAAATTCGAGGTATTTTGTTAGGAATTTAAGGGTGATTTCTTCGCTCCAAATGAAAGACATTTTCGGCATAGAACAAGTATTTTACCTATTATTTTAGGTTATCTATGGGACATGTCGGCGGCAAATAATGATACTAATGTACTCGACTAAACTGATCGGTTTGGACCTATCTAGTCCGTGAGCGAGTGAAGAGCATCGCGTGGTGGGGTACTCTACTCGCCCGATAAAATACAACCAAATGGATCGACTCGACTAAACTACACACTAATCTACTCGACTAAATTTTCAGTGTTCACACACGTTTAGTAAATAAATTTTTAGCTACTCGACTAAGCTACTAGCGTAGTGCAAATAAGGCTGTAGTCGTGGATGAAGTATAGTGTGCTACTCGCGTAAAATGGCTGTTATTCACTCGGTGATTTGGGCCACTCGCCTACGGCTCGTGACCTAAACTTCACCTCGCGAATAATAGCTATCATTATTCGATCGTTGCATAATATACTATTATTCCACTGCTTTAACCCTTCGCCAAACCGCTCAGTGCTCTTACATCACCAAGAAAAACTGCACACTTCAGTTCCAAAAGCCGAGAGACAAAATCGATATCTCAGCATTCGTTCGAACAAACCGAGAGCTGCTATTTCCAACTTGCATTTCCCAGCGAACGTAGGAAAAAGATTGTCACAATAAAGTATGTATTGAGGATTCCGTAGTCTATCCCATCTTGTTTACGCGATCCCGATGATTTGTTCCACTTCTTGTTTTATCGAATCCATCCAGAAAATCGGAAAATCCCCCTGTTCCCGAAAGTGGCTTCGTTTGCCTGGAAAAAGCAGAGGAGACGATCGAAGAACAGACGTAAAAATGGGGAACTGGAAATACTTCGGCAATGAAATCGTATAAAGGAGGATGGTGTTGAGTAAATTATGGCAACGAGCGGGGCCAACGTGGGAAAGAACAAGACATTGCTTCTCAAACTTATCTCACGTTGAGGCCATCAATTGTCTGAACCACTCTGCATTCCATCTGATGGGGTAATATTCCATTATCTCGTCTGCACAAGACTGCATCTTACCCAATCTTTGTTTCTTATGTGGAATTTTAGATGGCAAACACGTTTTGTGTTTCAGTTTGAACGAAGTGCGAAGTGAGGTTTTCGGGAATTGATTTTGCGTGAAATATTTGTTTGCTTGTTTTTGGTTTTGATCTTGACGACGATTCGTGTAGATTGTGTGCGTTTTGCATCGTTAAGAAGATTTAGTTCAATATTGCCATTTAATTGTGAGATTTGGTGATACGATTGTGTTTGCTGCCAACTGTACTCACTCAGCTTTCGAACGGAATGAGCTAGATATTTCGAAATTTCATAGAACCAAGCTACTGAGTTCGAATTTTATGCCATTCCGACTTGAGTTTGTCAAAATTCCATCAATATTCCAGAATTGTTGATTTCTGGGAAGAAATACCTCTATTTAATTCTACAGGGTGTTACATAATAGTATGTCACAACTTGAGGGGATCAATCTACGTTAATTTCAAGAAAAATGTCCATATAAACATGGGTCCGCAATAGCTTCGTTACGAAGCTACAGGGTGTTGACATTTCCAGAAGAACTTGGTTTTTGCTTCATAACTCCTGCAGTTTTCAAGATAGTCAGTCCAAATTTAGAATACGAGCTATTTTCAACAGTCTCCATCAATGCACGTCCTGAATTTAAACTAGAATCTACAGGGTGTTTTTTTTCCGGAGCCATGTCTCCTTTTTTCCTCTCAAACTTTTTTGCCGTATGCCATTGGTCAGCGTAAAATCAATTTTTGATATCTTCGTTCAATTTAGAAACTTTTTTTTGACTCCTGTAGTTTTTTTCGAATCTCTTACCGTTTTTGAGTAAAAAAATATTGAACGATCGTATGCATTCGATGATAAGCTTAAGTTGAGTCTCAGATGACGAGGTATCAAAATATAAGCAAATTTTGGGCATACCTATTGAGTATTTCTATTATGTTTTTCAATTAGCAAATAACATACAATCGTTCAATAGTTTTTTACTCGAAAACGGATACGAAAAAATTACAGGAGTCAAAAAGCTTTTAAATTGAACGAAGACATCAAAAATTGATTTTACGCTAATCAGTGGCGTACTGCAAAACAATTTGAGAGAAAAAAAGGAGACATGGCTCTGGAGAAGAAAACACCCCGTAGATTCTAGTTGAGATTCAGGACGTGCAATGATGGAGACTGTTGAAAATCTTGCATTCCAAATTTGGACTGAATATCTCAAAAACTGCAGGAGTTATGAAGAAAAAACCAAATTTTTTTGGAAATATCAACACCCTGTAGCTCCGTTACGAAGCCTTTACAGACCCATGTTTATATAAAGTTTTTTTTCTTCACAAGTAAAGTCCCAGACCTGCTTTGATTAACACTCTAAAGCTTTGGAGCAGTTTTTTTGAATATCGAAGAAATTTCAAGGACAAGTTAAGAAGTGACTGTAATTTGTTCTACAGAGCTGATATTCATATTACTTAATACTTTTCTTTTTTGTCTTGTCGATTTGTTTGGTCATATCTTATTTCAAGCAAAAAAAGAGCAATTTTTGTTCGATGGAAAGAACCCCTTCGCAAGAAATATCTTTAAACAAATCTGAGCTACTAGATTGACAGATACGAAAGCTTGAGCAAAATTTCGGAAGAAGTTATCAACTCCTTTTGTAGGATCATAACCTTTTCGTGACATACAGAAAAACACACAAAAAAAATTACGAAAAGTAATGTACAATTCAAGGTATGGTGGATACAATAGACCGTTTAGCCGCGGTACACGAGTTTTTACTCCTTCAATGAATAACAGTAGATAAGCTATGGTAATTCTGGACCAGAAGTGCCTTGACTGAATCTTGAATACCTTTTGGTGAATGAAAAAGGTGTGTTATTTTATGAGATATTGGTAAACTCCTCAAAGGTGTTGTTATGGATTCATTTTGCTTAGTTGTTTCTTCATTGTGCCATTCGGGATTTTGAGTAGAACTTACATTCATCGAACGTTTCAGTTTCACGAGTTTCAACATTTCTTGGAATTCATTTCGCTTCGAATTCCCTTGCGAGCGTCAAAACATTAACACAATTCCACTGAAATACAAAACAGTCGGTAGATTACAATTACGAGGAACACTTTAACCGTTCCTTAATTGCTTCGGGCATATTGAAAAGTTAACTGTTCTTCATTAACTTAATTAGGTCCAAAGTTCGAATTTTGCCGTTCTCATAATTCAAAGGGGAACAATGAGAAGGAGGAAGGAAGGGAAATATTGTATTGTTGGAGGCGAGGGACCCCAAGGAGACCTTTCTCTCCCGTTCTTTCTCATTGCGGTTTTTCGTGCGCCCATAAAAAATATAGGAGGGTCGCTACTTTATCGATCCTACAAGGCTCCGAGAGCCTCAGTGCTAATCATTAACGCATTTAAGTTGAAGCGCTGACACTTCTATGGCTGGGGATTAAAGGAGGAAACCGGCACTTGGCCCTCGCGATGAATGACCAACCAGCTGAATGATTGTCTGTGATTTCGTTCGGTCTGGGTTGGGAAAATGGTATGAGGGGTGCGTCAGGCAATGATGGACAGTTGTTGGTAGGCTACAAAGTAGGTGCGATAATGGTAATGAATACTATCTCATTTATGGGTCGATTACATTGAGATACTTTATAAGCTGCTGCTGAGCGAATTTAGTATCTGATTGTAAATTCACTCAGTGTAATCGTGTAAACAAGCCAACAATCTGATTGTAAAAAAGCTGCGACTAAAGTTGAAATCTGGGCTACTTTACACGCTAAATCGCTGGCGTTTTGGCTTGTTGGAATGTAAACAAGCCGTGTGTAATCACAGTTGATACTAAACAATCTGTGAGTTCTCATCTACTCGGTGGTTCCTGGTTCTTAAATTTGAAAACGTATTTGACATTCATCTTAGATCCTTGACATAAACCTCACGTGGATCGCTAGATTGTTGGCTACTCAGGGAGTAGACACTTTTGTGTGTAATCATCACAATATCAAGCTTATTCATTCCTTTTAAATTCGCTCAGTAGCACTTGTAAAGTATCTCAATGTAATCGACCCATTAGGTTTTTTAAAGGTTTTTGAGCGCTCGTTCCACTCAAACGTGTGCTATATCGTTTTGCCCAAATGTCTGTAATTTTCGTGATGACCTGATGACGAATTTGTGGTTGAATTTAATTATGTCCGTGAGGAGATTTTATTTCGGTCATCATTAGAGTTATTCGACTTGAATATTTCAGCTTACTCTTCAAACAAATTCACCGTTTTTATGAAGGAAGACAGAGTTTTCCACTGAGGTTTTACTCTGTGCTCTTGTATCAGATTATTCAGCAGAGAAAAATATAAACGTGGCCCCATACATTTCTAAAATTGATAGAAAACTATTGAGGTTAAAACCTCATTAAAAAATGATGTCTGTCTGTGTGGTCATGGGATTATTTTATGTAGATATTCAAACTGTGAGCCCAAATATTCATGTCGATATTCTTTATTCTATCTGATATGGCTGTATAATTGTATATGTTGAAAGTGTGCGTTAAGAAACGAAACAGGGACGAAAAAAACACAGAGTAAGCAGTTAGTAATATAATTATAACCTCTGCGTCACGTACTTCATTCAAACTAATTTTCTTACTCTTGCAATCCCTTCGACATCCGAAAAATTTCGTTTTACAACCAGAAGAATTTACAAACCAAGTCTGGCTTTCCATGTCATGATTATTCAGAACCCCAGATGTGTAAGGCATTGTAAACAGGGTCATTATACCAGGTAATTATTTCCCACAGATTTAAACAGTGGTATTTTACCCTACATATCAAATATAAATATATAAATCTAGGAATGACGACGAAAACACCCGGCGCATTCGCCAATTTGCAACACTAACTACATTCTTATATTGAACAGATTAAATTTGAATCATTCTTTTAATCCATACTAATATTATAAATGCGAAAGTAACTCTGTCTGTCTGTCTGTTACTCTTTCACGCCTAAACGGCTGAACGGATTTTGATGAAATTTGGTATGGTGATAGATGATAACCTAGAAATGGTCATAGGCTATAAATAATCACGCCATCGTTCTTAGGGGGTAGGCAGTAGGCAGATAACTAAATTGAGCTAGTGATTTTTTTATGGTTTTTGCTGGGAGTTTTGCTCTATCATGCCTAAACGGCTGAACGGATTTTGATGAAATTTAGTTAGGTGATAGATAGTAACCTAGAAAAGGATATGGGCTATTAATATTCATGCTATCGTACTTAAGGCGTAGGCAGTAGGCAGAAAACTAATTAAGTTAGTGATATTTAATCGTTTGTTTTAAAAGTTTACCTCATTCACGCCTTAACGTCTGAACGGATTTTTATAAGACTTGGTTAATATAAAGATAGGATCCTAGGCACGGACACAGGCTACTTTTTACGGCGGGAAAATACCTCATTCCCGCGGAAATATAGCGTGATCGTGTCAAGAAGCGCATGACGCCATAGCTACTGAAATGATTTTGATGTTTTTTTTTTAACTGAGTGTTACTAAGACTTCAAGTTAGTATTTGATCACTTTTCTAACTTAGAGGGGCGGTAGGCGCCATAATTTAGGGAATTTATGATAAAATTTTGATGCAACTGTCTTCATTTAACAGTTTTACTTGGATCGAAACTTAGCGACATTCCATCACACTACTTAACTTATAGGGTAGGAAGGTACCAAAATTCAGACTATTCAGAAGTATGATTCAAGTGAATATTTTCGAAGATATTACCGTGCGAAGCCGGGGCGGGTCGCTAGTCTTCAATAAATTGAACCTTGTTGAACCAAAACATTGATATACAGTTTATTTGAAATTATAACACCTTCAATACTGCGGACTTAAGAAAGGTCAAAATGAATTCAAAAAAAGGTAAACATATCCCATAGATTTGATCTTTGGTATTTCATTATTTTCTTTCATTATAGTCGTTATTTAATTATAATCATGAAATTGTGTCGAGTCGCGGTAAGAACAATATTAAACGTACTAAGCTCCGAAAAATATTCGCAACAAAATTTCAAATCATACGATTCAAGATGCTCAATATTACCCTTAGCGTTCAATCAAAATTCCAGTAATGGCTCGGGGGGGCGCACTCGAAATCTCCCGTCTACCCTTTCTGGAATCTCCATAATTAGATAGGCCAGCCCATCACATCTTGAATTTTCCGACGAAAATAGCTCGAGCGTAGTGATTTAAATTATTTACAAGTGCGAAAGCGCCATACACTTCGTGGAAATAATGTATTTGGGCGGGTCGCAGGCAACAGTTCCAGCAGCCTAGGCCTACTCGGATAATTCAGAGCAGCTGCTGAATCCGGAATATGCCGGCCCAGCCTAATTGCGCATCACGTCGTGTATGTCGAGCACGAGGAATCCGGGGACCGCCAATCTTTTAGTGCTTACCGATTTCCGTTTAGAGATGCTGACGTGGGAAGCAGGTACTCGAAATGAAAACTAGACGTCTTGAATACTCGATTAGGTCATTTCTTACTGCTCATTGTATATTAGAAAATACAAGATATCACTCCGTATAGGATATGGAGGATCATTCATGAAGATGCAGTAGCAAGAACTTGTAGGAATGAGAACAAAAAAAATTTAAGAGAAGCCCTGAACAGGAACTTTTGAGCGCTCGTTCATTGGTGCAGCAATAAGACTATAACCTCGAAATTCTATATGAGACTTGTGATTGATATCAAATATATAAATGCAGAGTCTCAGCACAATCGGAATTTCATTCTGGAAGTTATTCAGAAAATCAAATATGTAAAATATATGAATTGATAAATTAAATTCTATGGTTCTGATGATGCGATCCTCTTGAAATTTTGCATGAACATTCAATATATTAGTTTTCATTCTCAAAATGAATTTCACTCGAATCGGATAATCTGTTATGGAAATATAAAGATTCCTTTTTCAATATTCCAATTGAATTTTCTATGGTTCTGTTATCACTATGGCCACAAAATTTTGCTTGAAGATCCAGTATATCAATTTTTATTCACAGAAGAAATTTCACTCGAATCGCACTGTTATGGAAATATAAAGATTCTTTTTTTCAATATTCCAATTGAAATTTCTATGGTTCTGTTGAAACTATGCAAACGAAATTTTGGATGAACATTCAGTATATCGATCTCCATTCACAAAACAAATTTCACTCGAATCGGATATCTTTTCATGGAAATATGGACTTTCTTTTTTTCAATATTCCAATTGAATTTTCTATAATGCTGTTCACACTATGACCACAAAATTTTTGCATGAAAGTTGTTATGAGCATCTTGCATTTGGCCGTAACATTTCATTTCGAGTGGTTCCATTCTGTCTGAGATATTAAGGAACATCCAACCCGTGTTCGGAAAGTACGGTGCTATTAACTCGATCACTGACTCAGGTTGGTCTATCGTAACCCTACACGAGAGCAGGGTCGTAGAGTCACCGCATGCGCACTGCAGTTCAATTTTGTATTGGAAGAAGGCGGGAATAAGTCTTCTACTCTTTTTGTAGTAATTTCATATATTCTATTCCTAAAAATTATGTAAAGAGAAGAGAGTTTGGCTCAGTGTAAAATGTGCGGTTCCATGAGCCGCGAAAATAATGTGAAACATCTTCTTCATAACTTTGTATGCAGATCTTTCTGCGTTAAAGCTGAAGCCTTCTTTACATATTCAACATAGGTACTCAAAAATAACATTAAACATGGAAGGGCACACCAGAAATTATAAGAAATATTTTACAAAGGCCAATGAATGCAAGCAAAGCTAGAGACAAGGCGAAATTAAACTGAGACTGAAAAAATAAATCCATAAAATATTTGGTTATGTTATTGATATGACTGTTACTTCAAATCCTAAACCTGATGTGTTCCTAAACTTTGAACCTGGGTCCGTGATCCGAGTAGATCCGTCACGTGACCCAATGGATCGAGTTAGTAACGCCTATTTGGTACCCAGATTTCAAAATTAATCGGTTTGCTGGTTGTCATGCGAAAAAGACATGTTGTATTCGTCAAATTCATTTTAGTTTGTACCAAAGTGATTTCGGAAAGCATTCAGGCAAATAGAAAGCTTGGTATGTATTCTACTTGGTCAGATAAAATCATGGAAATCTTCAAATCCATCATTCAAACCTCGACGGATTTCTGCTACGCCACTGCAGGTCGAATAAATCTTTATAGGTCGCTCAATTCCTTGAACCGAAATCGAATCGACATTAAGAAACGTTGATTTGGGTGAGGGTCGGACCTTCTTGTTTTATTTCGTCCACCCAGAGATAAAAAAGGATTTCAGAGAATGATGGAAATCAGGGCTATGTCACGTAGCAGTATTCGGAGGGGAATGAATAGACATAATAATTCCCGAATCGGTTATGGGCCTAGGTTCAACTCGATATTCCATTCGGAGAGTGGAGTTTTGATTGGGCTGAATTCAAACGGCCGCCTACTTTTTGTGAACCGAATATTCATCATCGTTCGTATTAGGAAGAACTTTAGAGAATACAGGGTGGCCCGCGATAGATGTTAACCTAGATGTTTACGGAGAACGGAAAGTATGAAGCTATTGCAAATTGGGTTTCTTTGGTAAGAATCACTGTTCTATCGATTTCAAGAATTTTCAGAGCTTCGGCGTTGCTGATTATATTCGAAAGTAACAACTACTTAGAAAATCAATATGGGACATCCTGTATATAATAAGGTTCCACGATTAAAATCACGTAAACCTTTTTGATCCATTTATTTTATGACCTCGAATGAAAGCTATAATGCAATTCGGCAATGCGAGTGGAACACATGTAATATTCAAAACAAAGATTTAATAACTGATCGCTTCAATAAAGTTCCTGGATTTGATCTTCCAAGGAAAATTTGGACTGTTCTTTACCGGTTATGGCCGTTGTAATAGCATGCTTTTCAAGTGAAAGTCAGTTGAGAGTCCTACTTACGAATGCAGAGAAGCAGAGAAGACTATAGAATATCTGATGAATAATTGTCCAACATTTAAATTTCAGGATGACTTTAAGGCTATACATAAATTTACAGAGTCGTTCTTGAATTGGGTTGTTAATTTTAAATCGATTTAATAGAGTTTCAATCATTTTATTTTTCTGTTTCTTTTTTCTGCTTCGATTTTTTCTTTTCAGATTAAGAATTTCGAATGCATCTTGGAGAGGGTTATCGGTTGGACTAAATAAAGAAGAAATCCTTCAATATTCGAATAGTTTTTAAGTGTTATTACAATATAATACAATATAATGAGGTTGAGGATCATGTTTAAGGGACAGAAAAAAGCACTTTTCCGACTAAACTCACGTAACATTCCATTTTCCTCCCTGCGTACTTCATTTTAACGCTGAAGGAGTCAGTGCGAGAACTTTCTCAAATGTCTAATCGACGAAGATGGGAACATCTAATAGGCCACACTTACTAATTCCAGCTTTATGTTAGGGATGACAAAGTAGAGTGAAGTAAATGTTACGTTGCGAGCTATCTCAAGTTGGGAAACAATTTAAAACTCCTGAATTTCAATCAAAGTTTTGGAATACACTCAACTGGTTTCAGAAGTTTGAGGGGTAGAGAAAAGTGATATGACAAGTGTAACTTGGTGTTTATTCGGAGTAAAAAATTAAAAACCTGTCCCTAGACTACTCTAGTTGGAACTGTAGGGCATCAGACAAAAATAGGACGTCTGGCAAGACTATTTCAAATACAAACGAGACTTTTCGATTGTCAGGCACAATAGTGGGGGGAGCCACTAGACCCTCTCGGTGTCCACTGTGACAATGTTTGAGCAAGAGGTTTCTCCGTCAATTGCGCAACGTGTTGAAATTAAGTTTCTCGCCGCAGAAGTTGTAAAACTAGCCAGAATCTTGGGGAGATTGACTGCCCATGTTCGGAGAAGAGACACTGTCGCGAGCTAGAGTGTTTGCATGGCATAAACAGTTCTTGGAGGGTCGTGATTGTGTTGAAAATGAGAGCCATGACCGCAGCGAACAACATCAGTAGTGTTCGACAGCTTATTGAAGACGACAGATGTCGTACCACTTCTGAAATTGCAAGTTAGGTCGAGATAAGTTATGGGAGCAGCTACTCTATACTCACAGAGGAGCAAGGGTGCTGTAAGGGTGGTTTTCTCGCCTTCTCACAGCTGACCAGAAATTGCATCGTTTTCAAGTGTGTGCGTCTTCTTGCACCATCTCAGGAACAAGGAGACCAATTTCTCACTCACATTATCACCTGTGATGAAACATGGGTGCACCACGACACCCCAGAGTCTAAACAAGCGAGTAAGGAGTGGAGAGAACAATACTTTGCGCAATTGACGGAGGAACCTCTTGCTCAAACATCGTCAGAGTGGACACCGAGAGGACCGATGAGGCAATTCGACGTGCTTCCCTTTCTCCTGACAAACCTACCCAACAACAACAAAATCAGGAATGTTTTCCCCCCACTATTGTGCCTGAAAATCGAAAAGTCTCGTTTATATTTGAATTGCCCTCGTATACAGGGTGATTTTTTTAAGTGTTTCATTAGACGTTTTCGAGGAAGGAATTGTAATACAGATTCAAGATTTTGGATTTTCGTTTTAGAGTACATGAACTTTAATTGTAAAATATTTTCAAGAGGAATCTACTTCCGGTTTCACCGGAAACGAATGTAACTTCGTTATTTCAAATGCAACACCCTGTATATTTATACATATTCGAATTCTTCGTTCAATTCTACACTGATTTGATGTATGATATGTGCAACCACTCAAGCGGTTCTTGAATTATAGCCTGATTATCAAATTTTTTGAAAAAAAGGTTGTCACAAATTAGTGTCCATATCTTCAAAATCCCTCATTACAAGAATTTTTTTTGGCGAAAGTGGAACAAAAGAAAGTACACTGATACTGTTTCTTGTATAAATTATGAGGAAATATTATACAGGGTGTCTGAAAAAGGGCCCCAAAGTGAGCCTCAATAAAACTATAGAATCTCACTTTTTTCAAATGGCAACCCTATAATTTTGTAATTCCAATCGATGGATCGTCAAAAACCAGTTAGGGTGTCCCGAACATTTCATGCCTCTAAAATCAGTAGTTTTGCCGTTGTTGAATAAAATTCGAATTTCAGGATTGAATCAAGGTTTCTTAGTCTAACGATAGATTTATTAGGATAGAAGTTTTCAAGAAGGCTATGTCTGTTGATTTATAATGCATTTTAGAGAACTGTCATTTATACTTTTTGGATTAATCGGGCACTATGCAAAATATGAATTACAGTAACAGTGATGTATTGAATATGTTCTTCATTTATGGTGAATGTAACAAAATATTAGAAAGGACAGTCAGAACTTTTAATGAAAGAAATCCACATTGTTATTGTAGTATTAGTTTACTGTTGTGAATAAAATTTTTGTGATAGTTTTAAACTAAAAGATCATTCATTATCTATTACTGTATTCACTCGAGTCCGTTTAGGGTTAAGGCTTCCAGTACGGAGAAAATTGTTTTGATACCTCCTGAACTTTGATTTCGTTAAAGTCAGTAAATGTGAATTTCGTTCGTTGAATTTCTAATTACCTTTTATAGGAATTTGTTACATTTGCCGAAAATAAAGAACATACCCTTGATATATCATTCCAGTGAAATTATTATTGCATGTTTTGCTTAGTGCTTGATCTGTTATAAGAAAAAGTAAGAATGACAGTTCCTAACATAGCCTACTTCAAAAATGCAAGCTTACAAACTGTGCGAAACCTGTCTTTAATCGTGAAATTCGAATTTTATTGAATAACGGCAAAATTACTGACGCTTGAGTGGTTGCACATATCATACATCAAATCAGTGTAGAATTGAACGAAGAATTCGAATATGTATAAATATACAGGGTGTTGCATTTGAAATAACGAAGTTATATTCGTTTCCGGTGAAACCGGAAGTAGATTCCTCTTGAAAATATTTTACAATTAAAGTTCATGTACTCTAAAACGAAAATCCAAAATCTTGAATCTGTATTACAATTCCTTCCTCGAAAACGTCTAATGAAACACTTAAAAAAATCACCCTGTATAGAAGCAAATCCGAAAGGAATCATACAAACAAAACGTATAAAGAAATTAATCAGATTTAGAGTGATGTTTAATGAACAGAAACAAGAACATCTTAGACAAAAACCCACATTCAAAATCCCTACAATACTATTAGCCTCATTAGTCATTATCATTCCAAAAAAGTCAATATCTCAAACCTCTAATCAAAGAAGATGTAACATCTTCTAATATTCTACCCCATTATGTTAAGAATGACAAAGTGAACTAAATGTTACATGGCAAGCTACGAGTATCCCGAGTTGGAAAGTAGGAGACAATTTAAAACTCCTGAATCTCAATGAAAGTTGTGGAATAAACTCAACTGGTTCGTGAAGTTGAGGGGTGGAGAACAGTGATATGACAAGTGCGCCAGGGGTGTGTACAGCTGAACTTCCTCTCGACAATAATCGTATAATGCCCGAACTCACGTAGAACTCGTAAGCTGAGGTAATTCCAGTTTTATGCGATTATATATTTTATTCGGTACCTTGGGTAGCTTTCTGCACGGGATGTGCTTCACACACATGATGCCTTTATCACAGTTTACCTTGCCGCAAATGTGATAATGGCGGCCATTTCGGCAACTCTTAATGCCCGTTTGATTAGTGGGTCTATAAACAGATTGACCTTGAATACGGGGTGTTCTTCGGGGTTGTTTTTTTTAGACTAGGTAAAGGTGGTGGCAAAATTAGAAGATTGAATACCTCATCAGTAGGAAGAAGCTTCATCATTCATGCAGATTTGAATGAAATATTCTCATCTTTTTCATAAGAATAAATTTCGGTGACCAACAGATATCGACTTTTTTCACTATAAAAACACATATTCACTGCTCCAATTTAGTCCATAAAGAATCACCTTCGAACATTCAAATCACCATTCGATTAGTTTCTTTTCAGGTATATTCAATTATTAAAGCTGAAACATCAATATTTTAGAGGTATCACATATCCACAAATTCTAAGGAAGACCCGACGTTGTTAATGGTAGATTTGGCACTGCCGCAAATTCATTCGGGCGAATATGATACGATGCCTTCCCGTAAATCCCGCCATCATTTAATATGTCACTCGCCGAAGGACGGAACAGTGGTGCCAAACTTACCATGAAGAACGGCGGGATTTCCTTAGAATTTGTGGATATGCCTCTAGAATTTCGATGTTTCTGCATTAATTATTGAATATACCTGAAATTAAACTGATCAAAATGTTATTTGAAAATTCGAAGGTGATTTATAGATTAAATTGGAGCAGTGAATTTGTGGTTTTATAGTGAAAAAAGCGACGTGAAGATGGAACATTTTTGGGAATTTGAGGGTCCATATTTTCTAAACTAAGACAGACCGCCACCTGTTGGTTCTACTAATGCTGTTCAGGAAGACTCAATGAATACAATGACACCAAAATCTGGTCGATACCTGCTGGTCACCGAAATTCGATACTCCTGACAGAATATTTTCATCATAAAAGTGGGACTTCACTATAGGAACAAATGCACAATCTGGCACCGACGCAGGAAACCCTATTGATGACGTAATACGATCGCTTGAGCGACCATTTATAGGGCCGAAGTCCGGTAACCAAAAGCTTCCGAACCCGTCCGATGAATAAATTTGGAATTGATCATGAAGGACTGGCGAGGCGTCCGAAATTTGCAAAACTAGCCGTAGGGTGCGGTTTGAACTTTTCTCGGTTCCGCAGATCCTATTTACTATTTATTGAGTTCATTCGAAGCATCGAATTTCAATTAGGACCCAGAAAGTTCCGGGTTATATTGCCAGCTTGTACGAGCCCCCAAAGCCGCGATGCTAATTTAACTACGCTGCACCAGATGAATTGTGTGGCAAGAGTTGCACGCCGGTTCGTTAAATCTTTTCTCGAGTTTGTATGAAATTGGGCATTTCTCTGGTGGAGTTGTTTTGTCCGTTGTTATTCAGTACCGTAGTTTATCGAGGTGAAACTAAACTTTATCTTGTACATTAATATGGTAATCTAAGATTTGATGCATCGACCTACCTGATCTCAGATCTGACTCCATGAAAAATATCTTGAACACAGTGGCGGCTTGTGACAGAATAAAGTGATGAGGCACATAAAAAAAATTAATCTTATAAACTCTTTTTGTCAGCTGCATACTTATCATTATGAAAAAATCATCACTGATAATTTGGATTTTTGAATCCAATACAAATCTTCATCTTATTATGGCTATTATACTGACAATTTTAATTTTATCTTCACTTAAAAAATCCTTCGGTATTAATGCTTCAATGATTCTAGCGTTTTATTGTGTGGTAATTGCCCTGAGATAAGTTTTTCAAGTCGCTTCAACACTGGCGAAAAATAATTTGATTAGAGTTACACTGCCAGTAGGCCAGTACTACTCTCATTTTGAAACCTCCGATTCGATTTTCCTACCGCACCGAAAGTCACAAGATTTGGAATAGGTCGTATAACTTTTTGAATTGTACATAAATTATACTCATAGGAATGACTCAAAAACTGTTTCTGTTTTATTGAAAAATATACAGTATCACGAGTACTGCATCTATTTTGTGAATTTGAGAAGACTCACTTGTTCTGCTAAAGGCATTTCGCCTTCTGGTAGCCATAACCGAAGTCAATGAACAAAATGAAAATTCTTGTGAAAAGAATGCTCACAACACTACTAAGGAAACAAACCTACCAGCAAACGTGGTACCACGAACGGCACAAACCCAATAAACCCAAACCAGAGTGAAATTTCGCTATTTTCCGCTTCCCGATTAACCCGAATGTGTGCAGTTTGCCGATGAAACGAAACGAAACGATCGCGGATCAAGGGTAGATAGTCCGGTCAATCCAGACCAAAAAATGAGGGTGAAGTTACATAAAATCCCAACAAGCTGAAAATCGGTAAAATTGTTCAAAACATAATAATAAATCCATACTAATATTATAAATGCGAACTCTGTCTGTCTGTCTGTCTGTCTGTCTGTCTGTCTGTCTGTCTGTCTGTTACTCTTTCACGCCTAAACGGCTGAACGGATTTTGATGAAATTTGGTATGGTGATAGATGATAACCTAGAAATGGTCATAGGCTATAAATAATCACGCCATCGTTCTTAGGGGGTAGGCAGTAGGCAGATAACTAAATTGAGTTAGTGATTTTTAGTCGTTTTTGTTGGGACTTTTGCTCTTTCACGTCTAAACGGATGAACAGATTTTGATGAAATTTAGTAAGGTAATAGATGGTTACCTAAAAACGGATATAAGATCAAAATGATCACGTCATCGTACTTAGGGCCTAGGGGGTAGGAAGTAGGCAGAAAACTGAATTGAGTTAGTGATTTTTTGATGGTTTTTGCTGGGAGTTTTGCTCTATCATGCCTAAACGGCTGAACGGATTTTGATGAAATTTAGTTAGGTGATAGATAGTAACCTAGAAAAGGATATGCACAGAAAAAAGTGAATTCTCAAAAGGATTATTTCAATATTCTTATTAATTTCACTTTGTTTTAAGAGTTTTTATTCTTATTTGATGAAAAAAGTTTCGCATTAAAAATTCTGAAATGCTCAAATGTGAACATTGATTTTCTCAACATAAATTTTCACTTTGAATAAATATTTTCTATTAGAACTTGAAGCATTATTCCATTCAAATAATGATTATCTCAATTCAGGAATATGAATGTTTTTCAGGGCGAATATCGCGTGCTCTTTGTCTGAGGCTATAACAACTTATGCTGAGTATATTATTTCACTCGATCTGAGTTTTCCACATATTCGATTCATAACATCCCATATTTTAACATGAAAACTATTTCATTTGAAAATGAAACACTTCAACTCGAATGAAACCTCGAATATTCTTCTTTATGTAATATGGAATGTTCAGTATAATGATATTTTTCTGATCGGAAGCTCAGATTGAAGTTAAAATTTCTCTGATTCACCTGATCTGAGATCCAATCGGGCTCTAGAGTCTTAAACGGAGTATATCGCTTGCAATGCTTGCATATTCTTTGGACAGGTCCAGAGCTATCTTCTCATTCTATTCGCCGCCGAAGTAGGAAAGGACGCGTGGAAATTAATTTGATTTCGTTCACGTTGAGTGGTGTAGATATCATCGAGGCGAACAGCAATATTTTAATTTGATACGTTCGCCTCATTCTTTTTTCATATTTTTACGGTATGATGCAGAATACTTCGCAGGTAGACATTGGTGATGTTCTGAAGGATTGGGGTTGTTAGGAATCTGTTATTCAAGTATTTAAAGGTAATTCAATATAATTAATAATTTGGAAATGAGGATACTATGCTTAAATACAAATTACTTGATATTTGGGTTGATATTTTGATTACGTTCATTCTGAAATGCTAATAAACTATATATTATTATGCATATTCTCAAAATATTTTCCCCTGAAGGGAGGAATTATTCTATTAACCTTTTTTTTTATTTTCATCTTGAAACTGAAAAGGAAGAGAATCGAATTATTGAGTAAGTATATGTAGATACTGTTTTCCATTCAAAAATCCTTGACCTTTGGCTTTATATATTTTTCATTTATAATAAATTTGAAGTTAAGGGTAAGTATGTTATGTTGTTGTTGAAGCCGGTGAAACGTTAAACCTCACTTTCGAAACCCTGAAGAAGCAATGAAATCATTGCGAAAGCTTGATTGAGATGAAAGAGTAGTTATTTTTATTAATGAGTCGTTAAACCCTTAACTTCAAATTTATTATTGAAGCTTTAGACTCCGAAAGCACATAAATTTATAATTATATATTATTAATAAAAATAACTACTCTTCTATCTCAACCAAGCTTTCGCAATGATTTTATTGCTTCTTCAGGGTTTCGAAAGTGAGGTTTAACGTTTCACCGGCTTCAACAACAACATAACATACTTACCCTTAACTTCAACTTTATTATAAATGAAAAATATATATAAAGCCAAAGGTCAAGGATTTCTGAATGGAAAACAATATGTACATATACCTACTCAATAATTTCATTCTCTTCCTTTTCAGTTTCAAGATGAAAATAAAATAAAAAGTTAATAGAATAATTCTTCCCTTCGGGGGAAAATATTTTGAGAATATGCATGATAATATATAGTTTATTAGCATTTCAGAATGAACGTATCAACCCAAAATCAAGTAATTTGTATTTAAGCATAGTATCTTCATTTCCAAATTATTAATTATATTGAATTAAAATAAAATCATCTCATTCCGAAGATACATTTGAATCTTTTGGATATAACAATATACTCAAATCAATCATAAGCCAAATAAAACAAAGAAAAACAAAGATTTACTTCAAGAATTCATATACTCAACACAAGCGTTTCAAATTCTGAATGTAATGTTGATGATTTTCTTCTGACGAATCATATTCTCAATATGATCCTACCAAATATTCTACATGATCCAATGCTATACTTCATTCTATTTCCCATATACTACAATTATGTATTCGTTTTATTCATTTTGAGTAGTAGATTAGTGTTGGAAGGTGCATATGAATATCCTTGAATTGAAAAAATCATTTGCTACATTGAAAGCTGAGGCTTTGAAAATTTGATATTCTTCATTGAAATAGATATCCTCTAGGGGATATACAAATCTAACATCAGCTTAAATTGAAAGGTATTGGTTTAAAATAAGCATTTCCTTTTTTCCGTGTGGGCTATTCATATTCATGCTATCGTACTTAACCCATTACTAGCCAGAACTCAAATATAATGAACACGAGTATTTTTTTTTAATAAACTGATTTTTGAGTGTTCTCTTATGAAATATTTACTAAAATTTTGAAAAAAAATTTTCCCAATCCGTAGAAAATTGGCGTCCCATTTTTGGGACGATGGCTGAAAGGGAATGAATTATAATAAAGATTTATTTGGACAAAAACAATAAAATGGAGCGTCCCAAAAAAGGGACGTTGGCTGGTGTTGGGTTAACGCGTAGGCAGTAGGCAGAAAACTAATTAAGTTAGTGATTTTTAATCGTTTGTTTTAAAAGTTTACCTCATTCACGCCTTAACGTCTGAACGCATTTTTATAAGACTTGGTTAATATAAAGATAGGATCCTAGGCACTGACACAGGCTACTTTTTACGGCGGGAAAATACCTCATTCCCGCGGAAATCTACCGTGATCGTGTCAAGAAGCGCATGACGCCATAGCTACTGAAATGATTTTGATGTTTTTTTTAACTGAGTGTTACTAAGACTTCAAGTTAGTATTTGATCACTTTTCTAACTTAGAGGGTCGGTAGGCGCCATAATTTAGGGAATTTATGATAAAATTTTGATGCAACTGTCTTTATTTAACAGTTTTACTTGGATCGAATTACCGTGCGAAGCCGGGGCGGGTCGCTAGTAATATATAAAAGTTCCCAATCGTGGATGGAAAAAGTTTATTTAAGTTCAAAGGTCGAAAAATGAGTTTTTCGCGATTTTCAGTAAAACGGTGAGTTTCATAAAAAAAGAAATTAAGAAAAAAAATGTAGATGTTAAAATTATCTTCAAAAAATGTATCGATCCTTTTTTTCCTACGAGGCACCGTTTCTGAGATAAAACGCTAGCCTCAAATTCACCTTAGAAGCCGCAGTAGATAAACAACGAAGGGGAGCTTCGTGATCTCGTCACGTCGATGTGAATAACCCGCTAGACAAGGAAGCGCGTGAGGCAAGCCTCACCTCACGCCTCACCGTTTACGCCTTGAAGAGGAAGTGAGATGAATGTACAAAAATCGGACCTTAACGCCTGTCCGATTTTTTTTCATTCATCGTAACGTGTGTAACGTGTAATGTTACAGACGTCTGTACCTGGCTTGAGATTGAGCTCGGATATTATGGGAAACGAGTGCAGTATCGTATAAAAAATTAAGACTGAAAAACATAATGGGATGATAAAATTGATTCATAAAATATTGGATTAATTCGCTTGATATTTGTGATTTCCGTAATTTATTTGGTGAGGCACTGCCTCACCTGCCTCATAGGACAAGCCGCCACTGCTTGAACATACACAAGAACACAGAAAAAAGTTGTTACTACAAGAGCGGGTGATTTTAGATCATTGACATACAAGAGCATGGGTATCAACATGACGACTGCCACATCAATATACAAGATGATATGCCGACCACTGCTAGAATATGGACATACTATCTTTCTAAACTCCACCAAAACAACTCTGAAGAATCTTGAAATAGCTGAAAGAACATGCTCAAGGAAAATCACAAAAATGAGACATACTGCACAACCCTCCTAATCAACTTTTGTATGAGACAACTGGAGTGGAACCCTCATTGAAGAGACTAGGAAAACTTAGCCAGGAATTCATCGGAAAACAGATAAAGAGGACTATTATGGAACCACTAATTCACCACTATGAACCACAGAACGCACTAAGAGCTAAATTACCAACACTACCACTATACGAACATATACTGTCTTTAGAATAACATCTGAATGAAACTTCTATACTCTATTGTTTTAACAAATTTATATAATATGTAACTGGCAGGAAGACCTCGGTCGATAGCCTTTTGATTTGTTTCAATAAAGTTAATATCTCTCTCTCTCTCTATCTTGAACTATTATACAGGGTCTCTATAAATGATTGTAACAGCGCAGTTGGCTTTGGATTATTCTCATTTTGCCACTTCCTTCACAAACCACAGAATTCTGTGATCATGCTATGCTCTGATTGGTTAGAATGAACCTACTTTGGTATTCTGTAGCGGCAAAGAATAATTCAAAGCCAACTGCGCTGGTACAATCATTTATAGAGACCCTGTATATATTATATATCTGGGTTAAATACTAAAAGTTTAAGAAAATCCTTGAGCAGGAGCTTTTGAGCGCTCGTTCTTTGGTGGCGCAATAAGACTATTACCTCAAATAATATTTGGGATTTGAGATCGATAATAAATAATAAATGCAGAATCTCAGCACAATTGGAATTATGTTCTGGAAATTATTCAGATAATAAATAATTAAAAAATTCAATGCCATGGTTCTGATGATGCGATCCTCCTGAAATTTTCCACGAACATTCAGTATATCAGTCTCGATTCACAACATCAATTTCACTAAAATCGGTTATCCTGTTATGGAAATACATATAAAGATTCTTCTTTTTAATATTCCAATTGAATTTTCTATGGTTCGATTATTACTATGGCTACAAAATTCTGCATGAACATTCAGTGTACCAATCTTCATTTATAAAATAAATATTATTTGAATCATATTTTTTTATGGAAATATGAAGTTTCTCCTTTTCAATATTCCAATTGAATTTTCTATGGTTCTGTTTACACTATGGCCACAAATTTTCGCATGAGGCTTACTATGAGTATCTTGCATAAGGCGGAAACATTTCATTTCGATGGATTTCGTTTTGTCTGAGATATTGAAGAACAAAAATTTTTTATGGCCATATTTTATAGAACACCCTGTACAATTTGGCTGGTTGACGGACTTCACCGCGCCATTTTGGAATCGAACTCACTCTGAAAATGTCAAGTCTCTAGGATAATCGCTTCGAAAGTTATTGTGCTAACGGAGGCCGGACGGTCCCACTGACAGAATTGAATTTGACCACGAATTCGTCATCAGGGAGTCAAACCCTATCGCTCCTTTTGTGTTATGAATGGAATAAAAAATGAAATTCCTATAGAATCCCTTCCGAGTATTTACTATAGCTTAGTTTATAGCCATCTTTCGTATGGCATCTTATTATGGGGAAATTCCTCTGAGGTGAGGAGGGCATTCATTTTGCAGAAGAGAATTTCGACCTCTTTTTGTCGAAAATGGAATTTTAACCTTACCCTCCCTTTTCATATTGAAATCGCTTATTTATGCGAAAGAAAATGAACATCTACTTGTAAAGTTATCCAGTTTTCATGGTTACAATACCAGAAATCAGGGAACATTGTATATTCCGAAGCATAACACCTCCAAGTTTGAGATGTCTACTGTGTATCAAAGCATAAAACTGTATAATCGCTTACCGCTTAGTATTCAATCTCTTAGTTTGAAAAAATTCAAAAATGTTGTGAAGGTTCTATTGCTAACCAAATGTTACTATTCGGTGGGCGATTACCTTTCTGATGTGTTTAGTGAGCAGTTTCTTTCTGTTAATTGCACTTAACGTATCCTATACATCTTATTGTCTTAAAGGATCAATAAAGATTATTATTATTGTTATTATTATCGTTTGAGACCATTTACGGCTCAAAATTCTAAAATTACTTACTATCCAAAATCTGTGTATCTCAGTTCTGGTTAGTTCCTGATCAACAATATTTGTACGATAGCATTTTTGCTTGTCTGTGACTGATATCTTATATCGGCGGGAACAAATATCATAATTAAAAGTTTCACACCAAGATACACCACTCAACCTTTCGGAAGTTGAAAACAAGATACCAATTCCAAATGGAAAACAAAATGGACTTCCTCGAACACCTACAGGCACTTCCGACGGAGATAGCAGAAATAAGATATCCCTCCAAGCAAGCATCAAAAATTATAATTCTCCCGGAATCCATTTTCTAAAACCAACAGCGTCGTGCATACTTCGGAATAATATTTTCCCTCGTCGTTCGGAACTACTTATAAGTTAAGTCGAACTTCCGTTTTCCAACTTCCGATTTACCAATGTCTCGCATCCATATATCTCAGAAGCTTGTTTTCTCAGCTCCTTTGTTTTCTACCACTTCAGAAACAGAGCATGCCGCGGAAATTCCTCTAGCTCTCACTTTTCTTGATAACTGGATCCTGAATTCTATTCATAACCTAGTCGGATTCTCAAGTTTTCGTGTGCCAAACACGCTGCTCTGCTGCATTCACTGTTCGTATGAACCATAGACATAGAATAGAATGGACAGGGCGTCACGTGACTTTTACTCTACGTTTCGTGATCCCAACATAAGAGAGAGAGATACTGTGAAGGATGGAGTAATATTAGTGTGGTGCATAGACTAAAATAAACTAATATTACTCCATCCTTCACAGCATCTCTCTCTCTTAATGTCACAGAGCATAAAAATATCTAATGCGATCCAATGTTTTTATTATAATGTTCTGTGCACCGCACTAATATTACTCTATCTTATTCTGAAGTCAATGTTCTCTCTCACACGTCCTGTCCATTCTTTTCTATGTCTATGGTATGAACGAAAGCGTGTTTTGTTTCAAAGCTTTGTCTCTTTTGAATACTCGAATTACGCATTGCGGCCTTTGTTAGGAGAGTTCAAAGCTCATTTACTGTTGTTAGAATTACATTTCGTGTGATACAGGATTGATGCTGACCGGGTATATCTTTTGGCCGTTTATAACAATGGAATTTATGTGGCGATTTTTTTGCCATACCTTAGTTAACCCGTTACTGGTATGGTACTTTTCCTGGTACGTAATCGGTAACTTGGGGTCAGTCAGACCACGAACTTTTTTCACGAAATAAAATGATATGTGTTTCTGAAGATTGAAAGCATAAAATATATATTTTAATATTAATAAACAACTGAATATAACAACATTTCCGTTATATCCAATGAAAAACTACAAGCGTTTTCCTGAGCACGGAAAACGGCACATGTTACCAAGTCCTTATGTCTTGCTCGTGTGAACATTTAGTGAATCTAACTTCCTTTTCTAATGTATTCGATCTAATTCTTTCAGCTTCTGAGAATTGAAAAAATGTTCTGTTTCAGAATCTTAAGAAGTTATTTTCTATTCTTCTTTTCATATGGGGGCAAACACCCTCCAGGGTATCCAAGTTTTGAAATGCCCATTCTTCAAACCGAGGATCATCCGTTCGCATTCGCTTTCGTGCAGAATTTGATATCGCAACATCCAAAGCGACATGACTTCGATTACAGAATAATAACACTATTGGTAAGGTGGAGTTTGGCATACCCCAACCCAACAAAAATTTCCAGCAGAATCGTAATATAAATAGATTCGTAACACTGAACTACTCAAGAAACATCACATTAAAGGTACTGTAGTGGATGGCATTATAAATCGAAATCTTTTTAAGCAATCGGGGAAAATCGAATCATGGGGGTCTAGTGGACCCTACTTTACCAGTTATGGGTTAATTCATGATCATTGTTATATTAGAGCTGTGTTGAGCTGCACTGATGAAAAGGCCTCTGTGATCTAATGTATTGAGCACTGACATTTTATCAATTGCTGGCTGTATTTGACCACTATCAGGAAGTTATCAGATTTTGGTCAATTAGCACTGTAACAACCTTTCTGAATATTGACCAATAAAGTCTTATGTGCGTTACCATACTAAGTCTACATTTTGCTTAGGAATGTAGCCTTCGTCACGAAGTTTATTATTTTCCTAGCAGACTGCTCTTATGTCGGCTGTCGTCAAGATCGCGCCACCCTGTAGAGTAAAAAGACTGTTTTGCGCCAATACGCATTGGCACGATATGGGGTCGATGGTTTCTGCATCTAATTCACATAACCTACAGAAATCGGTGTATTTCTTACCAATGTTGTGCAGGTGATATCTCACGAAACAGTGAGCTGTAAGAAGTCCAGGAAACAGCCTCAACTCGTTTTTCGACAACGATAGAGTTTGTTGTGCCTTCTCATTTGAAAAGGCAATCAGTCTCTCCGATTGTCTTTGACTTAGTTTCTCTCTCTTTGTCCAGTTTTCGACCTCTACGCTAATCAGTATGAGGCCACGAGTCCGATGGAGGAATTTTTGCTCCTCCTTTTGCAGGAGCGTCAGCTTTCTCATTTTCTAGTTCTAATGGGCAAATACTGAATCGAGAACTAGTGTTTGTTGTACTTCGCCAGTGTTGTGAGGGATTGTTTACAGTTCCAATTGGTCCTTGATTTACAATCAACGACCATCAGTTGCCTTTGTGCAATCTGACTACCAGAGACAAAGCAAATTCTGGCTCCCTTGTACTGTCTCAACAGACAAGCTTGGAGGCTTCGCTCTATGGCCAAAATTTCAGTTTGGAGTGTTGGTATTAGTTTTCCCAACGACGTTGGTTACCTGTATTTGTAGCCGAGTATGCCATTGCCTGGCGTTTGCTCCCTAAGGAACCCATCTGTATACCAGATGAGATGGTTTTCATGAAATCGACCTAACCTTTTGACACTTTCTTCCAATGTTCCTAAGACAAACGCTATGAGTTTTTATTCAAAGTGTCCCCCAGACACTTTACCTTATCGACAAATGTATGTCTTGTGCGAAATGAGAATGCATTTCGATCAAGAATTCATACACAATTCATATTAAGATCGTCGGAGAAACCTTGTAATCAACTCAGTTATTAATCTAGCGATTACTGTCTTCAAACTATTAACAAAATATCTTGACCATCAGTAGCTGTCATTAATAACCTAGTTGATTGAATAACTATTATTCATTTCAACACCGGTTCTGCAAATGCCAGCTTCCTCCATGAGTAATTGTCAGATCAAAAATAACCAGTGTTTCAAATTCTAACCGATAGATGGACCTTGATTTTAATGATTCTAGTTTTTGTTTTGTTTTATGAAATGATTAGTGGTATGGTTTGAAGTGTAGATTTATCGTTTTATGCGAGAGTACAATTTTGTTCAAATGATAAGACAAGGATGGCATTCATTTCATCACATCATAATGTAGCACTCTGCCAATGTATTGAGCATCGAGATATAATAGAAAAGAGTCGCTTTGACATACAATTGAGTAAGAAAAAATGGTACCGTTAAGCGGGGCTGAGTCGGGGACCAATATCAAGTTGCCAGTTTTTTCCGTTTACAAATTTCACCCAACATAGTCTATAGGAATCCTGTTCAAATAAGGTCAATTGAATATCAAATAAACAATTTTTCTTCAGGCGATAATATACACATATAAAAAGATATCAGATTACCAAGACAGACTAGCAAAAATTTCGAATGCGGATCTGTTCAGTACTAATCCCTAGCTGTGATATGTTTTTTTCTCTAATTTTTTTCTTATCTGTCTCTTCTCTGCTCGAAGAAAGCTTTACAGTGGACGATACCATTTTATTGTTTATTATCAAGCAGAAAAAAATACAATTTAATTAGAAACAGATGCAAGAATCACAATTCCTCCATAAAATTCAAATTTGACGTTAAGAGGTAGTAATATGGCGCATCTGATACCACGTTTATTTCAATGATGGCAACTCTATACTATCCTATCTCTATGGTATTGAGCAACAACATCTAAATCCATCTCTCTCGCAGCTCAATCGGCTAGCATCTGCGAGACAATATTATTCTTATTACCCGAGGAGTTTCGTCCTAAGTGGAACTGGTTGCTAATCAGAATAGAACGTGTACCTGAATGCCGCCCTATCCTGAGCGAGTTTGGCTACGACAACAAGACCAGCACGAGGAAAGGGCCAATTTTCAACTATCTATTCGGCCTGTAACCGTCGGACGGCAAGCCACTAATCCGAGAATTAAGGCGGTACGTGATATTCCGAGTAATCGGATTGCGGGATAGTGCCCGCTCTGTAATCGCACAAAAATGTGGCTCTATCCAGGTATTACTCTAACAACCTAGCCGGTACCCAGCGTTGCTATGGATAGATATTTTGAAGGGGTATCTTGTCGGGGATTGGAGCTTGTGTATCGAATGTTCTGCAATTATACAGGGTGTCTGTAAACAAATGCGAGGGAAAATAAGCAGGGGTAGTTCATATACGAGGGCAATTCAAATATAAACGAGACTTTTTGATTTTCAGGCACAATAGTGTGGAAAACATTGCTGATTTTTTTGTTGTCGGGTAGGTTTATCAGGAGTAAGGGAAGCACGTCGGATTGCCTCATGGACCCTCTCGTTGTCCACCACTGTAAGGCAAGGCGCAAAATGAGTCGCAGCTTCGTGAGGTGACGCAGCGTGAGTCACGGCGGAATTTTGAGGAGGTTAGCTGCGAACGCGGGAACCGCGCAAAAACGATCGCAGTACTTGCTGGTGATTGCTATAACGCAGTTGGTTACAGGCTCAAAATGGAAATATCTACTGCTCTTTTGTTTGACTTGAATTCTGAATCTGATTCGGAAGATGAGTTCGTGTCCGAAATGATAATTTTTACCTCTCAACTGACCAAAACAAAGTCAGCGAGAAGTTTATAATTAAAAAGGAGAAAAAGTCACGGAGAATTTGCCTTGATCAAAGAATTCAACGACGGAAGGTTCAAAAATTATTTTCGGCTAAACCGTGACCAGTTCAGTTTTTAGTTTTGTCCTCATATAGTCTCTATGGCTTGTATCGTACAAAACTTCGTCACCTCACGTAGCTGCGAGTCATTTTGCGCCTTGCCTAACGATTTTTGATTAAGAGGTTCCTCCGTCAATTGCGCAACGTATTGTAATCAAGTTTTTCGCCGCAGAAGGCGCGAAACTGGCCAAAATCTCGAGGAGATTGACTGCCCCTGTTCGGAGAAGAGACACCGTCGCGAGCTATAGTGTTTGCATTGCATAAACAGTTCGTGGAGGGTCGTGATTGTGTTGAAAATGAGAGGCATGACCGCAGCGAACAACATCAGTAGTATTCGACAGCTCATTGAAGACGACAGACGTCGTACCACTTCTGAAATTGCAAGTTAGGTCGGGATAAGTATTATACTCACAGGGGAGCAAGGGTACCGTAAGGTTTGCGCCAGGTGGTTTCCTCGCCTTCTCACAGCTGACCAGAAATTGCATCGTTGTCGGGTGTGTTGGCGTCTTCTTGCACGATCTCAGGAACAAGGAGACCAATTTCTCACTCACATTATCACCTGTGATGAAACATGGGTGCACCACTACACCCCAAAGTCTAAACAAGCGAGTAAGGAGTGGAGAGAACAATACTTTGCGCAATTGACGGAGGAACCTCTTGCTCAAACATCGTCAGAGTGGACACCGAGAGGGTCGATGAGGCAATCCGACGTGTTTCCCTTACTCCTGACAAACCTACCTAACAACAACAAAATCAAGGAATGGTCTCCCCCCACTATTGTGCCTGAAAATCGAAGTCTCGTTCATATTTGAATTGCCCTCGTAAATGGGATATAGATTTTCGAAAAATAAAATTCTCTTATGGTTTACCAATTCAATTCTGGAGGAAAAACGTCTTCTGAAAAATTTCGATGCAGTCGATACTTTTCTCGGAAAAACTAAAAACTTACAAGCAGTTACGATCAATGTTCATTCCATTTCATCGTATGTTCCATAGAATGGATATTCTAAGATATTGTTTATGCTCAAAATTGGTTTTGTCAATTATGACCATTAATCGAAAGAAAGTTTTATTTGCAAAATTAAAATATTATCGATATAATTTTTTACTGTTGTGAATCGTCCACTCCATTAATTATGCTTGCTCGTACGTTATCATAGAGCGACATTTGAACGAGTATAGAAATTGCATCCTCATAAGTGATTAGGAATTAGTTACTTGAAATTTAAAGTGAACAATTGGATGGGTATATGTATATTTAACACTACTATTAATGCTGACACTCAAAAAACACCTTATTTAAACCTACTGGAAATGCTCATAGAAAAAAAAACGAAAAAACGACAAATATCAGTGAAAACCCATTTCCGAATCACTCTCAAATAAACTTCATGGAATAAGCGAATACTAAGAATTTTACTTTGATATTTCATGGCAGTTTTCTCGTAAAATATAAAATATCCGGGGATGAAGACTCTCTCACCGAGATTAAGTTATTTACAGAGAAAAACAGTCTTGGCGGTTATTAACACAAAAGCGGCTTTTATTAACTCTCAAATTTTATGGAAGGCAGGCTCTTCCATAAAACACTCAACCCCAACTAATTCCAAGTTGTAGGGATGAATATATCAGCACAGGCATAAATTAAACCGGCACGTGAAGAACATGTTATTACAGACAGGGCTTGAATTTGTCCCAAATGACTAAATGAATGATAATCATAATGCGTGCGTGACAAAAACTTTAATAAGAAGCCACTTGTGATAAAATTCAAATTGTGGAAAAAAAAATTAGAAAAGCCCTGAGCAGGAGTTTTTGAGCGCTCGTTCATTGGTGGGGCAATAAGACTATTACCTCAAATTTTTATATGGGACTTGAGAATGATACCTAATATATAAACGCAGAATCTTAGCACAAAAGGAATTATATTCTAGAAATGATTCAGTAAACGGAATATGTAAAAAATATAAATTAAAAAAATAAATTTTATGGTTCTGATGATACAATCCTCTCGAAATTTTGCATGAACATTCAGTATATCAGTTCTCATTTACAAAATAAATTTCACTTGCATCGGATATTCTGTTATGGGAATATAAAGATTCTTCTTTTCGATATTCCAATTGAATTTTCTATGATTCAGTTAACACTATGGCCACAAAATTTTGCGTGAGAATTTAGTATATCATTTTCATTTCACTCCAATCGGTTCTCTTTTTATGGAAATATGAGTATTCTTCTTTTCATATTCCAATTGAATTTTCCATGGTTCTGTTCACACTATGGTCACAAAATTTTGCATGAGACTTATTATGAGCATCTTGCATGTGGCTGCCACATTTCATTACGATTGGTTACGTTTTGTTTGAGATACTGAGGAACAAAAATTTATTTTGAATGGCCATATATCATGGAAACCCTGTACGATTTGGCTGGTTAACGAACTTAACCGAGCCATTTGAGAACCCAACATACCCTGAATATTTCAAGCCTCTAGGACAATCCCTCTGAAAGTTATTGTACTAACGGTCGGACGGCCCCACGGACAGAATTGAATTTGACCACGGATTGGTCATCAGGGAATCGAACTCTATCGTTTGAGACCATTTTCGGCTCAAAATTCTAAAATTACAGACATTTGGGCAAAACGATATAGCACTCGTTTAAGTAGAACGAGCGCTCAAAAATAGATTTTTCCGCAAATCGTTAGGAAATTGTGACATTCCTGTCAAAATTTCTTGAAGAAAAAGTCAGGACTTCCTTACTGTAAGGAATAGTATATAACATTACTAGCAAGGTAAGAGGGTTTTTACTGGCGAATGGAGGATATAATTGACGAGCCGCAGGCGAGTCAGTTACCTCCTTGAGCCAGTAAAACCCGTTACCTTGCGTGTAGGGGAAAACCCGGATAGATGCCCCACTTTTTGAAATTGCCTCATATTTTTGAAAATATTGATTTTATATGTGTAATTTCTATGAGTGTAGGAAGCCCCATTATTTGATTTGGAATACTGAGACTTTTCTCTGACATAGCAATCCCAAATTGCACAATAATTTGATTTTTGTAGAACCCTTTTTTTGGGGATAGTTGCCTACAAGTATGGATAGTTGCCCCACCATGAAAATACTGGGAGGGATAGATGCCCTTCATACTGTGTGAACCAAAAACCCAACTAAATACAATGAGATTTTCTATGCTTAACAAAGCAACTTTATCTACGCAACATGGATCGAATTAACAACAATTGTGCATTTTTAATTGAATTTCAAAAGCATATATTAAACGAAAAGTTGCAGTCTTCATATTAACATAAAGCATTATTCCACACATTCATGATAAATTAATTAAATAATAAGTCTCAACAAAAATGATCAGGAATCAAGTTTAAAATCAAAATAACACAATGAATCGAAAATCTGCTAAGAAGATATGGTTTTAGTTTAGATGTCCTAAGGGGCACCTATACCTCAAAAAATCAGGGCAACTATCCTTTTCGATAGGGATAGATGCCCATGAATTTTTTTAATAAATTAAGAAGAAAACAAAAACTATTTGTACTCAGATGTACACTCAATGAAACACTGTATTGGCGTAATACAAAAAATTAATGAATTTATTACCACTTCAAAAGTTATACAGCGGCAAATACCTACCTCTAAAAGTTTGGCAAGTTTGTGAAGTTCGCTGCTGAGATGATCGCACACACTAGCGAAAAACGGCTTCACTTTACAATAACCCTTACAAAACTAAGGTCCAGGGTGACTGTAGCAGCTACTTATAAAATTAATTTTTTGATACGTGTTTCGGAAGTTAGGTATTTTGAAAATGGGGCATCTATCCAACTGAGGCATCTATCCGGGTTTTACCCTATTGTTTTATATTTTATTTGTTTCTCGTTTGTAAAAAGGTGAGATAAATTCCAAAAAAATCTCAATAATTTGTCGCAAATGTCGTAAGCTATTTATGATTATTTATGACATCGGAAAATTATGACAACTGTCAGTGGCTTTACGAGAGGGAAGTCGTTCGAGAATATTTGCTAATTTCTGACGAAAAAGGCCAGATCCAAATGAAACAAGGTATGAATATCTTTTTTTAATACTTTTATAACGTTTATTACTAAAAATATTTGTTCCAGGAACGATGAAATTAGAAGGATAAATGAAATTAGAAGCAAGTACGTGAAAAAGAAAACAAATAGATACGAATAAAACAAGGTACGAATATCGTTTTTGAATAGTTTGAGAACGTTTATTGAGAAATACATTTGTTCCAGGAACTCTGAGATTAGAAGGATGAATGAAATTAAAAGCAAGTACTTGACAACTTTCAATGTAAATAATACTACTAACTTGTAAAAATTTTACAAGTTAACTGTCAATTTTACAAGTTAGTGACTTGATAAAATAAACTTCCTTGATTAATATTGTGTTTTTGGAAACTGACGTTTACAAATGAGAAACAAATAAATGTCATTTCCTTACTGTAAGGAAATGATATTTCCGTACAGTTGTTAGTGTACTACATAAATGATAGAAAAGTAATTTGTTCTTCATGGTAATTTGAGAGTTTCTGGAACAAATCTTTTTATCAATAAACGTAATAGAACTATTCAAAAAGGATATTCGTACCTTGTTTCATTTGGATCTGCCCTATTTCGTTCACAATGAACCAAAATTCTCAGGCACTTCCCTCACGTAAACACATCTGACAGTTCTCATTAATTTTCCGATGAGAATGACATCGAAAATGATGCAATTTAAGAAATGTCAAAAATTCGGGAATTTTTTTAAAAATGTTCAATATCTGTCGAATTTTAAACGATTTGCGGAAAAATAGTATGTTTACCTCGTAGGAAAAGCCACATTCCTGGACTCTGTGTTGCTAAGTCTCGACTTGCGCCTCGACTTAGCAATCTTCACAGTCGTCCAGGAATGTTAAGCTTTTCCTACCCGGTAAACAATGTACTATTTTTAATTCAGACAATCACTTATTGAAGAAATGTTGTTTCTATTGAAAAAATTCAAATTCAAATATCTTGACATCTATTAGTATTAGGAAAATAATCAATAACAAAGGAATGGAAGGTTTTACAATATTACGATAAAAAATTCTCCAAAAGGATTAATGGTTGACATTCAACGCAAAACTCTTAAGATTTTTCTGAGCGAGTCAAATAAAGTGGACAGCACCTGTAGATATATTCTGGCTGCTTTCAGTCTGCACTGCCTTATCGGGTTCTTCTACATACGCATGGTTATTATCGCACATTAACACAAATCCCGTTTCGTCTGTAGGATCCATGGTCCTTCGTCGAGATGAGATCTAAGGGGCCTTTGACCGAAAGTAAGTCTTGCAATTTGCAGTTATCTACGTTTCCTAAGACTTCAAGATAAGAGACGAAGTGGGCCTCGGCAGATACAAGAAATAGTCGGGAAACCAGATTATTTGGGTGAAAGTGAAAATCCGACACACATGGAGTGAAATTTGAGCAACATTAAGGTTATACAGGATGGTTCTCCGAATTTAACATATATTTTAACCTTTCGAAACAGTTTCTTTCTATAAAAAAAATCAAGAAAAGCCCTGAGAAGGCTATTACCTCAAAATAGGACTTGATATTCATGCTAAGTATGTAAATGAATGCAAAATCTCAGCACGATCCAAATTGTATTCTGGAAATTATTCAAAAAAGGAAATATGAAAAGAAGAGGAAATATAAAATAATCAATAAAATTAAATTCTATGGTTCAGATGATGCCATCCTCTTGAAATTTTGGATGAACGTTTAATATATCAATCTTCATTCACAAAATAAATTTCACTCGAATCAGATATCTTGTTATGGAAATATGAAGATTCTTCTTTTCAATGTTCCGATTGAATTTTCTATGTTTCTGTCAACACTATGGCCAATTTTGCGTTAGGTTTATCATGATCATCATTTTGAATGGCCATATTTTATGGAACACTCTGTACTATTTGGCTGGTTAGAGAAATCAGCCGCAGCATTTGGGAATCAAAATTAATTTGAAAATCTCTAGTCTTTAGGACAATCCCTTCGAAAGTTATCGTGCATATGGCCGGATGGCCCCACGGACGAGTCCGTCGAGTCGAATACTATCGTTTGCGATCTTTTCGACTCAAAATTGGAAAATTTCAGACATTTGGGCAAAACAATATGAAACTCGTAAGTAGAACCAGTACTCAAAAAGGATTTCAACTCATTATTCTGAATTACAATTTTGTTTTTCTGAATCCAACTTTCTGATCTGAATTTCAATTTCGATTTTCTGCAATTAAATCAACCATTCTCAAATTCAATTTCTGTTTTCGAAATTACTTTTTGTTACTGAAATACATGTTTCCTTTTCTGAAGTTGAAATTTGATTATCTGAATTATAATTGTAAAAGGTGTTTTTCTGAGTGTATAATTTTTACCGATATTATAAAATACATAAGCTCATTTCCGTTTTTCCCCAATTTTGGAAATGTCTTGACAAATAATATAGACCCACTTTTCCTCTCTTTCACACCTTCCAAATTTCGTTTACAAACTGGTCCAATGGAAATATTTGACTCAAGCTTTTCACCCGGCGAATATCGAATTCATTCTACCTTTCCCTATTTCGTATTTCATCTTCATTTACATCGGAACTGATGGAACCAATACACCCTCAGGTGTATCTTTTCCGGAACAAAGGTAACGAAAAGAGCAACAATGAATAAAACATATCCCTGAAGATTAAACAGAACGGAAAGAATCTCATCTGACTTTATTACAGGGGATACAATGTAAAGCCGAAGGTGTAGCGAGAATTTTTTTTGGTCTCAGTATAGGCTTTGTGGTCTTGATCCTCTTAATTATTCAGTTGAACGAATCATAGAATTCGTTTCATGTTTTAGCGTTCAGTTTTTCTTTTTTCTGCATTGAATTAGCCGGGTTTATCACGTTGTATTTTGCGGATTAGGCAGTAAGTTCATTCGCTTTAACGAGATTGAAAATGGAAAGTTGGACATATTGTGGATTAGGCATGCACAGGCGGAAAATAATTTCAGTTTGTCCTAATGGATGAAGGTTGATGTTATTTTCGAGATAATGTTTCTTTTTATGCAGGTATGTTGTCTCTGACCTGTATGTGGTTTCAATCTGTCACTCCTTGAAAAGGCCATATAATAGCTGACAGTCCTAGTGCATATATGTTTAAAAATCGCTTGGATATAAACTCATCCATTTGGTTTACCGATATATCAAAATCAGAAGGTAAGATTGACATTGAGGTTATTTATTTACTTATTCTTTTGAATTGAGAGCTAACAAAATCCATTACATGAAACAAAAAAGTCCCTAGCTGTAGTTGGTGCAAAACGGGGTACCATACTATTCGACGTATGATACCAGAGCACAGGAAAAAACCTAAGTAGAAAAAACCCTGTCTCGCCGTTTTTACAAAATTGAACATTAAAACTATTCGAATAAATATCTTCAATATTTAGATACAAAATACTTAATTCACGCTCTTGGGCCAGGAGGGTGCTTTTAACCAGGACTGGCATTCCAAGTGATGATTTTTCGAATCTCCTGTTCTTCTAAGACCACTACAGGACCATATTGAAGGGTAATCATCTCCCATAGATTCAAATAGTGGTATTTCATCCTAAATATCGAATTCAATTTCTGAATAATGATAAAAAAAACGTGGGACAAACTTATGTCAAAATGACATTGAAATATATGGACCTAAAGTGAGGATCATTTAGGCCCTGGGAAGTGAACTCTTCATCTTACAGACAGAGATACGAGATATTGACTATCTACATATGCGCTCAGTTGTGTCTTGAAATGAAGCTCAAAGGAGCGCATTTCTACATCACCACGGATAGCCGGGCCACACTGAGACTCTTTGGAGAAACACTTCTGGCTGCTCTCAGGCCAAAATATTGGTGATGATTTTGTATTGTTCTTATGGTTTCTTGAAATGAAAAATACTTTTGAATTTGATTTACGTTTAATTGCGTCTCTTACAAAAGTCAGCGTATCATCCACTGACTGACGACGTTCTTGACATTATTGAATGTCAACGTCATAGAAGTTCATATAATATTAAACCACAGAAGTGTGGTTAGAGAAGAACAATGAGAGATGGAGCCTACGTGAAGCGCCCCCTCATGTTTGATACATGAACTATGCTGTATATGTAACATCTTCCTCTTTTATGAAAACAATGCAAACAACCTAATTAATATGACAAGAAAAAACTTAAAACTATGTTTACAGTTTAATACCCAAGCCTTATCGGCTTGATAACATTACGTCCAGAACGAGTTTTATAAGGTGCACTAACAGGTGGAGTTTGGGTCACTTCTTCAATAGGCTTTTGCATTTCACGGCACTCACGATAGGCAACCGGCACATTAGAATTCGGCACAATCAACTTAGTACTATTGTTACATTCTGGTGTATCATTGTTTCTATGTCTAAGTATAACCTCATTAGGGTTTTGTCTAATGAACGTAGAGTTTCGCCTCAGCACCCTGTCTAGGTTCTCCCTAACTAAGTAAGATCTGGGTGTTTCATGTTTAGCAACAATTTTACCTGGAACCCAATTTTCTCCCTTTTTCAGCATTACATTTTGACCCTCACAGAACTCGGATCTAGTTTTAGCATGTCTATCATAATATGCTTTTGCATTTATTCGTTTTTGTTTTATTTTGCTTCTATCTATCTGTGGTTTGTCTAATAATAGTTGTTTTGAAATCGGTAAATTTGAACGTAGTAGTCTCTGATTTAGTAACTCTGATGGAGATACATTTAGACCTGTCAGAGGTGATGTGCGATACTCTAATAAAGCTTTATAAACATCATTATTGGAGTGTTGACACTTCCTCAAAATATTCTTACAAATACCAACAGCCTTTTCACATAAGCCATTAGATTTTGGATATCTTGGACTGGATGTGATTAATTGTATGTCCCAGTCTTTAGCAAAGTTTCTGAATTCCCGACTATTGAATGGTTGATTATCTGACATAAATCTCAATGGAATACCATGAGTGGAGAATACAACTTTGAGTTTATTAATTATTTCTTTAGCTGTTTTATACTCTAGTGGTATCAATTCTATCCAATTACTATAATAATCTACTATGACTAAAAAATCTTTACCAGCAAAACTCAACACATCTGCAGCTACCTTTTCAAAAGGAGTGTCAGATCTTTCATGCATGATTAGTGGTTCTTTCGTAACATTACGACTAAATGTCAAACAAGTTTTACAACTACCAACAAAGTTTGTTATATCTCGAGTCATGCCAGGCCAGTAAAAAATTTTCCTTGCTCTGGCTTTGGATTTTTCTATACCAAAATGTCCAACATGCAATTTATTAAGTAGCTTCAACCTCATTGATTTGGGTACTACAAGTTTAGAATTGTGAAACAATAACTTATTATTGACATGAAGAGAGTCTTTTATCTTATAGAAAACTTTAACTTCTGAGTCTTCGATATTCTTTTTATCTGGCCATTCCGTTTGACAATACTGAATTACTTTAGAGCAAACGATATCATTTCGGGTAGCTGTTCTCAATTCCTCTAATCTTTCATCTGATATTGGTAACTCTAATTCTAGTGAATGTACTATTTCTAACATTTCCTTATCATCTTTAACAGGTGTTTTGAGATAAAATCTAGATAATAGGTCGGCGATGTACATGAATTTACCCGCTAAATATTCGACTTCAAAATTGTACTTTAACATTTTGAGCTTCAACCTTTGTAATCTGGAACTAACATTAGAAATATCTTTTTTATGAATGGACACTAATGGTTTATGATCTGTTTTGACAAGAACTTTTCTACTATAGACAAAATGATGAAATTTTTGTAAGGAAAAGGATATTGCTAAATACTCTTTTTCAATTTGTGCCCACCTGCATTCTGTCTCTGTTAAACTTCTCGAGCAAAACCCAACTGGTTTTCCCCCTTGCAAAAGACAACCCCCTATTCCAGATTGACTTGCATCACATTGAATTTCTATTGGTAACTTTGGATCAAATATTTTTAGAAGAGGAATTTCTGTGATTATTTTTTTCATTCTTTGAAAATTTTCACTATGATCGTTTGTCCAGTTCCATTCTACATTATTTTTTATTAGCGTTCTTAAAGGAGACAATAGTTCAGAATGTTTAGGCAAATATTTGGACAAATAGTTGAACATGCCGAGTACAGTAAGAAGATCTTTCTTGTTTTTAGGTTCATCCAGTAACAAAATTGATTTAACATACTCAGTGTCAGGTTTGACACCCTCAGCAGAAAATATCTGCCCCAAATATCTAACTTCCTTTACTTTATATTGAACTTTGGACTTGTTAAACTTTACTCCATACTTTTCCGCTCTACTAACTACTTCTTTTAGAATCCTATCATGCTCCTCCTCAGACTTTGCGCTTATTATGAAATCATCGAAATAAATTCCGATTGGTAGGTCTCCAAAAATTTTTTCATTCATCCGCTGAAACACTTCAGGGCTCACTTTAATACCAAATGGCAGTCTATTGAAACAAAATTTTCCAAAAGGTGTTATGAATGTGCATATTTTTCTACTTTCAGAATCTAATGGAACATGATAAAATCCTTCTTTTAGATCAAGAACAGTGTAAATATTTTTATCCTTTAACTTTAAAGATAACTCTTCTAGAGTGGGAATGGGAAATTGATCCTGACAAATAAAACGATTCAACTGAGTAGGGTCTAAACAAATTCTTAAGGCTCCTGACGGCTTCTCAATTATGACAATGTTATTAACCCATTCTGTGGGCTCTTCTATTTTAGAAATGATACCCCTATTCTCAAGATCAACTAATTTATCTTTTAATCTCGCTTTCAACGCTTCAGGTACTCTCCGGCAACCACTACTTACTGGTTGTGCATTTTTACTCAAGACGATTTTATATGTGAAAGGGATTTTACCTGTACCTTCAAAAACATGTCTACTTTGGGATATGAACTCATTTTTTCCTTTTGAACACACTTCCAGTGTATCAACTTTCCTTATTAACCCTGTTACATTACAAGTGTTCAGTCCCAAAATGGGCATGCTGTTGTTACAATCTACTACTATAAATCTTATTTTATAGATCTTGTTTTTAATAGAACAATCTAAATTTATGTATCCCATCGCATTTACCTTGTTGTTGCCATAAGTATTTAAGCTTAATCTACCTTTTACAATATTATTCTTTAATCTAAGTTGTTTTACAAAGGTCAACGGCAGACAATTGCAGTTAGCCCCTGTATCGATTTTGAATTTAATCGACTCACCATTTATGTCCACATCTGCTGTCCATATATCACAGTTACTTTTCTGATTATTGATGCTGTTCAATTCAATGTTATTGATATAAGGTTCAGCTTCACCACTGCTGCTTTCTGACTCTTCATCACATTCAACCTCATAGACTTTTCTCCAATTCTTCCTGTTTCGGTTCTTTCCTTTCCTCTTCTTATCCTCTTTTCCATAATTTTGACCTCTTCCATTTTTTAGGGTGTTTCGACAGCATGAGGCATAGTGATTTAATTTTCCACATGTGTTACATGTTTTTCCATAGGCTGGACATTGCCTTGGTGCATGCCTGGATGAGCACTTGCCACAGTTGAAGGATTGTCTCACGGTGGTTCTTATTGAATCCACTTCGTTCCCTCTGATAACCTTCATCTGTCTCTTGCTTGCTTCTGAGGCTCTACATGTTTCTTCGGCAACTAGCAGAGTAAGATTTTGTATTCTTAGCAATATTTCTTGTAGTTCGCTGTCTCTTACTCCTGCCACGATCCTATTTCTCACGAATCTGTCAGTCATTTCCCCAAATTGGCACTGTTTCGCTAGCATCTTAATGTCTGTGAGAAAATGATCAAAATCTTCTCCTTCTTGTTGACATCTTGTGCTAAACTTGAAATCATCATATGCTTCATTTCTAAGGGGTTTGCAATAGTTGTCGAATGCTTTTATTACTTCTTTGTACTTCCCTTTGTCGGATTCTAAAATTGGCAACGTGTTGAAGACATCTTGAGCTTCTTCACCAGCAACATTCAGGAAAATTGCAACCTTCACATCATCGTTTTTGCCATCCAATCCTGAAGCTTTCATATATATTTCGAAACTACTCTTGAATTTTTGGTAGTTTTGTTCGACGTTTGTGTCGAATACGAGGCTTTTTGGTGGTTTAAAATTGGCCGACATTTTGTTTTATACAAAATGTGTTTGACGTATTTTCTACGTTTATCGGTGTTACCATCAAACAGTTATTTACTTATTAACTTACTGCGTGGTTTACACCTGACACCATGTATTGTTCTTATGGTTTCTTGAAATGAAAAATACTTTTGAATTTGATTTACGTTTAATTGCGTCTCTTACAAAAGTCAGCGTATCATCCACTGACTGACGACGTTCTTGACATTATTGAATGTCAACGTCATAGAAGTTCATATAATAAATATATATATATATATTTTTCGTTGTTTGGTTTTCTTGTGCTCTTTAATCTATAAATTGTTGATTGAAATTTCTTGGGTTTTCTAGCACTTAGTTTAACCAGTAAATAGTTATTTACTTTTCATAAAATATATATTTATCCCGACATATGTTTCGGCCCTATTATGGCCTTTTTCAAGGAGAATACAACTATCAATAATTCACTCACTATTTTCGTCAATATATTACATTTCATCAGTTAAAAGTATAAAACGCAAGACAAGTTTTCACAGATAATACACAAACAAATATGACATTGGTATAGTTATGAACGTCAAATTAAATTCTTTTTTTCTGTTTTACCAATTTTGACTTCAATTTCTCAAGCTTTTTTATATTTTGTGATGTTTTATGACCGTTGTATGTATGATTGATGTTAACTTCCATTTTCACCCGGAAGATTATATATTTTTCGTTGTTTGGTTTTCTTGTGCTCTTTAATCTATAAATTGTTGATTGAAGTTTCTTGGGTTTTCTAGCACTTAGTTTAACCAGTAAATAGTTATTTACTTTTCATAAAATATATATTTATCCCGACATATGTTTCGGCCCTATTATGGCCTTTTTCAAGGAGAATACAACTATCAATAATTCACTCACTATTTTCGTCAATATATTACATTTCATCAGTTAAAAGTATAAAACGCAAGACAAGTTTTCACAGATAATACACAAACAAATATGACATTGGTATAGTTATGAACGTCAAATTAAATTCCAATTCCAAATCGAATTTAATTTGACGTTCATAACTATACCAATGTCATATTTGTTTGTGTATTATCTGTGAAAACTTGTCTTGCGTTTTATACTTTTAACTGATGAAATGTAATATATTGACGAAAATAGTGAGTGAATTATTGATAGTTGTATTCTCCTTGAAAAAGGCCATAATAGGGCCGAAACATATGTCGGGATAAATATATATTTTATGAAAAGTAAATAACTATTTACTGGTTAAACTAAGTGCTAGAAAACCCAAGAAATTTCAATCAACAATATATATATATATATATATATAATATTAAACCACAGAAGTGTGGTTAGAGAAGAACAATGAGAGATGGAGCCTACGTGAAGCGCCCCCTCATGTTTGATACATGAACTATGCTGTATATGTAACAGATTTCACCCGCTTACACCAAAAAGCTCCCAAAACGATCAAGGGCTGAGCTCCTCGGTACCGCTAGAACGGTAAGAAAGCTTTTAAGTCACGGCGGACACCAGGAACATCCATTGAGGGAAACATTGCAAAACCGACTACCAGGACACCAACCGGGCAATCCAGGACCAATCAACGAAGGAAGAACAATCCAGAACCCAGAAGAAGAAGAACACCAAACACCTCAGAGCTCAATCCCCCTGATACTTGTAATCCGGGATGAGTGAATGTTCCCCTTTGGCCTCTGAAGTTTAAACTATACTATCTACTAACTTGGAGGAAAATCCCTAAGTCGAGGGAAAATTATGAGCGTCAAATGAAATTCCACTCTCCGGATAGTGAAGGGAACTCTGCGGTATAACGAAAAGTTTCGACCACAGCCTAAGGCCAGCTTGTAAATTTCGGACGACACTTTTCCTGATCGGACTGCTTGCCGGAAGCATCAAAGTTCGGTCAGAATGATCTAGGACTTATTTGGGAAAGCTAAAACGGTAGTTGGGATATTCCTAGAGAATTCATTAATACTTGATATCTCAACAGATTCATTCATTTGAATCCATTCTATATAAATTCGGATATTTCGATTCTGCATCAACGTCAGTCGAACTATCAATCCAAATTGTTTGAGCTAAGCGTCCAAATGATCAACAATTTTTCACGATACCTTTAAATTAAAGGGTTTTCCGATAAGAGGTGTTCATTCAGAGGTGTTGATATTCAAAGAAAAATGCCATTTTTCAATATAAATGATCGGATGTTTATTTCATTATAAAGAAGAAGCTATGCCGTTAATAGTGGAAAAGAACATCAGGCAAATGACCACCACGACCACGCTAACAGGACCATATCCTTTTGATAAAATTTTCCATAACCAAATCGCAAAGTGGCTGGGCTATTAGCGTAGACCTTCTCTTTCACGTGACCCCAAATGAAGAAGTCGCAAGGTGTTAAATCACAAGATCTCGGTGGCCAATTGTGATCACCTCTTCGAGAGATAACACAGTCCGGAAACTTTTCCCGCAAAAAAACAATTGTTTCGTTGCTTGTGTGGCACGTAGCGCCGTCTTGTTGAAAGTAAACGTTGTCCAGATCAATACTATCCAATTTCGGCCATACAAAATCATGAATCATCTCCCGATAGCGCAATCCATTCACCGTAACTGTTGCTCCAGCCTCATTTTCCAAAAAGTAAGGTCCAATGACTCCTCCGGACCATAAACCGCATCAAACAGTCACACGTTGAGGATAGAGAGGCTTTTCAACAATAACCTGTGGGTTTTCTGATCCTCAGATGCGACAATTTGGCTTGTTGACGAAGGCACCGATGTGGAAATGCGCCTCATCACTCAAGATGATTTTTCGATAGAATTCCGGATCATTTTCAGGCATTACAACGACCCAATCAGCAAAGACACGACGCTGTTGATGATCGGCCGGCTTGAGTTATTGTGTTAACCAAACTTTATAAGCCTTAAGACTCAAATCTTCATGCAAAATATGGTGTAATGACGTTAGTGGAATGCCTTATTCCAAAGAACGACGAGAAATGGACAAACCTGAGTTTTCTTCAACACTTTCGACTACAGCAGCAATATTCTCGGCTGTCCTTGAGCGACGTGCACTGGTATTATTCTTCACATCACTATAGCTTGTCCCAATAGCTCGAATTTTTCCACCAATTCCTTTATTGCGCTCCGACAAAGTGCTTCACGACGTCCCAAAAATTTTCGAGTTTCACAAACCGTATCTGTCACATTTTCACCATTTTTATAGTGAACTTTAATAATTTCAATGCGTTCTTGAAGCGTGTATATCGTTCCATTTTCATTGATGGCGTACCTAGTGTCTACTTGTTAAATGTCAAATTATGACAGCTTCAAACGTGACATCTACCGAAATAGCGGGCTATTCAAAATAACACCTCTTATTAGGCGAATTTTGGCGAGCTGTGGTTACATGTAACTATCTAACTATGGTTACGTGATTTGACTGAAAATACTTGTATTAACTGTCAACTATGTAACTATGGTAAGCTGTAGTTACATCGCCAAAATTCGCCTATTGGAAAACCATTTATGTGTGCTATTTCACAACGTTTATATGACATCCTTGTTTTGAAAATATTCGAATAATTTCAAATCATCACTAACTTCTTCATCGAGGAGTTAAATCGAATCGTTAAAAAAAGCCGGCTCAGACATTCGAACCAAAACAATGTCTCATCATCCGCAAAATCCCAACAACCCTTCTACCTTGGTGAAACGATTTGTATCTCTTTACCCTCTCCCTCCACCCTTACAAGAATTCAAATCACCGCCGCCTCGACCCGTGATTCGACATTTAACGACGAACACCTGCATAATTTTCATTTCTATGCAGCCCCACAGTTGATCTTCCATCCCTCCCGGCCGTAAACTTGAGAAAAACTTCATATTCCACCAATAAATTTATTCATACCCCGAAATGACAACGGCTGTCGGAACTATCTTCCCCCACCCTTAACGAGGTCACCACCGCCATTAAACTCTGCTCCGTCTTTCCTGTCACTTGTTTTTGTTCCGTCTCACCCCCTCGTCTCGTCTTGCGGTGTGTATACAAATAGATCCACTTACATAATTCAATCCAAAACCAGGAGACTTTTTGCGATATTTCTTTTATACTGTTTGCCAGGAGGTGAAGGATGATTCCTTTCTTGGGTCCATAACGCCAAATGTGAAATATGAATGGTGGACTATCTGTTTCGCATTTCTCGCTTTGCTTTGTTTTGTGCAATAAAGTTTGGGAAGGTTTCCTGAAGATGGAACTATGAATCACTGTACGTTCAATGGTGTCAAGCTGGGAATTTCGAGGTCCCTGTGAATTATTGTCTGATGAAACTACACTGATCAACAATTGCTAGGGATCACTTATGAACTTCTCTTCATTTGTATTTTTTTCAAGTTATCTCGTGAATATCTGTACATTATATGTTCTCTAAGGAAAAAGTAAGATGTTTTGAGTTGATTATATCAAAGTCTTCCTCACTTCATCGGCTCTTGTTCACAAAATCGATTATTATCTGTAGGCTGTTACAGGTGGAGTGAAAAGCAATGTGGTATTTGTTATTAAATCTGTTTTTTTCTCTCGTTCAAACACATAAGGTGACAATAATTGAAGAAATGAGAACAATATCAGCTTATCAGTCATGCCGAGAAGACGTTTGGCTCCTGTGCAACTGGACCAAATCATACGGTGGATACAGGAAGGTTTGTCCCAGCGAGAAGTGTCCCGGCGGTTGAATGTTTCGCAAAGTGTCGTGAGTAGGGCTTGGAATAGGTTCATCCAAAAAGACTCAGTAGCTTATGTTCATGGGGGATGTCGGCAGCGCAGTACAACAGCTGCCCAAGATCGTCTTTTGATCCTCAATGCTAGGAGAAATCCCACTTACCCGGCGTCGCGGCTCAATAGATCACTGAGAGTTGCAACAGGAGTTCTAATTTCGAACCAGACTGTAAGACGACGACTACATGTTCGTGGTTTGAGAGCACGTAGGAGGGTACAACATCCCCGTTTGAATAGGGAACACCGGGTTCATCGACGGCAATCTGCTGAGGAGCACCGCAATTGGACACTTGAAGATTGGAGCCGATGTTTATTTACGGATGAGTCTAGATTTCGTTTGGTCAACTCCGATGGACGTATTCTTGCTTGGAGGGAAAGAGGTCGAAGGTATGCAGAACAGTTTATGGTACCCACAACAGCTTTTGGCGGAGGTTCTATATGTGTATGGGGAGGCATTTGTTTGAACCAACGCACAGAGTTGGTTGTTCTGCAGAACACCACCATGACCAGCCAGAGATATCACGATATGATTATTGAAACCATAATTGTTCCGTTTGCGGCTACCGTGGGCGAGAATTTCATTTTAATTGACGATAATGCCCGTCCACACCGTAGTCGTCTGGTTAATGAAGCGCTAGAAACTCATGCTATTGATAGGATGGACTGGCCAGCTCGCTCTCCAGACATGAATTGCATCGAACATGTCTGGTCTGAGATGTCTAGACAATTGTCAACCTTAGAACAACCGATCAATAACCTGGAGGACCTTTCTAACGCTTTACGGGATATTTGGACGAATTTGCCCCAAAATTTTATAAATCGTTTGATCGAAAGTATGCCTCGTAGGGTAGAATGCTTGAGACGAGCTCGTGGGGGACCAACTAGGTACTAGCTTAACCGAAACTTCAGCCTTCTTGTGGTTTCATCATAAAATTTTTATGTTATTCAAACACAGAATTTTGAGTGTTCCTAATAAAGTCCTTTTTTCTCTCCAACTTTCCATTTTTTCATTCTTTTCTCAAGTGAACCATATTATCAACTGAAAATACTCTGATAATATCTGACTAAATTTATAATCTTGGAGCGAATATTTCAGAAATAAATTTAGAACAACTAAGTGATCCCTATCAATTGTTGAGCAGTGTATTTTTGAGCACTCGTTCTACTTAAACGAGTGCTATATCGTTTTGTTCAAAGTCTGTAAGTTTTGAATTTTGAGCCAAACATGGTCTCAAACGATAGGGTTAGACTCCTTGATGAAGAATTCGTGGTCAAATTCAATTATGTCCGTGGGGGGGGGCGTCCCTCGGCACAATAACTTTCGAAGGGATTGTCCTGGAGACTTGAAATTTTCAGAATGAGTCCGGGTCCCAAATGGCTCGGTTGAGTTCGTTAACCAGCCAAATCGTATAGGGTGTTCAATAAAATTTGGCCATTCAAAATGTTTGTTCCTCAATATCTCAGAAAATACGAAACCAATCGGGATGAAATGTTACGGCGAAATACAAGATGCTAATAACAAGCCTCACGCAAAATTTGGTGTCCATAGTGTGGACAGAACCATAGAAAATTCAATTGGAATATTGAAAAAAATTTCATATTTCCATGAAAAGATATCCGATTCGAGTGAAAATTTTTTTGTGAATGGAGATAGATACTCTGAATGTTCATCCAAAATTTGGTGGCCAAAGTTTCAACAGAACCGCAGAAATTTAAATTGGAATATTGAAAAGAAAAATCTTTATATTTTCATAACAGGATATCCTTTTCGAATGAAATTTTTTCTGTCAATAGAGATTGATATACTGAATCTTTATGCACATTTTACAAACAAAGCAATAGCTAACTTTACCACTTGAACTTTTTTCTCAACTGTCATTGCTACAACGTTTAATTAGAAGCCATTACTTGCATTTCTCTTCAAGGAATGTTGAAATACGAAAATCATTGTCATAAAAACCATTGTTTTCTCTCTGGCAACTCAAAAATATTGTAGAATAAAATATGTGATTTATTATCTGGTTTACTCCAAGACTTTGTGAAGTGAACCCTTCATTTTACTGACAAAGATAATGGTTGTCTATACAGTGGAACCTCGATATAACAAATCGCAAGGGAACCAGTAAATATTCGTTATATCAAGTAATTCGTAAAACGGAGGTTTGTTATATTGAGGTGAGGTTGGTCCAAAATTTGTTATACCGAGGTTTTATTCACCTCGACATTACATACTCATCTTGTTATAGCGAACTAATTTTGCTCATAAATGAAAACTCATTTTTATCAAATTACTTATTCATTTTATATTTTCTTTTTCAAAACAATAAAGTGAGTAGGTAACATATTATTCTTTTTTTTCTTTTCAAAAATCCGCAGAACAAAATAAAAAGAGGTGAAAAATCAACAATTGTCATAAATTGTAGTTTGTTTCCCACGGTTTCAATTTTCTGATGGTTGAAGGCAAACCAATTTCTACGGAAAACTTATCTTTAGATTTTAAAATTGTAGCCAATGTACATGCGGGAATCCCGAACTTATTAGCTATGTCTAATTTTTTTGTAGAAGGATTTTTGTCAAAATAATTAATGATGCTTCGCTTCTCTGCGACAGATAAGGAACGCCTTTTACGTTTCTGAGCGCCATTGCAAAAAGTGAGGAGCAGCACTGATTACTTTCCATCAACTAACTTCGTATTTTACGTAATACGCGTCGAAACCTGTCGCGGCTGAATCACATACCTGGATTAAGGGTTATTGGTGAAAACGTTATATAGAGGTTTTGAGTTGACGAAATTCGTTAAGTAGAGGTATTCACACTCTTTTTGGTAATTGAAAATTCGTTATAAAGAGGTTGTTCGTGAAAATTTTTCGTAATGTAGAGGTAAGTTTTACATTGACTCTTATGGACGATTCAAGGGGATTATGAAAAATTCGTTAAATCGAGAAAGTCGTTATATTGAGGTTCGTTATATTAAGGTTGCACTGTATTATATGCGCCCAGGAGTGTCTGAACCTCAAGAGGGTGCATGTATACATGACCAAGGACAGCCAGGACACGCTGAAATCCTTGGAATCGTACTGACCTAAAAATGCCGTAATAATATAAAGCAACAGCAAGTAGTAATAAAGTTATTCTTCTGTGGTTACCAAGACATTGTGGTGTTGAAAGAAATTAAGAAGCCGTTAAACTGCTGGACCTAGGACTTTCTGTGGTCTTGAAAACGACCAATATAAGGTAACGGTCCAGCAATAGGAGTTGAATAAATAACCCTTTGTAGAAACAGCCCTGTACTTACTCAGTCCAAAAAGTTTGTGATGATTTCACCTACTTACTCGTATGCCAGAAGGCTCCTGAAGCTGTCATAAGCTGAGCTTTGGTTGATGGTGGGACGGCTTTTCCGTATGGAAAAGTCGGAAGATGAAATTTGCAGGTTTTGTGAATCAGAAGTAAAAACATCTGAACACATGGTAGAAAGTATCGAGAGCTGGCTGGCCTAAGAACAATTCACATGGGGAGGCCGGTCCTAGACACCAAAGCTCAAAAAAATATCACAAAATTAGTACTTTAATCTTTAGGAATAACAGATGTAGTGATGCTCAACTGCAGGAATAAAAATAAAATTTTTCCGTTCATATTTCTTAGCTTAGCCATTATTATTAGATGCTTCAACTGTTAACCAGAAGACCAAATGCTGCAGGAGCATCGACCTCAAAAAGAGCCATCCTCCTAAGCGATAACAAATAACGAAACGTCTTCGGAAGAGAAAAAGGTGGAGAAAACCCTCGTCCATCTCAATATTTCATTGGAAACAAGGCCAGAACAAAGAAGGCTTAATTGGAGAAGAAACAAATGAATACCTGCAAATAATATGACCCTCCTTTGTGTCTTTCGGGAACGAAGACCGCTCTAACCGCCAACGCCAAGAAAGCAATAACACTCCAGACGCAACATGGCCGCTATCATCCGAACCTTAATTAGAACTTTTGATCTCGGTTCGAAGACTTTTCCAGGGCGTGAAGGTTTGAGAACGATCTCGCCTCGTTGAGTGACATTTCCGGTTGACTTTAGGGGCAATCGGAATTCTGTAATGAGGAAAAGTACATCTTACCAGGCGTTAAAAGAGGGAGGACAACACCGCTATTATTCCTTTGGTGATAAATTTCTTCTGGGGTATTCAATTTGTCAGAATTTTTCATTTGTATAGTTATTTTATCAGAAGTGGAAAGTTTTACTTTCTCACACGAGACAGCATCACTTTTTGGGTGAGAAATAGAGTGCGAAAAAGATATTTTCCTACAACCGTGCCTAAGCAATTGAAAGTAGCTTTTTTTCGCACTGTTTTCGTCTCCGAAAGTAACTTTCCCGCATACTTTCAGAAGTTAAAATTTATTAAGGTAAAACATAAAACCTTTGAAATGAGAACGATACAATATCTGCTTACTTAAATAATTTGTTCATTATTATGAAATTATGAATGCATAATTATAAATGCAATTTCTCATTTCAGAATGATCGAATTCTCAGGAATGATTAACTTGACATCCTTAAAAAATTATTGATAGCTTCATGGATTTGAATCCTATGTCTTGACCTATCATTTTCATAGCACTTGAATAGTTAAATGATGAGTGTTATTGGTTATTGGTAATAGTTATTTTCCTTACTAGAGCAGAAGACTGTACTTCACCGTACGAGTTAACAAAATGAACAAGATGAGCGCTTTATTGCTTGATCATTTATAGCTAACTATTTCTCCAATTCCATTGCATGCCAGTTTATACTGCTGTATGTCAGAAAAAACCTTCAACAACTTGTAACCTACACCATCCAAAGAAACTTTCCCTCTTGAACTTTCAGAAACGTCGTTTCTTGTGTAAATAAGAGTATCTCCCAATATATTCGATTCGAACCTAAATAACACATCACGAAACGGAAAGAGGTTATTGCTATTATAGTTATTATTTACTACCATGTCTGTTTTGACAATAACCCAAGCGTTTTCAGGTCGGAGAAGAATGCCTCAGTCTGAAATGACAACAGAATAACATCCCGCTACTTCGTTCAAGTGCAGTGGGGGAAGTTCATTCGTAAGAATACTCAGAGATGGCGTCTCGTGTCTGTATTCGCATAAATAATACCCCCAACGGTAGTCCAGATCTAAATAGAGGGAGGTAGAATACCTCTATAAATCAAATACATACTGATGAACTATTCCTGGGGAAATATCAATGCTTTCTGCATTTGTACCATAAGGCGTTTTGGAAAACTTACTCAGGGTTACTAACTCGATCCATTGGGTCACGTGATGGATCTACTCGAATCATGGACCCGGGTTCTAAGTTTACGAACACATCAGGTTTAGAATTTGAAGTGATAGTCGTATCAATAACATAACCAAATATTTTATGGATTTATTTTTTCAGTCCCAGTTTATTTTCGGATTGTCTCTAGCTTTGCTAGCATTCATTGGCTTTTGTAAAATATTTCTTATAATTTCTGGTGTGCCCTTGCATTTTTAATGTTATTTTTGAGTACCTATGTTAGAGAAATGAAGAATTTTTTTTTCAATTCCAGTTTATTTACTGATTGTCTCTAGCTTTGCTTGGATTTATTGGCTTCTGTAAAATTTTTCTTATAATTTCTGGTGTGCCCTCGAGTGTTTAATATTATCATTGGGTACCTATGTTGAAGAAGTGAAGAAGGCTTTAGCTTCAGCACAAAAAAATCTGCATACAAAGTTATGAGGAAGTCGTTTCACATTATTTTCTCGGCTCATGGAACCACACATTTTACACTGAGCCAAATTCTCTTCTCTTTCCATAATTTTTAGGAATAGAATCTATGTTAGCTATGGATAGAATATATGAAATTATTAAGGAAAGAGTAGAAGACTTATTCCCGCTTTTTTCTAATACAAAATTGAACTGCAGTGCGCATGCGGTGACTCTACGACCCTGCTCTCGTGTAGGGTTAGGGTGAGTCAGTGATCGAGTTAATAGCACCGTACTTTCCGAACGCGGGTTGAATGTTCGGGTTAGGTGAACGAAGGTTAGGGATCGAGTTAACTCGAGTAAGTATCCGAAAAAGGCTGTAAATAACTTTTATCCGGTTGACCTCATCTCTAAATTATATCAGAGGAGGAAAGAATTTCCTAGGTGATGCATCTTTAATAAAGCAGCATCAGTCAACAACTTGTAACCCACACCATCTGAAAAACTTCTCCCCCCTTGACCCAACTTTCAGAACCGTCGTTTCTTGTGTAAATACGAGTATCTTCCAATATATTCGATTTGAACATAAATAACACATCACGAAACGGAAAGGGGGTTTCCGTTCGGAGCTTTTCGCAATCGCTTCTTGATACAGAACAATCTGTTTTACTTCATCGTCGATGGAAACGGAAACTACACTTGAACAGAGATGAATTTCTTTGCCGAACTACAACTTCAACTGTATCGCTGGATCTTTGCAACAAGACGAAGGGAAAGTGAAATACGTTCAATCTTGGTTCATGTGAGTTATTGCGTGGGCGAACGTGTAATTTGAAAGAGTTTTTGTTTTCGGTGGACAGGGATTTTTATTGGGTGAAATTCGAATGAATATCACTTGTTGTTCTCGAAGTCTTCTTATCTCGTCATTTTCATTTCTACAGTTTCAACCATCGAGATATAATAGAGAAGAGACGCTATGACATACAATTGAGTAAGGGAAAATAGTACCACTGGACGGGGCTAAGTCGGGGACCAATATGGCGGAAAGTTCAGGGTTTAATTAAGTTGCCAGTTTTTTCTGTTTACAAATTTCACCCAAAAAATACGACGTGTTGAGTCTTTAGGAATCCTGTTCAAGTAAGGTCAATTGAATATCAAATAAACAATTTTTCTTCAGGCGATAATATACACATATAAAAAGATATTAGATTACCAAGACAGACTAGCAAAAATTTCGAATGCGGATCTGTTCAGTACTCATCCCTGTGATATGTTTTTCCTCTAATTTTCTTTTTATCTGTCTCTTCTCTGCTTGAAGAAAGCCTTACAGCACACGATACCATTTAATTGTATATTATTAAGCAGAAAAAATCACAATTCAACTAGAAAAAGACGCAAGAATCACAATTCCTCCAGAAAATTCAACGGTCCTCAATTTTGACGTTAGGTGGTAGTAATATGGCGCATATTCAATGATGGTAACTCTATACTATCCTATCTTTATGGTTTCAACGCTCTCCTATGACAATGGCACCTCTAATTTTCGAAAGAAAATTGTCACTATAATTATATGTTTGAATTTATTATAATCAGGTCAAGTTTCTATCTGGAATACTATGAATTTCTCCGTATGAAACAGGAACACAGCCATAAAAATCTAAGCAAAATTTCTGTCTACCTGTACCAATGTAGTGGTATTAAATTTGTTTTCCGTCGACCTCAAAATAAATGGTGGGTTTAATGTATACGAAATTGACCAATAATGACTAATTTTATTGCTCAATTTATACTATTTTAATGTCCAATTGTCATGGGCAACCGAATACTATTCAGATGCAATACAAGTAATGGAACTACTATACTGAAAGTTAATAACATAGAAATTTATATAATGCCAAATGTGTCTCTTATGCAAAGTAAAAATGTATTCCAATCATGAATTGGAAGCTGAGTTTGGGCGTATCTATGTTCAGCACTGTTCGGTTCGTATATTTCATTTGATGCATTGAGTGAAATTGTCTTCTGATGTGTTTCTTTTTTCGCAGAAATTAAATATGATGTCGAATTTTTATACGTTTGTGTTAGAACTTCAGAACTTCTATGGTTACTTTCTTGAACCTTAGATTCTATTTGATACCCTTACTGAAATTTTCCACCTAAAATATCTGAAATCGGGTTATGTAAAAAAGTGTTCTGACAGTTGTATATTTTGTTTCAGGATTTTCTTTCAATATTTGAAGACTAGCCCAGCAAATAACTAAATAAAATTCAACTACAGTTCCCTTCATTCGAACGGTATGTATTGTTGCATCTTTAGTAGTCAATAAATTTTGGTCCTTTCAGTTACTGCAATGAATATTAGTAGCTTGCATTTTCTTCTTTACTTATCTATCCATGACTGATGAATAATAATCAACAGTTGATATCATTCACCTTCATTCTGAATGAAAGAATGCGTCTGGAAAAAAAATATGACATTTACATATAACCAGTAATTTCAGTAGGAAATATGAACTATAGTCCGTTCACGAAAGTTTGAGCCGTCGGTTGGACATGGAAATTTGGCATATTCCACTGTGTATATTAAAATTTTAGGTTATGTTGTTGATTTTCTTGTCAGATTGATACGCAATGTTGTCAATATTGAATAGAGTTCTTTGATAACTCGTAAGCTCGTCGGGCGAGGCTTGGTACATTCGGCAACGTTGGCTTCATTTTACGTTATGACTGCAACTACTACCAACTTCAGATAAATAAACAAACGCCTACTATGCGCTCAAACTTTCGTGAATGGACTAAAGTGCTATTTCCTATTATGATAGATATGGCAAAAATGCATATGTTATTACCTTTTTCTCTATAATGCACCGTTTTCGAGAGAAAATTGAAAAGAAACTCGTTTCTGCGAATATCTCCGGAACCTTTCATCGTACAGAAAACAATTTTCCTGAGGATTTTTTGAAAATAATAAACAGTCAGAAAATTGACCATGTTTTTCAACATAACGGTTGATTTTCCTGGAAAACGGTCGACTTCAGAGCGCATGATCTGGACTACCTTTTTTGTGTAGAACCAAAAAGTCGTCTCAAAAACCGGACAACTGTATGTTTGAATAAAATGAACAAAAGTATTCAACATGGTAAATTCAATCGAGTAGGACAATTGAAACAGCTGAAAACCCTCCTATTACAAACCTGGAGGCAGGATAAATATAGCCGTCTCAATTTTTGTTTGAGTAAGAAACTTTGATAAGAATTCAAATCGACATCTCGATAATATTTCACTGTAACTTCAGAACTTGCAATTAAATATTCTATGAGGGCTGATGATTCGAGTGTGCCCGTCAGCGTAATATTCAACGAATTTTCCCGTAATTGGATTTCCTCCGAGAATACTAGAGAAACATTCATATTTTATCGTCGTATCGGAAAAATCTTGAAAAGAACAACCGAAATAACGAACCAAGTACACTTCTATATTATTCAATGTCGGATTCGCTGCCAAAATTACGGATGAGAAATGCAGGCTCGCGCTCGGAAGGTTTTCCGTGCACTTTGGGAAAGGGGAAATATTCGACCAACTGGCTCCTACGACTGATGATGGAGTTTTCATTGGTTACTAGATGATATTTCGACTTAAATTTTCTTTTTCCTTATTTCGACGTAACTCTTTTGGTAATGGAATTTCAACTTTCAAGAAAATCCATGTAAACATGGGTCCGCAAAAGCTTCGTAACAGAGCTACAGGGTGTTGAAATTTCCAACAAATATGTGTTTTTTCTTCATACCTCCTGCAGTTTTTGCCGTGTCTCCTTTCTCCCTCTCAAACTTTTTTGCGGTACGCCAGTGGTCCGTGATAATCGATTTTTGGTATCTTCGTTCAATTTAGAAACTTTCTTGACTCCTGTAATTTTTTCGTATCTCGAACCTTTTCCGAGTAAAAATTTATTGAACGATTATATTTGATATTAAATAAGATTAAGTTGAGTCTCAGATGACGAGCTATCCAAATAAAAGCAAATTTTGGGCATACCTATCGAATATTTCTTTTTTTTTCATTCAGCGAATAACATACAATTGTTCGATAATTTTTCACTCGAAAACGGTTAGAGATACGAAAAAATTTCAGTCAAACAGATTTTGAATTGAACGAAGATATCAAAAATTGATTCTACACTGATCAGTGACGAACCGCAAAATAGTTTGAGAGGGAAAAAGACATGGCTCCGGAATAGAAAACGCCCTGTAGATTCTAGTTAAGATTGAGGACGTGCAATGATGGAGACTGTTGAAAATAGATCGCATTTCAATTTTGGACTGAATATCTCAAAAACTGCAGGAGTTATGGAAAAAAATCAATATTTTTGGGAAACACGAATAATTTCATATCCTAGTTCAGGAATCGTTCGTGCATTATTCTCACAGAACTGGATCTTCACAAAACCTCAAAGAAAATATTCCAATGGTGTCAATTCACAGGATCTTGGTGGCCAATTGACATCACCGTTTTTTATAAATGATGTAATGGCTTCAGTTCTCATGTAATTTGAACCTCATATGCTTTCAGAGCTAAATCCTTGAGTAAAATACGCCATATTGTGGGCCCATTAAGTCCAACTTGTATTGAATGTCGTCTGATGGATATTTCAGGGTCTTTTTCCACTTTTTGATCTTCCACCGAATCGTTCTTTTGAAACTTTATAATAATTCGACCAATAGTGCTTACAGAGGGACGATTTTATAAACCATAAAATTCACATATTTTCCTACAAACGTTTTTCATAGAAAGCTGATTTTCATGAAATAATTGAACAATTCGAACGCGTTGTATCGTGTACAAGGCCATATCTATAAGTGTCATACATCACACTTCTTGAATTCCTAAATACCCAGATATATTCAGGGCGTCGGCGTCGTCTATGTATATTTTATTGATTTTTAGAAAAAATCCTTCACTAGCGCACAAACTCGATATGGATATCAAAAACCATTGCTTCAAACACAGTCGAAAATGTTAAACTTAGGGCATCACAATTTGCTGTAATTCATTTCATTTCACTTTTCGAATCTTCTCTACCAATTCCAAACTTTGAGCTCCAGTTGCTGAGATTAGTTTTGGGTTTATTCCAATACAAATTTTTTTTTCGTTTGGTCCGCAATAACGGAAAAGTTTCCTACGGATTACCTTAGGCGAAGTGGCAAGCTTAGGGGCACTCTTTGCGACCATAAATGTATACAGTGGATAAAGTAGATATCCCTTTCACATGGTGGCTTTTTCCAACAGCTTTTCCACCTGCGAAAATACAGAATGAGGTCATATGATAAAATACTCTTACATGCCCAAGGATACATCGGATTTATATTCTGCATGTTTTTCTCTACTGTATACAGTGCAAAAGCGATAACAATTTTGTATCTTTGTTGAACACGGTATAAGAATCTTCATCCTCAAAATAAATCTAACACGAATCGAATATTTTTTCGTGCAAATATTAGTATTTTTCTTTTCAATATTTCGGAGGAATTTTATCTGGTTCTGTTAACACTACAGCGACAAAATTCCGTATGAGGTTTCTTATGAAGATCTTACACGTGACTGTACAATTTCATCTCGATCAGTTCTATTCTGTCTGAGATAATCAGGAAAAACATTTTGAATTGCCATATTTTATGGAACACTCAGTACGATTTTGCTGATTAAAGAAGTTAGCCGCTACATTAAAGGACTGAACCTACTCCGGAAATTTACATGCTCTAGGACAATCCTTTCGGAAGTTATCATGTTTACGGACGAACGGTCCCACGGACATAATTTGAAAACGGATTCGTCATCAGTGAGTCGAACCTTGTTGTTTAACACCATTTTCGGTTCAAAATTCGAAAATTACAGACATTTTTGGAATCTGAAATGTCCAAGAACTAGTGAAGAAAGATATACAGGGTGAGTCTTTGACTTGTAAATATATTTTAACCGTAGATTCCTGAGGTCAAAAGAAACACTTTTTTCCTCTACCATTTTTTCCGATTCGGCCTGATTAAAAAGATACAGGCTGTTGAAAATCCATGAAAAACATAAATTTTCAGTGATATCTCGCAAACGATTTCTTCAAATGAAATGATTTTTGAAACATACATTTTCATGAATATGATTAATCTTTCCCGACTACAAAATTCCGAGTAATTCGATGTTGAAAGAAAAAAAAATCTTAGAAATTCGAAAAATTGGGTACTTTGGCTGAATGCAACTCTGTCGAAAATATTCACAGAATTAAATTTTCCCTATGTGGTCACTTTGACAAATTTCAAGAATAATTCGAGAATTTGTTATCTGGAATGATGAATGGTAAGAGAACTAGCGGATTTTCTTCAAAAATGGGGTTACAATGAATAAGCTCACCTCTATACTTCTTCAGTGTAAATCCTTATCTATTCAAGCAAATTTCCACACCACTTTCGAAGTACCTTTTGCAATTTTGTTTCGTTGAGCTTTGACATACGTTGATCCAAATTTACATTACGTTAGAATACGTTTATTTCTCATTTATTCATCATATTTATTACTGCTAAAATGACCTCAATAAAGTTATTGTTCATGAAGTCGTATGATTTTGAAAAACGAACTAACCACAGAACACCGATGTCAAAGAATCTAGTGTCACGTCTGTGACTTTCACCATGCGGACACCCCTTGAAATTCAATCGCCCCAACTGGTGTTTATGAACGTGAAATGTCATGCGTGTTTTGGTTGAGTTGTTGTTTTGATTTCGGAAACTCTTGCACGGAATATTTCAAGAGATACCTATTGGAAATGAATGCTATAGCTAGAATAGGTGGTTTAAAAGTTAATCCGATATAATCAAAAATGAAGTATACATCAAGAAGAGATTATTCTGCTTTTCATCACTAGCAAAATTTTGGATGAATCAATCATTGCATTAGAAAATATACAACTGGGTATTGAAAAAGTGAGTTCATATTTCTTTCTTTAATACAGCAGCTTATTCGAAAATTTCGAATGGTATATCTACTCTTTTTTTGATACAATAGCTTATTTCAAAGGTTTGAATGCTCTCGTACTTGCAAAAATTCAGTGGTTAGTTTACCAGTGGCGGCATAGCTCATTCTGAAAACAAAAAAGGGCTATATCTTCTTATTTAGGCCGAATTGGAAAAAATGGTAGAGGAAAAAAGTGTTTCTTTCGACCCCAGGAATATACGGTTAAAATATATGTACAAGTCAAAGACTCACCCTGTATATACAATATCTTTTTTTTAATAACACTTAAGAAGAGGAAGAAATCCTTTCCCCCAAGGCTTATGTATAATATAAACCTAAGCCACCCAAAAGTTCTGTAGAATTCATTGAAATCTTCTTCTTCTCTTTTGTTCCTTTATTGTATTTTTTGTTTGAACTGTTTAAAAATTATTTAGCTAACTCTGTTTCTAGCCAATAGGTATATCAACAAATCACTCTCATTTCATACAAGATAGTAATTTTTGTATTAAGCGCACGAAATACAAACAACATTTTTTGTACTGTCAATGTGAATTTTCATCGTCTGAAATATAATTACTAAGGATAATGCTTCCAAGACAATATTTATATGCTTTTCCACTTTATCCAGTGATCTTTCTTCCTTAGTAGTTACTATAGAACTATAGACGTTTTTTAACGGTGAAAAAAAGTAATCATTTAGAAAAGTCAAGTTTTTTTGAAAGTTGCACAAACAAATTTAATATGCCTCCCGTGGAGAATATGATTTCAGTTTCATCATAGAAAAACTCAACTCTTTCGCTGATTCGACAAATAACGAATACACTGCTCAACAATTGATAGGGATAACTTACTTGTTCTAAATTTATTTCTGAAATATTCGCTCCAAGATTATAAATTTAGTCAGATATCAGAGTATTTTCAGTTGATAATATGGTTCACTTGAGAAAAGAATGAAAAAATGGAAAGTTGGAGAGAAAAAAAGACTTTATTAGGAACACTCAAAATTCTGTGTTTGAATAACATAAAAATTTTATGATGAAACCACAAGAAGGCTAAAGTTTCGGTTAAGCTCGTACCTAGTTGGTCCCCCACGAGCTCGTCTCAATCATTCTACCCTACGAGGCATACTTTCGATCAAACGATTTATAAAATTTTGGGGCAAATTCGTCCAAATATCCCGTAAAGCGTTAGAAAGGTCCTCCAGGTTATTGATCGGTTGTTCTAAGGTTGACAATTGTCTAGACATCTCAGACCAGACATGTTCGATGCAATTCATGTCTGGAGAGCGAGCTGGCCAGTCCATGCTATCAATAGCATGAGTTTCTAGCGCTTCATTAACCAGACGACTACGGTGTGGACAGGCATTATCGGCAACAGGAGTTCTAATTTCGAACCAGACTGTAAGACGACGACTACATGTTCGTGGTTTGAGAGCACGTAGGAGGGTACAACATCCCCGTTTGAATAGGGAACACCGGGTTCATCGACGGCAATGGGCTGAGGAGCACCGCAATTGGGCACTTGAAGATTGGAGCCGATGTTTATTTACGGATGAGTCTAGATTTCGTTTGGTCAACTCCGATGGACGTATTCTTGCTTGGAGGGAAAGAGGTCGAAGGTATGCAGAACAGTTTATGGTACCCACAACAGCTTTTGGCGGAGGTTCTATATGTGTATGGGGAGGCGTTTGTTTGAACCAACGCACAGAGTTGGTTGTTCTGCAAAACACCACCATGACCAGCCAGAGATATCACGATATGATTATTGAACCCATAATTGTTCCGTTTGCGGCTGCCGTGGGCGAGAATTTCATTTTAATTGACGATAATGCCCGTCCACACCGTAGTCGTCTGGTTAATGAAGCACTAGAAACTCATGCTATTGATAGGATGGACTGGCCAGCTCGCTCTCCAGACATGAATTGCATCGAACATGTCTGGTCTGAGATGTCTAGATAATTCAACCTTAGAACAACCGATCAATAACCTGGAGGACCTTTCTAACGCTTTACGGTATATTTGGACGAATTTGCCCAAAATTTTATAAATCGTTTGATCGAAAGTATGCCTCGTAGGGTAGAATGCTTGAGACGAGCTCGTGGGGGACCAACTAGGTACTAGCTTAACCGAAACTTCAGCCTTCTTGTGGTTTCATCATAAAATTTTTATGTTATTCAAACACAGAATTTTGAGTGTTCCTAATAAAGTCTTTTTTTCTCTCCAACTTTCCATTTTTTCATTCTTTTCTCAAGTGAACCGTATTATCAACTGAAAATACTCTGATATCTGACTAAATTTATTATCTTGGAGCGAATATTTCAGAAATTAATTTTAGAACAAGTAAGTGATCCCTATCAATTGTTGAGCAGTGTATTTGAATTTAAATTTTACAACCCCATATAACATATAAAATAAATCCACTTCCAGTATTCAGTCGCTATAAAACTCTGCCCGAAATTAAATATCGCGGATAATCAAATAATAAATAATTCATACGAAGAGATTTATTCAATGAAATAATTATTGACTCTCCATGTGAAAAGGTTGTTCATGTTTGTTCGATCATTTATAATAGTGTTTAAATTTTCCATTGCAGAATGTTGAATGAACTTTGAAGCATTTATATTCAATTTTGATTCGGTATCGTGACATATAATTTGAATTCATGAATAATAGATTATGTACCGAAAATAAATGAGTCAATTCAATAATTATCATACGGCTACAAATGGATGGTCGAATGAAATTATTTTGACTTTAAAACAATCAATAAACTTCTAATAGAAATACCTACAACATTTCATGTTATATTTTATACAAATGACAGAAAATTCAATTTCGAATTACTTGTTATCGTACCTGCATCATTAAAACTGAAAAATGTACGGAGAAGATACATTTACACATGCTGCTTTGAATGCTGCTGAGTTAAATAATGATGAACTGTCAACTTAGCTTGTGAAGGAGAGTTCTCAATTGTTTCTGTATGCATGGACTAATGAATAAGCTGAAAGATACATTCGATTTATTACTTGGTTACAAGATTTTTCCATCGAACGCATTATGAATTGAGTATAAATGATTATTATCTATTGCACATTAAAATAGCATAAATTGAACATTACAATGGGTCATCTTTGTTCAATTTGAGCCAACTGTTATTTTGAGGTCAACGGAAATAGTTATTAAAGACAGCGACTAATGGTCAAGATAGTTGATACTTCGAGACCATTAGTCGCTAGATTTATAATCGAGTTGATTACAAGATTTTTCCGACGTTCTCAACATGAATTGTGAATTAATTCTTAATTGAAATACATTCTCATTTTACACAAGACATACATTTGACATAATGAAATTTCTATGTTTCTATGTTCCAGTAGAGTTTTGACATATCTCGTAGTGCTTCTGAATACTTTGTGTACGGTTGCCATGAGGATTGCACATTAAAATAGCATACATTGAGAATTAAAATGGATCATTAATGATCAACTTCGTAAACATTGAAATCACCTTTTATTTCGACGTCGGCGGAAAAAGATATTATTATCTACACTACTCCAGAAAGGGAAGGACTGATTGCAAATCATGATTAAAATAACTCGCGACAACTATTGGTAACCTTTTCGAAAACATCTTTCATATAACATTTCAGGAAAGACTTATTCGGTAACATTTCAGATGAATTTTTCAGTCTTTTATCTCATCAGTATCGTTTAATAACGAATATCACATTTCTCCTGAAACCATTCGATAATAAATAGACAAGAAAGTTCTATTAATTATTCTGAAATATAATTACTGACAAATTCAGAGGTCGAAGATAAAATTTAATACAGTCCCTGTTATAAATCACACCAAAAGAGTACGAGCAAAACGACGGACGAACTGCGAGAGAGAAAGTACAGTATCGTATTCAGGTTTATTTGGTGATACGTTGTGACATTAGCTCATTATTTCCAGATTGGTTCTTAATCTTATTATATTCTTCGGCTTATGTACATGAGAAATTTGCTCTTATAATGTCAACAGTACTCTTATTAAGTAAATCTTTGAGAATCTGGACAAGACAGTTTGTGAAGGGTTTTCCAATAAGAGGTGTTATTTTGAATAGCCCGCTATATCGGTAGATGTCATGATTGAAGCTGTCATTTTTTGTCATTTGACAAGTAGAAACTACGCCAATAATAAAATGAAACGATACACGCTTCAAGAACGCACTGAAGTTATCAAAATTCACTATGAAAATGGTGAAAATTTGGCAGAGACTCAAATTTTTTTGGGTCGTCGTGAAGCACCTTGTCGGACCGCAATAAAAAAAAATTGTGGAGAGCTGTTGGGACGAGTTAGTGATGTGAAGAATAAAACCCGTGCACGTCGCTCAAGGACAGCCGAGAATATTGCTGTTGTAGTCGTGTTGAAGAAAACCCAGGTTTGTTCGTTCCTCGTCGTTCTTAGGTATAAGGCATTCCTCAAACGTCAGTTTACCTTATTTTGCATAAAGATTTGTGTCTTAAGGCTCATAAAGTTCGGTTCACACAAGAACTCAAGCCGGCCGATCATCAACAACGTCGTATCTTTGCTGATTGGGTCGTTGAAATGCATGCTCTCGAAGAGGTGATCACAATTGGCCACCGAGATCTTGTGACTTACCTAACACCTTGCGACTTCTTCCTTTGGGACCACATGAAAGAGAAGATCTACGCCAATAGCCCAGCGCCGATTCAAGACCTCAAACATGGAATTCGTGAGGCTATCGATTACAGAGGGCAGCAACTTTGCGATTCAGTTATGGAAAAATTTAATTAAAAGGATATGGTCCTTTAAGCGTGGTAGTGGTGGTTATTTGCCTGATGTTATTTTCCACTGTGAACGGCTTCGCACGGTACGACATCACATTAGAAACCTCAAAGATAACAGTACATACTTCTCCACTATTTAATGGATGTTATTATACATATAAACCTTCCTCTTGAATCACTATATCTATTCAAAAAACGCATCAAAATCTGTTGCGTAGTTTCAAAGATTTAAGCATACAAAGGGACAGAGAAAGCAACTTTGTTTTATACTATGTAGTGATAAACATCCGATCTTTTATATTGAAAAATGGCATTTTTCTTTGAATATCAAAAACCCTTTAGTATAGTATCCCGATTTTCACTAACCTCAGTTCGGGTTTTCTTGTTTTATGTACTGTATGAGGTTAATTCTTGATACTAAAGAAAATATAGCAATCACACATCCCCATTTTCGATACTATTGGTGTTATCGGAAAATGAACAACCATATAGCGAATCTGAAAAAGCCAATACAACCCTGAAACAAAAAACGTATTCGTCTTCCATCAGGCCCAATTTAGTTGCGCTGCCTTCGGCTAGCCCAGGATTTAATCTAGGATTCTCGTTTTTCACCGTTTATTTGGTGGAAGCGTTCAGAAGCACACACACTCTATCGGAGAATCGAAAAAACACCGAGGGATTCCCGTGCGGTATTGGAGTTTAGATAGCGATTCTATATTCTGTTCCGAGCCCAAACACTATTATCTGAGCTTCTTGTAAAGAACTGCGAACGAGAAAAAACCGCAGTTAGCTGGTTATTGACTCCTTCAAATACCCTGCATTATTCGATTTATACGAGATAGTTTGATGAACTCCTCGACTACCGATCATGATTTTTTGACTTCACGTCTTTTTCAACGTCCATTAGAATCGATGAAGGTGTGGGTATCTGTGGATGTTGATTTCAATTGTACAGGTTGACCAGAATTGAGAAATTGGAGCTACCAATACGTTGTTCACCAATGATCTCTTTCATTTTAATGTTATTTCGGCAGTTCGTTTCTTCTATGATTCTCCTGTCCAAGAAAGGGCGTTGCATTCTGTAACTAAGTGAAAGGGAGTTTCCTCCTCCCCACAGAATCTACAGCTGTGAATTTCTGTTGCGCCAACTCTCATTCTCATTCCCGGCAATTTTTTCCAGAGTGCTTCTATTTTAGTTTCCTCTCCAAAAACCTTTCTTATAAAGGGTTTCCCAATAAAAGGTGTTTTGATATTCAAAGAAAAGTGTCATTTTTCAATATGAATGATCGGATGTTTATTTCATTATAAAGAAGAAACTATGCCTTTAATAGTGGAAGATACCATCAGGCAAATGACCACCATGACCACGCTTACAGGACCATATCCTTTTAATGAAATTTTCCATAACCAAATCGCAAAGTGGCTGCCCTATGTCCTCGATAGCCTCACAAATTCCATCTTTGAGGTCTTGAATCGACGCTGGGCTATTGGCGTAGACCTTCTCTTTCACGTGGCCCCAAAGGAAGAAGTCGCAAGGTGTTAAATCACAAGATCTCGGTGGCCAATTGTGATCACCTTTTCGAGAGATAGCACGGTCCGGAAACTTTTCCCGCAAAAGATCAATGGTTTCGTTGCTTATGTGGTACGTAGCGGCGTCTTGTTGAAAGTAAACGTTGTCCAGATAAATACTGTCCAATTTCGGCCATTAAAAATCATTCATCATCTCTCGATAGCGCAATCCATTCATCGTACCTGTTGCTCGAGCCTCATTTCCGAAAAAGTAATGACTCCGCCGGACCATAATTGTTGACGAAGCCACCGAGGTGGAAATGGGCCTCATCACTCAAGATTTCGGTTTTTTCGATGAAATTCCGGATCATTTTCATGCATTTCAACGACCCAATCAGCAAAAACACGACGTTGTTGATTATCGGCCGGCTTGAGTTCTTGTGTTAACTGAACTTTATAAGCCTTAAGACCCAAATCTTTATACAAAATACGGTGTAATGACGTTTGTGGAATGCCTAATTCCAAAGCACGACGAGTAATGGACAAACCTGGGTTTTCTTTAACACTTTCGGCTACAACAGCAATATTCTCAGCTTTTCTTGACCGACGTGCACGGGTTTTATTTTTCACATCACTAACTTGTCTTTACAGCTCGAATTTCTGCACCAATTTCTTTATTGCGGTCCGACAAGGTCAATTTTAATAATTTCTTGAAGCGTGTATCGTTCCATTTTTATTAATGGCGTAGTTTCTACTTGTCAAATGTCAAAAAATTACAGCTTCAAACCTGACATCTACCGAAATAACGGCTAGTCAAAATAACACCACTTATTGGAAAAAAAAACTTTGCAACTTTTCACTTTTCAAATGAATTAAGTTGCACGAAACCTATTCAAAGTGAAAAGCACTTCGCAGAAATTAAATGTTAATGGAAAGGTTGTGCAACATAATTAATTTTCTCTTTGCAAAGCCAGAAGTGCAAAGTGAACAGTTGCAAAGTATTTTGGTGTAATAGACCCCAAGGTTTATAACCTATATGACTAACTTATCGGCTCTGTAGATTTACTGAGTGAACACCCAGTGGCAAAATCAGAAAAGTAAATCAAAATTCATTCAAACATAATTCCTGAGTATTAACGAACGAGTAAATAATAAAACTCCTCGAAAATATATGCCCCAGAATATTTCAAAAGGGCCTCGTAGTGGGCGAAAATCAGAAAGTTAAGTCATTATTTTTTCCAGAGGTAATTACGTTCGCTTTTGAGCTCACCTCATGATAATTCCATTCCAGAACTCTCTGCTCCGGCGGAATCAAAGGAAAAAAGGGACTAGCAGGCGCGATAGAATCTCTCGCTTTAGACGCACAAGAGATGAATTAATCTTCCTGTTCAGTTGAAGCGCCCTCCAAATCACAACATCCGACACTGCTTCGCTGCTCCTCTCTACGATGAGAGTATAAAAAATATATATTGAAATTGCGTTGAATTAACAATTCAAATGAGTGTTAAAAATTCCGGAAAAATGTACTTTCTCGATACCAGGGGGTTCTACGCGCTTCTACATATTAGATGGTAACATCTTTTCCTACTTCAATGTTATTATAAGAATTAATCAGAAACTGAAGGGTTTTCCAATAAGAGGTGTTATTTTGAATAGCCAGCTATTTCGGTAGATGTCACGTTTGAAGTTGTCATTTTTTGACATTTGTCAGGTAGAAACTACGCCATTAATAAAAATGGAACGATACACGCTTCAAGAACGCATTGAAATTATTCAAATTCACTATAAAAATGGTGAAAATTCGGCAGTGACGGTTCGTAAAACTCGAAGGTTTTTGGGTCGTCGTGAAGCACCTTGTCGGACCGCAATAAAGAAATTGGTGGAAAAATTCGAGCTGTTGGGACCAGTTAGTGATGTTAAGAATAAAACCCGTGCACGTCGCTGAAGAACAGCCGAGAATATTGCTGATGCAGCCGAAAGTATTGCAGAAAACCCAGGTTTGTCCATTCCTCATCATTCTATGGAATTAGGCATTCCACAAACGTCATTACACCGTATTTTGTATAAAGATTTGGGTCTTAAGGCTTATAAAGTTCAGTTTACACAAGAACTCAAGTCGGCCGATCATCAACAACGTCGTGTCTTTGCGGACCGTGTTATCTCTCGAAGAGGTGATCACAATTGGCCACCGAGATCTTGTGATTTAACACCTTGTGACTTCTTCCTTTTGGGGCCACGTGAAAGAGAAGGTCTACGTCAATAGCCCAACGTCGATTCAAGACCTCAAAGATGGAATTCGTGAGGCTATCGAGGACATAGGGCAGCCACTTTGCAATTTGGTTATGGAAAACTTCATTAAAAGCATATGGTCCTGTAAGTGTGGTCGTAGTTGTCATTTGCCTGATGTTATTTTCCACTTTTAACGGTATAGCTTTTTTTTATAATGAAATAAACATCCGTTCATTTATATTGAAAATTCATTTTTCTTTAAATATCAAAATAACACTTCTTATTGGAGAACCCTTTAGTATTTAATTCTTCTCCGATATTTTATTTTAGTGTCTTCTTAGGCTAAGGGAGATGACTACCCTACATAAAGAATCGGTATAAATCCTAGCATATAGCTTAAGTCGTGAGAAATATTCGTTGGAATTACTGGGTTTGATTTCGTAAATCCTGCCGGTCAAAGAAAAACTTCTACAGTAGCAGAATTGACTGTTATTTGAGGCACAGAGATTATATTTACATTATTCAATACATTCTCCTGGAAAAATTGCAATGGAATAGTTATTTAAGCAACTAGGTTATTAAAGACAGCGACTAATGGTCAATATCTAATCAAAATTCTAATGATGATCAGGTTCAAACTGAAAACAAAACAACTGAATTTGTTAAACGTCATTCCTTTATTCCTCGCTTTTCAGAAAAAATAAAAAGAATTGGTTCCAAATTCAACATAAGAACTGTTTTCACAACACAAAATGATTTGAGATCCATTCTAACCAGAACAAAACCAATGAATTAGACACAAAAATCGAAAAATTGTGTTTAAAATATTCCCTGTATATGAGGAAAATTTTATACAGGAGAGACATCAAGACCTACAGAAATAAAAAAACGGGAACATAAGAACAACATCAAAAATAGAGGCATTACAAGATCACAAATCGCTGATCATGTATGTTCAAATAGCGGAGATCATATTATGAACTGGAATAACACAAAGATCCTAATGACGGAACCTGATAATTATAAAAGGAAAATAAATTAAGGAATCCACATGTATTTCGTTAGATGAAGTAGATAATCTGGCCAATGGTTCTGTTGGAATAGATCGTATTTGGATTGATTTATTGAAGAAAGAAATGACATCAGAAAATTTCGAAATTAAGTTTGCCCCTGACAAATGAGTGCAAAGATTTTCGCAGGAGCACATCATCTCAATTGAAAATTTTTTTTATTTTGTTATTTCTGTTTCAGAGACCGGGAGTAAAAACCTAAAAAGTTTTTTAGAAGTAACTTACGAGTACGACAATATTCTTTTTCTTATATGTATCTATCAAATCGAACTTCAAATTTAATTTATAATGCTCTGTTTAGGGTAGTATAAAGTAATTATAGTCCATGAAATGACGGTTCTATAAAAAAGACAGAATATCCAAAATATTTGAGAATTTGTGTTCAATTATTTTTCAGTTAAACGAATTTATTACTCATAACATTCGATCATTGAAATGAAAGTTAACAAATTGAATTTGACAATTCGCAAAAAAATCCTGTTTCAATTAATTGTCCTCAGATAAAAAACCATCAATATTTTTAAATATTTTTCCCATCAACTTCCATTACGTCGGAAATTCATATTTCTGTCGGAAATTGTCTAATTTGAATGGAACATATGAATTCAATAAAAAAGGCTTCAAAAAGCACGGGATCTAATCTGAAAATAGATTAATCGTACACATACCTTCTATGTAGAATATTCAAATGGAATTCAATTGTGTAGAATGATTTTTTTCCATTTTTCAATGTGGATTAAACGATAAAAAATACGTGATATATGGATTTCCTGGTGCGAAACGAAATATTGCTTTAGTTGGAACTGTATTTTGTCACAATTTTTGTATTTTCGCAGCATATTTTCAATAAATTTCTGTCAAACTCAACACAAAGCTATATTTCTCTATTTTTCCATTTTTTTACTCAAAGCGGTTCAGGATGAAACGAATCAAATATTATGTATTCACAATTTTCCTTAGAAGCTCAGAACAATAAGAGTGCACGTTGAAAAATCATGATTTGCTGTTGCAGAAATAAAATTATGTTTTATGAATCGTTCCAAAGCGCTGAGATTGCCAACAAAAAATTCGAAAAAGACATTACATTAGCTATTCAATCTAGTGATTAATGAACTTGTTGATTGAATTAATATTTCCGTCGACCTCAAAATAGAAGGTGGGCTTAACATTTACGAAATTGGACAATAATGGTTCATTTTAGTGAACCATTTATAGTTATTCGATCAACCAGGTTATTAAAGACAGCGACTAATGGTTAAGATATTTTAACGCGTTAGTAGGTAGAGCGAACGCGTTAATAGTTCAAGACCATCAGTCACTCGATTAATAGCCGAGTTGATCACAAGATTTTTCCGACGATCTCAATAGGAATTGTGTATGAAATACATTCTCAATTTGCACAAGAAATTATAAAATTTCTATGTATAGTCCGATCACGAAAGTTTGAGCGCACAGTAAGCGTTTGTTTATTTATCTGTAAGTTGGCAGTATTTGCTGTCATAAGGTAAAATAAAGTCAACGTTGCCGAATGTACCCATCCTCGTCCGACGAGCTTGCGAGTTATCAGAGAACTCTATTCAATAATGACAACATTGCGTATCAATCTGACAGGAAAATAAACAACATAGCCTAAAGTTTTAATATACACAGTGAAATATGCCAAATTTCCATGGCCAACCGACTGCTCAACCTTTCTTGAACGGACTATATCTATGTTCCAGTAGAGTTTTGACATTTCTGGTAGTGCTTCTGAATACTTTGTGAACGGTTGCCATGAGGATTGACATTAAAATTGCGGAAATTGGGCATTAAAATGGGTTATTAATGATAAATTTCGTAAACAGTAAAATCACCTTTCATTTCGAGATCGACGGAAATGCTATTTAAATGTGCAATTATTGTCAAAAGTAACCAAACATAAAGTGTTCAGAAGCACTACAAGTAATGTCACAACTCGTCTGGAACATAGAATTATTGAAGTATGTCTTGTGCAAAATAAAGATGTATTTCAATCAAGAATTCATACTCAAATCAAAATGCGGTCGACAGAAAAATATTGTTATCACATCTTTCATTAATCTACCGAGTTATGGTCATTAATGATTTGATTAAATAACTATTTCCGCCGACCTCGAAATAAAAGGTGATTTTAATGTGTACGAAATTGAGCATTAATGACCCATTTTAATGCTGAATTTTTTAGCCATTTTAATGTGCAATCCTCATGGCAACCGTACACAAAGTATTCAGAGGCACTACGAGAAATGTCAAAACTCTAATGGAATATAGAAGTTCCATTACGTCAAATGTATGTCTTGTGCGAATTGAGAATGTATTTTAATCAAGAATTTATAAACTATTCATGTTGAGATCGTCGGAAAAATCTTGTAATAAACTCGGTTATTAATCGAGCGACTAATGGTCTCGAACTATTAACGCGTTCGCTCCGCTCACGCATTAAAATATCTTGACCATTAGTGGCTGTCTTTAATAACCTAGTTTATTAAATAACTATTAATACCTTCAGTGAATAAACATCAACTTACCCTGGTTGCCATGGGTTGAATGTTGTCGTTTTCAAACTTCAAAATGATGTTGAACTGTAATATAATCGAAATATTGATTCTAATATTATTATAATAATTTTCCATACCATCTTAAATCAATTACGGCCATTTTAATAGTCTGGTACATTGACATTCGTAGCAAGAAAATCACAGAAAAATGAATACCTAACCTTGCAATATATCTTCATGTCAAACGGTGGACAATCTATCAAATTATATCTGTCGCGAACATAGAATCTGTCCGGAAAAACTAGACAGAACGAATGTGAAAAACTATGGAATCCCACCGAATCCCTGGTTAAAAATATTAATTCAGCTGTATAGCCGGCCAACCGACCGGCTTTTTCAACTGTAGCCAATTAAAAACTTTATGATTCCCTCACAAATTCCGAACTTGGCGGATGGAAACAATTTAAAAAAGTCATTTTGTAACTTTTACAGAATGGAGGCGTTCAAAAGCCCCGTTTTGTTTGTGCAAGGACACCTCCAGTTGTTCGGCATCCTGTATTTATTGCAATTACGAAACAGATGCTTTTAATTGGCTTGCTCTAATTTATAATCGCAGTCAGTTATTATCCTTTTTCCTTTCTGGGATTCTCGGTTTATCCAGAAAAGAGTCCTGGGTAGTGTTTTTGTTCGTAAATTAACGAGCTTTTCTCTCGGAAGAAGAGACCGAAATTGCCTTAATCAACTCTGCACTTCAAATTAGGAAAGGATATTCTGGATGCAGGAAATACATATATAGGCTGTTCACTAAACTAATATAGTGATGTCAAAAATCTTATTCACGTATAGGTGCAAGCGTGTGCATTGGTTCCTAGTGTTACCATAAATGAAGGGTTTTCCAATTAGAGGTGTTATTTTGAATAGCCTGCTATTTCGGTATATGTCACGTTTGAAACTGTAATTTTTTGACATTTGACAATTAGAAACTACTCCATTAATAAAAATGGAACGATACACGCTTCGAGAACGCATTGAAACTATTGGAATTCACTATAAAAATGGTGAAAATTCGGCAGAGACGGTTCGAAAAACTCGAATATTTTTGGGTCATCGTGAAGCAAAACGAAACGTTACATTGTCCTTTTCATTTATCCCTCTTTTCAGTTTTATATTCTGATGTAAACTTTAATTTGAACAAACGATATTGTTAGTTTGAGCTAGTAATTCCGAAAGAAATTGAATAATGTGACTGAAATTATAAATTTGTAGAGAATTTGTAAGAAAAGATAAGATGGAAAATTTCCGAAGCAACCTACCATGGTACAATCATTTATAAAGGCCCCGTATTTTTATGATCAATTTCAATTTTCGTACCAATTATTCAATACGTTGTAAGTTTTGTCTCCCAAGTCATTCGATGGGTTCAAATTGAAAGATGGTTTCAATATTATTCGAAACAATATAATACATTTGAAACAAAATTGAAATATGCATGCGGTTGGGCATAAGATAACAGAATTTGATCCCAAATAAACTGTACTTCATCATACAGTAATTACAATGCATCTTCACGATGAGCTCACGTAGGATTCTGAATATTAATGGGGTATTTTGACACTGTATGCATTCGAGTTACGTCATACCAAGATCCAGCATGTTCTACACCACACCATATAATAACGTATTCGATTAAGAGCTGGCTTGAGATTACATTAAGGATAACAAAAACATTAAACAAGCGAAAGGATGAAGTGGAAAATGATGATGCAGACATAAAATGTGTTTACCGTACCCATCTAGCCAAGAAGATGAATATTAAGGTGTTGTTTTTTGCTAGGTCCTGGACAGTTTTCATTTCGGATCAAGTGTTTCTACTTAGAAGAATTGAATTTTAATTAATTCTCAGACAAGAGGCGTAATGTTTTTTGGCACAACTGTTTTTTGTATATTCATAACACTGATCTATATTTTCAACTCATGTTTCAATCTGTAGCACCAATACTCCGTAGATACATTTTTGCTTTGTGCATTTATCATCGAATAAGGAAAATTCCTTTCAGTTGTGAAAAAATATTGTGAATTCACAAATAATGGGTTTTACAATAAGAGGTGTTATTTTGATATTCAAAGAAAAATGCCATTTTTCAATATAATTGATCGGATGTTTATTTCATTATAAAGAAGAAGCTATGCCGTTGATAGTGGAAAATAACATCAGGCAAATGACCACCACGACCACGCTTACAGAACCATATCCTTTTAATGAAATTTTCCATAACCAAATCGAAAAGTGGCTGCCCTATCTCCTCGATAGCCTCACGAATTCCATCTTTGAGGTCTTGAATCGACGCTGGGCTATTGGCGTAGACCTTCTCTTTCACGTGGCCCCAAAGGAAGAAGTCGCAAGTTAAATCACAAGATCTCGGTGGCCAATTGTGACCACCTCTTCGAGAGATAACACGGTCCTGAAACTTTTCCGGCAAAAGATCAATGGTTTTGTTGTTTGTGTGGCACGTAGCGTAGCACTGAACTTTATAAGCCTTAAGACTCAATTCTTTATGCAAAATACGGTGTAATGACGTTAGTGGAATGCCTAATTCCAAAGAACGACGAGAAATGGATCAACCTGGGTTTTCTTCAACACTTTCGGCTACAGCAGCAATATTCTCGGCTGTTCTTGAGCGACGTGCACGGGTTTTATTCTTCATATCACTAACTCGCCCCAACAGCTCGCATTTTTTCACCAATTTCTTTATTGCGGTCCGACAGTCTCTGCCAAAGTTTCACCATTTTTATAGTGAATTTTCATAATTTCAATGCGTTCTTGAAGCGTGTATCGTTCCATTTTTATAAATGGCGTAGTTTCTACTTGTCAAATGTCAAAAATGACAGCTTCAAACGTAACATCTACATTCTACCTCTTATTGGAAAACCCTTTATAACCATGTTACTTATAGATAAGATCTGGAACAGTTTCCCAACGGCACAGATGATTCATAATTAGCAGGAAGAAAATCTTTAATTCCTTGTTTTCTCGATGAAAATCAAACTTTTTCTGTGAACAATCAATACCAAATTATATTATTTGACATGTGTTGAAATTCGATAGGGTCAGAAATCAGTGTTGACAACTACAAAACGAAAAATATAACTATAAGCAATGCTGAAAAACAATAATAAATTCATGACAACCAATTTATCGTTTCAGTTCTTAAGGACGACTCCTTCCTTGAAGTAGATGCTTCGGAAGAGGCCAAAGAAACTGGAGTGATGCCCAAACGAAAACGTCGGCTGGGCAAACCATGCTTCCCTCATACTCCAGGAGTACCACCACCTTAGTGCTTTCAGTTGTTCTTTTCCTGGTGATTAGCATTGAAGAGGTCATCTCTAGCCTTCGGTACAGTTCCCGAATCGTAGATACTCAGTCAGGTGGTATTAGAGGGATCATTTTGGAGCTAAACTCTAGACATCTGGAACCGGTTGAGGTATTTAGAGGAGTTCCATACGCTTCGCCTCCTGTAGGGAAGTTAAGGTAAGAATTTATAGTTTAGACCGGAAAATTTTCAACAAATAATAATCATATCTCTGCTACTGTTTGTAACACATCGTACATCCCTGAAAATTTCACGAATTATGGTGATATTCTGCTTTCAATCTGTAACTTTTCATAATCTTACAGGAAAATTGCAATTCTGGACCTCTTCAAGGAATCTGTAGCTTTCAGAAATCGTTAAATATCTACGAGTACTCGACGGGTGATCGGAAGCATTATCGAATGACATATTGTGAGGTTACGTTAAATGATTTGTCTATTGTAGGACGAACACCAACGTTTTGTTATTAGAAGTTCATGGTGAATAAATATAACTTTGTTTATTGGATTGTTATCGGAAGCAAATCATAACAGGTTAAACATTGTTCAGCAATAAACATGACCTGAAAATTATTCTTTTTTGAAGTAGGAACTTTATGAGAAATGGAAGGAAAAGTTTGCGTGATCAATTGAATCTATTTGAAATGCCGGATGCCCAGAAAATGTTCAGATTGAAGAAACGTCAAAGTCCAGTTTGTGAACATGTTCAGATTGAAGAACAAGTGTACTATAAACTTAATAAATGCTCTACAGCAATTTCAGCCAAGAATTTTTTCTTTCCTGTTTTCAATTTATAAAAGGAAAGAAACAAACGCAAATTACATTCAGATGAATGTGTTTTCAAATTCAAATCAAAACCATTTACTCATAATACATAAAGTTCCATGATCAAATTTTACGATAGAAGGTTGTTTTAAGATGAGTACTTCAAAAGTTACACTTTAAATAAGAAAGCTACAGGAACCATCCCAGAATTGCATTATTTACGAATCTGTAAGTTGGCCAGTTACAAATCAATCGTATGCTAAAGTATCGTAACTTACAGATGAAAAGCAGAATACCACCATTAGTCAGACATATTTTCCGGCATCAATTTTGAAGAATTTAACTCGAACCAATTTTCAAGATCACTTTCAACCAGATCATTTGAGCTGCTGCGACTTGGTCAAATTACCTGAGATTTCAACTCGAAGTGTGTTCACAAAATGGATGGTAAATACTCTAAACCAGATGATTTGACCTTGACCCAATTTCAAAACTAATTCTCAGTTCAATGGGTTGACTTTAATCCAATGTTCAAAAAAATAAGTCAAATTTCCTATTAATAAATATGTAAATAGCAGAAAATCATGTTTATTCAGTTGATCATTTTGACTGCCTTGGTGAAAAAAAACTATATACGTATGTCTCTACTTGTTGTAGGTTTGAACCACCGCAGCCACCTCTGCCTTGGACAGGAACTCGGTTGGCTGATTCTTTTGGTGCAGTGTGTCCACAGAAGTTTCCAGATTTGACCAACCGAACATCAGCTATCCAGCATATGCCGAAGGGAAGATACAATTATCTCAAAAAGTTACTGCCTCTTCTCGAAAAGCAATCTGAGGACTGCTTATTCCTCAACATGTACATTCCAGGAAGTGGTGAGTAATATACCTAGATATAAAGGGTTTTTCAATAAGAGGTGTTATTTTGAATAGCCCGCTATTTCGGTAGATATCACGTTTGAAGCTGTCATTTTTTGACATTTGACAAGTAGAAACTACGTCATTAATAAGAAGGGAACGATACACGCTTCAAGAACGCATTGAAATTATTAAAATTCACTATGAAAATGGTGAAAATTTAGCAGAGACGGTTCGTAAAACTCGAACATTTTGGGTCGTCGTGAAGTACCTTGTCGGACCGCAATAAAGAAATTGGTGGAAAAATTCTAGCGGTTGTAGCGGTTGTAGCCGAATGTGTTGAAGAAAACCCAGGTTTGTCAATTCCTCATCGTTCTTTCGAATTAGGCATTTCACAACCGTCATTACATCGTATGTTGCATAAAAATTTGGTCTTAATGCCTATAAAGTTCAGTTAACACAAGAACTCAAGCCGACCGATCAGCAACAACGTCGTGTCTTTGCTGATTGGGTCGTTGAAATGCATGAAAATGATCCGGAATTCCATCGAAAAATCATCTTGAGTGATGAGGCCCATTTCCACCTCGGTGGCTTCGTCAACAAGCAAAATTGTCGCATCTGGGGCTCGGAAAACCGAAGAGTTATTGTTGAAAAGCCTCTCTATCCTCAACGTGTGACTGATGTTATTTTTCACTATTAACGGCATAGCTTCCGCTTTATAATGAAATAAACATCCTATCATTTATATTGAAAAATGGCATTTTTCTTGAATATCAAAATAACACCTCTTATTGGAAAACCTTTTACTTCTCTCATTGTTGCTTGCCAAACTAGAACTAGCTTGTTGTACTTCACCAGTGTTTGGGGAAGGAAATATTAATTCACTTTTGATTACACAAAAGAAGGCGGTCAGAATAATGAATAATTTGAAATATGACCAATCCTGCAGAAACGAATTCAAGAAGACAGGAATTTTAACTATCTATGCAATATACAGGGTGTTTCATCATAAATTGGACAAACATATATTTTCGTGTAGAGGACATCGGGAGAATCATTTTTGCCTCCTTTAATATATCCCGTTTTCGAAGCATAAGCGAGATACAGGGTATCAAACGTCATTTTTGAGCAAGTTTCTTATGAGTGTGGTCAGTTATGTATAACACTTAAAAGAACGGTTTTTGGTCAAATCTCAGTATTTTTGGGTTCTCTATTCAGAAAAGTTGATGAACTCCGAAAAAAAAAATTACAAAATGGCGGAAGACCTGCAATGTTCCAAATTTTTTTTTGCGGTGGTCAAATTGACTTTCGTTTTCTGAATGAACACAATTTTCTGAGAATTTCTGTGAAAAAATTTTTTCAAAAATAGAACACAAATTTTTTTTCACATGTCTACAGCGATGCAAAAATTTCACTTGAAATGGATGAAATTTTGTACAATTGTACTTCTTGAATTATCAATCACGAATATGAAAACAGAATTGTAAAATATCGAACGGTTTCGTTACTACAGTCATTCATATGTTTCGTTCAGACCTCTGAAATAATGAAAAAAAAATTGTTTTGAGTTCTAGAGTCAAAATAATTACATTATTGGCATGTCCAAACATTCTAGATGAATTTATACAAAAAAAAATCAGTGAAACTTAGTTGGGACTCGAACCGACGTAGGTATTAAATAGGGAAATGGCACTGTTCTAAGGATAATAATAATCGTTGCCAGGCAACGGTAGTTCGTAGTTCATAGAGTTGGACTGGTATTTGAATTTCAGTGAATATAATTTAGCCAGTAGTCAAACTCTATGAACTAACGTTGCCTGGCAACGAATATTAATATCCTTAGAACAGTGCCATTTCCCTATTTAATACCTAAGTCGGTTCGAGTCCCAACTGAGTTTCACTGATTTTTTTTGGTATAAATTCATCTATAATGTTCGGACATGCCAATAATGTAATTATTTTGACTCTAGAACTCAAAACAATTTTTTTTCATTATTTCAGAGGTCTGAACGAAACATTTGAATGACTGTAATAACGAAACCGTTCGATATTTTACAATTCTGTTTTCACATTCGTGATTGATAATTCAAGAAGTACAATTGTACAAAATTTCATCCATTTCGAGTGAAATTTTTTCATCGCTGTAGACATGTAAAAAAAAATTTGTGTTCGATTTTTGAACAAATTTTTTCGCAGAAATTCTTGAAAATTGTGTTCATTCAGAAAATAAAAGTCAATTTGACAACCGCAAAAAAAAATTTGGAACATTGCAGGTCTTCCGTCATTTGTAATTTTTTTTTTCGGGATTCATCAACTTTTCTGAATAGAGAACCCAAAAATACTGAGATTTGACCAAAAACCGTTCTTTTAAGTATTATACATAACTGACCACACTCAAAAGAATCTTGCTCAAAAATGACGTTTGACACCCTTTATCTCGCTTATGCTTCGAAAACGGGATATATTATATAAGGCAAAAATGATTCTCCCGATGTCCTCAACACGAAAATATATGTTTGTCCAGTTTATGATGAAACACCCTGTATATTCAAGAATGTGTCCTCTTCATTAAAGACAATAAGAAATTATTTGAAAAATACGAGAACCAGAAATCTTTTTACGAGACAAGAAATGTGGTCTATCTCTATCCTAGGTTGAATTTGACAACATCTCAGAGACAGGTTGAATTTAGATGCCTTAAGATATATAACTCACTACCAATTAATATCAAAACTATAAGGGGTGAAAAATTTTTCAAGAGGAGATTATATAAATTTAGAGGAATTTCTAAGTCGATTGTGATTGCACCCATCAGATATATCTATCTATATTTGTCTTTGTTTTTGACACTATTTCACTTCGTGTCCACATAACTTGTTATTTCGGATAGGATTTGAAATAAAGAACCATTATTATTTTTATTCTGAGAGATTGTTCACTGCTCACTAGAAATCAAAGAAATCAGATGTAGGCTTGTATTCTCAAAGTAAATACGGTGTAATGATTTAATCCAATGAATTCATCGACTGTCAAAAAAACATTCAACGCGAAGAACAACTTGTATTTATTTTCGATGACGAATAAGAGAAAAACCTATTGAATTATTTCAAAAAATGATTTCCGCCAAATGTTCAATATCGCTCTGTGTAAACAACGCCATTCGTAATGATCAAAGGGAATTTAATTTCCAAACATTCGATTCCCTACCGACCATCAATAAAGAAAAAATCCGAAATGACAATAGACTGAAGCGCCGGCAAAATTCTATTTGCCAACGACCAAAGTTCAAAGAGCCGTTATATCCAAACAGCCTGTAGTAGCATTATTCAATAATCGTTTGGTCGATCGTCCGTTTACACTAGAACGTTCGTTCATTCGCAAACATCGATGTTACAATCGTCCTTTATATGGGAGATTGTTTACAGCTCACTAGAAATCAAAGAAATTAACAGGCTTGTATTATCAGAGTAGTTTTCAATCAAGAGAAATGACATTTTAAAGGCATGAAAAAATACAGTGTAATGATTTAATCCAATCGATCGAAAAAAAAACATTCAACTCGAAGAACAAATCATATTTATTTCCGATGATCAATAAGAGAAAAACCTATTGAATTATTTCAAAAAGTGATTTCCACCAAATGTTCAATATCGCTCTGTGTAAACAACGCCATTCATAATGATCAAAGGGAATTTCATTTCCAAACATTCGAGTCCCTACCGACCATCAATAAAGAAAAAATCCGAAAGGACAATAGACTGAAGCGCGGGCAAAATTCTATTTGCCAACGACAAAGTTCAAAGAGTCGTTATATCCAAACAGCCTGTAGTAGCATTATTCAATAATCGTTTGGTCGATCGTCCGTTTACACTAGAACGTTCGTTCATTCGCAAACACCGATGTTACAATCGTCCTTTATATGTGCTGACCCCCTGATACTGATTGATTGGTACATTTCGAGGAAAGCTATGGTCGTGGGATTCTCGGTTTTGCGCGAGGTTTTGCCCCCACACACGACGCCGCCCCCCGGTAAAAAGTGACGGCGCAGCGAAATTGGGATGTTCCCGAATGATCCCTATCAATCATTTTTGTCAGGAATGGGAAATTCCCCTGATTAGCGCGTTCATTTGTATCCATTTGTTTGATTGTAAATTTGAGAGTTGAGACTGGCTTGTACGACGAAGATTGATCGATTCGAGATTGATGTCGGTGTGATTGGAAATTTGCAAGGTTGCCTTGTACCTTACAGGGTGGTAGAGTTGTACAGGTTTTCAGTGTGATCATAGGTGATCACTAAAAAAGTGTAGTTCGACTTCGTGAAAAACAATTCATCTGGTATACAGTTAGTCAGTTAGTTTAAAATGGGTTACTGCGACCTCAAGGTTTATTGTGTCCCCTTACAGAGCTGTTCGGACCATACCCTCACAGTTCGCCTTCCAGTTCCAGAGATCTGATAACATCCAATATCTGTGAAGGCTTCAACGAGGCTAGTTCCTCACTCTTACAACTTTCTCGCCCAAGGCATTCTCTCCTTTAGGCTCGCAATGCAAAAGCATTCCTTGACTAGGCGAATGGGGGTTTCTTCATCCTCCCCACAGAACCTACACTCATCAGTGTCCGATGATCCCATCCTCAACAGGTACCTCCTGAGGCGACAGTGTCCTGTAAGAAAGCCAGTGAGGAGGTGTAATTGTTTCTTACTAAGATCCAGATATCTTTTGGATCTTGCTGTTCCAAAGTTCCGAAGGAGTTTAGTGGAATGTTCTATCCTTGGGAGATTCCGCCAGAGTTTTTCCCTCTTGGCTTTCTCCTTCTCCAGAAACTCCTTTTGTAGGTACATTTACCTATACCACAGAAGGGTTCTATCTGGTATACAGACGGGGGCAAGGAACAGGCATAGGCCTTCAACTGCCCCGTTGTCAAAGCCGTTGGGAAAACCAATAACAATGCTCCAAACCTAAATTCTGGCTATAGAGAGATACGCTCCAGTCTGTCTGTGGAGTACACTGTTTACAGCTCCAAATACTCCTTGATTTACAATCAACTACCAGAGGCCTTGAAGTTCAGGTTACCTTATTATGTATAATAAGGTAACCTGAACTTCAAGGTTACCTTATTATGTATAATAAAGTAACCTGAACTTCAAGGCCTCTGGTAGTTGATTGTAAATCAAGGAGTATTTTGGAGCTGTAAACAAGTCCTCACAACACTGGTGAAATACAACAAGCTAGCTCTACCTATCTATCAGACAATTGCGAAAAAATAGAAAAGCTGACACCCTTTTGAAATAGAAGCAGACAAGTTTAATTTTATGATTCTGATCCTGCAATCCTTTTGAATTTATGTACGAACATTCAGAATCTTTACCGCCAAAATAAATCACTCGAATCGAACAAATTTGTTGTGGAAATATAAGAATTTTTTTTCAATATCCTGAATGAATTTTTCATGGTTCTGTCAACACTATGGCTACAAAATTCTTGTGAGATCTTGCATGTGGCCGCAAAATCTATTTTGTTCTGTGTCAGATATTGAGGAACAAAAATTTTGAATAGCCATTTTGGAGCGCTCGTTTTACTTGAACTAGTGCTATATAGTTTTGCCCAAATGTCTGTAATTTTCGAATTTTGAGCCGAAAATGGTCTCCTACGATGGGGTCAGACTCCCTGATGACGAATTCGTGGTCAAATTCAATTCTGTCCGTGAGACCGTCCGTTAGCACAATAAATTTCGAAGGAATTGTTCTAGAGACTTGAAATTTTCAGGATGAGTTTGGGTCCCAACTGGATCGGTTAAGTTCGTTAACCAGCCATATCGTACAGGATGTTCCATAAAATATGGTCATTCAGAATTTTTGTTCCTCAATATATCAGAAAATACGAAACCAATCGAAATGAAATGCTGCGGCCAAATGCAAGATGTTAATAACAAGCCTCATGGAAAATTTTGTGGCCATAGTGTGGACAGAACCATAAAAAATTCAATTGGAATATTGAAAAAAAGAAACTTAATATTTCCATAAAAAGATATCCGATTCAAGTGAATTTTTTTCTGTGAATGGAGTTCGGTATTCTGAATGTTCATTCAAAATTTCCTGGTCATAATTTTAACTGAACCATAGAAAATTCAATGGGAAAATTAAAAAAAAAATCTTTATATTTCCGTAACAAGATATCCGATTCGAATGAAATTTCTTCTGTGAATAAAGATTGATATACCGAATCTTCATGCGAATTTTTGTGGCCATAGTGTTAACAGAACCATAGAAAATACAATTGCAATATTAAGTAAGAATCTTTATATTTCCATAACAGAATATCCGATTTGAGTGAAATTTATTTTGAGAATGAAAACTACTACTACTGAACGTTCATGCAAAATTTCAAGGGAATCGCATCATCAGAACCATAGACATAAATTTTTGTGATTATTTATTCTATATATATTTCATTTTTTGAATCATTTTCAATATAATTCGGATTGCGCAGAGATTCTGCATTTATATATTTCGTATCAATCTCAAATATTAAATTTTGAGGTAAAAGTTTTATGGCTCTACCGAAGAACGAGCACTCAAATTTCAAATTTTCTTGAATTTTTCATGGAACAGTCTATACGATTTGACTGGATAACGAACTCAACTGCGACATTCAGAAATCGAACTTATCCTGAAAATTTTAAATCTTTAGGACAATCCTTTCGGGAATAATCGTGTTTTCGTTCTTCAATATTCGTTTTTGATCTCTAATTCAACACTCGATATGTTCCATTCAGAAACCACCAAACTCTTCAACATTCAATTATTAGCCTCATTTCGAATATACTGCATAATTGACAAATACTCCCCGAACCATAGAGGTTATGGATGAAGTGTTTTGTAAATATTCCATCGATGAAAACAACACTCGTAACGGAAGATCCACTCGCTCTATTTTTCCATGAACCGAAAAACACAATTCGATCAATGTGCAAACACTAGATGAAAATGTTCGTGATGAACATTTCAACTTTGCTGAATTGATGTGGGAAACAAATCCCACACAAAAGCGAATTAACATTTTAGTCACTGCGATTTTGTTGGTATATATTTGATGGTCTGTTTGTTGTAAACTGATTGTTCACCGATTGTGATTATTTGAATATTATGAAGTTTCACATAATAAACATGGACGCATCATTCAGTTATTTAAAATATGGAATATAAAATTTCTATTCCGAATACAATACATGGTTGAATTGCAAAATTTATTATAAGAGTTATTCCAAACTGCGCGATTTTTAAAAATTTATGGAATATAGATGGCGCACTGAATTCGTATGTGTATTTTGACATTTGAGAAGTGTGATATATGACATTTACAAAAATGGCTTCGTGCACGAAACAACGCGTTGAAATTGTTGAATTATCTTATCAAAATCAGCATTCTGTGATTTTTATTTTATGGTTTACATAGTCGTCAATCTGAAATCACTGTTCGCCGAATTATTAGAAAATTTTGAGAGATCGGTTCGATGGAAGATCAAAAAAGTGAAAAATATAGTCGTGGCGGTCGTTCACAAAAAAATTTGATTTGATTCGTGAAAGTGTTACTAAAGACCCTGGATTGTCCATTAGACGATGTTACCAACAAGTTGAACTTAGTAGATTCACAACAAAGCATATTTTACACAAGGATTTAGTTCTGAAGGCATAAAAGCTTCAAATAAGGAACTAAAGTAATTAAATCATTCAAAACGTCGTTTTTTCGTCAATTCCATCAAGGAAGATCCTGCTGATTTTTCTCAATGTCGATTTGCCACCAAGATCATATGATTTGAAAACCGTTGGACTATTTTCTGAACTGAAGGAAGAAATTATTCGTGTCCTTAGTCGGATAGAGCCTCAATTATGTCAAAATGTCTCTGAAAATTTTAACAGAATAGTGATATCATTTTTCGTACATTAACTTCATAACTGATACTTCAATTACCATTGAAAATGTTTTGAAAATGAATGCGAATTATAAATTTTATTTATTCTTGAAAATGCAAAACAGGAAACCATACTATTCGACCAGTGCTCAGGGAAAAACAGTAGAAAAAACATGTCTCGCCGTGTTTACAAAATGAAAACTTAAAACAAAATATATTCAATTCTTTGCTCTTTGGCCAGTAGGGTATTCAAGACCACGTTTAGCCTACCAAGCGATAATTTTTCGGAAATTTTCTACGAAGACCGTTACAGGATCCCACTGAAGTGTAACCATCGTCCATAGGAAGGACTCAGGATGCATTAATTAATAATTTTCATTAATGAATTCTCAGGACAAAAAATTTCGTGACTGATGTCAGTGTATGGTTCACAGATGGGTTCCCGGCCATCCGCGAATCAAAGGAAACGAAGAGGTCAATACAATTGCCAAAGAGGGCGCACGAATGTCCAGAACTCTTCTGTGGTATAGGTAAATGTACCTATAAAAAGGAGTTTCTGGTGAAGGAGAAAGCCGAGAAGGAAAAACTCTGGCGGAATCTTCCCAGAGATGGATCATTCCACTAAGTTCCTTCGGAACTTTGAAACAGAAAGATCCAAAAGATATTTGGATCTTGGTAAGAAACAATTACACCTCCTCACTGGCTTCCTTACAGGACACTGTCGCCTTAGCCCCATATCGCACCAAGCCAGTCCAGACCAGTCGAGTCAAGTCAAGTCGGACGCTTCAGTATTGGAATTATTAACTTCGTTTAAAATCGTTTAAAAAATGCAATGTGAATCTAGTTTCACACTAGGCCCTAGTGTGAAACTAGATTTCACATTGCATTTGTTTTAAACGATTTTAAACGAAGTTAATAATTCCAATCCTGAAGCGTCCGACTTGACTTGACTTGACTCGACTGGTCTGGACTGGCTTGGTGCGAAATGGGGCTTAGGAACACCTGTTAAGGATGGGATTATCGGACACTGACGAGTGTAGGTTCTGTGGGGAGGAGGAAGAAACCCCCATTCACCTAGTCATTGCCAGCCTAGGAAGAGAATGCCTTGGGCGAGAAACTTGTAAGAGTGGGGAACTAGCCTCGTAGAAGCCTTAACAGATATTGGATTTCATCAGATCTCTGGAACTGTAAAAGGTGTCTTAATAGACCTTAAGGTCGCAGTGAATTGTAACCCCTTTTTAAACTACAACTATGGTTCACCGATTGATCTGATTCAATTTAATTTCTCAGCACTATTCTCACAAAATGGCTTCTAATAAATCTTCCAACTTCCAAAAAATTATGCAGTTCCTTACAGCAAGTTCGAAGGTTCGGCTTTCAGCAATTATTAACAAACTTATAGTTCGATAATTCAAAGGTACATTCGGCTCTCCAGTTCCGAGTTCGCAGAATCGAATGGTTTCGGTGACAAAAACACTCCTCGAAATCGATTTATGAACGGTGTCAGTTTATCTTGTGCAATTAGTGCAGGATGAGGGCCTCTCCAAAATTAGGAGAGTCTAATTTATTGACCATGTCGTAGGACCGAAGACAAATGGCGGCAGGATTGGACTTGGAACCGCCTCGCTCCGAGTGCACGCGGCATCTGCTCCAGATAAGAATTTGCACATGAGCGCAAACTATCTGGCATTAGTTTATTCCGGTATGTTGAGTACTTAGCAGACATTGTGGTTATCGATGCACTAATGATTGTTCTAATGGCTGCAGCGGAGAGTCTGTGGTTGAGCCTTTGTTGTGTATCATTGCATGAGGTAATGATGTTTGGGATTATTATTTTCCAACGGCAACGTTTACAGTGGGGAAAATTACATACTCTTTGCGTATAGCTCTTACAAATCAGGCTGAAAACTCTGGATATCATTCCGCTTGAATTCACGGTCCTCTCGTCTTATGTCATTGGCATTGGTAGATTATTAGGGAGGTTACATTTCACTGCGATCTTGAGGACTAAACTTGAGTGGACAGAAGTTTCCTCGTCTTCCCAACAGAATCTCTAATCATCACTCTTTGTTTAATCAATTCTCATCCTAAAGCGACAATGTCTTTGCAGTTAAAGAGTTCCGAAGGAACTTTTGGGAATGATCTATTTCCGGAAGATTCCCCCAAAGGGCTTTTTTATCCAATTTTTTTTCCCAAAAATGTTTTTTGATAGGTGCGTTTCCTTATACCTCGAAAGGGTTCTGGAACAATAAATATCGTCTGGGCTCTCTTTGTGGCTAGCTTCGAATGTTTCAATAGCAACTTGACGTTTACTATGGATAAGTATGTCACATCCTTGATGGTTTTCTTCCAGGCTTCTGCAAATATTTCTACCTGAAAAATACTCGAATATGACAATAACGATAGTGTATACTTCTTCTTCAAGGAATGTATGACGAAGTACATTCGATATCGTTATTGAACAATTTGGAAGTATTTAGGAAATTATTTTGTTTTTTGTCAATTGCTGGCCGCTGATCTCACTTGAAATTTTTTTTTATTTATTTTTCAATAGCGAAATGATAACCAATCAGAGTCAAACTTGATGAGTAGAACTGGAACAATGACAGATTGGAACCTGAATAGCACCTCTGAATTCGATAGCGAGCTAATGGTGGTATTCTGCTTTTCATCTGTAAGTTACGATACTGTAGCGTACGATTGATCCGTAACTGGCCGCCTTACAGATTCGTGAATAATGCAATTCTGGAATGGTTCATGTAGCTATCTTAGGTACAGTGTCACTTTTGAACTACTAATCGATAAACATAACCTTCAATCGTAAGATTTGATCATGGAACTTTATGTATTATGAATAATAAGTTTTGATTTGAATTCGAAAATACATTTTTATCTGAATGTAGTTTGCGTTTGTTTATTTCATCTAATAAATTGAAAACAGGAAAGAAAAAAATTTCTTGGTTAAAATTGCTGTATAGCATTTATTAACTTTATAGTACACTGGTTCTTTAACCTGAACATGTTCACAAAATAGGCATTCGGCATTTCTTCAATCTGAACATTTTCTGAGATTCCGTGGCTATCAGAATGGATCACGATGTCGCATCCTTGATAGTTTCTTTGCAGGTTTTCATCTATGTTTCTTTCGATCGCAAGTATTTCTGCCCGAAGAGCACTTGAATGAGGGCCTAATGATACTCTACACTTTTTAGGACAAAGAAAATGACGCGGATATTTGCGCTGAACTTCCTCAGAAACGTATCATCAGAGAATTTTCAATTCTGGCTTGGTTTGCTGATGTGGACCTGAATAATTACTACTTTGAAACGAAAAAAGCTGAAACCTAGTAATTTTCAGGATAGTTTAGAAACCTGAATACCTCCTCTGAATTCGTTAGCGAGCTTAATCTTTTAGATAGTTCAGAAGACATTGTAACTGAAATATTTCCTTATGTTTCCCACTATTTCTGAAGCTGTTCAACTGGTCTATATGAAATTCAGTACTGTGTGAATTAGAGATGCTCCTATGAGTTCAAGATATAATTACATGATCCAAAAAAAATCCCAATTTCTGATAAAACAACGGATTTCGAATATTTAGCATCATTTAAAATGACCATTTCTCAATTTTCCTTCATAACTCAAAATCTATGAAAGATAGGCTGGAACTGTCTATTCGGATTAGTCAGGAAAAAAGAGCCCAAAAATCTGTTATCAGATTTCTTCTAGCTGCTACAGTTTCCGAGATCCCTTCAGTAGACAACTAAAAAATCTGACTTGTTCTGCTGGCCTGGTCCTAAATAATCATAACCATCAAACGGAAATAGTTAATTACTTGAAAATTTCAGGACCGATTGGAACTTGAATAGCACCTCTTAATTCGATAGCGAGCTAAATCTCCTGGTTAGTTTTGAATAACTGGAATATTTTCTTAATGTTTTCCTATATTCGAAAAACTGTTCACCTATTCAGTAGGGGAAGTATGCCTATGATGGCATCCTGCTTATGATGGCACACTTCAAAGAAGTCTGTTAAAATCAACTGAACAAACTTATATTTACTGAGTTTGTACGCCAAATGGCATTTACGCTTGATATACGTAGTTACACCTTGAATACGTGGTAATTTGTGACTGTTATAAGAGTTCAATCATTTCGGTAAGTGTTGATGTATGATAGTTATTTCATTCTTTTTCGTTTTATTTGGATATTCAAAAAATCTGTGTAAAAAATGATTATACTTTTCTTTAATCACTCTATAACAATGCTTTAAGTGTGAAAGTTTTAGGTTTTTTCGTCTTTTTAGTACCTTTTTCGCTTTGTTGAAAAATATATGTTACTTATGCTTATGATGGCATAGCCAGAGTGTCATCATAGGAAAAAGAACCAAGATCAAGAGACGATTCCTCCAAAGCATGTTACTTCGCAAGAAAAATTAGAGGTATCCGAAAATAATGAAAATGGTTTCAAGTGAAGAATCGAGATCATTGAAAATCATACAAGAACTCTCACCACTGCCAACTGCCGTTGCAGAATCAACAGTGAACAGAGGAAGAAAACGAGGAAAAGTTGGAATCCTCAATACAACCCCTGACATAAAAAAAGAAGTTGGAAGAAGAAGAGAAGACAAAGAAAGAAAGAGAGAAACTAGCTAGAAAGGTCAAAAGACAGATTAAGTTCGTAAAAGAAAATGAGGAAATGAAGAAATACATTATGACGATGATTCAGATGCCGCTTGTCTTTATTGTTATAAGCTGTTGTCCATGTCTCGACCAAGGGAGAATTGGTTGCGTTGCCAGAAATGCGCCAGCTGGTGCCATGCCGAGTGTGCTAGTGCAAATCATATTCGTATGTGAATTGTGCGTATAAAAATTATATTTTTATATTTTGACGATGCCAAAGAATGTAAATTTAGTTTCTTAATACTTTTATTTTCATTTTCATGAAATAGGACTGCTATTTTCTTCAATAAAACATTTCAATAAATAATATCATTTTATTTTAAGTTATATGCCATCAAAGGACATACGTGATCTTATGATGGCACCCGTGGCCAAATTTCAAAAAGTGCTATAATCCAAATTTTTAAGATTTATATTGAAACTATATATAAGAATGCATACTACATATGAGTAGCAGTAAATCTGTACATTCGATGACATAGAAAAATATTCCTTCAATGAAATATGTAAATAATTCGTTAAGGGTGCCAACATGGGCACACTTCCCCTACTTTGGTCCGAATTAGAGATCCTCTGATGACTGATGAATTACACTGTTTAAATAAAATCTCATGAGCTGAAAGGTCGTAAACCCGTACGAGTCAGATGAGTTTTCATGTTTATATGGGGAGAAAAATAATTCTAATTTGAGCATTATGATCATTGAGCGCTCGTTCTACTTAAGTGCTCTATCGTTTTTCCCAAATTTTCGTCTGTAATTTTCGAATTTTTAGCAGAAAATGGTCTCAATCGATAGGGTTAGACTCCTTGATGACGAATTCGTGGTCAAATTCAATTCTGTCCGTGGGGCCGGAGTGTGAACAGAACCATAGAAATTTCAATTGGAATATTGAAAAAGAGAAACTTCATATTTCCATAAGGAGATATTCGATTCGAGTGAAATTCATTTTGTGGATGGAGATCGATATACTGAATGTTTATCCAAAATTTCGTGGCCATAGTGTTAACAGAACCATAAAAAATTCAATTGGAATATTGAAAAGAAGAATCTCCATATTTCCATAACAGGATATCCGATTCGAGTGAATTTTTTTATGCAAAATTTTGGGGCCATAAAGTCAGCAGAACCATAGAAAACTCAATTGGAATATCGAAAGAAGAATCCTTTATTTCCATTACAGAATATCCGATTCAGGTGAAAGTCAGTTTGCGAATGAAAACTGATATACTGAATGTTCATGCAAAATTTCGAGAGGATCGCATCATCAGAACCATATAATTTAATTTTTTAATTTATATTTTTAACATATTTTATTTTCTGAATAATTTCCAGAATATATTTCCGATTGTGCCGAGATTCTGCATTTATATATGGTATCTATCTCAAGTCCCATATTATAGTATAGGTTTTTAGTTTCAATTCACTCGTTTATAAACTTTCATGTTCACTGATTTGAACATGAAAGTATGAAAACAGTAGCTATTTCAAATGTGTTGTCCATCTTATTATTATATTGGAGCTATTAATTATTCTGAATAAATTAAAAGGTTTTTCGTGTATACTCCAAATATTAATTTAATTGAATTGGTTTGCTACATATGTTTCGACCCTCACAAATTTAGGGTCATCTTCAGGCTATTTGGGACAGGAATTGACGTTTGTCTGTTGTTTTCCTGTCCCAAATAGCCTGAAGATGACCTCAAATTTGTGAGGATCGAAACTTATGTAGCGAACCAATTCAATTAAATGAAAATTTGGAGTAGACACGAAAAACCTTTTCATTTATTCAATAGCTATTGCATTTAAAAATAAATTGTATATTTGAATGGGTGACTTCTACTTTATAACCTTAACCTTTTTTCCAGGTAACCGGGGTCTGGAAGCACCCTACTCCGTCATGGTGTTCGTCCACGGGGAAAGCTTCGAATTCGGAGCTGGCCACCCTTACGACGGCAGCGTGCTGAGCAGCTACGGGCACGTCATCGTGGTCACCTTGAATTATAGGCTGGGGATACTCGGTAAGTGGAACGATTTGCTGATAACTCGTTGTGGCGTCCGCTGTCCCGTTGCGTTGTTGCTCTATTGATTCGGCAAACGGACTAATGAGTTGCGGGGTGTTGAGTTGCGTGACGGATGCTACGGCTCAATTTACCCTGTTAAAACCGGATGTGTTGAGATGGGAAGGGGGTGTGGAGATTTAATGATCATGTGTACTAATGAGCATGATTAATTACGAAAAGAATAATTCTTTATGTCTTGCTCGTGTGAATATTTAACGCATCTGACTCCCTTTTCTAATATTATCCTTCAGCTTCTCAGAATTGAAATAGTATTCTGTTTCAGTATCTCAAGAAGATACTTAATTTGTATTCTTCCCTTCATATGGGGGAAAACACTTTCCAGGGCATCCAAGCTTTAAAATTCCCATTCTTCAAAACGTGGATCATCCGTTCGCATTCGATTTTCTGCAGAACTTGATATCGCAACATCCAAAGCGACATGACTTCCATTACAGAATAATAACACTATTGGTAAGGGAGGTCTAGCATACCTCAACCCAAGAAAAATTTCCAGCAGAGTCGTGCTGAATCGTAATATGAATAAATTCGTAGCACTGAACTACTAAAGAAACATTAAATGAAAGAGACTGTAGTGGATGGCATCATAAATATACAGGGTGTTTCCTAAACATGCGGCAAAAATTCAGGGGGTTGTTCCTTGGACTATTTTAAGCATGTTTTGTCCTTTGATGATTTTTGAAAAACCTCTTTGTTTCGAAGATACAGGGCGAACAACATTTTTCATATTTTCAAAATTAATAATAGTTTAAATAAAATGCGTACCGCACTGTGTTTACGAAGTAGGTACAATTTATTTTTAAATTTGTTTAACAACATTCCAATTACTAAAAACGGCCAGTTTTTTTGACTTAAAATTGATAAGTTCAGATGGTAAAGGAATACAGATTAAACACGGTTTTCATTTGAATTCGTTTTGTGATGTTTTAGCAATTAACATTTTATCTTTGACTATTATGAGGTGGTAATTTCAACAGTTTTTGTAGGTTAAGTTAAATTTTCATGTAATTTTTCATAATAAAATGTTATTATCTAAAATTTTTTTTCACCGGTATCTTCGAAACAAAGAGGTTTTTCAAAAATCATCAAAGGACAAAATATTCTTAGAATAGTCCAAGGAACAATCCCCTGAATTTTTGCCGCATGTTTAGGAAACACCCTGTATATAATATAAATAAATGGAAAACTACTTGAACTATCGAGGAAAATAAAATCATGTTGGTCTGGTAGACCCCACCATACCAATTACGGGTTAAAACCGTATGAGTTGAGACAGCAAGAGGTTGTAGAAATTTAATGATAATGTGTACTAATGAGCATGATTGATTACGAAAAGAATATGTTGAAATTTGGGTTTTGAGTAGAAACAGGTTAATGAACACCAAAACCAAGCTTGTCACAGGATTTTTCCAGTTTCACTGAAAGTTTCGATAGTAACTTCCCTTTAAAACGAACATTGCTGACCGACCTAGTGCCATTAGTTTCGGAAATCGCTTGAATAAAAATCCATCCAAATGGTTTACCGATGGATCGCAATCAGACAGAGACATGCTAGTATTGGGGTAGGCAAGAAAAATAAGGTCTTTTCAATCTGGGTTCCCGGCCATTCGGGAATCAAAGGAAATGAAGAGGCCAATACACTTGCCAAAGAGGGCGCACGAATGTCACTCATTGGCCCAGAACCCTTCTGTGGTATAGGAAAATGAACTTATAAGAAGGAGTTTCTGGAGAGGAAGAAAGCCGAGAGGGAAAAACTCTGGCGGGATCTCCCAGGGATGGATCATTCCACTAAGTTCCTTCGGAACTTTGAAACAGCAAGATCCAAAATATATCTGAATCTTGGTAAGAAACAATTACACCTCCTCACCTTCTTATAGGACACTGTCGCCTCAGGAAGCACCTGTTGAGGATGGGATTATCGGACACTGACCAGTGTAGGTTCTGTGGGGAGGAGGAAGAAAGCCCCATTCACCTTGTCACGGAATGCTTTGGCATTGCGAGCCTAAGGAGAGAATGCCTTGGGCGAGAAACTTGTAAGAGTGAGGAACTAGCCTCGTTGAAGCTTTCACAGATATTGAATTTCATCAGATCTCTGGAACTGAAAGGCGAGCTGTAAAGGGTGCAGTCAGAACAGCTCTGTAAGAGGGCACAATAGACCTTGAGATCGCAGTGAACTGTAACCTTTTTTTAAACTAAACTAATTGGGGTATATGGACCTAAACTGATAATCTCCAAAGCCCCGGAACGTAATCCGTTCTTTTAGAGAAAGAAAGTTCACCTATGCGCTCAGGAGTGTCTTAAAATACCCTAACCATAACGACCGCAACTCAAATAATTATAATAATAATCTATGGTTTGATATTGGGTTGTTTATAAAAATATGTTAAAAAGTAGGGATGAAATCACTTATACAAAAAGAACTGTAAGATCTGACTAATGACCAATTCATCAATAAGCCATTTTAAATGGCCAATAGCTCAATATGAGTACATCATTGCGACCAAATTTTGTACAACATTATCGTACAATTTCTGACCAATTGTTTCGGTAAAAAATTTCGTTCGAACGTTGCCCCCAGCGTGAAACGATTAGCGGAGATAATATACTGAATTTTGTCACAGAATAAGCAAACCAGTGCGTTTAAGAATGTCTGAACACCATGGACGGCAAATTTTACCCTACATGTTCAAAACCAATCAAGCCTTCAATTTTTCGTTTCATCAGATTTAATCACGTAACTCTCGTCAGCGCAAAATCTTCCGAATTACTGAATGAAGTTCTAAACAACTATTCCATCTTCATTTGAATCAATTTCAATTCGCCTTGGAAGTTCCAGATATGGTGGCAACATTCCTCTATAACACAATACGTTAGTTAGAAAGTTTTCGAGTTTGTAATTAACATGGATACAAAACATATCATATTTCTGACAATGTTTACTTCTTAACCACTTCGCGTTTCATACAGTTAATTAGCTATATTATAAAACATTTTAGACGTAGTTCCTCACTGCTGTTTTGTTCTCTTGAAACTTGAATGAATTTGATATGACCTATATCTTCAGGATTTAAAAAAATAGTTCCTCTGCAATATAAGATAGGCGTCTCGAACTTGTTGATGTCAAATTTTTGAAGATGGAGTATTTATTGAAATAATATAATAGTGCATTAAAAATATTATGCTTAGGCAAAATGGCTCTCCTAATGTTAGAGAAGGTCAAAGCAATTGAACAGAAACATTGAATAAAAGTAAAGGGTTTTCCAATAAGAGGAGTTATTTTGAATAGCCCGCTATTTTGCTAGCTGTCACGTTTAAAGCTGTCATTTTTTTTTACATTTGACAAGTAGAAACTACGTCTTTAACAAAAATGGAACAATACAGGCTTCAAGAAGAATTGAAATGATTGAAATTCACTATAAAAATGGTGAAAATTTGGAAAAAACGGTTCGTAAAACTTGAACATTTTTGGGTCGTCTTGAAGCACCTTGTCGGACCGCAATAAAGAAATTGGTGGAAAAATTCAATCGGTTGGGACAAGTTAGTGATGTGAAGAATAAAACCCGCGCACGTCGCTCAAGAGCAGCCGAGAATATTGCTGCTGTAGCCGAATGTGTTGAAGAAAACCCAGGTTTGTCCATTCCTCGTCGGTTATTGGAATTAGGCATTCCACAAACGTCATTACACCGTATTCTGCATAAAGATTTGGGTCTTAAGGCTTATAAATTTCAGCTAACACAAGAGCTCAAGCTGATCGATCATCAACAATGTCGTGTCATTGATTTTTTGCGGGAAAAGTTTCCGGACCGTGTTATCTCTCGAAGAGGTGATCACAATTGGCCACCGAGATCTTGTGGTTTAACACCTTGCGACTTCTTCCTTTGGGGCCACGTGAAAGAGAAGGTCTACGCCAATAGCCAAGCGTCGATTTAAGACCTCAAAGATGGAATTCGTGAGGCTATCGAGGACATAGGTTAGCCACTTTGCGGTTTGGTTATGGAAAATTTCATTAAAGGATATTGTCCTGTAAGCGTGGTCGTGGTGGTCATTTGCCTGATGTTCTTTTCCAGTATTAACGGACTAGCTTCTTCTTTATAATGAAATAAACATCCTTTCATTTCTATTGAAAAATGGCATTTTTCTTCAAATATCAAAATAACACCTCTTATTGGAAAACCCTTCAGCAAAAATGATGGAATTAGCTCAAATAATATTTCAATATCTTTCCAAAGTGATAATTCACTTTGAGAAGACATGACAGCACCTTCCACATAAATTCTACTCATATGCTCTGGTACAAATTCAGATATTCTCGAACATAAGATAATAATAATGATCAAAGTGTTGGGACAAAACATCCTCGGCATTTTTCGGGTGAAACAACCACAATAATGTTACTTTCCTCTCTTCCACTTCACATAGCGTCCTGGAAAATTAATTTGGCAGATTGTGATTTTCAAAGCAACTCACATACAGACTTTATGGGCAGTTGCTGTTTTAATTTCGCTCATAAAATGATCCGGAATGTCAGTTCATAGGACGTTAAATCGGATAAAGCACTTATCGCGTCATAAATTGTGTTTATAAGTTTCGATTAATGGTTTATTCACGTTGGGAAATTGACGGCTATACGCCTATGTGGAACCGAAGAAAATATGAGTATCAGATAATTAAGTTAAGTCTTAAAAATTTTGATTAAAAATATTATTGGTTAGCAGAATTTTGATGTAGTCATTTATTCGTTCATTAAACTGATAAAAGTCAACAAAAGAATCTTGATAATAATGAAAAACGTTTTGGAAAGCAAATTATAATAAGATTCTCAAAGACGTCTTGCGAATATCACAACTCAAAAACCATAATTGATTTCTATAAATAATTATCCAATTAGTTATTGATTTCAAATGAACAGAAATTCGAATAAACTTTTCACAGTTCTGAAGTTTAGAAGATTGATAATAATCTTGTTAATTAGTCATCTGGAATAAGTATAAATAGAAAGTAGAGTTATAACATTACTCGTATTGATTCTGAATACTTTATGTTCGGTTGCCTAGTTTGGTTTAGTTTAGTTTAAAAAAGGGTTACAGTTCACTGCGACCTCAAGGTCTATTGTGCCCCCTTACAGAGCTGTTCTGGCCACACTCATCAGAGCTCGCTTCCAGTTCCAGAGATCTAATAAAAATCCAATATCTGTGAAGGCTTCAACGAGGCTAGTTCCTCACTCTTACAAGTTTCGCGTCCAAGGCATGCTCTCCTTAGGCTTTCAATGCCAAAGCATTCCCTGACTAGGTGAATGGGGGTTTCATTCTCCTCCGTACAGAACCTACACTCGTCAGTGTCTGATAATCCCATCCTCAACAGGTGCTTCCTGAGGCGACAGTGTCCAGTAAGAAAGCCAGTGAGGAGGTGTAATTGTTTCTTACCAAGATCCAGATATCTTTTGGATCTTGCTGTTTCAAAGTTCCGAAGGAACTTAGTGGAATGATCCATCCCTCGGAGATTCCGCCAGAGTTTTTCCTTCTCGGCTCTCTCCTTCTCCAGATACTCTTTCTTATAGGTACATTTACCTATACTATTGAAAGGTTCTGGGCCAATGAGTGACATTCGTGAGCCCTCTTTGGCAAGTGTATTGGCCTCTTCGTTTCCTTTGATTCCCGAATGGCCAGAGACCCAGATTAAAAAGAACTTATTTTTCTTGCCTACATCATTGAGCTTGTTCCTGCACTCCCAGATCATCTTTGAGTCGATGACGTAGGAGCTCAGTGCTTTAGTAGCAGCTTGACTATCTGAGTGCAAACTGCTAGTTTATTTCTAGATTTAGATCTAGACATCTTTCAATAGCTGATATTTCCGCTTGAAAGACGGTTGTCTATATAACAATTATTCAATAAAATAGGGCATAATTAATAATTTTACAACTGCGAGTCTGTATTGCAAATTGGCGAATGCGCCGGGTATTATACTATTATCACTACTATTCATTCTTTCCTATCAAATCGATACATTCGAATGAATGAATATAAACTCATTTATTATTATTATTATTATTATTATACAGAAATAAGAGAAAAGGCATAGCCTTTTTTTTTTAGAAGTGTAAAATTTCAATCTGAGGTGACGTTTCAGAATAGCTATTTTGTTCTGGGACGCATGTCTCAGTTGATATTATAATCTCATTCATTACCTAGAAATTATCAAGTTATCCCCTGACAGTTCTATTCATCCCCATCCTGTTTGGGGTCCCTCCCCAACTTGATGACTTAATCGAAGTGAATGCATATGAATTGCGAATTTGCCACCTTACATAAACGGATGTCCATGAAATTAGCAGTGTCGCTCTCTCCGGAAACGAAGAAACCTTTCAAATTATCTATCGAGAATTTTTCCTGAAGGTGAAAAAATTGCCGAGAAGGTAAAAACTATTTCTTTCACGACAATTGAAGAGGGTTTCAGTTTATTTTCAGAAAAATAAATGGTCATATGTTCGAAATTTCTTATATCCTGTACGTGTCCTACTGAAACTAATAGTACATGGACCAGCGACTGTTTTTCATAATGATTACTAACAATCTGAATATTTGTGAGTAACTTCAATTTGACGAGACGCCCAACTTTTTTTTTACGAAAATTCTCGATAGTGAGAGCTAAGACAGTATGGAGGTGTCAAAAGTGTTAACTGGATGAATGTTCAAATTTTAATACTAACAGCTACTTTATAAATTAAATCTTGAAACAATTTTATAACAAATCAAAAACAATAATTGTCGTACAAAAATTATGGTTCTATTAAACATATATCAACAACTAGGTCTAAAAAAATTATTACTAACCGGCTGATTTTTTCACATTTCCTTTATGAACTGGTCACATTTTCCTACAAATTGAGTGGTACGTTTTTCCAGTCCTACCTCAGAAATTGTACCACAGAACCCACATTTAAAAATGATTACTAACAATTCACAATTTCCGAGCGTAGCACTCAATTTGTAGGACAATGTGATCAGTTCAAAAAAGAAATATTTGCTAAGCAACAGTGAAAAATCAGCCGGTTGGTAATAATTTTTTTAGACCTAGTTGTTGATATATGTTGGGAGTGGGGGACACTTTGATAGAATCTTCATTTTTGTAGGACAATTATTGTTTTCAATTTGCAAAAAAATTGTTTCAAGATTTAATTTATAAAGTAGCTGTTAGTAATTAATTTGAACATTCACCCATTCAACACTTTTGACGCCCCCATACCGTATTAGCTCTCTCTATCTAGAATTTTCGTAGGAAAATGATTCAGATTGTTAGTAATCATTATGAAAAACAGGCGCTGGCCCATAGACTATAAAGTCGACAAATGTTCAGGAGAATCCAACTTGCAATAATACGCTGTTGCCTAATTTAGCTAAATGTATCTAATAATTAAAACACACCAAAATCGTTTAGGGGGGAGTTTTTGTAATTTTTTTGAGTCAGATGAGCTTCGACAAATACTCGACAATTGAACATTCTCGATGTAATTTGATGATTATTGCTTAATAGTGAGTTATCAGTATCACAACACTAAATTTATGACCACTAAACGGAAGAGGTGACATCTTTTTTCTTTAACGACAAATTCTCTACAATTCATGCAATAGGTTTCTACGACTTTGGAGAAAATGTCACTGCCAACTTCATAAACATCATAAACGTTTCAATTTTTCAAATTTTCGCCTGATTAACCTGACTAACTACGCCTTCGGTTTCAGGACTTCTAAGGACGAGACCAATTCCTGACGTCGGAAGAAGTCGTCCGTCATCTAGTAGCGGAGGCAATTTGGCGGTGAAAGATATCGACATGGCACTCCGCTGGGTTAAACTGAACATTGCTTCATTTGGTGGCGACCCCAACAGAATTATATTAGTGGGACATGACACTGGAGCCGCATTGGTTAATTTTCTCCTGGTGGCGCCTTCCTCGAAAGGTGGGTAGGATGTTGGATGAAGATCTATTTATAATGTCTATAATTATTGTTATACGGGGTCTTTAATAATGATTGCAACACCGCAGTTGTCTTTGGGTTATTTTCATTTTGCTGCTTCTTATGCAAACTCAAAACATTTATCAAATCTATCTATACAGGGTCTTTCACGAGGAACCTCACCCATATTTATACGGAAAACTACTGAACGTATTTTCATGAAATTCAGCACTTATAAGTATTTCACGATGCTGATGAAATCTAAAATATTTTCAAGGCATGAGCACCTCCGGTTTTTTCCGGAAATGACGTCAACTTCCGTTTTTCAAATTAGAACACCGATTTTTTATTGCAGAAATAGATTCCTTAGAAAATTTCAAGTTATTTTGATGTAACATTTTTCAGTTTTGGTTGGAAAATTCTCTCTGAGCGGGAAAATTCGAAAACAAAAATCGAAAATAGAGCTCCGCTGAAACAAGAATAACTTCGAGGTTTTTGGATGGAAAATTTTCATTTTTGGGATTTTTCAAGATGTAAAATTGATGTATCCACTTAAAAAATCGAAATCGCGATTCATTATACAGGGGGTGAAAAAATCTCTTTCGAAGTTAGGGATGACAAAATCGTGAAAAATCAATTTTTTCAAATTAGAACCCCATTTTTTTATGGCAGATATTGAATCTACGTTAAAAAATAATGTGAGTATATGTATCACACCCTTTCCCTAAAGTGGATATTTTCTGAGTTATTCACAAAAAACTGTTTTTCGTCTTGAATTTTCAGCTATTTCTTTTCCCTTCACGCCAAAAAGATGAAATTTTCAGGAACTGTTACTTAAACCATGTTTTAGATTTTACTACCCTAATATGCAAGCGAAAAAATTTACAGGTTGTTCCTAAATAGATGGCGAATTTTGATTCGAATTTGTATCGGAAACCTCTTTATTTCAACTAATCGGCCATCGGTTTTCTCTCCAGTGACAAATAAATAATTCCTTATGAACCATATGCAAAAACTTACCATGTTTTACATTCTTTTTTTTTAAGGATAGATATCATTAATTTGGCAGATGTAATTAATGATATCTATCAATAAAAAAGAGAATGTAAAACATGGTAAGTTTTTGCATATGGTTCATAAGGAATTATTTATTTGTCACTGGAGAGAAAACCGATGGCCGATTAGTTGAAATAAAGAGGTTTCCGATACAAATTCGAATCAAAATTCGCCATCTATTTAGGAACAACCTGTAAATTTTTTCGCTTGCATATTAGGGTAGTAAAATCTAAAACATGGTTTAAGTAACAATTCCTGAAAATTTCATCTTTTTGGCGTGAAGGGAAAAGAAATAGCTGAAAATTCAAGACGAAAAACAGTTTTTTGTGAATAACTCAGAAAATATCCACTTTAGGGAAAGGGTGTGATACATATACTCACATTATTTTTAACGTAGATTCAATATCTGCCATAAAAAAATGGGGTTCTAATTTGAAAAAATTGATTTTTCACGATTTTGTCATCCCTAACTTCGAAAGCGATTTTTTCACCCCCTGTATAATGAATCGCGATTTTGATTTTTTTAAGTGGATACATCAATCTTACATCTTGAAAAATCCCAAAAATGAAAATTTTCCATCCAAAAACCTCGAAGTTATTCTAGTTTCAGCGGAGCTCTATTTTCGATTTTTTTTTCGAATTTCCCGTTCAGAGAGAATTTTTCAACCAAAACTGAAAAATGTTACATCAAAATAACTTGAAATTTTCTAAGGAATCGATTTCTGCAATAAAAAAATGGTGTTCTAATTTGAAAAACGGAAGTTGACGTCATTTCCGGAAAAACCGGATGTGCTCATGCCTTGAAAATATTTTAGATTTCATCAGCATCGTGAAATATTTATAAGTGCTGAATTTCATGAAAATACGTTCAATAGTTTCCCGTATAAATATGGGTGAGGTTCCTCGTGAAAGACCCTGTATTTGTTTCTATCTATCTAATTCGACACCCTAACCTGCGTAAAAGATGAATATTAATAAATGAATAATCCAAAGCCAACTGGGCTGTTACAATCATTTATAGAGACCCTGTATTTCTTGCTGTTAGGTTCCTGAAATAGCCAGAAAAAATTTCAATGAACTTTGCTTCCTGAAATACTTTTAAGTATTGAATCTAAAGAATTTGTCACTTTTCCATCGTAATATTGTTTTTATTCACGACTATTGTAAAATCCGTCCATTGTACGTCTCTGTGTTCGGCCTTAATGATATCCATTAATCACAAGGGAATAATGATATTATAGTTCAGTTCTGTCAGATGCTTTAAAGATTTTGCTTAGATATAATATTCTTCAAATTGGTATTATTTTCTTCAGTATTTTGAAGTACTCCAACTAACAAATATGGGCATACCTTGTCAATCGAGGGCCAAATCTACTTTCATTATATCAATTGAAGCTTTTTTTATTACAAAATATACAATGACCAGTTCTCCAAAATTTCTCATGTGTCAACTTGACTTTTTTCACGCTTGTCATAGAAGGGTCTTGTCGCGGTCGCCAAATGTTAAAATCTTCAAGAAATATATTCAGTAGTCGTGGATAAAGTATAGTATGCTACTCGCGTATAATGGCTGTTATTCACTCGGTGATTTGGGCCTACGGCTCGTGGCCTAAACTTCACATCGCGAATAATAGTATTATACGCTCGTTGTATAATATGCTATTATTTACAAGTTTATTTCTAGGGAAACGAACAAGTTTTCCTACTCTTCCTTATGAGCTAAGAGTCTTGAATATCTAATTGAAGTACTCCATAGGATTGAGTGATTGGGAATGAAAGGTCAAAAACATATCTGGTGTCACTTTCGAACGAAATGAGAATTTGAAAATTTGCGTTTAAATCGAAAGTTTTCTCATGGAAACACATATTAGATGTTTTTTCGAAATTACGATAGACTTTTCCATAGTTGTATTAAAGAAACTCACACAAATTTCAGATTATTGCCTTGAATTGGTATTGAACATTTTAGTGCAAAATTTAAGTTCATTCGAATTGATAAATTCTGATCTTTTCGGAAAAATGGATAATTTAGAAAGAAATTGAAATCTATGGTTATGATTCTGCGATCTGCTTGAAACATTCAGTATTCAAAGTTTCATCATGATCCGTTTTGTTCTGTCTGAGATAATGAGGAACAAAAATTTTAAATTACCATATTTTATCGATTATCTTTTAAGATTTAGCTAGTTCACGAACTCAACCGCGGCATTTAGAAACCGAACCTACCCTGAAAATTTCTCTAGGACAGTCCTTTCGAGAGTGATCATGTGTCCAGACGGCCGATCGGACGAACAGTATATTAATTTGACCTCGAAATGGTCATGGGTGAGTCGAACCTTATCAAAACGACCGTACTAAGGAGAAAATTGCGTTTTATTCACGATTTCTACATTCGTCCATCAGAAGAATACATTTTGAACCTCAACCAATATAGAGTAAAACCCAGATAGATGCCCCATTTTCAAAATACCTAACTTCGGAAACAAGTAACAAAAAATTAATTTTATAAATAGATGCTACAGTCACCCTGGACCTTAGTTTTGTAAGGGTTGTTGTAAAGTGAGGTCGTTTTTCGCTATTGTGTGCGATCATTTTCGCAGCAAACTTCACAAACACGCCAAAGTTTTAGATGTAAGTATTTTCCGCTGTATAACTTTCAAAGTGATTCAGGTATTTTTTTATTACGTCAATACCGTGTTTCATTGAGTGTACATCTGAGTATAAATGGTTGCTGTTTTCTTCTTGATTCATTAAAAAAATTCATTGGCATTTATCCCTATCGAAAAGGATAGTTGCCCTGATTTTTCGAGGTATAGGTGCCCCTTAGGGACAGGGCATCTAAACTAAAACCTTATCTTAGCTGATTTTCGATTCATTGCGTTATTTTGATTTTAAACTTGATTCTTGATTATTTTTGTTCGGACTTAATATTTTATTAATTTATCTTGAATGTGTGGAATAAAGCTTTATGTTAATAAGAATAATTCAACTTTTCGTTTAATATATGATTTTGAAATTCAATTCAAAATGCACAATTGTTGTTAATTCGATCCATGTTGCGTATATAAAGTTGCTGTTTTAGGCATGGAAAATCTCAATGTATTTGGTTGGGTTTTTGGGTCACATAATGTAAACGGCATCTATCCGTCCCAATATTTTCTTGGGGAGGCAACTATCCATACTTGTAGCATCTATCCCCAAAGAAAGGGTTTCACAAAAATCAAATTTTTGGGAAATTTGGGATTGCTATGTCAGAGAAAAGTTTCAGTATTTCAAAACAAATAATGGGGCTACCTACATTCATAGAAATTACTCATATAAAATCAATATTTTCAAAAATATGAGGCAATTTCAAAAAGTGGGGCATATATCCGGGTTTTCCTCTATTGTTCTAGTGCTAGTCGCCATTTCTTCTCAATAATTCAGGCATTATTCAGTTATTGAAAACTCCTCCGTCTCTCAAAAAGATACAAGATAATCTTCAATTCAACTTTTTCCGAATATCAATTGCATGTTCCCCATTTCTGTACCATTGAAAAAATCAACAACTCCAGACTCCAATTCGCTTATTGCCCGTGCAGCAGCAGTAGCGTAAATAACACGACGACGGCAGGGTATCCGATAAGAAATCTCCATTCCCATTGAGCGATTTCCTCGTTGAATTTCGATTTACTCGGCACTTAACTGTTGGTTTCTATGGAAGCACTCTCTTCTTTCGACTCTAAATTTTCGATAAAATGTTGAGAATTCCCCGGTTCTCCCATATTGTCGAGGACGTAAATCAAGCCCTATAAAAGGAGTCATTCGATACTCGGAAACTGCAGCAAAACAAACGAACAATTAACGAAGTCCCGCCCGGATCTCTGATTCTTCGAATGAACAGCGGTACAGAAAGACAAATGACAAAGGGAGGTTTTCGATGTATAGGGTAGCCAAGAATCTATGTAATGGCGCATCATAAATATGCTCAATTCTTGAAGATGATATTGAAGATATACAGAATATAAAGGGTTTTCCAATAAGAGGTGTTATTTTGATATTCAAAGAAGCTATGCCGTTAATAGTGGAAAATAACATCAGGCAAATCACCACCACGACCACGCTTACAGGACCATATCCTTTTAATGAAATTTTCTATAACCAAATCGCAAAGTGGCTGCCCTATGTCTTAGATAGCCTCACGAATTCCATCTTTGAGGTCTTGAATCGACGCTGGGCTATTGGCGTAGACCTTCTCTTTCACGTGGCCCTAAAGGAAGAAGTCGCAAGGTCTTAAATCACAAGATCTCGGTGGCCAATTGTGATCACCTCTTCGTGAGATTAAACGGTCCGGAAACTTTTCCCGCAAAAAATCAATGGTTTCTTGGCGTGTGTGGCACGTAGCGTTGTCCAGATCAATAATATTCAATTTCGGCCATAAAACATCATTAATTATCTCTCGATAGCGCCATCCGTACATCGTAACCATAAACCGCACCAAACAGTCACACGTTGAGGGTAGAGAGGCTTTATAAAAAAAACTCTTGGGTTTCCGAGCCCCAGATGCGACAATTCTGCTTGTTGACGAAGCCACCGAGGTTGAAATGGGCCTCATTACTCAAGATGATTTTTCGATGGAATTTCGGATCATTTTTATCCATTTCAACGACTCGTTCAGCAAAGACACGACGTTGTTGATGATCGGTCGGCTTGAGTTCTTGTGTTAACCGAACTTTATAAGCCTCAAGGCCCAAATCTTTATGCAAAATACGGTGTAATGACGTTTGTGGAATGCCTTATACCAAAGAACGACGAAGAATGGAAAAACCTAGGTTTTCTTCAACACTTTCGGCTACCGAAGCAATATTCTCGGCTGTTCTTGAGCGACGTGCACGGGTTTTATTCTCCACATCACTAACTTGTCCCAACAGCTCGAATTTTTCCACCAATTTCTTTATTGCGTTTCGACATGGTGCTTCACGACGACCCAAAAATGTTCGAGTTTTACGAACCGTCTCTGCCAAATTTTCACCATTTTTATAGTGAATTTTAATTATTTCAATGCGTTCTTGAAGCGTGTATCGTTCCATTTTTATTAATGAAGTAGTTTCTCCTTGTCAAATGTCAAAAAATGACAGTTTAAAACGTGACATCTACCAAAATAGCGGGCTATTCGAAGTAACACCTCTTATGGGAAAACCTTTTTACGTATAAGTCATTATTTTTTTGACAACATACCTTTTATTCAAATTCTAATTAGAATTCAGCTAATCGAATATTAAAGTTATATAAGAGTACGGTTCACTCCGTCGAAAAGTCAGTCCGTCGAAAGGTCACTCCGTCGAATCGTCATTCCGTAGAAAGTTCATTGCGTCGAAAAATACGCCCACTTTCACCTGATTGGCCGTCGAGCCAGAGCTCCGTTGTCTGTTATCTTCGTCTGATCATTTATGAGTTTTGAAAGAAGATAGGCAAATTAAAATATAAAGTTTCTATGTTCTATGACGTTTGTTAGTTAACATAACCTCTAAATCTTCAGTAAAATATTTTGACATATCTTGATTGAATTTTAACAATCACGAAATGAAGGTGTTCAATGATATTATGAAAAAAATCCAATGATGCATTGCAGTGACAGTTTTTCAGTATACATCAAATATATTTCCAATACAAAGAAGTAGGTATTCAACGAATGGTACGAAATAAATATCGTTTTCCTCAGTTGAAACCAATGCAACTGTTTTTTTCAGGTAGTGTTAGATGGTGAAAACACAAATGCTGACATATTCTCTATTCTTTCGCGAAAATAGTAAACATCCAACTTCAATACTCAAATTTTACTAATTGAAATAAGCAGTCAGTATTTGTCTAAGTAAATTTGAGTACCTAGTCAAAATATTGTCTAGAAAGTTTAATTAAATTTGTTTCATTTCAGATACCTATACATAATGTAGAACAAGTTCTGAGCATCGTTCATATCTATCTAATCCGTGATTTCTATAGACATTTGAAGTTACTAATATCGATGTTTCTGATTATGGAAATTATCCAAATAGGGTTTACTTGTATAAAAGAACCGAGCTTCATCTCTCGAAATAGTTCAACCAAATATTCATAATATTCCAGATATACCTTTAAGAATTTGAAATGCAATTGTTGATTCTCAATTTATACCTTTGAAGTTACTGGAGGGAAGTCCATATATTGTCACCTACATTCCGAATGTTCGAAGTGAAAAGAAATGACTACAAAAACCAAATTGAAGCAAAATGTTAGCAGAATATTGAAGTTTATGTTGGAAATTTGTATCTTTTCATACATTTGGTAATCGTTCCAATGAAATTTTCACCTGAATTGTTCAGTGTTTATATCTTTATTCATTTCCAGAAAGAATTTTAACGGTATAATTTCTTCAATTCTTTTTTAAAATTCCTTTTCAAATGATATGAGGAAGTTGTTTCATGCTCCCTGAATATTTTGAATAGGAATTATGATAGTACCTTAATTAATTCAATGTAATATATATTGATGTTGTGGATCGATGCCTTCAGTTATTTTGTACATACGGTTATAATAGTTAACAAATGCAACTCTATTGCCTGAAGTTATGAATACAAATGTTACTTTAAATATTTCATTACTATTGTCAGAAATAATTGTTCATGATGCATAATAAACAATTCTACTTGAAGTTCTTCTGTATTTGAGAGCATTATTTCTGTATTGGGTGAATTCATTAAACTAATTCAAATTGTACAACAAAAACTACTTCAATTTTTATTTCAGAAGGATCACCTAACAGATATTAATCCTTTTAAGCATATTACCGATAAGATTTCTTTTTATATCATAAAAAAATACTACTACTACTGACTAATTTTCATGTGCGAAACTAACAATAATTGCTTGATATGCAGTATGGTGTAGCATAACACCTTTATGATTATGGATGTTTAGGAATTAGGATTGTTTCCCTCTAATGCTCGTTAAGTGTAAATCAGAACCCTCTTCGTGTTCAGGGGGATAATCTAACAAATATTTTTCCTTCGAAAACTTTCATCGAGAGGATAGTTACGTGTCAACATTTAGTCATTATCATTATGTAAAATCACTTTCATGCATGCATCCACCATTTGTTGCTCCGGGTTGGACTATTGCTACTGATCATTTGCAAACACATTTAACATAATAATATTGTATTATTATCATTTAAACACCTATAGTAATGAATCTGTTTTTTTTTCTGAAGCAAAGACATTTGACGTGTGAAATCCGCGATTTATGCAATCCACAGGAATTAACAACTTTCGTTTATAAAATGAATAAATGATAAAAATAGATTCTCCTTATGAGTTTTTTAATGTCATATTTTCAGATTTCTGTCAGAAACTCGGAAATAGCTATATAATATATTGATAAATATAAAAAATTTAATGATGAAATGCACGGACATTTTTTTTAGGATACATCAAATATATTATCATACCAAAAAAAGTAGGTATGTTTTTTTCACGTAGTGTTAAATACTAGATGGTGAAAATACTTCAAATGCTGCATTATTCTCTTTTCGTTCGTGAAAGTAGTAAAAAACCAGAGAACTTCACTACCCAAATTTCACTGAGTGAATAAAATGAGCAATCTGTATTTGTGTTGATTAGTCAGTAATCTGAAGCGTTCAATACCTATTACATTACAATACAAGCAATATATATTATATCTCTCACAAAAAAAGTTGTACCGTTCGAATTTTCTGGAAAGTCCCTCTCATTTCCTGAAAAATCTAAATTTAAGAAAAAAGATAGCCCGGCACTTTCGTTTTTTGTTTCTCGCAAACGAATGAAATAATTTGTGCTACATTTGTGCCGTCAATGTTTTCACGAAAATCATTCGTGTTTTCCTGTAAACTTCGAAAATAAAAAAAACGCATCATAGCACTTTGTCCTTCCTTTGTCTAAGGTTTTATGTGTGTGAAGTTGGTCCACCACTTTTGGTTTTCGGAAAAAAAATGTTGTGCTGAATTGTGCTAGGTTTGTGCTGATGATTTTTTTTCTTAATTCCAAGTGGTTTTCGAGATATTTCCAAAACCGAAAAAATGAGCCATCCCAGCACTTTCCGAAAAATGGGATTTAAATGATTGATAAAAATTGTGCTACACATAATATACTGAGTTGTGCCGTTCGAATTTTCTCTAAAGTTCCTCTTATTTCCTGAAAAATCGAAATTTAAGGAAATAGATAGCCCAGCACTTTCGTTTTTTTTTGTCACAAACGAATGAAAAAATTTGTGCTACATTTGTGCTGCTTTGTTCCGTAAATATTTTCACGAAAATAAAAAAAAGTCATCCTAGCACTTTTGTTTTTTTTCGAAGGAAACATGCCCAAAACATTGTGGTACTCTTAGGCAAAGTTGTGCCGTAGTTATTTTCACAAATATCCCGCTAATTCATCCGAAAAATAATGAAATTAGAAAAAAGTTTAATTTTTTTTCGGCGAAAATTGTTTTATATGATTGTTCTCTATTTGTGCCAACTTGTGCTGTTCAAAGTTGCCCATACCAATATGGCCGAACTATGTGACACTTTTGGAACAAAGGAAATATAGGATATGCTCCCTCCCCTTCTTTTACCTCCATGGAAATTCCACAGTTTGCACGGATTGCAAAGTCCTCAATGTTAATGTTACCGTGGTGTACCGATTTTCCTACAGTATACTGATTTATTCGATTTCCACCATTCGACGGAAAAATTCGAAGTGTTTTTTCAATATGGACACGATTTTCGACTAATACACCACATTTTTTTCACATTTTCGGTAGAGAAAAAAATATAATTTCTGAAATATTTTTTTTGTTAATTTGAATATTCTTACAACTCAGAGGAACTTTCGAGAAATTTCGAAAGCTCCAACTCAGTACCAATCTCAATACATTTATACCATAATCCATTTCAACCGTTTGGAAACCATCAATTTCTCACAAAATGCTAGGCTTAGTGTCAGTTGCAGAAACGTCCATTAAAATTTAAAGGTCCATTAAACTCTTAATCCTCCATTATTACAAGGAACTAATGGAGGATTAAGGGTTTAATGGACCTTTAAATTTTAATGGACGTTCCTGCAACTGAGCATTATACTTATTAACATTTTGTTGCATATTTCAAAAACCGAATTAAATGAAAGAAAAATTTCAGCAGCACAAACCTAGCACAATTCAGCACAACAAAAATTTTTTCGAAAATCAAAAAGTGCTGGGCCAACTTCACACACACTGTTGCCTGGTATAATGGTTTTTCCTTTACTCTACTGATTTTTCTTATTTTCCCCCATATGAGAAAGAAAATGATGATTTTTCTGAAACTTTGACCAGCACAAGTTGGCACAAATAGAGTACAATCATATAAAACAATTTTCGTCGAAAAAAAAATGTGCTAGGGCTAGGCTAACTGTTTTATAATTTTTTATGTTTTTGGGTGAATTAGCGGCATATTTGTGAAAATAACAACGGCACAACTTTGCCTGAGAGTAGCACAATCTTTTGAGCATGTTTCCTCTGAAAAAAACGAAAGTGCTATGGTGCGTTTTTTTTATTTTCGAAGTTTGCAGGAAAACACGAATGATTTTCGTGAAAACATTGACGGCACAAATGTCGCACAAATTATTTCATTCGTTTGCGAGAAACAAAAAACGAAAGTGCCGGGCTATCTTTTTTCTTAAATTTAGATTTTTCAGGAAATGAGAGGGACTTTCCAGAAAATTCGAACGGTACAACTCAGTATATGTGTAGCACAATTTTCATCAATCAGTCAAATCCTTTAGACAAAGGTCTAAGGTCAAATCCCATTTTTCGAAAAGTGCTGGGCTATTTTTTTTTAATTTCGATTTTTCAGGAAACGAATTCGAACGGCACAACTTGATACATGTGTAGCACAATTGTTATCAATCATTTAAATACCATTTCTCGAAAAGTGCCGGGCTGGCTCATTTTTTCGGTTTTGGAAATATCTCGAGAGCCACTTGGACTTGAGAAAAGTAAATTTCGGCACAAAGCAGCACAAACCTATCACAATTCAGCACAACATTTTTTTTCCGAAAACCAAAAGTGGTGGACCAACTTCACGTTCACACACATAAAACCATATGCTACCTGTAGAATTCCTATCCTTCTCAAGATTAGTCATTCTTTCAAAGGTATCTCCTATTCCATCAGTCCACTTTTTACCTACCTAAGATCTGAAACTATGGTGTAAGTTCAATTTTCCAAATAACATTTTTGTGAGAGATAAAATATATATTGCTTGTATTGTAATGTAATAGGTATTGAACGCTTCAGATTACTGACTAATCAACACAAATACAGATTGCTCATTTTATTCACTCAGTAAAATTTGGGTAGTGAAGTTCTCTGGTTTTTTACTACTTTCACGAACGAAAAGAGAATAATGCAGCATTTGAAGTATTTTCACCATCTAGTATTTAACACTACCTGAAAAAAACATACCTACTTTTTTTGGTATGAAAATATATTTGATGTATCCTAAAAAAAATGTCCGTGCATTTCATCATAAAATTTTTTTATATTTATCAATATATTATATAGCTATTTCCGAATTTCTGACAGAAATCTGAAAATATGACATTAAAAAACTCATAAGGAGAATCTATTTTTATCATTTATTCATTTTATAAACGAAAGTTGTTAATTCCTGTGGATTGCATAAATCGCGGATTTCACGTACACGTCAAATTTGCTTCAGAAAAAAAAACAGATTCATTACTATAGGTGTTTAAATGATAATAATACAATATTATTATGTTAAATGTGTTTGCAAATGATCAGTAGCAATAGTCCAACCCGGAGCAACAAATGGTGGATGCATTGCATGAAAGTGATTTTACATAATGATAATGACTAAATGTTGACACGTAACTATCCTCTCGATGAAAGTTTTCGAAGGAAAAATATTTGTTAGATTATCCCCCTGAACACGAAGAGGGTTCTGATTTACACTTAACGAGCATTAGAGGGAAACAATCCTAATTCCTAAACATCCATAATCATAAAGGTGTTATGCTACACCATACTGCATATCAAGCAATTATTGTTAGTTTCGCACATGAAAATTAGTCAGTAGTAGTAGTATTTTTTTATGATATAAAAAGAAATCTTATCGGTAATATGCTTAAAAGGATTAATATCTGTTAGGTGATCCTTCTGAAATAAAAATTGAAGTAGTTTTTGTTGTACAATTTGAATTAGTTTAATGAATTCACCCAATACAAAAATAATGCTCTCAAATACAGAAGAACTTCAAGTAGAATTGTTTATTATGCATCATGAACAATTATTTCTGACAATAGTAATGAAATATTTAAAGTAACATTCGTATTCATAACTTCAGGCAATAGAGTTGCATTTGTTAACTATTATAACCGTATGTACAAAATAACTGAAGGCATCGATCCACAACATCAATATATATTACATTGAATTAATTAAGGTACTATCATAATTCCTATTCAAAATATTCAGGGAGAATGAAACAACTTCCTCATATCATTTGAAAAGGAATTTTAAAAAAGAATTGAAGAAATTATACCATTAAAATTCTTTCTGGAAATGAATAAAGATATAAACACTGAACAATTCAGGTGAAAATTTCATTGGAACGATTACCAAATGTATGAAAAGATAAAAATTTCCAACATAAACTTCAATATTCTGCTAACATGTTGCTTCAATTTGGTTTTGTAGTAATTTCTTTTCACTTCGAACCTTCGGAATGTAGGTGACAATATATGGACTTCCCTCCAGTAACTTCAAAGGTATAAATTGAGAATCAACAATTGCATTTCAAATTCTTAAAGGTATATCTGGTTCTGGAATATTATGAATATTTGGTTGAACTATTTCGAGAGATGAAGCTCGGTTCTTTTATACAAGTAAACCCTATTTGGATAATTTCCATCATCAGAAACATCGATATTAGTAACTTCAAATGTCTATAGAAATCTCGGATTAGATAGATATGAACGATGCTCAGAACTTGTTCTATATTATGTATAGGTACCTGAAATGAAACAAATTTAATTAAACTTTCTAGACAATATTTTGATCACTACATGAAGACTAGGTACTCAAATTTACTTACACAAATACTGACTGCTTATTTCAATCAGTAAAATTTGAGTATTGAAGTTGGATGTTTACTATTTTCACGAAAGAATAGAGAATATGTCAGCATTTGTGTTTTCACCATTTAACACTACCTGAAAAAAACAGTTGCATTGGTTTCAACTGAGGAAAACGATATTTATTTCGTACCATTCGTTGAACACCTACTTCTTTGTATTGGAAATATATTTGATGTATACTGAAAAACTGTCACTGCAATGCATCATTGGATTTTTTTCATAATATCATTGAACTCCTTCATTTCGTGATTGTTAAAATTCAATCAAGATATGTCAAAATATTTTACTGAAGATTTAGAGGTTATGTTAACAAACGTCATAGAACATAGAAACTTTATATTTTAATTTGCCTATCTTCATTCAAAACTCATAAATGATCAGACGAAGATAACAGACAACGGAGCACTGGCTCGACGGCCAATCAGGTGAAAGTGGGCGTATTTTTCGACGCAATGAACTTTCTACGGAATGACGATTCGACGGAGTGACCTTTCGACGGACTGACTTTTCGACGGAGTGAGTCGTACCGTTATATAACACACGAGACGTATGTATATTACCTTTGAAACTAATTGCATAAAACATAGAATGAATACATTATTCTTTCAATGGTCTTTATTAGGAGTTTTACAAAAGGATCCATAATGAAATGTGTTAAATATTCATATTATGAGATGTTCCCTATGTAAATATTTAGCAACTCATGGCTGTTTTTACATAATACACGATCTAGTTGCGTGTTATGACTGGATGATTAATGAATTTTCATATTTCTTAGATTTATTCAGTTGTTCGAAAAAATTGCATATTTCGTGGGTGTGTTTTGTGCCGTGTGTAATTTGTGAAGAAGAAGTCAGTGTTGCCAGATCTATTTTACCCTGAACATTGAATACGCTGAAACCCACTTTTATTTTAAGGTCGTCGAAAAAATAAAAATTATTTATGATACAATTGAGAGTTACATAGCCTTTTATATAAGAAAAAGAGTTATCGATGTGAATAGATACCCCATATTCTAAGAATATCCTGAGGAATGAAGTAACCAGCTTTATATTCTGCTCCTTCAACTCCTAGAATTTTCTTACCCAAATTATGCAACTAGCGTATTTCTGTTAATTAATATTTATTCATGAATTCTGAGTGCATGAAAGCATTTCCTTTCATAATGAATTATTACGTTGCAAACTTGGCGTGGGGGAGTAAATCGTTAGTGAAATTGAAATATTATTCTCGTCAGGTTCTAAACATAAAATTATGCTCATGAATTTCGTTGATGATTTTGCGGATGTGTGGGGAACTTGCAGTTTCGTGGGAGCTTCACATATTTCATATGAACATAATACTATGAACGGTAGGAATATGTATATAACTCGAATTTATTTCAGTTGATTTCATTTCAAGACGAGAAATTGAATAAAATAGTGAATATGCTTCTCTTATTGAAATATTACTGGGAACATATTCACCCGCCATATATCTGAATATGAAATTTCAACTACAGTGTAACTTTTCCATAACGAAACCGCTAAATCCGCAATAAAATAATCGTTATAAAGAAATATCGTTATACGGAATATTTGTTTCCATAGACGGCAATGTCGCGGTCGACGTCACTGATAAATTTAAGTTTATCATTCAAACTAAAGCATTTTTTTTCTAAAGTTTCGCACAACTTTCACTCTAGCGTAATGGTTAGATTGAAACCAAACAGCCAGGGGTGTATTTAAAACTGTTTCAGAAGGATATTTCTGCTTACCGTAATGATTCAGTTTGAGGTCGGGATTTATTTCGTACTTCCGGAAAAATTTCGGAAAAAACTCACCCTTATACCTTCTTACCAATACTCATTCAAAGAGTGATAGTAGGAGAGCTGGCACGAATTTTTGGGTAGGTATTTGAGGCAAGCTGAAAACTTGTCAGATACCTCTCCTATTATATCCCAACTCGGGATTGCAGATCTGGCTGGTGAGTAGCGAAGCTAAATCAACCCCTACATTTTTAATGGCCTGGCAGGTAGAAAGCCCTACCGAAATGATCTGTCTTTTTGGGAATCTTATTTTTTAGTTATAAGTAACACTCCATTAAAATTTCAAGCTGCCTCCAAAACATTTTTTATAATTTTTTGCAAAATATTTTTGCACGCGTCTGGCAATGTTAAAACCCCGATTAAATTATTTGGCAGCTAGAAATTTTGATGGAGTGTTACTTATAACTAAAAAATAAGATTCCCAAAAAGACAGATCATTTCGGTAGGGCTTTCTACCTGCCAGGCCATTAAAAATGTAGGGGTTGATTTAGCCCCGCTACTCACCAGCCAGGTCTGCAATCTCGAGTTGGGATGTAATAGGAGAGTAATCTGACAAGTTTTCAGCTTGCCTCAAATACCTACCCTAAAATTCGTGCCAGCTCTCGGACTATGATGTTCTTTGAATATTTCGTTATAGACAGAATTTACTTCGTTTTAAAGGGTGCCTCTAACGTGGAATTTGGATTCAAGATGCTCTTGTACGAAATTCCAGTGGCGTCATTTAGAAGGTCATATCTTCGTAGGGAGGGCCGCTAGGAAAAAAAAATTGGAAAGTTGTCATCTTCATTTTTTATGTTCTATCTGAATCCGAGAGATTCCCTACATTTTTCGAGACAACCTGTATATGTAATCATATCCATCATCTGAGCGCATAGATTGAAAAAATGTTATTTAAAAATCAATTTGAAAATGAAATATTATCGCCTCAGCCACCATTATCATTTAACTCAACCCTCCACACGATGAAGAAAAGCTACGGAATCCCTACACCCAATCTAAATTTCCCAAACAACTCTCACCAGACGCCAAACCCGGTATTCATATATCAGCGTCACTTCTTCATTGCGCCATTATCGGAGATCTACACCAACTTTTCGCCACCATCAATTTCTCCGGAAAAAATGATCTGCGATACCCACTGGCATCGGTATCCCTATCAGAAGGCCCCAAATCTAAAATTTATATAAGGGGAACGCGAGAATCGTTATCAGTTCCTCTTTTGCTATCTCTTCCTCCCCAGTCTCTCCTAAGACAAGGAACGCCATTGTCTTGCGGGCTCCGAAACCGTATCAAGGGGTCGAAAAACTTACGGTTCTTGAAACAAAGTTGACCACATCTGCTGTGGCTACGTCGTTACAGTATTTCTCCTTTCTGTATTCTGTCTCAAGGGGAATTTCTGGATAGACTGCTTCAAGTGTTGAGTTACGTTGCAGGAGTTGATGAGCAACTTATATTTGTCAAGATGAGTGGTATCGAGAGGGTAGGAAGAAATTGGATATCTTGGAGAACAGGGAGATCAATAAGGCGTTGTATAGAAAATACTTCGAATGCTGTGAGGTGTTGTGTTACAAATACCATCGGCAAGAATTTTCAGAATATTTTCCTCTAATTCTGAAAAAATAAATATAAAATTCATATAAGATGTAAGCTTCAGATGAATTCGATATTCAATGATATAAAACGAAAGGTTTATTGAAGTTCTCTCCAACTGTCGAATATTTTTCGAAGTGGACAGACTTATTTTTTGGATCGAAAAAGTTTTTTGATCGACTAGATCGTGGTCAATTGGCAACATGAGCACTAGAGCAAGAGCCCGTGAACCCCAGACCTTCTTTATTTTATGAAAGCTGAAAACTTGTCTACGCATGCTCCCAACACAGGTAAGAACGATGGACCATTATGAAGTTTGGGTTACCCTGGTTTTGGCAGGTAAACGGTATTAAAGGGGTGTAAAATACTGATCTGAATTCGTCAAATAATAAATTGTGATTTTTTGGTATTACCTTCAGAATATCATTAAAAATGACGTCATTAATAACCAGACACTTAATATAGAGGCAACCCCTTGCCAGACACCCTTAATGTTCTCAAAATTATATGTAATTCTACTTACGTTATAGTAAAAGAGCTGATTTTTATATATAATACTTGGGTAATAATTAGATAATGCTTCCTCATTAGCCAGACATTTTTGATTGTGCCAACCCTTTGCCAGAAAAACATGTAGTTTAGCTGCAGGTGCGAGCGCGAGACAGATATAAGTGGTTGCCAGTGAGACGGCATGATTCTTCAGATGTTTTTGAGATTCACTTAAATGATTAGTTATATAAATCTGTACCAAAAATTCATTTGCATAAGTCATTATAATCATGCCGTCTCACTCGCACCCACTCATATATACTGTCTCGCGTTCGCACCTGCAGCTAAACTACATGCTTGTCTGGCAAAGGGTTGGCACTATCAAAAATGTCTGGCTAATGAGGAAACATTATCTAATTATTACCCAAATATTATACAGGGTGTTTCATTGGGAAAGGGAAATACTTCACAGGTGCATAGGTGGCACCAAGACAGTTCTAGAGATACCCCATTTATTGGGTCTCACTGTCTTCATAGCCGAGATACAGGGTGTTTTATGAATTTTGCCCGTTTATTTCTGAGGCCGTACCAAACGAACCATCTGGTATATTTTCTTCATATTTGGCAAATATATTCCTAATTGAGAGCCCAAACATATCATGCAATAACCGCCTCGAAAATCCAGGTCCGTGTTAACAAAAAATTATGAATCGTTTGAATCCTCGAAACAACACCCTGTACATCGGAATTTTGAAAATCTGTTTTAATTTTCGAAAACACCACTTAAAACATAACTGAGACGTATCTTCTCTGTGCGGTGCCTTACCGGCCGAACTGAGGCCTAGTGGCCCATTGTTCACCCGCATCATTCTACAGAGACTCAGCTCCTCAGACACGAAGACAGAAATGTCGCGAGCCTGCCAGGAGTGGTCCCTCTCACCATAGGAATAGAAGGTGTTGGATTTCCTAGGTGTGTTGACCTTAACTCAGTAAGGTTTTCACAGTTGAACAAAATATGCTCAACCGTTTCATCAGTACTCCTGCACCACCGGCATAGGGAGCAGCTCGTCAATCCCATTCTCTTCAAATGCTTGTTAAACAGGTGACCAGTCAATGCACCAGTCACCAGACTGAGTTGTTTCCTCTCCAGCAGCAGAAGCCTATTGACCTCAGATCGCGAAGACGGTCTCTCAATGAGAATCCTCGACCACCTCAGGCCCACCCCTGCGCTCCATTCCGAGGAAAATTCCCTGTTCAGCCAGTTCCTGAAGAAACTTCTGACAGATGTGCGACAGATTGGCAGCGAAGGCTCCGGACCAACAAATGCTAATCCGGCTCCCCGCCTAGCCAGTTCATCTGCCTTGACGTTACCAGGTATATCCGCATGAGCCGGACACCAGATCACTTTCAAAAAGTTATCAGAGCCCAGCCCACGCAGAGCTTTCCTGCATTCTTCTACCAGAAGAGAATCAACTCTAACATCAGATAGAGATTTCAGAGTTCCCTGGCTGTCGCAACATATATAAATGTGCTGGCCAGAGTATCCCCTGCGAATGTTTTCCAGTGCGCATGCAAGAACCGCAAATAGCTCAGCCTGCACAATGGAACAGTCCTTCCCCAGAGGGATAGCCTGATTAAAGTGAGGACCCACGATTCCGGCCCCAGACCCTGTTGCTGTGACAGAGCCATCAGTGAACCAGGTGGGACCTTCTGGACTAAGAAGCCTGTTTGATGAAGACCATAGGTCTCTGTCGGGAACAATTACCCTGTAGGGTTCGTCGAAGCAGAACCTAGTGCCCGCGCGGTCACCTCTCTGGAGAAGGGGAGCGTGAGCATCCTTGACCATTTTGAGGGCCCTCGCGTGCCCAGTGAAGAGTCCTCCATCGCGCCATTGTCCCCGTTCCCAGATTCCTAGAGCTGTCTTCATAGCCACCTCCTTCACAACTAAGTGCAAAGGAGGGAGACCCAGCAGACATTCCATCGCTGCTGTAGGGGTAGACCTCAGAGCGCCTGTAATACTTAAACAAGCTTTCCTCTGGCATTTAGTCATAATGTTCTGGTTGACGGCCCTCTCCATAGAAGGCCACCACACCACAGAGGCATAGGTCAGGATAGGCCTCACCACGGCAGTATACAACCAGTGCATAATGTGCGGTTTGAAGCCCCATCCATTACCCAGCACCCTCCGAGTGGACCAGAATATTACATTGGCTTTATTCGTTTGAGTCTCAACGTGTTTGTTCCACAAAAGTTTGCGGTCCAATATCACCCCGAGAAACTGAGACGTATACTTCAAATTTTCGCGCAGAAAGTTTTACTGCACAAATTTTCAAGGTAAAAGTGAAGTTTTTAGGAACTTGGATACCCGAAAGTGGTTCGAAGTGACTTTAACAATAAATTATCAACAATATTGAATCCATAATTATTTCAACATTACTCCGCAATTCATTTTCACATTGGTTTTCTTTTTTATAGCTGTATACTTTAAAATCCAGGTCCGGGTTAACGAAAATTATGAATCGTTTGAATCTTTGAAACAACACCCTGTACAACGGAATTTTGAAAATCTGTTTTAAAATTCGAAAATACCACTAAAAACTGAACTGAGACGTACACTTCAAATTTTCGCGCAGATAGTTTCAATGCACAAATTTTCAACGTAAAAGTGAAGTTTTTTAGAACTTGGATACCTGAAAGTGGTTTGAAGTGACTTTTAACAATGAATTATCAAAATATTGAAATCCATAATTATTATACGTTATGATGCAACTCACTTCTCAATAAATGAAAACTAATGTGGAAATGAATTAAGTACAAAGTAATGTTGAAATAATTATGGATTCAATATTATTGATAATTCATTGTTAAAAGTCACTTCAAACCACTTTCAGGTATCTTAGTTCTTAAAAACTTCTCTTTTACGTTGAAAATTTGTGCATTGAAACTATCTGCGCGAAAATTTGAAGTATACGTCTCAGTTCAGTTTTTAGTGGTGTTTTCGAATATTAAAACAGATTTTCAAAATTCCGATGTACAGGGTGTTGTTTCGAGGATTCAAACCATTCATAATTTTCGTTAACCCGGATCTGGATTTTCAAGGATACGGCTATAAAAAGGAAAAACAATGTGGGAATGAATTACAAATTAATGTTGAAATAATTATGTATTCAATATTGTTGATAATTCATTGTTAAAGTCACTTCAGAACACTTTCGGGTATCCAAGTTCCTAAAAACTTCACTTTTACCTTGAAAATTTGTGCAATAAAACTTTCTGCGCGAAAATTTGAAGTATACGTCTCAGTTAAGTTTTAAGTGGTGTTTTCGAATATTAAAACAGATTTTCAAAATTCCGATGTACAGGGTGTTGTTTCGAGGATTCAAACGATTCATAATTTTTTGTTAACACGGACCTGGATTTTCGAGGCGGTTATTGCATGATATGTTTGGGCTCTCAATTAGGAATATATTTGCCAAATATGAAAAAAATATACCGGGTGGTTCGTTTGGTACGGCCTCAGAAATAAACGGGCAAAATTCATAAAACACCCTGTATCTCGGCTATGAAGACAGTGAGACCCAATAAATGGGGTATCTCTAGAACCGTCTTGGTGCCACCTATGCACCTGTGAAGTATTTCCCTTTCCCAATGAAACACCCTGTATATAAAAATTAGCTTTTATACTATAACGTAAGTAAAATTACATATAATTTAATGAGGAATTCTCATAATATTTTCCTCTTATCCTGAAGGAATAAATAATATATTCATGTGAGATGTAAGCTTCAGTCGAATTCGATATTTAATGATATGAAACGAAAGGTTTATCGAAGTTCCCTGCTACTGTCGAATATTTGTTGAAGTGGACAGACATGAGCACGTTTCTGCAGTGGTACCATTGAGTTATTTTGTGCGTTATCATACTAGAGCTACATTTTGCCCAGGAATGTAAACTCTTTCGCAAAGTTCATCATTTTCCTAAAACTGTGAGCAGGTTATTTAGCTCGCACATTTTGGCTTTCTTCAGATTCAGTACCACTTGATTTGTTGATTTTTGAATGTAGTGTTATGTTTACATGTGCATTCAAAACGGTTGGTATGAAATAGATACCGCTGTTTCAAATTTATAACAAAGTTGAAGAGTAGGTCAAATTATTATGAAAAATAGGGTACAACTTCGCTGAAATTGAAGTGAAGTTCAGAAATTAATCTCATATTTTCATTATTGATTCTATTTCAATTCTGAATTCCTCGGATTTAATATGGGATGTACGAATCAGACAGTAGATTAGAATTGACAATAGAATTGATCTTGACGATATTTCATTTAGTGCCAACCTACACAGGTTCACAAACAAAACATAACAGAACCATACCTCAATAAAGCTTTACGAAGTTATGGAGAAAACTGGTTTATTTTCAGCTTTCACATTTATTCACAATAAATAACCTAGTCTCAATATTTATGAACTTTTCCATGAAAAGAAAAATTGCAAGAGATACCTCTGCACTCTCACGTTCTTTAATAACGTTGTTTGGCTATCTGACAATAAAATTACTTCCACCTAAAAAAAATTTCATTTCGAAAAGTGGAATGTACGTATGAAACTTGTAGAGCGAACAAACTGTTTTCATCAAGGTAACTGAAGTATATGCCTGTATCGAAGACTACTTCATTTAATTGCCGTTTCAAAAATTAATTACGAATAGGTTTTTAACGAAAAATTTCATTAATCTATGTTTGTATCGTTTCAGGTCTGTTCAGTAGGGTAATATTGCTGAGTGGAAGTGCATTGAGTCCCTGGGCAACGTCACATAATGGAGAGTCCATTAGACTAAACGTGGGACGACAAACCGGATGCATATCTGTAAATAAGACTAACGAAGAGGAAGATATTACTTCTTGTCTGAAATCCAGGTGATGTTATATCTGCGTAACTGCTCTTATTTATATTGTGCTCCCTTTTATTTCAAATATGTGTAGGGACTGTTTGAAATATAGCAGTTATCAAAGTTAAAAAAACCATGCCAACGTCAAAGTGAAAGGGTTGGCTTTTACATATGTCGTAAATGAAATTGTAATTAAGCTGCCAGACATATCATGTGAGCCGTAACTTTTGACAGACAATCAAAAAGTTTTAAAAAAATTAGAAGAACTTACGCCACAAGTTGTAAGATATCCACTCATCAGAGTGCATCTCACTTGCACTTTAGCGCTTGAATGCTTTTAAGCTCTTGCGCTTTTCCATATTAAGAAACTTTCAACGAGTCTGAGAGGATGTTCTGTCTGTTGGATTTGTCTGGCTATTTGACGAATATTTTTCAATAATGTAAAGGGTTTTCCAATAAGAGGTGTTATTTTGAATAGCCCGCTAGATGTCACGTTTGAAGCTGTCATTTTTTGACATTTGACAAGTAGAAACTACGCCATTAATAAAAATGGAACGATACACGCATTGAAATTTTTAAAATTAACTATAAAAATGCTGAAAATTTGTCGAAGACGGTTCGTAAAACTCGAACATTTTTGGTCGTCGTGAAGCACCTTGTCGAACCGCAATAAAGAAATTGGTGGAAAAATTCGAGCTGTTGGGACAAGTTAGTGATGTGGAGAATAAAACCCGTGCACGTCGCTCAAGAGCAGCCGAGAATATTGCCGCTGTAGCCGAAAGTGTTGAAGAAAACTTACGGTGAATAGATGTTATCTCTCGAAGAGGTGATCACAATTGGCCACCGAGATCTTGTGATTTAACACCTTGCGACTTCTTCCTTTGAGGCCACGTGAAAGAGAAGGTCTACGCCAATAGCCCAGCGTCTATTCAAGACCTCAAAGATGGAATTCGTGAGGCTATCGAGGACATAGGGCAGCCACTTTGCGATTTGGTTATGGAAAATTTCAGTAAAAGGATATTGTCCTGTTAGCGTGGTCGTGGTGGTCATTTGCCTGATGTTATTTTCCACTATTAACGGCATAGCATCTTCTTTATAATGAAATGAACATTCGATCGTTTAAATTGAAAAATGGCACTTTTCGTTGAATATCAAAATAACACCTCTTATTGGAAAACCCTTGACTGTATACTCTTTATCAAATTCGGCGTTCCTGAAATATGTTTCCATATTTTTTGACGACTTTCGGATTGTCTGTCAAAATGGTCCACATGAAGTGTTTGGCGAATGTATATGCTTTTTCACGAAAAAACTGTATATGACATACGAAAAAGAGCATCTTTTTTTCTTTGACACAAGTAAGCATGTAATTTTTTCAATCTTTAATCATACTACATCCTTAAAGTTCTATCTTTCCTTAAATGAAGTAAGTCTAGAGTGATCTTGGACCACTATTTAATAAAATGATTTTTTTCACTGATTGAAAATTTAGTTCTACCAACTTAAAACACTTTATGTCAATATGCCGAATTCCATAGCTGCAGCAAATAGTTTCCTTCGAGTTTCACTGGTATCGGCTAGTCGGAGTGAAACCGGTAGGCGTTAACTAGATCGGTTTATTAATTCATCTGATGAACGCACGAAGCAAGCGTTGCAACTAAGCAACGAACAGAAATCGCTCCTATAGTCTAAGTGCTATAAATCGAAGCGTATGGAATTCACTCGGTATGCAATCAGCGGTTTCCGGTTTGACGGTACGTTCGGCGTACTTGATGAGGCTTTGTAATTCCTAATTTTCCACCATCGGAGGTTTTCATCGAACAGACAATAATGTTTCGATAACTCCTGCATTTTTGGAGATAAAAGTTAGACAATAAATTGCTAGGGGATTAAAAGTTACCTATAGTCCGTTCACTTGAATTTTAGCACATAGTAGGCCTTTGTTTATTTATCTGAAGTTGGCAGCATTTGCTGTCATCACGTAAAATGAAGTCAACGTTGCCGAATGTACCCGGCCTCGTCCGACGAGGTTGCGAGTTATCAGAGAACTCTATGCAATATTGACAACATTGTGTATCAGTCTGACAAGAAAATAAACAACATAACCTAAAATTTCAATATACACAGTGGAATATGCCAAATTTCCATGGCCAACCGATGGCTCAAACTTTCGTGAACGGACTATATGATTAAAGCAACTTCACACTAATGAATTTCAAGTATCTTGCATCACTTTCACGAAGACAACTGAAGGAAACATAACATAACATAACGAACCAATTTCGATTTCATTTCAATCCAAAGTTTTTTCATGGGAATATTAGAATTTTTGTCGATATTAAGATAGACTTTTCCATGGTTGTTTTGTGTGTTGTTTTCGTATAAGGCCTCTTATGAGTATTTTGCATGTGGCAGCAAAATTTCATTTCTATAAGTTTCATTTTGTTTGAGCTATTGAGGAACAAAATATCTGTATGGCCATATTTTATGAGAAACCCTGTACTATTCAGCTGGTTAACGCGGCATTCAGGAACAGACTCTGAAATGAATAATATTGCAGAAATAATGTGGATAACAATATCTAAGAAACGTTGGAACTGAATCTATAATAATTTGTAAAACTTAATAAGGTCGATCTCTATGAGAGGGTAGAAGGGAATTGAATTAAGAAAAGTCACATTGTGATATTCTAATGGGTCGATTACATTGAGATACTTCACAAGCTGTTACTGAGCGAATTTAGTAGCGAGTGAATCAGCTTGTGAGATTGTGATTATTACATACAAAACTGTCGGCTCGCTGAGTAGCCAACAATCTAGAGATCCACGTGAGGTTTATGTTTGTATCGTTGTCAAGGATCTAAGATAAATGTCAAATACGTTTTCAAATGTAAGAACCAGGAACCACCGAATAAATGAGAACTCACAGATTGTTTAGTAGCAACTGTGATTACACACGGCTTGTTTACATGCCAACAAGCCAAAACGCCAGCGATTTAGCGTGTAAAGTAGCCCAGATTTCAGCTTTAGTCGCAGCCTCTTTAAAATCAGATTGTTGGCTTGCGAACACGATTACACTGAGCGAATTTACAATCAGCTACTGAATTCGCTCAGTAGCAGCTTGTAAAGTATCTCAATGTAATCGACCCATTACTATATGAAAATCGTTTTTTTTTCAAATAAAATATAAAAATTAATTTCGAACTATTTCAACAATAATACAGCATAGTCTCTTCAACCCAAAGTAAAATAATGTAACAGTTCCAAACTTTCAAATAGAAATTACTACACCTCGTCCTAAACTGACATTCTTTCCCTGTAGCCTAATGTATTTATTTTGTCTTTCACTCGATTACAATAAAGAGGATATCAATCTAATGGTGGTATTCAACTTTTCATCTGTAAGTTACGATACTGTAGCGTACGATTGATCTGTAACTGACCGACTCACAGATTCGTAAGTAATGCAATTCTGGAATGGTTCCTGTAACTTTCTTATTAACAGTGTCACTTTTGAACTAATCATCGAAAAACATAACCTTCAATCGTAAGATTTGATCATGGAACTTTATGTATTATAAGTAAATGGTTTTGATTTGAATTTGAAAATTCATTTATCTGAATGTAGTTTGCGTTTGTTTCTTTCATCTAATGAATTGAAAACAGGAAAGAAAAAAATTTCTTGCTTGAAATTGCTGTAGAGCATTTATTAAGTTTATAGTACACTGGTTCTTCAATCTGAACATGTTCGCAAACTAGGCATTCGGTTTTACAAATGAATTCTTCCATAGTGTGTCAACTGAATACATGTATTCAGTCAACTGAATACATGTATTCAGTTGACATTCCCACAAGAAAGATATATTGGTAGTAAAAGTTGACTAGAATTTTTAAAAATTTCAACAATTCTGACAGAGGAGGACCACTTTTAATGTTTTTAAACAGTTTGTGTTCATTTTAGTTCAAGACACTGGCCTGATGATGCAATAATTTCCGAAATCGATAGCCGAAGATTTTAATGAACAATAATAGTGTGTTTTATTTTATTTTTCATTTCTTAATCTAGGCATTCGGTATTACTTCAATCTGAACATTTTCTGGGTATCCAGCATTTCGAATGATCACGCAACCTTTTCCTTCCATTTCTCATAAGGTTCCTACTTTAAAAAGAATGATTTTCAGGTCATGTATATTATTGAACAATATTTTACCTGTTATGATTTTCTTTCCATAACAATCAAATAAAGCCATATTATATTTATCCATCATAATTTTTTCATTTAGAAGTTGGTGTTCGTTCTAAAATAAACAAACCATTCAACGTAACCTCACAATATGTCATTAGATAATGCTTCCGATCACATGTCGAGTACTCGTAAATATTTAACGATTTCTATAAGCTACAGATTTCTCAAAGAGGTCCAGAATTGCAATTTTCCTGTAAACTCATGAAAAGTTACAGATTGGCTTACAGATGAAAGCAGAATACCACCACTAGTTTCAAAAACCTCTAATTTTACAGGACCCTAGAAGAACTCATGGACGTCCAACTAGAAACCGTTCGTTTCATCCCCCGCATAGCTCCAACCCTTCCAATAGACGATCGAGCCCCAGACCCTCTGTACGCGATGGAGCACTCTTCCGAAACTTTTATAACGAGTGAAGTGATGATCGGAGTGACAACGACCGAATCGTATAACGATTTCAACGCGAACGATATACAGTACGGTTTCGAAGAGGACCAACGCAACCGGGTATTGAGGACTTACATCCGGAACACCTATGTGTATCATCTGAACGAGATATTTTCGGCTGTACGAAACGAGTATACGGACTGGGATAAGCCCATACAGCATCCTATAAATGTGCGTGACAGTACTATGGAAGCTTTGAGTGATGGACATACTGTGGCGCCTTTGGTGCATGTGGGTTATCTTCACGCGAGAAGGGGAGCTAAGACTTATTTTTTCCATTTCGGGTATCAGACCAAGGAGGGAGATTATCCTCAGGTGAGTTTATGGGATGAATTCAGGAAAATTGTTAAAAAAACAGAGAGCAAACACTTATAATTTTGAGCATAAGAAACCTGCTGCCACTGAAAATTTGTGTTAGGTCACGAATTTGTTGTCAAAAACTGATTTTTTTCGGAAAAAAATCCCAAAGTTCGACCAGTTAACCACACTAACTTCGTTATTTCAATTAATACGCACTGTTCTGTTGTACTATATTAATCCCAAATCCAAATTTTTTATTAACTGCAACAATTTCACAAATTAACCAAAATATCAGAATTTCTGCTTGTTTACCTCTGGCGTTTATTCCACCATTTTGAGTTCACTGGTTTATTTTTGGGGCGTTGCCGTTTCTTAATATTTATCGTATATCTCTAGAAAAATGAAATAATGGTTAGTTGATTTCAATAGATTTCGTACTAAGAAGTTTATAGACATTCGACGTTATACATTCATAGGCCCCACTTAGTTCACCATGTTTAACCTCGTTTTTAACACAGTCATGGTGCTACGTTATGTGCGTTACAATTGCTAAGTAATAATCACTTTAAATCTTATGTTAGAGTTAAGATTGTGTTACAACAACTAAACCAACAACGTAACCTAACCTAACTACGTTCATCCAATTGAGTTTTTGTATAAGGATGAAAGTACTAGTTTTTTAGGTTTGATTAAAATAGGATAACTTAGGTTAGGTTCTTATCTAAACTAACCTAGCCTAACTGTTTTCGAAAGTATTGCAAGATACCCATACTTCGGCCTATACTCAAGCTTAAATGCAAGAACACCAAGTGATAATAATTAGCAGCTTCACCTGATCTAAATCCCGTTGAAAAATATGGAATATGAAAAGTTGAACCAGTTTGGAAGGAATAATAAACGTAACGAAAACTTTTTATTTTTAAATCTGATTGATTGTTTTTTGGAAAAACACTCTTAACGCAAATTTCTAACTCATTACATTTGAAATCCATTAAAACTATCGAATGAGACTAATTTGAATGTTTTCTGAAAATGTTATCGCTACGATACACGTGGATATGTCTTGTTTGGACACCCGGTTGTACAAGATTGTCCTACAAGGGTAAAGATTGTAAGCTGCGCTAATTCGAATATCGAGCTGAATCCGACATTGTGTCTACTCTGTTGACAACCATTGCACCAAATCCATTTACTATTGATTCATTTATAATGGTTCTATTGAGTGCTTTTCAGAAAAATAACCTACCATGTGTTGCAAAACACTTCTCACTCTCTCTCTCTCTCTGTGTAAGATTTTATAATGAAATTGAATGACAATTAATGACTTCAAATATCGCACAAATTTTTCGATTTTAACAGATTTAATTGTGCGAGGATCTCGTCATATGGCCAATACTTTGGTGATAGATCTTTACTTTTTTTGATATAAAAATGAACTTGAGGATTTCAATGGACCACCTTGTAATTCTTCTCTCCTGCAATCCCCGAGAATTCAATTGAATTGGTCATTGAATAATGAAGCATTGAAAGGTAATGTCATCCATATCATGAGTTCAGAATTTTCTTTTTTCTTATTCTCCTATTTGAATCAACAACTAACAGCTAGTGGAGAATATACATTTTGTAAATTTTATTTAATCGGCAGAGCACATTTTCTGTTACAATTTGAGTTCAAAAATTCATTTGAAATTATTGATTAAATTTGATTGAAAAAGAAGCAGTAAGATTTTTAAATATATCAGACCTGGCGCATTCGCCAATTTGCAATGCAAGTATTTCTTGTAATCTGTAATAAAGTAGGTAGGTACACTATTTTTATTCCACATAGTGAAACTCGATGAATAACTATTCAAATAATTCATTCAGCTTAACCAGTAATCAATTATAACAGTTTAGTACGAGTTTGTGACTTGATGACTATCAAGGGAACGGAAATACACAATTAATCAATGCTCGCTCACAAATATCTATCGAATTGAGGCAATGTAAACCCATATTCCTCATGGTAAAGCTTGAGCTATACAAACTGCTTTGTGCCGGGAAGCCGGAAGCATATTGCTGCTATTAAAATCGCTCACAATTGGCAAAATCAATACAGTATGGGTATATGCGGCCCACAAAGTGCCCTAAGCAGAATAATTATTCTACAGATTATGCAGATTAATATGAGACAGAATGTAACCGCAGTGTTATACTTGTTTCGAAATCTGAAGATAATTACGACTAGCATGTGAATCATATTATTTGAAATTTTAGACAACAGTTTCTTGATTATGAAAAGATAACTGTAGTTTTTTATTGAAAAACATCAGTTCTATTCATCATAGTTATTGTGTTTAAGGTTGGCAGCAAGGTCAGGCGTAAATAGGATAACTTCCTAAAGAAATTACTGTGAGCATTGTGATTTGTTTTGATTAGAAAAGTCATAGAATCATATTGGAACAACTAGTTTTCAGGTTAATCTAACACAAATATAATTAAACGGCATAACGTCACGTCTGCGATAGAATGAAATAGTTATTTTTGTATTAAGAGCGTAAAATTAGTGTTTTTTTTCATGGCACATGAGAGTGTCAATTTTTGATCGAGACCGCAGGTTGAGGCCAAAAGTTCACTCAAATGTGCCATAAAACACGAATTTTATACGCACGAAATACAAACAACATTTTTTGTACAACTGTGAATGTGAATTTACTTTGTCTGAAATATAATTATTGAAGATAATGCTTCAAATACAATATTCCTATGCATCCAGTGATCTTTCTGTGTCGTTACTATAGAAAATTACTTTTTTCTCCAACCATCAAAAAATGTTGACATTTTCGTACTATTTTCAGGTGCAAAAGTCATAAATTCTCTTACCGTACAAAAATTTGCTCGTTGCTTAGCAACACTTTTAATCCTAGGATTAAAAACGCTACTTTTAATCCTTGGATTAAAAGTAATTGCATTTGACGTCTACTTGACAATCAATATTCACCAACAATACCAGATATCCCTGACTACCGACTTGCTATCGCCAAATTTATTTTAATTTTGGCTTGGTTGGAGAAAAAATAGTATATATTATACGGACTAAAAGTGCCTATTTTTACTCGCAATTTTGCATTCGCTCGGCTCCGCCTCGCAACTGCAAATATTGCTCGTAAAAAAATTATGCACTTTTAATCCTTATAATATAATATACTATTTTCCCCAACCATCAAAAAATGTTGACATTTTTGTACTATTTTCAGGTGAAAAAGTCATAAATTCCCTTACCGTACAAAAATTCACTCGTTACTTAGCAACACTTTTAATCCTAGGATTAAAAACGCTACTTTTAATCCTTGGATTAAAAGTAATTGCATTTGACGTCTACTTGACAATCACTGTCATTAGTATGTGTTCAAATTTATAACCAAATTATTAACGATTTTTGACTGAAACCAATTTTATTGTAATTTTGACTTGGTTGGAGAAAAAATAGTATATATTATTCGGACTAAAAGTGCCTATTTTAACTCGCAATTTTGCATTCGCTCGGCTGCGCCTCGCAACTGCAAATATTGCTCGTAAAAAAATATGCACTTTTAATCCTTATAATATAATATACTATTTTAACGGTGAAAAAAAGACTTTTTTTAACGGTGAAAAAAAGTGATTATTCACGCATCCATAGTGATGAAGAAAAGTCAAGTTTTTCTGGCAAAAAGTTGTTTTCCGTTAAAATAATCGAGTTTGAATTTCTGAGCTAAAAAATTTCCAACTATCTGAAGTGAAAAAGTAACGAGAGTTAAATTGGCAAATGGTAAATATTATTGACATGTATTTTTATATTTGTCAGGATCGAATAACAAACTATCGTTGAAGACTAGTATATACAGATGTCCCTCATATTCCATACAACCAATACCTTGACGCCCATACAAGGTGGATTGTTCAAACAAAAAGTATTTTGCATGGCAGCAAGAATTTCATCAGTATATGTCGCTGAAATTCGTTTATTAGTTGCGACTCTTAAAAAAACTTCCCGAGATATTTTTTTTAGGTTGCATCATTATATTTTTTTCTTCTCACCATTTCCCAAAAAAAACAAATTTTTTTAAACACTTTTTCGTTATTTTACTGCATTAGCGCATTCACCATTTTGCGATTCATGCTGAATTAATATTATTTTTGTTGTTGTAAGATAATTGACGTAGATATAATACGAAAATAATTACATAAGACATTTTAATTATTGAAATAATTGAATTAAAAAAGTGTCAAAATGAAACAAAAGGGATTTATCACAATTTATAATGAAGAAATATTTTTGAGGGTTTGAATCTACGTGAAATGATAAAATATTGTTTCAACAAATTTTTTCATTAAATCTTTCAAGGGAAAAACGAAAGAGTACAGTTTGAAAAAACATTCGGTAATAGTTTTTTTAGGAGTGTAGCAAAAACAAAATATGAACAGCAGATTCTGTTAGAGTTCTTGCGAGCATTCAAAATACTTTTTGAAATTTCTATCATATCTGAAGGTCAAGAAATTGATTGTATGTTATACCCTGGGACGCCCTGTAGACTCTTCTCTTTCTAAAATCCTTCCTATTTCGATTAGATTTTAATCTTTCACTGAATTGGAATCATGCGATTCAGAAAATAAAACCAACAAGCTCTCTAGTCCTAAACAAACATTGCATTCGCCCGAATGAATTTATAGCCACAGTTCTATTTCCACACTTATTCCCCTATCCTACAAGCATATTTACTTCAAAAAAGCCACTATCGAAAATTACGAGGGCTCACAATGCCGCCCCAGGATGATCAAAACATGGTTCTCGCAATATTGAAACATTCGGTAAATGTTCACCCCATCTATTTCGTCATAATACGAGCCTTGCTTCAGCCGGGCAGGGATGGAAATAAATTTCATAACGTCAGTTATCTCGGCTGTATCCGACGCTATAAATTATGTCTGGACATTTATCCGTTCGAACTTTTTACTTTGGATTCTCACCATATATCGTATGGGTAACGGTTTCTTTAAGGGCCTTTTTGACGACTTGCCGACGGAGTGCCTGACAGCTATCTGTCAAACAGAATGGGGGGGAAGAAATAGCAGCTTTATAAATTCAATTAAACAAAATCTTATGTTGGTATTCTACTTTTATCTGTAAGCCAATCTGTAACTTTTCATAATGATCTTTAATCAATTAGTTACCTTTTTGCAACTTTGAGGAAAGTTACTCATTGATTCTTTTCAATTCGAAAAAGGGGAAAATCACGGTAGGGATAATTTGCTAAAAGCGTAATCTAATGAGAGTTAACTGAAAAGTGAAACACCATGTCGATTCTACAAAGCATATTTGGCATATTTTAGTTGATTAATGGTGGTATTCTGCTTTCATCTGTAAACCAATCTGTAACTTTTCATAAGCTCACAGGAAAATTGCAGTTCTGGACCTCTTTAAGGGATCTGTAGCTTACAGAAATCGTTTAATATTTACGAGTACTAAACGGGTAATCGGAAGCATTATCGAATGACAGATTGTGAGGTTACGTTGAATGGTTCGTTTATTTTAGGACGAACACCAGCGTTTTAATATGAGAAATGATGAATAAAAATAATATGGTTTTGTTTATTGGATTGTTATCGGAAGAAAATCATAACAGGTAAAACATTGTTCAATAATATACAGGACCTAAAAATCATTATTTTTTAAGGTAGGAACCTTATGAGAATTGGAAGTAAAAGGTTGCGTGATCAAATGAATCCATTTGAAATTTCGGATGCACAGAAAATGTTCAGATTGAAGAAATGCCGAATGCCCAGTTTGTGAACATGTTCAGGTTGAAGAACCAGTGTACCGTAAACTTAATAAATGCTCTACAGCAATTTCAACCAAGAAATTCTTTTCTTACCTGTTTTCAATTTATAAGATGAGTGAAACAAACAAAAACTACATTCAGATAAATGTGGTTTCAAATTAAAATCAAAACCATTTACTCATAATACATAAAGTTCCATGATCAAATCTTACGATTGAAGGTTATGTTTTTCGATGAGTAGTTCAAAAGTGATATTGTAAATAAGAGAGTTACAAAAACCATTCCAGAATTGCATTATTTACGAATCTGTGAGTCGGCCAATTACAGATCAATCGTACGCTACAGTATCGTAACTTACAGATGAAGACCAGAATACCACCATTAGGTAAATATCGAATTCAGAAAGTTGTGAAAAAGATATCTGCTAAATGATGTCCATTATTTTCAATCTACTACGTTTAACAATTTCGGAAATGTAAGACAACTCCAGCATTTCGAATGTCATTCAAGTGGACCAGAGTCCTGGGCCTGTATTCTGGACAAGTGATCTTTCAATGCGAATACGAACTTGATTGCGCGGTGTACAATTTTGAAGATAAAAGAGGGACTCCAGCAATGAAGTTCGTAATCGCATCGAAAGATCAGATGTCGAGAATACCGGGCCAGGGATATCGTTATAAACATTGGCATATTTTTTTGAGAAGACGAACGAACAGTTAGAGAGCCGTTATATTCATATAATTCAGGAGTTTTCCTTTCTGGGGTATTCAATAAGAAATCCTCAACTTTTATCAGGAATGTCAAAATTTCCTGACGATTTGAGGAAAATAAATTAATTATATGCTGAATGATTCAATGATAAACATAATAGTCGATTACATAGACTAAAAGACCGGAACTCGCTTATTCAACACTCGTTTTAGGCATTAAATATATTGAAGTATCAAATGAATATGCAAGGTAATCTTTTTTGTCGTTAAAAGCGTGTATGCTCGTACTCGTACAAAGGGTTGAAACAGAATGAACGGTGGATGTCACCATGGTTTTTTTGTAATTAAAAAATCTTTGTTTTACAGTCATCCAAACATCAAAGCTTGTTTCAGTACATAGAATTTACTGCAGTGTAAAAAATTGCCAAGCATTTTGATTCAGCATGATGATAATTCAATATATTGTTCGAAAAGAGAATGTCTCATTCATAAAAATATTAATTGAAGAAATTCTAGGGAAATGCAAAGACACCTTCTATGTTTTTATTTTACCGGGAAGGATTTCTAGAAAGGTGGCTTACTACTTGTGTATACTTCAAATTGATCAATGAAGTAGGCAAAAACAACAAATTCACTTCAGTCTAGGTTCCTGGTCACTCAGGAATCAGACGGACCGAAGAAAGTATATATGATTGGAACAGGCTCAACAGAAACTGACAGGTGTAGATTTCTCGGGAGAGTAGTTACAGTCTTAGTTACAGAATGACTCATCATTGCAAGCCTCGACAAAGAATATCTTGGACAGTAGAATTATTTAGGGAAACTGTCATTGAAACACTGAAACTACAGGGCATGCTATGGTGCAGCATAGTATACATTAAGGTTTCAGTGGAATGCAAACCACTCAACAATCTATAATGTCAAAAGAATAAGTATGTTCAAATCATTGTTCTACAATATTCAAACATTCTGTCGTTCCTCGTATAAAGACATAATAAACTTCAGATAAAGCAAAGCATGGACACGACAAAATTGAAATAAGGCCGGTTCTATCCGGCTCTATAAATTATGTCCGAACATTATTATCCAGTTCGAAGTTTTTACTTCGGCATCCCAACAGTATATATCGCACGTGTTACGGTTCCTTTCAATAGACCGAGGCAAGTAAAATAAATATTTCCAGGAAAAAGATGGGAGTCAAAGACACATTCGATGTTTCTATTTTCCGGAAACGATTTCTAGGAAAGTCCCTTTTCACGTGTGTATACTTCAAAGCGCAAGGCTTGAAACCGTTAGGAATGTCTATTGGTTCCGTGGAATTTTCAATCAGCTTCCATACGATTGCACGTTAGTTTCAGGAAACGACTCGGAATAAGTAGTACAGCAAGCTATTTACTACTGAACGATGCAGCGGGTGGTTGCAGGAAATTCTCTAGGAATGGGATGTTTCGAGAAAGCCATACTCTACTTTTTACGCGAATATTCAAGTTCGCTAACGGCTGACCGTAAACAGAGCTTCCGGAAAGATCTATTCGGATAGTTTGAACTACTAGAGATTCTTCAAGGTGAAAAAGCTATGCCAGGGTAATACTCACATCGTCAAAGGTGTCCATTGAATCTTTCTGAAATGTAATGGTAGGAAATTGAGAAAACTCTCGAGATGTCCTCTATAGCATCACGAATTCCATATTTGAGGTCTTGAATCGACGCTGGGCTATTGGCGTAGACCTTCTCTTTCACGTGGCCCCAAAGGAAGAAGTCGCAAGTTGTTTAATCACAAGATCTCGGTGGCCAATTGTGATCACCTCTTCGAGAGATAACACGATCCGGAAACTTTTCCCGCAAAAGATCAATGGTTTCGTTGCTTGTGTGGCACGTAGCGCCGTGGAAAGTAAACATCTAGATGAATACTATCCAATTTCGGACATCTCTCGATAGCGTAATCCATTCACCGTAACTGTTGCTCCAGCCTAATTTTCGAAAAAGTAAGGTCAAATGACTCCACCGGACCATAAACCGCACCAAACAGTCACACGTTGAGGATAGAGAGGCTTTTCAACAATAACTCTTGGGTTTTCCGAGCCCCAGATACGACAATTTGCTTGTTGACGAAGCCACCGAGGTGGAAATGGGCCTCATCACTCGAGATGATTTTTCTATGGAATTCAGGATCATTTTAATGCATTTCAACGACCCAATCAGCAAAGACACGACCTTGTTGATGATCGGCCGACTTTAGTTTTTGTGTTAACTGAAGCCTTAAGACCCAAATCTTTATGCAAAATACGGTGTATTGACGTTTGTGGAATGCCTAATTCCAAAGAACGACGAGAAATGTACAAACCTGGGTTTTCTTCAACACTTTCGGCTACAGCAGCAAAGTTCTCAGCTATTCTTGAGCGACGTACAGGGGTTTGATTCTTCACATCACTAACTTGTCCCAGCAGCTCGAATTGTTCCACCAATTTTTTCATTGCGGTCCGACAAGGTGCTTCACGATGACACAAAAATAATTGAGTTTTACGAACCGTCTCTGCCAAAATTTCACCATTTTTATAGTGAATTTTAATAACTTCAATGCTTTATTGAAGCGTGTATATTTCCATTTTCATTCATGGCGTAGTTTCTACTTGTCAAATATAAAAAAGCTGCCGGCTTCAAACGTGATATCTACCGAAATAGCGGGCTCTTCAAAATAACACCTATTATTGGAAAACCCTTTATCTTACTCTCCGGCAGACATTACGCCCGGTGTTAAGGTTCTACAAACTGGAAACCTTCGATATTTTCCAATCAAAAAACGTTTATTGCCAAAAACAACGTTCGTCGGATGGCAATATCCAACCATTTCATTTCAAACACCAAAACCCGATCTAATGGACGATCCATAAAGAACTGAACGAAATCATCCACGCAGTCACGAATATGCACAATATTCCGCCTGAAAAACTTCATTTCCGTTCTTCGACGTGTGCTTCCATTGGTCCGTTTCAGCAAGTCCATAACCCTCGCTTCGGCTACAATAAACCTCATTGGATCAAGCCTCTCGTTGTCAACTAGAGCCAGTACATAGGGTGCTTTCTGGAACGACAGTCTAGCTAGTTGCTTGTATAATAAAGCGAATTAGAAGAAACAACATTTAAAGCAATGGAGATTCAAAACAACAACTTATGGTCAATCTATCCTACTCTCCGGCAGACATTAGGCCCGGTGTTTGGGTTCTGCAAACTGAAAACCTTCGATATTTCCAATCAAAATACGATTATTGCCAAAAACAACGTTCGTCGGATGGCAATATCCAACCATTTCATTTCAAACACCAAAACCCGATCTAATGGACGATCCATAAAGAACTGAACGAAATCATCCACGCAGTCACGAATATGCACAATATTCCGCCTGAAAAACTTCATTTCCGTTCTTCGACGTGTGCCTCCATTGGTCCGTTTCAGCAAGTCCATAACCCTCGCTTCGGCTACGATTAATCCAGCCTTTAGTTTGAGCGATCCTCTAGCTTTACCTACACCCGAAACGGTTATATCCCTAATATTTCAATCGACAATTCGAATTCGATATCAGTCGAGCATAAATTCGCTACGAATTTATACGTCACTGAATATAGCGATAGCTTATCCGCAATTTATATGATGGATATTGATCCCAGTCGGAGCTGCAACAAAAGACCGACCCCGTGGATAAAGGGATTCAGGAGCCATTCAAGACACTTGAATAAGTGGTACCGTTATTAATTACGATATATTTCAGAAGGGAGAGGTTGATCAATTCAATCACGACTTGTTCAACAATTCGGATAGCTTTTATTCGCTGATTTTGGTCTTTGATGTATAACGTATTTGTGTAATATGGTATTGTGAAATTATGAGTATTTCGTTCTGAAGGTATGTTAGAAGAGAATTTAATCAATTCGTTGGGAAATGCTATACAGGTTTGGAAATTCACTTCTGAAACAGACGATATACAATGCATCAGACAGAGAATTCTTCCGTCCAGTTGCACAGATGAATAGTCGAGACAATGACGTGCTGTAACACACTGAATTCCGTTGTCTTATTTCAATTATCTAGTCTGGTCTCTTTCTTATCGCATTATGGTATAGGGAACCTGCAGTACACGTACAGAATTATTCAATTTGTCTAGCTGCCCGTAATACTCGATTCAAGTATTTACTGTTGCCTACCATACCATATGAATTATGCTCCTCCTAACGATAAGATAGAGACAAGACTAGAATATTGCAATAAGACAACGGAATTCAGTGTGTTACAGCACGTCATTGTCTCGACTATTCATCTGTGCAACTGGACGGACGAATTCTCTGTCTGATGCATTGTATATCGTCTGTTTCAGAAGTAAATTTCCAAACCTGTATAGCATTTCCCAACGAATTGATTAAATTCTTTATACAACCATCAACAGGGTTCTTTCTCTAATACCAACAAGAATTAATAAAACAAAAATTCAGATTACTAAACACTCAATAATGCTATTTTCTCAAAGAATAATATTCTTCAGAAACCAACAGACTTCCATTAGAATATTTATTTTCTCCGATACTCAGCTCTTATATCCATATTATTATCGATGGTTTTCATCCGTGTTTTGAAACATCTTGCAAAACCATCGGATGTTATGACAACCATCTACGATTTCGAACAGCGCTTTGAAATTGTCATAGCTGATCGTTCTTGTGCAACAAGTGTCGTAAATCGCTTGGAAGAAAATCTATGTCTACTTTCAAAGTGGACAGACTTCAAGGAGGATTATACAAGTAATTGGCAATAAAAAATGTCATATAACACATGATCGAAATGTTGACAGTTGAATGATCATTATTCAGTTTTCCTTGCAGCCTCAGCAAATTTGATAATATATTCGGAAAGGGTAAAAAATTTTATTGCGGACTTGGTAAGGAGATGATTATCACGATTCTGAAGTTAATAAAATTAGTCCTATTTTTCCAATGGTTTTTTTGATGAAATATTAATAATTTTGTACACGTTTCCTATTCAGTGAAAAATGCCTCATTCAGTGTACTTTCGAATGACATATCAACTTTTGTGCTAGGTGCTCATCCTAGGCCATGATATCATCGCCAACATGATAACAACGAAAAAGTCTAGAAATTCCGAAACTAAATTTGCTCTATTTTGAAAAACTCGCAAAGGGTTCAATAAGGTCCAATAAGAGGTGTTATTTTGAATAGCCCGCTATTTCGGTAGATGTCACGTTTGAAGCTGTCATTTTTTGACATTTGAATATAGTCTGTTCAAATGTAAGAATAACAACAAGTTTGGCGCAGCGGTAGGAGGGCCTTCGGATAAGTACTTTCCGTCCAGAGTCGAATCGAGGAGATTTCTTACAATCGTTCAGTATCAACTGAATATTATTATACGAATGCAATTCTTACAGCACATCTAAGTGAAATATATACACGCTCTCATTCATTCCTCATCGAATTTATTCCATTTGGAGGTTCCACACTGTATACACGTTGTCAAAAAAATTTCTGTATGCAGTACCACAGTCCGTTCCGAGTACGATCCTGGCAGTCTCTTAGGGCGGTCAAAGGGAGCGTTTTTATGACAGTTTGACCAATACAAGCTTTATTGTGCGCAAACCAGACGATTCTGTTTGTGTACAAAGCTCCTTCTTATATTTGAACGGACTATAATAAAAACTACATCATTAATAAAAATGGACCGATACACACTTCAAGATCGCATTCAAATTATTAAAATTCACTATAAAAAAGGTGAAAATTTGGCAGAGACGGCTCGTAAAGCTCGAACATTTTTGGGTCGTCGTGAAGCACCTTGTCGGACCGCAATAAAGAAATTGGTGGAAAAATTCGAGCTGTTGGGACAAGTTAGTGGTGTGAAAAATAAAACCCATGCACTTCGCTCAAGAACAGCCGAGAATATTGCAGCTGTAGCCGAAAGTGTTGAAGAAAACCCAGGCTTGTCCATTCCTCGTCGTTCTTTGGAATTAGGCATTCCACAAACGTCATTATACCGTATTTGGACAACGTTTACTTTCAATAAGACGACGCTACGTGCCACACAAGCAACGAAACCATTGATCTTTCGCGAGAAAAGTTGCCGGACCGTATTATCTCTCGAAGAGGTGATCGCAATTGGCCACCGAAATCTTGTGATTTAACACCTTGCGACTTCTTCCTTTGGGGTCACGTGAAAGAGAAGGTCTACGCCAATAGCCCAGCGTCGATTCAAGACCTCGTGAGGCTATCGAGGACATAGGGCAGCCACTTTGCGATTTGGTTATGGAAAATTCCATTAAAAGGATATGGTCCTATAAGCGTGGTCGTGATGGTCATTTGCCTGATGTTATTTTGCACTATTATGGGCATAGCTTCTTCTTTAAAATGAAAAAAACATCCGATCATTTATATTGAAAAATGGCATTTTTCTTTGAATATCAAAACAACCCTTCATAATCCCCCCTTGAAGTTTGTCCACTTTAAAAGTAGACACCCTGTTTAACTATAGCTATAGTCCGTTCACGAAAGGTTGAGCACATAGTAGGCGTTTCTTTATTTATCTGAAGTTGGCAGTATTTACTGTCATAAAGTAAAATTAAGTCAACGTTGCCGAATGTACTCGGCCTCGTCCGACGAGCTTGCGAGTTTTCAGAGAACTCTATGCAATATTGACAACATTGCGTATCAATCTGACATGAAAATAAAGAACATAACCTAGAATTTTAATATACACAGTGGAATATGCCAAATTTTCATGGCCAACCGCCGGCTCAACCTTTCGTGAACGGAGTATATGTCGACAACAGTTCTAATAATAATAATAATAATAATATCAATTTTTAGAGTGCTTCATTGTGTTCATTGAAATACTGTTTATCCTCTTCCAAGTCAAAATCCCATTCGATAACGCCATTTAATTCTAGAAAGAACCCATTACCTTAAGCTTTAATGTATCTGATACTTGGACAGGTTCTCTTTGATTAATTTCCCTTGCATTTTCACGAAACTCATACCGAAAACTCTCAAAGTGGAAAGTGTGCCGGCATTCATCAATTCCCGTTAGTCTCGGAGGAAAAGAGTTGTAAACAAAATGCTTCAAATGAAAATGAACATTTAATTTCGTGATTGATGGTACTAAAGTTGAATAAGTAATTAATTAGAGTTATAAGTGAGAATCTAGATAAAAACTTTTACGGAATGAATCACTGCAATGAGTTTCCTCCTGTTTAGTGCTTCCATATCCGAGAGTATGATGAATTGGTTGGTATATCATACATTTTCTTCATTTTTACTTCATTCCAAATGATTCGCTTCTACAATTTTAACAAGTTTCGTCAAAACTGAAGTAGGTATATAAAGTTTGACTGTCTGGGTCTTACATTTTGTATATTTTATTCAGACGGTGAGACATATTTTTCGTTACTTTTTGAATTTTCAAAATTTATTTTAACGTATTGATTCAATGTGAATAAATATATGGCAATTGCTTTAATGTAACTGGCGCATTCGCCAATTTGCAACGCAAATCTGTGAAATGTGCATTTCAAGTGATTTTTAGAAAAAAAATTAATAAAAGCCCTGAGCTGGAGCTTTTGAGCGTTTGTTTATTGGTGGAGCAACAAGAATTTTATATTCTGGAAATTATACAGAAAATGAAATATGTAAAAATAGATAATTAAAAAATATTTAATTCTATGGTTCTGATGATGCGATCCTTTTGAAGTTTTGTATGAATATTCAGTATATCAGTCAACATTCACGAAATGAATTTCATCTGAATCGAATATCCTGTTATGGAAATATGAAGATTCTTCTTTTCAATATTCCAATTGAAATTTCTATGGTTCTGCTAACACTATGGCCGCGAAATTTTGCCCGAGGCTTATTATGGGCATCTTGCATGTGGACGCAACATTTCATTCCGATTGATTTCGTTTTGTCTGAGATATTGAGGATCAAACATTTTGAATGGCCATTTTTTTATGGAATACCTTATATGATTTGGTTGGTTAACGAATTTAACCAAAGCTTCTGGGACCTGAACCCGCCCTGAAAGTTTCTAGGACAATCCCTTCGAAAGTTATTGTGCTTATGGACTACGGCCCCACGGACAGAATTGAGTTTGACCACGGATTCCTCATCAGGGAGTCGGACCCTATCGTTTGAAACCATTTTCGGCTCAAAATTCGAGAATTATCGACATTTGGGGTGAACGATATAGGACTCGTTTAATTAGAACGAGCGCTCAAAAATTGAAGAACAAAGGACCCTCCGAAAATCATTATTATTATTATATTATTTGTTTCTTCTTCCATCAACTGAGCTTTTATCTTGGGATGGACGTAGAAGGATATTTACAATCAATTTATTTCCACAAAATCATGATATTTGAAATCAACAGCATTGAAGTTGTTTCGCAACAAGCTGGATGATTCTTTTATTCCAAATAATGTTTAATTTCATGACCATCCCATTAGTGTCAGTCAGTCCAAGAAAATGCGAAGTTGAACAACAAGAATTCCAGAGTTAGTGAAGAAAACGGAATGTGTAATATACAAGTTGTAAAGCGTTAAACTTCCTCTAAACTTTCAGTTACAACCCAACAATTCAGGGAAAACAAGTTTTGCGAGCGAATTAGTTAAATGATAATTTATTCGTTTTTGTCGACTTCCACATGTCGACGGAATTAGCCCTCGTTATTTGACTTTTTCACTGTTGATTCAATACTTTCGACGCCACTTATCTAGACCCCAAATTAAACTCATTATCCTTCCGACACACAGGATAATTAACGGAAAGTTCAACTGGAATGTCCGTAGTAATGCCTACATGAGTGCTCACATAAAACACTGAAATTCAACTCTTTGAGTCCTAATTTGCGGGGAGAAAATTCGAGCATGCTAAATTGCTAAAAGTTGTTAATTTAGATAACATCCTATGCCCATTATAATTTCGAATGTGAGAAATGCGCATGAGGCATTATTAAATTTAATTGTACAAACAGTCTACCCCCGCTTTTATTCGTTTCTACGAAATATTAACACTTTTGTTCGTCCTATTTGTTCTCGCTTTTTGCTGCTCTTTTTGAGCGCTCGTTCTACTACAAATGTCTGTAATTTTCGAATTTTGAGCCGATAAGGTTCTACTACCTGATAACGAATTCGTGATCAAATTCAATTATGTCCGTTATGCCGTCCTGCCGTTAGCACAATAACTTTCGGAGTGATTGTCCTACAGACTTGAAATTTTAAGGGTGAATTCAGTTCCCAAATGGCTCGGTTAAGTTCGTTAACCAGTCAAATCGTACAGGGTATTCCATAAAATATGGCCATTCAAAATTTTGGTTCCTCAATATAACAGACAAAACGGAACCCATCGAAATGAAATGTTGCGGCCATATGCAAGATGATCATAATGAGCCTCATGCAAAATTTTGTGGCCATAGTGTAAACAGAACCATAGAAAATTCAATTGAAATATTTCAAAGAAAAAAATTCATATTTTCATAAGAGGACATCCAATTCGATTGAAATTTATTTCATGAATGAAGATTGATACACTGAATTTTTGTGCAAAATTGTTTTGCTCTAGTCTTGAAAGAACCATAGAAAATTCAATTGGAATATTGAAAAAGAATTTTTATATTTCCATAACAGAGTAGAATCGGTTACTCTGTTATGGAAATATAAAAATTCTTTTTTTCAGTGAATTTTTTTTTGTGAATCAAGACTGACATACTGAATGTACATGCGAGATGTCAAGAGGATCGTATCATCAGAACCATAGAATTAATTTTTTTCAATTATTTATTTTTTACAACTTTCAGCGCATGGTTACCGAAGAATTTCAATATTCGACTTTCAGGATAACTGTGAAGGTTAATTCTTTCTTTCTGGAGAATAGAATCAGGCTCATTTTCAACAAACGATAAATTCCCTGTATAATATCAACCCAATCTTTTTCACTCGACAACAAAGGAAAATACCTTCCTACCATAGATACCGATGAAATCAGTCTCTCGAGGTATGAAATGAAAAGGAATATCTTGTTTGGCAGAGCGTATGAATATTGTACTGTTCCAGGGAGAATTCATAATCTCGTTTTATGGAACATATAACAGATTGAATTACCTTCAACTCGGAGTAACTTTCTATAGACAATTTTGTACCCCATTGTTGAATTTCAATCCCTTCGGCTTTCGCGTTTCAAACATCTTTAATATGATATATTATACAAGGATTTATTCTAAACTGTTTTCCATGAACGTAGAAAGCGTTCTAGATAATAATGTTCAGCTCTCCTTTGTGGGGAAAATTTGATCGAGTTCTTGGAGCTACATAAAAAGAAAAACGTATTTTTTCTGAAAATTTTTCATAACTTATGGATGTTTGTGAATACTTTCAGCTTTTTAATTCCATTCGAGGTAATATTGAATTGTGGATTTAAGAAATTCCTCGTGTTTCAATCAGTATAGCATGTATTCAAAAGTAAGTGGATGTAGCCATGATTGTGAGACCAATAATAACATAGGGGACAGTAGTCAGATTTGCTAAGGCTGTTCAGCGATACGTTTATTGCTGTTAAATTGCGTCAAAACGGTATCATTGGAAGATTTTCAGGAAAATAAAAATTTAATGAAATTAACTTCGAAACCAATTACCCGTGAAAATTTCAAGTCCGTTGGAAGAAATTTGATAGTTCACATCGCACAGACGAAATATACAGTGTGTTTGGTCACGAGTTAGCGATAATTTAAGGTCATCAAATATACCTAATATTATCGACAAAAACACCCAAACTTGGAAGTTTACCCCCTTAGTTTTGGAGTAGCCCCCATTTTAAATTTACTTTTTTATTTTCGTTGACCCTTCCAAATAATATCGATTTCTTTGGACAAAAAGGTCCTACAGATGTGAAAAAAATGTTTTTTGAAAGATGATACTACCATCTTTCATTGAAGTATAACAATATAAGAACATGCAACTTGAAAACGCCATAAAAAAATTCTTTAAAAAAGTTCATAGTAAAAATATGTACTGATTTTCTTAGTAAATCAGCAATAGTACAAGAACTAGCACATTGAAGTATAATTTTTTTTCAATGATTTAACGCGCAAGGATATTAGCTACAAAACAACACTCACATCATATCTGTAATGCGGCGTTCCCACAAGGCGTTATTCACGACAGTGAACCACGCTTTCGTGAAATACACTTCTGTGTGAACGCATTCCTCACGAAAGCAAGTTTAAAAACTATGCGTTCACACAGAAGTGTATTTCACGAAAGCGTGGTTCACTGTCGTGAATAACGCCTCGTGGGAACGCCGTTTTAGTTACATAATTTGAGAGTTATTGCTGCTCGAACATGATCACTACGCGTGCAAAAGACACAAGACAGGTCGCCATGAAGGCCACTGCCTGTCTACAGAGCAGAGGCGGCCATTTTGAGCAATTTTTATGATCAATTTGTTTGTTTTATCATTGAAAATTATCGAAAGTACAGTACTGAGGTTTTTTTTCATTTTATCAATGTTCATAAGGGTCATGTTCGAACAGCAATAACTCTCGAATCATGTAACTTACAGAAATTATGTGAGTGTTGTTTTGTAGCTTGTGTCCTTGCGTGTTAAATCATTGAAAAAAAATTATACTTTAATCTGCTAGTTCTTGTACTATTGCGGATTTACTGAGAAAATCAGTACATATTTTCACTATGAACTTTTTTAAAAATTTTTTATGGGGTATTCAAATTGAATGTTCTTATATCGTAATACTTCAATGAAAGGTGGTAGTATCATCTTTCAAAAAACATTTTTTTCACATCTGTAGGACCTTTATGTCCAAAGAAATCGATATTATTTGGAAGGGTCAGCGAAAATAAAAAAGGAAATTTAAAATGGGGGCTACTCCAAAACTAAGGGGGTAAACTTCCAAGTTTGGGTGTTTTTGTCGATAATATTAGGTATATTTGATGACCTTAAATTATCGCTAACTCGTGACCAAACACACTATTACATTACTCAGTTTCATCTCTTCCATTGCGAGGAACATAATATAAGGTTAATTTAAATTTTGTTGAATTCATGTTATTGCCGAAACCACAGATCAATCCGAAATTTGGTATTTCGAAGGAAAACAGGGAGGTACAAATTTCTGCAAAATTATGTCAGGATTCAGTTATTTAAACAAATATGTTTAAATAACTGAATCCTGACATAATTTTGCAGAAATTTGTACCTCCCTGTTTTCCTTCGAAATGCCAAATTTCGGATTGATCTGTGGTTTCGGCAATAACATGAATTCAACAAAATTTAAATTAACCTTATATTATGTTCCTCGCAATGGAAGAGATGAAACTGAATAATTCAACAAAAAAACTCTGTGACTCATCAGTCAGGAATTCTTAACTAATGATACACCTAAGATTGCGTTTTTTTCGCAAGAGCATTAATATTAGGTTGGCTTTAGCGCGAGCAAGTCTTCTGTAATTTTGAACGACTGCGCGAATGAAGATTGCAATAATGTCAGTGCTTTCATCCAATGCTATTGAAAAAGCAACAGATGTTTCCACCACTTTTCCAAAAGCGACTTTTATTATTACAGCTATTGCATCTATTTGTCTTTTCGCAGAGATATTCTGCTGTCCAACCAAATTCTTTTTCAACATCTCTATTCTTTCATTTCTGAGTTATCCAGTTCAACTTCCGAATTTTTGAAAATGTTTGGTAGTATAATGTCTTCTTGAATTATATTCTTTCGCAATTGCCACGGTCTCATTACATATTCAAAGAGCAAATTTGAAGGTTTGTCGTGTGTGAAAAATTTATGGGCACGAAAATTCTATTCGCGGGCCGTAGGTTGCTCATGCCTGATCTAGGCATTGTATATTTTATTCTGAATTCCCTCATCTCAACTCTTTCAGCTCAGACAAGAAGCAAATATAAGTGTTTCGCTTAAATCACATAATCTGGCACATTCCTAATATACTAATCTACTGGGTATATTCGGTCGGTTTCCGTTATGCAGAAAATTGAAAAGAAAAGCGTCAGTAACAGAGGCCAGCACTCTGTTATCTTGAGTAATGTTAGTGTTATATCATCAGCGGCCCCAATTTTATCTCTTCCATTCAAAACAGAGGCAACATTTCATCCAATATATTTGCAGGCTACGTCCCAAGAATAAAAGGGAAAAAATAATTTATGTCTACACGGGAGAAACATTTTCCTACGGGAGAAAGAAATTTGGAGGCGGGAGCTCAAAGCTGTTTAGCTGGGTCAATATTGAAAATCTGACGTATAATGTGTAGATGCAAGGCGTGGAAATTTCCAAAGGCAGAAATTCCCAACATGAAGTTGCGATGAAGGAATTTTTTCTGTACACAAACGCCTTGGGGAAATCTGAAACTGCTGAGTTTTATATGCATTTGTAAGCTCGAGATGAGTCATCTTTCAAGCTTAATTCTGCTCCTTACAGATAGAAAACTTGAGGAAAGCCTTGTGGAAAATATAAATATAATATAAAATGAAAATTTAATTTTTGAGTTCATATGCACGTCAACGTGTCCATGTTCTTTCATGCCATAAGTTTTTTAAGTTTTATGGATAGATTACGATATTGAGAATGTGAAACAGTAGGTACGTTCGTTTTAAAGAGAAATAAATATATCCAATATAAAAGGTTTTCCAATGAGAGGTGTAATTTTGATATTCAAAGAAATTGCCATTTTTCAATATAAATGATCGGATGTTCATTTCATTACAAAGAAGAAACTATGCCGTCGATAACATCATGCAAATGACCTACACAACCACGCTTACAGAACCATATCTCTTTAATGAAATTTTCCATAACCAAATCGCAAAGTGGCTGCCCTATGTCCTCGATAGCCTCACGAATTCCATCTTTGAGGTCTTGAATTTACGCTGGGCTATTGGCGTAGGCCTTCTCTTTCACGTGGCCCCAAAGGAAGAAGTCGCAAGGTGTTAAATCACAAGATGTCGGTGGCCAATTGTGATCACCTCTACGAGAGATAACACGGTCCGGAAACTTTTCCCGCAAAAGATCAATGGGTTCGTTGCTTGTGTGGGACGTAGAGCCGTCTTGTTGAAAGTAAACGTTGTCCAGATCAATACTATCCAATTTCGGCCAAAAATGGAATGCCTAATTCCAAAGAACGACGAGGAATGGACAAACCTGAGTTTTCTTCAACACTTTCGGCTACAGCAGCAATATTCTCGGCTGTTCTTGAGCGACGTGCACGGGTTTTATTCTTCACATCACTAACTTGTCCCAACAGCTAGATTTTTTCCACCAATTCCTTTATTGCGGTCCGACAAGGTGCTTCACGACGACCCAAAAATGTTCGAGTTTTACGAACCGTCTCTGCCAAATTTTCACCATTTTAATAGTGAATTTTAATAATTTCAATGCGTTCTTGAAGCGTGTATCGTTCCATTTTTATTAATGGCGTAATTTCTACTTGTCAAATGTAAAGAAATGACAGCTTCAAACGTCACATCTACCGAAATAGCGGGCTATTCAAAATAACACCTCTTATTGGAAAACCCTTCATTCACAGAGGCTACGTCATAAGAATAAAAGTAAAAAATAATGTATGTTTATACGGGAGAAACATTTTCTTCTCACGGGAAAAAGAAATTTAGGGGCGGGAGCTCAAAACTGTTTAGCTTGGTCAATATTGAAAATCTGACGTGTAATGTGGAAAATGCAGGGGATGGAAATTTCCTAAGGAAGGAATTCTCAACTTGGAAGTGCGCTGAAGTAATTTTTTCCGCACACAAACACCTTGGGGAAATCTGAGCTCCATATGCATTTGTAAACTCGGGATGAGTCATCTTTCAAGCTCAATTTTGCTCCTTACAGATAAGGAACTTGTGGGAATTCTTGCGGAAAATATAAATGAGCAGAAAAACTTAATTTCCGAGTTCATATGCACGTCAACGTGTCCACGTTCTGTCATGTCAAAAGTTTACCTAGTTTAATAATGAGAATGTACGATAATGTTCAGTTTGTTCGCTCGAGTTCGTAAGTGTGTTTTTCCAGAACATAACTGGAATAATCTGAATACTGGTTCTTCAAAACAAAATGAGATTGAACTTCGAAAAATAATCAATGTGCCTAGAAAATATACACTGCTTTTAGTTGATCTCACGTAATTTAATCAACTGTTTTATTAATCGCTAGATTAGATTATTATTATTATTACATTCGTTATACAGTGTGTTTGGTCACGAGTTAGCGATACTTTAAGGTCATCAAATATATACCTAATATTATTGACAAAAACACCCAAACTTGGAAGTTTGCCCCCTTAGTTTTGGAGTAGCCCCCATTTTAAATTTACTTTTTTATTTTCGTTGACCCTTCCAAATAACATCGATTTCTTTGGACATAAAGGTCCTACAGATGTGAAAAAATGTTTTTTGAAAGATGATACTACCACCTTTCATTGAAGTATAACAATATAAAAACATTCAACTTGATAACGCCATAAAAAAATTCTTTGAAAAAGTTCATAGTGAAAATATGTACTGATTTTCTCAGTAAATCCGCAATAGTACAAGAACTAGCACATTGAAGTATAATTTTTTTCAATGATTTAACACGCAAGGACACAAGCTACAAAACAACACTCACATCATTTCTGCAAGTTACATAAATTGAGAGTTACTGCTGTTCGAACATGACCCTTATAAAAATTGGTAAAATAAAAAAAACCTTAGTACTGTACTTTCGATAATTTTCAATGATCAAACAAACAAATTAATCATAAAAATTGCTCAAAATGGCCGCCTCTGCTCTGTAGACAGGCAGTGGCCTTCATGACGACCTGTCTTGTGTCTTTTGCTCGCATAGTGATCATGTTTGAACAGCAATAACTCTCAAATTATGTAACTTACAGATATGATGTGAGTGTTGTTTTGTAGCTAATACCCTTGCGTGTTCAATCATTGAAAAAAAATTATACTTCAATGTGCTAGTTCTTGTACTATTGCGGATTTACTAAGAAAATCAGTACATATTTTTACTATGAAGTTTTTTGAAGAATTTTTTTATGGCGTTTTCAAGTTGAATGTTTTTATATTGTTATACTTCAATGAAAGGTGGTAGTGTCATCTTTCAAAAAACATTTTTTTCACATCTGTAGGACCCTTATGTCCAAAGAAATCGATATCATTTGGAAGAGTCAACGAAAATAAAAAAGTAAATTTAAAATGGGGGCTACTCCAAAACTAAGGGGGTAAACTTCCAAGTTTGGGTGTTTTTGTCGATAATATTAGGTATATTTGATGACCTTAAATTATCGCTAACTCGTGACCAAACACACTGTATACGAACTTCTTTGTTTCAAAAGACTTGTATAATTATTTGTATTGCTTCCGACCGTTTTAGATTCGGTTGCTCAAGAATATTACACATCAAAATAGGAGGAATCACCCAATAAAACCCCCAATTTCGTTAATGCTAAGCTCAACTTTCAGTGCTCTTCTAAAAAACAAATATGGCACTTTTATGGTGCTTATTATCTTCGAGATGTGTTTATTTCGTTTATTGTTGTATGTATTGAATATTTTGGGCATATTCGCAAAATGGCGAATGCGTCATAATACATACAGGGTGTCTCAGAGAATGTGGGAAATTTCTCGGATTCAGATAGAACATAAAAAAATAAGATGACACGTTCCCATAATTTTTTTTCCTAACGGCCCTCCCTACGAAGATACGACCTCCTAAATGACGCCACTGGAAATTCATTTTAGTGGAATAAATTTCAATTACTTACTTCTTTTATTATTTTTTTTTTCGAAAACGGTTCATTTTATCGACACTGAACAAGAGTACCTTTTCTTTAGCTTAATGTTCAAGCTATCCAAATTTGTTATTTTCATCACCTCTTCATACAGGGTGTTGAAAATGCAAGCACTAAAATGTACAACCCAGTCGGCCCCTGGTAAACTGAACAAGTTAATTGAAATTTGAGTGCGGTGATTTAAGAGGTCCCTAATACTATTAATCATATCAAATTTTCATCAAAATGGATTTCCAGTGGCGTTATTTAGGAGGTCCTATTTTCGGAGGGTGGGCCGCTAGGAAAAAAAATTATGGGAACTTGTCATCTTCATTATTTATTTCCAGGACACCCATTATAATGAAATTATGACAAATTGTTTCAACATATTTTTCTCCTAAGGAATCCTTTGAAGGAAAAAATAAGGGTTCAATAAAAAAAAATAACTGAGAATAGTTGTTTTGGGGGTGGTTATCAGAAATAAAATTTTAACGACAAAGAACTAGGAAAAAATCCGCTATGGTGCTATGCTAGAAAAATATTTAATGAAACTCTTTTTGTTGATTCAATGAGTAGATCCTACTTTGATGTTTTATTTTCTTAAAGTTCATATATTCTGACATGAATAGAGCTCTCGAATAGAAGAACTTGGTACTTGTTCATTCATTTTATTTTTCTTCTGATCCATCTCATGGCAAAATGAATTACTTATCGAACTAGCTATATTTCCCTTGATATCCCCGAAGGTACTACATTTTATAAATTGACGCAGTAAGTTTTAAACACAACAATGCCATGTTATTCATTTCCTAAAACCTCCCAGACATGAAAGTTTGAATGTTTTCTTCCCCAAATTTAATTCTCCGGAGAATGGAAGCTCGGAGTCCCCATTCCAATATTATAATTCACATCATTCAACTGAACGAACTTTCTGGAGAAAGTTTGAAATTTTTTCATATATACTTCTCAGATGCAGCCTACTTGTGGAAAAGTTCAGACTGCCAACAAAAAGACAAGAATAGGGTTGCACTCAGAGGAATATGAAGTTTGAAATATTCATATATCCAGCTGCTGAGTTGAGAAAGATTATATTAGAATTTTCGATATTATTTTGTGAACTCCAGAATAGCGAAGAATTTCAAATTTAAAACTGAACTCGTAGAAGGTGAAATGATTCATCATCTACCAAAAAACGCAGTTAATCTTATACATAGGCGTTTTCGGATACTTACTTAGGTTAACTCGATCCTTAACGTTCGCGTTCGTTTACCTATCCCGAACATCCAACCCGTGTGCGGAAAGTACGGTGCTATTAACTCGATCACTGACCCAGGTTGATTTATCGTAACCTCACACAAGATCAGGGTCGTAGAATCACCGCATGCGCACTGCAGTTCAATTTTGTATTTGAAAAAGGCGGGAATAAGTCTTCTACTCTTTTCTTAGTAATTTCATATAATCTATTCCTAAAAATCATAGAAAGAGAAGAGAATTTGGCTCAGTGTAAAATGTGTGGTTCCATGAGCCGAGAAGATAATGCGAAACAACTCCTTCATAACTTTGTATGCAGATCTTTCTGCGTTAAAGCTCAAGCCTTCTTTATTTTTTCAATATAGGTACTCAAAGATAACATGCGAGGGCACACCAATAATTATTAAAAGAAAGATTTCACAGAAGCCAATGAATCCAAGCAAAGCTATAGAGACAATCAGTAAATTAACTGGAACTGGAAAAATAAATTCTCTACTTCTTTAACATAGGTTCTCAAAAATAACATTAAACATGGAAGGGCACAACAGAAATTATGAGGAAATTTTACAAAAGCCAATAAATGCAAGCAAAGCTAGAGACAATCCGAAAATAAACTGAGACTGAAAAAATAAATCTATAAAATATTTGGTTATATTTTTGAAACTTAGAACTCGAGTTCGTGATTCGACTAGATCCGTCACGTGACTCAATGGATCGAGTTAGTAACCCTGAGTAAGTTTCCGAAAACGCCTCATGTGTATTTCTTTTCTCACTTCAGTTGAAAAATCGTCCAAAATTTTAACTCGTATCAAGTTAAACTTTTGACGATTTTTTGAGATGGTATTATCAAGATACACAAAGTTTGTCAATGTTGGTTTCTCTTTACGAATAGTTCAAGAACTAGTTATTAACAAAGCGTTTGAGAAGTTCAGAACTGATTTTACTTATTAGAGGTGGAACATGTAGGCTATCAAAAGCGAGCCAGTTTTCCAAATTTGAAGTAACGAAACAAAACAAATTTTAAATCCAGTTACAAGCGAGGATACTGACCACTATACTACTTATGAACTTGCCAAAAATGCAAAGATAAAGGTTAACACCTATTGGACATGAGCGTTTCTGTGGACATGGGAAATACTAATATAACGCAGCAGTCCATCAATGGGAATTGAATAACATAAAAACACTGCTCCAATTTAGTATATAAATCACCTTCAAACATTCAAATAACTATTCGATTAGCTTCATTTCAGGTATATTCAATAATAAAGCTGAAACATTAATATTCTAGAGGTATCACATATCCACAAATTCTAAGGAAAGCCCCCAGTTTTTAATGGTAGATTTGGCACTGCCGCAGATTCATTCGCGCTGATCTCATACGATGCCTCGCCGTAATTCCCGCCATCATTTGATATGGCACTCGCCGAAGGACGGAGCAGTGGTGCCAAACTTATCATGAAGAACGGCAGGCTTTCCTTAGAATTTGTGGATATGTGATACTCCTAGAATTTCGATGTTTCTGCATTAATTATTAAATATACCTGAAATGAAACTATTCGAATAGTTAATTGAATGTTCAAAGGTGATTTGTAGACTAAATTGGAGCAGTGAATTTGTGGTTTTATAGTGAAAAAGGCGAATTGAAGATGGAACATTTTTGGAACCCATATTTTCTGAACTGAGACAGGTCGCCACCTATTGGTTTGTTGTTCAGGAAGACTCAATGAGAACAAAGACACCAAAATCTGGTCGATATCTGCTGGTCACTGAAATTCAATATTTACCCAATTCATTAGGGCAAAACTATCTTAGATACCCAAGAGGTAACGACCAAGGCTCCTGAGGAGGTTATCGGTTTTATCAACGCCATTGACGACCTGCCAGCGTTTACCACGAAACAAAAGATCTACATGGTCGCAAATCCCGGGAAGCTAACCTAGCTATAACGACCCCAGTTCTAAAGCCGGGTTTAGACGAAGCGCACCTACTCGCGCACCAGCCTCGCTTCCGCTCCCTCGCATAGTGTAAACATGCTCCTCGCCGTGAGGCCCCTCGTCCTCGGGTTGAGCCATTGCGGGTCGGTTTTCAGTCGCGCATCAAAGAAGCCTCGCTGTGTCGTTTGAACAAGCTTCTGGAGCTAGTCGAGTCTCGGACTTTATACTAGGCTGATTACTACCTCGCCTTCATCCTGGCTCACCCTTCTAGGCGAATCCAGCGCGTAGTGTAAACACTGGCGCGAGGATGAGTTTTGGTGCGCGAGTAGGTGACGACGTTTGACTCGCGACTGGGTGCGCTTCGTCTAAACCCGGCTTTATAATCATATTATTAATAATGAGTCCAGTGAAATCCGTGTCAGCTTTATCAGAAGTTGTCCAATATACTAACAGTTTATAGATTCAAGAATAATTATACTTTCTTGATTGTAAATTGATAATTTTTTTTATCATTACATCATAACACTTGCTTCCAGAGACTTGGCAGTGTACGTGGTGAAGACTTGACCTACATACTCGGCATGCCACTAGTCGGAGGTCATCCATACTTCCCCCAGAACTTCACCAGACAAGACATGGGTGTGTCAGAGGCTCTACTCAACTTCTTCAGCAACTTTGCCAAGTGTGGAGATCCTAATGGTTGTGGAACTGTAAATAAAGACGTACCAGATTATGGAACTGTAAAGGAGAAAACTAGGTACAAGAGCATCTCATGGGAGCCCTACGAAGTCAGCACCCAGTATTACCTCAGCATAAGTGAGTCAGTTATTTGAGCATATTTGGTTGCCAAGGATCTTGCATTTTCGAATTTTAATAGGTTTTTCGGATTGATTTCGAATTCAGTTAGCGTTTCAATTAATGATACTGCTGTCGCTTTGGTAACTACTAACAATTCAATCCATCGTCAGTATTTATTTCGGGTTTATCGATATACAGGATGTTTCTGAATTGCATGCGAATGATTTAAGACCATTTTCGACCCAAAATTGAAAATTACAAACATTTGGGAAAAACGATATAGCACATGTTCAAGTAGAACGAGCGCTCAAAAGAAGTTCCAATGAATGTACCTTTTTTTTTAGTCAGTGTTTTAGATAAACTTTAAACTGTATCTTGAAAACAATGCATTTCACCTCTATTTATGATTTATAAGATTTGAGTAATCGCTTCATTTAATTTTTTGCAGCAATACAGAAACATCCGGTATAGGATGTTTCAGTCTGAAAATGCTTCCTTTTTATATCTTGTACTAATCTATTTAACACGTTGAGCATTATGTGAGCGATATATGACATATTGCATATTTTTGAAACGAAAAAAAACTGTGGTTATTTTTGTGTAAAAATAAATCATTGTTTCCATAGGAAAAAAATAAATTTCGTGGAATAAATCAGGAAGGAAAAATCTTCAGCAAAAATTAGATTAAGCCACTGGGTTCCTATAAAAAAAGTGTGTGTAATGTTTTACTTTCAAGTTCATAGCACAAACAGAAACGGAGATAATGACCAAAATTGAAATTTCCCAAATGTCAATTTTGGCTTACAATTCGAAATCAAAAGAAGAAAGAGCAATGCGGTTGTCGATATAATGAGTTTCTCGAAAAAAGACTACTGCAATGTGCCATTCATTTTTCTCTAACTGTTATGGGCCCCACTCACTTCGTTCTTCTCCGCCGTTTTTACCCGACGGTTTAAAAACGGTCAGGTAAAACTGCCGCAAAAACGAAGTGTATGGGCTAAAAACGGCGCACTTACCCGACGTTGCAAATTTCAGACGAGGCCTGATTTTCGTCCGTTCTCTTGACGTTTTTAACCGTCGGGTAAAAACGGCGGAGAAGAACGAAGTGAGTGGGACCCTTTAGGGTTGAAAAGTTGTAGTTCAGGGATGACAAAATTCGTTGTCTACTGAACGGATCTCGAGAACCATAGCAAAGGGAGAAAAACTGATGACACATTTTCGGGCTCTTCTTTGCTGACCAACTCAAATCTGAAAACAAATCTGACCTTTCTTTCATAGATTTTGAGTTATGAACGAAAATTAGGAATTTGCTATTTTCGTTGATGCTGAATAACTAGCTTGTTCGAACTCCTATTGGATGATTTTTTTAGTAAAGCCATTTTCGAGAAATGAACAGAAATTGTGAATTTTCAAATTTAAACTATGATCGAATGTTTTTTATTCTGGTTCAAATGTTTTTGCTGATTTCAAAAATGTATCATATGGCCCTATTCACAGTAATATTACACGAGACTAAAAGAATAAAAACATTTTCCTGCTTTTCAATTCAGTTCTGAATTAATTATGAGTGGGCTGGCGTTACCATAGCGACCGTTAAAAGCATGTAGGTATGTATTATCCTTTATGGATTCAAAACTCTATGATTGGAATCATCGATTGCTGAATAATTAACTCTGTGGTTGATTCGTCATCGTTTGTTTTTAAGATTTCAAATAAGTAATATGTTTATTTTTCCTAATGGCGCGAAATATTTAATATTACATTCAATTCTTTGATTTAATAGAAGAAATAATTATTTGAAAGTCGTGGACTCCTATCATAGAAGGTTCAGTTCACAAAAATTGAATGGAGTTCACGAACTATAAAGCATATTCACTGGATATGTTAAGGCCAGCCTACTTATAGTTAATTCAGAACTGAAACGAAAAGCAGGAATAGGTTATTAAAGACAGCGACTAATGATCTCGAACTTTTAAAATATCTTGACCATTAGTCGCTCGATTAATAACCGAGTTGATTACAAGATTTTTCCGACGATCTCAATATAAATAGTGTATAAATTGTTGATTGAAATACATTCTCATTTTGCACAAGACTCACATTTGACATAATAAAATTTCTATGTATCTATGTTCCAGTAGAGTTTTGACATTTCTCGTAGTGCTTCTGATTACTTTGTGAACGGCTGCCATGAGGATTGCATATTGAAATTGAGCATTAAAATGGGTCATTAATGGTCACTTTCGTACAAATCAAAATCGCCTTTTATTTCGCGGTCGGTGGAAAAATATATTTATTTTTATTCTTCTGTAATATTCATGTGAATAAGGACATATTATAAATTTTTGAACCAGATAAAAAAATATCCGACCATAGTTCAAATTTGAAAAATCAAAATTCCTTGTCATTTCTCTAAAATAGCTGGACTAAAAAATCAGTCATCCATACTAATATTATAAATGCGAAAGTAACTCTGTCTGTCTGTCTGTTACTCTTTCACGCCTAAACGGCTGAACGGATTTTGATGAAATTTGGTATGGTGATAGATAATAACCTAGAAAAGGTCATAGGCTATAAATAATCACGCCATCGTTCTTAGAGGGTAGGCAGTAGGCAAATAACTAAATTGAGTTAGTGATTTTTAGTCGTTTTTGTTGGGACTTTTGCTCTTTCACGTCTAAACGGCTAAACAGATTTTGATGAAATTTAGTAAGGTAATAGATGGTTACCTAAAAACGGATATAAGATCAAAATGATCACGTCATCGTACTTAGGGGGTAGGAAGTAGGCAGAAAACTGAATTGAGTTAGTGATTTTTTTAAGGTTTTTGCTGGGAGTTTTGCTCTATCATGCCTAAACGGCTGAACGGATTTTGATGAAATTTAGTTAGGTGATAGATAGTAACCTAGAAAAGGATATGGGCGATTAATATTCATGCTATCGTACTTAAGGCGTAGGCAGTAGGCAGAAAACTAATTAAGTTAGTGATTTTTAATCGTTTCAAGTTAGTATTTGATCACTTTTTTAACTTAGAGGGTCGGTAGGCGCCTTAATTTAGGGAATTTATGATAAAATTTTGATGCAACTGTCTTTATTTAACAGTTTTACTTGGATCGAAACTTAGCGACATTCCATCACACTACTTAACTTATAGGGTAGGAAGGTACCAAAATTCAGACTACCTTTTACTTCGGGAAAATATCTCATTCCCACAGGAACCTATACACAGCTACCTATCTATAACATTAAAACTCTGTCTAGAATCACATTACGCCAAAACTATTGATCTGATTTGTATACGATTTTTTATTCAACTGACTGTTACATTACATACAGATAAAATCTAATTACCTACACCACAGAATTAATATAGTACTACATAACTAGCTACGCTTTTAACTTGAGGAGGTAATTAGATAGACATTTATACGAACTTAAAGCCGGGAGAAAACAAAAAAAACTTATGCGGACGAAGTCGCGGGTAAAAGCTAGTATAATATAAGAATTACTCTTAAAAAGAGCCTGTAGAATGTAACAACGGATTTCAAAAAAAAGTTCAAACAAGCTGGTTATACAGCATCAATGAAAATGACAAATTCCCAATTTTCGTTCATTACACAGAATCTATGAAAGATAGGTTAGATCTGTTTTCAGATTTGAGTTAGTCAGGAAAAAAGAGCTCGAAATGTGTCATCAGTTTTCTTCTAACTGCTATGGTTCTCGGGATCCCTCCAGTAGACAACGCATTTTGCCCACCCTGTACAATAGTAATGTTGAATCCAAGAAATCAGAGTAAGATCAATAATTCCCAGGATCTTACAGATATAATAAAATGGAACTATAAAACTTTTTTCATCCAGAAACAAGTGCGCAATAATTGGGAAACCTTAGCACTAGTACTGATTCGAAAGAATTCTCAGGGGGTAGTTGGAGTGGGAACTACAGAGATTGAAATTAATTACGTTCATTCACAAGGGACAATACTAAGAACGGAAACTTGGATCCAATGAAGGAGCAGAAATACTGAAATTGTTGAAAATTCCGGAGAGGAATGAAGGATATTCTCAGCCCTTTCACCAGAAGCTTCAATTATACGACGGACTGGGAAAATTTAATCTGTTTCAATTTACATATTGAGCGATAATTGTCGATTGGAATCCCTATAACTCATTTAATAATTGTCCCTTTCAAAATTTCAAGAATACTCGAACAATTGTTTATCTTGGTCTCTTAACTTGAAACTATCTGAAGGAGTTTGAAACTTCACATCGGAAACATAGGAAATTCAATGCATCAGAGAGAGAATTTTGCCGTGCAGTTTACGAGTGCTATAATGGAAAAGTTCTCTCTCTTCAAGAAGATCGCATTATCTGAACCATAGAAAATGCAATCGGAATATTGAAGAGAAGATATTTCCATAACAAGATATTTTTTTTGGATGAAAATAATTTTGTGTATGGAGATTGATATATTGAATGTTCATGTAAAATTTCAAGAGGATCGCATCATCAAAACAATAGAATAAAATTTTTTTTAATTGTCAAGTTTTTACAAATTTCAGTTTTTGAATAATATCCAGAATATTATTCTAATCGTGCTGATATTTCGCATTATATTTAGTATCAATCTCAAGTCCTATACAAAATTTTGAGGTAGCCTCATTGATCCACCAATGAACGAGCGCTCAAAAGTACCTGCTCAGGGCTTTCTTGAATTTTGAATAATGTCATACATCATACCTACTTCTTGAAAGTCAAAATAACTAGACGAATTCAGTGTGCTAGGTATATTTTATTCATCTTTAAGAAAAGTATGCAATTTGAAACAATAAACTACACTGCGCAAAAATATTAACGCACATTCTGAAAATCTCAATTTTGATGAAAGTTACATTGCCGTTATGACCTATTTTTTATGTTCTCTCGGCAAGGTTTTGAACGAAACAAGACACATTAAATGAAAGAAAAATTCAGGATTTCACCGAATCTTATGTGAAAGAAGAGAAATAAACAAACAAAATACTGGAATGCTGATAAGTGATTTAATACTTGGTATTTCCACCCCTTGCGTTAATTACAGCTCGGCAACGACGGTTCATACTCAAAATGAGTAATCTTAAAATGTTCTGATCTTATCCTTCCCAGATTTCTCTGAGTTGGATTCCTAAGTCATTAAGAGTAGCTGGATGATTTTCTGAACTTCTCAGCCTTCTATTGAGGTTGTCCCAAACCTGCTCAATCGGATTGAGATCTGGACTTCTTGCTGGCCATTCCATTCCAGAGACTTCAACCTCTTCAAGGTACTCCTGAACGATGCGCGCACACTAGAATTGATCGAGAACAACTGATTTCAGAATGGAGCCAATACATTCAAAATCTGATAATCTCATCTTTTTTATTCCTGCTGGGAAAAAACATCTGTATTGAAGAAAAACGTTGGAAGTGGATAACATATGCATGCATAATTCTGATAAAAATAATAATCATTGAGAACACTTTCAGTTGTAGAATAAATTTGAGATTTCCATAATGTGCGTTAATTTTTTGCGCAGTGTAGTTTATTAGTCGCTAGAGTAATAATGATTAATAAATTCCTTAAACTGTCGACCTTACCATAGGTGTTTCAAAAAAACAAAAGCGAATAAATTACAATAAGTTTTATGTATGTTGCTATAATACATATCCAGATTGTCCATTTCGATATTGCTTCCATGTTGTGATATATCACCGGTTGACGGCTTAATTTCCTATGTCTACACAACAGTTTCATCGACAATTCAAACATATAACGCTTTCAGTTTAATAGTTCATGCAGGCAGGGGCTTCATTCCGATCTCACGAAATTGCACATATATGCCTCTGCAATTACGTGATAGTTCAAAACTCGATTAGTCTTTGCGTTCGCAAGCTCTATCTCAGGATGTTCTTGTAAATGATTAATATAAAGTTAACGCTTTACGGAATTATCAGACCAATTGAATTAACTTCGTTGGATTCCGAGACCTCTTGAACGTGAAGCGTTGGTTTGGTAAATACTGTATGCGCTGTGTGGTTATACAGGGTGAGTCTTTGACTTGTACATATATTTTAACCGTAGATTCCTGAGGTCAAAAGAAACACTTTTTTCCTCTACCATTTTTTCCGATTCGGCCTGGTTAAAAAGATACAGGCTGTTGAAAATCCATGAAAAGCATAAATTTTCAGTAATATCTCGCAAACGATTTCTTCAAATGAAATGATTTTTGGAACACAGTTTTTCCTGAATATGATTGATCTTTCCCGAATACAAAATTCCGAGTAATTCGATGTTGAAAGGAAAAAAAAACTTAGAAATTCGAAAAATTGGGTACTTTGGCTGAATGCATTTCTGTCGAAAATATTCACAGAATTCAATTTTCCCTACGTTGACACGTTGACAAATTTCAAGAATAATTCGAGAATTTGTTATCTGGAATGATAAATGGTAAGAGAACTAGTGAATGTTAATGGAACTTAATTATATCGTTGGAATCGAAATGTTTTTCACAATCAAAACTTTTGTTGGAATGAAATTTCCCAGTATGGCCCTCATTTATAAAAGCTTACGCTATTCATGTTTCGGCAAACTGAAACAATTGAAATATCTTTAAGTTTTTTAGACGGATATTACTTCTACACGATAAAATATAAAACGTTCCTACCGCAACGCACCTACAAAAGACGGAAGTAGTTATCCCAAGGAAAATTCACTAACACCAATATCACAAACACTTTCACTGTTCACAGCACTCAAACAATCACAACAGTTAATTATAATTCACTTATTTTTCACATTTACGACCACAATCGACACTAAAAACATTAATTTACCACTAGATGTTTACTAGCGCTCACGCTTGCGCCTATAACACAACTGTACATAGGGACTACTTTAGAAGGCTGTGCTTGTAATATGTCGGGACTCTACAGCGTTGCCGCTCTTGGCTATGACCGTGCCCGTAGGTTTAGAAGGCCGTGTTAGTAGGCATCTCGCACTTCTTATATTTATGTTCTGTGGTTTAGACTGTTCAAGTGAATTATGTCATTTATTCAAATTTTATGGTTGAGTTGTTGTTTTGATTTCAGAAATTATTGCACGGAAGATTTCAAGAGATATTGGAAATGAATGCTATAGATGAAATAGGTGGTTTAAAAGTTAATCCGATATAATTAAAAATGAAGTATACATCAAGAAGAGATTATTCTCTTTCATTTTATCACCAGCAAAATTTTGGATGAATCAATAATTGCATTAGAAATACAACTGGTATTGAAAAAGTAAGTTTATATTTCTCCATTTAATACAGCAGCTTATTTGAAAATTTCGAATGGTATATCTACTCGTTTCTTTGATACAATAGCTTATTTCAAAGGTTTGAATGCTAGATCTCGTACTTGCAAAAATTCAGTGGTTAGTTTACCAGTGGCGGCATAGCTCATTCTGAAAATAAAAAAGGGCTATATCTTCTTATTTAGGCCGAATCGGAAAAAATGGTAGAGGAAAAAAGTGTTTCTTTTGACCCCAGGAATATTCGGTTAAAATATATGTACAAGTCAAAGACTCACCCTGTATAAAGGGTTTTCCGATAAGAGGTATTAGAAGAAAAATGCCATTTTTCAATATAAATGATAGGATGTTTATTTCATTATAAAGAAGAAGCTATTCCGAATAATAGTGGAAAATAATTACCACCACGACCACGCTTACAGGACCATATCCTTTTAAGGCAATTTTCCATAACAAATCGCAAAGTGGGTGCCCTATGTCCTCGATAGCCTCACGAATTCCATCTTTGAGGTCTTGAATCGACGCTGGGCTATTGGCGTAGATCTTCTCTTTCACGTGGCCCCACAGGAAGAAGTCGTAAGGTGTTAAATCACAAGATCTCGGTTGCCAATTGTGATCTCCTCTTCGGAAGATAACACGTTCCGGATACTTTTTCACGCAAAAAATCAATTGTTTCGTTGCTTGTGTGACACGTAGTGCCGTCTTGTTAAATGTAATGACGTTTGTGGAATGCCTAACTCCAAAGAACGACGAGGAATGGACAAAACTGGGTTTTCCCCAACACTTTCGGCTACAGCAGCAATATTCTCGGCTGTTCTTGAGCGACGTGCACGGGTTTCATTCTTCACATCACCAACTTGTCCCAACAGCTCAAATTTTTTCACCAATTTCCTTATTGCGGTCCGACAAGGTGCTTCACGACGACCCAAAAATGTGCGAGTTTTACGAACCGTCTCTGCCAAATTTTCACCATTTTATAGTGAATCTAAATAATTTTAATGCGTTCTTGAAGCGTGTATCGTTCCAGTTTTATCAATAGCGTAGTTTCTACTTGTCAAATGTCAAAAAATGACAGCTTCAAGCGTGACATCCACCGAAATAAGGGGCTATTACAAATAACACCTCTTATTGGAAAACCCTTTACTTTTGTGTCCAATTGCTTTGGCCTCTTCCAAAAATTTCTTGGGATAGCAATTTTGCTCAAGAATTTTAGAAATATTCTCAATTTCTGTGTGGATATAAAAAGACAAAACTTCTGAGCACCTGATAAAAGACAGCTATACCATTAATTGCCAATGACAAAAGTGCATAGCTCAATAGATTGTTGAGTTTGTGAAGGACTTCGAAACTTTAACATTGAAATTGTACGGATCAACTACTCAGTAAACTGCAAGTAGGCAAATGCCTCCGAAATTTGAATAAGAGTCGACAACCAATACAGATTGAAATATTATGTACAAGCGGGATCATCAACGATATGATATTCAGATTCAGCATTTAATTCTCAGAATATGTTATTGACCATATTTCATTATCGATCGAGCTACAGTTGATAATATGCTCAAATTGCTTTCCATTCTATGCACACTCTGAGATATCCTCATCAACTGGATCAGCCAGATTAATTAGTCAGATAGCATAACAGGAATATCATCAGGTATATGATGAATGTGAACCTACGAGAAATTGGGGTCCCTGACTTCTCTCACATTGCTAATAACGTCCTTGACACAATGTTATATGGGGTTAATTAAAATATTGACCTGTGTTCCATACAAGTCACAGGAGGGTTAATGTAAATATAATAATTTCAGTCAATTTAATGTTTTTTCGGTTATTTATATTGTCTTAATACGAGTTTTTCCTTTTATATTACGTGTTAAAAAGAAAAAACGAATATTAATCCTTCAAAATCCAGAGCTGTTTTATATTTATCTTTTTCAAACCCACAGTCCACAGTTTAGATATACAGGTTTGGAAATTGGAAACATACGATATTCAATGCATTAGAGAGAGTAGGGGAAGTGTGCCCATGTTGGCACCCTTAACGAATTATTTACATATTTCATTAAAGGAATATTTTTCTATGTCATCGAGTGTACAGATTTACTGCTACTCGTATGTAGTATGCATTCTTATGTATAGTTTCAATATAAATTGTTAAAAATTTGGATTATAGCACTTTTTAAAATTTGGCCACGGGTGCCATCATAAGATCACGTATGTCCTTTGATGGCATATAACTTAAAATAAAATGATATTATTTATTGAAATGTTTTATTGAAGAAAATAGCAGTCCTATTTCATGAAAATGAAAATATAAGTGTAAAAAAACTAAATTTACATTCTTTGGCATCGTCAAAATATAAAAATATAATTTTTTACGCATAATACACCTACGAATATGATTTGCACTAGCACACTCGGCATGGCACCAGCTGGCGCATTTCTGGCAACGCAACCAATTCTCCCCTGGTCGAGACATGGACAACAGCTTATAACAATAAAGACAAGCGGCATCTGAATCATCGTCATAATGTCTTTCTTCATTTTCCTCATTTTCTTCTACGAACTTAATCTGTCTTTTGACCTTTCTAGCTAGCTTCTCTCTCTCTTTCTTTGTCTTCTCTTCTTCTTCCAACTTCTTTTCTTTTATGTCAGGGGTTGTATTGAGGATTCCAACTTTTCCTCGTTTTCTTCCTCTGTTCACTGTTGATTCTGCAACGGCAGTTGGCAGTAGTGAGAGTTCTTGTATGATTTTCAATGATCTCGATACTTCACTTGAAAACATTTTCATTATTTTCGGATACCTCTAATATTCCTTGCGAAGTACCAGGCTTTGGAGGAATCGTTTCTTGATCTAGATTCTTTTTCCTATGATGGCACCCTATGCTATCATAGGAATACTCTGGCTATGCCATCATAAGCATAAGTAACATATATTTTTCAACAAAGCGAAAAAGGTACTAAAAAGACGAAAAAATCTAAAACTTTCACACTAAAAGCATTATTATAGAGTGATTAAGAGAAAGTATAATCCTTTTTTACACAGATTCTTTGAATATCCAAATAAAACGAAAAAGAATGAAATAACTATCATACATCAACACTTACCCAAATGATTGAACTCTTATAACAGTCACAAATTGCCACGTATTCAAGGGTAACTACGTATATCAAGCGTAAATGCCATTTGGCGTACAAACTCAGTAAATATAAGTTTGTTCGGTTGATGTTAACAGACTTCTTTGAAGTGTGCCATCATAAGCAGGATGCCATCATAAGCATACTTCCCTTTGCCGTGCAGTTGGACAGTGCTATACTGGACACATTTACATGCTGTGTTTCGCTTTAGTTTCACACGATGGATGGTCCAATGAACGAATAATATGGTTGTCTCTCTACCGTGAACGTTTAGTGTATCAATCTTCATTTGCAAAATATATTTCACTTCAATCGGATATCTTGTTATGGAAATATGAAGTATTTTCTTTTCAATATTCCAATTGAATTTTCTATGGTTCTGGTTACACTATGGCCACAAAATTTTGAATGAGGCTTATTATGGACATCTTGCATGTGGCCGCAAATTTGATTTCGATTGGTTCTGTTTTGTCTGCGATATTGAAGAACAAAACTTTTGGATTGCCATATTTTATGGAATACCCTCTACGATTTTGTTGGTTAACGATCTTAACCAAGGCATTTTGGAACCGAACTCACCCTGAAAATCTCAAGTCTCTAACAATCCTTTCGAAAGTTATTGTGCTAACGAACGGACGGCTCCACGGACAGAATTGAATTTCAAAACGAATTCGTCATCAGGGAGTCAAACCAATACCTCCTAGGAGGTATTGGTCAAACCCCATTATTTGAGACCATTTTCGGCTCAAAATTCGGAAATATTAGACGCGTTCAAATTGTTGAATTATTTTATGAATATCAGCGTTCTGTGAAGAGTGTTTTTAGAAAATTGCGTGAATTTTATAGTTCACATAATGCCCATTCTACCACTCAAAATCGTGGCAGAATATCAATACCTTCCGTACTCGTTTTATAAATTAAAATAATGAAAAAACATTGAATTTTTTCTAATTCCTGCGCTTTTTCAAATTGAATTTTACCAAAACACATCACAAAACACGTTCGTTCGTTTCTACACTCAACAATTTCATCATACACAACTAAAACAAAACCGCTCTTTCGGAAAAAACATGACAATGCTAAATAATAAATGAACTGACCGAATGGCCGCTCCCGAAGGACAGCCGTATTGTTTATTAAAATTTTAGAAGCCGCAGGATTTCGGGCCTGTGGCAGGCGCAACCTGACACACAGGCAATTCATCATAACGTAACGGACGGGAATATTACATAAAGTGCAGGAGTAGCATAGCAAGGTACGTAGCATCCCCTGCCTTGTTACATATAGCGATTTTTCCCTTTTATCCACGGTGCTGACTGGAAAATAATGGAAGTAATTTGGAATCGGTGAAAGACTGATGGCCCATCGCGTATATTTTTCATTTTCAGCGGAAATTAATGTTTTTTTGAATTAACACGATTCCGGCCCTTTCTCTTGTTCTGAGGTAATTTTTATCCCGTGTTAATCGTGTGTTATGTTAATTTATCATATATTGTTTTACGGGAAGGAAATGACTTATAACTCTACTTGGGGTATAATTCTTCATCGCTCATACTCCAATATATTGAAGGTTATTGATCCACTGCTGAAAATTTTGTTTTCCGTCGACCTCGAAATAAAAGGTGATTTTGATGTGTACTGAATTGATCATTAAGGACCTATTTTAATGCTCAATTTATGCTATATTTTAATGTGCAATCCTCATGGCAACCATACACAAAGTATTCAGAAGCACTAAGAGAAATGTCAAAACTCTTCTGGAACATAGAAACATAGAAATTCCATTATGTCAAATTTATGTTCTGTGCAAAAAAAGAATGTATTTCAATCAGGAATTTCTACACAATACATGTTGAGATCGTCGGAAAAATATTGTAATCAACTCGGTTATTAATCAAGCGACTAATGGTCTGGAACTACTAACGCGTTTCCTGCGCTCACGGTTTAAAATATCTTGACCATTAGTCGCTGTCTTTAATAACCTAGTTGATTAAATAACCATCAATGATACTTATTCAATGCATCAGTTTATTATTAACAACGATCAATGGTTAAGACATTTCAGGGGGCGATTGGAACAAGCGCGTTAACAATTAGAAACCATTAATCGCTAAATTAATAAACGAGTTGATTACGAGAATTTTCCGTCTACCCATTATAAGCTATAAGTATAAATTTGTGATGGAAATTTTTATTTTGCACAAGATATGCATTTGACATAATATAAATTTCTATGGTCCAGTAGAGTTGAGTTACTTTTCTGAAAATAACTTAAGTGTTTTTTCCCTACGACAGCTGACGAATGCTAGCCGACATATTGTTGTATAGGATTATAATAATGCTGTTTTTCTAGGATTCATATTGAATTTGATTTAAATGTTTATTGAATCTAGAAAACAGTTCCAGAGAAAATTAGTTGTTTTCGACATCTCATGCATTATTTTGACCATCCTAAATATCACAACAAGAACTAGCTTTTCAGGAATTTAGATTATACAGGGTGTCTACTTTTAAGCTGGCCAAACTTCAAGGGGATATTATATTATATTATTTGTTAGGTTAGCCTTCTTAAAGGCAAAGAATTTTTTGTTTGTCATTTTTTCTTTATCTTAAATTCACTTGGCTTCACAGCCGCCAAAAATTGGGTGTTTCCATCACTCGGAGAAACCTGCATGAAGGCCCTGATGTAGGACCACTGCTAACATCTCAAAGAGTGAAGAGGAAGTAATCAGTGCTTTCAGCATGCGATCTGTGATGATTGAACTTCTCATTTTGACACTACTCACTACTAGATGTCACCATCTGTAGGATAATACTCGATAGAGTCTTACAAGTGGTCTTAAATGTAGAAGTTTTTCAATAGGATGTTCAAAGATTATATAGTATAAAGATCGGAAACGAGACGACTACAGTGTATGAGCGCCATCTCTGGGTCAAATGTGAACTAATGTCACTATAGAATGGTTAAAATTCTGGTTCTATGATTATAAGTTTCGAAATCAATATACATGGGAAATGTCATTGATATAAAAAAGTGCCAATGAATTCGTTTGCACAAATATTATTTCACTTCGAACGGCTTTTGCCGTTAGTGTCGTCTCGAAAAAAGTGGAAAAAAGATGAGTTTGTACCCTTCAGTGATGCAGATTACGAACGAGATAGTGAAACTAGCTATATCTTGGCTTGATCAACGTCAAACATCTGTTGCTATTTCCACGATAGAGGCAGAAATAGTGGCTGATAGTGAAGCTGCACGGAAAATTAAATGGTTAAAGTGACTATTCAGGAAAAGTGATGGTGAACAACGAAGCTGCAATTGAACTGAGCCAGAAACTGGAATTCTACAGACGCACTAAGTATATTCAAATTCAATCCATGTATAAATCTTACAATAATACCCTAATATTTCTGTAATGTCTTCTATGAATGCATAATAAAAATATCACACATGAAATACTGAATTTTACTGAAAATTATGGATTTAAAATATAAAAATGAAACATCCTGAAAGGAATACGAATTTCGCTTCAATTCTTATTACAGTTTTCTTTATATGATTTCTAATCCAAATTACAGATTTTATATAAAAATTGATCTTCAGTGCCATCTCTGGGTCAAATGTGAACTAAAAAATGTAGTCGTTTTTTAGTACTACGAATGCAGGGCCGTTTCCTATCTTTCTATACTCTATAATCTATGAGGATGTTGTCTCTAAGGGATATGGGACACTGACGAGGCCTAATAAGGCCGAAACCGGTCTGTCTCTTCCCTCATTGACAACATCTTGAATAAATCATCCCAGTCCGCATAAAGAAGGTTCTGTGAGCCTATAAATTGAAGATTGTATTCATTTCGATGATTACTATTTTCAATTTATCTATGTTTCAAAAATTTGTTAGGTTAGCCTCCTTAAAGGCAAAAAATTTTTTTTTGTTTGTCATTTTTTCTTTATCTTAATATTATACGAGTGATTTGCAACCAAAAACGTCTATAACACATGGCTGAAATATCGAGGATTATTCTTCAATTTAACATTTTCTTATATTCAATCACGAAGAGCTTCAAAATAGAGTAAAATAAGGTTCGGAATTTTCAGACTTTTTCGTTGTTATCATGTTAGCCATGATATTATGGCGGAGAATAAGCAGCTAGCACAAAAGTTGATATGTCATTCGAAAGTACACTGAATAAGGTATTTTTCACTGAAAAGAAAACGTGTGCATAATTATAAAAATTTGATCGAAAAAACCATTAGGAAAATGGGACTAATTTTTTCAACTTCAGAATCGAGATATTCATCTCCTTACCACGCCCGCAACAAAAGTTTTTTCTGCACACAGACTCGCTTATCTTAAAGCAAATTTGTTGCCCTTTCCGAATATGTGGTCAAATTTGATGAGACTACAAAAAAAACTGAATAATGATAATTTTAGTAGAAAAAAACGAAATATTTCGTGAAATTAAGAAATGTTAAATTGAAGAATAACCGTCAATATTTCGACCATGTGTTATTGGACATTTTTTATTGCGAATAACTCGTATAATCTCCCCTTAAGGTTTGGCTACTCTAAAAGTAAACACCCTGTATAGATTGAAATAATTTCTTGTCTCTCTGATCACTACCTTACTAGAGTAAGGTAGTGCTCTGATTCAATATTGGTATTCCTTGATAGTCTGGCATTTCAGACTATCTCCATTACTCGAGTAAATTCAAACCATTCCAATTAATTTCCTGTAGTTTTGGGGTACCTAGACCGTAATATTAACTTTGCAAGAATACCAACTGAAATTCTCGATACCAGTAAGTTTCTCAAAGTGCTCATCGCTCAATCCGTTGTCGTATAACCATTTATATCGCAATAATTTGAGAGTGGCCGATAACAGGAAGTCCATTAAATCAAATGATTGATCGATATCCGACGAAGAATGGGTTACCAAAATATCTTGGGATTTACTTTTGCTACTCGTATTTTAGGATAGAATGACTGAAACCTAGAAGTAAAGGGTTTTCCAATAAGAGGTGTTATTTTGATATTCAAAGAAAAATATCATTTTTCAATATGAATGATCGGATGTTTATTCCATTAAAAGGAAGAAGCTATGGCGTTAATAGTGGAAAATAACAACAGGCAAATGACCACCACGACCACGCTTACAGGACCGTATCCTTTTAATGAAATTTTCCATAACCAAATCGCAAAGTGGCTGCCCTATGTCCTCGATAGCCTCACGAATTCCATCTTTGAGGTCTTGAATCGACGCTGGGCTATTGGCGTAGACCTTCTCTTTCACGTGGCCCCAAAGGAAGAAGTCGCAAGGTGTTAAATCACAAGATCTCGTTGGCCAATTGTGATCACCTCTTCGAGAGATAACAAGGTAAGGAAACAATCAGCAAAGACACGACGTTGTTGATGATCGGCCGGCTTGAGTTCTTGTGTTAACTGAACTTTATGAGCCTTAAGACCCAAATCTTCATGCAAAATACGGTTTAATGACGTTTGTGGAATGCCTAATTCTAAAGAACGACGAGGAATGGACAAACCTGGGTTTTCTTCAACACTTTCGGCTACAGCAGCATTATTCTCGGCTGTTCTTTTTTCTTCACATCACTAACTTTTCCCCGCAGCTCGAATTTTCCATCAATTTCTTTATTGCGGTCCGACAAGGTGCTTCACGACGACCCAAAAATGTTTGAATTTTACGAACCGTCCCTGCCAAATTTACACCATTTTTATAGTGAATTTTAATAATTTCAATTCGTTCTTGAAGCGGGTATCGTTCCATTTTTATTAATGGCGTAGTTTCTTCTGTCAAATGTCAAAAAATGACAGCTTCAAACGTGACATCTACCGAAATAGCGGACTATTCAAAATAACACCTCTTATTGAAAAACCCTTTTTTTTGCGGTGAAATACTAATGGTGGAGTTTCATATTTGCTGTCGATTTTGGTGAGATCTTTTTTCAAATGGAAGATTAAGTGTTTGACATCATATTTATTCAATAAATTCTACCCAACAACAAAAAATCAGGAACTATTGTGCCTGACATTAATGGAATATTTCCCTAAATATGGTAGTGGTTTTTCGTTCGACTCACTGTTGACAAATCCGTGATCAAATTCAATTCTGCCCTTGGGGTCGTCCGTCCGTAAGCAGGATAACTCTCGAAAGGATTGTCCTATAAAATAAAAACGAAAAGTCTCGTATTTATTTTGTATGAAATTCCTGTACCAACTTTATGTCACTTTGTTTTGAAATGCCCAAGTAGCAATTTAACGTTGCGTCGACGTATATAAAGAAGTCGCGCAACCAAACTAAGTGACTTCGCCGACCTCTGCACTACGTTCTCACAACCATGAAATGCACCAGTTTGGTCAATCATTTTAGGGTTTTGACAACGTCGTGCTGCAACTACGGTTATCAGATTTACGTTGTCTAAACGTTGCGAAGTTTACTTTAATGCAACTTATTCACACATGCGACATCTATGGGAACGAAGTTCATTCCACATATGACGTTGATATTTCAACCAAATAGTTACCGTGGCCATCACAATATTCCAACTTGTACCGCCATGTCGATTTATTTTCTATCTTATGCATATAGCTAATTGCCCTTGTTAAAGGGTGGAAACAATTCTATCGCAACAGAAATCGACAACGAAGACCACTTTACTGTTGAATATACTATTGATTCATGCTGAAAAACAAGCGCGCCTACAATCCATTGGATATTTCTGGAAAATCCAAAATTGAAAATTCATAAAAAGCTATATTAAGGAAGAAATTGCCAATGTTTTTCATGAGTTAAAACGCTTACTAAACGAGATTTAGAAAAATTACGCGCAGAAAATTTAAATGAAGGTTTTAAAATCATTTGTTTTCGTTCATTTACATCCCAAAGGTCAATGACCAATTGTTAAAATATGGCGTAGTTTGGTAGTTTAGTTGACCAAAAACTGCACTAATTTTAAACGTTGGGTTACTAGACAACCAAAATGCAACTCTAGTTGCCTACACGGCCAAAGCTTAACCTGCTTAACTGCTGTCAATTTATTTTACCCCGTCAAATTGAGGTTATGAAATTTCAATATGATTTGTTTACATTTTATTTGAAAGGAGCTGATTGCTATTGACCAGGTAAAGTATTATTAAACGTATTATAAACCGTTCTAATAAATTCCAACGTTTCAGATGCAGTTTCTATATTAGCGACTAATCCGCAGTAGTAAATGTACAGATTATGGGAATGATGGGTACCTAGAAAATGTTCGGAAGAAATTTGATTTCAATTTTTCAGATCATATGAACTCTGATGATATTTATTCAGCCGACATTCTGAGAAATATTACAATTTAGATCTTATGTGTGCTTGGCTCTTAAAGCCTCAACATTGAAGTTGAAATCTTCCGATTTTGTTGAAGACATAAATAAAATGTTCCTTGACTGCGTGGTAAGAAACTAATGTTCATCACAAATACTGGTGATGTTCAAACCAAATTACTTCTATTTTTCAGATGGAACCATTCATATAATAACTTTTACTAGAGATAAATAAATATGATGAGGTTTTTATATTGCACCTGAGGAAGAACTGTATCGAATATTATCGAAGAACTTTAGTTACGAAGTATCATAATAAATAATTCACTGTGTACTTGAAATAGAAGTGGAATCTTTAATCTATGGATGGAAGAATGAATTAAAGGAGCTACATAAATATTAACAAATATTATGTTTACCAATCAGCTGGGTTTCAGAAGAATTTGATAATTATGGAGAACATTGTGTAATTTAAATTGAAATATTGCTTGTTATGTTTTGTAACCAGAATATATAACATGAAGTAGTCATAGTCATTTACTCATATATTGAAAACCAGGTATTTGATTCATAAAGATTGAAGACAGTTTATACAATTTAGTTGGTTGATTAGATTCCAAACAAATTTTCTGTGTTTCGTTCTGTTAACTTCCAGACTTCGTAAAATAACAAAGGTAAATAAACAGTATCTCACTATTTATATTATGAATTCACTTCTAGAAAGGATAAGTTAATCAATCGGCAATTAATAAATATGGAAGTACTGACACTAATTCATTGATTATAATATAATTATCAACAATACAATATTGAGAACTGCATCTTTCGAATCTACGGGCACCTCAATTTGTATATATAAGCTTTCAGTTCTTGTCGTCAGATAAGTTGCCTACTCGAATAATGTGGATATTGAAATATTATGAATCTTAACTTATTAATGAAGGTATTAATGAAAAATTTTGTCTTAGATGATACCTTGTCATTATGAATTGAAATATCACGAAACTATAAGGTAAATAATATAAACGTGATCTTTGCTGGATTTATCCTAAAAATGTTCTTCTTAACTATTCGAAATTATTTTTCATTTGGATTCGCAAATACCATAATTTTGAGAAAGTTATCAACACAAATATAATAAATCAGTTCAATTTTTCGATATTTTTCATCGTATCAGAAGGTTGCTGAAATGACTACGCGACAACGTTTTCAAGTCAACTGCTTCAGTTGAATCCACAACGTTGTTTCTGAATCGAGACAACGTTGCAGAAAACCGAAGTTGTCTAATAAACGTTATAAGAACGTCGTTAATAATCCCAAATAATAACTACTTTGTATGTAGTTGTTTAAACGTCGTCGCGACGACTAGTGCAACTTTAGTCATGCTTAACGTCGCGATTACCTTGTAAGGTGGTCTTCAATGCGACGTTTCAAGAACGACTGATTTCTAAACCAATGGCAACGTTAATTTTGGTGTATAATGAGGTTGCCGTCGAAAAAATGCTACTAGGGTGGCCATTCTATTACTCATTTAACCGAAGTTTCTCCCAATTGAAAATATTCCAAGCATTTATTCTAACTCGAAGGTAATATTTCTCCGAGTTGGAAGAATTACGACTGCAGTCCGAAAGTTCTCAGACCGGAATATGAGTGAATACCCCCTGTTAATAATATCTAGGAACCTGCACGTTGAGAAAGATCTTTAATACCTTCTGTCTGAAGTTCACTCGCTCATATTTTCTTATCTCATTTATTTCATTTTCCATTTCCAGCTTCCAAGCCGAAAATGAGAAGCCATTACAGAGGTCACAAAATGGCTGTGTGGTTGAATTTGATTCCGCAACTTCATCAACCAGGAGACGATGTGAGCATGAGACACCATCATTTTCACGAGAGGGAGCCACATTTTTATGCCGGTGAGTGTCGGTTTGTATTTTATCTTGGCGAAGGAAAGAAGTCGACTTATATGTTTTATTATATTTGCTGAAATTTCTCGTGTTTTTGGGCCTCTGTTGCTGGAACGAGAGCTCTATAATTTCATAACGTTAACTATATGTAGTTTGGTTCGAAAATAATCTAGAATGAAAGAATTAGACCACACACTGATCTACAGTTGATCTTCTCATAGTGTCATTAAGATTTTAAGGATTGGTGGTAGTAGCAGAAATAAACTTCAATAATACGAGTGTTTTATAATGGGTGGGATATTTCATAAACCTTCAAATATAAGAAAAGCCCTGAGCAGGTACTTTTGAGCGCTCGTTTTATGATGAAGCATTAAGGCTATGACCTCTAAATTCTGTTTACAACTTAAGATTGATACTAAATATATAAACGCAGAATATCAGCACGATTGGAATTATATTCTGAAAATCATTCAAAAAATGAAATATGTAAATCAATAACTGAAAATATTATAATTCTGATTTCCCAATCCTTTTGAAAATTTGCAGATCATCCACTTCGCCAATTTACATCTTCAAATTTAATTTCATTTTAATCAAAAGTTTTTTCGAGGGAATATTTTAATTTTTTGCGATATTAGGATGAACTTTTCTAACGCAACTCATACAAATTTTTGCGTACTGCGTATTGAACATTTTACTGCAGAATTTCAGAACGATCGAATTGACGAATTTTGAATTCGAAAAAAAATAGATAAGAGAAAAAAGTTGAATTCTGTGGCTTTGAATATGCAATTCTCTTGAAATTCTGCATGAACACTCAGTATAAGAATCTTCACCCACAAAGTAAATTTTACTCGAATCGGTTGTTTTGTTGTGGAAGTATAAGGATTTCTTTCAATATTTCGATTGAATACTTTCGTGGTTGTGTTAACACTATGACCACAAAATTTCGTATGAGGCTTTTTATGAATATTCTACATGTGGCCGCAAAATTTAATTTCGATCTGTTTTATTCTGTTTGAAAATATATTTGTATAGGAACAAAAATTTTGAAAGGTCATATTTTATGAAAAACTCTGTACGATTTTGCTAGTTAACGAACTTAACCGCGGAATTTAGGAACCCAACCTACCCTAAAAATGTCAAGTCCCTATAGGACAATCCTTTCGAGAGTTATCGTGTTTACGAACGGACGACCCCACGGACAGAATTGAATTTGATCACTGGTCTGTCAACAGTGAGCCGAACAAAAAATCACTACCATATTTAGGAAAATATTCTTTTTCTAATACTCTTTAATTCTAAAGCAAGCCACGTGAAGTCAAGTTTTCTACTTCCAAACTCCTGAAAAAATACCTAGCCACTTGTATTATAGTATTATACGTAAATAGGTACTCGAAAACGAAATCAACAGACTGAATTTTTATAAGAATCTTCATGAGATGAAACCAGCATAAAATCAATATTTACAGATTTTTATATTATATAATTTCTCGGAAAATATACAGGGTGTTACTTAACAGTATGTCACAACTTGAGGGGGTGAATCTACATGTAATTTTAAGAAAAAAAGTTTCTATAAACATGGGTTTCGTTACGAAGCTACGGGGTGTTGAAATTTCCAAAAAAATATTGGTTTTTTCTTCATAACTCCTGCAGTTTTTGAGATATTCAGTCCAAATTTGGAATGCGTGCTATTTTCGAAAGTCTCCATCATTGCACGTCCTGAATCTTAACTAGAATTTACAGGCTGTTTTCTTTTCCGGAGCCATGTCTCCTTTTTCCCTCTCAAACATTTTTACGGTACGCCACTGATCGAGTAAAAAATTATTGAACGATTGTATGTTGATATTGAACAAGCTTAAGTTGAGTCTCAGATGACGAGCTATCAAAATAAAAGCAAGTAGGTATTTTTATTATTTTGTTTATTTAGCGAATTATATACAATCGTTAAATAATTTTTTACTCGAAAACGGTTAGAGATACGAAAAAATTACAGCAGTCAAGAAAGTTTCTAAATTGAACGAAGATGTCAAGAATTGATTTTACGCTGATCAGTGGCGTACCGCAAAAAAGTTTGAGAGGAAAAAAGGAGACATGGCTCCGGAAAAAAAACTCCCCGTAGATTCTACTGATTTCTACTGAATATCTCTAAAACTGCAACTTCCGTACCGAAGCTTTTACGGACCCATGTTTATAAGGACTTTTTTTCTTATATTTGCATGCACTCAAGTGAAAATTATAAATTTCCATCACTTACCACCTACGCGCATAATTCAGATCCACGAACCGAGGGCTTATTTCAACCATATTCCCCATTAAACGGGTAGCTAATACGCCTCTAAATCGAACAAGTGTTTACAGTTCATTCTGTAAATTCGGAGTTTCTCCAGATAAGACCTTATTACCCCATTCCGCAAGCTATGCAAGCGATGAAATGGTTCAATTTTCGCTCAATATGGCTTCCTGTTCCTCGTGGAGCTTGTGGAAAACGCAGATAGGGATCCGGAGTAATAAAGTTGCATACGATCTTTCCTCACTTAGCCGAATGTTTCGACTATCCTGATTACCTTCGAACGCCAAGTTTTATCGCCACTTGGGCTGGTATGTGTTAATCTCATCGATTTGGAGATTAGGCGCAGAGTACTACATATGACGAAAGAGTTTTATTAATCTGAAATAAGAAATATTTCAGTATAAATACACGCATTGGCGAAATTCTTGGACGCCCCTCGTAACTTCTAGAAAGATTGTCCATTATGGTTGATTTTTCTTATCTTTAACAGCCCTTCGAAGATGACTGGTGCCATCATTGTTCTTCTGTGCAACGAATTTTGGGGATAGTTTTATTCCACGTGAACTCAAAAATACACTCACCGGCAAAATAATCGATCCACTCAAAAAATCGATGAAGTTTGTTAATTCATAAATACGTTATTTCAAGTCCTATTCGATTGAAATTTTTATCAATTGTAGGTATGTGCATCCTTAATTAATCACCATTATTGAATTTCAAAAAAACTTGGCGTGCGTCATTTTATACAGGGTGAAACAAAATCTGTTTTTTTTACCCTAACTTTAGAATCACCCCTGGTGTGTTCCAGTTGTTTCACCGTGTGATTTTTTATTTCATCGTCAAGACACATCTTTTTGACAATTTAATACTTTATTTATAACAATGGATCAATTTTTGTTAAAGATACAGGGTTTTCAATAAAATATTAAATTTCGCCAAGGTTACTTCAACAAATTCAACCTTAAATTCTGACCTAATGAGAATAAACTGAAAACTAAGTCAAAACATAACGTGTTTCCGCCCAGACGCGGATAACAGGTACAATTCGTCTCGGCATGTCCTCAATAAGGTTTGAATCAATTAGAGCATCACTGAGCTGCTGCAAATTTTCAGGAGTTGGTACGCGAGATCGAATTTTTATCCCAAGAGCATCCAAACATGCCCAATTGTGTTCAAATCTGGTCTTCGAGCAGGCCAGTTGAATTCTTGGATATCAACCCCTGCTAAATACTCCCTGACAATCTTAGCCACATACGGTTGATGCGGTCGGGCATTATAAAGCATTAAACACATCGTCTCTAATAAACGATGCATACGGTACAACATGTCGCGCTAAAACTTCTCTTGTTTTATGTTTTCACTCAGTTTTCAGTTTATTTTCATAAGGTTCGGAATTAACGTTAAATCTGTGAAAGTACTTTCTTAGCCATAGCGAAATCGTGGAGTTTAATGTTGCTGTGAAACCCCTGTATCTTTAACAAAAATTGAGCTATTGTTATTAGTGAAGAATTAAATTGCCGAGAGAAGATGTGTCTTGATGATGAAAGGAGAAATCACACAGTGAAACAACTGAAACACACCAGGGGTGGTTCTGAAGTTAGGGTAAAAAAACAGATTTTGTTTCACCCTGTATAAAATGACGTACGCCGAGTTTTCTTGAAATTCAAAAATGGTGATTGATTAAGGATAAACATACCTACAATTGGAAAAAAATTCAATCGAGTCGGACTAGAAATGACATATTTATGAATTAACAAACTTCATCGATTTTTTGAGTGGATCGATTATTTTGCCGGTGAGTGTATTTATCAGACAGAGGGAACCTGTCAAACCTCCATTGCCAACCGACTTATATCATAAAAATCGAAAGCAGTAGGTACATATCGCCGATATTTCTTTGCTTCCTTAAATTTCCGGAAACATCTATCTCTGCGCCATTCTGAGCAACAATAGATTGAAACGGCTAGAAGAAGCTGTCTTGTACAATTTTCCGGAGAATTCGAGCAAAACTATTCCGTTACTGAAGATTTCTTGCCGGCGGCATTCTTTACGTACAACGTCAATCCGGCGAAAACACACAAATCCAATTTTGATCCTACAGTTGTTTACTTTCTGCCTCGTGAATTTATGGATGATTCGTTTTGATTGAAATTCGCCCTTGACTAAGCAAGGGAAAAGGGCTTTCGAAGTGATTGAATAGTGGATCGTTAATCAATTAGTTACCTTCTTGCAACTTTGGGGAAAGTTATTCATTGATTCTTTTCAATTCGAAAAAGAGGAAAATCACGGTAGGAATAATTCCCTTACAGCATGATGTAACTGAAAAGTGAAACACCATGTCGACTCTACAAAGCATATTTGGCATATTTTAGTTGATTAACAGGCTTTGATACAGTTATCGAAAGATCGCAAGTGATTACAAGTTGAGTCCCTATATTTTGCAGAATTTTTCACGAATGTCGAGGCATATTAGGTAAACTCTTTAGGTTTTCACTTCCAGTTTGTGAAACAGAAAAAATTTAAAAAATTTCGAAATTGAGATGAAGTGCTCCTGCATAAACCTTTGCACTTATTTGTCAGGAGCAAATTGGTTTTGAAAAAATTGTTGCCTAACAGTAAAGCTGAAAAAGGAAATAAATGAAAAGGATAATGTAACGTTTCGGTGACTCTATCAGACAAACTTGTAAAATCTTCGGAATTGTGTGTTTTTTCATTTGCAGTCTAATTGACATTGTGTGTTTTTTTCATTTGCAGTCTTATCGACAAAACACACAATTCCGAATATTTTAAGGGTTTGTCCGAAGAATGTGTCTGAAATAGACACCGAAACGTTACATTATCCTTTTCATTCATTTCCTTTTTAGTTTTACTGTTAGGCAACAATTTTTTTAGAACTAATTTGCTCCTGACAAATAAGTGCAAAGTTTTTCGCAGGAGCACTTCATCTTAATTTAAATTTTTTTTTGAATTTTTTCTGTTTCAGAGACTGGGAGTGGAAACCTAAAAAGTTTTTGAGAAATGCAGGATCGCAATCAATATATTAAGTAAAGGCTGTTTCGAATGGAGCAGTTTTTTGAAAACTTTTCATTGGTAATTGAAATATCAAGTGTGACATTTATCTACGAAAAATATTAATAATATCACGCAAATGGCCTCCTCTTGCAGCTCTAAATGACATTTGACAAAATTGAGGCTCTATACAACTAATGACTAGAATAATTTCATTCTTTAGTTCAGGAATAGTTTTTGGATTGTTCTTATATGAACCTAACTTTTTACATAAGTTCAAAGTGAATAGTACAACGGTTTCAAATCACATGAACTTGGTACATCAGATGGTTGTCCAGGAAATTTTTGTCTCAATAAATCAGTTATGTAATTTTCAAAGTGAACCTTATATGCTGTCATGGCTGAATAATTGTGTAAAATACGCCATGTTGTAGACCCACTTAGTCCAACTTATTGTGAACCTCGTCTAATGGACATTTCAGGATCTTCAGCTCCACTTTCACGAACCAGATCAAGTTTTTTCGTGAACGACCAGCTTAGACTATATTTATCACTTTTTTGATCTTCCTCCAAATCGCTCTCTTGAATTTTTTTAATAATTATACCAATAGTTATATATCACAAATGAGTCTTGGGTCAGTAAATAGCGTTTGTGCTGCTTTTCTGGCTATTGTGTTAGGTCCTTCATTTCCTTCGATTCTTGGGTAACCCAAAGTGAACAAACCTTGTTGTTCTCGTCTACTTCATTGATTTTTTTTCGTCACTCTTATATACTGATGGACAAAATTAGCGCACCACCTAAAATTTCGTTGAATTTTAACAATTGATATCTTCCAAATCTTTAGTCGGATTTCAACGTATTTTTCTTTCAATAGTAGCTCTGTTATTGTCGAATTCCCTCCCTTAAGCAGAAGTCCAAAAAATGAAATCTTCATGTTGTACAGGGCGTTTAAATAATGTCATGTTGTATAGTCAAATTTTAACGTCTTCTGTGGGCAATGCCAGGTTGCTGAGGTATATGAAAACAATAAAGCGTTGTAGCCTAGTATCTCTTGAGTATTTTGTTTTTTCAAAAACCAATTTATCTTGAAGTCGTCCAGAGATATTCAACTTTTTATCAACTCTTGTATTTTATGCATTAGCCATGAATATTTTCGCAACTATTTGTCCGATTTGAATGTTTTTTTATTCAGTTGTAGCTCTTTTAATGGCGAAAATCATACTACAATGAGATGTTCAAAAAAAGAAATGCATCATGCTGTACAGGGCGTTTAAATTTTCCGGTTTTTTTCATTACAGTTTAACGCCTTTTGTGGCAATACCAGATATCTGAGGCTTCTAAAAACTATACAGTGATGTAGCCTGATGTTTCCTGAGTATTTTGCTTTTTTAAAAAGCAATTTAACTTGTACCATTTCAGAGATCTCAAACGTTTTCGATTACGTTCAGGTCAGGACTAAAAGCCGGCCACTGTAGATGTTGAATCCCAACCTCTTTAAGGTATTCACGATATGGAATTATCGTCTATCAGCAAAAAATTGTCGCCTATGTATCTCGCAGAATTTATTGCCCCTTCCCGGATCGCTACAAGATCCATACGAGTAATCAAGGAAATGCTTTGTGTTCTCCAGATAAATACCCATCCATGGGATGATTTTAAGCTCACTCTGAAGTCTTCACTGAAGTGAAAAAAGCCTTCTGCGGGGTGTCTTGCATTCAATCCATATTCATCGAGTCTTCTTCTTGCAGTTTTTGATGAAATTGTAACATTTCGGACAACTCGAAGGCGGTTTTTTTACTTTGATCAGGTCTTTTAACGTGAGAGCCCATATCCATAAGTCTACGAAGACAACGACGAAAGAAAAATAAATAAGAGCTAACTTTCAACACGAAAACAAACGAAAACAAATCAAGAAAAACAGAAAAATGCAAGATGTTATAAAAATGTGAATATCTCTGGAATGGTATAAGTTGAATTGCTTTTTAAAAAAGCAAAATACTCAGGAAACATCACTGTATAGTTTTTTGAAGCCTCATATATCTGGTATTGCCCACAGAAGGCGTTAAACTGTAATGAAAAAAACCCGAAAATTTGAACGCCCTGTACAGCATAATGCATTTCTTTTTTTGAACATCTCATTGTAGTATGATTTTTTCCAATAAAAGAGCTACAACTAAAAAAAACATTCAAATCGGACAAATGGTTGCGAAGATATTCATGGCTAATGCATAAAATACAAGAGTTGATAAAAAGTTGAATATCTCTGGACGACTCCAAGATAAATTGGTTTTTGAAAAAACAAAATACTCAAGAGATACTAGGCTACAACGCTTTATTTTTTTCATATACCTCAGCAACCTGGCATTGCCCACAGAAGATGTTAAAATTTGACTATAAAACATGACATTATTTAAACGCCCTGTACAACATGAAGATTTTATTTTTTGGACTTCTGCTTAATGGAGGGAATTCGACAATAATAGAGCTACTATTGAAAGAAAAAAACGTTGAAATCAGACTAAAGATTTGGAAGATATCAATTGTTAAAATTTAACGAAATTTTAGGTGGTGCGCTAATTTTGTCCATCAGTATATTAGCTCTGAGTCAATGACATAGGCGTTCAGCAACTTGACTATCAGGATGGATCACGATCTATGTATCTTTGAATTGCAAGTATTTCTATCTGAAAAACACTGGATTAGCAGCCTAACGTTAGTGTTCACTTGGTTCCTGGCCCGTATACTCAAGCTCGGGTCCCTATCGTTCTTCTAGAACCATCTGACAGTATATACTCCTAAGGTTTGAGTAGTGCATCCCTTTTCCAATTCCTTCTTCTTTTCCCATAGCATCGAGTCTTCGGTCAATCAAAAAAAACAGCAATTGAAAATTGTTTCATGATCCAACAACAGTATAAATTCGAAATGTCACACCTTTCCATTCAAATATAAAGTAAGCCCATAAAAAGAGATAAAAAAAATGTTGAGGGTAATCTTCAGTCACGTCTTAAACCCTTGGTCGCCCCTTCGTCAGCCGCGAATAATTAGAAAGAGCAGAATACCTCCACGAATCCATGTCCCAACCTCCAAACGTCCGTCCGTTCATCTCGAGGACTCATAAAAAGACGCAAAGCACGTAATTAAATGAGCAACTTCAAAGAGCTTTTCTCGCAAAGTTAAAAACACGCAGCTACGATTTTATAATCTTTAGCGGCTCGAGAGAACCCAGCTTTGGGGTAACAGGAAAAGTTATTAATTTCCGGCCTATTTTCGTCAGACAATTAATGGAATTGTTTATTTCGTGCCATTCATGATCATTAGGATATCTATAATTATACAAAAAATTATATCAGAAAGGTACATCCTACACCATAATGCGTCGACAATTTTAACGAATAAAAGAAGGGGGGAAACTTCGATGAAGTTATGAACAGGAAAGAAAACAAAACAAAATAGGGCATAACACGTACAAATTTTTGGGAAAATTCATGATATTTGGAGAACGTAGTTGCTGATCTATTAATCTCTGACATATTTTTGAAATGATAACATTGATAGAAGATGAATATTATGTCTCAAATTTGATATTGTCAAATCTATAAGTGTCGATCTGAATCAGTGTTTCTTTTATACAGGAAGTTCACATTGGAAACATACGATATTCAATGTATGTTGTTGGACAGTGCTATACTGGACATATTTACTTGCTATGTTTCGCTTTAGTCACAGGATAAATTCTCTCTCTCTCTCATGCATTGAATGTCGTATGTTTCCGATGTGAATTTTCAAACTTGTATAAGAGACAGACAAGACTACATTATTGCAAGCAGACAACAGGGTTTAGTCAGTTACAGCACGTGATTCTCTCGAATATTCATCTGTTCAACAGAACAGAAAAATTCTCTGTCTGATGCAGTGCATATAGCATGTTCCCGATGTGAATGTGAAAAATTATTTCAAATATATCTTCAATTTCAGGTCCTGTGAGGCCCGAATCCTTATCCCACATGCCGCCGCCACTCTTTCCTGCCCCCATGACTGATTCGCATGCAAATGTAGCAGGCGGAATGGATGGTGGTAGCACAGAATGTATATCCAGTACCACTGAAGGTGATATTGCAGACAAACTGGATCTTAAAGACGGTAAGTTTGGTAAAGATACTCAGCTCAGATGCATTTTTACTCTTCATTATTATGGTTTTCACTAAACACATTCGGGAAAAAACGTAAGCAACACAGAATGATTTCATCGCCACAAATTTTTGCATGAAAATTCAGTATAACAGTCTCCATTTCAAAGAAAAATTTCACATGAATCGGATATCCTATTATGGAAATATAAATATTCTTCTTTTAAATATTCCAATTGAGTTGTTTATGGTTCTGTTATCACTATGGCTACGAAATTCTGCATGAACATTGAGTGTATCAATGTTTATTCATAAAATGGATATATGAAGTTTCTTATTTTCAATATTCCAATTCAATTTTCTATGGCTCTGTTCATACTATGGCCACCAAATTTTGCATGAAGATTATTATGAGCATCTTGCATATGGCCGCAACATTTCATTTCGATGGGTTTTGCTTTATTTGAGATATTGAGGAACAAAAATTTTGAATGGTCATATTTTATAGAACACCTTGTACGATTTGGCTGGTTAATGAACTTGACCGAGACATTTTGGGCCTGAACTAATCCTGAAAGTTTTAAAAGTCTCTAGGACAATCCCTTCGAAAGTTATTGTGCTTACGGACGGCCCCACGAACAGAATTGGATTTGACCACGGATTCTTCATCAGAGAGTCGAATTCTTTTGTTTGAAACCATTTTCCGCTCAAACTTCGAATATTACAGACATTTGGGCAAAACAATATAACACTCGTTTAAGTAGACGAGCGCTCAAAATGATTTTTTCCTTATGAGATTGTTATAATCTCTGTGTTTCCAATGGTTCTTCTCCGAACAAAAAACCAAGGGCTGAACCCTCCTGTGATCATTTCCAATCTACGGGGTGTCCCGGAAAATGTGGGAAATCTCTCGGATTCAGATAGAACATAGAAAAATGAGAGGACAAGTTCCCATAATTTTTTTTCCTAGCATCCCTCCCTACGAAGATACGACCTCCTAAATGACGCCACTGGAAATTCATTTTAGTGGAATAAATTTCAATTTCTTACTTACTATTTTTCTTTCGAAAACGGTTCATTTTATCTACACTGAACAAGAGTACCTTCTCTTTAGCTTAATGCTCAAGGTATCCAAATTTGTTTTTTTAGCACCTTATCATACAGGGTGTTAAAAATGTAAGCATTAAAATGTACAACCCAGTCCGCCCCTGGTAAACTGATCAAGCTAATTGAAATTTGGGTGCGGTGATTTAAGAGGTCTTTAATAATATCAATCATATCAAATTTTCATCAAATTATATCGAGTAGTTTGAAACTTATTCCACTTAAATGGATTTCCAGTGGCGTCATTAGGAGGTCGTATCTTCGTAGGGAGGGCCGCTAGGAAAAAAATTATGGGAACTTGTCATCTTCATTTTTTATGTCCTATCTGAATCCGAGAGATTTCCCACATTTTCCTGGACAGCCTGTATATGATGATACAAGGAAGAGAAATAAGAATCAAATTGGCGAATAAATAATATCGATCAATTTGACAGTTATTTTCTTACGAGAAAACATCCGCATCAAGTGTAACGACTGAACACAGTCTCGTTAATCAATCAAGAATGTGTCATATTTTCAGATGAAGCAGACGAAAACGAAGAAATCCTCCAACAACTAGCCTCCCGAAATTACTACAGCTACACTGCCGCCCTGGGGGTAACCGTGGGAGTCGGATGTCTCCTCCTGGTCCTCAACATGTTAATTTATGCCGGAATTTATTACCAGAGAGACAGACGTAGGAGGGACGAAGATTGTTCGATACAATTAAACTCCATACCCACATCATCCGAGATGAGCTGCCAACAAGGACATTCACCCGAATCTCCTGATCAAAAATCAAAGCAGAATAACGAAATGCCCCCAAGGTATTCCACCCTGACGAGGGGACATCCTGAGGGTCAGAACACGTTGAAAAAGGAGAAGCCCCTACCCCCAGTTAGGACGTCGAGTAGTATTTCGAACGCTACAGTGAAAAAAAGAGTGCAAATTCAGGAAATATCTGTATAGTATTCGCCAAATTTATAATTTTAGGATTCCTCTCTCGAGTTTATTGATTATTGTATCGTTTATTAATAAAATTTCTTTGAAATATATGTGGTGTTCAACTAATTTCAACCGTTTATCATCAATGATGGATTTGCCATAAATTACTCTCATGGTTCATCAAGTTGTGACTTGTAAGAAAAAATGCCACAACAGGCAAAACATTAAAAACCTGTGGAAGCATGTTATAATACGTCAAAACACGTAATTACATGTCAACACATGTTATAAGATGACGAAACGTGTTAGGACATGTCATGTTGTAACAATTTGTAAAAAACATATCTATGTAAAATGTCCTGTTATAAGATATTACCTATTAAATTCACCTGAATCTCCTGATCGAAAATACAAGGACAAAATGCGACGACAAAGGAGAAGTCATTACCCCCTGTTAGAACGTCGAGTAGTATTTCGAAAACTACAGTGAAATATTTAAAAGAAAGCCCTGAGCAGGAGCTTTTTAGTGCTCGTTCATTGGTGGGGCAATAAAACTATTACCTCAAAATTTTATATAGGACTTGAGACTGATATTCCAAATTTATAAATACAGAATCTCAGCACAATCGAAACTATTTCTGGAAATTATTCAGAAAATGAAATATGTAAAAAATATAAATAAAAAAAACTTTAATTATATGGTTCTGATGATGCGATCCTCTTGAAATTTTGCATGAACATTCAGTATATTAGTTTTTATTCACAAAATAAATTTCACTTGAATCGGATATTCTGTTATAGAAATATAAAGATTCACTGGCGCAGCCAGGGGGGGGGCTTTGGGGCTACAGCCCCCCCCCCAAAGATTAATTTCTTCGTTATTTCTTTCTTCTTTATTTTTTTGCAACTTTCGTTATTCACTGTATCATCAAAAATTTTTCAGTTCAGCCCCCCCCAAAATAAAATCCTGGCTGCGCCACTGTAAAGATTCTTCTTTTCCATATTCCAATTGAATTTTCTATGGTTCTGTTAATACTACGGCCACAAAATTTTGCAAGAAAATTCAGTATATCAGTTTTCATTCACAAAAGAAATTTCACTCGAATCGGATATCCTGTTATAGAAATATAAAGATTCTTCTTTTCAATATTCCAATTGAATTTTCTATGGTTCTGTTTCGCACTATGGTCACGAAATTTTGCATGAGGCTTATGAGCATCTAGCATTTGGATGCAACATTTCATTCCGATTGGTTTCGTTTTGTCTGAGATATTGAGGAACAAAAATTTTTAATGGCCATATTTTTTTTAACACCCTGTACGATTTGGCTGTTCAACGAACTTTACCGTGGCATTTGGGACCCGAACACATCCTGAAAATTTCAAGTCTCTAGGATAATCCCTTCGAAAGTTATTGTGCTAGCAGCCGCACAGCCGGCCCCACGGATCATTTTCGGCTCAAAATTCGAAAATTACAGACATTTGGGCAGAATGATATAGCACTCGTTTAAGTCGAACGAGCGCTCAAAAAGAGTGCAAATTCAGGAAATATCGGTATAGTTTTCGGAAAACGTATAATCTTAGGATTTAATTTAATTTAAGCTCGAAAGATAATGCATAGTATTCAACGGTAGCTATGATAAGGCTAGCCTACTCATAATTCCACAGTCGACTGAAAAGCAGGAAAAAGTATTTGATTTTTTTCTCATGTAATATCTGTGTGAATACTGACATGTGATACATTTTTGAAATCAGCAAAAATTCTGTAACCAGTTGATGGAACTTTCGACCATAGTTTACGTTTGAAGAATCGAAAATCCTACTCATTTCTCGAAATGGCTAGACTAAAAAAAGTAAATCATGTTATACTTGAATGTGCCTGTAATGCCTGTAGAATGTAACAACCTATTTCGAATACGCGTCCAAAAAAGCAAGTTATTCAGCATTAATAGAAGTGACCATTTCTCAATTTTCATTCATAACTCAAAATCTATTAAAGATAGACTGGATCTGTTTTCATATTCGAATTAGGAAGGAAAAAAGAGCCCGAAAATGTGTTATCAATTTTTTTCTAGCTGCTATAGTTCTCGAGATCCCATCTGTAGACGAAGAATTTTGCGCACCCTGTACCTACACGTAATAAAAAAATCGCACGTCACGGAGTTTCGAATTGATCGAGCTGTCGCCTTAATAACAAATTTCGATTTATAATTTATATATCTGGTAAAATAATGGAGTCTGTGGAAGTTATGAATATTTCTTTGAATTAGTCAATTCCATTTCCTCCGTCGAATTATGATTCAAAAGATATTTGATTAATACACCAGCTTTTTTCCACAGAACGTAGGACTTTCGAATTAAAAACCCTTCCTTAGACAAAGGAATTTGTCTAAGAAAAAACCCGAATAATTTTTCTTGCTTACATCCCAACATATAGATAAACATCCGAGCTTTGTTGGTAGTGAAACACAGAAAAAATTATTTTTATTTTGATCAACTACGACATAAATCAAATTCAAGCGAATGACCAGTAATGACTGTGGTCATTGTTGGTCCTGCCCTTGGTCTTGGCACTTGAGGAATGACCGCGAATGACCAGCTTCCGCTCAAATGCAGTTCTGGTCATCTTCGCCATTTTCGTTAATGTAGGTTAGGGAGAATGAAAACAAACACATAACCAACGATTTTCTGAATTAGAGTTTCGTTTCAGTAAAAATGCAATGGGACTGAATATTGTTTGTTTTGGAAATTACCATTACATAGTATTATTTGATGAGAACCTAGAAAAATCCCCAAAACATACTGTATTACTCCCTGGACAAAAATTTGAATAATATTTTCCATACCACATCCGTACAACCACATAAGTTAATTAAATGATTTATTCTTATTTTTGCTAGCTGAATGTTGTTCAACATTTCTATTTCAGATTTACGCTACAATTGAGTCATGTCCAGTTTAGAAGATTTCATAGCATCTGTTGTAATTGCAAGTGAATGTTTATTTGAATCTGACATTCATGTGTTATCATAAGATATAAACATAGAATTTAACCTTATTTCTCTAATGACCAGAAGCTTGACTCGGCTCTCGAGTATGTTCACCTTAGGTCATCTGCGGTCTTAATCGATGACGTTGAAGGGCAATTCATGACGTCATATGATAAAGACCAGCAATGACCAAAAGCGCTTAAATACAGTTGGTCATTGTTGGTCTTGACCAATGATGACCAGGTCATCCGCTTGAATTCGATTATAGTATTGTAGATCCAAACAACTCACCTGATAAACACATAAAAAACCACACTGCAGATATACCTTTGATGGCCTCGCAATCAAGTTGAAATTAGCAACCTACGATTTCAATTCAATGAAAAAAACACTTTTCTAATGAATTCCAGTGACTTCTTTCAAACCATAACAGATAAAACAGTTCAAAATAAATAGACTATACTTACAATTATAGGAATATCTTTGATGAAATGCTTCGGCATCACTACTGCATTTGTCACACAATCCACTGCTACCAACTCAACACTATCAACTTCAATGAAAATAAATGAAACTGGCAATGGAAATTGACGCATAGAACAGTGTATGAAATTTTTAAGAATTAGTCATTTTTCTACGACTGTCGCAAAATACCTCAATTCTATGTTCAATAATGTCTTCTAAATGTTGTGAAATACTACTTTCCATTGAGAGCTAGTTGACCAGGAACTAGTTCACAATGTCTGAAAAACGCATATGTAAATTTTCGCAATCTTCGTCACTTCGTTGCCGTAGCCAAACAGACAATTAACAGAATTAGTGTCAGTTGCAGGAACGTCCATTAAAATTTAAAGGTCCATTAAACTCTTAATCCTCCATTATTACAAGGAACTAATGGAGGATTAAGGGTTTAATGGACCTTTAAATTTTAATGGACGTTCCTGCAACTGAGCATTAGAAACACAAAGGACAATTCAATATTTCATTGACAGAACGGATTATATTCCCGCAAAATTTAAATGTCAAATACGTTTTCAAATCTGAGAACCAGAAACCACCGAGTTGATGAGAACTCACAGATTGTTGAGTAGCAACTGTGATTGCACACAGCTTGTTTATGTACAGGGTGGGCATATTTCGATGTTTTAGCACTACAACTTTTAAACCAGAGGAGATAGACAAAATCTGATACCCACTTCTCGATCTCTTTTTCTGAGAAACTAACGAGAGTAGTATTCATTTTTGGCTACCTTCTTTTGTTTTCGAGCTATAAGCGAAAATTGGAAAAGTGGCAATATCGAAAAAAATTCATATCTCCGCTAATACTGATGATACAGCCATGAAATAAAAACATTATACAGGCACTTTTTTACGTAGAATCCAGTGGCGTACTCGCCTTTTTTGCACCATTTCTAATTACGGAGCTATGACCCAAAGTTATGTTTTTCAAATGGAAATACTAGATTTTTTTGGTATTTTCTGAAAGCTTAATTTTTTCTGATTTCAAAAATATATAACATTGTATGGTTTGTATCAATATGAGTATAGAAAATGATCAAAAACCTATTTTCATCTGAGTCTCAATATTTTCTATGGTTTCAACTGTTGATGAGCACAGAAAAATTAAGCATCGTATAATTACCACAATTATCTTTCCAGTATTCTTTTCATTTCTATCCTCTTAACTCAATTTCTCCAAGATGAACTTGATCCCTCACTCTATAACTAAGATGTCTAAAATAAGACATCTTAGTTAGGTATAACCTAACTGACCTTTTATTGTAATCACTATTAGGTATTGAAAAATATTTTTCCTTTATTACTTTTCTGATTGAATTGATAACTTCAATCATATCTATATGCGTTATTTCATATGCGATTTGAAATAGACTTCTAAGCACTTGTGCGTATTTATTCTGGAGTGCAATAAAAATATTCTCTTGCATCCATCTCATTATAACTAAGTATATCGATTGAAACGGAGGATCATGTGGATCTCTTTGTTATTTCCAAATCCATTTCAAGATATAAGTTTTTACGAAATATATCCATGTTCGAATTTTGGAGAAATTAGTTGAAAGCATAGAAATAATGAGATTGACGGAAGGAGACTGCTCTTGTTATAGGAAGCTCCATTTTTCTGTGCTCGTCAACCATAGAAAATATTGAGACTCGAATGAAAATAGGTTTTTGACCATTTTCTATACTCATATTGATACAAACCATACAATGTTATATATTTTTGAAATCAGAAAAAATTAAGCTTTCAGAAAATGCCACAAAAATCTAGTATTTCCATTAAAAAAACATAACTTTGGGTCATAGCTCCGTAATTAGAAATGGTGCAAAAAAGACGAGTACGCCACTGGATTCTACGTAAAAAAGTGCCTGTATAATGTTTTAATTTCAGAGCTCTATCATCAGTATTAGCGGAGATATGAATTTTTTTCGATATTGCCATTTTTCCAATTTTCGCTAATAATTCGAAAACAAAAGAAGGTAGCCAAAAATGAATACTACTATCGTTAGTTTCTCAGAAAAAGAGATCGAGAAGTGGGTATCAGATTTTGTCTATCTCCTCTGGTTTAAAAGTTGTAGTGCTAAAACATCGAAATATGCCCACCCTGTACATGCCAAAAGGCCAGCGATTTAGCGTGTAAAGTAGCCCAGCTTTCAACTTTAGTCGCAGCTTTTTTACAATCAGATTGTGGGCTTGTGAAAACGATTACACTGAGCGAATTTTTACAATCAGCTACTAAATTCGCTCAGTAGCAGCTCGTAAAGTATCTCAATGTAATCGACCCATAAAAAATGTATGTCATTCCGTTCTCGTTATACAATATAATAACTAGTATTCTTTTTACCCACTTCAACTGAGATTAACTGAGACACTGCTGACAGTTCAGTCGAAATTCAAATTATGACAGTAGTTTCTCAGTTAATCTCAGTTGAAGTGGGTAAAAAGAATACTATAGTCCATTTCAGGAGAGTATGAAGTGAAGAAACCTCTTAGCCTTTCCTATCGCTACGACAAGACAACGAACGAATATTCTATAGAGAAGGAAGGGCTAAAGTTTTACTCACTTTATACTCTCGTGAAATATAGTATAGTATACCTTTCTATTAGATGACTGCAATGTTGTCTATTCTACATAAAGGTTGTGGAACTCACGTAATCCTGATGAATTCGAACTTTCATGCTATGTTCAGTCAGTATCAGGTTTGTTTTACCATTAATACAAAACCATTGTAAAACAAACGACGCATGCGCAGTTGCATTTGAACGTTCAAGCTCCCTTTTCTAAGTTTTGGACCCCAAACTGCTTCTCTGCTGAAAAAAATCCATTGAATTGTTCCTCTCGAAAGATACGGATATTTGGACATGTTAAAACTTCTATGGAAAGAAAAGCCAAGTAAGGTAGATAAAATATAATTATGTAATCCATGTAAGTATTTTATAACATCATAATAAATCTTTGCTTACGTAACTTTGAATAGGACGTTTACAAATACTACATAAAATTAAAAAAAAATCATATTGAATAGCCATAAAGATTAACAATGCATTTATATAAACATGGTAATAGTACAAGACAAATAAAATATTTGTTACTTGCATAATTCAACTATATTTGCTAAAAACTATACATAATATGATTTTGAAATGAGAACCAACATGATGAAGCAAAATGTAACAGTTATAGGAAATACAGACAAGTTTCTTAGTCCTAGTTTTATTCTGATCTTTTCATGGATATTACATAGTAATACTGATTTTTGGTTGGTTTCACTTCATTCATCATTGGGTATCAAGGCTTTATTGCACAATTTCATGAATTCTGCTAAATATTCGTTACTTTTTTCGTAATTACATTACTGTTCAAGGCCATAATTATAATACAATTCCAAAAAATTCTCTTAACAATGTATCTAGAGAATCAGCTACAAAAAAATAATTTCATTCAATATAAATATAAATACCTATGGAAAATATATCAAGCATGTAATATAAAAATATATTTATATATTTTTTTCGTCACTAGGAAAACTGACATCGTACTTTAAAGAATACTATGGAGGATACTGAAAAAATATCTTCACTTTATGATTAATATAAGAAAAGTTCCCCTGAAAAATAAAAAAATTTCGAAGTACATTATATGCGAATATGCTCAGTGCTTTTTCAGATTTCTAGAAGGCTTTCTTCTAAAATGAATTGACTTGATAGTTTATAAAATCAAAAAACTATAATAATAAAGTCAATTCATCGAAAAAACATGTCATAACATAAAAGGTTCAAATTGTTTGATTATTTACAGTCAATTTGATATTCAATTAACATTGTATATTATTTCTGGTAAGATCGTAAACAATTCATTTAAATGTTAAGTTATAATTATCAATATTAAAATTGCAAATATCAACATATAAGAGAATATTATAAGATTATAAATTCAAGACAAGATCTAATTCAGAGTTAGTGATTATTTGATAAACGCATAATTTTCTTATTTCTCAAAGTATGATTCCCAATGACTAGTCAACAATTTTCAGTTATCCGAATTTTTATTGTGATTTTTGCTCAATTCTGGACCACTATAAAAAGGGCTGAATAAGCGACTTCAAAATTCAAAATAAAATTTTGAAAAGTCTCATTTTTTACCACTTCATAGATGCCAGGAAAAATTAGATTCTAATATAATTTTTGGAATTTGAAGAATCTCTAACTATGAAATAATCGCTATACCATACTATAGCAAACAAATTTAAAATACCTAAAACTTTATACAGATAATCATATAACATTTATTAGACATAATTAGTGCGAAATATTTCATGATATTTTGCGAACACAGTGAGGATTGCAACAAAAATAAATCGTCTGAATATTTTCCGTCCTAAACTTCCCCAAAACTGTAAGAAAGTCAATTCGCTCTAAAAATAATATCTCGATAATTCGAATCAGACAATTCCACCTCATGAAAAAAAGACACAAAATATCTCACACTCTTTTCCTATTTTAATGAAAATATATTAATAGCACCAGCCATACATTCATGTATAAAAACTACAAGAAACTAAATATTTTGGACCTCTAGTATTACCATAAAAAGCATCGATTCTGATTACTTCGGTGTAGTAGGAATTTGATAATATGAAAAAATTCCGTTCGTCTCCTTTCCTAAATCAAACAAATCAACTCATTTGTAATCATAGAGGATGATAGACATAACAGCTAGAAGTATCCCGATTATTGTACATAGAACAGCGTATGCAAACACACATTGTCTTTCCGACATTGTTCTGAAATTGAACCTATTCTTGAATTGTTGTATGACGTTTTTGTTTTTGTTCTGGTGTGTTACCACCGAGGATGATGTGGTAGCTGTAACTTTTTGTTCCGGTATTTTACTAGAGGGTAGGGAAAAGGTTACAACCGGGGAAAATGGTCCTTCTAATTCGCCAGACGCTGCCAACCTTATGGAACATACCCTCGCGCTGTACTTCGTTTCTTCTTCTAAGTCTTTTAGTTGATATTTGAGGTCTGGGCCTCTGTAAACCTAAGAAATAAAAAACATTCTAATATGACTCCATTTATGAGCGATAGGTCATAATAATATATTATGCAACGAGCCTATAATGATAGCTACTATACCATTATGCCATTATACTCGAGTAGCATACTATACTTTATCCAAGACTAATGAATATATTTCTTGAAGATTTTAAAATTTTGCGACCGCGACAAGACCCTTCTATGACAAGCGTGGAAAAAGTCAAGTTGACACATGAGAAATTTTTGGAGAACTGGTCATTGTATATTTCGTAATAAAAATGCTTGAATAGATATAATAAAAGTAGATTTGGCCATCGATTGACAAGGTACACCCATATTTGTTAGTTGAAGTACTTTAGAATACTGAAGAAATACCAATTCAAAGAATATTATATCAAAGCTAAATCTATGAAGCATCTGACAGCAGTGATTGATATATCATTATTCCCTTGGATTAAGGCCGAGCACAGTACAATGGATGGATTTTACAATACCCATTAATCACAAGGGAATAATAAGATATTAATCACTGCTGTCAGATGATTCCATTAAAAAAAGAGTTTACTTTTTACCACCGTTGAAAAAGCATATCAACAAACCGTTTTTATAGTAAGGACACAGAAACATCACTAGATGCATAAAAATATCGTATTGGAAGCATTATGTTTAATAATTATGTTTCAGACGATGTAAATTCACAGTTGTACAAAAAATGTTGTTTGTATTTCGTGCGTATAAAATTCGTGTTTTCATGGCACATTAGAGTGAATTTTTGGCCTCGACCTGCGGTCTCGGCTAAAAATTGACACCCTCATATGCCATAAACAAACACTCATTTTACGCACTCAACACAAAAATAGTTATTTTTCTGTGACGGGAAAAAAATGTGAGATTTTATATCTCTTGACAGGTCACAAAATATGACTTTTTACGAAATTACTTTTTTCCCTGTCAAAAAAGTGAGTGTCTATGTATCCGGGAAAAAAGTACTCACTTTTTCCCGTGGGCAAAAAAGTAATTTCGCGAAAGGTTATATTTATTTCACTATTAAACGGTCGTTTTTCCTATCACAGAAAAAATAGTGTATTATACACGGGAAAAATATTAGATTTCAGCTCTCGGTTTTTTGTCTCCTCGAGCTAAAATCTAATATTTTTTCGCTTGTATAATAAATAGCTATTTACAAAAAACCGAGAGCTGAAATCTAATATTTTCCCGTGTATAATATACAATTTTTTCTGTGACAGGAAAAACGACCATTCAATAGTGAAAGAAATATAACTTTTCACGAAATTACTTTTTTTCCCCGGGGAAAAAAATGAGTACTTTGTCCCCATATATATAGAAACTCACTTTTTTGACAGGGAAAAAAGTAATTTCGTAAAAAGTTATATTTTGTGATCTGTCAAGAGATATAAAATGTCAATTTTTTTCCCGTAGCAGAAAAAATAACTATTTTTTACCATATTTAATTTTCATTCTTCCGGATATATCTACTATCATAACCTAACATAACCTCTTTTGGATAGAGTCTTACGCTTGACTGCACGAATGATTATTGATGTTAATATTTGAAATTATGTTTTACTTACCCTTGTGAAATTGTCGTTATTTCTACATAATTGAACTTCGTAAAGTAGAGAGTCTGTGAAAGTGTTCTTGCCTGGCACCCATTCTAATGTACACGTCCTATCCTCAATCTCCGATATTTTTGGAGCTTTCAGTATCGAGGGTGGAGAAATGCTTGTTGTGAATTCGTATTCTTCGGAGTAGTCACCTACACCTAGATCGTTCGATGCGTTGATCCTGAACTTGTAGGTGGTGAGTTCTTGAAGTTTATTGACTTTGGAAGTGAATGCCGTGCCTAGAGTTGTGATAATGTTTTGGATAAGAAGACAATAAACTGGCGCAGCCTCAAGATGGGTTAAAAGGGTGTTTCAAATTGCGTGGTTTTTTTTGAGAACAAATAAAACACATAATTTGCATTTATTTTCGAATACAGTGGAACCTTCCTATAACGAAAGCGCTAAAGCCGCTAAAAAAATTCGTTATAAAGAAATTTCCTTTTACAGAAAATTTGTTTCTATAGTCGACAATGTCGCGGTCGACTTCACTGATAAATTTAAGTTCATCATTCAAACTTAAGCACTTGCTTTTAGACATTTTAGCACAAATTTTTACACTAGCGTAATGGTTAGATTGAAACCAAACAGCCAGGGGTGAATTTAAAACTGTTTCAGAAGGATCTCTCTGCCCGCCTAAATGATTTAGTTTTATGTCGGGATTTATTACGTACGTCCGGAAAAATTTCGGAAAAAACCCACCCTTATACCTTCTTACCAATACCCATACAAAGAGTGATGTTCTTCGAATATTTCGTTATAGGGAGAATTCACCTCGTTTTAGAGGGTGTTTTCAACAAGGAATTTGGATTTAAGGTGCAATGTCTTTTACAAAATTCGTTATACAGAGAAATTCGTTAAACAGACGTTCGTTATAAGGAAGTTCCACTGTACTTTCGATTGGTAATTCAAGTATCACTTATGACATTTATGTACGAAAAATAATATCTGCCAAATAGCCTCCGCTTGCAGCTCCACAGATGTTCACTCTTTCGTTGAAATGTTCAATGATATTTTGACACAATTGAGGCTCAATCTCACTAATGACACGAATAATTTCATCCTTCAGTCCAGAAATCGATTGTGGATTATTCTTATAGACCTGGCTTCTCACATAACCCCAAAGAAAATAGTCCAACGGTGTCGAATCACATTATCTTGATGGCCAATTGACATCACCATTTCTGGAGATTATTCGTCCAGGAAATTTTTGTCTCAAGAAATCGATTATGCTTTAGTTCCTGTGTCATTCAGAGCTGAATGCTTGTGTAAAATACGCCATGTTGTGGACTCACTAAGTCCAACTTGTTGTGAACGTCGTCTAATTGATATTTCGGGGTCTTAAGCAATCACGAATCAAATGAATATTTTTTTGTAACGACCGCTACCTCATTATTTTCATCTTCCAACGAACCGGTCTCTCGAAATTTTCAATAATTCGACCTATGGACGATTATGTGAACCATAAAATTCACTTAATTTTCTTGAAACACTTTTCACAGAACGCTGATACTCATGAAATGATTCAACAATTTGAACGCGTAGTTTTGTGTACGAAGCCATTTTTATAAATATCATACACCACATTTCTTAAATGTCAAAATACCCAGACGAATTCAGTGCACCATCTATATTTCATTTATTCTTAAAACATCGCGTAATTTGACACCCTTTATATCAGAGTGAACGGATTTGTCATAGAATGAAAGAAATTAATTTAAAGGTTGCCATAAAGGTTTTCCAATAAGAGGTGTTATTTTGATATTCAAAGAAAAATGCCATTTTTCAATATAAATGATCGGATATTTATTTCATTATAAAGAAGAAGCTATGCCATTAATAGTGGAAAGTAACATCAGGCAAATGACCACCACGACCACGCTTACAGGACCCTATCCTTTTAATGAAATTTTCCATAAACAAATCGCAAAGTGGCTGCCCTATGTCCTCGATAGCCTCACGAATTCCATCTTTGAGGTCTTGAATCGACGCTGAGCTATTGGCGTAGACCTTCTCTTTCACGTTGCCCCAAAGCAAGAAGTCGCAAAGTGTTAAATCACAAGATCTCGGTGGCCAATTGTGATCACCTCTTCGAGAGATAACACGGTCCGGAAAAGACACGACGTTGTTGATCTTTATGCAAAATACGGTGTAATGACGTTTGTGGAATGCCTAATTCCAGAACGACGGGGAATGGACAAACCTGGGTTTTCCAACACTTTCGGCTACAGCAGCAATATTGTCGGTTGTTCTTGAGCGACGTGCACGAGTTTTATTCTTCACATCACTAACTTGTCCCAACAGCTGGAATTTTTCCACCAATTTCTTTATTGCGGTCCGACAAGGTGCTTCACGACGACTCAAAAATGTTCGGAGTTTTACGAACCGTCTCTGCCAAATTTTCACCATTTTTATAGTGAATTTTAATAATTTCAATGCGTTCCATTTTTAATAATGGCGTAGTTTCTACATGTCAAATGTCAAAAAATGACAGCTTCAAACGTGACATCTACCGAAATAGCGGGCTATTCAAAATAACACCTCTTATTGGAAAACCCTTTAGCTCAAAAAGTTAACTCACCTCTGTAGACACATTGGAATTCCTTAAACCTGGGGTTCATGACCTCAACGCAATACTGAGAATAGTCCGTGTTTTTTCCTTCGCCCCATTTCAGTTTAAGGTAATTGTGACCTACACCGACGCACTGGAGCTTGGGCGGTGCAGGTGGAAATTTCAGTGTTGCCACCCTAAGAATGGAAGAGTAAGGTCCCTCTCCTATGCTGTTGACAGCTTGCATCCTGATTTTGTAAGTTGTGTTACAGTGGAGAGACGTGATTTCGTAAAAAGAAGCTGGCGCTTCGACTGGTATATGTTTATCACCTGTGAAAGTTAAGTTTATATTATCGTCGGTCCAATGCCAAAACCATGAATGTGAAAAATCGTTATTTGGAGTTATTTAGGATTTAAGGTTTCAATGCTCTGTGAAAATTCAGGTTTTGTTGGTTGGTTGTTGAAATAATTTAATTTCTTCGCAGATGTAGGATCTGCTTCAACAGTTTATGACCGGTTTATCATTTTTTTGTTTATTATTATTATTTTCTAAAATGTCAGTTGAGTACAAACTGAAGTTACGTCAAGGGCAGAACATCTACACCCACCTAAGCATGATGCTGAGAGATTCGGGGTTTTGGCATTGTCAAGAACTGTTTAAGAGGTTCTTGAAAATGTAGATAAGAAAAAATCACCAATTTTGCACATTCATGGTTTTGCCTTGGGACCGACGTTATCATATACCATGGAAATTGAGATGTACAAAAATAATGGTGGGTTCACTGTTTCGCAGTGGCGGTTCGTGAGATTTCAATCAGAGGAGGCCCGAGACCACACAACCAACAAAATAATTTATTTCGAACTGGGCTTCCTGTCAGCCACTGGCATTTATTATACCATTTCACGCAGAACGAACGATTATGAGCAGAATTAATAATTAAATTTGGCATTACTGGTCGAGGTCTCTTAATTACTCGAGTTATGATAATTTTATCATCGTAAGGCATTTAACTGTATTCATTATTCAAAATAAAATCTACAGAATCTTGCCTTTCCTTAAGTTCACTACTTGCATTATAATTCTCACTTCTTGTCTCCGTTTCCATTTTTCTTGCTGAAATATTAAAATCTTACCTACAAACTTTTCTAAAAAATGCCAGAAAACCAAAAACCGCACGCTGAGAGGATTAATACTCCGTTAATAAAAAGTGAGGGAATCAAAACAATAGCTGATCTCCATCCACGATCGAAGGGGTTGATTCGGACCGATCGGACGTTCAGTTTCGGCTAAGCTCCTTCGCATAAAAGAGAAAATAATGCCGCGGAGCCGGGCCTCCGACAAGTGATCTACAGCTTGAACTAGAGTGGTTCCCGCACCGTTTATACAGGGTGCGGCAGAGTGGACGGACGGTTTTTAAATAGTCATAAAACAGTTGATTTTTACTCAAAAACAAATTTATTAATGCAATAAGGTTCACAAGGAAATAGCATTTGAGACAGTCAAGTGTAGAAAAAAACCTCAGGCATGACGTGGTGGCCGAAATCGTTGATGCAGTGCTGTTACCGTGAACTCAGAGCGCTACATCGAAATGATAACTAACTTCTTTGTGCCTGAATTAAGACGGCGTGGCGTCGTGTTCCAACCCGACGTGTATGGTTCCGGCAGGATGGGGTGACCTCCCAAACAGCCAGAGCAACAATGGACATTATTCGCCCTCTCTTCCCTGGTCGCCTCATTTCCAGATTTGGAGATGTTCATTGGCCTCCTCGGTCCCCAGATTTATCCATATGCGATTTTTTCTTGTGGACACCTCAAGGCTAGAGTATACGGACACAAGCACCGAACTCTGGATGAATGAAGGAAGCATTTCTCGTGGAAGTCGCCAAAGTTGAAGGAGCAATGTTGGAGAGAGTCTATGCGAACTTCCAAGAACGCCTCTAGCACTGCATCAACGATTCCGGCCACCACATGCCTGAGGTTATTTTCCACACTTGACTGTCTCAAATGCTATTTCCTTGTGAACCTTATTGCATCTATAAATTTGTTTTTGAGTAGAAATAAACTCTTTTATGACTTTTTGAAAACCGTCCGTCCTCTCTGCCGCACCCTGTATGAAGAAGTTTGAAATGTTACATTCTAACCAATCTCGACTTGTGGAGGCGAGCCTCCTTCGCTAAGCGGTTTGCCTGCTATCCGTTACTCTGTATTGTGTACAAAATCAAATGAAGTTAAGTATTACTTACCTATTTCAATATTATACCCTGATATTTCCGAACCATTATTCGATGGTTCGTTCCAATGAAGACTAATGGTAGTGGGAGTGGAGGAATGTTTAGTGAAAACAACTGCTGACGGAGGAGCTGCAGGGGTTGTCACGGTGGAAATTTCGGAAAATATACTTGGACCGGCCGAATTAACGGCCAATACCCTGAAGTCGTAGGAAGTTGCCGGAACCAAATTCTTGACCTCGTATTCTAAATCTGCACCTTCGTACACTGGTTCGAAGACTTTTTCGGGCTCAGTTCTGGAAAAAAGCCAATGTGATGATAATAAAAATGAAGAATATTGTAGAAAGAATGTGAATAACAAGATTTAAGAAACCTTCGAACTTAATCTAGGATCAAGTTTTTCTGTGCATCATCTAGAATTTGTAGAAACTTAATAAGGTCGATCTCTATGATATGACCACCAAGCGTAGAAATGAATTGAATAGGGATGTTGACTCATGTTACGAATTCATATAAATTGAGGTTTTTCTCATAGAAGGAAGTTTTTGCAATCCTAAAAAACCATTTCAGCGATCTTATTATTCTTGTTAAATTCAATAGAGCTGATTTAAATTATGTTATTCATTATCAACTATCACGTGACTGCGAACGCCAATCAGAGGTAGTTGACGTCACTATCCGATATTGTCATGGCAAATTCGAATGTTCTGTGCTTAGATCAACAAAATACATTCATATAGTCCGTTCACGAAAGGTTGAGCCGTCGGTTGGTCATGAAAATTTGGCATATTCCACACCATATTAAAATTTTAGGTTATTATGTTATTTATTTTCTTGTCAGATTGATACGCAATGTTGTCAAAATTGCATAGAGTTCTCTGATAAATTGCAAGCTCGTCGGACGAGGCCGGGTACATTCGGAAACGTTGACTTAATTTCACGTTATGGCAGCAAATACTGCCAACTTCAGATAAATAAACAAACGCCCACTATGCTCTCAAACTTTCGTGAACGGACTATAGTGTTTTGTTGATCTGAGGTTCTGTGATTCGAACCATAGTATATATTGAGTTGAAAGCTGAAAGAGAACAGAATAGTTCGATTATTCGTTACAAGAACGATAATCTACAATTTTCTTTATAATGGAAACAGGATTCATCAAGGGTAATAGTAGTAACTTACCGAAGATTAATTCCCTGATGGTCGCAAGTTTCTTCGCTGAAAACAAGGATTTTTGTGCAGCGGAGTTTAGAAACGTGAAAATGTCTTTGTAAGTATCAAACTTTTAACTCATATTCATCATTACCAATGAAAGAAACACCTCATACAGCATTAATAGACTGAAGTATTCATTTTGAAGGCTTAGATTGAACTTTTTCACAAGGAATCAGGCAAAATCAGTTCGCTTTGACAGAAGTCGAAGTTTGTTTATTGGATATTGACGTAATCATCATAACGTGACAAAATTGAGCATTTCTGTGGGAATTTTACTATATTTTTGAGAAAAAAGTAATTTTTTCGTGTTTGTATAGGGTTTATCTTTAAAATGAAATAAATTCCAAAAAATAGTCAACATCCCTATTAAGAAGAGTCATATTGTGATATTCTAAGAAAGATCTCAAGATGTTAAATGCAACATACCTGTTCATTTCCAGCCTATACTCTTTAATTGGAGCTCCATTGCACTTTGGTTCTCTCCATTCTACATGCACAGCATGGGAAGACTTTACACTTAACGTAGGAGGAAATAGTTGACTTGGAGGAGCTGCCCCACTAGTGGCAACTAAGTCATCAGACCATGGACTACGTCCTATCCTATTAATTGCACGTACCTGAAATAAATAATTTTACAAATTGTTAAGAACATGGAGCACAGCAAGCGTCTTAGAAGTAAAGGAGTTTCTAATAGGAGATTTAATTCTGAATAATCCTTCCAAGTCCAAGTCCAGCTGTCAACTTTTGACATTTCACAAGTGGCGGTATTTTTTACTCATATCCTTTTCCTTTTTACAATAAAATAAATATACTTTGATTTATCCCAAAATATAATCGTTGTTTCATATCAGATAAAAAGATCTTATTCGAAAACCCTGCATTACAACCTTTTTGAAATATTGAGGTTAGGGATCCTAACCTCCTTTCGAATAACACCGGATATGATGAAAAACTTTCTTAAGTTTTCAAACAAGGAATATAATTCATCGATTGAAATATAATCTGGGAGGATTCTGAATTTCTAAAAAACTTTATAGGTGAAATTAAAAATAATGAAATTGTCTTCATTAAAGAGTTTCTACTAGATAATCAATACCCACCAAATGTTATAGAAAGAACAATTTTAAATTTAGAACGAACAATATCTAATCAAAATTCTAATGATGATCAGGTACAAACAGAAAACCGTCAAGAACAACCAAATTTGTTGAACGTCATTCCTTATAATCCTGGCCCTTTCAGAAAGAATAAGATAAATTGGTTTCAAATTAAACATAAGAACTGTTTTCAAAACACAAAATGATTTGAGATCCATTCTAACCAGAACGAAACCAATGAATGAGACACAAAAATCAAAAAAATTTTGTTTACAATATTCCCTGTATATGTGGAAAATCTTATACAGGAGAGACATAAAGACCTTAAGAGATAAGAAAACGGGAACATAAGAATAACATAAAAAATAGAAACATTACAAGATCACAAATCGCTGATCATGTATGTTCAAATAGCGGAGATCATAATATGATGAACTGGACACAGAGATCTTAATGACAGAACCTGATAATTATAAAAGGAAAATTAAGGAATCCGCATGTATTTTGTTAGATGAAGTAGATAATTTCGCCAATGATTCTGTTGGACTATATCGTATTTGGATTGATTTATTGAAGAAAGAAAAGACATCAGGAAATGTCAAAATTAAATAAATCAACATCTTTGTGTTGATAACTTCCAATGTCAATTAGACTGAAATGAAAAAACACACAATTCTGAAGATTTTACGAGTTTGTCTTAGGAAGGTTTCTGATATAGACACCGAAACGTTACATTATCCTTTTCATTTATTTCCTTTTTTAGTTTTACTGTTAGGCAACAATTTTTTCAAAACCAATTTGCTTCTGACAAATAAGTGCAATGATTTTCGCAGGAGCACTTCATCTTAATTAAATTTTTTTTAATTATTTCTGTTTCAGAGACTGGGAGACTTGGATGTTGGAAGGTTTTACTCACCTTGAATTTATATTGACATCCCGGAACCAATCCTTCCACCACACACTTCATTCCTTTATTTTTGTGGACTAGACAGTTGTTTCCTTCCGGATCGCACATTTCCACCTCGTATTCCAAGACCGGAGCGCCGCCATTGTAATCCGGCTCGCTCCAAGAGATGCTTATGGAGTCTGGCTTGGGTTTTTGCGCCAACTCGGGAGGCGGACAGTGTCCGGGCGGTATAGCATCAGTCGTTACTGTACAAGGGTCAGAATAGTTGCTGACACCACCTCGGCTCACGCAACACACCCTCAATTGATATGTGGTTCCTTTATGGAAAAAAAAGAGGAGTACGTAAGTGGAGGGAAACGAAAACTCATTGTGAGTATTACTATTTGCTTATTTGAGTGGTATAAGCTGAGCAATGTTATCTATTTAGCTCAGAGTGAGAAGTAAACATAGAGATGCCCCTACGCGTGTATAGTACTGCATTGCCAAGCTCTAGAGTGAGATGGAAAGCATTAATATTATATGTGTTCAGTTTTAGTCAATTTACTGAACAGTATAAAAAGACGAATTTCTTAGTCAATTTTCTTTATTGTCACTGACTGTCAACTCTCTTATTTTTTAATACAAACCATAGACTAACTAAACGGAGAATAGATGAGACACTAGTAGAACAAGCTTCAACGACATCTTTTTTTGTACAACATTACTAATTCGTGAAAAAAGCTCAATCGAAAAAGGAATCTGTATCGTAAAGTTGCCTCAAATAGAATTCTGTAGTGCACCTTTTGAATAGGTAGGTACACCCATATACAAGGTGCAAAAAGTTTTTTGAAATTCAATTTCCAAAAGGAAATCAGAAATGGATTCGTGCAAGTTATCGACGAGTGAGGAAATTTATTTTCATGAAAATAATACCTGCAACGAACTTTCATCTGATTTTCTTTTGGAATCGAGAAGTGAGGATCAATAATCAAATTCTGGATAGAATAAAAATTTATTACCTGAAATAGATATCACCTATTGAAAATACAGATTCATTTCATAAATATCTAATCAATAAACTAATAATTGCATTGAAAACATTCTCAAAAACTAACAATAATGAATTCAATAATACAAAATATGAGTATTTACCTACTAAACTTATTCAATACATGAAAAACTTCTTAATTCTTATAGGTAACAGAATATATATAATATATATTTTGAAATTACCTTTTTGCATCTCGATTTTCACATCCAATAACACAACAAATCTTCACTCTTGCAGGCATATCGAAATTCATGATATTTCAAAAAGAACGTGTCAAACCACTCCTTGTATCAGTTGACAATTCAAAGGTTTTTTGATAATAACGATTTTACATACTTACTATTTTCTCGATAGGATTTCCATGAATCAACGACATCTAACTATCAAATTGAGAATAATTTTTTCGTGTATTAGTATCCTCCTCCGACAGGTGGCGCGACATATACGAGTGGCTTATCTATTATTTTAGTTTGTCTATGATACAAACTTGATAAGAATATGAATTTCAAAGGTAACTAAGAATTCTGAATTCCAACAATATGTTTATACCTGTATAGATAGAGTTGTCGAAAGTTCTATATATTTTGGTGATATAAGTTTTTCCCTATTATCTTTTGTGTATATTATATGTTTATTCTATTTATGCATATGCCTGTACACTGAAATTAAATAATAAACACTGGCCACAACCCCGCGCGGATTTGATTCCTTGGGGTGGCCTGTGGTTTGTTTGCTATATTGAAGTAGTTTATTGTATATTTTCTCAGGAAGTTATGGCGAATAAACTATATTATTATTATTCACTGCAGCACTGGGATGAAGTAAACAATATGTTACATTTTTACTTTTACAATTTCCGAACATAATAAAACATTTTCGTAATTTTGCCATAGCTTCAATTACGCCATAGCTAAAATTACCGAAATACTATTAAGCAACAATAAACTGCCACCAAATCAGTAAAATAATTCAATAATCGAAAGGAAGATGTAAACATGACGCATCGAATAACTAAACAGGAACAGAACGATGTTGCCAAACTGACAGAATTGTCTATAGGAGACTCTAGCTGTTGGTACCATAGTAGGGGGGCCGTAGACCAATCATGAATGTTGTTCGCGTTCATAAACAGATTCTACCTGGCTACGTCAAGCGTCAACAAATACGTGAAAGCATCTCTAGGTTTTCTTTTTACTCTGAGATTAATAGTTATTCATCTGTCGGTTTGTCAAACTGAAATATTCTCATACATTTCTGTTTACAACGTATAGTAGAAAGAACAAATTTGTAACGATGCCTTGTAAAGGGTTTTCCGATAAGAGGTGTTATTTTGAATAGCCCGCTATTTCGGTAGATGTCACGTTTCAAGCTGTCAGACATTTGACAAGTAGAAACTACGCCATTGATGAAAATGGAACGATACACGCTTCAAGAACGCTATGAAATTATTAAAATTCACCATAAAAATGGTGAAAATTTGGCAGAGACGGTTCGTCGTGAAGCACCTTGTCGAACCGCAATGAAGAAATTGGTGGAAAAATTCGAGCTGTTGGGACAATTTAGTGATGTGAAGAACAAAACCCGTGCACGTCACCCAAGAACAGCCGAGAATATTGCTGATGTAGCAGAAAGTGTTGAAGAACATCCAGGTTTGTCCATTCCTCGTCGTTCTTTGGAATTAGGCATTTCACAAACGTCATTACACCATATTTTGCATAAATTTGGGTTTTAAGGCTTATGAAGTTCAGTTAACACAAGAACTCAAGCCAGCCGATCATCAAAAACATCTTGTCTTTGCTGATTGGGTCGATGGAATGCATGAAAATGATCCGGAATTCCATCGAAAAATCATCTTGGGCCACCTCGGTGGTTTCAACAAGCAAAATTGTCGCAAGTTGCCGGACCGTGTTATCTCTCGAAGAGGTGATCACAATTGGCCACCGAGATCTTTTGATTTAACACCTTGCGACTTCTTCCTTCGGGGTCACGTGAAAGAGAAAGTCTACGCCAATAGCCCAGCGTCGATTCAAGACTTCAAAGATGAATTCGTGAGGCTATCGATGACATAGGGCAGCCACTTTGCGATTTGGTTATGGAAAATTTCATTAAAAGGATATGGTCCTGTAAGCGTGCTCGTGGTGGTCATTTGCCTGATGTTATTTTCCACTATAAACGGCATAGCTTCTTCTTTATAATGAACTAAACATCCGATCAGTTATATTGAAAAATGGCATTTTTCTTTGAATATCAAAATAACACCTCTTATTGCAAAACCTTTTACATATGTATCATCTTTTGTATGAAAAATATGAGTTTTGTAATACACTCATACTTTCAGAGTCAAATAAAGGAGAATTTTTCTTCGTATAATATGGTATATCAAACTTACCGGGAGTTAATTTATCACAGACTGCTTCGATTTCTTTGCCGGTGTAGACCATCCTGTAGCCGCTGCCGGAATTGACCTCTAGTATATACTTTTCGATCTCCGAACCGCCAGTGTGAGCTGGCGCGTCCCACTGGAGTTTGAAAGAATACGCCTGTATCCTGCCTTTGACAGTCGGCTTGGAGGGCGCTGACGGCCTGTCAGGTTGTGTGGCGTACTGCACCTCGGAGGACCAAGGCGAGTATCCTGAATCGTTGTGGGCGCGAAGGCGGAACTTGTAGTTGGTGAAATGTTGCAGCCTGCTGCAGAGGTAGTGCGTTTCGGGACCGTTGTACACGTTCATGAAACCTGAAAAAATCAGAATTGGTGTATGAGAACACGCTAGAAGGCAGATAAACTCCTATGGCGTACTAATCTAAAGCAGCAATCGTGAAAACCGAAATTCAGAAGCGTACATATCTTACTGGCAGGTTCTGTCCACGTGACGCCACTGTCTTATAGTATAGATTAAGGAGAGAAAGAAGGAAAGGGGGCGACTACGATGATGTTAGAGCCATCTATGTGTTAGAATTAAGTACTAAAATTCAGAAGAATGGGTAAAATCATAGATTGTAGAGGCCATTTTGAGCAAAATAAGGACATTTGAAAACATTGCCATGTGGCCCCCAGAAAGGTGGTGAAGTTCATTGAGACTTTGCTGCCTGACTGGTAAACAGCGCGGGGATGCACAATAGATCTTAAGGTCAAGGTGCTCGCAAGGTCGGTTTCGATCTGTCGCCCCTCCTCTAATCTAATCTAATCTAATGGTGATGAACTGCGAAATGGAAATGTAGGTATTGAAACTCGCATCATGTGTATCTCTGTTTCTCATTGCTCTTTAATTTCAGTGCTCTCAAATGAATATAGTTTTCTGGACGAAGAGATATTAATCTCAGCTGCTGTTATAGAATGTGCGGTGAGCATTACAGATCAAATAAAAACAAATGGAGAAGCACTATCCTGTTGAAATTTCCATTGTTTTTCCATTCCATCTTCAAATTATGGTTTATTGTTTCGATAATTCGGTAACTGATATGTAAGATTATTGATTTGTATTCAATTTCATTATTAAAATTTTTGTGAGTAATGATTTCTAATGAAACTATAGCAATACAATATCGCATTTCATTAATATCATATCATTTTAAACAACGTTGAAAGGAAAAATAACATCTTGATCACGAAGCAAAGCACTATTGTCATAGAGATAGAATAGAGAAGAGACGCTATGACATACAATTATGTAAGGAAAAATGGAACCACTGGGCGGGGCTTAGTAGCTGAGCAATATGGCGGAAAGTTCAGGGTTGAATTAAGTTGCCAGTTTTTTCTGTTTACGAATTTCACCCAAAAAATACGACGTGTTGGGTCTTTAGTGTTAATATAGCAATATATGTGAATCTAGATTAAGTTCTATGTTTTTGTTATTCTGTGACCATTGACATAAGAACTCTATGATTCTAACCTAAGTAGTTGAATGGTCGTGTGTCGTGTGTCATGTGCAGAAGGAAGTCGACAAGTTTGAGAAATATAAAACCAGAAATATCTAAATCATCCTCTTTTCATTTCTAATATTATTCCCAAAAAGCTGCAAAACTCTACAGGTTATGCGCCCAGTCTGAATATTGATTGGAAAGTTGAGGTGTTTGAAATATTTCACGAAGCTAGGTTGGAAAAGTTCTGGAAGTCGGAATCATATGGCGATGTTGAACTCACAACTGGCGAATCTCAAACCTTTTGACGGTAAAAACTTTTCAAGTTGGGAATTTCGTTTAAAAATATTCCTGGAACAAGGTGGTGCTTTGGAAGTACTGGGACAAGATCCTCCAACGGAAGCTACTGCACTTGTGCAATTCAAAAAGATTGATTCTAAAGCAAGGAACATTATAGTTCAGTGGTTAGCGGACGATGTGCTGGAATTGGTAAAAGACAAAACTACAGCCAAGGAAATGTTTGAAACCCTGAAGAACACGTACACTCGGAGAGGTCTCTCAATACAGGTTGATTTGCAGAGAAAACTGAGATAATATGAAGTATTACGTAAGTTTTATTGACCATTTTACTCACTTTGCTCATGTCTATTTGATTGAAAATAAAAATGAAGTTCTTGATAAATTCAAAGAATATGAAGCCCAAGCTACTGCCAAATTTAATGTAAAAATATCTAGAATCCGATGTGACAACGGTGGAGAATATAGTTCAAAGGAATTTCGATTATTTTGCAAGGGTAAGGGAATTCAAATTGAATACACTGTACCCAGGAATCCCGAGCAAAATGGGGTAGCTGAGCGATTTAATCGTTCTATATTGGAAATGTCACGATGCTTAATATTTAATTCAAACCTTCATAAAACATTCTGGGGAGATGCTTTACTAGCCTCGGTATATTTGCAAAATAGATTACAATTGTCAACTGTACCCAAGCATACTACACCTGCAAGTTTGTGGTATGGATTCAATCCAGACCTGAATAAAATTAAGGTGTTTGGTTGTGCAGCATATAATCACATACCAAAGGAAAATCGTGCAGGAAAATTAGACTCACATTCTAAGAAGACAATTTTTATTGGATATTGTAATAATGGTTACAAATTATATGATTTGGAGACAAATTCAGTTATTGTAGCAAGATCAGTTATTTTTGATGAAAAGAGGAAACTGAATGTATGTCAAGAGAATGAAATTGTAAGAGTTGTAGAGGAGGATGATGACAAAGAAGAGATTAAAGATGAAATTGATAATGATACACCAGACTCAGAAGTTGATACAGAGGAACCTAACACTCGTAGAAGCACAAGAAATAAAAGATTACCAGCTCGATTACTCGACTATGATCTGAATGAAACAGAGCTAATGGCAGCTTTATCAGTTGGTTGCCTACCAGGTGAGGTACCTAATTCTTACGAGGAGGCAATTTCAATGGAAGGGTGGAAGGAAGCTATTCAAGAAGAGTTGAATACTATTGAAGAACAACAGACATGGGAACTAGTGGAACCACCAAGTGATGTGAAAGTGATAGACTCCAAGTGGGTGTTTCGCGAAAAAGAAATAGACGGAAAAGTGGTGAAAAAGGCTCGGTTAGTGGCACGAGGTTTTTAACAGTGTTTCAAGAATGAAGAGGTCTATTCGCCGGTAGCCCGGATGGTAACCATAAGAATGCTTCTTTCACTGTATCTTGAACGAGGCTTACATACTGTCCAAATGGATGTGAAATCAGCCTTCCTGTATGGAACCTTAAAATCACCTGTTTACATGTATCAACCACCAGGTATTAGAAATAGCAATAATAAAAATTTTGTTTGTAAACTAAAAAAGGCACTTTATGGCCTAAAAGAAGCCCCCAAGTGCTGGAATGACAAATTTAACAGTACAATTGTAACTTTAGGTTTTCAGAGATCAAAGAAAGATCCCTGTTTGTACTTTAAATCTCAGGATACATATTTGTTGTTATATGTAGATGACCTGATCATTTTTGCAAAGAATGAAATTGATATGAACTCTATAAAAAACAAATTGTCAGAAATATTTAAAATGACTGAAATGAAAAATGAATCATTAACTTTTTTAGGCTTAGAAATTCAAAAATTTTAAAATGAGTTGTTTATTTCACAAACTAAGCTGATTGATAAAGTTTTAAATAAGTTCAATATGAATAATTGCAGAGGGAGTGAAATTCCTATGCAACCAAAACTGTATTTACCATTGAATGATCAGAGTTCAGAAAATGTACCATATCGTGAGTTGATTGGATGCTTAATGTACATTATGCTGGGATCAAGACCAGATATATGTTATTGTATCTCTTATTTTAGCCAGTTTCAAAATTCCTATGGAATTGAACATTGGAATTACTTGAAGAATACTCTCAGATACTTAAAACTAGAAATTTTGGATTAAAATTTGTGAAACATGACAAATCAGATATTCAAGTTCATACATTTGTAGACTCAGACTATGCAAATAACCCAAATGATAGAAAAAGTGTTTCTGGGTTTGTGATCAAAATGAATCAAAATGCTATTCTATGGAAAAGTAAAAAACAAAATTTAGTTACCTTGTCAAGTACTGAATCAGAGTATGTTGCTTTGTGTTCATCTGTTACTGAAAGTTTATTCATTCAACAGATTTTGTTAGAAATTTTTTTGAAATGTGCTCCAATTATTGTTCACGAAGATAATCAATCTTGTATTAGGGTTGCATCAACTCTTGAAATGAAAAGGAGTAAACATATTGATATAAAATATTTTTTTTATAAGAGATTGTATTGCAGAAAATAAAGTTAAGTTGGAATACATCTCTACAGAGAATCAACAGGCAGATATTTTAACAAAATCATTGCCTAAGTCAAAATTTCAGCATTTCAGAAAATTGTTAAATGTCGAAGAATTGTAAAGTTTTTTTCTAATGTATAATTCTTAGATTCTCAAAATTGAAGGGGTGTGTTAATATAGCAATATATGTGAATCTAGATTAAGTTCTATGTTTTTGTTATTCTGTGACCATTGACATAAGAACTCTATGATTCTAACCTAAGTAGTTGAATGGTCGTGTGTCGTGTGTCATGTGCAGAAGGAAGTCGACAAGTTTGAGAAATATAAAACCAGAAATATCTAAATCATCCTCTTTTCATTTCTAATATTATTCCCAAAAAGCTGCAAAACTCTACATTTAGGAATCCTGTTCAAATAAGGTCAATTGAATATCAAATAAACAATTTTTCTTCAGGCGATAATATACACATATAGAAAGATATCAGATTACCAAGACATACTAGCAAAAATTTCGAATGCGGATCTGTTCAGTACTCATCCCTACCTGTGATATGTTTTTCCTCTGATTTTTTTTTATCTGTTCCTTCTCTGCTTGAAGAAAGCCATACAGCACACGATACCATTTTATTATTGTTTATTAAGCACAAGAAATCTCAATTTAACTTGAAAAAGGTACAAAAATCACTATTTTTAGAAAAAATTCAATGATTGTCAAAATTCGACGTATAGCAGTAATATGGCGGATCTGATACCACTTTCATTTCATTGATAGCAACTCTATACTATTCTATCTCTATGACTATTGTATTGTTTTATCGATCAGGATGTTTTTTCTGAGCTCGACGTCTAAATTCAATGTAATAAGTAGAAATTATTAAATTCGAATTTGGCGCCCATTATAACAGTTTTGTGTGTTGAAAAATTTATCCATTTCAGCGCCATCTCTGTGTCAGAATTAATCAACCAACCGAAAAACGTAGTCGAATTTTAGTACAAGAGTTGTAGGGGCGTTTCCTATCTTTCTCTACTTAATCTTTGATTGCGTTGTATAAAATCTAATGAAATATTTCGCTCACCATAGGCATTAGCGGGGTTATCCAACTGCAAAGTGAACTCGTCGTCTTTGAACCTCTTGCTCCATTGCAAATAAAGACTAGTAGGTGTGCTTTCGACCAGTGTCGGAGGAAGCGGCTGGCTGGGAGGGTTGTCCGCCGTGCAAAACGTCACCACGTCCGAATACGGACTTTTTCCTATTTCGTTGACGGCGGCCATTCTTATTTTGTAGGCAGTAGAGGGGCGTAGTTTTTGCAGCGTGTGCTGCTTGGCTTTGCTCTTGTAAGCTTCCACGAATTCTCCAGATCCGTCTTCGTATTCCAGAATGTAGCTTTGGATCGGAGAACCGTTGTCGTTTACGGCGTTCCATCTTATCTGGAATGAAGAAGAAGTTAGTGCTGAAACTTTTATGTTAATTCTATGGTTGAACTCTATAACATACACTGCGCAAAAAAAATTAACGCACATTATGGAAATATCAAATTCATTCTACAACTGAAGGTGTTCTCAATGATAATTATTTTTATCAGAATTATGCATGCATATGTTATCCACTCGTTTTTCTTCAATACAGATGTTTTTTCCCAGCAGGAATAAAATGAGATTATTAGATTTTGAATGTATTGGCTCCATTCTGAAATCAGTTGTTCTCGATCAATTCTATTGATCAATAGTTTTTGTTTCGTTTGATTTTCTACACTCGATCGCTGTGCAACGCGAAACACGCAATTTGACCCAAGAGGAATGTGCCCAAGCGGTAGTTTTGTGAGAAGAAGGGTGGACATACACAAGAATTGCAGAAAGGTTTGGAGTTTCCCATACAATTGTGTCCAGAATGTTGCAGCGATTCAGGCAGACAGGTATGAATGTCCAAAGTCCAGGACAGGGTAGACCACGGGTAACAACTGCCATTCAAGAACGTTACTTGAGAGTTTCTTCGTTGAGACAACGGTTTGCAACCGCTCGCCTCCAGCTTGAGGAAACCCATGGGGTACAAATTAGCACTCAGACAATAAGAAATCGTCTCAGAGAATATGATTTAAGGTTTCGTGTCGCGGCAAGAGGCCCAGCTCTTACCCAGCCCATCAAAGGGCGCGTTTGGATTTTGCGAGAGAGCATATCCATTGGGAAGAGGCTGACTGGGAAAGAGTTCTCTTCACAGATGAGTCTAGATTCTGCCTCTACCTTGTATACAGACGTCCACATGAAAGATATGCTCAGTGCAATTTCCTGAATACTACTGGTTTCGGGGGAGGTTCGTTGATGGTATGGGGTGGAATATCTTTGACTGCTCGCATAGACCTAGTGGTCGTTGATAATGGAGCTATGAATGCTGATAGGTATATAAGGAACATTCTTTTAGAGCATGTAGTGCCATTTGCCTCAAACATTGGTGAAAATTTCATTTTTATGGACGATAATGCCAGACCCTATCGTGCGCGCATCGTTCAGGAGTACCTTGAAGAGGTTGAAGTCTCTCGAATGGAATGGCCAGCAAGAAGTCCAGATCTCAATCCGATTGAGCAGGTTTGGGACAACCTCAATAGAAGGCTGAGAAGTTCAGAAAATCATCCAGCTACTCATAATGACTTAGGAATCCAACTCAGAGAAATCTGTGAAGGGTTAGATCAGAACATTCTAAGACCACTCATTTCGAGTATGAACGTCGTTGCCGAGCTGTAATTAACGCAAGGAATGGAAATACCACGTATTGAATCACTTATAAGCATTCCAGTATTTTGAAAATTGTTTATTTCTCTTCTTTCACATAAGATTCGGTGAAATCCTGAATTTTTTTCCATTTAATGTGTCTTGTTTCGTTCAAAACCTTCCCGAGAGAACATAAAAAGTAAGTTATAAAGTTAATGTAGAGTCAACTTTCATTGAAATTGAGATTTTTAGAATGTGCGTTAATTTTTTTGCGCAGTGTAGTAGTAATGAAAGTAATACCATTGGTTCCAAATGCGAGTCCCATACCAAACCTTAAAACAAGTAAAATTCAGAGAATAAACCAACCTGTAAAGTATTCTTCGTCCTGTGAAACAACTTAGGCACCGGTGGCTTGTCGGGCTCGCACGGAGGCGTTACGAACTTCACGATGGGATCAGTTGCAGATCCCTGTAATTCTCCGTAATGCACCTGTACGCAGACCGAGTACTCCTGGCCGGGCTTTAGGTCCCTAATGCGGCAGGATAACGAGGCGCCCCTGTATATCGACTTGAACTTCATCTCCTTGCTCTTGTCGCTCAGGAGGACTTCGTACACCAGGTCCGAATCGGATATTTCGATGGCGGGGTCGTCTCCTTCCGATTCTTGGTTGATGCGGACAGGAGGAGCCCATTGGAGTAAGGCACTTCGGGGGCCGAGATCGAGAACCTAGAAAAAAGACATAATTAAGTATAAAAAGAATTTTTCCGCCGACCTCGAAATAAAAGGTTATTTTAATGTGTACGAAATTGATCATTAATGACCCATTTTAATGCTCAATTTTTAAGCCATTTTAATGTGCAATCCTCATGGCAACCGTACACAAAATATTCAGAAGCACTACGAGAAATGTCAAAACTCTACTGGAACATAGAGACATAGAAATTCCATTTTGTCAAATGTATGTCTTGTGCAAAATGAAAATGTATTTCAGTCAAGAATTTATACACTATTCATGTTGAGATCGTCGGAAAAATCTTGTAATCAACTCGGTTATTAATCAAGCGACTAATGGTCTCGAACTATTAACGCGTTCGCTCCGCTCACGCTTTAAAATATCTCGACCATTAATCGCTGTCTTTAATAACCTAGTTGATTAAATAACTATTAAGGATGCGCCCAAATGATGTCGAATGCATTCCGCTTTCATATACAGGATGATTGTTAATTCGACGTGATCTTTCAAATGGTATACAGGGTGTTTCACGAATGATTGTACAGGCTTTCAGGGCAGATGCAGGACATTTTGGTGGGCCTGAATCGGTGTTAGAAATATGTCCTAACAATATTCGTTTGAGATTCAGAGGAGAATTTTGAAAATTTGATGTACCGGGTTTTTCACTATAATTTGACCCCCCCTTTAACTTTGTTACTAAAGGAGATACAAAAAAATGTTTCGTATAAAAGTTCCACGAAATCGACTGAGGTTTTTTGATATGACTCCACAAACTGAAATATATACAGGGTGGCCAACATACTGATGGCAACTTCATTTTTTCAAATGGAACACCCTGTATATTTTTCCACATTTGGTTAGCTCTTTTTCCCCTGATTTCGAATATGTAACATATATTGGTCTATCTCTTTTATTCTGAGAACCACAGAGTTTCAAATTTTAAGAACTACCTGGCAAGATCTGTAATCATTTTACAAGTGGCAGAGTGCGTTCACTGAAAATGCTCATTTTTGTATTTATGATAACGTCAATGGGAAGATATACAGGGTGAACAACATTTTGAATGCAACAAAATTTTTTCAAATGGGACAGCCTGTCCTGTATATTCTTCCTTTTTTTGATAGGCTATTTCCTCCTGATCTCGAATATAAATGCGTATGTGGATGGGTCTCTTCAATTTTCAGAGTTTCAAAGTTTTGAAAAAAATATGTGAAATACCTACGAAATTCTTTATATCCAAACAATCTACTTAAAAGTATTATTTTAGAATGAATACTTAACATTTACTTAACCAATGAAAAATAATAAACTATGGTAGTATGGTAAGATTAACATCAACTAAAGAAATTGCTCGAAATGACCACCTTCATTCAATCATATCGTTGTCTCAAGTTGTTCAGACTATTTTTGATAGCATAATTATGGCTCTGATTCAATTTAGAAATTAAAGCTTCAAAATTTGTTTTTAATCATTACAATATTAACATTATTCTTTGTGCGTTGACGGGATCAGTTCCGAATTATGGGTTTAATATTGGTTCATCTTATATCATTAATATTATTCTCCACTTTCATTGATTATCATTATTGCTGAAGTAAATTTTTTCCTTCAGGAACGGCTATAAAAACGTGTGCAACGGTGTTAAATCGGGGCTATTTGGTGGACATAAAATGGGTGCGCCATTACCAATCCAAAGATCAATTTGGCCACTTAAATATTCACGAACTTCCAAAACGCTATGCCAGATAGTTCTTGAAATTTGAAACTCTGTGGTTCTCAGAATAAAAGAGATAGACCAATATATGTTACATATTCGAAATCAGGGGAAAAAGAGCTAACCAAATGTGGAAAAATATACAGGGTGTTCCATTTGGAAAAATGAAGTTGCCATCAATATGTTGGCCACCCTGTATATATTTCAGTTTGTGGAGTCATATCAGAAATCCTCAGTTGATTTCGTGGAACTTTTATACGAAACATTTTTTTGTATCTCCTTTAGTAACAAAGTTAAAGGGGGGGTCAAATTATAGTGAAAAACCCGGTACAGGATGTTTTATAAGATGTGGAATAAATAATATAATTTTCTCAGTCCGGGCCTGTGCTATCAGCAAGCTATTATATGCAAATATTTGCCACTAGCCCACACTCATTCCCTGAAATTTTCATGAAGATCCATGCAGGTGTTCGAGAGTTATGCCAAAATTTCTGTAGAAATACATAAAACATCCTGTATTTTTCAAACGAATATTGTTAGGATACATTTCTAACACTGATTCAGACTCACTCAAATGTCTTGCATCTGCCCTGAAAGCTTGTACAATCATTCGTGAAACACCCTGTATTTTAGAAGTCATTTGCAGTGAATTGCGTCGAGTGATCCATGGCTGAGGAGATAGTCCTCACTTCTTGCGAAAAAGTATTGACTAAAATTCAGATAACCGGAGATATACAGGGTCATACATTGCTGCACCTGTTTTCCTTATGAAAGCTTGATGATAGAATTGAGAATTACTCGTAAAAAGTATTATGAACTTGGTGTAAAAATGTAAGGGAGAAACTTCTCTGTTTCAGTAGCTTTTCAAAAATAGTACATTGTTTACCGGGTAGGAAAAGCTTAACATTCCTGGACGACTGTGAAGATTGCTAAGTCGAGGCGCAAGCCGAGACTTAGCAACACAGAGTCCAGGAATGTGGCTTTTCCTACGAGGTAAACATACTATTTTTCCGCAAATCGTTTAAAATTCGACAGATATTGAACATTTTTGAAAAAATTCCCGAATTTTTGACATTTCTTAAATTGCATCATTTTTCGATGTCATTCTCATCGGAAAATTAATGAGAACTGTCAGATGTGTTTACGTGAGGGAAGTGCCTGAGAATTTTGGTTCATTGTGAACGAAATAGGGCAGATCCAAATGAAACAAGGTATGAATATCATTTTTTAATCCTTTTATAACGTTTATTACTAAAGGTTTTTGTTCCAGAAACGATTAAATTGAAATTATGAATGGAATAAGATCGGAGTAAGTGACATTTGTCAAGCGAGTTTACAGGTCAAAAAACCTCTAGGATATTTGCAATTTTATGAAGGAAACCCAACAGATTCGAATGAAGCAAGGTACGAATATCCTTTTTGAATAGTTCTATTACGTTTATTGATAAAAATATTTGTTCCAGAAACTCTCAAATTACCATGAAGAACAAATTACTTTTGACATACGTCCGATGTAAACATTGGTTCGTTTCGAGTGGAAAACGTTATTTGAATCGGTAAGTCTATATGAAATCGTCAATTTCAACGTTCGTTCAAACCAAATTACTGTAAATATAACAAATTGATCTTAAAAATGTATTCAGCAATGACTTGATGTTTTCAAAATATAAATTAATTCCTTATAAGCAATGCGTTTTCTATCATTTATGTAGAACACTAACAACTGTACGGAAATATCATTTCCTTTCAGTAAGGAAATGACATTTCCTTACAGTAAGGAAGTCCTGACTTTTTCTTCAAGAAATTTTGACAGGAATGTCAAAATTTCCTGGCGATTTGCGGAAAAGTACATAAGTCAACAATTCCTTCGTGCAATAAAAACTATGACCGGAAAATCTAACAGGTGACAGGCTTTTTCGAGTCATTCAGATATTCTCTATTTCACCTGGGTGATCGAACCCTGGCCTGCTTATGAATCACAAGTGAAATAGAGGATATCTGAATGACTTTAAAATAGTATATTATGCAATTATGCAACGAGCTATTATTCGCGAGGTGGAGTTTAGGTCACGAGACGTAGACGAGTGAATAACAGCCATTATACGCGAGTAGCATACTATACTTTATCCACGACTACCGAATATATTTTTCGAAGATTTCAACATTTGGCGACCGCGACAAGACCCTTCTATGACAAGCGTGGAAAACGTCAAGTTAACACATGAGGAATTTTTGGAGAACTGGGCATTGTATATTTTGTGTTAAAAAAGCTTCAATTGATATAATAAAAGTAGATTTGGCCCTCGATTGACAAGGTATAACCATATTTGTTAGTTGGAGTACTTTAGAATACTGAAGAAATACCAATTTAAAGAATATTATATCAAAGCTAAATCTATGAGGCATCTGACAGCAGCGAATTATAATCTCATTATTCCCTTGTAATTAATGGGTATTATTTAGGCCGAGCACAGAGACGTACACTGGATCGATTTTACAATAGTGATGGGTAAAGTCTTTTATACCTGTTCGGTTTTACGGCCATAGTTTTTATTTGATGAAGGAATTATTGTTGTATGTACCTTTTGTACACCAAGTCCATCTATCAAGATTTCATGAGATAGTGCATTGAAGCAAATGTCATAAATTGAAAGTAAATGACTTTGGTCACAAACCTAGACTCGAGCCTAGACTTAAGTTGAGCCTCTTAAAACTTTTTAACTTATGGATCAACTTATGGAAGAAAATGTGAAAAAATCAGATGTGTTTCATGTAGGCTTTTCATTTTTTCCTTACATCCCCGTAGACAAAGCGCTGTTAACATTTAACTTAATATTGAATGATGGTCTCTAGCGTGTGATGAAAACAATCTTTCCTAGTACGGTATCGAACTCTGAGTAACGCCACAGCAAGATCGGCTGCACTAATTCGAAGATTCTGATTATATGCAACGTACTGCATTCATACCGCAAAATACAAGAACAATCGAAACGGCATCTGAATATCATCAGGTTTATCGAAGATATTGTTGTGCAGTGTACAGTTATCGGAACATTTGCATCTCATAAATAAATTTCTCACATTCCGCGTTCGATTTATTGCCAGCTTCCGCCATTTTGAAGTTCGTAATGGCGCGAATAGCTGGAATTTTTCTCCGTAATCTATTCTGGTTATCGATTATATGATGTTGGTCGTTTTCGCGGAAATTGATTCGAATATCAATTCGTTTATTATGGATGGGAATTATATCTCACAAAATCCTATTACATTTCATAACACCAATCTCATAATTTCCTCATATCATCTACACTTAGTGAGAAAGTGAAAATTTCCAGAGACAATAGGTCGAGTAATAGAACAAAAGGATGAAATAACAGATTTTATTCTCAGATATATCGGAAGTGATGAATGAGAACAAGGTGGATCTACAAATAGATAAAAAATGTTCAACTAACTTCAGGTTTTTTCATGGGAATATTAAAATTTTTTTCAAAATCACGATATACTTTTCAATAGTTGTATTAACGCAATTTACTGTGAAATTTCAGCTATGGATTCTGATTATGCGATCCTCTTGAAAATTTGTATGAAAGTTCACTATGAATAGTCACCCTCAAAATGAATTTCACTCGAATCAAATATTTTCTTGAAGAAATATAGATTTTTCTTTTCAATATTCGAATTGAATTTTCTATCGCTCTTCGTATTAGTCTTAGGCTACAATAGGCCTTTTCTATTTGACGCTGCATCATTTCCAAACTGATGCAAAATCAGTTGATGCGTGTTCTATTCGACATTGTGATTTTGAACTGATGCGCATCACTTCCAACTGATGTTGCTTTTCGACCAAATCAGTTTAATTTCCGTAATCACTTCACTTCATCATAACAATAACATAACCTAACATTTGGTGAAAATTCACAATTTACTTCAAAAATAACAGAAAGTGGAATTATTTTCCTTGGTTCTCATTGCTAGTAATGAATAATTCATATCACTTTTAAAATTTTCTTCGGAATTATCGTCAATATTCTGATTTGGTACTTTGATTTCAAACCTTATCTTTTCGTTGATTGTCATCCGAAAAAGTCATGTTCGATTTGTCAAAATCACTTCCAACTGAAGTGATTTCGGAAATTATTCGGGCAGATAGAAAGTTAGGAATATTTCACATGAGGCTTCTTATGAGGGTCTTACATGTGGCCGCACTTCGATTTAGTTTTGTTCTGTCTGAGATATAGAGGAACAAAACGTTGAATGGCCAAATTTATAACACCCTGTACGATTTTGCTGCTTAACGAACATAACCACTTAGGAATCGGAACTATCCTAAAAATTTCGAATCGTGTTTACGGACGGTCGGCTTTAAAATTCGAAAATTGAAGACATTTGGCAAAACGTTTACACGTCGAATTCAGAGGAAATTAAAAAGTGACATAATTATCACAGACTTTAGTCATTTTTAATTGACTATTTCCCTCGTCGTAATTTGCAACAATCATAAACGCGCAATTTTGAATTACAAATGGTTTCTAGGTGGAAAAACTGTTTGGCTGGACCTGTCAGCAGTTTATTCGCGTTTACCCGCGGCAAAACTTGACAGTTGTTGTCACTCAGGAAATAGTCTTGTCAAATACCATTCGGGCATCTAATTTTACCTATGAAAAAAATCGAAGAAACACATTGCAAAGTAATATTTTGACAAAAAGCATTCGTGCAGGTGCAAAAATCCTCGTCTTCGACTCGGATTTTTGTTGCCACCAGCACTCATGTTTCTTGTCAAAATATTACTTAGCAACGTGTTTTTTCGATTCTTTTCGGAAAAATTAGATGCCCTTATGATATTACTTACGATAAAATCATTCGCATCATTGAAAATTTCCTAAATATTCAACCAGAATCCTCTGACCAATTGGGTTTGTTGATCAAACACGAAAGATTTTTCATAGCCTCCGATATACGAGGAAAGCTACAGACCCCTTATTATTCAGTTGAGAGTCCTAGTTGAGAATGCTGATAAATAATTGTCTAATATTTAAATTTCACGATAGCTTAAGGGTTATACATGTAGTTGCCGAGTCGTTTTTAAATTGGGTTGTTAATTTTAAATCGATTTAATAGATTTTTAATCATTTTATTTTTCTGTTCCTTTTTTCTGCTTCGATTTTTTTGTTTCAGATCCAGAATTCCGAAGGCATCTTGGAGAAGGTTATCGGTTGGACTGAATAAAGAAGAAATCCTTCAATATTCGAATAGTTTTAAAGTGTTATTTTCGTTGGAACGGCGAGACATGGGGTTTTTCCCTGAGCTCTGGTATCATACGAAAAAATAGTATGGTACCCCGTTTTGCACTAACCTCAGTTAGGGATTTTTGTTTTATTTATTGTATTATGATAGCTCTTGATTTAAAAAGGTCATTTAACCGGAAACGGTGCCTCGTACAGCAAAAAGTCAGGAGACCGAATGTGCTCCAAATTGAATAAGGTTTTGAATAGTAATTTTTATTGTCGGAAAAACCAGTGACGTATCATTATTTATCTGAAAATATTCAGTCTCGCTGTAGTACGGACGCTACTGATATTATGCAAAAGGTGCTCCTTCACGCTCAAAACCTATGTCTCGAATTTCATAAATATATTTCAAGTAGTGTGAAAGTTATTAATAAAATACATTTTTTTTCTATAATTTTAACACCCCGTATCTAGAAGAGGAAACATTTCTTGACATATGTTTATATGACAGACTAGGGCTTATTTTTGATGCAGAATACGTGGTTGAAATTACAAAAAGAGAATAAAGAGGATGTTGGCAGTTAATGTCTTTTATACAGTTGACGAATTTTTAAATTTGACTCTAGATGAGACTGAATTTGTATGAACCTGTTCTGGAACTGTAATTTTAAATATATATCTGTAATTTATATTTTTACATTAAGTGTCTGTGACGTGTGAAAACAATGTTTTATTTGTATATAATCACCAATCTCTCTCTCTCTCTTAGTTACGATCTGAACCACCCTGTATATGGGTAAATCGTCCCCTTCAGACTAGAATTGAAACGAATCTTTCATAAATTACGAAAAATGTATACATTTGATCGCCGATTTTCGCTCATATCTCAGAATCCGATGATGCATCGGGCAAAGTGAACGTTTATCATTGCGATAAAAAAGATTCTTTGTGGTGTTGCATGCGCGGCCTTGGCGAATGCCGTCCCGTCAGTGCGTTCGACTTTCAACGGGCGATTTCTGGGAATTTTATAATCGAGACTCGATCCAACAAACAATAATCCTCGTCCTTTCCATTCGGAACTAGCTTTTCTGGGATTCCTCTGACGTAGGTCGAGGAGAGGCGAGTTAAATCTCGAAATTAATATCGAAGAATTCCGCTAAGCGCGCTTATATTCGCGGAGAACGAATTAATTATGGAGAATGTAAGCAAGTTGTTCTTGTTTGCGTGACTGTGGGCAGATGCGAATGGGAAATCTGATGGGTAAACGTTGAAATTGGATTTTATGTGGAATTCGTGGAACTGTGTTTCAGTTTTCCTGGTTCGGATGTTTTGCTTTCTGTATGCCTAACAATGTTATTCAAACAACCAACTCTGAACATCACGTCTTCATACGAAGATAAAGGGTTTTCCAATAAGAGGTGTTATTTTGATATTCAAAGAAAAATGCCATTTTTCAATATAAATGATCGGATGTTTATTTCATTATAAAGAAGAAGCTATGCCGTTAATAGTGGAAAATAACATCATGTTCTAATAAGAAAATTTATAGATCATTTTAAAACAAGTGTATTTCGAAAACAAACTCACACTAATGGATATCTAAATTTTTATTCTAATGATCAATTGAATGTAAAACAGGTATTATGAAAACACTTTATGAAAGGGTCTTTTTGATTTCATCTACACCTGAAATTAGAAATAATGAAATTGCTTTCATCAAAGAGTTCCTACTAGATAATCAGTACCCACTAAATTTTATAGAAAGAACAATTTCAAATTTAGAAAGAAAAATATCTAATCAAAATTCTAATGATCAGGTACAAACAGAAAACCGTTAAGAACAACCAAATTTGTTGAACGTCATTCCTCATATTCCTGGCCTTTCAGAAAAAATAAGAAGAATTGGTTCCAAATTCAACATAAGAACTGTTCTCAAAACACAAAATGATTTGAGATCCATTCTAACCAGAACGAAACCAATGAATGAGACACAAAAGTAAAAAAATTGTGTTTACAATATTCCCTGTATATGTGAAAAATCTTATACAGGAGAGACATCAAGATCTTAAGAGATAAGAAAACGGGAACATAAGAACAACATCAAAAATAGAGACATTACAATATCACAAATCGCTGATCATGTAAGTATGTTCAAATAGCGGAGATAAGATGATGAACTGAAACAACACAAATATCCTAATGACGGAACCTGATAATTATAAAAGAAGAATTAAGGAATCCACATGTATTTTGTTATATGAAGTAGATGATTTTTCTGTTGGAATAGATCGTATTTGGATTGATTTATTGAAGAAAGAAATGACATCAGGAATTTTCAAAATTAAATGAATCAACATCTGTGTTGACAACTTTCAATGTCAATTAGACTGCAAATGAAAAAACACAAAATTCTGAAGATTTTCCAAATTTGTCTGAAGAACGTGTCTGATATAGACACCCAAACGTTACATTATCCTTTTCATTTATTTTCTTTTTTAGTTTTATTGTTAGGCAACAATTTCTTCAAAACCAATTTGCTCCTGACAAATTAGTGCAAAGATTCAGGCAGGAGCATTTCATCATAATTAAAATTGTTTTAATCATTTCTGTTTCAAAGACTGGTAGTGAAAACCTATACAGTTTTTTAGAAATTGGTTATTCTTGTTTCCTATTTCTTATGCTTTTGTAAGGTTTTCAATCTTATTACTCTCCTTCCTCCTTCTACTTTATATTTGAGGGATTTTCTTATTCCGATGTTTCCGAACTTCTTCATTTTGTTTTATGCTTTTTTTTTGTGTTTTCCAGTTTCAGTATTTTCATCATAGTTCTAATTTCATCATTTCGTATTATTTAGGAAAACATAGCAAAATAATCTCCGAATGAATGCTCTAACAAAATCCGTATTGCGCCACTGTCCACTGCGTCTCAGCTCACAATTAGGCCAAGCAATAGAGATATTTCCTTGACAAAAATACTACCTGGAAGCCACCTGTGCTATTCCGAGCAGGACAATCCGTAGTTTATTCCCACCATGTTTTCAACACGAAAATGCCGTTTTTTTATTTCTTATTAACAAAAAACTACAAAAATACGCGTTCTTTTTAGTTTTTTCGTTGCAAAATGGAATTTATTGATGCAGTGATAACGTTGCAATGGGATGAATTGTAGAGAATTACATTGTGAAGAGAATGATGGGTCAAACGATCCGATCGAATAATTAAAACTGGAGAAAAGCGGAAAAAACCGGAAAATTGCGTGTTTTTTCTTTTAACTCATAGCTCTGCCATTTTGCAATATTAAGAACTGAAACTTCACACGATAGTAGCTATTGACGTGCAATTCATGTGTGCCAAAATTGGATTCGGTCGGATAAATAGTTTTCACATAATTCCCATTTGAATTTTTTTTGACATATTTTCGCGTAGAGCTGGATGCGTTTGAGGTCTTCCGATTGAAATTAAAAAAATTGATTTGGAAAGAAGACGTGATCAGTAACAAAACGTCTATTCTGATTTTTCAATAAAACGCGTTTAAGTGTGTTAAAAACTAGTGAGAACAGGAGGGAAAACGACCGACCGAGCGAGAGCGCTCGAGTGGAGAGGAAATAAGCGAATCGAGGGGAAACGTATATGTGTACAAAATTTGGTGCGCTCTCCGCGCAACAATTCTTAAACTCGGCGACCGTTGGCTTGCGCGGCGTTTCCCCTCGATTCGCTCATTCCCTCACCACTCGACCACTCTCGCTTGGTCGGTCGTTTTCCCTCATGTTCTCACTAGTTTTTAACACACCTAAACGCGTTTTATTGAAAAATCAGAATAGACGTTTTGTTACTGATCACGTCTTCTTTCCAAATCATTTTTTTTAATTTCAATCGGACGACCTCAAACGCATCCAGCTTTCCGCGAAAATATGTCCAAAAAAAATTCAAATGGGAACTATGCGAAAACTATTTACCCGACCGAGTCCAATTTTGGCACACATGATTTGCACGTCAATAGCTACTATCGTGTGAAGTTTCAGTTCTTAATATTGCAAAATGGCAGAGTTATGAGTTAAAAGAAAAAACACGCAATTTTCCGGTTTTTTCCGCTTTTCTCCAGTTTTAATTATTCGATCGGATCGTTTGACCCATCATTCTCTTCACAATGTAATTCTCTACAATTCATCCCATTGCAACGTTATCACTGCATCAATAGTTTCCATTTTGCAACGAAAAAACTAAAAAGAACGCGTATTTTTGTCGTTTTTTGTTAATAACAAATAAAAAAATGGCATTTTCGTGTTGAAAACATGGTGGGAATAAACTACGGACTGTCCTGCACGGAATGGCACAGGTGGCGTCCAGGTAGTATTTTTGTCAAAAAACTAATCATTTGTAGCTCTGTTGCTTGGCGTAAATAGAGACATCCTGCAGAGGCGGACGGCGACTTCCGCGCTTCCTTCCGGCCATCATCTCGGACGATCCTATCCGAAATTGCCGGTCGATTACCCCTCGGTGGAAAGCGAATCGACCGTCCTTTTTCGATTGTATTCAAATAATATCGGCTTTCTTTTTCGATCCGACTATTAAGACGCCATGTCTCCTGCTCATTCAGGTGCATTCTGATCGGACGCAAAGCGTTCTTTTCGCCGCAACATCCTACTTTCACCTGCATTCTAACATAACAACAACATCAGAAGAACCGTCCAGATCCTGCACCGTCTCCGACGACCTTTCACCAGGATCCGTGAGACGGCCGTGACGAAATTTCGCCTTGTTGCGAAAAAGTTTTACCGCGTTTGAAAAATGATAGATCGCCTCGCTGTTCGAGTCGTTGAACTCGATTGGCATTCGAGTTTTGTTAAGAGTCTTTTCGAGGTACGAATTATTGCAGGTCCTATTGTTTTTTGGGTGTTTTATTGGTTACCAAATTTTCGACGCTTTCTCTGTTAGATAAACATCTGATGGATAATTATGATATACAGGGTGTCCCGGAAAATGTGGGAAATCTCTCGGATTCAGATAGAACATAAAAAATGAAGATGACAAGTTCCCATAATTTTTTTTCCTAGCGGCCCTCCCTACGAAGATACCTTCTAAATGACGCCACTAGAAATCAATTTTAGTGGAATAAGTTTCAAACTACTCTATATAATTTGATGAAAATTTGATATAATTAATAGTATTAAGGACCTCTTAAATCACCGCACTCAAATTTCAATTAGCTTGTTCAGTTTACCAGGGGCGGACTGGGTTGTACATTTTAATGCTTACATTTTTAACACCCCGTATGATGAGGTGCTTGAAAAACAAATTTGGATACCTTGAACATTAAGCTAAAGAAAAGGTACTCTTGTTCAGTGTCGATAAAATGAACCGTTTTCGAAAAAAAATAATTGAAATTTATTCCACTAAAATGAATTTCCAGTGGCGTCATTTAGGAGGTCGTATCTTCGTAGGGAGGGCTGCTAGGAAAAAAAAATATGAGAACTTGTCATCTTATTTTTTTATGTTCTATCTGAATCTGAGAGATTTCCAACATTTTTAGAGACACCCTGCATACCATCCTACAATGAGGAAAACGTGATTTAGAACAGAAACTTCTTGCACAGGGTCAAACTTTTGTTGAAACTTAGAATAACATTTTCGCCTAAATGTGACTGTATTGTATCCAATCAGACGTTTGCCAATCAGTTTTTCATTTTCTTACAGATCGTAAATGCAATAGTCTCTTCACTGATCAAATGCGTCAAAAAATGTTACGAAGGGTGTTTTAAGACTCAATGTTTTTGAAAAGACGAAAAAAATTAAAAACTGTCAACTCGTCATCGTCTTCTGAAGGCTGTATCTTCGAAGGGGGGTCGATTTCGAAAAAAATTCATATAAACTACCCCTGCTTATTTTCATCGTGAAATCATCCTGTATATGCATTCGTCAATGTTGGTTTATTGTTTCCATTTGAGTGATAAGATCTCAGAGTCATGGTGGTATTCTGCTTTTCGTCTGTAAGTTACGATACTGTAGCGTACGATTGATCTGTAACTGACCGACTTACAGATTCGTAAATAATGCAATTCTGGAATGGTTTCTGTAACTTTCTTATTTACAGTGTCACTTTTGAACTACTTATCGATAAACATAACCTTCAATCGTAAGATTTGATCATGGAACTTCATGTAACGGGTGATTTTTTTGAGGTTAGGATTTTCATGCATTAGTATTTGCTCAGATTTTTTGAGGTTATGATTTTCATGCATTGTTATTTGCTCAGTATGCTTTGACATTTCATCATGAATAGACTTACTAACGAGCAACGCTTGCAAATCATTGAATTTTATTACCAAAATCAGTGTTCGGTTCGAAATGTGTTTCGCGCTTTACGCCCGATTTATGGTCTACATAATCGACCAAGTGAGCAAACAATTAATGCGATTGTGACCAAGTTTCGCACTCAGTTTACTTTATTGGACATTAAACCAACCACACGAATGCGTACAGTGCGTACAGAAGAGAATATTGCGTCTGTTTCTGAGAGTGTTGCTGAAGACCGTGAAATGTCTATTCGTCGCCGTTCGCAGCAATTGGGTTTGTGTTATTCGACCACATGGAAGATTTTACGCAAAGATCTTGGTGTAAAACCGTATAAAATACAGCTCCTGCAAGAACTGAAGCCGAACGATCTGCCACAACGTCGAATTTTCAGTGAATGGGCCCTAGAAAAGTTGGCAGAAAATCCGCTTTTTTATCGACAAATTTTGTTCAGCGATGAGGCTCATTTCTGGTTGAATGGCTACGTAAATAAGCAAAATTGCCGCATTTGGAGTGAAGAGCAACCAGAAGCCGTTCAAGAACTGCCCATGCATCCCGAAAAATGCACTGTTTGGTGTGGTTTGTACGCTGGTGGAATCATTGGACCGTATTTTTTCAAAGATGCTGTTGGACGCAACGTTACAGTGAATGGCGATCGCTATCGTTCGATGCTAACAAACTTTTTGTTGCCAAAAATGGAAGAACTGAACTTGGTTGACATGTGGTTTCAACAAGATGGCGCTACATGCCACACAGCTCGCGATTCTATGGCCATTTTGAGGGAAAACTTCGGAGAACAATTCATCTCAAGAAATGGACCGGTAAGTTGGCCACCAAGATCATGCGATTTGACGCCTTTAGACTATTTTTTGTGGGGCTACGTCAAGTCTAAAGTCTACAGAAATAAGCCAGTAACTATTCCAGCTTTGGAAGACAACATTTCCGAAGAAATTCGGGCTATTCCGGCCGAAATGCTCGAAAAAGTTGCCCAAAATTGGACTTTCCGAATGGACCACCTAAGACGCAGCCGCGGTCAACATTTAAATGAAATTATCTTCAAAAAGTAAATGTCATGTACCAATCTAACGTTTCAAATAAAGAACCGATGAGATTTTGCAAATTTTATGCGTTTTATTGTTTAAAAAAGTTCTCAAGCTCTTAAAAAATCACCCGTTATTATGAGTAAATGGTTTTGATTCAAATTTGAAAATACATTCATCTGAATGTAGTTTGCGTTTGTTTCTCTCATCTAATAAATTGAAAACAGAAAAGAAAAAAATTTCTTGGTTGAAACTGCTGTAGAGCATTTATTCAGTTTATAGTACACTGGTTCTTCAATCTGAACATGTTCACAAAATGTACATTCGGCATTTCTTCAACCTGAGCATTTTCTGGCCATCCAGCATTTCAAATGGATTCATTCGATCACGCAACCTTCTCCTTCCAATTCTCTTACAGTTCCTACTTTAAAAAAGAATGATTTTCGGGTCATGTATATTATTGAAAAATGTTTTACCTGTTATGATTTTCCTCCGATAACAATCCAATAAACAAAGCCATATTTTTATTCATCATGAATTTCTTATGTTGGTGTTCGTCCTAAAATAAACAAACCATTCAACGTAACCTCACAATATGTCGATAATGCTTCCAATCACCCGTCGTGTACTCGTAAATATTTAACGATTTCTGTAAGCTACAGATCCCTTGAAGAGGTCCAAAATTGCAATTTTCCTGTAAGCTTATAAAAAGTTACAGATTCGCTTACAGATGGAAGCAGAATACCACCATAAGAAATACTTTTTACTCTGAGGATAAGATACTGAAGATTTCACACACAAAAAATTGTCATGTTACAATCAACAAGTTGAGAGTTGATAGGAGGCCAAAACTTTTGACGATGCGTGTATAATGTTGATTTGTATAAGACCGGCGAAATCTCGACTATCGATCGCGTCTGTTCCCTGTACAAACAATTATCGACGGTTTATTTATTGATCTGAAGTGGAATATATTTGATTTAGAGTTCCGTGAACTGTACGATTCTCGATTTGCAACTGATGCACGCCTCTCTCGAGTTCACCGGGGAGTTATTTCAGTTCGTATCATTGAAAACCAGCTGAATGTCATGGGAGCGATTTGGCTTATTTTTCGACGAATATCCTACGTTAATGTGCCGAGTTTTCTCTGTGGATTTCTCGGGAAATTCGAATTCGTTGTTAGACAGGAATTGATCGAATGTTGCTTCTTCTGTTTTTTGTCCGTGTATGATGAGGGATTTTGGATGAAATGCAAGTTTTTCATTCGAAATATAATTTTGAATGCGTGGCGCATTCGCCATTTTGCATTCAGATTTCGTGCTGCTGTGATTATGATTATTATTAATTGAGCAATTTCACATTAAAATATAGCATAAATTGAGCATTAAAATAAGTCATTAATGCTCAATTTGGTACACATTAAAATCACCTTTTATTTCGAGGTCGGCGGAAAACGCTTTTATTTTGAGGTCAGCGCCCGGTGGAAAACAAAATTACTATATTTTTGAAAATATTAATATTGTGACAATGTTTTATAACGTTTACAGACGTAGTTGACATGTCTTAGTAGATATATGTTAACTGTTGCAAACTTCATAGGAGTCAGAAGCTTTTTCACGTTTATTAATATTAATTTATGAACTCAACTCTTCTGTTCAAATAAACGCAGTTGAAAACAAAATGTATTATGACAATTCTCTCTCTAATTTACTATTTACTTGTTCGACTTGGATTTTTTTTGTTTTACGACGTGAAGTCAGAAGCGCATCCGTAGTTATTGGACTTCATTTTTAGACTTAGTGTATTGGCAAGTCTTGTGTTTTTAGAGTCTTATGCCCGATTGCACCGTTCGTCTAAGCAACGTTTAAGCTCTGAAATGATGTTTCATCAATGGAATAAACGTCACTTAAGGGCTTAAACGTTGCTTAGACGAACGGTGCAATCGGGCATAAGGGTATTAATTTCTCGAGTTGGGAGTGTTTTTAACACGGTCGTTGTGACAAGCATCAACTTTTCAACCATTATCAGCTTCGATTTAATGGTGGTATTCTGCTTTCATCTGTAAGCCAATCTGTAACTTTTCATAAGCTTACAGGAAAATTGCAATTCTGGACCTCTTTATGAGACCTGTAGCTTACAGAAATCGTTGAATATTTACGAGTTCTCTACGGGTGATCGGAAGCATTATCGAATGACATATTGTGAGGTTACGTTGAATGGTTCGTCTATTTTAGGACGAACACCAACGTTTCAATATAAGAAAATCATGATGAATAAAAATAATATGGCTTTGTTTATAGGATTGTTATCGGAAGAAAATCATTACAGGTAAAACATTGTTCAATAATATACATTACCTGAAAATCATTCTTTTTTAGGTAGGAACTTTATGAGAATTGTAAGGAAAAGGTTGCGTGATCAAATGAATCCATTTGAAATGCCGGATGCCCGGAAAATGTTCAGATTGAAGAAATGCCGAATGCCCAGTTTGTGAACATGTTGAAATTGAAGAACCAGTGTACTATAAACTTAATGAATGCTCTACAGCAATCTTAACCAAGAAATTTTTATCTTTCCTGTTTTCAATTTAATATGAAAGAAACAAACGCAAACTACATTCAGATAAATGTATTTTCAAATTCAAATCAAAACCATTTACTCATAATACATAAAGTTCCATGATCAAATCGTACGATTGAAGGTTATGTTTATCGATAAGTAGTTCAAAAGTGACACTGTAAACTGTAACTAGGGAAGTTACAAGAACCATTCCAGAATTGCATTATTTACGAATCTGTAAGTCGGCGAGTTATAAATCAATCGGACGCTACAGTATCGTAACTTACAGATGAAAAGCAGAATACCACCATTAGAGTATTCATTTGTAGAGTCGAAACTACATATTTTTAAAACTGTTTTGTGACATTCAGTACCTCATTAGGTTTGATTAAAGTTTCTCCTTTTTTTGAAGATAGGGACAATTTTTTAAACTTTCAAGTGAAAAATAATCTTAAAACTTACCAACGGCGCTTCGATCGACGACAAAATCTCGGTGATCACTCTCACGGAATCCTCGTCGTCTTGCACGCTGCTCTCTTCCCCGTCCTCCGACGTCTCCACGCTGTTACCGCCCGCCTTGGCCGCCAGCTTCTTTTCGCCCAGCAGCTTGTTCTGCCCGATGTAACCGTCGCCGCCCACCTGGTTGGGCGGTTCGCCCTTCGTCTGCTTGTCGTACAGCTTCTTCTTCAGCTTGTAGTGCTGTCTCTGGGCCCGTTCGTCTTTGTAGTAGGTCTGCGAGGTGGGCGGTGGGGAGTTGTGGCCCATAATGGTGGGCGGCAGCTGGGGACTGGGCGCGCCCGACTGAAGGTTGGGCGCCGGGATCTGCGTGTGCAGGTGCTGGTGGCCGAAGGTCGCGTGAGGCGGAATGTTCTGGAAGTGTCTTTGGTTAGAACTGCCGTTGGTGTCGTTTGCCTGGAAAAAAAAGCGCAGTGTTAATTCGTGTGCATGTTAGATCTCAGGGAAAAAGTGCTGCGAGGTCTACTTAGTCTCATCGCCCCACCTCTAATCTTAGTTTGTCATCCAATGACTCCGGAAAAAGATATCTACACTTCTCAATAAGAGCAGAATAATGTACGAAATGCAACCACCGGAAAAAAGGATTATTATATGATCTGACAGTAGAGCACTCCTACAAGTAACTCTGGAAATAAACTCGGGATAAACAACCAGGTCAACCTTGTATACAGGGTTTTCCTTTTAAGTTGGCCTATTAGACGTTTCTGGAGAACTAGTGAATATTTCGTTCTGAAATTTTTGGTGGAGCCTTGAGGGTGAAGAAACTCTTTGCCTAAAATATTTTCAAGTCGACAGTGTTGCCACGTCTATCTCAAACACATATATACTTTCTTATTTCAAATGGAACTACCTATATTTTCATTTATGTATCGATTCTCAGTATAATATACCAAAAAAATTTTCTCTACTATGCACTGTTGCCAAGTTATGCACAAATTCTTGAAAATTTTGACATCTGCATTGCCAGTTTGGAAATGCAATATCTCGATAATTTTCTATGCGAACGGAACCAAACTCAGCAGTCTCATATAGTAGAGGAATCGTGAATTATTGTGGTACATTCTGTATTTCGATATGTCTTAAGGTTTTTCGAAGATATTGTTCCGAAAATTTGGAACTTAAAATTGAAATTTTCGAGATTTTCAAATGGCAACCCTATATTTATTTGACAGCATTAGATTCTAAATAAAAAATGAATGGCAGTCTCTTTTCACACTGATTATTCGTTTTGGATAGTTTTCGAATGAGAAGAAAAATACTGTAATTATTCAGTATTTGTAGTCATGATCTATGGTCGTGTTCATGATGAAATGGCTCTATGATTATGAGGTAAATTGCTTTAGTTTTTTGTAATCCTGGGGCCTATTGCACCAAATACTTTGCAACTTTTCACTTTGCACTTTTCAAATGAATTAAGTTGCACGAAACGCATTCATAACTGAAAAGTGCAATGTGGAAATGCAAGTGCAATGTGAAAAACACTTCGCAGAAATTGAATCTTGGAAGAAACGTTGTACAACATAATTAATTTTCACCTTGCAAGTTTGTCAGAATGCAAAGTGCAAAGTTGCAAAATATTTTGGTGCAATAGGCCCCTGGCCCAATTTTCATAATCCCAACCATAGAATTCATTCCCATTATTCACCTTATAATAGCACAGCATATAATGTCCATAGATCATGACCATAAATACTGAAGAATTTCAGTATTGTTCATCTCATTCAAAAACTATCCATAATAAATGATTAGTGTAAGAGGAGACTGTCATTCATTTTTTATTTCGAACGGAATGCTGTAAAATAAATGTGGGGTTGCCATTTGAAAATCTCGAAATATTTCAATTTTGAGTTCCACATTTTAGGAGCAATATCTTCGAAAAATCTTACGATGTATCGAATAACTGAATGTACCACATGAATGCATGATTTCTTTACTATGAGACTGCTGAGTTTGGTTCCGTTCGCATAGGAACTAATAGAGATATTGCATTTCCAAACTGGCAATGCAGATGTCAAAAATTTCAAGAATTTGTGCATAACTTGGCAACAGTGCTTGGTAGAGAATTTTTTTTCAGTATGTTATACTGAGAATTTGGTACTGAATCGATACATAAATGAAAATATAGGTAGTTCCATTTGAAATAAGAAAGTAGATATGTGTTTGAGATAGACGTGGCAACACTGTCGACTTGAAAATATTTTAGGCGAAGAGTTCCTTCACCCTCGAGGCTCCACCTAAAATTTCAGAACGAAATATTCACTAGTTCTCCAGACGCGTCTAATAGGCCAACTTAAAAGGAAAACCCTGTATGTATCTGGTGCCGTATTCTCGACAAGTGATCTTTCAAAGCGAATACGAACTTCATTCCAGTCGGTCGTTTCTTCAGAGAGTAACGAATCACGTGAACCTTTCCATTATAGCACTTGCCAACTGCACGGAAAAATTATCTCTTTGATGCATTGAATTTCCTATGTTTCCGATATGAATTTACAAACCTATATTATCTGGTCATATTGGAGTGCAGGACGACGAATTTGAAATCAACTGGCAAAAGAGGAACCTCTTTCATTGGGTGAGAGCTATTTTACGGTAGTCATCAAAAGAGACCGTCAAGAAATAGATACAAAAGAAGAGGATTATATCTTAGCAAAGAGGTTGAATCATTCGAGCTGAAGAAATGCTGAAAACAAAATTCGTTTGAGATTGAGAATGTTCAAAGATAATCGTGGCCAGCAAAATTTCTGAACATGTATTCCTTTGAGCACATGAATGATTTCGAGTAAGGATCAATCATCTAGGAACTATAAATTGAATAGAGTAGAATATGGAATTGAACCTTATGCAAGTTTTCAAACCGCTTTTGAAATCATCAACAAAAAAACGAAATCTCATATGAGACAGCCTATTCTCAATCAAACTGACTACTTCACACAAATTCGTGAAAAGAATGTCTTTGGCCAGAAAAGTTAGGCATTCTGTCTGATACCTTTCACATTCCCCTAATCTGGCCAATTAATGGAGTCGAATTGTGCTTTTAGCAGGAAAGTTTTGGGGTAGTTTAGATTTCTTTCATTTTTTATGTTTTTTGGGGTGCTGAATCCGAATTTGAGGTTTGCTAACGAAATTTCCAGACGGAACATAGAAAAAAATACAAAAAAAGAATGAAAATCTCATTCTTGGTCAGTTTTTTGCATATAACTCTGACACTATCAACTTTTCCTAAAATACCTTTCCAAACAAAATAAAAGTACATAAAATTTCCTACAAATTGTACTACCACAGCTTGTTTTGCGACAAACCGTTCTGGTTCAAATAATAGTTGAAAATGAGGTATTTTCTATGACTCAATAAATGAAAAAAATTAATTCTATGGTTCCGATGATGCGATCCTCTTGAAATTGTGCATGAACATTCAGTATATCAGTCGCGATTCACAAAAAAAAATTTAATCGAATAGGACATTTTGTTATGGAAATATAAAGATTCTTCTTTTCAATATTCCAATTGAATTTTCTATGGTTCTGTTCACACTATGGTCACACAATTTTGCATAAGGCTTATTATGAGCATCTTGCATTTGGCCACAACATTTCGTTTCGATTGGTCTCGTTTTGTCTGAGATATTGAGGAACAAAAATTTAGAATGGCCTTGTTTTATGAAACAAAATACGGCCATTCAAAATGTTTGTTTCTCAATATCTCAGACAAAATGAAACCAGTCGAAATGAAATGTTGCAGCAATATGCAAGATGGTCATAATAAGCTTCATGCAAAATTGTGTGACCATAGTGTGAGCAGAACCATAGAAAACTCAATTGGAATATTGAAAAGAAGAATCTTTATATTTGCATAACAAGATATCTGATTCAAGTGAATTTTTTTATGAATCGAGACTGATATGCTGAATGTTCATGCAAAATTTCAAGAGAATCGCATCATCGGAACCATAGAATTTAAGTTTTTTTCATTTATTGGGTCATAGAAAATACCTCATTTAAAACTATAATTTGAGCCAGAACAGGTGGTCGCAGAACAAGCTGTGGTAGTACAATTTGTAGGAAATTTTATGTACTTTCAATTTGTATTGAGAGGTTTTTCACGAAAAGTTGATAGTTTCCGAGTTATAAGCAGAAAACTGCCAAAGAATGAGATTTTTTCTCTTTTTTTGTATTTTTTTCAATGTTCCCTCACGAAATTTTGTTAGCAAACCTCAGATTCGGATTCAGCACCCCAAAAAACATAAAAAATCGAAAAAGTCAAAACTACCCCAGAACTTTCCTGCTAGGGGTTCTTTTGAGCACAAATTGACTGGACTAAATGTAAAAGAATCAATTGTGTGATCAATGTAAAAGATCATCTTCCTTTTTTAGCGCTTGTTCTCCTTAAACGAATGCTATATCGTTTTGCCCAAATGTCTGTAATTTTCGAATTTTGAGCCGAAAATCGTCTCAAACTATAGGGTTCTACTCCCTTATGACGAATTCGTGGTTAAATTCAATTCTGTCCTGGGGGCCGCCAGGCAGTCTGTTAGCACAATAACTTTCGAAGGGATTGTCCTAAACACTTGAAAATTTCAGGGTATGTTCAGTTCCCAAATGGCTCGGTCAAGTTCGTTAACAGGCTGTTCCATGAAATATGACCATTCAAAATTTTTGTTCCTCAATATTTCAGACAAAACGAAACCCATCGAAATGAAATTTTGCGGCCATATGCAAACTGCTCCTAATAAGCCTCATGCAAAAATTTGTCACCATGGTGTAAACAGAACCATAGAAAATTCAATTGAAATATTGAAGAGAAGAAACTTTTTTATTTCCATCAGAAAATATCCGACTCGAATGAAATTTATTTCATAAATAAAGATTGATACACTGAATGTTCATGCAGAATTTTGTGGCCATAGTGTTAACAAAACCAGACAAAATTCAATTGGAATATTGAAAAGAAGAATCTTTATATTTCCATAACAGGATATCCAATTCGAGTAAAATACTTTCTGTGTATGAAGACTGTTATACTGAATTTTCATGCAGAATTTTGTGGCCATAGTGTCAACAGAACCATAGAAAATTCAATTGGACTATTTAAAAGAAAAATCTCTATATTTCCATAACAGCATAACCGATTCAAGTGAAATTTATTTTGTGAAGCAAAACTGATATACCGAATGTTCATGCGAATTTCAAGAGGATCGTATCACCAAAACCATACAATTAAATTTTTCTAATTATCTATTTTTTAAATATTTCATTTTTTGAATAATTTCCAGAATATAATTCCGATTGTGCTGAGATTTTACATTTATATATTTGATACCAATCTCAAGTCCCATATAAATTGTTGAGGTAATTGTCTTATTGCTTCACCAAAGAACGAGCGCTCAAAAGCTCCTGCTCAGGGCTTTTCTAAAATTTTTCAGTAGCAATCAGTTCAACGATAACCAATAATGCATAATCCTTGTTTTTTACGTGAATAGGTGTCACTTATCACTCTGTTATTTGTACCATTCACGAAAATGACGTAAGTTTGATAAAATGTCTGACAACCTGTAGGAAAGAGAATGTTACAGTTTCATGTCGCCAAACAGTGATTCATGTTTTGAATAGAAATGGAGAGTTGTTATGTACCGCTGCAATGATTCCTACATTGAACAATTATGAGGGCGTATTTTCAAAACTGATACAGCACGTCTTGTTGATACAGAAATATGAATCATTCCAACATTTAATCGTGCACGTATATCGATAGGAACTGCATTACACAAGTTTTTATGAACGGTACATTCTATATTGCAACTGTAATGTGGATTCTTTGAATTTAATTATTATTGTACAATAGGCGAAATATCGATTCAAATATATTCTGGGAGGATTCTGCATTTCTGAAAAACTTTATAGGTTTTCACTGCCAGTCTCTGAAACAGAAATAATTAAAAAAATTCAATTAAGATGAAGTGCTCCTGCGGAAATCTTTGCACGTATTTGTCAGGAGCAAATTGGTTTTGGAAAAATTGTTCCCTAACAGTAAAACTGAAAAAAGAAATAAATGAAAAGGATAATGTAACGTTTCGGTGTCTATATTAGACACCTTTTTCAGACAAACTTGTAAAACCTTCAGAATTGTGTCTCAACAATTTTTTCAAAACCAATTTGCTCCTGAAATAAGTATGCAAAGATTTTCGCAGGAGCACTTTATGTGAATTGGAAATTTTTTAATTATTTCTGTTTCGGACACTGGAAGTGAAGCCTATAAAGTTTTAAAGAAATAGACGAAATGTAATAATTATCGTGTAAAAGGTGAAATAAAATTGATTTTCGTAGATTCATCTAATATTGTGAATGGTTTTGCTTTAAAAATAATGGTCACACATTATGGTAAATGCAATGTTTTCTCGAGAGAATATCAATGGTAGTTGAGTTGAGATTTGCGTAAGAATATTTCGTTATAGAAAAAATTTACTTCGTTTTAGAGGGTGTTTTTAACATGCAATTTGGATTCAAGGTGCAATGTCTTGTACGAAATTCGTAATACAGATAAATTCGTTATACAGAGAAAAACGTTATATAGACGTTCGTTATAGGGAAGTCCACTGTATTATATTTTATAACAATTATCATTTTTTAAAAACAAACGAATTATGTCAAATATATGTTCTATATACCGCCCATTATGACGCTGAATAGTAGAAAAAATTTCATGGAAATTACCGATATAATATTCACATAAATTTCCATTAAGAATTTCCTATCGGTAATTTCCATGAATTTTTTTCTACTATTCAGCGTCATAATGGGCGGTATATAGAACATATATTTGACATACAGTAGAACCTCGATTATCCGTGCGCGCTTTATCCGGGCGGCGGATTCTCCGTGCGGTATTCTGACAAGCTTAGAAGCTTAGAAAAATGAGGGAGATTATAAAGTGTAGAATTTACGAAGCCCAAAAACAAACAAAAATCGGTGATTTTTTCAAGCGATTTTTCAATGTGACATATAGACACTGTTCAATGTACCTACGTTTAGACATTATGTTTAAATATTTAAACTGTTATTTCTTGTTGCATGTATCTAATATTACGTTTTTTTTTGTTTGTTTGACACAAAGCTCTGTCTAAATAAATGGTTGAAAATTTAAACTATACTCCGTTCACGAAAGGTTGAGCACATAGTATGCGTTTCTTTATTTATCTGAAGTTGGCAGTATTTGCTGTCATAACGTAAAATAAATTCAATGTTGCCGAATGTACCCGGGTGTCAATTCTCGAGATCACTCGTTCGACGAACGTATATGTTCGTTATATTTTGGGCGTGGATTTTTGGAAATTGTAATAATTATATCCGATATTATCAAGCATATCGTCAACTACTCGTTTCGACGACAGTTTACGTTCATTTTGAACGGATAAAATTATTTCAATTTTCAAAAATTTACGCTCAAAATATCACGAACGTATACATTAGTCGAACGAGTAATCCCGAGAATTGACACTCGGGCCTCGTCCGTCGAGCTTGCAAGTTATCAGACAACTCTATGCAATATTGACAACATTGCGTATCAATCTGACAAGAAAATAAACATCATAACCTAAAATTTTAATATACACAGTGGAATATGTCAAATTATCATGGCCAACCGACGGCTCAACCTTTCGTGAACGGACTATAGGTCTTTGGATTATCCGTGTTTTCGATTATCCGGCGAAGGCTTGGTCCCGACTGGCACGGATAATCGGGGTTCTACTGTAATTCGTTTGTTTTAAAAAAATGATAATGGTCATAAAATATAATACAGTGGACTTCCCTATAACGAACGTCTATATAACGTTTTTCTCTGTATAACGAATTTCGTACAAGACATTGCACCTTGAATCCAATTTGCATGTTAAAAACACCATCTAAAACGAAGTAAATTTTTTCTATAACGAAATATTCTTACGCAAATCTCAAGTCAACATTGACTTGTACCAAATAACGTCAAGATAATAAAATAATATTCATCCCTTTTCGAGAAAAATTATGTTACCAAGATAAGTGAATCACCCTGTACATTGTCCTGCAATCTTCATAAGCGAAAGCGTCCAGGTTATGCGGGCAATATCTACCGCGTGTTACGTATACCGAATCGGTATATAGTTTATCTTTCGCCAATTCGCTCCGAATTACGGATAGAGTTCGAAAAACGACAATAATGCAATTTCGCATCGCGCAGAAAACACTTTCACTGACCTCAACCGGGCGGTGAACGTTGCGCCCGGCTGTTGTCGGGCATAAGAATGGAATGTGTTGTGTACGCCTTTCCGATGTGTAACGGGGCCCCGCTTGGAGCTAGAGACCAGATGGACGTCGACCCGCCACTGGTATGTCCAGGATGATGGCAGATTGGAAGTGTGTTGGAAAGTAGATCGATGATGCGATGACTGATGCTGGTGCGTTCGAAACTAAAGCGCATAATAAGTTCAACTGATTATAAAATGGAAATTCACAAGGAGCTTTTACCTGCCACAAGTTTCATGTCCAAAACATTCGAGAAAATTGCATGGCGTGGGCCGATTGACAAAAGAAGTAAGAACAATTACACCTCCTTACTAGATTTCTTACAGGACACTGTCGCCTCAGGAAGCACCTGTTGAGGATGGGATTATCGGACACTGACGAGTGTAGGTTCTGTGGAGAGAAGGAAGAAACCCCCATTCACCTAGTCACGGAATTCTTCGGCATTGCGAGCCTAAAGACTTGTGAGAGTGAGGAACTAGCCTCGTTGAAGCCTTCGCAGATATTGGATTTCATCAGATCTCTGGAACTGTAAGGCGAGCTGAAAGGGGGTGGACAGAAGAGCTCTGTAAGGGGGCACAATAGACCTTGAGGTCGCAGTGAACTGTGACCCGTTTTTAAACTGTAACTATAACTAAACTATCCTCTGCAACTTCCCAAAAAGTGAATCAACTATTTTTCAAAACAATACTTATTTGTCACTATTTCGATGTTATCTTCGCTTGTTGACGTGGTTGAATCTCTAGGACCCTCATTTTCATCAACATCTTCTCGGCCTTCTGAAAAGCGCTTGAGGCATTTATAAACACTTGTTTGAGACAGAGAGGATTCGCCGAACACCACAGTCAACATTTCAAGTGACTTGGAGCACTTTAATGCGGTCACGAAATGTTTCGTCCAGAGGATTTATTCATAAAAATGCAAGAGAAGCCCTGAACAGGAGCTTTTGAGCGATAGTTCTTTGCTGGAGGAATAAGACAAAGACTATTACCCAAAAATTTCATTTGGTATTTGAGATTGATACCAAATATATAAATGCACAATCGGAAATATATTCTGAAAATTATTCAAAAAAATGAAAGATGTAAAAAAATAAATACAAAAATCAGATTCTATGGTTCTGATGATCCGATCCCCTTGAAATTTTGCATGAACGTTCAGTATATTAGTTTTCATTTTCGAAATAAATATCACTTGAATCGGATATTCTGTTACGGAAATATAAAGATTCTTCTTTCGATATTCCAAATGAATTTTCTATGGTTCTGTTAACAGTATGGCCACAAAAGTTTTCAATATATTCAATATAACAATCTTTATTCACAGAAAAATATTCACTCGAATGGGATATGCTGTTATGGAAATATAAAGATTTTTCTTACCAATATTCCAATTGAATTTTCTATGGTTCTTTTGAAACTATGGCCACGAAATTTTGGATGAACATTTAGAATATCGATATCCATTCACAAAAAAAATTTCACTCGAATCGGATAGCTTTTTATGGAAATATGAAGTTTCTTTTTTTCAATATTCCAATTGAATTTTATTTTATTTATATTCTGTTCACACTATGGACACAAAATTTTGAATGAGGCTTGTAATCAGCATCTTGCATGAGGCCATAACACTTCATTCCGATTGGTTTAGTATTTTTCGAGATATTGAGGAACAAACATTTTGAATAGCCTTATTTTATGGAACACCATGTACGATTTGGCTGGTTAACGAACTTAACCGAGCCATTTGGGACCCGAACTCATCCTGAAAATTTAAATTCTCTAGGACAATCCCTTCGAAAGTAATTGTGCTAACGGACGGCCGGACGGCCTCACGGACAGTACTGAATTTGACCACGAATTCGTTATCAGGAAGTCTAAACCTATGGTTTGAGACCATTTTCAGCTCAAAATTCGAAAATTACAGACATTTGGGCGAAACGATAAAACACTCGTAGAACGAGCGCTCAAAAATTGAATTCATACATGCTGAGTCTATCTAAGGGAGATGATTCTTAGGGTCCAAACTTGGTTTTACAACACCCTTCTGGCTGATAAGCAAAGAATTCAGTATTTCGTATCTGCATATTGAAGGTTTTTTAAATTTTAATATTGTAAACACGGCGAGACAGGGTTTTTTTTCACTATAAAGTTTTCCCTGGGCTCTGGCATCTTACGTGGAAAATAATATGGTAACCCGTTTCGCACTAACCTAGGCTAGGGATTCCTTTGTTTTATGTATATTGCTCTTTCTGACCGCCAACAAAAAACATTGATCCAAATTGGATTAAATGAATTCAAAATTCGCCTTTTCTTCCGAACAGACTTCATAAATCAGCAATGCAAAGGGTTGAACCTTTCGGCCTCGGTCATCTCCTTCAAAGCGAGAAAGCACATGTCGCACAGAATTCGTTGTAAGATTCATCTCTATACGTTACATGCCATAATTCGCCTACGCGTCATGCAAATCGCATGAGAGACATGAAATGGAAAAACCGTCACCGTATCGTAAAGTCGGTTTTCTTCTCTATGAATACTGATGTGACGAATTACGTTCTGTGGTGGTCGACCGAAGGTTACTGGATCGTTTTTTATTCGCCGAGGAAGTTCGTCCCGATCACGTGCGATAGTTGAGAGCAAGAGGATCAACGATCTCGATTTCGTATGCGACCAAAAATTGCGTACCGAATTAAAATCAAAAGTTTGTATGGGACTAGAGATTCATGCTAAATATATGAATGCAAATTTTCAGCACGATCGGAATTATGTTCTGAAAATCAAGTGGAACTTCCTCCCTATAAAGAAAGCGCAAAATACGCAAAAAAATTCGTTATAAAGAAAATTGTTTCTATAATCGGCAATGTCGCGGTCGACTCCACTGATAAATTTAAGTTTATCATTCAAACTTAAGCACTTCTTTTTGACAATTTCACACAACTTTCACACTAGCGGACTAGCGTAATGGTTACATTGAAACCAAACAGCCAGGGGTGTATTTAAAACTGTTTCAGAAGGATCTCTGCCCGCCGTAATGATTTAGTTTAAGGTCGGGGTTTATTACATATGTCCGGAAAAATTTCGGAAAAACTTACCCTTATACCTTCGTACCAATACCCAATCAAAGAGTGATTTTCTTTGAATATTTCGTTATAGAGAGAATTTACTTCGTTTTAGAGGGTGTTTCCAACATGGAATTTGGATTCAAGGGGCAATGTCTTGTACGAAATTCGTTATACAGACGTTCGTTATAGGGAAGTTCCACTGTATATGAAAAATCGATGATTAAAAATATCAAAATTCTAGGGTTCTGACTTCACAATCCTTTTGAAAATTCGCATGATCATTCACTTCGCCAATTTATATTCTAAAACTCGATTACATTTCAATCGAAAGTGTTTTCATGGAAATATTAGAATTTGTTCCCGATATTACGATAGATTTTGCTATGGTTGTATTAACGCAACTACCACAAATTTTGCGTACTACTTTGAATTGCTATTGAACATTTCATTGCAAAATTTCAGCTCGATCGAATCGACAAATTCTGAATTATACGGAAAAATGGATAAATAAGAAAAAATTGAAACCTATGGTTCTCAATAATGGATACTCTTGAAATTCTGCACTTGAACAATGAGTATAAAATCTTCACCCTAAAAATAAATTTCATTCGAATCGAATATTTTGTTTTCTGAAAATGCTTCACAATTGATTACAAGTATGTCGAAGCGATACCAAGTCCGATTTACTGTTGCTTCAATTATTGGTATCAAATATCCTAACTCCAACTGGCTTTTACCAGATTCAAACAACAAGAGCTCTTCAATTAATATTAAATATGTTTGTTTGACTGGTTCCCTCTTGAACCTTATATACAGGGTGTCCCGGAAAATGTGGGAAATCTCTCGGATTCAGATAGAACATAAAAAATGAAGATGACGAGTTCCCATAATTTTTTTTTCCTAGCGGCCTTCCTTACGAAGATACGACCTCCTAAATGACGCCACTGGAAATTCATTTTAATGGAATAAGTTTCAAACTACTCGATATAATTTGATGAAAATTCGATATGATTAATAGTATTAAAGACCTATTAAATCACCGCACTCAAATTGCAATTATATCCCAAAATGAGGATGGAATTCTCAATATAAGGTGAAGTTTGCAGAATTCTTCGTTGAACCCCTATATAAAATGAATACTTAGATGATAACGTCTTACAGGCAAATGCAGTTTCCAAATAAAATTTTATATGCATTGCCTGATCAGAATCTATTATATAAAAATGAATCGCAAAATGTGTTGGTAAGCGCATAACTCAACAACGCCTGGACCAATTTGGCCAAATCTTTTTTTAAAACGTTCGTTGAAGTTCAAGGATGGTTTTTACGGCGAGAAAAATTAGAATTATTGCTGGAAAAACCCTAAAAATAGCCCTTCTTTTTCCCATCACAGAGTATGTTCATAGAAATGTTGGGTTGTTTTAGGGGTGTTTTTGTTGATTTATGGTGGGTTTTACGAGAAGATTTGACCGAGCCCGAAGGGCGAGGCTTGAAGAGGAAGGACGGAAGTTTCTTTAGAGACGTCCGACGCCGCTTCGCGGCGTCGGGAACATTTTTAAAAAAATTCCCGAAAACGGTCAATTTCGTCGATTTTTCGAAAAAGCGTTCGGTAGACTCCAATGAAGTCCGAAGGAATTGCCTCTCGAAGGTCGCTGTCGCTATCGACTCGATGTCGAATAACGTAGGGGGTGCCCACTCAAGAAATCGTTTCTCTAGACCGTCTGCAAGATATCGAAAAGAACGAAAGAAAATTGGAATTTTTTTGACGTTTCTCAAAATCAATTTTTTTTCCGATGTCATTCACATCGGAAAATTAGACAACTGTCAGATCTATTAACGTGAAGGAAGTGCTCGAGAATATTGGTTCATTGTGAACGAAATGGGGCAGATCCAAATGAAACAAGGTATGAATATCATTCAGTTTCCAGTGCGGCTTGCTTTTGCTATGACTATAAACAAGTCCCAGGGGCAATCATTAAGTGTTTGTGGTATTAATCTAGAAAACTCATGTTTCTCACATGGTCAATTGTATGTTGCCTGTTCCCGTGTTGGAAAACCATCAGATTTGTTTATCTATGCGCCAGGTCATCAAACAAAAAACATCGTATACCACAAAGCACTACAATGATAATATAATCCAGTCGAATTGTGCTTTTAGCAGGAAAGTTCTGGGGTAGTTTTGATTTTTTCGATTTTTTATGTTTTTTGGGGTGCTGAATCCGAATCTGATGTTTGCTAACAAAATTTCGTGAGGGAACATTGAAAAAAATACAAAAAAAGAGAAAAAATCTCATTCTTTACAAGTTTTCTGCTTATAACTCGGAAAGAGAGGGGTTCTTTTGAGCACAAATTGACTGGACTAATAATAATAATTATGATTCACATGATTAACAATAAAGCGATTACTTTCTTTTAAATCCTTATATATGTACAAATCTTTTTGACAGGACGAAGTCTGTCGGGTCAGCTAGTATATAATATATTGCATACTGTTTGAGCCACTGCGTATATTGAGAATGTTTATTATATTATTTTCACCTTATGTGCCTGTGAGATTATCTGCGGTCCGGGCGATATCGCCGGGCAGCATGTGTTCAGAATGAAATCGAGAACTGGCTAGACGCTAATGTACCTATCACTTGCTAATTAATTAAATCGAGTTTATTTAAAATATCATAAAAGTGTTTTATTCCGTCTTCAGAAATAAAATAGCTAAATTCACTATACAGCTAACACATACAATCATACAAATACAATTATAAAATAACGGAAGAATACTCACATAAGTCTGAGAATGAGGCTGCAAACTGACCAATCCTGCAGGGTGCTGAGGCGACAGTATGACGTGTCGTAAAGTGCCGCTTTCGTCAACGATTTGTTGGACTACATGACCAGCAGGAACTGTCACCGGCATGGCGATTGGCGGGGAAGTGTTTGTTGACACCATAGGGACAGTGACGGGTCCTGCAAAAAAAACCCATATGAAAAAAGTCGTCTAGATATAATAGAGATGAGACGCTATGACATAAAATTGAGTAAGGAAAAATAGTACCACTGAGCGGAACTAAGTCGGAGACCAATATGGCGGAAAGTTCAGGGTTGAATTAAGTTGTCAGTTTTTTCTGTTTACAAATTTCATCCGAAAAATATGACGTGTTGGGTCTTTAGAAAACCTGTTAAAATAAGGTCAATTGAATATAAAATAAACAATTTTTCTTCAGGCGATAATATACACATATAAAAAGATATCACTATTCATCCCTTCCTGTGATATGTTTTTACTCTAATTTTCTTCTTATCTGTCTCTTCTCTGCTTGAAGAAACCTTACAGCACACTATACCATTTTATTGTATATTATTAAGCAGAAAAAACACAATTTAACTAGAAAAAGGCGCAAGAATCACAATTCCTCCAGAAAATTCAACGATTGTCAAATTTGACGTTAAGGTGGTAGTAATATGGCGGATCTGATACCACGTTTATTTCAATGATGGCAACTCTTTACTCTCCTATCTCTATGGAAAAAAGTACTCCCAAAACTCGAAAGGTTCGATATTGAAATCGTCTTTACAAATAGGTGAATGTATAGGAGAAGAAGTCCATAATCTACAGAAATTGTGAATGCAGAGATTAATAAGGAAATACAGGATGTTAGTGAATAACTGCGACAAACTTCAGAAGGTTTGCATGCAAAAATAATCACATTATGTAGCTTTCGTTCGCAAATGCTTCGTTTTCCGAAATACGGGGTGGTATTAAAGTTCATGCAGAATTACTCCAGAAGTTTTTCGCACTAATGGTGGTATTCTGCTTTCATCTGTGAGCCAATCTGTAACTTTTCATAAGCTTGCAATTCTGGACTTCTTAAGGGATCTGTAGCTTACAGAAATCGTTAAATATTTACGAGTACTCGACGGGTTATCGGAAGCATTATCGAATGACATATTCTGAGGTTACGTTGAATGGTTTGTTTATTTTAGGCCGAACACCAACGTTTTAATATAAGAAATTCATTATGAATAAAAATAATATGACTTTGTTTATTGGATTGTTATCGGAAGAAAATCATAATAGGTAAAACATTGTTCAATAATATACATGACCTGAAAAACATTCTTTTTTGAAGTAGGAACTTTATGAGAATTGGAAGGAAAAGGATGCGTGATCAAATGAATCCATTTGAAATACCGGATGCCCAGAAAATGTTCAGATTGAAGAAATGCCGAATGCCCAGTTTGTGAACATGTTCAGATTGAAGAACCAGTGTACTAAAAACTTAATAAATGCTCTACAGCAATTCTAACCAAGAAATTTCTTTCTTTCCTGTTTTCAATTTATTAGATGAAAGAAACAAACGCAAACTTCATTCAGATAAATGTATTATCAAATTCAAATCGAAACCATTTTCCCATAACACATAAAGTTCCATGATCAAATCTTACGATTGAAGGTTATGTTTTTCGATGAGTAGTTCAAAAGTGACACTGTAAATAAGAAAGTTACAGGAACCATTTCAGAATTGCATTATTTACGAATCTGTAAGTCGGCCAGTTACAGATCCATCGTACGCTACAGTATCGTAACTCACAGATGAAAAGCAGAATATCACCATTAGTCACCAACACACAATTTTTTTTTCTTTCAGGACAAATTTTCGACAATATGTAGATATGAGAATCTAACAGAATTACATTGAACCCCAAATCTTCATTGCTGAATCAAACGTAGTCGTTTCAAACCAAATTCGGCAGAAAATTTGAAAATCATAAACGTTTGGTCTAAACAGTAGCACTCAAAAATGAATAAACCATTATTCTAACCTTATTGAAATGTAATTCGGACTATTTTCATTATTTTCGATTCTGCTATTTAACGTTTTGGCCAGCATTCGTCAATATAATCAAGAAACACACTTAGGACTTGGAATTTTCGAAATAAAACTCGTTAATCTTCGGGAATACAGTGGAACTTCCCTATTACGATCGTATGTATAACGAATTTCTCTATACAACGAATTTCGTACAAGACATTGCACCTTGAATCAAAATTCCGTGTTAAAAACACCCTCTAAAACGAAAGAAATATTCAAAAAACATCACTCTTCGAATGGGTATTGGTAAGAAGGTATAGGGGGTGGTTTTTCCCGAATTTTTTCCGTACGTACGTAAAAAATCAGGATCTTAATCTAAATCATTACTGCGGGCAGAGAGATCCTTCTGAAACAGTTTTAAATACACCCCCGGCTGTTTGGTTTCAATCTAACCATTACGCTAGTGTGAAAGTTGTGCGAAAATGTCGAAAAGGAAGTGCTTAAGTTTGAATGATAAACTTAAATGTATCAGTGAAGTCGACCGCGACATTGCCGACTATAGAAACAAAATTTTTGTGTAACGAATTTTTTTGCGGATTTAGCGCTTTCGTTATTGGGAATTTCCACTGTATTTCTGAGTTCTTGGAAAGTTCCAAGTCTGAAGTGCATACCCGAAGACAGGTGAGTAAAAAATTGATTAGCAGATGCACACATACTGAAAATACGAGTGAAAATATCATTGTACCAATTTTTTGTCAATTCTTACCTCCTTCTTTCAACAAATCATCAAAAGGTCTGAAACTACAGTTATGTTTCAATTACTCCAATTGCCTTGTATAATTCTACAAATAATATAATCCGCTCCTTCAACATAACATTCTTCTTTCATTTCTCAAAGTTATAACCTATTTATCGAACTGAAACTGAAACTTCATAATTCATGTCAGATAGATAGAAGACGCCTGTGATATCTGAATGAAAGCATCAGAAAACCACGTTCCATTTTAATGGTTGAGGAATAGAGAATGTTTACCGTCATAGAATATGAATATGCGGCAAAACTGCATTAAATTTTTATGCACTTCGAGAAGGTATGTAACTGTTTCTCATACACTGGTTGCATCAACACGCTCGATTATTGGATTGTTCGAATGAAAGTGGTAGTTTCGAAATAATACAGTCAAGATGCTTTATTTTTGCTGGGAACGAAGTACAGGGTGATTCACTTATCTTGACAACCTAATTTCACTCGATAAGGGATGAATCAAAGATTATATAGTATAAAGATCGGAAACGACACGACTACAGTGTATGAGCGCGATCTCTGGGTCAAATGTGAACTAATGTCACTATAGAAGGGTTAAAATTCTGGTTCTATGATTATAAGTTTCGAAATCAATATACATGGGAAATGTTTTTTTGAAACATAGATAAATTGAAAATAGTAACCATCGAAATGAATACAATCTTCAATTTATAGCCTCCTTAAAGTAAGGCTCTAAAAAGGGGAGTATGCCAGACAGCCATGCTGGGTCCAACCACAGACTCGAAAATTACAGAACAATTCGAATGAAATGAAATCTGTAATCGAATAAATGAAATCTGTAATCAAATGAGGTTTAAATCCTGTATGTTGGTGCATAACCCCGATAGATGGCGATGAAAATTTGCGAGTGATCTGTAATTTTCGAGTCTATGGTTGGACCCAGTCAGCCTGTCTGGCATACCTATCTTTCTAGTGCTCTACTTAAAGGCTAAGAATTTTTTTGTTTGTCATTTTTTCTTTATCTTAACATGGGAAATGTCATTGATATAAAAAAGTGCCAATCAATTCGTTTGCAAAAATATTATTTCACTTCGAACGGCTTTTGCCGTTAGTGTCGTCTCGAAAAAAGTGGAAAAAAGATGAGTTTGTACCCTTCAGTAATGCAGATTACGAACGAGATAGTGAAACTGGATGATCAACTGGTGTTTTATGGATGTATGCAGGTAAAACTATATCTTGGCTTGATCAACGTCAAACATCTGTTGCTATTTCCACGATAGTGGCTGATAGTGAAGCTGCACGGAAAATGAAATGGTTAAAGTGACTATTCAGAAAAAATTTTCCGTCAATTCAAACAGTGATGGTGGACAACGAAGCTGCAATTGAACTGAGCCAGAAACTGGAATTATTCCACAGACGCACTAAGTATATTCATATTCAATCCATGTATAAATCTTACAATAATACCCTAATATTTCTGTAATATCTTCTATAAATGCATAATAAAAATATTACACAAGAAATACTGAATTTTATTGAAAATTATGGATTTAAAATATAAAAATGAAACATCCTGAAGGGAATACGAATTTCGCATCAATTCTTATTACAGTTTTCTTTATATAATTTCTAATCAAAATTACAGATTTTATATAAAAAATGATCTTCAGTGCCATCTCTGGGTCAAATGTGAACTAAAAAATGTAGTCGTTTTTTAGTACTACGAATGTAGGGCCGTTTCCTATCTTTCTATACTCTATAATCTATGGGATGAATATTTTCTTATTTTGTTGACGGTATTTGGTACATGTCAGTGTTGACTTGAGATGTGCGTAAAAGTCGGAGAAAAGAATTAAGACGCCAGGCGTTTCTTGTGTCATTCGAAAGATAATTTAATTCGGAATGTTTCTTCTGAATACCATTTTTTTCTATTTCTTACCGTCAGCGACCTGCAGCGTGTTTTATGTTACTTCTATTCCATTAATGTATTTCTGTATTGTGACAGTATGCCTTGATTTAGAGACATATATATTATTGTGTTTCTTGAAATCTAAGAGACTTTGTAGCAAACTATTTTTCAATCATTATATTTATCAAATACCTACTATATTTTATAACAATTAATATTTTTTTTTGTGACGGGAAAAAAATGTGACATTTTATATCTCTTGACAGGTCACAAAATATGACTTTTTACTAAATTACTTTTTTCCCTGTCAAAAAACTGATTCTCTATGGAGCCGGAAAAAATAGTTATTTATTATACAAGGGAAAAAAGTATTAGATTTTAGCTCGAGGATATATTGTCTCCCGATGCGAAGCGGAGGGAGACAAAAAGCCGAGAGCTAAAATCTAATATTTTCCCGTGCATAATACAATATTTTTTTCTGTGACAGGAAAAACGACCATTTAGTAGTGTAAGAAATATAACTGTTCACGAAATTACTTTTTTTTCCCGGCTACATAGAGAATAATTTTTTTGACAGGGAAAAAAGTAATTTCGTAAAAAGTCATATTTTGTAACCTGTCAAGAGATATAAAATGTCACATTTTTTTCCCGTCACAGAAAAAAAGTAATTTCGTGAACAGTTATATTTCTTTCACTATTAAATGGTCGTTTTTCCTGTCACAGAAAAAAATAGTGTATTATACACGGGAAAAATATTAGATTTTAGCTCTCGGCTTTTTGTCTCCCGACGCGAAGCAAGCTAAAATTTAATACTTTTTTCCCTTGTATAATAAATAACTATTTTTATATTAAATGCAACATGTAAAATAATATGTTCTATATACCGGCCATTATGATCCATACATAAATTATATATTTCCCTTATTTCAGTATACCTTACTTTGGCAAAAAAATTAAGGTTCACTTGGACAAAAAAAAACTTATAATGAACTAAAAAAATATTATATATATATTTTATGTATGGATCATAATGGCCGGTATATAGAACATGTGATTTGACCTGTTGTATTTATTATAAAAAAATATTCATTGTTATAAAATATAATATTTAATGAATATAATAATTAAAATATCAGAGAAGAATTTCAATGAAGGCCTTGAGTACGATGGTTTATATACACTTCGTTCACATATTATTGAGCACAAAGTAGTCCATGGAAATTTGGCATATTCCACTGTGTATATTGAAATTTTAGGTTATGTTGTTTATTTTCTTGTCAGATTGATACGCAATGTTGTCAATATTACATAGAGTTCTCTGATAACTCGGAAGCTCGTTGGACGAGGTCGCGTACTTCATTTCACGTTATGACAGTAAATAATGCTAACTTTAGATGAATAAACAAACACCTACTTTGTGCTCAATAATATAGTATAGACCGGAGATTCTTGAAAAACATTTTTCCAGAACTTGTTTTAATGTTTTCTGAAATCTATCGATTCACAAACCTCGATTTACTGTTGAGACTCTTTCTATAACGTCAGAAGACCTAGTCAAAACCAAAAAATATGATGAAGTCACCGTACAACCAATTATGTACATTATGCGACCTCCTTTTCCTCTTCAAGATTCAATACCGAAACGTAATAAACATAGGGAACAAAGAACAAACGCATCTCTAGTCTCCATCATCCATTTACATTTCTTGCGATGTCAAAACCTCCAAACGATTAAATTAACGCATCTTCAACTTACAAATTAGAAATGAGTCAAACGAATCTTGCAACCACACTCATGATTATTAAAAGGATGATTCATTGCTTATGACTTTGGTACAGACGCCGACTAAGCATGTAGTACTTTGTGCTCAATGCTTTCCTTCAATCGAATATTACGCTGACAAGATATAGGCGTATATGGAATAAGTCCATGCGTAAAGTTCAAGATTCAGCGAGGATTTCAAATAAAATCACATTTCTCCACGACTGCTATATCATATGTACCGGGTGTCCTAAATTCGTTGTCTAGTAGGGGATCTCAGAAACTCGAGGAGCTAGAACAAAATGTAATAAAGAAAAACTGATTACCAAGGAATTCTACTGGAAAATAATGTTTTAGTTTCATGTTTATAACTTCAGTATATTATGCAACGAGCGTATAATGATAGCTATTATTCGCGAGGTGAAGTTTAGGCCACGAGCCGTAGGCGAGAAGCCCAAATCACCGAGTGAATAATATAACAGCCATTGCACGCAAGTAGCATACTATACTATATACCGAATATATTTCTTGAAGATTTTAACATTTGGCGACCGCGTCAAGACCCTTCTATGACAAGCGTAGAAAAAGTCAAGTTGACACATGAGACATTTTTGGAGAACTGGTCATTGTATATTTTGTAATAAAAAAAGCTTTAATTGATATAATGAAAGTAGATTTGGCCCTCGATTGACATGGTATGCCCATATTTGTAAGTTGGAGTACTTTAGAATACTGACGAAATACCAATTTAAAGAATATTACGAGGAATATTATATCAAAGCTGAGCCTATGAAGCATCTGACAGCAGTGAATTATAATCTCATTATTGCCTTGTGATTAATGGGTATTATTAAAGACGAGCACAGAGACGTACAAAGGACGGATTTTACAATAGTCGTGGATAAAGGAAGTTATGAGAGTTTTTCATTTGACGTCATTTTCCAATTTTCTCTAATAGCTCGAAAACGGTTTGACTTAGAAGGTTGCGGTTTTCACCAAATGAATTCTCTCAAATTTTTAGCTCATCAATCTGAGATTCCCTCACTAGACAACGAATTAAGGCTACCTGGTACATACAGGGTTTCTCATTCAGAAGTTTCCATTCTCAATAACTCAACAACGAATCACAATTTGTGAAAACACTCAGACAGGTCGATTTTTGATGACAGGGAAACAAGTTCAGGGATACAAAGCTTTCTTCTTCTAGCAATCCCCTCCCCTGGGGATGGTTGCAACATCATCAGGAATTTGAATAGGAAAACTCTGTAGTTTTGTAGCACAAATGATGAATGGATTCAAAGTTGTATGAACCTGAAGTTCTTTTAAGTGATTATTTCATTCAGTTTAATCGGTACCATAATTTCATAAAAACACCCTGTAACTTCGTGAATATTCACTTCAGATAACACAAACTGCACACTGAAAAAAATATATGCTATATCCAAGACTAGTAGTCTTGACTGGAAGCAATATTAGACTCATATATCCGCAAGCATAACTTGACTCAATGCAAGATGCACGTTATTCTTGAACGTAAATGTTCACTACACTTCATATGAGGAAAAGTAAACTTGAGAATAGTATAATAACTTTTATATCAAGATGAGGGATAACTTTAACCAAGAATAAGCCCACTTGGATCGAACATAGAACAATCTTCTGGCAAAACTTTCTTAGTTTCCGATTAAGAATAAGGCTTCTTGGAATGAGTATAGAACATTCTTCGAGTAAACCTACCCAAAACTTCGAATAAGAATAAGACTTCTTGGATCCAGCATAGAACAATCTTCTGGCAAAACTTTCTTAGTTTCCAAATAAGAATAAATAAAACTCGGTGGTTTACAATTCTTTGGGTATATTAATCTCTAGAGGTAACATTACGTCCGAGATTTAGGGTACTTCATTGTGTACGATTACTGTAGAAAGTACGAATTGTAAGGAATATAAGGTTCTTGGTACAACTCTACAATGATCGTACATAATGAAGTACCCTAAATCTCGGAGGTAATGTTACCTCTAGCGATTAATATACCCGAAGAATTGTAAACCACCGAGTTTCGAATTGTACAGGGTGACCACGTATTTACATTTTGAAAACAGCAAAACGGTGTTAATTTTTCAAACAAAAAATTTATTTACTTTTCTGACATGTTTATTAGGATATTCCATTTTATTTAACTTGCAAAAATAATGTCAGGAAGGCGACGGCCGTCTTCTCTGATGAAGTTTTCAATTCTGTTGAGGAAGCTCTGCCATACTAACTGTAGTGTCTCCTCGGTGATTAGTGCCACCTCTTCACGAATTGTCTCCTTCAAATCTTCCAAATTCCATGCTCTGAAAACCCAAAGCGTGAATTTCAGTATAAAATCTGATGATACCTGGCCAACAATCAATCTGTTAATTTTTTCATTCACACCAACGAAGTGCATAAAACAATTTTCCAGAATATCTGTAAATATAGGTACTCACCCTTGAATATTGGAATCAAATCGGCCAATTCCCATTCGTCTAGAATTTTCTCTATAATAATAAATCACTAAAAATATTATGAACACTAAACTATAAAAAACTGTTCCTGCTCTCTTCGACTGTTCTTCGAAAATGTCTGCCAATAAACTTTCCACTAGTAAACTAGTTCCAACTATCTAGACTAGCATCATGCGCAAGCCCTATCATTCGCTCCGACCAACCACAATCTGCGCATGAACCAACGGCCAGCCGTAGTAGAGCGTATCTGTATTTGACTTGCGTATATTAGTATTTGGATTAAGAATAGTGTATGCTTGGAAAGAGCAGTAGTTGAATTCGCGGAAGAGATTTTAGATTTCAATCAAGATAACTATTCTTAATATAATCAGTGCCACTCTTCCATCAAAACAATTTTTACTACAATTGAGGATTAATATTCTAGTTATAAGAATGGTTTTCTTTCAAGTCAATATCAAAACTAGACTTCGATCGACTTCTATTAATTTTGACTCATGTATTACATTTTCTCTAGAGGAAACAAAATGATTTTCAATGGATCTTGATAGCTATTCTTGCTTTTATACTAGTGATCTTGTTGAATCGAGAACACGAAATCTTCAGTTAAATATATTGTAATCTTGGTAAACAAGTATATGTGTGTTCTTGAAATGAAAGAATGATATTTTTGTTTCAAGTAAAATAGTTTCAACGCAATATTAAAACAACTTAGATTTAGAATATTTGTTCAAGAGTATCCTTATACTTGAATGTAGATTACGATTTTTTTCCGTGCAAGATCATACTTTCCGTACTCAAATTCCTGATGGGGTTGCAACCCTCTGCAGTAAGCCTCATGCAAAATTTTGTGGCCATAGTGTTAACCGAGGTGTTAACAGAACCGTAGAAAATTCACATGGGATATTGAAAGAAAAAACATCCGATTCGAGTAGAATTTATTTTGTGTATGAAGATTGATGGCAAAAAATAATTCTTGAGTAAATGGCTAGTTCTTTGATTTTTTCCACCTCGCTGACTTTGAAGGCTAATTCTAGCAGAAGTAGACTGTTGAGTACCATTTTTTATTAATGATTCTGAAAGCTGAGTGTTGAGCGCAGTTTTTAAGCCTACTGAGAAACCATGAAGTAGCCTGTTTACATTTTTAATTTAAATTTGAAAATTTAGATCATGATCGAAAATACGTAACTTTTTCACTTGAGACCAACATTTCTATAATTTTTATCAAATTTACGATGCTGGTTATTTTATGTATAAAAGTACATTTCATGACGATTTATTTACAAAAAAAATATATCAGAAAACTCTTGTACTTTTTTTTTAATATCTTTTTTAATATGGTCTAGTTGAAAATTCTCAAAAGTTCATAAAAAAATTCATAACTCGAAAACCGTGAAAAATCGCATAACATACATGGGGAGATTCGAATACCCCATGAGACGAGGGACCTGTTTTTTCTTTTGGACGTCAATCGTCCGGCCACCCAGTATATTAAGTATCAATCTCAAGTCCTAAATAAAATTTTGAGATAATAGTTTCATTGCTCTATCCATGAACGAGCGCTTACAAACCCCAGCTTCTAGAATATTAGCATATCATTGAGGAACACCTTGTATAAACACTGCGCAACATCTCAAGACAAGATGCGAATGTCAGCTGGAATTAATGGACAATGAAAAACGTCTTTAATTTAATAATTGGCCAATTTGTTTAATTTTCTTGCTCTACCAGGCACCTATAGGCATTCCAAAGCATTTTCAGGGTATGGTCAATTCAAATGTGATATCTTTCATTTACGCTAAGAACTTCATAACTCATCAACAATTTGCAAAAATAATAGATATGAAATTCCCAAATGCACTGTATTGGTTCACAACTATTTTTTACAATGAATGATCAACATTGGTTTAATTTTTGTTCACAATCCAACCGAGCAGAAATAATGTCGCATATGACCAGACTCATTATCCCCATTATTGTGACCTCTGAAACATAAATATGAAATATTGTACAACGCCATTGAGTGCACCTAATGAATACCTTTCGAGTGAGCATTATAGAAAAATCAACAGACCGTATCTGTGATTTTCAGACTATACTGAGCGGAAATTTCGCACGTCTCAGGTATTATATTAATTAGATGTCTGAATTAGATTCGGTTCAATGAACAATGTGACAGCGATAATGAATATTACAATGACCGGTTCCAGTTCATTCAGGTTTCCGCTAACTATTATTGAATTATATAGGGTGGCCGGACGATTGACGTCCAAAAGAAAAAAACAGATCCCTCGTCTCATGGGGTATTTGAATTACCCGATTTCCGAGTTATGAATTTTTTTAAGACCTTTTGAGAATTTTCAACTTGACCATATTAAAAAAGATATTTAAAAAAAAGTACAGGAGTTTTCTGATATATTTTTTTTTGTAAATAAATCGCCATGAAATGTACTTTTATACATAAAATAACCAGCATCGTAAATTTCATAAAAATTATAGAAATGTTGGTCTCAAGTGAAAAAGTTACGTAGTTTGGATCATGATCTAAATTTTCAAATTTAAATTAAAAATGTAAACAGGCTACTTCATGGTTTCTCAGTAGGCTTAAAAACTGCGCTCAACACTCAGCTTTCAGAATCATTAATAAAAAACGTCTACTTTTGCTACGTTTACTCAAAAATGATTTTTTGTACAATTGTCAAAAAAACTTGACTTTTCTTCATCACTATGGATGCGTAAAATATTACTTTTTTTCACCGTTAAAAAAAAGTCTTTTTTTCACCGTTAAAAAAAGTCTTTTTTTCACTGCTGATAACTAAAATTAGAACAACTTAAAAATAATGAATATTTTAATTGCAAATAATTTCACAAAATTATGATTGTATCTGTACCTTATAAAGTAAATTAGTTTCGTCATCAGCATCTCTGAGAAATTTATTGATATTATCCCTCCATAACACTTTAGATTTCTTTCCTCGGTATCCGACGCTTTTGTTCTTAATAAGAGGGACCAATTTTGAAAAATTCCTTATATCAATATTTTCCTTGACATTCGATGTTTTTTTTAACATTGAGCTCCATAACTTGGAAGGTTTAAAAATTTTTTATTTTTCCTCGAAATAGCATGTGAGCACATTTTCAGAAACCTTTTTTACGTTGTTCTTGTTGCGTCATTCTCGAAATTGGTTATATGTTTTCTCATATTATTAGCTTTGATTTGGCTGGTAACATATAATATACAATTGTATTTGCTTCTTCAGCCATATCTGCGGGGGTATCACTACCACTATCATGTTCAACATCCATCTTCTTTAAAATAATTCGAAATTGAAGCAACTACGAGCAAATACTGTCAAAGATTCAAACAATTTCAACAAACTGTTTCTATAGTTACGACACAGAAAGATCACTGGATTCATTTAAATATTTTACTGAAAGCATTATCTTCAATGATTATACGTATTTTAGACGATGTAAATTCACATTCACAGTTGTACAAAAAATGTTGTTTGTATTTCGTGCGTATAAAATTCGTGTTTTCATGGCACATTCGAGTGAATTTTTGGCCTCGACCTGCGGTCTCGGCCAAAATTGACACTCTCATGTGCCATGAAAAAAACACTCATTTTACGCACTTAACACAAAAATAACTATTTTGCCATTTTAAGATTTTTCTGATCAAGTTATGATAGAAAATGCTGAAAATTTGCTTTAGGAGAAAAGTTTTGGATGAGAAAAAGAAAAGGCAATAAATCACACATCATGTAGATAAAAAAAATTTATTTATAAAAATTACAATGAAAAAAATAAACGAATAAATAAATTTTGCGAAGGTGTAGAATGTGTATTGAGGCTGGAGGTGGCCTTTTTGAAAACCTATTGTAAATTTTATACATAAATTTTTTTTTATCTACATGATGTGTGATTTATTGCCATACCTTTTTCTTTTCCTTATCTAAAACGTTTCTTCTAATGCTAATTTTCATTAATTTTCAGCATTTTATATCATAACTTGATCAGGAAAATCTTAAAATGGCAAAAAATAATTCTTGAGTAAATGTCTAGTTCTTTTATTTTTTCCACCTCGCTGACTTTGAAGACTGATTCTAGCAGAAGTAGACTGTTGAGAGCATTTTTTTTATTAATGATTCTGAAAGCTGAGTGTTGAGCGGCGTTTTTAAGCCTACTGAGACCGCCAAAATTGACACTCTCATGTGCCATGAAAAAAACACTCATTTTACGCACTTAACACAAAAATAACTATTTTGCCATTTTAAGATTTTTCTGATCAAGTTATGATAGAAAATGCTGAAAATTTGCTTTAGGAGAAAAGTTTTGGATGAGAAAAAGAAAAGGCAATAAATCACACATCATGTAGATAAAAAAAATTTATTTATAAAAATTACAATGAAAAAAATAAACGAATAAATAAATTTTGCGAAGGTGTAGAATGTGTATTGAGGCTGGAGGTGGCCTTTTTGAAAACCTATTGTAAATTTTATACATAAATTTTTTTTTATCTACATGATGTGTGATTTATTGCCATACCTTTTTCTTTTCCTTATCTAAAACGTTTCTTCTAATGCTAATTTTCATTAATTTTCAGCATTTTATATCATAACTTGATCAGGAAAATCTTAAAATGGCAAAAAATAATTCTTGAGTAAATGTCTAGTTCTTTTATTTTTTCCACCTCGCTGACTTTGAAGACTGATTCTAGCAGAAGTAGACTGTTGAGAGCATTTTTTTTATTAATGATTCTGAAAGCTGAGTGTTGAGCGGCGTTTTTAAGCCTACTGAGAAACCATGAAGTAGCATGTTTACATTTTTAATTTAAATTTGAAAATTTAGATCATGATCCAAAATACGTAACTTTTTCACTTGTGACCAACATTTCTATAATTTTTTATCAAATTTACGATGCTGGTTATTTTATGTATAAAAGTACATTTCATGGCGATTTATTTACAAAAAAAATATATCAGAAAACTCTTGTACTTTTTTTAATATCTTTTTTAATATGGTCAAGTTGAAAATTCTCAAAAGTTCATAAAAAAATTCATAACTCGGAAACCGTGAAAAATCGCATAACATACATGGGGTTGATTCGAATACCCCATGAGACGAGGGACCTGTTTTTTTCTTTTGGACGTCAATCGTCCGGCCACCCTGTATATTTCCATGATAAAAGTGGGAGGTTGGTTTTGAAGAAAATGGATATTTCCATTGATTTTCAGGAAAATGACTTTATAACTAATGGACCCTCAGAAAATCACACCGATAATCCGCTTTTCGTCTTGTAATCAGGTTGTCGAGAAAACAATTATTACATTTTCAAGATTTAATTGAAAATAAAAAAGTTGAAATTATAAACGAATAATTGGAAAGGCATACACATTCTAAACTACTCTCAATGATGTCAATTGAAAAACCTTATATTTTCACATACTGGAAATGCCCTCAAGTGTGAAATTTTTGAATAGGAAATCTAAAAACTCCAGCTCTATAACGTGAAGATTCAAAAAAATTTTGAGCTTTGGGATGGAATATTGAACAGGTCAAATTTGGTTGAAAAGGGGACAAATAAGGGTGTTCAAATGAGTTTGATATCACAACCCCTCTAGTCTCTACCCCTAACAGCTCCCATTTTTGTATAGGGAAAAGGGGTCGAGCAGCACCTTGTTGGAAAGACAATTCAATTTCCTGCATGAGTGTTGTCTCTAGGACAATCCCTTCGTGCGAGACCATTTTCGACTAAAAAATCGAAAATTACAGGCATTTGGGCAAAAGGATATAGCACTCGTTTAAGAAGAACGAGCGCACAAAAATTCAGCCTGACTGATGTCCCATATTGGTCCGAAAGTCAACGTCTGGTCGTTCCAAGGTCGTTGGGCTTCCGTTCACCGTCTCCTAGCGCGTTCACCCATGGCGAAAATCATCGCCATATCGTGGTAGTCATGCCCCCCCGACTCTCTCTCTCTCTCTCTATTTTGCCCACGCGATTATCGGATTATTTTCGGGAACGTTATAAATTAAGTGCTGTATTTCAAGTTCAGACGGTATGAAGTAGTGAATCATGACATTCATCGATTCTGGTTTTCGATATTAATTATGACGATAGTTCGGCATCTGATGTTTTATTTTAGGAGGTGATTAAGGAATTGAGGGTTTGATAGCAGGAATATTTTTATTTTAATATAATTTGATTTCAAGTTGATTATTGGAAAGGAATAAAGTGGACGATTTGATCTAGCCTGAGAAAGCTTGTGAACAAAATTAATCAAGTTTTCGTAGTTGATGATGATAAACATTTTCTAGAAAAACGCACATAGTTTTCATTTTATGGATTATTCAAAATCTTGATCCATGTTTGGGTCTCCTTACCATCTTCAGAGGAACACCAAAAATTACTGAAGCCCTGAAGTGAAGCGCGCTTGAACTCAAGCCAGCTGATCATCAACAACGTTGAGTCTTTGCTGATTGGGTCGTTCAAATGCATGAAAATGATCCGGAATTCCATTGAAAAATTATATTGAGTGATGAGGCCCTGGTTCCACCTCGGTGGCTTTGTCAACAAGCAAAATTCTGGGGTTCGGAACCACAAGAAGACATTACTTTTTCGAAAATGAGGCTGCGACGTCTTCCTTTGGGCCACGTGAAAGAGAAGGTCTACGCCAATAGCCCAGCGTTGATTCAAGACCTCAAAGATGGAATTCGTGAGGCTATCGAGGACATAGGGCAGCCACTTTGCGATTTGGTTATGGAAAATTTCATTAAAAGGATATGGTCCTGTAAGCGTGGTCGTAGTGGTCATTTGCCTGATGTTATTTTTCACTATTAACGGCATGGCTTCTTCTTTATAATGAAAAAAACATCCGATCATTCAAATTGAAAAATGGCATTTTTCTTTGAATATCAAAATAACACCTCTTATTGGAAAACCCTATATGTTTTCTTCTTTTGGTCCTTACATGGTTTAAATAATTCAATTCAATTGAAGGTACCCCAAATTTTGGAGTCATTCACGGTCCAGATTAGAACAATTGTCCAGAAACCTTGGGCGTCGCTATCCGTATAATGTTATCGCAAATTCTAAATTTACGCACATTACTTTTGCACAGGAAATGCTCCAGATCCGAGAAGAAGCTTCCTGTGATTATTTCGCAGCTTAATTGTTTTATTTCAGCTAATTTTAGAGGTCCCTATTGTTCGATATTGATCGATTAATGAACAATGGACCAAAGCATGAACATTATGAAACTCTGGAGTGCAGTATTATATTCTGTTTAGGTGAACTTTGTTGTATTCGATTAGAATGGCCAAAACCGAAAATATGAATATAAATTTCTAAAAAACTTTTTAGGTTTTCACCCCCACGCTCTGTAACAGAAATTATTAAAAAGAATTATGATAGGGCTTTCATCTACACCTGAAATTAGAAATAATGAAATCGTCTTCATAAAGTTTCTACTAGATGATCAATACCCACCTAATTTTAAAGAATTAACAATTTCAAATTTAGAACGAAAAATATCTAATCAAAAAACTAATGATGATCAGGTACAAACAGAAAACCGTCAAGGGAAACCAAATTTGTTGAATTCCTTATATTCCTGGCCTTCCAGAAAAAATAGGAAGAATTGGTGCCGAATTCAACATAAGAACTGTTTTCAAAACACAAAATGTATTGAAATCCATTCTAACCACACACACAAAAATCAAAAAATTGTGTTTACAATATTCCCTGTATATGCGGAAAATCTTATACAGGAGAGACATCAAGAGATAAGAAAACGAGAACATAAGAACAATATCAAAAATAGAGACATTACAAGATCACAAATCGCTGATCATGTATGTTCAAATAGCGGAGATCATAATATGATTATGATTATGATGAACTGGAACAACACAAAGATCCTAATGACGAAACCTGATAATTATAAAAGGAAAATTAAGGAATCCACATGTATGCTGTTAGATGAAGTAGATAATTTGGCCAATTGTTCTGTTGGAATAGATCGTATTAAGATTGATTTATTGAAGAAAGAAATGACATCAGGAAATTTCAAAATCAAATAAATCAACATCTCTATGTGTTGACAACTTTCAATGTCAATTAGACTGCAAACAATTCCAAAGATTTTACAAGTTTGTCTGAAGAAGGAGTCTGATGTAGACACCCAACCGTTACATGATTCTTCCTGACAAATTAGTGCAAGGATTTACGCAGGGCATTTGATCTTAATTAAAACTTTTTTAATCATTCCTTTTTCAGACTGGGAATGAAAACCTAAAAAAGTTTTTAGAAATGCAGAACCCTTCCAGATTATATTTCAATCGATGTATATGAATCCCCAGATTTACAGTGTACTGTAATCAAAATAGAAATTTTCATTCGAGAATCTGTGCAGACGGTGAATGAACTAATTTTTTCGTATTTCATACTTTCATTGCCCTCGAACGATCTTAGATCATCCTTTTACTTCACCTCATCATTATGTTTATGTTACGATACCCATGTAACTTCGTTTTATTACCATTCTTCAACCTTTTCATTAGCGTATGTAACATGGTCAAGTAGAACTAAGATTTCATAGCGCAGGAACTCACTTTTAAGATACCGTGCATGTCTTTTGTTTGTCTTTTTAATTACTCATTACGTGTCGCAAAACACCGGAAACGGATGTAATAACTGTTGAGTTAGATCAGTGATTGTGATTGACAGGTTATGGGCAGAGAAGCGGATTGTACAATTGGTACGTTCTTGAAAGTGAGGTTTCTTTTGAAAGTTTCGTATTGATATGACGAAGGTGAAATTGGTGTTTTTGATCGGTCGTTCTGTTCTAACGAGTGTTGTATCGTTTCGTCCAAATGTTTGTTGTTTACGAAATTTGTGCCAAAAATGGTCTCAAACGATAAGGTTCAACGAATCCCTGCTCAAATTCAATTCTGTCCGTGGGGCTGTCCGGCCACAGAACCATGGAAAATTCAATCGGAATATTCAAAAGGAGAATCTTTATATTTCCATAACAAGATATCTCATTCAAGTGAATGAAGATTGATATACTGAATGTTCATACGTAATTTCGGGAAGACCGCATGAGTAGAACCATAGAATCTAATTTTTTCAGGATGCAAAAACTGAATTTCCACTTATTGACTGCAAAAAACGATAGATATACTCAACTGAATTACTTCAATTCGTAAAGTACCGTAAGTATTAGATGATCCATTCCGAAAGTATTTAACTTCAACCCAATAGAAACTCTTAGTCCAAGGGCCAGCACCCGTTTTTCATAATGATTACTAACAATCTGAATATTTGTGAGTAGCTTCATTTTGACGAGACGCCCAACTTCTTCCTCTACGAAAATTTTCGATAGTGATTGCAAATACAGTATGGAGGCGTCGAAAGTGTTAAATGAGTGAATGTTCAAATTTTATTACTAACAGATACTCTATAAAATGAATCTTGAAACAATTTTATTACAAATTGAAAACAATAATTGTCCTAAAAAATGATGATTCTATCAAAGTGCCCCACTCCCAACATATATCAACAACTAGGACTAAAAAAATTATTACTAACCGGCTAATGTTTTCACTGTTGCTTAGCAAATATTTTCTTTATGAACTGGTCACACTGTCCTACAAATTGAGAGGTACGTTTTTCCAGTCCTACTCTCGGAAATTGTCAATTGTCAGTTATCATTTTTAATTAATTGTGGGTTCTGTGGTACAATTTCTGAGGTGGGACTGGGAAAACGTACCACTCAATTTGTAGGACAATGTGACCAGTTCATAAAGGAAATATTTGCTAAGCAACAGTGAAAAAATCAGCCGGTTAGTAATAATTTTTTCAGACCTAGTTTTTGTTATATGTTGATAGTGGGGAACACTTTGATAGACTCATTAGTTTTGTAGGACAATTATTGTTTTAAATTTGTAATAAAATTGTTTCAAGATTTAATTTATAATGTAGCTGTTAGTAATAAAATTTGAACATTCGCTCATTTAACACTTTTGACGCCTTCATACTGTATTAGTCCTACTATCGAGAATTTTCGTAGAGGAAAAAATTGGACTTCTCGTCAAAATAAAGGTTCTCACAAAATTCAGATTGTTAGTAATCATTATGAAAAACAGGTGCTAGCCCATGGACTATCTAGTTTCGAAAATACCCAAGAATTGGAATTTCGAATGAACAATCATAATGAGTAATTATCTCGGGAATTATTGAATTGATTTAACACTTCATTGTTTCTTTATTTTATTACCTATCTAATTTTATTAGTTTTAGATTATTAAAAATATTCATTCGAAACATACCTGCTAACATTAACCAGAAAAAGATGAATAATCACCACATCTTCAATCTATCATACATTTCTGTTGTTTTTATTGAAATTTTAAATAGCAAAAAATAGCATTACGCTGGATTCTACTGAGAATTTCTCATGTCACTGAACATGAATTATTCTTCATTTCCATACACAAACAACACGAAAATAACCGCTGTTTTCAAAGCGAAAGACCTGTTTCCACGAAAACTAATTTAAATGGAGAAATATTATCATAAAAGCTTCCAACAAAACTGCATGGTAACTATGGTACATGATTTTTTATAATCATCAATGTCAACAGACAACCTTGAAGTGATATAATTTCATGCAAAATTGAACTCTTGTGTTTATGTTCGTACAAATGATATCTGCTTTCGATTTCGCCTTCTTTCCGAGTGAATGTAAAAACAATTAAATAATGTTATTTATACTAATCGATCTCACGAGTGTATGTTTTATGGAATTCTCCTACGTCTCATATGTAAGAACCACCGAATTAAAGGAAGATAAAGGGTTTTTCAGATTGCGTGTATTTTTAAGAATGAATAAAATACAGATGGCGCACTGAATGCGTCTGGGTGTGATGATTGACATTAATAATAAAATTAAGGAAAGCCCTGAGCAGAAGCTTTTGAGCGCTCGGGCAATAGGACCATTACCTCAAAATTCAATATGGGACTTGAGATTTATACTTTGTATATAAACACGGAACCTTAGCACAATCGGAATTATATTCTGGAAATTCTTCAAAAAATTAAATACAGGGTTGGGATAAAGTTTGGCACCAAATTCATATCTTTAAAAAGAAACGGGCGATATTTTTGAAATTTGGCAGCTGAGTGTAATGGCCCGCAATGCATCTGATGAGCATATTTTCATTAATGAGATACTTCCGGTTTAACCGGAAATGCCATCAACTTCTTTAATTTAAATGGGACACCCTATATATTTTTACAGATTTTGAAAGAGCTTGGGATTTCGAATGCGCACATACTGGGTTTAATATAAAAATCTAAAAAAATATTTTCCTTTTCGATCAAAAACTTTTTTAATTTATATGGGACCTCCTGTATATATTTGCAGATGTTGATAGATCTTGAGATTGCGAATGCTCACATACTGGGTTTAGGGTAAAAATCTCATTAATATTGTCCTTTTCGTTCAATAGATATGTGTTTGGTGATATACTTTATCCTAACCCTGTATACAATAAATAATTCAGTATGTCAGTTTTCATTCACAAAATGAGTTTCACTTGAATCGAATATATTTTTATGGAAATATGAAGATTCTTCTTTCAATATATTTTAACACTGTGGTCACAAAATTTTGCAGTATATCAGTTTACATTTACATTTTCATTATTCTAATTGAATTTTCTATGATTCTGTTAACACTATGGCCACGAAATATTGGATGAACATCCAGTATATCGATCTCCATTCACAAAATAAATTCCGGATATCCTGTCATGGAAATATAAAGATGCTTCTTTCAATATTCCAATTGAATTTTCTATGGTTCTGTTAACACCTCGGTTAACACTAACACCACAAAATTTTGGAAGAAAACTCAGTATATCAGTTTTCATTCCCAAAAGAAATTTCACCCGAATCGGATAACCGGTTATGGAAAAATAAAGATTCTTCTTTTCAATATTCAAATTGAATTTTCTATGATTCTGTTAATACTATGGCCACGAAATTTGGAGGGAACATTCAGTATATCGATCCCGATTCACAAAATAAATTTCAATCAAATCGAATATCTACATATAAGGAAATATGAAGTTTCTACTTTTCGATATACCAATTGAATTTTCTATGGTTATGTTCACACTATGCCCACAGAATGAGCTTGTTATGAGCATCTTGCATTTGGACGTAAAATTTCATTTCGATTGGTTCCGTTTTTTCCGAAATATTGACGAACAAAAATTGGAAACACCCTTTATTTGAGGCAAATTTATCCTATTTTGGCTAGGAGAAGATAAAAAATATTCGATTCTTAATTTGTTATTGTTCTAATATGCTTGTTCATCAAATGTGATCCCTGGAAAACAATATGCTACAGATTTCAGCTCAAATATATCAATTAGAAAGAATGTTGTCTCCATCAAGCGAATATAGCTTTCCAAGTTTAAATTGAACTATTCTGCGGTGTAACAAAATTACCACCTACTTTAATTGGAGCAATCTTGAAGCGAAGATCCATACGGAAGTCGCTATATCTATTACTTCCTAGTACGAGGTCACGCACGATAAACTAGTGTCGGTAGCTACGATTTTATAACAATTTGAGGATGATGAAATATCATTCATGGTTCATGAGATATGGACCATTTTATTTTATTAAACTGTTGACTTCCAGTCACAATTGTTGGGGAAATCATCAATAATTAGCTCCAACGTGAAAAGCATTAAAATTAAAATGAGAACAGGTTAGCATTGAAATTGGTTTAAATTGACGAATTCATTCAAATGAAAATTGTAATTAAACTAACAGAAAATGACTTCTAGTTTTTCTTCGAATACACCGGATTGTTCACTCCATACAAATTTTTGTGTTAAGAACCATTGAAAATGCAATCGAAATATTGAAGGGAAGAATCTTCATCTTCACAAAAAAATGTCTGATTTGAGTGAAAGTCATTTCGAGGATGAAGATTTTTATACTGAATATTCATGCGGATCGCATGATTAAAACCTAAAAATTTAATTTCTTTCTAAATTATCCATTTATTCGAAAAATTCAGAATTTGTCGATTCGATCACGCTGAAATAATGCAATTTAATGTTCAATACCAATTCAAAGCAGTACACAAAAATTTTTGTGAGTTGCGTTTTTGCCATAGACAAATCTATCGTGATATCGAAAAAAAATTTAATATATTTTTACATATTTCATTTTTTGAATGATTTCTAGAATATGATTCCGATCGTGCTGAAAATTGGCAATTATATATTTAGTATCAATATCAAGTATTCAACAAAATTTTGAGGTAATAGCCTCATTGCTCCACCAACGAACGAGCGCTCAAAAGCTCCTGCTCAGACTTCACTAAATTTTTTTTAAATACGAACTGAAAAATAGTATGTAAGATATAATTATTTCTCATGAATTCGGGATTTCTTAATTGCTTATGCAAAATGAACCCAAGTGTCATTGTTGATGATTTATTTTCTTGTGTTGGCTTCAACTATACAGGCTGTCCCTGAAAATGTGGGAAATCTCTCGGATTCAGATAGAACATAAAAATGAAGATGACAAGTTCCCATAATTTTTTTTGCTAGCGGCCCTCCCTACGAAAATACGACCTCCTAAATGACGCCACTGGAAATCCATTTTAGTGGAATAAGTTTCAAACTACTCGATATAATTTGATGAAAATTCGATATGATTAAAAGTATTAAAGACCTCTCAAATCACCGCACTCAAATTTCAATTAGCTTGTTCAGTTTACCAGGGGCGGACTGGGTTGTACATTTCAATACATACTTACATTTTTAACACCCTGTATGATAAGGTGATGAAAAAAACAAATTTGGATACCTTGAACATTAAGCTAAAGAACAGGTACTCTTGTTCAGTGTCGATAAAATGAACAGCTTTCGAAAAAAATAATGAAAGAAATAAGTAACTGAAATTTATTCCACTAAAATGAATTTTCAGTGGAGTCACTCAGGAGGTCGTATCTCTGTAGGAAGGGCCGCTAGGAAAAAAAATATTGGGAACTTGTCATCTTATTTTTTTATGTTCTATCTGAATCCGAGAGATTTCCCTCCCACATTTTCCGGGACACCCTGTATAAAAAATTTGGCCGTTATAGATTCTTGGGCTATTGGCCTAGTAGTAAAAAAATGTGTTTCACTAATGTGAAATATTTCCTGAGTAAATTTAGCACTGAGGATACCACCACCAATTCCAAAAGACAATTTCGAAAAAAAAATCTCACCAAATTCACGATGAATACACGTGGGGTTATGCATAAAGAACTGACTGTCATAATATTCGCCATAGGCATGATGTGGAGGGGCACAATACATTTCGGCATTCTCCTGATGATCTACACTTTGATTGGCCACCATATCACCCTGATCGAGCGTTCGTCCTCTACAAGGATCAATGTTTGACCGAATTTTCGCGAAGTTCCCGGAAATAAATCACTTGAACTCACTTCAATCGGTAAACGGCGCACTAGGTTTCTACACAAAACACTTAAACACTGAAAAATGGACGGTGCAAAACGGACTGCTTGTGTTGTATGGCTGTGAATGAAACAAAACAAAAATGAATAATGATTTGTGCAGGTTTATAAAGCGAGCATAACTGTGTAAGCATGGACAAAATGAAAATGATGATTCTCTCTTTCCTTTTCTGATACGATTGTCGTGAACATTAACCAAAACATAAAAAAAAATAGTAATGAAAACATATAAACCTGAACACATTATAGGATCTCTTATGTTTGTTGCAATGGTTTTCTGCTAAAGAGGGTATTATAATGTACATTATGCGTCAACCTCAAAATAAACGCTGACTTTAACGCATACGAAATGGAACAATAATGACACATATTAATGTTCAATGTATGCTATTTTAAGGTGCAATTGTCATGGACAACCGAACATAAAGTACTCACAAGCAATACGAGTAATGTCACAACTCTACTGAAACAGATACATTGACATTGATATTATGTCAAATGTATATGTTGTCAAAATAATAGTATATTATGCAACGAGCGTATAATGATTGCTATTATTCGTGAGGTGAAGTTTAGGCCACGAGCCGTAGGCGAGTGGCCCAAATCACCGCGTGAATAACAGCCATTATACTCGAGTAGCATACTATACTTTATCCACGACTACTGAATATATTTCTTGAAGATTTTAACATTTGGCGACCGCGACAAGACCCTTCTATGACAAGCGTGGAAAAAGTCAAGTTGACACATGAGAAATTTTTGGAGAACTGGTCATTGTATATTGTGTAATAAAAAAAGCTTTAATTGATATAATGAAAGTAGATTTGTCCTTCGATTGACAAGGTATGCCCATATTTGTTAGTTGGAGTACTTTAAAATACTGAAAAAATATAAATTTAAAGAACATTATACATTATATATCAAAGCTAAATCTATGAAGTATCTGACAGTAGTGAATTATAATCTCATTATTCCCTTGTGATTAATGGGTATAATTAAATGTTAAATTGATTAATTATGTTCCATTTTAAAGCTCCATATGACCTTTTTAGTTTTAATTAGGGCAAAATCTCCCATTGAATGAAATTGTGATATCCTCATTTGATATTTAATGGAATGACAAAATAAAGAAGAAAAACTTGTGATAATGTAGTAATATGTCAGTCTATCGATTTGTAGAAAATTCAACTAATATCATTGAATTGTTGAAATAATGTTTGTGAAACCAAAATAATGAAATCCATGCAAAAAATGAGTGACAAAAAAGTTTATATTTTGACTAGGAAATTCTAGGAATGTAAATGCTGAAATAATCTCTGAATATGCAGTTATGTGCGTATATATATATATATTTTTTTTGTATCCAGTGACGTACTCTGATTTTTTCTAAGAGGTTTATTTGCTGAGTTTCAGTTCATGTAGCGCCAATTTTGCCCACCCTGTACATACATTCGATATTCCAGAATGAAGACTAACTATTATTTTTTGATATTATCATTACTTGGGTTGAAATGGAAAACGCATTAAGGTTCAATTGCAAAACTTGACACTTATAAATTCAATTGCTGGTGTTCTCGAGACTAAAATTATAAAAGATTATGAAATTTCCATTTTTGGGACTCCTTCAGAGCTCGTTGAGGCAGTGAATTCCGCTTCATTAAAATTGTTGTTAGAGAAATCAAGTACAAAGTACGAAAAAGCATTCAAGCTCTTAATGTAGAACATTAAGATATTTATATGAGGAAATATCACTTCCTCCCAGTGAGGAAATCATGACATTTTCTTCAAGAAATTTTGTCAAGAATGTCAAAACTTAGCGTTCAGCGAAAAAATTGATTTCTTCATCGAATTAAAGTAATTCCGATGAAATGATAAACTGCAGTCATCTGGATGAATAATTCAGTCTAATAGGATTGTCAATTTCGAAATTAGTAATGAAAGTAGGTAAGTATCAACCAATAAAAATATCAATCCCGTGCAGATAGCAAATTTAACCGCATCTAATGACAAATATTACCAATTAACTGCTTGTCATATCGCTACGTAATGTAATGACATGTTCGTACACAGGTGATGACATAAAAACTACTTTAAAAATTATTATTTATTGCCAGTTATCTCCATTTCCGAATAGCCATAAAATTCAAGAATTATTAGATAATTTTTATAATCTGTAAAGGTGGTGACGTGATAAAACAGAACATACATATATGGAGAAAATTATCGGTTATTTATTTAGCCATCTTACGCCTAAAGAAGTTAGCAAGATGTCTGACATTAGATTCATTTGAATCACACCACCAAAAAACTGAAATCTAAATTCGAAATTCTAACAAAACTATTGCAGTTCTTAAATCATTTCATACATGTGGATGGATCAAAAATCATTCCGAAGTTAATAATTTTCAGTTGTAATTTAACTAGTGCAATGAAAATTATCGAAAATTTTTGGGAAATATGCTCGAATGCAAGTGAAGTTGAAAAAGAGCACGAGTGCGCGGAGCGCTCGAGTGCCTTTTACAGTTTAACTTGCATGAGAGCAGATTTGTCAAAAATTATCGATTCATTTTCATTGCAAGAGTTAAATTTAATAAGAAAATTTTGTGAATCCATCAAATCGTATTGTGCCGCTGTAAGTTGCTGTCAGTTTTCATGTTACTCTAATAAGTAATAAACGTTCATAATTACGTCTGCATTTATTTTAAAGGACCTGATAATTTTGCACAAGTGCGAATTATCGATAATTTGCACTAATGCAAAATTATCGCCTAATTGTATGCTCATTGGCTAAAACAACAATAAAAAATCAGTCGGAACATTGTTGTCTGTCGAATTTGACAGATGAATAAAATTTTCTTCCTAATAATCCTTCCAAATCGATAAATCCTACTGGATTGAGAGCAGCTTTTTTCGAATATCAAAAGAATTTCAAGAAAAAGTTCGAATGTAACTGTTATTAGTGGCAAATAGGTAATATTCATGTTACTCATTACATTCTTCTGACCTCTTGGAATATGTGAAGAGACCGTAGCAATTGAGAAAAAATATAATTTAAGAAGACATTAGACTATCAAACATTTGCAAAAATTCTTTGGACTGGATAACTTAGAAATGAAAGAATAGAGAAGTTGAAAAAGAATTTGGTTGGACAGCAGAATATCTTTGTGAAAAGTAATGACGAAGCTGAAGATATTGTTCAGGCAAGTTAAATCGTTAGTAAGAAAAAAGCAGGATACTCGACGATATTTTCAGAAGGGAATTTATGAACGAGTACTTGATAGAACCAGATGAAAGAAAACGTTTGCAGAAGTAAGTCTATCAAGAAGAACAGTCGAAAGACAAATAGATGTAATAGCTGTAACTATAAAAGTAACTTTTGGAAAAGTGGTGGAAACATCTGTTGCTTTTTCAATAGCATTGGATGAAAGCACTGACATTATTGATACAGCACAGTTAGCAATCTTCATTCGCGCAGTCGTTCAAAATTACAGAAGACTTGCTTTTGCTAAAGCCAACCTAATATTGATACCTAGTACCTACTGTTGCGAAAAAAACGCAATCTCAGGTGTCTCATTAGTTAAGAGCTCCTAACTGATGAATCACAGATTTTTTTGTTGAATTATATCAGTTTAAGTTTTTTTCGTCTTTTCCATTGCGAGGAACATAATTTCAGGTTTATTTAAATTTTGTTGAATTCATTTATTACTGTTAGAAATTTCATTTTGGCCTACGAAACATTTTTTTGTTTGGCCCCTCACAAAGAAAAGATTGCCCATGCCTGTTTTAAATATTCCCGACTAATAGGACGAAATTCCTTTCTTCCCCTTCCGTTCTCGATATCCCGGCGCCTATTTTCCGTGAGATGCGCCCCAGCTCCTACGCTAAGTGCCCACCAAGGAGAAGGCATCACCGACAGAGTACAATAAACTCCTGTTTACCGGACCTTGAAGCAATAACCTGTCCTACCAGTATAAAACTCTCGGCCGTTCTTAATTTTTAAAATCCAGAATTCTCTTCTGCTGGTGCCATCGTTTCGCTGGACGCGAACTAGTCTGCCCCCCCCATCTCCTGATGAATTAAACCCAGAAAAACAGGGGGCAATGAATATTCTTGAATATAATGATCCATCCACTTTTTTATAATCAATAGAGACCGATGAAATAGTTTTTTAAAGATAATAATAGGATTTGAAATATTATTTGTACTAGATCCATCACTCTTGCTTCTCCTGTTGTGTTCGTCATTTCTTACAGTTCTCGATGACTAATCTATTTTTCATTTAGACAGTTGTCAAACAATTGATTTGATCTTTGTTTCAAATGAATATAAAAATAATGAAAGTATGTATTAGTTTAATATTGGTTGACTTCAATGGATTAATATTATTCTCTGCTTCCATTATTTTTATATTCATGGCAATGTTACGAGTTAAACCTCTTCTTATTATTTACCACGGTGTCAACTGACGTTACCCTGAGCGCACCGCGTCGTGGACTGAAGACGTAAAATTTGCGAACTGCAAGTACGCTTCGGTCAATGCGACAAATGGTAAACATCTCTTACATCTCGCTACTTCGTTCAAGGTTCATGCTATGGCAGAAGGTTTTCGTATGGATTTAGAGATGGCACCTTCGGTATATTTATACCTAAAAAAAGGTGCCATTCCGCTTCAAGTTCCAAGAAATACCTTGTATCATTCAGAGCTATCCTGTGCTGATGAGTCCCAATAAGGAAGAAATGGCCATCCATAGGTGCTCTGTTTGATACCACTTCCTTACATTTTGACTTGAACGAGGACGAAATTAGCTCCGAAGTATGAGTTTAATATTGGTTGATTTCGATCGAGTAATATTATTCTCAGCTTCATTATTTTTCTTTCAAATGATCTGTAAACTTCACATTCCAAAATTTCCACCATTATTGATGCGTTAAGCTATTGGCTAGATGTATCTGTTGCCATATAGATAAGTATTTCATTAACTCTCAATATTTTGCAGATTTTCTTTCAATTGTCGAAAAACCAATTATTAAGTATGTATAATGAATGGACTAGTTATCTTATCGCCGACTAGATATAATTGTTGCTTAGGCAATAGAAACCTATGCAGTTTTTGCGTCCTATTCGCGATTAATAATACTGCAACTTTTCAATTACTAGAGCAATATTTCTCGATACCAACGTAAGATTACATTCATTAATACTTGAAAACGTGGATATAATCGTATTTGTTATTCAGAGGCAGGCTTGTTATGACTAGTACAACAGATATTCAAACATAGCATTGCAATTCACTGAAACGTAATAGGAAGATAGATAAATGAACATTAAGTGTTTAAGGATTTTGCCTAGACTCTGACTAATAAATTGCACTCTACTGACACAACTGTAATGAAATTGACCAAAAATCGAACTGAATTGGATTAAATTAGATGTTATCCAAACGAAATCATGGATAAGCTACTTCTCAAGTCGGCAATGTCCTCTGTAGAATCCCGCAAGAACGTGTACCCTGCTCTAGCTGCTTGTTCATTCAAAATTTCGTGGCCATAGTATTAACAGAACCATAGAAAATGCAATTAGAATATTGAAAAGAAGAATCTTTATATTTCCATAACAGGATATCCAATTCGAGTGTAAATGTAAACTGATATAATGAATTTTCATGCGAAATTTTGTGGCCGTAGTGTTAAAAGAACCATAAAAAATTGAATTGGAATATTAAAAAGAAGAATCCCTATATTTCCATAACAGAATAACCGATTCAAGTGAAATTTATTTTGTCATTCAAAACTGACATACTGAATGTTCACGAGAATCGCATCTTCAGAACCATAGAAATTAATTTTTGAAATAATTTATTTTTTATATATTTCATTTTTTGAAAAATTTTAAGAATATAATTCCTATTGTGCTGAGATACTGCATTTATATATTTGGTATCAATCTCAAATCCCATATAAAATTCTGAGGTAACAGTCTTATCGCTCCATCAAAGAATTAGAGCTCAAAAGCTCCCGCTCAGGGCTTTTCTTGAATTTTTTGAAGTGCTCTGAGCCAGAAAGATTCTACGAAAATGCACACCATTAATATTTTCTCGAGAGTTCTTCTTTATAGTTATTCTTTCTTAATTCACCAAAGGGTAACCTCTACGATTCAAACAACTGATAGGAAGAACCTTTAAAAAATCCTGAAGATGTTCCTCCAGGAATAGATCAGCTTAAGCGAATATTTTCAAGATCTGTGATATAGATGTAATTTCCATGTGTTTATATATTTTATATTCGGAAAAAGTTTGTTATATACTGTTATGAATTGGCTCATGTGAAATTTGACGGATTAAAATGATATATTTTTGTATTTGTTCTTCTAAAAGATGAGTTAATAGATAAATTAAGAATGTCGTGTGCAAAGTGACGCCTTCAGAGTTTAGAACGAGTTTTCTATGTGAACAATCCCACTTTTCATGCAAAAGAGTGTTCTATTGGACCACCATACAGTGAACCCTGAAAACCATAATGCAGATTCTATTCCATCGAACACTGGCAGAATAAGAAATCGGAAATAGCTACAACGAAGTCCGGTCGAAATGGCATTCCATTCGCTCACGCAGACATAAACACTGAAAGTTCTGTAACAACTTCCAATAAATCATGCACTTTATTACCTGTCGAAGGTGTGATGAAATATGGATCCTGAGTCAGCACGGAACAATACATCGGCGAATGTTATAGTTTCGATAATTCCGCACGAGAAATGTTTTTCCAATATTTAATTGTTCCAAGAAATAGTTAATACGTGACCTGAGACTGATTTCGCCGAAGGTGACCGGTATATGCGAGCTATAAGAATTTGTCTGAAATATCAAAAGAGGACTGAGAACCACTCATGTGGGCACAAATGGATTTCGTCGAAGTTTAATGTGTTTCTGACATGTTTTAATTTTGAAGTCGTGATGAATATTTGAGAAAATGAGAAGCGTTTCAGAATGAGTTACCATTTTTAACAGGAAGTTGATACCATAGTAACGTCAGTCACCCTATACAACCCAACAAAAAAATAATTTATGAGTGCCTTGACAAGTTGAGTTTACTAGTCAAGAATTTCACGATACATTAAAGGTGTATTTGTGCACCTTCTGATGGTCTATTGTGTCCCACATACTTTGGACTGTCTAAGGTACTCGCCCTACACCTCTTTTTTAAAAGTCTTGTAAAACCTCAGAAACTGGAATGGTTTCAGGAATCAGATATCTTCTTCCCTGATCTTACCTAACCACTACTTCCGTTTTATATGGTATTTGAGATGGATACCAAATATAAAAATGCAGAATCTCAGCACAATCGGAATTATATTCTGGAAATTATTCAAAAAATGAAATATGTAAAAAATAAATAATTACAAAAATTAAATTATATGGTTCTAATGATGCGATTCCCTTGAATCGCATGAACATGGAGTATAGTAGTTTTCATTCTCAAAATAAATTTCACTCGAATCGGATATTCTGTTATGAAAATATAAAGATTCTTCTTTCAAAATTCCAATTGAATTTTCTATGATTCTGTTAACACTATGGCAAAAAAATTTTGCATGAAGATTCAGTATATCAATCTTTATTCGCAGAAAAAATTTTACTCGAATCGGATATCCTGTTATGGAAATATAAAGATTTTTTTCCAATATTCCAATTAAATTTTCCAAGGTTGGGTTGAAACTATGGCCACGAAATTTTGGATGAACATTCAGAATATCACTCAATTCACTCAATTTCACTCAAATCGGATATCTTTTTATGGAAATATCAAGTTTCTTCTTTTCAATATTCCAATAGAGTTTTCTATGGTTCTGTTCACACTATGGCCACAAAATTTTGCATAAAGCTTGCTATCAGCATCTTGCATTTGGCCATAACACTTCATTCCGATTGATTTCGTATTTTTTGAGATATAGAGGAACAAAAATTTTGAAGGAATAAAATTTTGTATGAACATTCAGTATATCAGTCTTGATCCACAAAATAAATTTCACTTGAATCGGTTATACTGTTATCGAAATATAAAGATTCTGCTTTTCAATATTCTAATTGATTTTTTTATGGTTCAGTTAACACTATGGCCACAAAATTTTGCATGAACATTCAGTGTTCCAATCTTTATTTATAAAATACATCTCATTCGAATCGGATATTTTTTATGGAAATATTAAGATTTTTCTTTTCAATATTCCAATTGAATTTTCCATGGTTCTGTTAACGCTATGACCACAAAATTTTGCATGAGGCTTACTATAAGCATCTTGCATATGGCCGCAACATTTCATTTCGTTGGGTTTCGTTTTGTCTGAGATATTGAGGAACAAAATTTTGAATGGCCATATTTTATGGAACATCCCGTTCGATTTGACTGGTTAACGAACTTAACCGAGCCATTTGGGACCCGAACTCATCCTGAAATTTTCAAGTTTCTAGGACAATCCCTTCGAAAGTTATTGTGCTAACGGCCGGTCGGACGGCCCTACGGACAGAATTGAATTTGACCACGGATTCGTCATCAGGGAGTCTAACCCTATCGTTTGAGACCATTTTCGGCTCATAATTCGAAAATTACAGACATTTGGGCAGAACGATATAGCACTCGTTCAAGGAAAACGAGCGCTCAATACTAGAAAACCCAATGTTAATTTTGCTATTTTCCAATGAAATGCAATTCTATGTTTAAATATCTGTACTAGTCATAACAAGACTTCCTCTGAATAACAAATACGATTATATCCACGTTTTCAAGTATTAATGAATGTAATCTTACGTTGGTATCGACAAATATTGCTCTAGTAATTGAAAAGTTGCAGTATTATTAATCACGAATAGGACGCAAAAACTGCATAGGTTTCTATTGCCTAAGCAACAATTATATCTAGTCGGCGATAAGATAACTAGTCCTAGTCCATTCATTATACATACTTGATAATTGGTTATTCGACAATTGAAAGGAAACCTCCAAAATATTGAGAATAAATGAAACATTTTTCAATATGGCAACAAGATACATAAAGAATGCCAAATGGGAGTTTTTTTACCAATAGAAATATATGGATTGTGACATATATAAAATGAAATGAGTAGGTAACCTTTCATTCGACGTATCACAATCCATAATTATATTACTATTTGAAAAAAAGTGTGGGGCCTAAGGGGTGTGTAAAATATCAACTTGAAAATTTGAAAATTCTTCAAACACGTATATTGTCATTATTCCGAAATTGAATTCGATATATAGGATGAAAAATCATTACTTGGAATGCCAGACATGGTTTAAAACACCCTCCTGGCCCAAGAGCATGAATTAAGTATTTTGTATCTAAATATTGAAGGTATTTATTCGAATAGTTTTAAGTTTCAATTTTGTGAAAACGGCGAGACGGGGTTTTTTCTACTGAGGTTTTTCCCTGCGCTCTGGTATCATACGCCAGAATAGTATGGTACCCCGTTTTGCACCAACCTCAGCTAGGGACTTTTTTGTTTCATGTATTGTATTTTGTAAGCTCTCAATTCAAAAGAATATATAGGATACTAGCAGACCCAACAGACGTTGTTCTGTATACACAAAAATTCATTCAATTCGATCCAGCCGTTCAGTTGCAGAGTAGATGAATAACCTAAATAGCGACTACAGCGCCATCTGATTTGTGATCATAAACATACGGGCATCAGGCAATCCAAAATACATTCATACATCCCTCACACTTCGGTACCTTCTCCTACCCGCCTAGTGCCTACCTCGGAGACGCATTTTGGTGTGATTTCATCTTCAACCTGCCATATCTTTTGATGTAGTCATCATAATTGAATGATGTAAAAGGCAATTTCGTTCTAAATTAAATACTGGGTATAAACGACGTATTTAACTGGATAAGGATCAATAGCCTATTCATAAAAAAATACTCCCAAATAATGCATAATTTTGGGAAACATTCGGATACCTTTAAAAGGTAATACCGAGTAAACCTTGAAAGATAGACTTATGCTATCGCCGACTTTTTTGTAGAACTATTGAAGAGGTACATTTCCGTCATACATTGTTTCCATGTACGTCTTACGGCGCACCTGAAAATAGCTGATCATGGCTAATCATATTTATTATCATTGAAGTTATTGTAGGTTTCCTTAATTTTCTCGGGTGAAAAGTATAGCCTATGTTACTCAGGGATAGTGTAGCATTCTAAGGGTGAAATAATTGTTGAAATCGGTCCAGTAGCTTATGAGTTAACTCGTATCGAACCCACAAATCCACAAAACCACAAACATACAAATCTTTCCTCTTTATAATATTAGTTTATCTAAGGAAAAAAATATTTTCAAAATGTTAGCAGATAACACGGTTGCAAAACTGAAAAATGGTATTCAGCTTCCATTCGATGTTATTCTTTGCTTGAGCAGAATCCGTACCAACTTAAGACACCGGGATATGAATAAGAAGATCAGTTTTCAGAATATGAAGAAAAAAATGGACAAAAAACTTTCCAAATTCACGAATTATAAATGAAATTCATAGAAATTTCCTAAACATGATAAAAATATTTTCATTTATTCGAAGTTTTTAAATTAAACTTCAATAATTTATTCTCTATTAACAAATACTCGTAAATACTTTGCACTAACATCCATATTTATACAGATTCATTGATATATTCCAGGATCAACAAACAAAGACATCGAAGAAATTTCATTTGAAATAGTTAGTTGATTGCATTTTCAATGAAACTTGCGATTAATTGCATTATTCCAATCATTCCCTCGAGTTCTAACACTTCCATCCCGCAAATGCAATGGAAATTCTCCGCAGTGACGTCACATCTCGATGCACGTCGGCATACCGGTGTTTGTGTATCGTGCTTGGAGACGAATTTGGTGCGATTTCATCTTCAACCTGCCATATCTTTTGATGTATTCATCATAATTGAATGATGTAGAAGGCAATTTCGTTCTAAATTAAATACTGGGTATGAACGACGTATTTAATTGGATAAGGATCAATAGCGTATTCATAAAAAAATACTCCCAAATAATGCATAATTTTGAAAAACATTCGGTTACCTTTAAAAGGTGATACCGAGTAAACCTTGAAAGATAGATATATGCTATCGCGGACTTTTTTGTAGAACTATTAAAAAGGTACATTTCCGTCATACATTGTTTCCATGTACGTCTTACGGTTTTCGCAGCGCACCTGAAAATAGCTGATTTTGGTACTCATATTTATTATCATTGAAATAATAGTAGGTTTCCTCAATTTTCTCGGGTGAAAAGTATAGCCTATGTTACTCAGAGATAGTGTAGCATTCTAAGGGTGAAAGAATTATTGAAATCGGTCAAGTAGCTTATGAGTTAACTCGTATCAACGCCACAAACCCACAAACATACAAATCTTTCCTCTTTATAATATTAGTATAGATTAACGAGTTACGTTATATAATATTCTCCATCAGTGGAAATCAACAATAGTGAATTATCTACTTCAATTACCGGATTTAATGAGTCTCCTATCACGCAACTCCCTATTTCTTTATCACTAAAACTCTTATATTAGTGTCGAACGATATGCAACATTTTCTAAGCGTGTACACACACCATAAGCATCTGCTACTTCCTGGTGGGCGGTATTCTAGATGAGATATCAAGAGACCTATGCCCCCTTAACTGTACCGGGTGTCTCGGTTCAAGCAGGATTTTATTGATAATGCTAGGCTACGATAAGGCGACCGAGGTCAATCGATTTTATTGTACCTACATTCATCATTCGAAATTTTATCGAGTGGTGTCAGAGTGATGCACTTTGATAGAATTTTGACAGAAGTTCGTCACGATAGTTTTATGAGTATTTCTGAATTGAATAGACAAGTTGTTATGCTTTTTTCAAGCGATACGCAGTGTAAAAAATTCACTCGAAAACTGAGTAAAAAATTGGTACGTCACTGAAATATTTCAAACAATCATTTTTGACTTATTCGTTCAATTCGTGACAAACATCTCTTTTGCCTTTTTTTTTGTATGACCTGCCGTAAAAAACATATTATGCAGTTAAGATGTTTTATTTTTTGACATACAAACGGCCCTGTAAAAAAAAGGACAGATGAGATCATTTGTCACAGATTCAAAGGAGATTTTAAAAAATTAAGAAAAGCCCTGAGCAGGAGCTTTTGAGCCCTCGTTCTTTGGTGGGGCAACAAGACTATTATCTCAAAATTTTATATGGGATTTAAGATTGATACCAAATATATAAATGCAGAATCTCAGCACAATCGGAAGTATATTCAGAAAATTATTCAAAAAATGAAATATGTTGGAAAAAAATATTTACAAAAATTAAATTCTATGGTTCTGATGATGCGATCTCCTTGAAATTTTGCATGAAGATTCGGTATAATAGTTTTCATTCTCAAACTGAATTTCACTCGAATCGAATATTCTGTAATGGAAATATGAAGATTTTTTTCTTAAAAAAATTAAGGTATGCTGGTAAATCAAGAATAAAACATTCATTATTGCATGTCAGAAAATGCGTAATAACTAATTTTGGGTTCGAGAGTTATCGCGTTTACTGATATACTTTTGACCTCGGATTCTTTATCGGCGTTTGAGACTTCTTTCAGCGCAACTTTCCGAAAAAACCGTCATTTGGGCATAGCGATAACACGCTGTTTCCCTTGTAACAAGCAGTCGAACATTTTTTAATGGAAATTCTTTTTTTTAAGATATTATTGAATTGAAGATGGGTAAAACGAAAGATTCACCCTGTAATGATACTTCCTCAGTAGGTGCTAAGCTACCAGAAATTCCGTCTTCGAAAAGAATCATCAAAGTACGCATTAGTCATTGAAATTCTCTATAAAATGTCAGAGATAAACTGACCTTTATGGCGGTCCAACTCGTTTTCGACAAGGTCACTTTTAATCCTTCACAGCTCAACCAAGCGACGACCCAATGAAAATTATACGTAGGCTAATAACTTTTTTTCTTTTCTACCTATATGTGACAGATCACGTACCTCCACTTTTTTTAGACAGAGAGATACTAATAAGTCTTTGGTATGTTTTGTGTAACACATTGTAGAGCACGCAGATTTACGAAATTTTGGAAATAATTCACATACGAGTCCATCGATATTTTAAATTAATATATTCAACTTAAGCAGTCAAAATAACTATACTTTACTGAACTCATAGTGACAAGCTCCTAAGAAAACTGCTTTTTATTACTTTGAAACTAATTCAGAGGTCAATATTTCCTGAAAATTTCCTTCTAATAGAGTAGTAGAGAAGGAAAAAATCAAACCACTTATCAATCTACTATTTCGATTAACATATCCACTAAGAAATCGCATTAAACTATAACTATTTGCTCTCATCCAATTAATTTCAGATAAGAAATTTGAAGATCCACTAAAATTTGCATAATGTGAAGATATTTCAGGATCTTAAGATCCCCATAAATATTATGAAGATATCAGACTGAAATCTCTCATCAAGTCTCCTTGACCTTTCTTCTCGGGATGTGTTCGATGACTTTTTCGGAGAGAAGGTTGAACTCTGCATCATGCTTGCTTGAATTCAGGTATTAATTTTATATCTTCGCGTACAAAACTCATTTGCGAAATCCAAATCGAAAGTTATAAATGTTCATCTTCATCACAGTTCTGAAGATATTGAATAATGGGTTGAGTAAATTGAATTGAAATGTCGGTAGACAGAAAAAGAGAAATATTAGAAGATTCGTATGAAAAAATTGCAGTATTCAACATTATCATTATTCCACAGAGAAATTTTAAATACTAATGTTGAAAATAGGGGTCCAAAATTGAATAGAAAATTGAGAAATAAGTGGTGGTATTCTGCTTACATCTGCAAGCCAATCTGTAACTTTTCATAAGCTTACAGGAAAATTGCAATTCTGGACCTTTTCAAGGGATCTTACAGAAATCGTTAAATATTTACGAGTACTCGACAGGTGATCGGAAGCATTATCGAATGACATATCGTGAGGTTACGTTGAATTGTTTGTTTAAATTAGGATGAACACCAACGTTTTAATATAAGAAATTCATGATGAATAAAAATAATATGGCTTTGTTTATCGATTTGTTATCCGAAGAAAATCATAACAGGTAAAACATTGTTCCATAATATACATGACCTGAAAATCATACTTTTTTTTAAGTAGGAACTTTATGAGAATTGGAAGGAAAAGGTTGCGTGATCAAATGAATCCATTTGAAATGCCGGATGCCCAGAAAATGTTCAGATTGAAGAAATGCCGAATGCCCACTCTGTGAACATGTTCAGATTGAAGAACCAGTGTACTATAAACTTAATAAATGCTCTACAGCAATTTTAACCAAGAAATTTTTGTCTTTCCTGTTTTCAATTTATTAGATGAAAGAAACAAACGCAAACTACATTCAAATAAATATATTTTCAAATTCAAATCAAAACCATTTACTTATAATACATAAAGTTCCATGACCAAATCTTACGATTGAAAGTTATGTTTTTCGATGAGTAGTTCTAAAGTAACACGGTGAATAAGAAAGTTACAGGAACCATTCCAGAATTGCATTATTAACGAATCTGTAAGTCGGCCAGTTACAGATCAATCGTACCCTACAGTATCGTAACTTACAGATGAAAAGCAGAATACCACCAGAAGTGTCGGTAGACAGAAAAAAAGAAATAGTAGAAGATTCTATTGAAAAAAATTCAATGGTAAATTGAGAACAAGAACAAGAACAGCAATAACCTAATAAACAAATAAATAATTTTTACCTGTTAATTAACCGAAATTTATGTTAGAATATCTTCAGATAACATCGAAAATCGAAATCAATAGGTGCATTTAAATATTCATGCTCAAACTATACAAAATATCACAAACTTAAGCTCCCAGTTGAACCAATATTCGATCGAAATCTGAATCCGATAAATTGAATACCCTTAAACAATCTTATCAAGTTCTCCAATTTGTGGATGTTCAAAGGTTCATTTCAATTGATAAAAACAAACAATCCCAGCAATAAATAGCTATGGATTTATTTTTATTCAAATCCGGGAAATAGATATACGTATGTATTATGATTAGTCGGAATAAAAACAAGATATAATCGAAGGATCGAATACGAATGATAATGGAAAAACAATAATGATCGTTTCAGAGAAGTTAATTCCCGGAATATAAAATCACTCTCTGAGAGAATGCAAATAACGTTCTTTCAGAATGGAGTAATAAAAATTTAAGAAAAGCTTGAGCTTTGAGCGCTCGTTCTTTGGTGGAGCAATAATACTATTACCTCAACATTTTATATGGGAGTTGAGATTTATACCAACTATATAAATGTAGAATCTCACCACAATAGGAATTATATTCTGAAAATTATTCAAAAAATGAAATATGTAAAAATAAATAATTAGGTACAAAAATTTAATTCTATGGTTCTGATGGTGCGATCCTTTAAAAATTTTGCATGAACATTTAGTATAGTAGTTTTCATACCCAAAATAAATTTCACTCGAATCGGATATTTTATAATGGAAATATAAAGATTCTTCTTTCAATATTCCAATTAAAATTTTCACTCGAATCGGATGTCCTGTTAAGGAAATATGAAGATTTTCCTTTTCAATAGTGCAATTGAATTTACCATGGTTCTGTTGAAACTTTGGCCACGAAATTTTGAATGAACATTCAGAATATCGATCTCCACGAAACAAATTTCACTCGAATCGGATATCTTTTTATGGAAATATGAAGTTTCTTTTTTTCAATATTCCAATTGAATTTTTTGGTTCTGTTCACACTATGACCACAAAATTTTGCATGAGGCTTGTTATCAGCATCTTGCATTTGGCAGCAACATTTCATTTCGATTGGTTTCGTTTTTTTCTGAGATATTGAGGAACAAAAATTTTAAATGGCCATATTTTATGAAACAGCCTGTATGATTTGGCTGGTTAAGGAATTTAACCGAGCTAGTTGGTACCCGAATTCATCCTGAAAAGTTAACGTCTCTAGGACAATCCCACGGACAGAATTGAATTTGACCACGAATTCGTCATCAGGGAGTCTAATCCTATCGTTTGAGACCATTTTCGACTCAAAATTAAAAAATTACAGACATTTGGACAAAACGATTTGCACTCGTTCAAGTAAAACGAGCGCTCAAAAAATCATATTTTATCAATTCAGAAATGGATATTGATAATGAATATGTGTATTGATTTGGAGTTTTCTTCCAAAATGGTATTATCATGAAATATTTGATTCTTATTTCGAATCGGTGAACATAGAAATGTAAATGTTTACATTTACATTGAAAAAAGCCTCAAAGGAAACTATATGTTTTTTTATCGATCTGGGGGTTGCAGTAACACTGATCCTGTAGAAAATGTTCACAAATTAAATTCAAAATTGTCAAGTGCCTGTTGGAAAACCCGCTACTTATTTCCCTCCAATAAAGTTCCTGGATTTGATCTTCCAATGAAAATTCGGACTATTCTTAATCGTATAAGAACAGGTCATGGCCGTTGTAATAGCATGCTTTTCAAGTAGAATTCAGTTGAGAGTCCTAGTTGTGAATGCGGAGAAGCAGAGGAGACTATCGAACATCTGATAAATAATTGTCCAATATTTAAATTTCAGGATGGCTCAAGAGCTATACAGTTACAGAGTCGTTTTTGAGTTGGGTTATTAATTTTGAATCGATTTTTAATAGAGTTTCAATAATTTTATTTTTATTTTTCCTTTTTTTCTGCTTCGATTTTTTCGTTTCAGATTCAGAATTCCGAAGGCATCTTGGAGAGGGTTAACGGTTGAACTCAATAAAGAAGAAATCCTTCAATATTCGAATAGTTTTTAAGTGTTATTTTTGTTGGAACGGCGAGACAGGGTTTTTGCTTCTGGGGTTTTTCCCCGAGCTCTGGTATCATACAAAAAAATAGTATGGTACCCCGTTTTGCAACCTCAGTTAGATATTTTTGTTTTTGTTTTATGTATTGTATTATGTTAGCTCTTGAATTCAAAAGAGTATAATATATAGACATTTCTCAGTAATTTTTGTTTATACCGCCCTCTTTCCCAAGAACACAGCAATTCTTTCGACCCGCTAACACCGTAACAACACATTCGAATATCGCAAGGTCCTTCGACCGTTCCCTCCTCGATATTTCCGAACGAAAACAATTCCGAGAAACCCTATCGCTGCTGCCCGCGGCATTCATACGCGTTCGAGTGAACGAAGAAAAAGTATTCAATTAACCGCGATGCATCGAACCGTTCAGATCGCTCGAATCGGCGTTGGCCGATTATCGGCCCGGCGATAAACGTTTCTTAGGTCGGGGAAAACCCGTTACCTTCGAAATTGCGATGATAGAGGTCGCTGACAGCGGCTCGTTCAAATTGTGTACTGCAATTGATAGCTGCAATGCGATACTTGCTAGTCGGTTCCGAGAATATGGCCGATGTTGTTTGGTTCCTCTTTCCAGGAATTTTGTGGTAGGTTTTGGTGGAAATGATAATCGACAATATCAACAATTTGAGAAGAGTCAAATGAATTTCCCTGGAATCGAATATTTTTTGTGGAAATATGAATTTTCTCTGGTTCCGTTAACACTATGACCACAAAATTTCGTATGAGGTTTCTTATTAGTATCCGGCACGTGGCCGCAAAATTTAATTTCTATTGGTTTAGTTTTGTTTGAGAGAAATTTTGAATGTCCATATTTTATGGAACAACTTGATGACGAAAAAGTCAGAGCTATGAAATTTGACCACCAAAAATACATTTTTTAGTAATTGGAAATCGTATCATAGAAAAATATTCCCTTTTTTACTTTTCATGATTACTCATATTAAATGAAATGCTTCGAATGGCTGATTTCGATAATCGTTTATTTCCATAACATTATAAGTCATTTTTTACGCTCACGCATTATTCGATAAACAAAACTGGCTGTGTGGCATCAAGTGACGCGTGGCACATGCCCAAAGAATCACTTGCTGACGATAAACTTACATATTTTGATATCTGGTTGACCTTTTCGATAAACTGTAAATTTTGTTATATGCTACCGAGTATGCTACATTCAGGGAACTCCCCTGACGTTATTGCATTTCTTCTTAAATTTGACAAAAAATTGCTGGAAATGATTTATCATGATATGAGTAGATAAGTGTTGTTCATTGAAATTATATGATGAACTCCTCTAAATATTGAAAATGATATGAAATGAATAAAATATTGCGGTCATATTCAAGATGGTCATTATAAGCTTCATGCAAAATATTGTGGCCATAGTGTAAACAGAACAATAGAAAATTCAATTAGAATATTGAAAAGAAGAAACTTCATAAGAAAATATCCGATTCGGATGAAATTTATTTTATAAATAAATATTGATACACTGAAAGTTCATCAAGAATTTAGTGGCCATAGTGTAAACAGAACCGTAAAATATTCAATCGGAATATTGAAAAAACGAATCTGTATATTTCCATAACAGGATATCCGATTCAAGTGAAATTTTTTTGTGAATGACGACTGTTATACTAAATCTTCATGCAAAATTTTGTGGCCATAGTGTCAATAGAACCATAGACAATTCAATTGGAATATTGAAAAGAAGAACCCCTATATTTCCATAACAGGATAACCGATTCAAGTAAAATTTATTTTGTGAATCAAAACTGATACTGAATGTTCATGCGAAATTTCAAGAGGATCGCATCAACAGAACCATAGAAATTAATTATTGTTATTATTTATTTTTTTAAATATTTAATTTTTTGAATGATTTCCAGAATATAATTCCGATTGTGCTGAGATTCTGCATTTATATATTTGGTGTCAATCCAAATCTCATATAAAACATTGAGGTAATAGTCTTATTGCTCCACCAAAGAACGAGCACTCAAAAGATCCTGCTCAGGGCTCTTCTTAAATTTTCCTTGAAAAACTGGCTACGGAACAATAAACGAATAATCGCTATGATTTCATGAGGTTCCATTATTTATAGAATGAATTTTTCAGGTAATCACTGAAAATGCCCATTGGCAGCTTTACCGCCTTTACCCGTGAAAGAAGATTCAGGAGTAACAATATAAATTGAAATCAACCAATTAATCAATCTATAAAACTGAGATTATTCTTGAACAATTTTGCTTTTTTTGCAAGGTATGAAATGTAGAAAAATAACTGGAACTTCTAGAATGGAAGTTCTCCGTGTAAAATATGCTGTGTGCTATTATTGATTATTTACATTCGATATCTCGTGTGTGAACTTGATATAAATATGATAAGGCAGCAGAAGGTGCGGATTAACTAGGGGATCCCCCCGCTACTCGAGTTACATTGTTCTTCGTTCGTGTTTACAGAGCAGGTGTTGGATTTCAAACGAAGGGACAAAAGGCAAAAGTCAACATCAAATAGTTGAGCCTGACACAATTTTAGGAAACTGCACGTAATCCGGCCGCCTGCATACGAAATAAAGGGTTTTCTGACAAGGACTTTACAACTTTTTTGAATAAAAGTTGTCAAATCCTCATTGAAAAACTCTATAAAAACTCGCGGCTCCAATTTTGAAGTCGTGGAAGAATATCAATGGCCTTAGCACTTGAAATTTGTTGAACGTCATTCCTTATGTTCCTAGCCTTCCAGAAAAAATAGGAAGATTTGGTTCCAAATTCAACATAAGAACTGTTTTCAAAACACAAAAGGATTTGAGATCCATTCTAACCAGAACGAAACCAATGAATGAGACACAAAAATAAAAAAATGTGTTTACAATATACCCTGTATATGTGGAAAATCTTATACAGGAGAGACATCAAAACCTTTAGAGATAAGAAAACGGGAACATAAGAACAACATGAAAAATAGAGACATTACAAGATCGCAAATCGCTAATCATGTATGTTCAAATAGTGGAGATCATATGATGAACTGGAACAACACAAAGATCCTAATGACGGAATCTGATAATTATAAAAGGAAAATTAAGGAATCCTTATGTATTTTGTTAGATGAAGTAGATAATTTGGCCAATTGTTCTGTAGGAATAGATTGTATTTGGATTGATTTGAAGAAAGAAATGACATCAGGAATTTTCAAAATTAAATAATTCAACATCTGTATGTGTTGACAACTTTCAATGTCAATTAGACTGCAAAAAACATACAATTCCGAAGATTTTACAAGTTTGTCTGAAGAAGGTGTCTGATATAGACACCGAAACGTTACATTACCCTTTTCATTTATTTCCTTTTTTAATTTTACTGTTAGGCAACAATTTGTTCAAAACCAATTTGCTCCTGAAAAATTTGTGCAAAGATTTTCACAGGAGCACTTCATCTTAATTAAAATTTTTTCAATTTTTCTGTTTCAGAGACAGGGAGTGAAAACCTAAAAAGTTTCTCAGAAATGCAGAAACCTCCCAGATTATATTTCAATCGATATTAGCGCTCGAGTCCGTTATAAATAACAATTACAAAGGTTGCGATAGAATATTCTGGAGATTTTCATAATAATGTCATTATTCAAAGGTCAGTCCAAAAAGAAAATAAAATCCAAGCCTCTGGCGAATGTCATAAAATTCAACAACTTTACAATTCGATCAGAATTGCGAAATTTGTGCGTTCGAGTCAATAACTACTCATTGTATTCCAGTTTATGGGTCGATCGAGTCAATCGTCCTGAGAAATTATCGTAAATGGTCAGTTATTCGATTCGAAGAATTGAAATATGTACTGTTATACGAAATGCGTGATAATTACGGAATACCTGGCATTAGTTCGTCATAACCGTGAAGAATATACGTTCGAATTGGCGTAAGAAGCATTTTATGTCAGAGGTTTGTATCGACTAACGTGGGATTAGAGCACATGGAGAAAAATGTCTGATATCAGACATATTCTGAAGATTGAACAGAAAGTTTAAGATCACCTGTACAGGATGTTCCACGATTTATTGGAAAAACTATCAGTGCAATGGGCATTTCCAGTGCGTTCAAATTCAAGGATTCTTCATATTACAGCATTGAGAGTAGTGTGAAAGAAATAGGGTGATTCCTCAAATCATTTTTTAAAAGAAATTTCCCATAAATATAGGTCCGCAAATGAATTGCATTCAAGATAGACTGAGATATTTCTACTAACAATTTTCGAATTCTTCGTTTAAGGAAAACGAGCGCTCAAAAAAGTAACAGGGTTCTGAAGTGTGCTCACAAAAGCTCGGAAACGTCGGCAAACTCAAAGTTAAGGTTAATAACGAGAGATAATATCTTGTATTCGAAACAACGAATTCATTGTGTTGTTCTCTATGCCTGCCTCAATTTCTGCGAACTGAATCATAGAAACCCAACTAAGTCCACCCCCAGTCAAAATTCTGAGAATTGGTCGAAAAACGCAACCGCCGAACCGCGTGTATGAAATATGAATGGCGCCTAGGTGAGACACATTCGGACCACCCTGTATGCGGTCTCGGTGAAGACAGGAGCTCGAAAGGAAAGGCACGCCGACGACGGCAAGTCAAGAGACTTGGGTCTTCACAACGGGTTATTCCATTCAGAAGAGTACGAAGGAATGTGTCATCCTCAACGGTATCTGCGTTATGTCGTCTATGCGATTTTTTCTAGGAATGGGAATCTGTGGGAAACACGCAGTAAGGCATTGTTACATGGTCTGGGAAACGTGCGGCTTAAGCTTCTGGAATTGGGACGGTCATAGGAGGTTTTCGGTATTTTAGAAGCAGTTTGTTCCCATTTTATATTCCTAGCTTTCTATTTATCGATTGAAACAAAATCTGGGAGGATTCTGCATATCTAAAATACTTTTTAGGTTTACTCTCCCAGTCACTGAAACAGAAATAATTAAAAAATTCAATTAAGGTGAAAATCTTTGCACTAATTTGACAGGAGCAAATTGGTTTTGAAAAAATTGTTGCCTAACAGTAAAACTAAAAAAGGAAATAAATGAAAAGGATTATGTAACGTAATGTAAGATTTTCCACATATACAGGGAATATTGTAAACACAATTTTTTGATTTTTGTGTCTCATTGATCGGTTTCGTTCTGGTTTGAATGGATCTCAAATCATTTTGTGTTTTGAAAACAGTTCTTATGTTGAATTTGGAACCAATTCTTCTTATTTTTTCTGCAAGGCTAGGAATATAAGGAATGACGTTAAACAAATTTGGTTGTTCTTGACTGTTTTCTGTTTATACCTGATCATCATTAGAATTTTGATTAGAAATTTTTCGTTCTAAATTTAAAATTGTTCATTCTTAAAAATTTGGTGGGTATTGATTATCTAGTAGAAACTCTTTAATGAAGGCTATTTCATTATTTCTAATTTCAGGTGTAGATGAAATCAACAAGGCCCTATCATAAAGTGTTTTTATTATACCTGTTTTTCTTATTATTTTTTTAATTATTTCTGTTTCAGAGACTGGGAGTGAAAACCTAAAAAGTTAAAAGAAATAGCTTTCTATTATATTATATTTAAAATATTTTTCGGATCAAATTATTATTTTCTGATGCTATAATGTTTACTGTCGGCCCTGAGGTTAAAAAAAATAGATACTTAATTCTTCGATAATGAGCTCTTAACTTTTCTCCGAAACTACTGATCAGATTTATTCAAATCAACAAAATGAACCAAAGTTCATTAGCATCATAAAAACTTAACAGCAACAACAAATACAATATTCTGACTCCAATTAAAGCACTTATTGAAAAGTTGATATAATTGCTATTATACAAAATGTAAGATAAGAAAATGAGACTTCTTAATGATTTGAGTAGACACTTTGGTATAAGCACACAACTAATGGTTATTCATAATACATTTTGTTTAAATTAAATTCCCGTAATTTTAAATTCAAAAAGGAGAGATAAAGTTACGAGTTATTGAATAAACGATTGTTAGAAGAACCTCATTTCTGTACGAAAATTATTCACTGATTTTTCATTGGAATTAAGATTTTCTTCAATATCATTTAGTTATTTTTGAATCACTGAATTGACAGATTGACAGATAATGGATAAATTCGTGACACGACAGTTCTGGAAACCAACGTATAAATTGAACCCAATATTTTTTTCATTTCATCGTAATTTCGCAAACTGATTTCCGAGCTTATTACCAAGGTAACAACGCGGTATATTTTTGCCGAAATGTCTGTAACTTTCGGCTTCTGACAACAGCCGGATGAAAGGAAGTAAGGAATGTTTTTTGTGAAATTTCAGGATATCGAACTTAATTTCATTTATTTCCTATAAAGGCTGGTGCAAAATTTTATGGATTCAGTATTTTACAAATTTCGAAAAAGAGATGATTTTATTGAAAAGTTCGAATTGCAATTTATTGTGTTTATATGAATCATCCATAAAACCAAATGTACGTGCACTTTTAAAGAAACAGAAAGTACAAATGTGACATTTCTCATTTTTTGTTGTTGACTGACGGTCGCTCCCAACACAGTAACTTCCAAAAGAATCAACACCAATAGTTTTTGAACACAAGACATAGATATTTTCATTCCACTTTTCAAACATAGCCAAACAATCTAATTCGTTCATTGATACCATCAATTTTATGCATTGTTTCATCAATACGTCAAAATTTGTTATAAATTGATTCAATATTTTTTACTTAAATATCTTCATTTCAATTGAATAAGAATTTATACAATCAAATCAATTGGAAACATTTAAGAACGATTTTTTTTCAATTTATGTTACATGCTCAAATAAGTTTATAATTTATTGACAAAGAAAACACGACAACAACAATACAAATATTAAAACACCGGAATTCCTTGAATTAACATTCCAATAGCAAATTATCTTCAATTCAGTCAACAACAAACAATTGGAAAAACCATATTGTATACAGTACACAAAACATTCCTTCATAAAATAAGTTCTTTACACGATTATAACACAAAAACGAAAAAACCCCAACTAAAGAAAAACACAAAACTTTTTCAAACCTAATGGTCAATTTCAGATGTCCTAATTACAGAAAAGTATTCACAACAACAATTGCTACAAATACAACAAAACATGTCAAATTCCTTCATAGTGTCGACTACTCTACATTCCTATAAACTTCAATTCAACAGCAGACAGCCCAGGGGCAAATTGAACAGAGAAACGGGAACAGTTTTTAAAAGGAGCCAACGACCTCGCTTATACGCATTTTCTACCATTACCTACCATTTACCATCATCGAACTCTTCACTCAGACCTACCTGTCGCTGGAGTCGATCACTAACAATCACTAACTCATATCAGACAGGAAAGAGAGACCATCACTATTAATTACAAATCATAATCAAAGAATGCACAAATTTAGATATTGTCCAAGCAATTTGGATTTACCCGGATCTAGCTCATAAAATTTAGGTTATGATACATAACTATCACAGAATATCTGGTAAGTAAACTCGCAAACAATCACTAAAAGTACTTAAGTAACCTCACCCTTAGTTTTGATCAATCAATCCAAGTAACCAGTGTTTCACTGATGTACATAGTTACTTATTTTGACACGTAAACAAAAAGATTTATATCGTAACAGAACTGACATACGAACACACATCACTACCTTACGTCGTAGCTGAGACTCTGAAGAATTTCTGAATTAGAAACAGTTTACTCGATCGGTTCGGACGAAATTACACGATGATGGACGATCGGAGATTGGAATGGAATGACGTGTCGGGTCGTGGACACGATAGGTCACGGAATCTCACGATGTGGTAGTTGTGAATTGGTCCGAATTTGGTTTACAAGAATTGGTAAATCGTAAATAGGTGGTTTTTATCAATGAATGTTAGTACTGAATGGTTTGTATGATTTATGGTTGCTTGGTTTTGAGGGGTTGAGGTGGAAACAAGGATTTACGAGTCTGTTGAGATGAATAGGGTGTAGGGTGTCAATAAATAGGGGGAATCATATAAAGTTGCGGAAGAAGTACGGATACAGATTTCTTGTAAACTTTGGTTTCATGATACGATATTTTTTAGAGTTGCTTCCAGTAAGATTTCATTTTATTTTGAAAACCAAAAAACTGATAAGTTTTTTTTGTTATTATTATATTACTTTTCTATGGTTGTATTAACGCAACCCCCACAAATTTTGCTACTGCCTATAATTAGAATTGAACATTTAACTGCAAAATTTCAGCTCGATCGAATCGACCAATCTTAAATTTTGAGAAAAAATGGGTAATTAAGAAAGAAATTTAATTATATGGATCTGATTATGCGATCCTTCCAAAATTTTCATGAACATTCATAAGAATCTTCACCATCGAAATAAATTTCACTCGAATCGGATATTTTGTCAGGAAAATATAATTATGTATTTTTTCTCAATATGTATTTCGATTGAATTTTCTATGGTTCTGGTAACACAACGTCCACAAAATTTTGCATGAAGATTTATTAAATCAATCTTTATTCACATAAAAAAATTTCATTCGAATCGGATATCCTGTTATGGAAATATAAAGATTTTCCTTTTCAATATTCCAATTGAATTTTCTATGGTTCTGTTTGAACTATGGCCACGAAATTTTGCAGGAACATTCAGTATAAGACTCTCGAGAAGAATCTTCACCCTCAAAATGAATTTCAGTCGAATCGGATATTTTGTCAGGGAAATATAATTATGTATTTTTTTTCTCAATATTTTGATTGAATTTTCTATGGTTCTGGTAACACAACGTCCACATGAAGATTTATTATATCAATCTTTATTCACATAAAAAATTTCATTCGAATCGGATCCTGTTATGGAAATATAAAGATTTTTCTTTTCAATATTCCAATTAAATTTTCTATTGTTCAGTTTAAACTATGGCCACGAAATTTTGCATTCAGTATAAGAATCTTTACCCTCAAAATAAATTTCACTCGAATTTTTACCGATACATTTATTTTTTTCGATTTTTTTTAATTTTATGGCGATCAGTTCATTATATTTGTTCCAAAACAAGCAGAACTAGTTACGAACTGATCAGAGTATACGCATAACGGATTCATTGTTCCAACAAGATTCCAACACAAAATGAACCTTTATAGACTAATTGTTTGAAACACAAAGATTTGTATCATAGAAAAATAATCTTCAGAGGAAGTTCATCCATCCCCTATATTTTCAGGTGCCACAATTCAACTGATTTGCATTTACATTACCTTTGCCAATATAACTTCAAAATTTATGGAAATGAGTGATGTGGACTTTAAAATAGTATATTATATTATAAGGATTAAAAGTGCATCTTTTTTTTTCGAGCAATATTTGCAGTTGCGAGGCGCAGCCGAGCGAATGCAAAATTGCGAGTTAAAATAGGCACTTTTAGTCCGAATAATATATACTATTTTTTCTCCAACCAAGTCAAAATTACATTAAAATTGGTTTCAGTCAAAAACGTTAATAATTCGGTTATAAATTTGAACACATACTAATGACACTGATTGTCAACTAGACGTCAAATGCAATTACTTTTAATCCAAGGATTAAAAGTAGCGTTTTTAATCCTAGGATTAAAAGTGTTGCTAAGTAACGAGTGAATTTTTGTACGGTAAGGAAATTTATGACTTTTGCACCTGAAAATAATACAAAAATGTTAACATTTTTTGATGGTTGGAAAAAAAAGTACATTTTGACCCAAGTTCAAATGATGAAAAGCAATTTAAATCTTCTCATTAGAACCTCATTTTTCGAAATGAGGTCCCGAAATATTAATCAGGAATTTCTGAAAAACTTTTTAGGTTTTCACTCCCAGTCTCTGAAACAGAAATAATTAAAAAAATTTTAATTAAGATGAAGTGGTTCTACGAAAATCTTTGCACTTATTTGTCAGGAGCAAATTGGTTTTGAAAAAATGGTTGCCTAACAGTAAAACTAAAAAAGGAAATAAATGAAAAGGATAATGAAACGTTTCGGTTTCAGACACCTTTTTCAGACAAACTTGTAAAATCTTCGGAATTGTGTGTTTTTTCATTTGCAGTCTAATTATTTCTGTTTCAGAGACTGGGAGTGAAAACCTAAAAAGTTTTTCAGAAATGCAGAATACTCCCAGATTATATTTCAATCGATATTAATTAGGAATCACTTGTTAAGCAGTTTAAGCACACGTATCGTATGCATCCAATATAATTTCTGAATTCATCTGAAGCTAGTTCTTAAGTGGTCCTGAACTAGTTCTATATTGGTCCAGAACGAGTTCTGAATTGGTCTGTAACTGGTTTAGAAGTGTGTGTTGGAAAAAACCAATTATGCCAATCTCAATATTCGAGAATAATTTTGTAAGTTCGCAGATTCTGCTAGAGTGAGAAAAATCAGATAGTTTTTTGACAAGGATGGAAGGAAATTATGTTTCTTCCATCAGTTGGGATAGACCAACGTCTATCAGTTCCTCCATTAGGGTTGACACAATCTTATCTCAACTGTCCACCTAAAACATAAACAGACTTACCCCTCAGGACCTTCGTAGTATCCCCGATCTGAAAACCCCGTTCGGTTGGTAGTGCACCGAGCAGGTTCAGTTTCTGAATTATTAATACTGAAGCAGTTCTTAACCAGGTTTAGCACGTCATGTATGCGTCCTAAATCAGTTCTGAATTGGTGCGGAATTAATTCTGAATTGGTCCGGAACTAGTTCTGAATTGGTCTGGAACTAGTTCCGATCACTGGAGCTATGAATACTTGTCCAACTAGTGCACTTGGGGTCATTATGGATCTCACACCTCTATATCTAGTGATTGATAGGATAGCCCATGAGGCTATCCTCAGAATATCTAGGGAATATACAGCTAATGAGAGAATGAAGAATCAGAGAGTCTGGTCCTCTCTGAACAACTACATCTCATCTGCGAACCTCCCTAGTGATGTAATGATCGAGAAAGTAAGCAATGAGAAAAAAAAGTAAAAGAGAGGCATGGGAACTCAAAGAAAATACCGTAAAATGGTATACGGAAGTGCGATATAGCCATACACTCATATAGTCAAGCTGCTATTAAAACAATGAGCTCCTACGTCATCTACTCAAAGATGATCTGGGAGTGCCGGAACAAACTCAATGAGGTAGGCGAGAAAAATAAGGTCTTTTTAATCTGGGTTCCCGGCCATTCGGGAATCAAAGGAAACGAAGAGGCCAATACACTTGCCAAAGACGGCGCACGAATGTCACTCAATGGTCCAGAACCCTTCTGTGGTATAGGTAAATGTACCTATAAGAAGGAGTTTCTAGAGAAGGAGAAAGCCGAGAGGGAAAAACTCTGGCGGAATCTCCCAGGGATGGATCATTCCACTAAATTCCTACGGAACTTTGAGACAGCGGTATCCAAAAGATATCTGGATTTTGGTAAAAAGCAATTACACCTCCTCACTGGCTTTCTTACAGGACACTGTCGCATCAGGAAGCACCTGTTGAGAATGGGATTATCGGACACTGACGAGTGTAAGTTCTGTGGGAAGGAAGAAGAAACCCCCATTCACCTAGTCACGGAATGCTTCGGCATTGCGAGCCTAAGGAGAGAATGCCTTGGGCGAGAAACTTGTAAGAGTGAGGAACTAGCCTCGTTGACGCCTTCACAGATATTAGATTTCATTAGATCTCTGGAACTGAAAGGCGAGCTGTGCAGGGTGTGGCCAGAACAGTTCTGTAAGGGGGCACAATAGATCTTGAGGTCGCAGTGAACTATAACCCTTTTTTAAACTAAATTAAACTAGAATAAACTACCACCACCAGTTCTCTTATTAGAGTTGACAAAATAAAAAGACTTACCCCTAAGGACTTCCGTAGTATCCCCGATCTGAAAACTGATGGTCACTCCTGGATTGACGTGGAAGAACACAACATACTCGGAGTTCTTAGTCTCACCCCCGTTCGCTTGGTCGTGCACCGAGCACGTCCCCGACCTTTGGGGTTCGAAACCGGGCCCGAAATAAAACTTGGGGGTTGCGGACTCCCCCGGCCCGCCCGACAGCGCGTCCGTCTCCGATTGGCCGGCCGAATAGTGGTGATAATAGGTGTAGTGGTGGTAGATCTTGTGGTGATGCAGGTGATTCTGGTTGTTGCACGGTTTGAGGATGTGGTTGTGGTTCATCGGATAGGGGTGGGTTAGAGGTGGTTGCTTCGCGTTGACATTAGGATGTGACTCGGGTTCGGGTTCGTCTTTTGCTTTCACCATTCGTGTTAATTTGAGGTACCTGTAACAAAAATATTATAATTAGATTATAATCAATTTCAAGAGGAAAACCGGTTAACCAATTGCATTTAAGCGGTTTTGGTTAGTTTTGGTTCAAAGTAATGACGTCATGAATTAGCCCTTCGACATGATTGATTTGAACCGCAAATGACCAGACTCAAGAGCTGTGTTAAACTTCTGGTTATTAGAAAAGTAGGGTTGTACGGGACAAATTTCAAATGTTATTGACTGACGAAGCATACTTGAAGAAGATATGTATTCGTGAGCTTAGGCACGTTACGATATATATTGAAAAAACTATTTCAACAGTTTCAATTATCGGCTTAGTTTCATTCGTTCAGGAATTAAACTTTTCTATTGAAATCTCCTAGTTAGTCTCGGAAATCAACGCATCCAAAAGCTTCTGACTTGTTAATATTATTTAAAACAGAATTGTCCGAAGTTCTTAAAGATAGCTTATATTGTTTGAGTATAACAAAACATTCTTTACTTGGATAATGAAAAAAGCTTTGTGTTACAATTAATAGCTCTCGACTATTAGAAAAAATTATGAATTTGTGTTTGAGTTCCCAAAAAAAGTTTCATTAATAGCAAACTTTGCTGTGACGTGTGATATGTAGCCAAATACCTCAGCGATATCAATACATGTGAATTCAAATCTATTGGAAAGTGTTTTCCTGTATATTTTCGGTAATTTTCTCTTCGAATCATTTCTGTCAGAACAAAAAAACTTTTTTTTGTCAAGCGCAAGGAACACTCTGAAAAACATATGTTCATCGTTACATTGAATCCACGTTTCAAACATTAATATTTTTGGATGCATGGTGATGAATTTGAAGCATAATAATTTACATTTGCAAATCGAATTTTGTATTTATTGCATAAAACATAAATATAACCTATATTGACCATTGACAAATAACCAGAAACCACATTCAAACGATGAGAGCCAAGGGCCGGTTTTTCGTTTTAGGACAAAAAGGGAATTACCAAGGGCTGAACCAATGATAACCGCAGTTATTATTGGTTATCTGCTTGAAATTGATTTATGTTAAGTTAAATAATTTGTATATCGGGTGTCTCAAGGTGAGTGGCCTATTAGATTATTATGGACACTATTAATGGTGAAGATTTCAAATTTTGTGGATCGATATTCGGCCATGTAAGGTACATTTTAAAAATAATTTCTCATTTCCAGTGTTGCCGGATGTACGACAATTTGGCAACAACTTTGTTATTTCAAATGGGACATCCAGTATTTCTATTTTTTTATGATACTCCATTAAATATTAAATCTATTCACTTTTACTTTTTCATACCTATCTTTGGAATTCTAGATCAAATTGGCGTGTTACGAAAATGACTCTAGTTTGCTCAATATTTGAGATTTAAGAAATTTAGCAATCATTAGATATTGATCTGATCTATGTCACTGCATCTGAATTATATGTAGTTGTCAGTTATGCAGGATGGAACAAAAAAATCATCATTTGCCAAGTTAAAAAATCGTGAAAAAGTCTGTTTTTTTTAAATTAGACGTGAATAGAAAAATTGTAGAGTGTGTTTAACTGATTCCAAAAATTGAAAAATGTTCTAGGTGTCTAATTTGAAAAAAATAGACTTTTTTACGATTTTGTAACTTGGCAAATGATAATTTTTTTGGACCATCTTGTATATCTGACAACTATAATTCAAAAGCAGTGACATAAATCAGATCAATATCTAATGATTTTCCAAATTTCTTACTTAAATCTCAAAAATTGAGCGAACTAGAGTCATTTTCGTAACACGCCGAATTGATCTAAAATTTCGAAAAATAATTAACAACTCAAAAACCGTTTAAGATAGGTAGGAAAAAGTAAGAATAAATAGATTTAATATTTTATGAGATATCATAAAAAAAATAGAAACACCCGATGTCCCATTAAAAATAACAAAGTTGTTGCCAAATTGTCGTAGGTACGTCCAGCAACACTGGAAAATTGGAATTATTTTAAACGTTTGAGACCATTTTCGGCTGAAAATTCGATAATTACAGACATTTGCTCGAAACGATATAGCACTCGCTTAAGTGAAACGTGCGCTCAAAAACTATACTATAAATTGTACTGAATTTGAATATTCAAATTTCAATGATAGTTTTCCAATATGAACAAAATCTGTTCGAGAAGTTTCCAAAGATTCTTGGGTTATAAACTGACTCAGAATATTTTCTTTCTATAAATGGTTGTACTTTCTATTCTTAGAATCCAAATCAGTATCGTCGATGGCAGTTTTATGTTCGGAAAATAGCAGAAACCTAAATTGATTATCTGCAAATTGGAAACATTGTGTTTTTCCGATAACGCTTGAATGACAGGCTGCGTAATGAGTAGGTACCTGACGTAAAACGTTCGGTACAAAACTATTTTTTTCACGATAATTAACGCTACTTCGGTCGTCAGTAATTTCAGATAAGATTCAATCGGAGCTATGAATAAGCGGAAAATGCTGCTCAAAATCTTATTTTAATTGGTTGAACATACGTCAAACATTTGGTGACTTAATTCCGATACTCGTGTCGAAATATTTGGAATGAAGTGAATTTGGTAGGTAATTTCCAATAGCACTATAGAGATTAATTTTTTATGGCAAAATTATCGATTGTATTATGAAAATATTTACATATTTTTGAATTTTGCTGATGAGATTTTTATCAAAATCAAGTGAGTGATTGCAGGAGAAATTACACGTGCGGAATTGATTAAAATCAATAGACTTATACAGGGCGTTTCAAAATAATGTCATCAAATGCCAAAGGAGATTTTCGAGCCTATTTGAAACAGAAAGGTTAATATAAACCTGGGTCCGAAACAGCTTCGTTACCTAGATACGGGTTGACAAAGTTCGAGAAAATTTTATTTTCCGTCGATCTCAAAATGAAAGGTGATTTTAATCTGTACTAAATTGATCATTATTGACCCATTTTAATGCTCAATTTCTGCCATTTTAATATGCAATCCTCATGGCGTTCACAAAGTATTCAGAAGCACTACGAGAAATGGCAGAACTCTACTGGAACATAGATACATAGAAATTTTATTATGTCAAATGTAAGTCTCGTGCAAAATGAGAATGTATTTTAATCAAGAGTTTATCCACAATTCATATTGAGATCGTCGGAAAAATCTTGTAATCAACTCGATTATTAATCGAGTGACTAATGGTCTCAAACTATTAACGCGTGAGCGGAGCGAACGCGTTGAAATATTTCGACCATTAAGCGCAGTCTTTAATAACCTAGTTGATTGAATAACTATTTCAGTATTTAAAAATTGAATAATACAACTGATTTGAAATTTGGTTTATTAACAGCCCATTCAGAAGGAAATTGAGAAAATATTTAAAATTTCAAATCAGGGGCGTAGAATTTGTAGGATGTCTAAGTGGATTTTTACCCTTTTTTTTATTACGGAGTAACTATTTTATACATAATATACATTAGTATGTTCCTCACAAATTTTATGTCCTGCTCGAATTTGATTTCTCTGTCTGTTTCCAAACATATATGACAGAATGACGTCACAACTTTTTTGATGTGCTCTCAATTTTTACAGACGGGTTTGAATAAGTTAAGCTTATGCCAAATTTAAATTCAATAGCGATATTATGTTTTGAAAAATAAAAAAAATGCATTTTTCCATGGAAAGTGAAGATTCCATATTTTTGTGGAAAAATATTCAATCTATTTTGATGATTATTTGATAGAACGATTTTTTCCATTGAGAAATTCATCATGGTACATTTCGTAAGAATAATGAGATTTTAAACGCTCAGTAGGTTAAATGACATTTCCGGGAAATTCCAACATAACCTGATTTTCATCAATTTCCAACCATGCATGCGATTCATGATCTTTAATATATATGAATTATATAGATGACCTCTGAAATTTCGAAAATTTTCGAATTAAAGCAAGGATTTTAAACTTTAATCGAAAGTAAGTATACCTATATTAATTTATTTTGATCGTTATATCGTTTTAAATCATCCAGATGCAAGTTAAAAAAATATCAATGAACAATTTTCAATAGTGGGTTCACATTTTGTAAATTGAAATAAAATAATCAGTTGCAGAAACGAAAAAAACTAATTATTACAATTTATTTGTAACTAATATTTGGTGGATGCGAAACTTTATAAGCATAATTTTCTCTGAAGAAAGTTATAATAGTGCCTTCGCAAATTCGGCATCTTTTATAATAAAATAATAAAAACATATCGTTGCCCAAGACCTTATCAGTGCATCTCAACAGATTATAAGAAACGCCCTTTCGAGATTTACTTAATTCGGAAACTTGTATCTATTTATGAATTTCGATAATTTCAGAGTAACAGGTTTATTTATTGTGAAAACGTTAGGTTTCAATATGCATTTGAACCAATATTGAGAGAAGTTTAATTAAAGTTAAGGGTGCATTTCAACCACTGATACCAAGGTGTTTCAACAATATGTTGGTGATAAAACACAGTTTACTAAGTCATATAAGACTAAATTATTGCAGAAATAGGAAGAAAAACATTGCCAAACTCTCAATTTCAATTGCAAAACATCAAATAGTTTTCGAATTCACCGTTTTTCAATATTGTGACTATTGTCACAATATTGTTACAATTTGAAATAAAATAATTCGCACAGCATCAATAACAATCAGGAATGAAACCTTCATGCACTTTTCTAGAAATTTCCTACCAGATTTCATCTACACGCCCTCCCATAAGTGGGAAAACCGAACGAGAAAACTCGGAAAATGCGAAACATATTGAAGCGATACGTTGTATTCGAATAGATGATTGGATGTTTGAATTAAACACGTCCTCAAAATTTAGTGACAAATAGTAAAAATGCTATTTGAAGTGTACTTACTAAAGTCGGGAAACCTGCAGCGGTGTGACAACAAGACTATTGATTTTCCGCAATTTACGGTACCGAATATCATTTCGTATTTTATGTCAAAGCTGCAGCTGGCGACTGCGCGTTTTTCCGACTTCTCGGTGTGTTGCTAACTTCATGAGAGTAGGTTCCATAAATGAAATGAAAATACAGCGTGTTTCACGAAAGATTGTACAGGCTTTCAGGGCAGATGCAGGACATTGTGGTGAGTCTGAATCAGTGTTAGAAATATGTCCTAACAATATTCGTTCAAGAGATACAGGTTGTTTCATGTACTTCTACAGAAATTTTCCATTGGCATAACTCTTGAACGCCTGCATGGATCTTCATGAAAATTTCAGGGAATGAGTATGAGCCAGTGGCAAATATTCGCATATAATGGCTTACTGATAGCGCAGGTCCCAACTGAGAAAATTATATTAGGTGATTTACACTTACAGGTCCGTGTTTACTATAAATTGAAAATTCCAAATATTCAATGGTTCATAATATGATGATGCGAAGTGTGCCATTGATCCTGATAGGCTTATTCGAAAAAGTATTATTTTAGATTCTGAGAAGGATTCTGCTTTTCGAAAATTTGATGTACAGGGTGTTTTATAAGATGTGGAATAAAGAAAATAATTCTCTCAGTCCGGGCCTGCGCTATCAGTAAGCCATTATATGTTAATATTTGCCACTGGCCCATACTCATCCCCTGAAATTTTCATGAAGATCCAAGCAGGAGTAATGCTAATGGAAAATTTCTGTAGAAATACATGAAATATCCTGTATCTCGTAAACGAATATTGTTAGGACATATTTCTAACACTGATCCAGACTCACCAAAATGTTCTGCATCTGCCCTGAAAACATGTACAATCATTCGTGAAACACCCTGTATATGGCAGCGCTATAGTGAGCAATCTTGGAGCTATAAATGTTGAAATGAAAAGAATGTGGTAATGTTTGAATTTATCAGAGATATTCAAATGGATTCAAAAATATAAAAGAGGTTTATAGACCAGGTTCGATAATTCTGAAAACCAAAAGAATCACAATTGAAAGAAGAAGAATTGAAAAAGGCTGAGAATATAACGAAAATGATAGAAAAAATCGATTCATTTCAATTCTCGTCAAAACCAAAGTCCCATAAAAAAACTGAATGACAAAGTTAGTTTTCTAATTTCATTTCTTACAAAGAAAAATTTACTACGAAATCTGCTGGTAACTTACCATTTTGTGTCCCAAACATGCTGTAATTTTTTGGATTCAAAATAATGATTTTTTAACCATTTTTGTTGACTAAAAATCGAAAAAGCATCCTGATTTCCAATCGAAAATTTGCCCGTCAAAATATCCACGTTTTTGAAAAAGTTCGTGGGATTCTTCTGTGTTAAAATCTCTTATTTCTCATAGTATAAAAAATAGACATTACAAAGGTAAATGTTTTCAGAAAATGTAAGGAACTGTGTTCAGCTATAAAACTAGCTGTAACATTTTGAGAAGGAAGAAAGAAAACCAATTTGAGCATAAATTTCTGCTTTTTAGCTTATGTTTTCGGCAGCCAAATTTGGAAATGTTATATCCAGTTTCGTAGTCTCAGCAAGGTTTTTTCTTATTTCTGAGAACATTTACCATACTAATGTCTTTATTCTTATATTGAGAAAAAAGAGGTTTTAATGAACACAAATTTCACAAGTTCTTCAGAACTCTAATAGTTTGACGTGAGAATTTTGATTGACAATTAAGAGGATTCTTCTATTTCAGGTCAATATGAAGTGAAAAATTGAATATTTTTAATTAAAATAGCAGATCACCTGTAACTTATTTTTCCTTTTATTATCTTCCTTTTCTGATGGGTTTAATTCTACTATAATTTCTTTACTTTTTCAATATATAAGGGTTCCAGCCATGATTTATAGCAGGAGATTTCGACTCTCCAAAGTATATCTATCTCAATGAAATGAAAAGAGTTTTCCATAACAAAAGTTATTGATACCTACTCCAGTGCTATGATAATACCAATTCACTGCAGACTTCATGAACGGAAATACATTGATTGTTCGGGAAATATTCAAATATGTATTTTTATGCACGACTTCATACAAATAACAATCAATTTCTCGTCTGATTATAGGTAAGATACAATAAATTTTTTCATTGATGGTATACGAGTATGATTTGTTCATTTGTCAATGACGCCGTTTTAGTACATGTAAGTAAATTTGTTTTGCATAGTTATGTCAGTAGATGTCCGTTTCAATCCCCTACAAGAAGTCGAAAAAATGCATTCAGCTCTTCTAGTTTTCTTTTTAGCTGTCATATCTTCTACTTTGGTAAGTCTTCCTAACATTTACGCTAAAAATTTGTTCTGATAATATCTGGTGGTTATCTGGTGGTAGAATCACTAACCGTTCGAAGCAATCATAATTTCAAAAAATATATAAGTACCAAGAATGGAAAATTCTTTCAGATTCGATATACCTTTCGAACTCGCTTTCGAATCAAACTTAACAATATATACAATATGTATGTAAGATATGTAAGAGTACGCACTATTACGCATTGTTATAGATGGAAAGCTTTTACATTATACTTTTATTGTTTTTGCACTTTTCAACCAATTATGGCATAGATGTATAAACTTTATCGAAGCAAATGAGGCTATTACAATTTTATTTCTCGAAAACCTTTATTTCCAAGTAATTATTTCTGGAAATCATGCAGGAATGAATTAAGATTCAAACCAATTTTAGTAGCACGGACCTCGTATTTAATATTTTCTACAATTTTGAATATATTCATGCAACTTTGAGTATTTGTAATGCCATTCTAATCTTGTGTATCTATTAGTTTGTATTTGTAATTTAGGTAAAATTTTCTAGTTAATGATATTTTTCTTTATCGATTTTCTAGGGCTTCGATGAAGAGATGCAAGAATTGATTGATAATCTTCACAATACTTGTGTATCAGAAGTTGGTGTAGACGAGGGTGAGTTGCATTGACAGTTTGAAATCAATTAATACTAAAATGAATAGTTTATAGCTAACAAGTAATATTTGTAGCTTTAATAAAAAATGCACATAATGGTGACTTTGCTGAAGATGAGAAACTTATGTGCTACACGAAATGTCTCATGGACCAAATGGCTATTGTAAGTATAGATACACCTACATTTATAAAAGGAGATTTGACGTGATTATCAAATTAGTAATGTATTTTTTTGGGCCAGATAAAAATACATTACTAATATGATACACCTACACGCACCTACATATACAAACGATTAATTTATTTTATCATGAGGGTCTCTTCATTTACATTTAGCATTAATCCGAGCATTAATCTGAATATTTATTTCAAATTATAGACGGAACTAGCAAATTAAAAATGACCAAAATTCGAAAAAACCAACTTGTCACATTTTACTGAAGTTTTTTTACAAACACGACTGAATTTTCTGACATTAAAAAAGTAAAATATTTATTTTCAGAGGTAGAAAAAACGAAAATTTTTTCTGATTTTCGAACAGGTGATTTGATTGATACTTTGAACAAAGAATTCTTCAGCAGCTTTTTCCCCTGGAAAAATAGTATTAACTTTTGATGTTCAAAGTATCACTCAAAAAACGACGAATAATTTGATTTATCAAAACTATTGTTCGAATTATAGGTTGATGATAATGGTATATTAGACCCAGAAGCAGCACTGGCAATTCTACCAGCTGATATGCAAGCAGAGGCTGGACCAGTAGTACACAAATGCTCCAAATTGAGTAAGTTCTTCAAGTGTAGGTAAAGCGAATGCTTTAAAATACACAGAAAGGTGAAATTTTGAGATTTCAAAACTCAAAAGCAAAAAAAATAATTCATAGGTGTGACATATGAACGAATGAGATGATAAAAATTGGTTTAAAGTTTTATCTTGGATTATTTCAATTGGAATTTCCATATGTAAAGCTTATAATCCAAACAATTTCTTGATTTTCTGAGGAACACTTTGAAAAGAGAGTAATATATGTATACGTGAAACAATCTTCAGATCTCCACCAAATGTGGGCATTCTTTAAATAAATTTCCTTCAACTTATATTTTTCATTTTTAATAAATATTATTCCACTTTTTCAGGAGGTTCTAGTCCTTGCAATACAGTTTTCGAAGTTATGAAGTGTTGGTATAAAGAATCACCTGGTGTAAGTTAAAACAAGACCTGAATTTACAAGATTAAGCTAATGAAATGTATTTTCAGACTTACTTCATGCCCTGAATTGGAATAGAGCTTGATAAGTGATATTATAATTAGGATCTAGATAATAATTTAATTTCATCATATAATACGACATCATAATAAATTTCAGCATTCCGTATAATGTATTTTATTTTTCCTGAAAAAAAATCTAATTTAATAATTTCCATTGCTGTAGGAGGGTTGCATTCATATAGGTACATTTATTGGTATACAGAGTGGTACAAACAACTCTGTTATTAAAATAGGTGCACATACACAAGAATGTATAATGTTTTATACCTGTAAAAAACTACATCTGTGATAGTATTTCGATGATTTTGGTGGATATTCTTCAAACTTCCTGTAAGCTTTAATTTTCAGCGATGAAATTTCGGCAACCACAAAATCATCTACACAACAACGCTTGCGCTGATGTACTTGACCTCACTCCTTACTTCACAGGTGTCAGAAACAGGTAGTTCCTCCTGAGTGAAAAATTATTATAAACTTTAGGTAGTGTCGTTGTTTATTGCTTCAGAAGTACTGCACACTGAATAGTTTCTAGTAATGCATAATAAAAACCACCGAAGGAATCATAAACGGAAAAAAATCGTAATCTGATTAATTGAAGAGTAGCATTCACCAGTGGCGTAACACGAGAAAGATCCCAAGAGTCAAGTGAATGGCATGGAAGAGCAAGTATTATGTTTTAAACATTGTGGTTCGATAATTTTCTCTTTCGGTCTTCCTGAAATCTGCCCATTATGCAAAAATTCAATGTTAACTAGTCCTCCAGATGATATACCTTTCAGGTGAGTTCACAAAATATATTCTTACAATTTTGCAATTTTTTGAATGTGACCAATTATTTTTAATGATTGTCGAATTACAACTAAGAATTAGGTACTTAATCGAAATGTTATTTGGGATATTTCCATCATTTACTTCACAACGTGGAAAATTTTACTTGAGGATCTCAGCTAACATGCCCATAAAAAACATCTAACGCAAGAGTCGCTGCCAAATACCATTGATTTCGTCGCAATGTATCTGTTTTGCAAATGGCCTGCAACAATTTATCATAATTTCAGATTGCCATATCCTTTCGTCAGAGCTCAACAGCATCCATGCTCAATTGTGATAAAATCCACAAGTGGGACATTTTTAGAGTGAGATCCATAGTAAAACTGTTAAGTTATTTTTCAACGAATATTTTTTCAGGAATTATAGTATCAATAAAGATCTTCACATCGGCATTACTGATAGCAAAGGCACGGTGTGTGAATTTGATTCGAGAGGTTTCCAGAAAGGTAATACTGAAGAATGGACACAATCCATCGTTGTCTTCAAAATATCTGAAGTATGGAGAAATCACTGGGACAGTATTTTGGCACTAATGTGCACCAACCAAGAATGGAAATCTGAAAACTATGACGAAACTAAATTCAACTGCTTCAGTTTTGTTATGAGGTTTTTGCAATTGTTGAACTGTAGTGACCTCAATGAATTTATTGATAAGGAGAAATTTTGTCAAAAATTTATATTTTCTAAAATTGTTTCTACTAATGAATACCTTAAAATTCATAGAAGTGTGAAGAAAAATGGATATTATATTGAACATGCCAAAGAGTTGGGACAATAAGACACAGTAAATTCAATAATAATAATTTATTCAACATTCTAGGTTATACATTTGAGATAATTCATCAATTTTATATGTGATTTTATGAATCTGTTCAAAAATTAACTTATTAAAATATAAAATACCTCTCGACATGGTGATGAATTTTCTTTTTTCTTCAGATTATTTGGATGAAGTCAAGTTATTTTCTTCATAGAAGAGATAAATAGACTGTTTTGATGAATACTGACAACACTGTCTGTGAACATAATATGTCAAGGCCTGATACCCACAATAAAGCAAGACATTAAAATGTTTTTTTTTTCTCATCTGAATCTATGAGGCATCTGACAGCAGTAAATAATAACTCATTATTCCCTTGTGATTAATGGGTATTATTATGATCGAGCAAATAGACGTATAAAGGGCGGATTTTACAATAGTCGTGGATAAAAAATTTTTTTTCACATTTTGCCAATATCGTTTAAAAGAAGGGTACAGCATAACGATCACAATTGAGTATTTATTGCTTAAGTAATTTGGAAGATTGTCTATTACTTTCCTTTTTGAAATGAAAGTGATTTCAATGTTACTAACTAAAAAGTGAATGACCAATTTAGCTAAGATAAGAGTGATGAATATTAGTCTCCCACAAGTATTTTCACAGATTTTTTTCATTTCACAGAAAATTCCCTAGATGTCGCTAGGGAGAACTCAGAAATAAGTTTTACAAGAGGGTTGTCCTACTGGGCATTCTAAATACAATGATCATGTCCTTCACTTAGTTGAATTACTCAAATTTGAGTAACTGGCATCTTGATAAAAATACTATTTCACAACCTATTAAGCTTAGTTCATTTTTGTCAAGAAATCGTTTGTCAGCAATGTTCTCTAGTCAACAGTTCAGACACAATAGCTAACGAAATACAAACAAAATACACTACACTTAATATCACACCAACTCTTTTTCTCAACTGGAATTTGTTTAAATATAGGGTAAGGAATAAAATGAGTGCGACTGCTATGAGCGCCACAATGGTGTACTCAATGGTACCAGATTCAATTTTGATGAAGGAATTCTTGTTGGTTCCCATCATGATTGTTTTAAGAAACCAGGGTAGTCCTAAGGACATCAAGATGTTCATCGTGTTGGCCCCTAGGGAGTTTGAGACGCCCATTGATCCTTCACCTGGAAGAAAAAAATTTTCAATTTGAATTTTTTATGTTTTTTTTGTAATTTTGGTATACTTTTTGGGTTGACGATATGATTTGAAATATGCATTGTAATTTTCAGCTTAATAATGTTCTTCCATTTTTCTGTTGATTGGGTTATGTCTCTAGAGCTCATTATTTGGTTTCAGAGTAATGCTGAATCTCAGCAATGTGATGGGTTCATTGATGGAACCCTGAGTGACTGTGTAGTTCCCATCAGAGATTCTTAACTCAGAATTGGTTCGCTGCTTTTGCTCAACTGTGACGTCTTTTTCCGAGAAATACTTAAAAGTATTTCTCAGTTTCTGTTGAGTCAATTCTTATCATATGCTTTCTAAGGCATAACTTATTCTTACTGTGATTCAAATACTTTTTGTACCTTGCAGTTCCCAAGTCCCACAGGAAAACTTTTGAATGATTTATTCCCGGAAGATTTCTCCATGGTGTTTCTCTTTCAGTTTCTTTCATTTCCAAAAACTCTTTCTCATAGGTGCATTTGCCAATACCACAAAAGGGTTCGATTCCTGAGTGAACAGGAACTCAGACTAAAGAGACCTTGTTATTCTTGCCTACTTCAATAGGTTTTCTTCGCCACTCCTATTTTAGTTTTGATTTGATGGCATAGGAGTTCAGTGCTTTTATAGCAGCTTAACTATTTCAGGAGAGTATGAAGTGAAGGATACCTCTTAGCACCTCCTATCACTATAACCTATACATCTAACTCACTTCATACTCTCGTGAAATAGTCGAATGGATCACAATTTCAATTGGATTGGTCATGTCATTCTTTATATGGAAATATGTATTCGCTTAAATAATCATTTTCTGTTTTTATCTTGGTATATGACGAGCGAAATGATTCAATATAATTTTAAGAATTTCTAAACCCATCGTCAAATAATGGAGTATCTGGATGTAAACCAAGTATTTTTGATCGACTTTCAATGGGTTGTTAATTTTAAATCGATTTAATAGAGTTTCAATCATTTTATTTTTCTGTTTCTTTTTCTGCTTCGATTTTTTCGTTTAAGATTTTCTTGGAAAGAGTTATCGATTGAACTAATCAAAGAAGAAATCTTTCAATATTCGAATAGCTTTTAAGTGTTATTTTTGTTGGAACGGCGAGGCAGTGTGTTTGGTCATGACTTAGCGATAATTTAAGGGCATATAATATACCTAATTTTATCGACAAGAACACCCACATTGGGGATTTTACCCCCTCAGTTTTGAAGTGGCCCCCATTTTAAATTTCCTTTTTTATTTTAGTTGACCCTTCCAAATAATATCGATTTCTTTGGACATAAAGGTCCTACAGATGTGAAAAAATGTTTTTTGAAAGATGATACTACCACTTTTTATTAAAGTGGAACAATATGAAAACATTTAACTTAGAAATGTCATAAGAAAATTCTTAAAAAAAATTTTAGTAGAAAAATGTACTAATTTTCTCAGTAAATTCGCAATAGTACAAGAACTAAAACATTGAAGTATAATTTTTTTTCTATGAGCTAACACGCAAGGATATTAGCTACAAAACGATACCAACATAATCAGAAAGTAATTACTGTTCGAACATGACCCTTATGAAAATTGATAAAATAAAATAAAACTCAGTACTGTACTTTGGATAATTTTAGATGATCAAACAAACAAATTAATTATAAAAATTGCTCAAAATGGCCGCTTCTGTTTTGTAGACAGGCAGTGGCCCTCATGACGACCTGTAGCAAAAAAAAATTTGGGGCGCTCGCGTAGTGTTTATGTTCGAACAACAATAACTCACAAATTATGTAACTTACAGAAATGATGCAGGTGTTGTTTTGTAGCTAATATCCTTGCGTGTTAAATCATTGAAAAAAAATTATACTTCAATGTGCTAGTTCTTGTACTATTGCGGATTTACTAAGAAAATCAGTACATTTTTTTTGAGAATTTTTTTACTGCATTTTCAAGTTAAATGTTTTCATATTGTTCTACTTTAATGGAAGGTTGTAGTATCATCTTTTAAAAAACATTTTTTTCACATCTGTAGGATCTTTGTGTCCAAAGAAATAGATTTTATTTGGAAGGGTCAACGAAAAAAAAGTAAATTCAAAATGCGGGCTACTCCAAAACTGAGGGGGTAAACTTTCCAATGTGGGTGTTTTTGTCGATAATTTTAGGTATATTTGATGCCCTTAAATCATCGCTTAGTCATGGCCAAACACACGGTATATAGAAATAATGGATATTTCGAATGTTTGTTGTTTCTTACCTCTTCTAGACATGATTGTGATTGATATTGACTCAGGCAAACATCCACCAGCAGCCAGAAAAGTAAAACCTAAGACAGCATCTGGTATTCTGAATGTACTACCTGCAAGAGAAAGGGATACTATAATTCACAGGTCACTCAGTTTTCAGCTGCAATGTGGTGCAGATGAAAGAAAAACTGAGCGTTTGATTATTCAATCTGAACATATCAACTTATTCTTCAAGAAATACAAATGTCTCTCAGTTTCGGCTTTTCAGGTGAAGGGAGTGAAGTGGCTCTTCACCTAAAAATTCCTAGAGTCAGGGTCACCTAAAATATTCATTGAGGATGATAATTATTATTCACTATTTATACAATAATTTAATCGTTTCATTAGCTCCATGTCAGAACTCAGGAGACGTTTATTATCGAGATTATTATCGAATCACGAAACTCATTATAAATATCTTTTCGCTTGCCGCATCGAGTGAAGAGGTTTGTCACGGAACTTGCACCTCGATCGCTCAAACAGACTGCGTTGCTATGGTAACGGGTGACGTCACCGGGGCTTTCTATTACGTTTTCTGGCTGTAGTGAAGAGCTCCAGTAACCAGTAACCCTCTGCAGTCTGCACCTGTTAAGTCCGCGCGTCGCCTCTAACTGTGTCGCTCTCGCTCCAGTGAGAACGTCTGACCGTTGTTTACTTTAAGTGCTTCGGCTTCGATATTAAAAATGAACCCCATTAATGACATTGTGTGCAGTTTAATAGAAACTCCGTTTCATCGTTGGAAAGACAAAAAGGAAATCTTAAATGAAGGTCGGCCTACTGTTAACTTGAAAATTTCTACAAGAAAAGAAATGAAAAATGGCAAATCATATAATATTAATTTCAAATCATCTTGGTTTTCGGAATACAATTGGTTATTTAAGAAATTCTGTATCTCAACAAAGGCTTTCCTCTTTGGCCAATATTTCCATTTAAAAAGAACTTTTAATTCAACTAACAAACAAACAACCATTTTATGAAGACATTACGGACAAATTTGCTAGTTTAAAGGACCGAAGGTTGGACCTGATATACAAAAAATAGGTGAGTTTGCATAAATAGTTATTTTTGTATCTAGTGCGCGAAATGCTACTTTGGTCATCGAGAACTGATTTTTTTTAACGAGGCGCAGCCGAGTTAAAAAAATAGTCGAGATCACCAAAGTATTTCGCGCATGAGATGCAAACAAAATTTTTTCTACAAACGCTCAGCTTAATATGAAAAAAAGTATTGAACTGGTTTGAACTGTTTTTCCAAATCAAGTAATTAGGTACTTCAACTATGGAAATAAAATGGCATTTGTTGAAAATTATTTCAAAGTGACAGTTCTTGATAATTATTTTCATTATTTTGGAGTTAGAATATAAAAATCCCATACAGTTTACATGCAGTGTGCGAAGTAAGTATTTCGCACACTACTTCGCGCACGGTGTCATAGTAACAAAGGAAAATGAAAAAAAGGGTCACTTCGCATATTCTTGCCAATGCGCGAACCTTGTCATTTTTTGACGTTTGTAGAAAAAAGATGTTATTCTAGATTTTTCTGCTTGTTTAGCTCTTCACCTCTTTTTTCACCCACGAGCCGCCACTGATGTCTCTTATGCTAGAAAAGGTTTTTCTGCTGAGGTTTTTAAAAATATTGTGTCCCGTTTATATTTTCTATATTGTGTCCTCGTTGTGGACATATTGTGTTTAACGAATAAGAATACAAGAATAGCAATAAAAACTTACCTATCAATGTTATCATCCAGGAAACTACATACGAATTAATTCCTATAGATATAATACACATCACAAATATCAGGGGGTACAAATTGGGATGTTTTCTTGGATCTGGTAGAAACACGAACAGAATGAGTTTTATTGGAAACAAATATATCCACAGACATTTGGTGGAAATACTTTTCTCCCATGGAAAATGCAGCCAATCCATCTCATCTGAAAAGTTTATGTATTAATGATATGCTATCATTGTTTTTCTCGATGGTTTTTACCTTCTTCTTCCTGGTTTTTGTCTTCATTTTTCTCTTCTATCGTTGGTATGCCCTTTTCATGGTCTTTTATCTGTATAGTGCTTATTGTGCACGTTTGATGATTTTTGAAATTTTGTTGCGATTGTCTATGGTGTGCATCTTCTATGTAGGACCCATATGGTGATACAGTAGACATTCTTCTATCACTAATTGATTCTTGGTCTTTCTTTATACTTGCTTCATCACAATCACTAGATCGAATTTTTTTCTTGGGAAGGAATTTTGAGATGAAAATTGAGATTCTGGTATTGTTATACATAACAGTGAAGTATAGAAAATATACTACGAAAAGTATAAGCCCTTCGTACCAGAAGATATAACCATCCCATGTAATTAAAACTAAGAGGAATACTGCGCATACGTAAATGATCACATCTCTTGTAAGTGGCCACCAATCCAACTGGATGGGCTGAAAACCAAATTCTATATATAATAAAACTATAATAATAGGTATTTCATGACGAAAAACCCGGATTTACATATTTTATTGTATGGACCCATTTATTAATCAACAAAAGTGAACAAAAAATGGAAAAGCTGGTCATTAAAATTGGATGTCCTAGTTGGTATCGATTTATCCATTCGAAAATTCAATTTTACGAGTGTTAAGTCATTCCTTCCAGTTATTGAAGTTAAAGTTCATTTTTCGACAGTTTTTGAGATGATATTTGGCAAATATTGGACAATTCTGTCCAGCACTTCGTTGGGTATTTGGCGATAGCCAAACTAAAGTTGTTTTCTTAGACTAATCTTTAGTTTGAGATGGTTCTCCAAGTAGACCAGAGTCCAGGCCCCGTATTTCGGACAAGTGATCTTTCAATGCGTATACAGGGTGATTTTTTAAGTGTTTCATAAGACGTTTTCGAGGAAGGAATTGTAATACAGATTCAAGATTTTGGATTTTCGTTTTAGAGTACATGAACTTTAATTGTAAAATATTTTCAAGGAGAATCTACTTCCGGTTTCACCGGAAACGAATGTAACTTCGTTATTTCAAATGCAACACCCTGTATATTTATACATATTCGAATTCTTCGTTCAATTCTACACTGATTTGATGTATGATATGTGCAACCACTCAAGCGGTTCTTGAATTATAGCCTGATTATCAATTTTTTTTTAAAAAAAGGTTGTCGCAAATTAGTGTCCATATCTTCAAAATCTCTCATTACAAGAATTTCTTTTTGCGAAAGTGGAACAAAAGAAAGTACGCTGATACTGTTTCTTGTATAACTTATGAGGAAATATTATACAGGGTGTCTGAAAAAGGACCCCAAAGTGAGCCTCAATAAAACTATGAAATCTCACTTTTTTCAAATGGCAACCCTATAATTTTGTAATTCCAATCGATTGCTCGCCAGAAACCAGTTATGGTGTCCCGAACATTTCATGCCTCTAAAATCAGTATTTTTGCCGGTATTCAATAAAATTCGAATTTCAGGATTGAATCAAGGTTTCTTAGTCTAACCATAGATTTATTAGGGTAGAAGTTTTCAAGAAGGCTATGTCTGTTGATTTATAATGCATTTTAGAGAACTGTCATTTAAACTTTTTTGATTAATCGGATACTATGCAAAATATGAATTACAGTAACAGTGATGTATTGAATATGTTTTTCATTTATGGTGATTGTAACAAAATATTAGAAAGGGCAGTCAGAACTTTTAACGAAAGATATCCACATTTACCACCTTTAACAAAAAAAGTCAGTAAATGTGATTTGTGAATTTCGATCGTTGAATTTCTAATTACCTTTTCTAAGAATTTGTTACATTTGCCGCAAATAAAGAACATGATATATCATTCCAGTGAAATTATCATTGCATGTTTTGCTTAGTGCTTGATCTGTAAGAAAAAGTAAGAATGACAGTTCCTAACATAGGCTACTTCAAAAATGCAAGCTTACAAACTGTGCGAAACCTGTCTTTAATCGTGAAATTCGAATTTTATTGAATACCGGCAAAAATACTGATTTTAGAGGCATGAAATGTTCGGGACACCATAACTGGTTTTTGACGAGCAATCGATTGGAATTACAAAATTATAGGGTTGCCATTTGAAAAAAGTAAGATTTCATAGTTTTATTGAGGCTCACTTTGGGGTCCTTTTTCAGACATCCTGTATAATATTTCCTCATAAGTTATACAAGAAACAGTATCAGCGTACTTTCTTCTGTTCCACTTTCGCAAAAATAAATTCTTGTAATGAGGGATTTTGAAGATATGGACACCAATTTGTGACAACCTTTTTCTAAAAAAAGTTGATAATCAGGCTATAATTCAAGAACCGCTTGAGTGGTTGCACAAATCATACATCAAATCAGTGTAGGATTGAACGAAAAATTCGAATATGTATAAATATACAGGGTGTTGCATTTGAAATAACGAAGTTACATTCGTTTCCGGTGAAACCGGAAGTAGATTCCTCTTGAAAATATTTTCCAATTAAAGTTCATATACTCTAAAACGAAAATCCAAAATCTTGAATCTGTATCACAATTCCTTCCTCGAAAACGTCTAATGAAACAATTAAAAAAATCACCCTGTATATACGAACTTTATTGCGCGAGTCCCTCTTCTACCTGCAGAAATGCACACCGCGCAATTAAGTTCGTATACGCATTGAGAGATCACTTGTCGAGAATACGGAGCCTGGGACGATCGTTATAAACATGTGATTCAGATATAAATCAAGTGACTGTGCTGAAGTGCACACAGTGTATTGAGATTAATAGGCGTCATTTGCAAAATCACCTCCAAAACTGCCCCAACATAAACTTTTAATGTTGAACTTGATGATGAAAAAATAATCGAATTTGCCTAAGTTTTTGTTTAATTGTATTTTCAAATCAGCAAATTCCTCTGTCTCACTCTATATTCAACTTGAAATACAATTAATTCTTATAATTATTAACTTTTTTAGCATTCGGACTGTCTGAGCATAGATTTCGCACTGACAGGTTTACTACTTGTTAAGTAATCGACTGAAATCTTTTGTATGAAGTTTAAAAATTCATTTTCTGATTCCAGTAAATAATAATAAAGGTAATAAAAAGATGAAAAGGTTGAATATTTACCTGAGATGCTGCCAAACCACCTATAGCTGCCACGCCTAAAGCGTTGAACAATGAAGAACCAACAATGGTACCTACTCCTAAATCAGACTTAGTTATGAAAGTTCCTATAATATTAACGAATAATTCTGGGGTTGAAGTCGCTATGGACATGAAGGTGGCGGCAGCTACATCCTGCAAAAAAATTAAAAATAATTTTTTTTCAAGGCCTTTCGGACAAAAAAGCCTCTCGAAAGTGGATAACACTGACAGTAATACAAGATTACTGATGCGGGGTAACATCTGATAACATTCTATGAAAAATGCGAAACAAGGCTGTTGAATAATCAAGGATGCACTTAAGAATTATTTGAAGAGAACTTGAAAATAATTGTTATCTAAATTACACTAAACGGATGATAAATATTGTTCCCGGTGTTGGTGTTTTCCACAATTTTTCAACTCGAATTTGAAACAACACTCCATTCCAAAGGTTTATAACATATTTTTGAGCCATCTGGTTTTATAAGACAGCGTGCGTTTGTTATATGTCTCTTACTTTCGAAATTCCAAAAAAAAATCTAACGACTTATTTAGAGTTGCTGGATGAAGAATAATCATTCCATTCATCCGTGAATGCTTCAGCTTCTTTACTATAACCAGAACTCTTATTTGAATTCTACGAGATGTCTGTCCAATATCTCATCCAAAAACCAAAAATTATATAATATTTTATTTTTAAATACTGCATCCAATTTTAATGAGATTTGCATCTTTGTTGGAAATATTGGTGCATAGCCCGATGTCAATAGAACGTCATATTAATTATTTCCCAAAATAAATTTGGAGCTACCCATACATAATCCGACGTATGCAAATCAAAAATAATCCAAGATTTATTGAGTTAACAGGTGTACGAACAGTGATTTAGAGTTAAGTTCTGAAAATGATCGTTATTCAATCAAAAGTTAATTATATAAGAAGCGCAGTACTTCTTGAAAATTTTCATCATTTTTTTGATTTAGAGTCAACATTCTTTACAGCTATTATGCATCATTTTCCCAGATAAAACTCAATATCTTTCTGCAACCCTTTAAAGGGGGCAACTTTACCCAAAAGCTCACGAAAAAAGTATCTTACTATAGTATTTCTCTATAAGATTGATTATGGCGATATTCTATTTCCCGAGAGCCCACATGCACCTGGTATTTGTTTCCATTTGAAGAACGAAAGTTCTTCAAATGGAAACAAAGAAGGCTTTAACGCAGAAAAATATGCGTACAAAGTTACGAAGAAGTTGTTTCACATTACTTTCTCGGCTCATGGAACCACACATTTTACACTAAACCAAATTCTCTTCTCTTTCCATAATTTTTAGGTATAGAACATATGAAATTACTAAGAAAAGAGTAGAAGACTTATTCCCGCCGTTTTCAAATACAAAATTGAACTGCAGTGCGCATGCGGTGACTCTACGACCCTAATGTAGGGTTAAAATGAATAATTGGCTTGAAGGTACTGTTGTCACTTATACTCACTTGGGTTAAATTAAACACTTCACAAAACACTTCCATGCACGGCAAGAAGTATTTATCACAGATGATAGCTAATATAGTAAAACAGTACATTCCCACTAATATCACAGGTATTATGGCCCAAGTCCTTAATTCTTCCTCGGAAAAAATATGTGGAAAGTCTTCTGATGAGTCCGGACATGTCTGATTATCCAAAATCGTTATTACGCGGGTCCTGCTCCTTACTACAAGATCTTTCAGGTTTCCTGTTGATGTTGAGTCCCTAGGTGTTTCCTCTGATACTTGAGTCCTTCTCTCGGATTGAATTGGAGTCGAGAAATTTAGTGGAATTGATGATGAATTGTATGAGGTTAAACCTGAAAATAAAACCGAATTATTTGTCAATCAATAGAAGGTGAAAAGAACTAAATTCAATAATTGCTGCAGATTTGACTTTGTTAAGAGGTAAAATACTGTTGATACTGTGATAACAAAGTCGATTCGACGAGTTTGTCATACGATGACCAAGAAGAAAGATACCTGTACTTTATTGTAACTTTGCTCGTAACTATGCCATTTTCTAACATCACCTTCGACTTTTCTAAATGCTTAAAAAATATAGGATCTAAAACCATTGCAGAATAACTTTTTCCCTTCAAATGGAGAACGAAACTAGAAACCTCAGCTCGCATCAAATACCTGAACCCAGAGAGATTTAAAATTCAAAAAATCATAGGGGGACTGATTTCAAAATTACGAATCCATGGATACGTGGATTTTTCTCAATATTGATTAGTAAAAGAATAATGGTCTGATTGCAGTACCTACTCTCCAATCACGAATTGTAAGTTATTTCCTATTTTTTTAATGAAAAAACGGTACAACCAATTCTACTTTTAGCCATATCGCTGAATAGGTAATTAAATCATTGTTTTTGAGACCAAAATTCAATGGATGCTAGATTTCCCTTAATAATTTTTCGTACAAGAATTATTGTCGAGTAAAGTTACTTTTTTGACACGCTGTATAATATGGACCTCCCTCATTTTCATAATTTGGAGACTCACCCTGTGTAAACTCAGTTATCAGAACTTGTGGAGATATTTTTTGTATGTAGAAATATACAGGGTGACCACGGGAAGTATTTACATTTTGAAAACAGCAAAACGGGGTTAATTTTTCAAACAAAAAATTTATTTACTTTTCTGACATGTTTGTTAGGATATGCCATTTAATTTAACTTGCAAAAATAATGTCAGGAAGGTGACGGCCGTCTTCTCTGATGCAGTTTTCAATTCTGTTGAGGAAGCTCTGCCATACTAGCTATAGTGTCTCCTCGGTGATTAGTGCCACCTCTTCACGAATTGCCTCCTTCAAATCTTCCAAATTACGAGGTTTGCGTCGAAAAACTTTCTCCTTCAAATGTCCCCACAAAAAAAATCGTAGATGTTGAGGTCGGGAGATCGAGAAGGTCAGGGCACATCTCCAAATCTTGAAATGACATGACCTGGAAACAAGTTTCGCAGCAACGTCATCGAAACTTTTTTTCTTACAACTGCAGATACTCAACTTGCAACAGGACGTATGGTTCCAGCAAAATGGAGCTACTGCACACACAGCAAGAGTTTCGATGACGTTGCTGCGAAACTTGTTTCCAGGTCATGTCATTTCAAGATTTGGAGATGTGCCCTGGCCTCCTCGTTCTCCCGACCTCAACATCTGCGTTTTTTTTGTGGGGACATTTTCAACGCAAACCTCGTAATTTGGAAGATTTGAAGGAGGCAATTCGTGAAGAGGTGGCACTAATCACCGAGGAGACACTACAGCTAGTATGGCAGAGCTTCCTCAACAGAATTGAAAACTGCATCAGAGAAGACGGCCGTCACCTTCCTGACATTATTTTTGCAAGTTAAATTAAATGGCATATCCTAACAAACATGTCAGAAAAGTAAATAAATTTTTTGTTTGAAAAATTAACACCGTTTTGCTGTTTTCAAAATGTAAATACTTCCCGTGGTCACCCTGTATACTAATAAATTTTATGTAAGAAACATATTACAGAATAATAAGTGAGATTCATCAAAAGTAGATGATTCAATGATTTTTTCCAGACACTAATCATCATTGTATTCAATAAGTTATTGAATGTTAACAATAGGAAATTTATCAATAAACAATTAACTTTCCTGTAAATATAATCAGCTCTCAGGTTTTTATATTATATACATTCTCAACAATACTGTAGATCTCTCACAGTAGGTAATTTATTGACCTTATGGTTTTTAGGAATCCTCAACCACTATCATGGTTTTTCTGCAATCCTCAAATTCTAAAAATATACTTTCGTGTGAGTGTTAGATAAACATTGAATACTATAAATTTCCTAGTTCTCATAGAACAATTTCAATGGATTTTCTTAATGTGTATCATGTCATGATAATATCTTTATATAAATATAATTAGCTATTGGAAATAATCTTAATGAAATAATTGTTAGAAAATACAGGATGTTCATTAGAACTTGTGGTGAATTTTACAGAAAAAATCATTGCAGATACGAGTACCTACTTCTTTCAAATTTGATACAGTGTTTCACTGCATCAAGATTCATATTGTAATGTACGAAAAAATTTATTATTTTCGACAGTGGTATATGCATAGGTATATATGAATTTCTAAAAAACTTTATAGGTTTTCACTCCCAGTCTCTGAAACAGAAATGATTGAAAAAATTTTAATTAAGATGAAGTGCTCCTGCGAGAATCTTTGCACTTATTTATCAGGAGTTAATAGGTCTTGAAAATATTGTTACCTAACAGTAAAACTGAAAAAGGAAATAAATGAGAAGAACAATGTATAACGTTTCGGTGCCTATATCAGACACCTTCTTCAGACAAACTTGCAATTCTGAAGATTTTACAAGTTTGTCTAAAGAAGGTGTCTGATATAGACACCGAAACGTTACATTGTCCTTCTCATTTATTTCCTTTTTCAGTTTTACTGTTTGGCAACAATTTTTTCAAAACCAATTTGCTCCTGACAAATAAGTGCAAAGATTCTCGCAGGTGCACTTCATCTTAATTAAAAACTTTTTAATTATTTCTGTTACAGAGACTGGGAGTGAAAACCTATACAGTTTTTTAGAAATGCAGAATCCTCCCAGAATATTTTAATCGATATATGAAATTGATGGGCTCTCAGTAAAAATTAAATTTTGATTCTGCAAAATATTATTCGATTCTTTATCAACGAAATTGAAAGATGAATTGGTAATAGAATGTTTTGCATTTTTCATTTTCAAACCAAAGAAAAAATAGGGCAAAGAGGAATCAGATTACAGTTTTCGAGTGAAATAATGATTTGAGGTGGAAGTGGACGCTATACTGCATTAAAAATCCCTCATTTTGTCTGAGACATGGTATAACACATATTTACTTCTGATCTATACCATTGTTCCTTAAACAATAGTACCATAGCAGTGAAAAATTTTGACAATATCGAGAAAGGTTTTATGATTATCGAGGAAAACTATTTTCTCAATTCTTCAAGAACTTTCTATACCCTGTTTCTTGTGAACTATACATCTCAAATTTTTTGCGTAGGTAATTAAAAAAACTATTTTCCATTGAATATCTCGACGAGCCACTTGCTTCAATACCAGCGCATTCTTGTGAATATTTCGTGTTATGCATGTAGGGTTTCCTGTGGCATAGCCTGTGTAAAATAGATTGATGAACCAATAATATGGCGTTTCTATATTCACACTAGAGTCACAGTTCAGACATTTTCAAATTTCGTGAAAGTTTTCAGCAGAACAAATGAAAGATGAAATCAAATACTGAAATATCTTCAATTTTAAGTTATTTTCTCACACATTGAATCTAATGTATACTTATAACAAGCAATCAATTTTATACAACATATTTCCATTCGAATCAAGTGAAATCGTAAATATAAGTACTTATCAGTTATCAAAAGTAATAATTATCTTGAAAATGTTCTCCGAAATATGAATGAACTTCCAGTCATATAGCACATCGAAATAGCATCCTGCACGAGCCTCCGTGGCGCAATTGGCTAGCGCGTTCGGCTGTTAACCGAAAGGTTGGTGGTTCGAGCCCACCCGGGGGCGAAAATTTTTTGTTTTTAGAAATTCATACATAAAATGATAGCGATAATTCGATCCTCTAAAACATTTCTACCAATCCTTCTCATTTCAAATATGAGTACTGGGATTATAAACAATTCAACTTACCCGCATAATAAATTACAATGAATGTTTATTTTTTCCACTATAGCACTTCACACTAGAGTTTCCTCATTTCATTCTTCTATCGAACACCAACACAATAGAGTTTTCCAATAGGCAAATACAAACTGATTTTCTAATTTCCAAAAGAATGTATCGACTCATTAAGAAAAGTCTAACACCTGTCTAGATTTGTTTATATATGCGCAGGCTAATTCTTGGCTCATTCAGATTTTCGAACTTGAAATAAAGTTTCAGTTACATTAAAACAATACGTAGCACATACCCAATGTGCTCGCGTTCTGCTCTGACTGTTCAGTTTCAGATTGAACTTTCGAGATTTGAATGTTCCAAACTGGAATTCAAAAATTCGCAGTAAACATATTTATCGAGCTATTATATATGGACTTGAATTTTATTGTGGAAAGAATTATGTCAATAAATTAACCTTGAGACACCTGAAGACAAGATTCCATTGATCTTATTTAATAGTATTTTCGTAACATTTGACATACCTACTTTTTATATCATTGATGGCTCCGATATTTTGTGAGCGAATATTTTGAAGCTGCCCTGAAATTTAAATTTTCCGCCATTTTCAAAGTACATATGTACCGGGTTTTTCACTATAATTTGACCCCCCCTTTAACTTTGTTACTTAAGGAGATACAAAAAAATGTTTCGCATAAAAGTTTCACGAAATCAACTGAGGTTTTTTGATTTGAGTCCAGAAACTGAAATATATACAGGGTGATCAACAAATTGATGGCAACTTCATTTTTTCAAATGGAATACCTTGTTTATTTTCCATATTTGGTTAGCTCTTTTTCCCCTGATTTCGAATATGTAACATATGTTGGTCTATCTTTCTTATTCTGAGCACCACAGAGTTTCAATTTCAATAACCATCTGGCATAGCGTTCTGGAAGTTCGTGAATATTTAAGTGGCTAATTTGATATTTGGATTGGTAATGACGCACCCATTTCATGGCCACCAAATAGTTCCGATTTAACACCGTTGGACACGTTTTTATAGCCGTTCCTGAAGGAAAAAATTTACTTCAGCAATAATGACAATCAATGAAAGCGTAGAATAATATTAATGATAATCAACCAATATTAAACCAATAATTCGGAACTAATCCCGTCAACGCACAAAGAATAATGATAATATTGTAATGATTAGAAACAAATTTTGAAGCTTTAATTTCTGACTTGAATCAGAGCTATAATAATGCTATCAAAAATAGTCTAAACAACTTGATACAACTATATGAACTATGTGTATTGAATGAAGGTGGTCATTTTGAGCAATTTCTTTCGTTGATGTTATTCTTACCATACTACCATAGTTTATCATTTTTAATTGGTTAAGTAATTGTTAAGTATTCATTCTAAAATAATACTTTTAGGTAGATTGTTTGGTTATAAAGAATTTCCTAGGTATTTCACATATTTTTTATTTGGTGTCATCATTTCAAAACTTTGAAACTCTGAAAATTGAAGAGACACATCCACATACGCATTTATATTCGAGATCAGGAGGAAAAAGCCTATCAAAAATAGGAAGAATATACAGGATAGGGTGTCCCATTTGAAAAAAGATAGTTGCATTCAATGTTGTTCACCCTGTTTATCTTCCCATTGACGTTATTAATTACTCCAAAAATGAGCATTTTCAGTAAACGCACTCTGCCACTTGTAAAATGATTACAGATCTTGGCAGGTGGTTCTTAAAATTTGAAACTCTGTGGTTCTCAGAATAAAAGAGATAGACCAACATATGTTACATATTCGAAATCAGGGGAAAAAGAGCTAGCCAAACATGGTAAAATATACAGGGTGTTCCATTTGAAAAAATGAAGATGCCATCAATATGTTGGCCACCCTGTATATATTTCAGTTTCTGGACTCATATCAAAAAACCTCAGTTGATGTCGTGCAACTTTTATACGAAACATTTTTCTGTATCTCCTTTAATAACAAAGTTAAAGGGGGGGTCAAATTATAGTGAAAAACCCGGTACATTGTCGACAACCATAAAAAAAATCAACAAAACCTGCGCAGGGGCTTTTGAGCGCTCGTTCATTAGTGGAGCAATGAGAATATCACATCAAAATGCTCTCTATAGGATTTGATATTGATTTTAAATACAGGTGGTCCAGATCGTAACCAGGAAATTTTAACCACGTATTCTACATTAAAAATAAGCCCTAGTTTGTCATATAGACATATGTCGAGCATTGTTTCCTCTCCGGGTTACGGGGTGTTTCAATTATAGAAAAAAAATTTTTTTTATTGATAACTTTCACACTGCTTGAAATATTTGTATGAAATTTGAGACATGGGTTATGAGTGCTGCAGTACGGATGCCACTAGTAGAATAGAAAAGATATTATGCGAAAAGTGCTCCTTGACGCTCAAAACCTATGTCTCAAATTTCATAAAAATATTTCAAGCAGTGTGAAAGTTATCAACGAAAAACATTTTTTTCTATAATTTTAACACCGACATAATATGTTTATATGACAAACTAGTTGAAACTGGTTGAAATTTCTTGGTTACGATCTGGACCACCCTGTATATGAATGCAAAATCTCAGCACAATCGGAAATTATTCGAAAAGTGAAATATCTGAAAATGTCAAAATTTCATTTCAATCGAGAGTTTCTCATGGGAATATTGAAAAAAAAAATTCCGGCGATCTCAAAATAAAAGGTGATTTCAATGTGTACGAAATTGATCACTAATGGTCCAATTTAATGCTCAATTTCTGTTATTTCAATGTGCAATCCTCATGGCAACCGTTCACAGAATATGCAAAAGTACTAAGAGAAATGTCAACACTCTACTGGAACATAGATACATGGAAATTTTGTTATGTCAAATGTAAGTTCAAAATGAGAATGTATTTCAATCAAGAATTCATATTGAGATCGTCGGAAAAATCTTGTAATGAACTCGGTTATTAATCGAGCGACTAATTGTCTCGAACTATTAAAGCGCTCACTCCACTCACGCGTTTAAATATCTTGACCATTAATCACTGTCTTTATTAACCTAGTGGATCAAATAACTATTTCAATAATGTGATAGAATTTTTTATGGTTTTATTAACGCAACTCTCAAATTTTTGTATTGCTCTGAATTCTTATTGAACATTTTATTGCAACATTTCAGCTGGATCAAATTGACAAACTCAGAATTATTCGAAAACGTGGATAATTTAGAAAGAAATTGAATTACCTAGTTCTGATTATGCGATCTCTTGAAATCACCATCGAAACGTCTCTTGCGGTAAAAAAATACACTCTCTCAAATAACACATTGAGAAATGATTGGAAATAATATTCAGAAACTAATAAAAAATCCAGTTTAATTCTTCATTATAATAACTATGTTTCTGAGTGATCTCGATATGCAAATTTGATATAAGTATAATGAAAATATTTCAATGTCGAAAGTTTATTAAATCATTGAAGAACCCGCATCATATTTTGGAATTTCACCTTGATGATGTCAATATTCAATTCAAGAATTTTCAGTTTTCGAAAATATTGATCCAACGTCCAATATACCTAGCTTTTTATTTGACTGAAGTGATTTTGACAAATAGAACATGCCTTTTTCGGATGACAATCATTGAAACGATAAGATGAAAAATAAACAGGGTGTTCCTCAAGTAAAAGCTGATATACAGGGTGTTCCTAAATGGAACGTCCAAACGAAAAGGGGAGATTCCTTGAGTGAGTTTAAGAAAAAAAGTCCCATAAACGTGGGGTCGCAAACGTTTCGTTTTCGAGATACAGAGTGTTGAAGTTTGAATTTTTTTCAAGTTTTTTTCTCTTAGTACCTACACTTCACAAGATATTCAACTGAAATTTGGCATAGATATTACATTTGAGAGTTCTCACCACGTGATATGGCAATTTCGATAGAAGATCTACAGGGTGATATTTTTTTTTGGAACACTGCCACCTGTTCTTCTGCAGAACTTTTTTTTGGTGAGCAACTGTTAATTTGAAGAAAAAAATAAAAGAAGCTTTGTTCTTATACTAAACTTTTCGGTCTCTTGTAGTTTTGTCGTATCTACCAACGATTTCGAGAAAAAAAAATTTGAAACTTCAACACTCTGTATCTCGAAAACAAAACGTTTGCGACCCCATGTTTATGGGACTTTTTTTTTCTTAAACTCACTTAAGGAATCTCCCCTTTTCGTTTGTACGTTCAATTTGGTACAATTTCACAGGAAGAAATTAACAAAGTTTGTATCATTGTTGAGAATTTGCACGCAGAATATTGTCTGCAAACGATGTGAGCAAGGTAAAAATAGACCGAGCCAGAGACCACTGAAACAAATTTCATTATACCTAACACTGTCGACGCCAGATTTTACGTACACGGATGATGCCAAAGTAACAAAAATATTCAACATGCTCTAAAAGTTACTTGGCTAGCCCTTCATCAGACATTAATTAGCGATTTTAAAAAAATCTTATAGATGTAGGTCATCCTAAATTAACACTTCGTTTTGAAGATCATAATTTTTTATGTTGATGAACTTTTATGCCACTTTTCGAGTCGGGAACAGGTGCGACTGGAAGAAGAAAAATGGTAATTTTCCGACAGTATTCACTATTTCTACAATACCAACCAGTTTTTCATTTTCCCTATTTTTCTGGGAATTATAGTTTTTTTTATTGAATTTACATTTTTGTTCCGTTTTTATCAGCTTCGTCTCTTGTTGAAAGTTTTTTCACGAAAATCGTTGTTTTATGACCTGCATATTAGAATATCATTATCAGACAAGGCGGATCATCTGATTATTTTAATTTAATTAATCAATTATGAACACATTTCAGTTGAAACCCATAAATCTGAGAATAAATGAAAAAAGTACTACTCACTTTGTTGAAAGTTATTCTCGAAATCAGCTCTCGGTATATTTGCTACTAACACTCCAATCACCAAGAATAATATATTGATTTCCATATTCCTAGCTGCTCCAATCGATATTTCAGTTTTGGGATCTTCCTCAAAGTTGAATTAAATATTACAACTAAATAATTTATCTTATTCTGGAATTATTGAAAGGAAAACCCATAAATTAGACTGCAGCAAGACAAAGTCATCTTCTGAAAAATTCATTGTGCGGTACGGAAATCTGAAATGAAAATAGAATCAATGAATAAGAAAACTCCCTAAGAAGATCAGATATTTTATTCTAGCATAATACACCAAAAATCAAATATTTTTTTGAATTGGATGAAGGAACACCCTTGTATTAACAATATGCTGTCCAAAAAAATATTTTCAGAATTGTTTAGTTCAATAGCTTTATCATACCTACAGGTATAACGAAAATTTTGTGATATAGATAATATAATACAAAAAGAGTTCAGCAAAAAATATTAGCATTGCCTCTGAACTCTCTAATTTATTCTGTATGAATTGATATCGATTCTGTGAAGATTTATTTTCGATTTGAATAGAATACTATCAAAGAAACTTGACCTATATCTGCGTAAATATTTTCAACAGGATATTATTATATTACCTATCTAGAAATTATATCAAGGCTACCTGAAATAAAGAAATACGATCGTAATAAACTTTTTTTAATAGTAATTTTTTTTCAAAAATCTACGAGACCTAAGAATGTGTGCCAATTAATTTCACATCAAAACGGTTCATTTTAATCATCTTATTGAGCACTTCAACTAGTTGCTATGATCTTTTGAAGCAGATTTAAGAAATTTTGATAAAAAAAATTCACCAAAAACCTATCAATCAAAATACAGATACGAAAAAAATGTCAACATATTATATACATGGTCATAATAATCAGAATACCTTCATGAAACAATTCTTACGATGATTCACTTCATGAGAACGATTGCATACTGCAAATATACCTAATAATACTTGATCTTTCGAAATATCCTACATCTATTGATGGTTAGTGGTTTATATGTTGGTATAAATAATTTTCTCATTTGAATTATTTCCAGCAATTATTTGCATATATTCATATGAAATGGGAATCAGCATGTTTAGAAATTATATTGATTTCTTACTTAGAACATGCATTTTCTATTATAAAATAGATCAAGTGGTTAATGGTTGTTTCTCTATTTCAACTGCCATATATTTCATAGATAAATCTTTGGTATTTACTCTTTGCTTTATGCAGAAAGAGAGAACATTGAAAAAAACCTAAATCGATAATTATTTTTGAGTGCTGGTTTTACTTAAACGACTGCTATATCGTTTTGTCCAAATGTCTGTAATTTTCGAATTTTGGTGTTCCATAAAATATGGCCATTCAATATTTTCGTTCCTCAATATCTCAAAAAAACGAAACCCATTGAAATGAAATGTTGCGGCCAAATGCAACATGCTCATAACAAGCCTCATCAAAATTTTGTGGCCTTAGTGTGAACGGAACCGTCGAAAATTCAATTGGAACATTGAAAAGAAAAAACATACATATTTCCATAAAAAGATATCCGATTCGAGTGAAATTTATTGTGTGAATGGAGATCGATATACTGAATGTTCATTCAGAATTTCGTGGCCATAGTATTAACAGAACCATAGAAAATTCAGTTTGAATATTGAAAAGAAGAATCTGTTATTCCATAACAGGACATCCCATTGGGGTGAAATTGTTTCGGTGATAAAGCTTTATACACTGAATCTTCATGCAACATTTTGTGGCCATAGTGTTAACAGAACCATAGAAAATTCAATTGGAATATTGAAAGACGAATCTTTATATCTTCATAACAGAATATTCGATTCGAGTGAAATTTATTTTGAGGATGAAAACTACTATACTGAATGTCCATGAAAAATTTCAGGTGGATCGCATCATCACAACCATAAAATTTAATTTTTTCAATTTAAATTTTTTACATAGTTCATTTTTTGAATAATTTTCAGAATATAATTCCGATTGTGCTGAGATTCTGCATTTATATATTTGGTATCAATCTCAAATCCCATATAAAATTTGAGGTAATAGGCTTATTGCTCCACCATAGAACGAGCGCTCAAAAGCTCCTGCTCAGGGCTTTTCTTAAATTATTATCATTTGTCCCTATTACCACATCTTTAGTTTCATAGTTTTCACTTTAGAGGATGCTGTATTCACAATATTCCAGAAATAAAACTCAAAATCATTGTAAATCATGAACTTGTCTGCCAAAATAATAGAGAAAAAAATTTCGAGAGCCATCTTTGTCGGGCACTTTGTTCAAGAGGGACACTCCAAAGAAACCAATGATTCATTAATGTTTCCATGATTTTTTTATTCGCTTTGTATGTTCACAAATTTTGACTACCTATTCCAGAATGACCTTGTTTATATCATCAGACTTCTACATGAACTAAACCATTCATAACTTCGACACTCTAATTCGGAGATCATTCTGATTATCCTCATATTTACTGAACAAATTCGAACCATCCTCATGCTAATCACTGAACCAACTATATTCGCTTAGCTTACGTAGGATCCTAACTTGAATATCGGAAAAACACCTACAATCATCGTACCTTACATGTTAACTATTTGGCAGTATACATTTGTAATTGGACATGATATCATTTTGTGTACGAATGAACTGAATGAAGTGAAAAATGTAAACATCCGAAGTTTTGATGCGCACCTCAGAAATATATCATTTCCTATTAATAATCACCTGAAATCAATGAATTTACAAAATTGTTTATGACTGTCGGAGATACCGATTAAATGGGAAACATGAGACAGGAATTCCGAAAATTTACACAATAAAAAAACGAAACAATCAAAACAAAATAGATATCTGATAAATTCTTCAAACCAGCTGTGAGATCGATAATGAGTACCGAATTTTATGTGAAATATCTGGATAATATTCTTTTAGTTCATGATCAACTTTGAATTATACAAACAAATTATTTTATCGTTATAGATTTCGATATAGATCAAAGTACATATATCGACAATAAAGCGCCCGGCACAATGATTATTCAGATTTTAGTCGTCGATAAAATTTGGTAGCAATTATTCCTTTTACAAATGCAGATGTAAGATTTTTATCATTAATAAGTGGTCTCAAGTAGTAATCGACATGAAACAGTGGATATTTAGAACAAATACACACATAGTCAAAAGTCTTGGCCCCTCTACAATTAACGATCTTTGTTCGGAATATAAGATAATTATTGCCTCTATTTAAAATAAATTGCAATATATTTGATGAAAATTGAGTTGCTATAGTCAGCATGGATTCAAGAAACCCTTTCTCGTCGACTATCACTTTGTAAACCGAATCGTGACTCGTCTGAAAAAAGTACATTTCACCATTGTGATAAAAGCTAGTCTTTGTAGTGTTCTGTCCATTTCCGACGAGAAGCTTTATGTCCAGGACTCCAGGTTTGCCGAGCTTCTTTAAAGGTCTTCTTGCATTTTAATTTTAGGAATGTAACCGTCTCCTGTGGTAGTGGTTGAGACTTCTTGAGTCCTCAAAAAATGACTTCGAAGGGTTGGTACTGATACCGTTCGATTTCTTCGACCTTCGAGTAAAATTTGCGGTATATTGATCTTTTCTTGCAAATGTTGATCTGGGTCGACCCTCGGGACAGCGTAGCCGGATTCCAGGAAAATGGCCAGTATGTGCCTTACTGAAGCCCGTGGAATATTCAAACGTTGCGCAATCTTCTTCTATTATTCTTGCTGAGTGAAACTGAGATAAGGGATGTCCCAGCATTTTCCATGGAATATTCCCAATATTACAACTCTTGTTATTCGCTGAAAACTGATTAACTTCGAATCGAATACATCTGTATTCTCCCGAACAAGTAACATTTTTTGCTGGTTTATTGTTTTCATTTGAGAGATTAGATAGAGGATATTCGACAAGCCAAAATTGTCATGTTATTCACAATAACAGAAGGGCAAAAAATTTCGAATATCTAGCCACACATTTTTTGTATGAAGTGTATGAATCAATCCTTGATGATATCATTCTCTTGAACCTCCAATGGAGTCCAGACATAGAAATCGATTTCGAATCTGATAAAACCCTAACAAATGATTGTGTTTATAGTCCGTTCACGAAAGGTTGAGCACATAGTAGGCGTTTCTCTATTTATCTGAAGTTGGCAGTATTTGCTGTCATAACGTAAAATAAAGTCAACGTTGCCGAATGTACCCGGCCTCGTTCGACGAGCTTGCGAGTTATCAGACAACTCTATGCAATATTGACAACATTGCGTATCAATCTGACAAGAACATAACCTAAATTTTAATATACACAGTGGAATATGCCAAATTTCCATGGCCAACCGACGGCTCAACCTTTCGTGAACGGACTATATATGAATTGAAATGGAACATGAGACAGGGCAATAAAAATTAAACCTGTTTGATGATCCATAAAGTATTCTCGCCTATGTACAATGTAATGAAGGATACTCATATCATAATTTCCACATTTTTATCATTTCTTTTTATTACTTTGTTTCTTTGTATATGAGTATGAGCGATATTAGGTTCCTTGGAATAGCAAACGTTATAAAATAGGGATTGACATGCCACTACTCTCAAGCCAATGAAATATTTCCCTGATGAGTATCTGTACAGAATCTTCAAAAAAATTCAGAAAAGCCCTGAGCAGGTGCTTTTGAGCACTTGTTCATTGGTGGAGCAATGAGGCTATTACCTCAGAGTTCTGTATAGATCTCGAAATTGATACTAAATAAATGAATGCAAAATCTCAGCACAATCGGAATTATATTCTGGAAATTATTCGAAAGATATCAGAATAATATGGTTCTGATCTCATAAAACTTTCATTTCAATTGAAAAATTTTTCACGAAAATATAAGAAATTTTTTTTCGATATTATGATAAACTTTTCTATGGCTGTATTAACGCAGCTTCCACAAATTTTTGCGCCTACTGCTTCGAATTGGTATAGAAAATTTTACTGCAAAATTTCAGCACGAGCGAAGTGAAAAATTCTGAGTTATTCGGAAAAATGGATTATTGGAAAAAAATATTAAATTCTGTGTTTCTGCTTATGCGATCCTCTTGAAATTTTGCATGAACATAAAAATATTACCCCCCAAATGGATTTCACGCGAATCGGATATTTTTTTGTGTCAATAAAATGATTTTTCTGTTCAATATTCCGATTTAATTTTATATGGGTCTATTGATACTACGGACACAAAATGAGGCTTCTTATGAGTATTTTGCATGTGCCGCAAAATTTCATTTCGATCGGTTTTGTTCTGTCAGACATATAGAGAAACAATAATTTTTTAATGGTCATATTTTATGGAACACCTCCTACAATTTTGCTGGTAAACGAACTTAACAGTGGCCACTGGCGCAGCCAGGGGGGGGGGGGCTTTGGGGCTGCAGCCCCCCCAAAGATTCTAACAGTTTCAATTTTTTCTGAGTTCTTTTTTTTTGCAACTTTCTTATTTGTTGTATCATCAAGAATTGTTCAGTTCAGCCCCCCCCAAAACAAAATCCTGGCTGCGCCACTGACAGTGGCATTTAAGAACCGAACCCACCCTGAAAATTTCAAGTCTCTAGGACAATCATTCCTAAAGTTTATCGTGTTTAAACACGGCCCAAAAGACAGAATTGAATTTGACCACGTATTCGTAATCAGAGAGTCGAACCTTAACGTTTGAGACCATTCTCGGCTCAAAATTCGAAAATTAGGCACAGACACTTAGGTAAATCGGTATAAAACTCGTTAAAGAAGTACGAGCGCTCCAAAAGATATCATATTCACTTTGCTAATTCATGATTTTTGAAGGTTACTTTCGGTGCTCTTACATCATCAGGCTTCCGGATTATATTTTGTTTTAACTGATTGAAGAATCTAGGATCTAATATTAAATTGCAGTGAAATTTTCCTATAAATTCGTTATTAAGAAATTTCTTTATACAACATTTTTTTGTAGTTGGCAATGTCGCGGTTAACTTCACTGATAAATTTAAGTTTATCATTCAAACTTAAGCACTTCCTTCTAGACATTTTCGCACAACTTTTCACACTAGCGTAATGGTTAGAATGAAACCAAACAGCCAGGGGTGTATTTAAAACTGTTTCAGAAGGATCTCTCTGCCCGCCGTAATGATTTAGTTTAAGGTCGGAATTTATTACGTACGTCCGGAAAAATTTCGGAAAAAATCCACCCTTATACCTTCTTACCAATACCCATTCAAAGAGTGATGTTCTTTGAATATTTCGTTATAGAGATAATTAACTTCGTTTTAGAAGGTATTTTCAACATAGAATTTGGATTCAAGGTGCAATGTCTTGTACGAAATTCGTTATACAGAGAAATTCGTTAAACAGATGTTCGTTATAGGGAAGTTCCACTGTATTTCCACAAAAACACAATTTCACTATTCGAATCACAATAGAAAGATACATGATAATAACCATAAAATATGGCGCAAAATAACAGAAAAATCAATGAAATACCTTGAAAAAATACAAATCCATGATAACCACTTGTAACAAAAACTGCGATTTATTTCGGATATTTGATATTTTGATCCTCTTCGGTATGAAATGGACCAACGGAAGTGATAAATGAACAACTCAATAAGGAGATTATAATTTCATTATCAGTTGAATCATTTCATTTATTTCACTCCCGCCACTTTTTTCACCTTTACACACAAATATAACTATATTGTTATTAATAAAACAAACAACTATGTCGATTCTCTCTCATTATCAGATGAGTGATATATCCCATGTAAATTCTCAGAAACATGGAATGAGTTTGCAATTACATTCTGAAAATATTGGCAGAGATATCAATTTGGATTAGGAATAGACTTAGTGACAGTAGACAGTGAGTCTATTCCAAAACAGCTGACGATTAAGGACTTGATTTAATTCATTTTACTAAATACTTATATTCTTTTTAGAAAAAGCTTTTATTGACACAATTTTTAAAATTCAGAAGAAAATGTTTAGAATCATATTTCATATGCAGTTCAGAGAATCATGTAGAGGGGTATTCAGGGAAAAGAAGATTTTTACTTTATACTCTCTGTATATTCTTGAATTTGAATGTTTGATGTTCTTTATGAAGAATAGGGAAAAGTTCACAATTTACAATTTCCAGCATACTAATCTATTTATCAAGCTTCATTATCCTTTGTACAGACTAGCAATCACTGAGAACCATCCATCTTATAATATATGCGTATTAAACTGTTTAACTCTCTCCCACAAAATTCAAAAAGTATGACGAGCTTGAATATCTTTAAGAAGTCATTGAAGACTAATCTCATTGATATTGGACTATATTCCATAGATGAGTTTTTTCACACAGTGAAATATTTGTGAGTTTGTCTCTTTTTTTCATCTCTGTTTTATAACTGAAGAGTTTTCGAATAAGAGGTGTTATTTTGATATTCAAAGAAAAATGCCATTTTTCAATATAAATGATCGGATGTTTATTTCGTTAAAAAGAAGAAGTTATGCCGTTAATAGTGGAAAATAACATCAGGCAAATGACCACCCCTACCACGCGTACAGGACCATATCCTTTTAATGAAATTTTCCATAACCAAATCGCAAAGTGGCTGCCCTATGTCCTCGATAGCCTCACGAATTCAATCTTTGAGGTCTTGAATCGACGCTGGGCTATTGGCGTAGACCTTATCTTTCACGTGGCCCCAAAGGAAGAAGTCTCAAGGTGTTAAATCACAAGATCTCGGTGGCCAATTGTGATCACCTCTTCGAGAGATAACACGGTCCGGAAACTTTTTCCCGCAAAGATCAATGGTTTCGTTTCTTGTGTGGCACGTAGCGTAGCACTGAACTTTATAAGCCTTAAGACCCAAATCTTTATGCAAAATACGGTGTAATGACGTTTGTGGAATGCCTAGTTCCAAAGAACGACGAGGAATGGACGAATTTTTCCACCAATTTTTTTATTGCGGGCCGACAAGGTGTTTCACGACGACCCAAAAATGTTCGAGTTTTACGAACCGTCTCTGCCACCATGTTTATAGTGAATTTTAATAATTTCAATGCGTTCTTGAAGCATGTATCGTTCCATTTTTATTAATGACATCTACTGAAATAGCGGGCTATTCAAAATAACACCTCTTATTGGAAAACCTTTAGTTCTCGAACTATTATTTCATTTATCAAATATTTCCAAAATTTTGATGTGTAGCTGGTAAAAAACCAAACAAAGATTTATGCGAAATTTCTCCTTCGAATGAACAATTCAGAATTTTTTTCTACAAAATTAAATTCTCAAAAAACTGGTTGACTTATATCATTTTTGAAAAATTGATGAACGAATCACTTGAAAAAACGCCAACTGTTGTTGCATGTATGTATTTTCAAATTGGAATAAAAAAACTAAGGTTGGTACATATAAGGAATTCCCGAGGGAATTTCCCAATTCATAACTTTTATTCAGGATTTTCTGTACAACAAAACAAAAACAAAATGCTTAAATTTCATCGGTCACAAGTAGGCAGGTTCACTGGGAAGAACACGTTCAGTTCAATAAGAGATGCCATGGCGAGAAATCCTCCATAAAGTGCTAAACAGCCTAACCCAATCTTCCAGTCCAGTCTGAAAAAAAAGTTTTAGAAAAAAATGTGAAATTGACGTGTGAGTGTAACTTTTCTAGATATTATGGACCAATCAAGGTTGAACTCAAAACTTGAAATGTATAAGATTCATTGAATACTGATTGATAAGGAATAATAAGGCACATCAATTGATTGAACTTTTTCACTGAATCGTTACAACGAAAGTTATGAAACCAGTTTTCATGATAGATATTTACCTTTCTATATAAATTTATAAGAACATTCATAAAGATCTGAATAATTAAATGTGAAACATGCGTCATAAGTATAAATCTTATAACGAAGTATCTACTAATTCATAATTACCATTTCTAATATGTTTTGGTCATAGACACATAAGTTTTCCACTAGAGACTTATTGACTTATTTAAATTGTAATTTGAAAGTAAATAAGTTTATTGAATCATTTGTTCAACACTTGGTTTTTTCATTTCACCAAAACACGAAAAAAATACGAGGTCAACCAACAATTCAAACACTTGATTTGAGATTTTTTGGTTTTCTAGAATTTCTTTCTTACTTAGGTACTTATATTTGTGATGGGTTGTGAACTTTCCTCATTTCATATCAGTGTTTTATTTGGTGTATTGTTTTGTCACTTAGTAATGATATCATCATATCTTATTAATCAGATTAATTCAGACATTAATGAATATTACCTTACTAGTCACATTCAGTATACTCAGGTGTCAAAAAGGTTCCCGCAATTTAAGCTTTGGCATTTACTTAGTAAGTGCCCATGGTGACCATGGTTTCTTCTTCTTCTTCTCTGTGCGGTGCCTTACCGGCCGAACTGAGGCCTAGTGGCCCATTGTTCACCCGCATCGTTCTATAGAGACTCAGCTCCTCAGACACGAAGACAGAAATGTCGCGAGCCTGCCAGGAGTGGTCCCTCTCACCATAGGAATAGAAGGTGTTGGATTTCCTAGGTGTGTTGACCTTAACTCAGTAAGGTTTCCACAGTTGAACAAAATATGCTCAACCGTTTCATCAGTACTCCTGCACCACCGGCATAGGGAGCAGCTCGTCAATCCCATTCTCTTCAAATGCTTGTTAAACAGGTGACCAGTCAATGCACCAGTCACCAGACCGAGTTGTTTCCTCTCCAGCAGCAGAAGCCTATTGACCTCAGATCGCGAGGACGGTCTCTCAATGAGAATCCTCGACCACCTCAGGCCCACCCCTGCGCTCCATTCCGAGCAAAACTCCCTGTTCAGCCAGTTCCTGAAGAAACTTCTGACAGATGTGCGACAGATTGGCAGCGAAGGCTCCGGACCAACGAATGCTAATCCGGCTCCCCGCCTAGCCAGTTCATTGTCTTGACGTTACCAGGTATATCCGCATGAGCCGGACACCAGATTACTTTCAAAAAGTTATCAGAGCCCAGCCCACGCAGAGCTTTCCTGCATTCTTCTACCAAAAGAGAATCAACTCTAACATCAGATAGAGATTTCAGAGTTCCCTGGCTGTCGCAACATATATAAATGTGCTGGCCAGAGTATCCCCTGCGAATGTTTTCTAGTGCGCACAATGCACAATGGAACAGTCCTTCCCCAGAGGGATAGCCTGATTGAAGTGAGGACCCACGATTCCGGCCCCAGACCCTGTTGCTGTGACAGAGCCATCAGTGAACCAGGTGGGACCTTCTGGACTAAGAAGCCTGTTTGATGAAGACCATAGGTCTCTGTCGGGAACAATTACCCTGTAGGGTTCGTCGAAGTAGAACTTAGTGCCCGCTAGGTCACCTCTCTGGAGAAGGGGAGCGTGAGCATCCTTAACCATTTTGAGGGCCCTCGCGTGCCCAGTGAAGAGTCCTCCATCGCGCCACTGTCCCCGTTCCCAGATTCCTAGAGCTGTCCTCATAGCCACCTCCTTCACAACTAGGTGCAAAGGAGGGAGACCCAGCAGACATTCCATCGCTGCTGTAGGGGTAGACCTCAGAGCGCCTGTAATACTTAAACAAGCTTTCCTCTGGCATTTAGTCATAATGTTCTGGTTGACGGCCCTCTCCATAGAAGGCCACCACACCACAGAGGCATAGGTCAGGATAGGCCTCACCACGGCAGTATACAACCAGTGCATAACGTGCGGTTTGAAGCCCCATCCATTACCCAGCACTTTCCGAGTAGACCAGAATATAACATTGGCTTTATTCGTTTGAGTCTCAACGTGTTTGTTCCACAAAAGTTTGCGGTCCAATATCACCCCGAGATAATGAACTTGTTCGGATAGAGTGAGCCCAACTCCAAACAGACTGGGAAGTCGTAAGTTGCTAGGCACCCTCTTTCTAGTAAAGAGAACCATCTCTGTCTTACTAGGATTTACCGAGAGCTCGTTTTTCAAGCACCATCGTTCGACCCGTTGCAGAGCATTCTGCATCAGATCCCCAATGACACTGATCACCTTACCCCTGATTAATATGACCATGACCATGGTTTTCTTCAATCAAATATTTTTTCATCGACGAAATTTTGAGTTTCGATTCAAAATAGAAATAATGAACGGACTTGGTACAAAATAAGAGGAAAGAACTTGTATCATTACATACTGAATGCGAATAAAGTAAGTATCCTCACTTTTTTGATTGATTGCATAATTCTTCCATAACTGTATAAAACATGTTGGTAAAAATGTGGAGTTAATGTTAAGTTTACATACCTGAATTTATTCAAGTAAAGTCCTCCATAAAACAGAACTAATGTAGACAATAACGAAACAGCACTATAAGTTATACCAGAGGAATTAATTTTAATCCAATGTTTATCTGGATACGTTGGATAAAAAGCTGTTTTGATGAACCATGGAATTCCAAGGCATAAAAGGATATCGAAGGTATTGGAGCCAATAGAACTACTGATTCCCATTGCACCATGACCTAAAAATAGCAGATAATTGTAGAAATATAAAGAAAATTTTTATACAATAATTATGCAGGATTTTAGAAAAAAAGTTGATATTTCATGAATCGATAAAATGACAAAAAGTCGTCAATATATTCTTCAGTATACTAAGTTACTGAAAAATATAAAATTGCAAATTTTTTACGAAAATTGCCCTTTTTCCATAAAATGCCTGTTTATTCTCTCCTTCTATTTTCAAGGAAAACTCCATAATAACTAGCATAATGTTATTAAACTAGCATAATGTTCCAAAATGAGGATTCATTGAAAAATATCCCAGAAGCAAATCCGGACATTCTATCTACAATATCTTACACAAGGTTGATAGCTTATTCTGAGGGCTAGGAGTAATAAATTCGATCTATCCTAATTATTTCGTAATAATTTATAGACATTTTTAACCGACATCTCACATTTTATCGCTCACCGAAATAGAAACTCCATAATGTGACAACTTGTAACCTATTAATCTTACCTTGATTTGTAACAATAACACTAGAAACAGCTTCTGGTACACTAGTTCCTGCTGCCAAGAAGGTCAAGCCCATTACTGAGTCTGGGATATTCAGAGTATCTCCTACAAAAAAACATTCCATGAAAATTTATGTCGAAATCGTCAACTCAACAAATTTTGAAAAACTTCAGTCGAAAGCTTTTTCACATGAGTTACAAAATTTACTAATATATGTATTTTGAAAATTATTAATGATAAAGAATCATTAAAAAATACGTTGATTAGATTGTTGATTTCCTGCCCAACCGTATTATAGGTTTCGCCCAAAAAATTCAAAACAAATGTATACTCACCAATAACTGTTATAAGCCAAGCGACCATATATGAAGTCATTCCTATCCAAACTATGCACATCAAAAAAGTAAAAACGAATAGTCTTGGATATTTTCTGCAATCTGGAGTCGTCAAATAAAGAACAAATGAAATTGGCCAAGTGAAAATCCACCAGCACTTTTCTGAAACAGGTTCATCTTTGGGCCACTCCCAAATATTCGTCGAATCCTCTGAAGAAGAAAAAAGACAATGTAGAACATAAAAAATATGTGGAAGTTATGATTATCATATTGTATGTTCAACATCTCAAACTGAATCTTTTTTGTCAGGATAACCTAAACATTTCAGCTATTTTTTTAACTCTACGGATTCTATGATCTGGTCATTACGGATCTCACATCTCTACATCTAGAGATTGATAGGGTAACCCATGAGGCTATCCTCAGAATATCTAAGGAAGGTACAGGTAATGAGAGAATAAGGAATCAGAGAGTCTGGTCCTCTCCGAACAACTACATCTCATCTGCGAACCTCCCTAGTGATGTAATGATTAAGAGAGTAAGCACTGAGAAAAACTTCAGGACATTGCTAAGTTAAAGGAGAGTATTAGAAACGGGAATACACCGACTATAACCTCAAAGAAAATACCGTAAAATGGTATATAGAACCTCTACAGGAGCAGGAGCTGGGATATACGGGCCAAGTACCAAGTGTGCATTGTCGCTAGGCTCCTGTATGAGCATCTTTCATGCGGAAATCTTAGTGATTGAAAGATGTCTAGATAAATCTAGAAAGAAACTATCAGAAGTGAGAAGTTCGATATAGCCATACACTCAGATAGTCGAGCTGCTATTAAATCACTAAGCTCCTACGTCATCCACTCAAAAATGATCTGGGAGTGCCGGAACAAACTCAATGAGGTAGGCAAGAAAAATAAGGTCTGTTTAATCTGGGTTCCCGGTCACTCGGGAATCAAAGGAAACGAAGAGGTCAATACACTTTCCAAAGAGGCGCACGAATGTCACTCATTTGCCCAGAACCCTTCTGTGGTATAGGTAAATGTACCTAAAAGAAGGAGTTTCTGGAGAAGGAGAAAGCTGAGAAGGGAAAACTCTGGCGGAATCCCCCAGGGATGGATCATTCCACTAAGTTCCGTCGGAACTTTGAAACAGCAAGATCCAAAAGATATCTGGATCTTGGTAAAAAACAATTACGTTTCCTCACTGAATTTCTTACAGGACACTGTCGCCATAGGAAGCACCTGTTGAGGATGGGATTATCTGACACTGACGAGTGTAAGTTCTGTGGGGAGGAGGAAGAAACCCTCATTCACCTAGTCACGGAATGGCGAGAAACTTGTAAGAGTGAGGAACTAGCCTCGTTGAAGCCTTCACAGATATTAGATCTCTGGAACTGGAAGCCGAGCTGTGAAGAGTGTGACCAGAACAGCTTTGTAAGGGGGCACAATAGACCTTGAGGTCGCAGTGAACTGTAACACCTTTTTTTAATCGAATTAAAATTGAATTAAATTAACGATCTGTGACAGACAGGCTCAGCAGTGGATCGCATCATTTTCTTAGTCTTCTGAAAAGCCACCTCTTTTCTTCTCGCAATGAATAGTAAATATCAAATATGTTATGGTACTTACCCAATTCTTCACAGTCTTTCAATGATATATCTGTCTCAATTATGCAATTGGATATGTTATTGCTCTTCGGATTTTTGCCAAGGAGAGGATCTGTTTCACGTAATACTTCTGTGTAACGTCTCTTCCTTTTTATTCTTCTGAGCGCCCTTGTAGCTAAAGCACTGATGCTTCCATTGAAATACATTACTGAAAATACATATTATACGTATATATAATTCAATGATATCCTTATAAACTACAAATTCTCTCAACTGACGAGATTATTTTGTTCGTGATATTCTCTATGGTTATCCAAAATGGTGGACGCGCATAGTAAGAAAGAGGTATAGATTTCAGGTGCTATTCAATTACATCAAATACTCACTGATTATATAAAGTGTGTAGAAAAGAATTAATGTAAGTGCTTCATATACATAAACTCTACCGTCGTGCAGAACAGAAATCAGGAGAATTACTGCTGTTCCATATATAATACTGTCTCGAGTAATAGGCCACCAATCTAAGTCCATAACCTAAAACAGTTCATTCATATGATTTATTGAGAACCCTCAGAAGAGCTCCTCTGTTCGCAGTCACCAATTGAATTTATCCAATTATTGACGTTGTGAATATAATGATCAGAACAAACATGAATTTTAATGAAATAGTTATTTAATCGACTAGGTTATTAATGACAACGACTAAGGGTCAAAATATTTCAACGTTAATAGTTCGAGACCATTAGTCGCTAGATTAATGACCGAGTTGGTTACAAGATTTTTCCAACGACCTCAATATGAATTTTGTATAAATTCTTGATCGAAATACATTCTCATTTTGCACAAGACATACATTTGACATAATAAAATTTCTATGTTTCTGTGTTCCAGTAGAGCTTTGACATTTCTTGTAGTACTTCTGATTACTTTGTGTACGGTTGCCATGAGGCATGCACATTAAAATAGCATAAATTGAACATTAAAATGGGTCATTAATGATCCATTTCGTACACATTAAAATAGTCTTTTATTTTGAGGTCCTCGGAAAAGATTATTCAATTACCATGTTGGCAAAAAGTCCACAGCATGCTGGCACTGCGAGGATATTGAATACTGCTGATCCTACTATAGTTCCAACTCCTAAATCTCCTTCAGTTACAAAAGTGCCAACACAGTTAATGAATAATTCTGGGCTTGAACTTGCTGTGGCCATAAAAGTAGCACCGGCGATGTCTTCGGACAGATCTAGACCTAGAAAATAAAAAAGAATCCTAGAGACTGTATCAGTAATTTAACCAACAACCAACCAACCAGAGAATAAATATGTTTTGTTGTATTGATTTAAAATACTTCTCTTTTCATGACTAAGATTCATCTCAATAATTGTATTCTCAGAAAATTCTTGTACAATTTTCCTGTTGTTTTATTCAATTTCTCAAAATACTTACTATCACAGAATTTCTTGATGGCTGGCACAAAATAGTCATCGCACACGATGGCCAATAAAATAAATAAATATGTTGCTATTCCTGCATGGACTAGTATCCATCCTTGCTGCCTTTGTTCTCTGGTGAAACCGTCAGGAGGAAAATCATGAATAGCAGCTGGAGTGCAGTTCTGACCCTCTGGTACAGCTAACAAATGACGTGATCCACCTGAAATATTGGTAATATTCAGCTCATTCTCGAAAATACAAATACAAAGGAAAATACAAGGATAAAAAGCATCATTAATCTATCTTGTAGTCGATTGGCACGTTGAGTACTTTTCTGCACTGCTACCAATGAGGTCTTAACTTAAGCTTATTCAATATCAACATACAATCGTTCAATAATTTTTTACTCAAAAACGGTTAGAGATACGAAAAAATTACAAGAGTCAAAAAAGTTTTTAAATTGAACGAAAATATCAAAATTGATTTTACGCTGATCAGTGGCGTACCGCAAAAAAGTTTGAGAGGAAAAAAGGAGACATGGCTCTGGAAAAGAAAACACCCTGAAGATTTTGTTAGGATTCAGGACGTGCAATGATGGAGACTGTTGAAAATAGCTTGCATTTCAAATTTGGACTGAATATTTCCAAAACTGCATGAGTTATGAAGAAAAACCAATTTTTGTTGGAAATGGTCCGTAACGAAGCTTTTACAGACCCATGTTTATAAAAACTTTTTTTCTTGAAATTACATGTAGATTCACCCTCTCAAGTTGTGACAGACTATTATGTAACACCCTGTATATGCTCGGTGGTTTCTGTGGCCGACCTACATAACCTTCAGATATCGGAGTTTTCCTTAACGATCTTATGCACTTCAGCTTTTTCATCTCCTTCAAAGTTCTAGTGCTATCTCTTGAACATCTTGAACTTCGTATAAACCATCAGATTCACCCTGTATTCAGAAAGTTGTTTTCGACACATGCAGCTAACCGCAATATAAAACCATAACCGATAAAAGTTATGGAAAAAAATTATTTTCCTCTGATATTTTTTATTCGATTGAATAATACAACAGCTGAATATGTATTTGTTATCAATGTGTGAAGAGTTATATGAGTCATATATTACTTAGCAATACAAGTTATCAGAGGTAAGATTTCTATATTAAAGATGTTGAAAATAATCAAAATTGTAAATCATTTCAAATTTATTCTGGTTTAAAATTTCATGTTTGCCCCATAGGTATACATTTCATCAATTCGAATTTCGGTTTAATGCGGCGTTCCCACGAGGCGTTATTCACGACAGTGAACCACGCTTTCGTGAAATACACCTCTGTGTGAACGCATAGTTTTTAAACTTGCTTTCGTGAGGAATGCGTTCACACAGAAGTGTATTTCACGAAAGCGTGGTTCACTGTCGTGAATAACGCCTTGTGGGAACGCCGCATTAGATTGCTGATTTATTTTGATTATTACGATCCAATTCAAATTCACTAAATTTTGATGAATTGGCCGTTAAAAATCCTGTAATTAAATTGCAGAAACGAGGTGAAACACATCAGATCCTACAACAAAATGGATAATAGTATGTTCATGGATATATTGCAAGGTAAATATGATCGAGCTTCAAAACTTCTTTTCACTACAATCGCTCAAATCGTGGAGATGTATGGTTTAATTATTATTAGAATTAACTGTCGTTATGGATAGGTTCTCCTTCCGGGAAATGTGACCATATAGATCTTTTGTTTTCTGCCCTACTCATTCATAGAAACCCGAGGGGGTTGTCACTAGGCGTTTTCGGGTACTTACTCGGGTTAACTCGATCCCTAACCTTCGCGTTCGTTTAGCTAACCCGAACATCCAACCCGTGTTCGGAAAGTAGAGTGCTATTAACTCGATCACTGACTCCATAGATAACAGATAGATAGACTGACTCAGGTTGATCTATCGTAACCCTACACGAGAGCAGTGTCGTGGAGTCACTACATACGCACTGCAGTTCAATTTTGTATTCGAAAAGGGCGGCAATAAGTCTTCTACTCTTTTCTCAGTAATTTCACATATTCTATTCCTAAAAATTATGGAAAGAGAAGAGAATTTGGCTCAGTGTAAAATGTGTGGTTCCATGAGCCGAGAAAATAAAGTGAAAAATCTTTTTCATAATTTTGTATGCAGATCTTTCTGCGTTAAAGCTAAATCCTTCTTTACTTCTTCAGCATAGGCACTCAAATATAACGTTGAACATGCGATGGCACACCAGAAATTGAAAGAAAGATTTTACAGAAGCCAATACATCCAAGCAAAGCTAGAGACAATCAGTAAATAAACCGGAATTGAAAAAATAAATTCTCTACTTCTTTAACATAGTTACTCAAAAATAACATCAAACATGGAAGGCACGCCAAAAATTATGATAAATATTTTACAAAATCCAATAAATGCAAGCAAATCTAGAGAAAATCCGAAAATAAACTGAGACTGAAATAAAAAATCCATAAAATGTTTGATTATGTTATTGATACGACTGTCACTTCAAATCCGAAACCTGATGTGTTCGTTAATTTAGAACCCGGATCCATGGTCCGAGTAGATCCGTCACGTGATCCAATGGATCGAGTTAGTAACCCTGAGTAAGTTTCCGAAAACGCCTAATGAGTAATGACGATGATAAAACACATAGTCTCCTCAGGAGCCTGGGTGTCCAGGACCTGTTTCCCCATATGAATTGTTCTTAAGCCAGCCAGTTTTGGACACTTGCATTTGCATACCACAAGGCCAGCTGTTCAGATTCACAAATCCTGTAAATCTGATTTCCTGACTTTCCCATACGGTACAAATGATGCCTGCACCGACAGTGCCTCGTCAGCTCGTGAAAGCTTCATGAGTTTTCTGGTATAGGTAGGTGAAATCATCACGAATTTTTTGTAGGGGAAAGGCAGGCAAGATGGCATAGTAGGGCCAAATGGCATACCATATTTACTGAAGGATCCACTGCGAGTGGAATCCTAGAACTCAGTGCAAATGTTCGAATTAGTTAACAACAGTGTACGAACGTTGTTTCAAGGGATCCGTTACGGTAGTTGATGACTTAGTCGTGAAAAATTGGTATGAGCGTGTACAACTTCGACGTAAGCTCTCTCTTCTCGTCTATATTACTGTAAGTACAGATTATTTCACAAACTTTTTTATATCCTAGTAGAATTGTACCTTTATTCTGATCCTTTTCATGTATTTACCTTGACAAAAAGATGTCACAAAAACGTTGATTTAATATTCGTTTTTTTGACACGTGGTTAGGGCAAGTTGACATACATAGAGGCTGGGTAAAATGGCATGGTACTTTTTATTAGCAATAAAATATTTTTTCAGATGGTCTTCAATTATCGAAGGAAAACCAACAGAGGAGAGTGGGATGAGAATAATATGTTAAAAGCTTTGGAAGCAGTAAGAAAAAAACAAATGGGATAGGCCCTTGCTAGTAAAACATTCAATGTACCTTTTTTTATTCATATGAATTATGAATATGATTTTTTTTTGTTTATATGAATATAAATAAATTTCTATTTCTTGTATGATATGTTATTTATTGGAATTTTGTTTTTTTCACCTCAAAATGTTTCATATTTTATGATATGCCATCTTGCCCGACACTGTGAGGCAAAATGGTTTTTCGGATGTTACAGATTATCGCGATTTTTTTTGTCTATAATTTTTTTCATTCATATCTTTTTTCAAAAATTGATAGCTAACTTGATTGACTAGAGATTCAACTAATGCTGTGCTCTATTTTTTTTCCTCATAAGAGATATCGATTTTCAAAAGATTGTATGCCATCTTGCCTGCCTCTCCCCTACTGCGTAATTCCAAGGGTGTTTCTTCAGAAGGTTATTCTGTTATTCAACCCCCATTGATACACCGCTGGTTTATTTTGGTCTTTTCCAAGTCCACAGAAAGGCTCAGGCAATTTTTTTGGCAAGTTTATCGGCTATTTCATTTCCTCAAACACCATAAAGCTCTGGCACCCAAAGTGGAGTCACTTTTTTGCCTTTTGCCAGTCGCTTTATGGTGAGAAAAACAGAACGAAGATCATAAACAAATCTCGAAAAGTCCTATACCTACCTATAAACTAGTCGACTTTTCAAAAATTTCATTCGAAGAAGGAAGTATTCACATTTAACCTTGACATTTTAATGTTGTCTTATTCAAAAAATTTTCACGATCACTATGTACCGGGTTTTTCACTATAATTTGACCCCCCCTTTACCTTTGTTACTAAAGGAGATACAAAAAAATGTTTCGTATAAAAGTTTTACGAAATCAACTGAGGTTTTTTTAAATGAGTCCAGAAACTGAAATATATACAGGCTGGCCAACATATTGATGGCAACTTCATTTTCTCAAATGGAACATCCTGTATATTTTTCCATTTTTGGCTAGCTCTTTTTCCCCTGATTTCGAATATGTAACATATGTTGGTCTATCTCTTTTATTCTGGGAACCACAGAGTTTCAAATTTTAAGAACCATCCGGCAAGCTCTATAATCATTTTTCAAGTGGCATAATGCGTTTACTTGAGATGCTTATTTTTGGAGTTATGATAACGTCAACTGAAATATATACAGGTTGAACAACATTAAATGCAACTACATTTGTTCAAATGGGACACCCCGTTCTGTATATTCTACTTCCTTCTTCCTTTTTTTAAAAGGCTATTTCCTCCTGATCTCGAATATAAATGCGTATGTTATGTGGATGTGTCTCTTAAATTTTTAGAATTTCAAAGTTTTGAAATGATGACACCGAATACAAAAATATGTAAAATACCTACGAAATTCTTTATATCCAAAAATCTACTTAAAAGTATTAGTTTAGAATGAAAACTTAACAATTACTTAACCAATGAAAAATTTTAAACTATGGTAGTATGGTAAGAATAACATCAACTAAAGTAATTGCTCAAAATGACCACATTCATTCAATACACATAGTTCATATAGTTGTCTCAAGTTGTTTAGACTATTTTTGATAGCATTATTATGGCTCTGATTCAAGTCAGAAATTAAATCTTCAAAATTTGTTTCTAATCATTAAAATATTATCATTATTCTTTGTGCGTTGACGGGATTAGTTCCGAATTATGGGTTTAATATTGGTCGATTTTATATCATTAATATTATTCTCCGCTTTCATTGATTGTCATTATTACTGAAGTAAATTTTTCCTTCAGGAACGGCTATAAAAACGTGTCCAACGGTGTTAAATCGGGACTATTTGGTGGCCATAAAATGGGTGCGCCATTACCAATCCAAAGATCAAATTGGCTACTTAAATATTCACGAACTTCCAAAACGCTATGCCAGATAGTTATTGAAATTTGAAACTCTGTGGTGCACAGAATAAAAGAGATAGACCAACATATGTTACATATTCGAAATCAGGGGAAAAAGAGCTAACCAAACATGGAAAAATATACAGGGTGTTCCATTTGAAAAAATGAAGTTTCCATCAATATGTTGGTCACCCTGTATATATTTCAGTTTCTGGACTCATATCAAAAAATCTCAGTTGATTTCGTGAAACTTTTATACGAAACATTTTTTTGTATCTCCTTTAGTAACAAAGTTAAAGGGGGGGTCAAATTATAGTGAAAAACCCGGTACGTTGAAAAACTAACATCAGCTATCATTTTACTTACGTATATTCTCTTCATTACTATCTTCACGGAAGACGTTCAACACTGAATAAAATAATGTCACAGACAAAAATGCGATAATCTTAACACTTAAAACGATTCTAGTTTTTCTAGTCCTGAGTAACATTGCCATGCCACTTTGCAAAAATCACTGTCAGCTAATTAACATGAAATTTTATTTCAAATTTACTCTCAGGCGAGTAATCCTCGAAAAACACTATTGTTTAGCTTCGGAGTGTGTAATGAGCCTAAATGACTACCATGAAAAGAGTAGTTTGTACATTTTACACTTTGAAATAGATACTGTCTCGTCTTTATCTTTTGATAAGTAATCTTTTCAATTGTGGAAATTTTATGAAAATCTGACGAAAAACAATTGATAAGTAAATGAGAAAATATTGACTTACCTGAGATACAAAACTCTTGAGAATACAGGATTTGGTTCTTCAATGGGCAAGCAATGAATCGAAATTTTTATATGAGTTTGGATTCATCTAAAAGGTTTTCCAATAAGAGGTGTTGTTATGATATTCAAAGAAAAATGCCATTTTTCGATATAAATGATCGGATGTTTATTTCATTATAAAGAAGAAGCTATGCCGTTAATAGTGGAAAATAACATCAGGCAAATGACCACCACGACCACGCTTACAAAACCATATCCTTTTAATGAAATTTTCCACAACCAAATCGCAAAGTGGCTGCCCTATGTTCTTGGTAGCCTAACGTATTTCATCTTTGAGTTGTTCAATCGACGCTGGGCTATTGGCGTAGACCTTCTCTTCCACATGGACCTAAAGGAAGAAGTCGCAGGGTGTTAAGTCACAAGATCTCGGTGGCCAATTGTGATCACCTCTTCGAGAGAAAACACAGTCCGGAAACTTTTCCCGCAAAAGATCAATGGTTTCGTTGCTTGTGTGGCACGTGGCGCCGTCTTGTTGAAAGTAAACGTTGTCCAGAGCAATACTATCCAATTTCGGCCATAAAAAATCATTAATCATCTCTCGATAGCGCGATCCATTCACCGTAACTGTTGCTCCAGCCTCATTTTCGAAAAAGAAAGGTCCAATGACTCCGCCGGACCATAAACCGTACCAAACTGTCACACGTTGAGGATAGAGAGGCTTTTCAAAAATAACTCTTGGGTTTTCAGAGACTCAGATGCGACAATTTTGCTTGTTGACGAAGCCACCGAGGTGGAAATGAGTCTCATCACTCAAGATGATTTTTCGATGGAATTCCGGATCATTTCATGCATTTCAAGGACCCAATCAGCAAAGAAACGACGTTGTTGATGATCAGCCGGCTTGAGTTCTTGTGTTGATTGAACTTTTTAAGCCTTAAGACCCTTGGAATGCCTAATTCCAAAGAACGACGAGGAATGGACAAACCTGGGTTTTCTTCGAAATTTTCGGCTACAGCAGCAATATTCTCGGCTGTTCTTGAGCGACATGCACGGGTTTTATTCTTAACATCACTAACTTGTCCCAACAGCTCGAATTTTTTCACCAATTTCTTTATTGCGGTTCGACAAGGTGCTTCACGACGATCCAAAAATGTTCGAATTTTACGAACCGTCTCTGCCAAATTTTCAACATTTTTATAGTGAATTTTAATAATTTCAATGCCTTCTTGAAGCGTGTATCGTTCCATTATGAATGGCGTAGTTTCTACTTGTCAATTGTCAAAAAATGACAGCTTCAAACGTGACATCTACCGAAATAGCAGGTTATTCTAAATAAAACCTTTTATTGGAAAACTCTTCATAAGATGCGAGATGCTTGACCTACTAAACGATGTGAAGTCAGGAGCTTTTACATGCTTGATCATATTGGGATACCGATAATTCTGGTTTCATTATATGATTATATTCATCTAAAGAGTCAACTTTCCTATCCAAATCTTAAAACTTAAATTTCGGCTATAGGACCAAAACTTGAAAATTTTCAAGTGGTTTTCAGATTTGAACAGGAATAGTAATTAAATCAACTAGTTTTTTAAAGTCAGTGGTTAATGATCGACATATTTTAATGCGCGAGCGATGCAAACACGTTAATTGATAGTTCGAGGCCATTAATCACTACATTAATAAACTGGACGAACAAGGTTTTTCTTAGACCGCATCATGAATCAGGTATAAATTCTTGATTGAAATAGTTCCGTAGAGTTGTTACATTACTCGTATTGCTTCTGAATGAATGTTAGTTTCCCAATGACAATCATACATTAAAATAGGGGAAATCGTGCATTAAATTGGGTCATTATCGATCAATTTCGTCTTATAATTTGAGGTAGACGGAAAAGTTTACTTAATGAATGAACGAAGCCAAAAGGTCTCAGGTTATTCAAATTTGAATGATCAAAGATGGTACCTTTTAGAGATACTGTATACTTCCATCAATAGCAGCCTGTACAGTTTAGCGCTCGTTCAAAATGACTCGCTTCCAGAATTCCTCTCAATAGGCCATTGTTTACAATAGAAAATTACTGGAATGACACAGGGACATAGAATAATAATGACACCAAATATGACAATGGATCCTCCGAATGAACAGCCCAGTAAATACAGAGCAGAATTGCCTCATGTCAAATTATCTCAGTGAAGCCCATGCTGCGAACAAACGAAGATCACGTATGCCATAGGGCGGGGGGAACATAGTGCGTGATAACATTCGTCCTGAAGGTGCATAAAAATGGATTTCGAAACGTTGGCAGCAGGTAAACACTTTTAAATCGCTTCTATTTTTTTCCTATTCGCTTTTGAACGTTCTATTATGCATTTCTAGGTAGGTTTTTCGTCTTCTGAATGGATGTACGATTAAACTGAGTTAATCACGTAGTACAATTGAATAAGTGAATGATTGTGTTCGTTTTAAGCTGCTTGTAGTCCTCGGCTTTAACACAGAAATGTCTTGTAGGGCATTCAAGGAAAATTTCTTCACTTACTTAGAGTCGATCTGCTTTATTTGGCAGTTGATTTCTTATCAAATCAACCTTAGGAAAAGTATGAAGGAAGGCAAAACAAACAAAAATTTATAATTCAAACATATTCAAATCAGTCATTAATCATTAAAATCTTAAGAACGACTACACCTTTTCCAATTGTAATTCAGAAAACGTAAAATGTAATTCAGAATAGCAAATTGAATTTCAGAAGATGGAAATTGTAATTCAGAATAGTAAATTGATATTCAGAAATGGTGATTTGAATTTCAGAATAGTGATATGTAATTCAGAAAGCGTAATTTGAATTTCAGAATAGTGATATGTAATTCAGAAAGGGTAATTTGAATTTCAGAAAAAAGGAAATTGTAATTCAGAATTGGTTGCATGTACTCGAGATATAATGAACATGAATATGTTCCTATTTATATCTATGTTATATAGTACATATATCTACATACATACATAATATTATGTAATGAATTATTTATTTGCCAAAGAAAGTATAGTGATTTGGGTACCAGGCATTGATATTCTGCAAATAGCGCAATTATCTTTCAATTCCATTTTTTATTTCTCGATAATAACTTGCATGAAACTTATGTCATTAGGACAAGTTCGATGTCACATTGTTATAGATGACTCGATACTATTCTGAATTACATATTACATTTTCTGAAATTCAATTTATAACTTCTGAATTATAATTTTTCTTTTCTGAAATTGAATTTGCCATTTCTGAATTTCAATTCACTATTCTGAATTACAACTTTGTTTTTCTGAAATACAACTTCCTAATCTGAATTTCAATTTCGCTTTTCTGAAATTGAATTAACTATTCTGAAATTCAATTTCTGTTTTCTGAATTACATATTTCTATTCTGAAATACATGTTCCCTTTTCTGAAATTGAACTTTGATTTTCTGAATTACAACTGTAAAAGGTGTAGAAAACGGAACCAATACAATGAGATTTTATTATAGATTTCAGTACCAGACAACCTAAGAAATGACTTCGATAAAACGCCACCTTTTGTAATTTCCACATTAATTTTAAGCTGGAAAACTCTTTCTTCTTTTTTCGTGGCTACGACCTGGTTTTTTGGAACGAAAAGAATTTTTCACATCATATTTGTTTGTTACTTCATTCAAACTCCACAGTTATACATAAACACCATAATGATGGATGCTTTTTTGAGATAATACAAGACATAAATATTGTGAGATAAATTTTTACCATTATAATCTAGTAGATAATTTCATGTCATTTATTTTTGAATATGATTTCCGGGATATGTCCGCCATGGCTACGAGTTTCTATTAGTCCATTCGAAAAGTCTTATACTTAACTACTTTTTCCGATTAATCTGGCCTTATGGCATAAATTGTAGCTTGAATCTTCGATTCCGACGCTTGAAGAGTTGCTGGTTTGTGATCGAGAGGCATAAATTTCAATGTTAAAGTACAATAAGCTGTGAACGACGACGTACGGATATTTCAGCCTCTTTAGCCAAATTCTACAAAAAAGGAATACTTACAAATGATTCGCTCCATCACAAATCCTGAGAGTTATTGGTCGTTCTATCATTTATGATTTATGAATTAACGGCATGTAGTTATAGTTATAGTTTAAAAAGAGGTTACAGTTCATTGCGACCTCAAGGTCTATTGTGCCCCCTTACAGAGCTGTTCTGCCCTGACCACACCCTTTACAGCTCGCCTTCCAGTTCCAGAGATCTGATAAAATCCAATATCTGTGGAGGCTTTAACGAGGCTAGTTCCTCACTCTTACAAATTTCTCGTCCAAGGCATTCTTTCCTTAGGCTCGCAATGCCAAAGCATTCCGTGACTAGGTGAATGGGGGTTTCTTCCTCCTCCCCACAGAACCTACACTCGTCAGTGTCCGATAATCCCATCCTCAACAGTGATAGACAGTGTCCTGTGAGAAAGCCAGTGAGGAGGTGTAATTGCCTCTCACCAAGATCCAGATATCTTTTGGATAATGCTGTTTCAAAGTTCCGAAGGAACTTAGTGGAATGATCCATCCCTGGGTGATTCCGCCAGAGTTTTTTCCTCTCGGCTTTATCCTTCTCGAGAAACATTCGTGCGCCCTCTTTGGCAAGTGTATTGACCTCTTCGTTTCCTTTGATTCCTGAATATCCGGAAATCCAGATTGAAAAGACCTTTTTCTTGCCTACCTCAGTGAGTGTGTTCCGACACTCCCAGATCCCTATATAGCACTTCAGATAGTTTCTTTCTAGATTTATATCTAGACACCTTTCAATAGCTAAGATTTCCGATTGAAAGGCGCTCATACGGGAGCCTAGCGATAGTGCACACTTGTCCTGTATATCCCAGCGCCAGCTCCTGTAGAGGTTTTGGAACGGCATGTATAAATAGAAACTATTCATGTCGAAATAATGCTTATTTACCTATCGATTTCGTTAACTCAATTGAACAGTAAGAAACAACAAGTACTCAGGGTTCCTGGTCACTCAGCAATCTGAGGAAATGAAGAGGCTAACACACTAACCAGAAATAAGGTACAAATACCACTCACTGGCCCAGAACCTTTCTGTGACATAACAAATGAACCTATAAGAAAAAGTTTTAGGGAAGGAACAAACTGAAAGAGAAGCACCCTGTGGCAATCTTCCTGTAATGGATAATTCCAAGTTAAAACTGCAAGGTCCAAAAAGTATGGGATCTCAATAAGAATAACTTACGCCTTCTCACTGTCTTTCTAACAGGACAATTGTCATCTCAGGAAGCATATGATATGCCTTCCAAAACTCATTTAAAATACCTTCTTTGATTTTCATCACAGCATCATCCCTTCTTGAATTGAATGAAATTCAGATGTACCATGCATAATATTTATTCCTACATTGTTCTTCTTTCAACAGTTTCTGAATTACAGTGGAACTTCCCTATAACAAACATCTGTATAACGAAGTAAGTTCTCTCTATGACGAAATATTCAAAGAACATCACTCTTTGAATGGGTATTGGGTAGAAGGTATAAGGGTGGGTTTTTTCCGAAATTTTGCCGGACGTACGTAATAAATCCCGACCTTAAACTAAATCATTACGGCGGGCAGAGAGATCCTTCTGAAACAGTTTTAAATACACCCCTGGCTGTTTGTTTTCAATCTAACTATTACGCTAGTGTGAAAAGTTGTGCGAAAATGTCTAAAAGCAAGTGCTTAAGTTTGAATGATAAACTTAAATTAATCAGTGAAGTCGACCGCGACATTGCCGACTATAGAAACAAATTTTCTGTACAACGAAATTTCTTTATAACGAAATTTTTTGCGGATTTAGCGCTTCTTTGTAGGGAAGTTCCACTGTAGTTAGAAAATAGCCTGAATTTGTGCCTTGTAAACTGACTGCAATTGCTGCGTTCTTTACGATATTACACCTGGGTATTCCGTATTTGTCAAGAAACATTATTTGCTTGCCCATTCATTACTGAATTTTGGTTCAGCAATTGAATTGTATTATTATATTATCAGTATGTAAAGAAATATTAAAAAGGACGATTTATTCAAGGTTAGTGACCTCCTCACGTGTGTAACCAAATTGGTTTTGCGTATCACCTTCGTACAAATAGAATGATTATGGTGAAGTTCAAGATTTAATTGGAGTTAATGTCTTGATCTAGATCAAGCGCGGCATAATTACATTTTCATGTGTTATAAGACGAGTTGAAAATAATGAAAATATGGGGAAATTTTTATATAAAGTTGAATATCCTCGAAACTAAGTTATGGCCTCCTTCTCATCATTTCAAAGCTATTATTATTATAACTTTTATTGTTATTTTTTTAAATTCTTCAGATGAGTTGCCACCGGGGTTGTCACGGAAATCCACCATAAAAATTGGTGCAAAAAAGGATTTCTATTAGAAATATAAAGAATTGAGGTTGAAAGATAGCAACTTTAAGCGTGAAAATAATAATAACAGTTAATTGGAGTTCTACACTGTGGTCATATTACTTCTATCTGTATATGATCTTCAAAAACACTAATGCCGTTTTACAACCTTATTTATAAACTCTCGCATTATCGAATTTGTTGTTCTCATCTTCAGCATTGAAAGGTGAAGTTAAATTCTTGTAAGATGTAATAAAACTAATTTTCTTGTTATTGTCTGAAATTATTTGAATAATTTTTCGTGTTAGTGTGGCAAATTTTTCTTTTCTTTTTCCTATATAATGTGTAGGTTAAATTTCTTGTTGATACAGTTTTTGGCAAATTTGCCGATTTATCCCATACTTTTGATTCCTACTGGTTTACCTACGGATACTAATCCTACCCATAAAATAATAAATTCATAACAATATCTTCACGTAGATGCTTCAAAAGTAGAGATAAGAGACAAATAATCAGCCACTTGTCGCTGTATCTCTATCAAAATCTTTCAGATTCTATTACATTTTGAATTGAATTATGTCCAATATCATTTTTACTGATATCTCAAGTGACAGCTAGTTGTGCCATGGTATATTTTGGGGAAGTTGAATTTTGGAAAATGGCTATAATCATCCAGAATCTCACATAGTATGTGTAAATTTGCATCATCCTTTCCAAGGATTCTTTTAAGATGAATTCATCAACAAAGCTACTCAAATATCACATAATTGTGTGAATTAAGATAAATAATCTAGATAAATGTGAAAAGTCAATTCGAAATGTTACCCATCTCCGCTATCATGAGCAGATTTTTAAAAAAGGTTTATTTCCTATCACAACTCCAATGTTATTATGTCTAATATTTTATCTATCTTTCATTTTATAGATGAAAAATCAATAGACAGCATGAAACGCATAAAATTCATTCACGCCTTCCGTAATTGTTTAACAGAAACAATTTTTATCCTCTTCCTTCGAGGGCATCGGTTAAATATCTAGAAATTTACATCTGATTAATATTTCAGGTATCACATCTGTGCCACAAATTGTAATTGACTGTATGGTCAATATTAATTCATTTAGAGCGGTATGGCTGAATTTTCTGGAATTCCACCGGAAAAAAAGAAACAAAACGAAAAAAAAAAAAAATTTTTTTACCCCTGTTTTCAGTTTGATACAACATATATAATATGTATAATGGGAGTAATTAGATTCGAAAATTATCAATTTTGAGATTCATATCCATAACAGGCAGTTATTACGATTTAAACAAGAGATTCACATCAATTGGTGAGGATTAAATCATTTCTGAGATAAAGCATTTTTACACGATCGCTCAACTATGTGGACTGAAAGTTTAGAGATGCAGTCAACATTTTGCCTGCCCTGAACTGCACAAATTGAACAAATTTTCATAAACCTAAACTTTTGAATGGTAGTCAATTTCACTGATGTCATATTGGGGGAAACATTTTTCTACTGACTCCGATAACGTTCATTAATATAGTGTCAACATTTTCATGCAATTTTTATACAGGCTGTCCCGGAAAATGTGGGAAATCTCTCGGATTCAGGTAGAACATAAAAAAATAAGATGACAAGTTCCCAAATTTTTTTTCCTAGTGGCCTTCCCTACGAAGATAGGACCTAAATGACGCCACTGGAAATTCATTTTAGTGGGATAAATTTCAATTACTTACTTCTTTCATTATTTTTTTTCGAAAACGGTTCATTTTATCGACACTGAACAAGACTACCTTTTCTTTAGCTTAATGTTCAAGGTATCCAAATTTGTTTTTTTAGCACCTTATCATACAGGGTGTTAAAAATGTAAGCATTAAAATGTACAACCCAGTCCGCCCCTGGTAAACTGAACAAACTAATTGAAATTTGAGTGCGGTGATTTAAGAGGTCCTTAATACTTCAATCATGTCAAATTTTCATCAAATTATATCGAGTAGTCTGAAACTTATTTCACTAAAATGGATTTTCAGTAGCGTCATTTAGGAGGTCGTATCTTCGTAGGGAGGGCCGCTAGGAAAAAAATTATGGGAGCTTGTCATCTTCGTTTTTTATGTTCTATCTGAATCCGAGAGATTTCCCACATTTTCCAGGCCACCCTGTATAGACCGCATTGTAGACTAACATAATAATACACGCATGAAACCGCAGAATAGCAAGAGTACCTATATCAAAAAATGGAAAACATCATATTTCTGTAAACCCAAGTCATTAATGCTTCTCTCTGCACTGAAGAGAGCCAAAAGCTCGAAACAGCTGTCTGCAAATGTTATGAATGGTATAACCACCTTGTAGGTTCGTTTGCCGACGAACATGATTGGACCCGGAGTATGAGTTTGATATTCATAGATTTTATCAACGAATTTCGTTCTCTACTCAATGCATGTTATACCAAACTTCACTAATTGCTGATTAACCCTTTTATTGTCAGAATTATTATCAAACTCCATCGCAGTAGTTTGGGAACGTAACTTCATTTCGTGTACTCTGTGCTTTCCTTTAGTGTACATCAGCTGCATAATAACAATTAAACTCTCTGGTGGGATTCCCATAAGAGAATATTGAACACAAATAAAAATTTACTCAATAACGCATCGGCTATTTTCATGCGGTGTTCTCAACAGTTTCCCTAGAAATTTCTTTTCGATTCTGGCGTCGTTGAATTTTGAACATAAAAATTCGGAATTTCAGAATGATTATTTTCGAAGCGTGAATAGAATTTATTAGTTATTGTTTTTACCTTGCAAGTAAAATTGTGGTCGTGTTGAAACAATGTTTTCTGCTAAAGGTAGGTTGATATATATTTCATATTCGAAAGATAATTCCCGGTTAAAGCAAGGTTTTTCATTTTTTTCATTTCGATAGAGTATCTATCGAGGTATCTATAAGTAACAGAAGAAAATCAAAATATTGTAGTAGAGCAATGACGTGAAAAAAAAGTGTTCATAATAAGAAAACCATCATCAAATAATTCAAATTTGCATAATTTCAGATCTATTGGTCTCATTCTAATGAATTCAACTGTAAGTAATTCAAATTATTTAAAGTATCATGAAATTTTAAATAACAAGTATGAGACTGCCTAATGTTTTTCAGGTTTTCCAAACTGTAAAGGCTTCAGACTTGTTTATGATGATTTTTGAATTGAAAATATTTTGAGAGTTGATTTCATTCACACTTGTTTTCATCGATGCTCTGAATGTATGCTCAATATTTCAAATTTCAGCGATATAATGTCCAACAGTTTCTGAAATATCGAATTCTTGGAAAATATTTTTTTATCTCGTTATCTTCAGGAGAATCTGCACAACTATTTGGTCCTAGTAACAAATTAGCAGAAATTTTAAAACTATCAATATTCATTTTGTTGTATTCGATTCGCGCAGTAGGTACATTTTTGAGCACTCGTTCTACTTAAACGAGTGCTATATCGTTTTGCCCAAATGTCTGTAATTTTCGAATTTTGAGGCGAAAATGTCTCACACTATAGTGTTCTACTCCCTGATGACGAATTCGTGGTCAAATTCAATTCTGTGCGTGTGGCCTCCGGCCGTTAGCACAATAACTTTCAAAGGAGTTGTCCTAGAAACTTGAAATTTTCAGGGTATGTTCGATTCGCAAATGGCTCGGTTTAGTTCGTTATCCAGCCAAATCGTATAGGGAGTCCCATAAAATATGGCCATTCAAAATTTTTGTTCCTCAATATCTCAGACAAAACGAAACCCATCGCAATGAAATGTTGCGTCCATATGCAAGATGCTCTTAATAAGCTTCATGTGCTTATAGTGTTAACAGAACCATAGAAAATTCTATTGGAATATTGAAAAGAAGAATCTTTATATTTCCATAACAGGATATCCGATTCAAGTGAAATTTTTCTTGTGAATGAAGACTGTTATACTGAATTTTCATGCAAAATTTTATGGCCATAGTGTCAACAGAACCATAGAAAATTCAATTGGAATATTGAAAAGAAGAATCTCTTTATTTCCATAACAGAATAACCGATTCAAGTGAAATTTATTTTGTAAATCAAAACTGATATACTGAATGTTCATGCAAAATTTTGAGAGGATCGCATCATCAGAACCATAGAATTTAATTTTTGTAATTATTTATTTTTTACATATTTAATTTTTTGAATATAATTCCGATTGTGCTGAGATTCTGCATTGATATATTTGGTATCAATCTCAAGTCCCATATAAAATTTTAAGTTAATAGTCTTATTGCTCTACCAAAGAACGAGAGCTCAAAAGCTCCTGCTCAGGGCTTTTCTTAAATGTTTGAAAATCTCATGCTGGTCATCAGAGTTAGCCTATTAATTGGTTAATTGATATCGAGCGTCTGCACATTACTTGCAACTTCAAAGTTTCATCTAATTCTTTGAAAATAATTTCAAATTAAAGAAAATTCGCTACAAGATCTTTTCCTCGACAACAAGCGTGCAAAAATTAATCCTTTACCGGTGAAGACCATTTGAACTTTTCCAATCTGAGTTCAAGAACCAGGTTAATGGAGTAATAGTTGAAATATTCACATCACGTTTCTAAGTTTCATGCTTTCCAATTACGGTCAGTTACAGCATTCTCGGAATATTCAAATCACAGCTGCGAATCTTGCCTTAATATAGCATTATATGTCAACAAACCAAACTCGCTGAGTAGTTGCACTAGCTCTATTTTTTACGGTTGCTCAATGCGAATTTTTGAAATAGTAATTATTACAGTTTTTTCCCCAATCTAAATTAATCTCATCAGTAGTAAAGGGTTTTCCAATAAGAGGTGTTATTTTATTTTGAATAGCCCGCTATTTCGGTAGATGTCACGTTTTAAGCTGTCATTTGTTGACGTAGAAACTAAGCCATTAATAATGGAACGATACACGCTTCAAGAAATGAAAATGGAACGATACACGCTTCAAGAACGCATTGAAATTATTTAAATTCACTATAAAAATGGTGAAAATTTGGCAGAGACGGTTCGTAAAACTCGAACATTTTTGGGTCGTCGTGAAGCACCTTGTCGGACCGCAATAAAGAAATTGGCGGAAAAATTCGAGCTGTTGGAACAAGTTAGTGGTGTGAAGAATAAAACCCGTGCAGGTCGCTCAAGAACAGCCGAGAATATTGCTGCTGTAGCCGAAAGTGTTGAAGAAAACCAAGGTTTTTTCATTCCTCGTCGTTCCTTGGAATAAGGCATTCCACAAACGTCATTACACCGTATTTTGCATGAAGATTTGGGTCTAAAGGCTTATAAAGTTCACTTAACACAAGAACTCAAGCCGGCCGATCATCAACAACCGGACCGTGTTATCTCTCGAAGAGGTGATCACAATTGGCCACCGAGATCTTGAGATTTAACACCTTGCGACTTCTTCCTTTGGGGCCACGTGAAAGAGAAGGTCTACGCCAATAGCCCAGCGTCGATTCAAGACCTCAAATATGGAATTCGTGAGGCTATCGAGGACATAGGGCATCCACTTTGCGATTTGGTTATGAAAAATTCCATTGAAAGGATATGGTCCAGTAAGCGTAGTCGTGGTGGTCATTTGCCTGATGTTATTTTCCACTTTTAACGGCATAGCTTCTTCTTTATAATGAAACTAGCTGACCTGAAAGACGTTGTCCTGCGTGATATTTCAAGCATACACAAAAATTAATTAATGTCAATCTAGCCGTTTTGTTGCCGTATAGATAAATAACCTAGATACCGACTGCAGCGCCACCTGTCGGGCTGATTTGTGAATCTAAACCATTCTCGAATCTCCACGAACACACACAAAAAATTTCATCAAAATTGGTCCAGTCGTTTAGGAGGAGTTCAGTCACATACACACGCACACAAGAAATATATATATTAAGATAAACATCCGATCATTTACATTGAAAAATGGCATTTTTCTTTGAATGTCAAAATAACACATCTTATTCGAAAACCCTTTATAAAAGGTTTTTCCTAATTTAAGCGAACTTCATATGATTGTATGACGTAAACTTGCTTACTTTTGCAGATTAACCTATGAAATTCATATATTCATTTTTGAGCGCTCGTTCTATTTAAAGTAGTGCTATGTCGTTTTGACCAAATGTCTGTAATTTTTGAATTTTTAGCCAAAAATGGTCTCAAATGATAGAGTTCGACTCTCTGATGAATTCTGTCCGGCCGTAAGCACGATAACTTTCGAAGGGATTGTCCTAGAGACTTGAGATTTTCATGGTATGTTCGGTTCCCAAATGCCTCGGTGAACGTTAACCAGCCAAATCGTACAGGGTGTTCCATAAAATATGGCCAATCAAAATGTTTCTTCCTCAATATCTCAGACAAAACGAACCCAATGGAAATGAAATTTTGCGGCCACATGCAAGATGCTCATAATAAGCTTCATTCAAAATTTTGTGTTAACAGAACCAGAGAAAATTCAATTGGAATATTGAAAAGAAGAATCTTTATATTTCTATAACAGGATATCCGATTCGAGTGAAATTCATTTTGTGAATGAAGATTGATATACTGAATGTTCATGCAAAATTCAAAGCGGATCGCATCATCTAAACCATAAAATTCATTTTTTTTAATTATTGATTTTTTACATATTTCATTTTTTGAATGATTTCCAGAATATGACTCTGATCGTGCTGAGATTTTGTATTCATATACTAAGCATGAATCTCACGTTCTATTCAAAATGTAGAGGTAGTAGCATTATTGATCCCCCTGCTGAAGGTTTTTCCTAAATTTTCGATATGAACCAGAACGCAAAATCTAAAAATTCCGCGTCCAACTCTTGGAATTAAAATTCAACGTAGGCAAATGATGAAGATTAACCGAATTAGATATGAGGAAGCCCGATAATTACAATTTCTGCTCTGTCAGATCTCTCCAAACGAGAAGATCAAAGAAATACAATAATACCAGTACGTTTCTCGGTCCACCATTATTTTTATTGAATTATAAGGTTGCTTCGTGCCTAATTGCTGCGTGATAACGCCCCCGCATGACACTTTTACTTTGTTGAATATAATCATTTTCTTCCGTTCATATGTCGATTCGGGATGGACATCAAAAAGATAACAATTCCGTTAAGAACTTAATTACATTTTTACGATTACGAGTAGGATAATTGTTGAATTTTCAACATTTCCACGTCAGGAGATTGCAATTTAGATTGTTGGAATTATAAAGAAGAATGAGTATACAAGGGAAACAAAGATTTTTTTTACTTTTTGAGCGCTCATTTTACTTAAACGTGTGCTATATCGTTTTGACCGAATGTCTGTAATTTTCGAATTTTGCGCCGAAAAAGGTCTGAAGCGATAGAGTTCGACTTCCTGATGACGAATCCGTGGTCAAATTCAATTAGGCTCGTGGGGCCGTCCGTTAGCACAATAACTTTCGAAGGGATTGTCCTAGAGACTTGAAATTTTCAGGGTGAGTTCGGTTCCCAAATGGCTCGGTTTAGTTTGTTAACCAGCCAAATCGTACAGGTTGTTCCATAAAATATGGCCATTTAATATTTTTGTTCCTCAATATCTCAGAAAAAACGAAACCAATCGAAATGAAATGTTGCGGCAAAATACAAGATGCTCATAACAAGCCTCATGCAAAATTTTGTGGCAATAGTGTGAACAGAACCACAGAAAATTCAATTGGAATATTGAAAAAAGAAACTTCATATTTCCATTAAAAGATATCCAATTCGAGTGAATGGAGATCGATATTCTAAATGTGCATCCAAAGTTTCGTGGCCATAGTATTAACAGAACCATAGAACTTTCAATTGGAATATTGAAAATAAGAATCTTTATATTTCCATAACGGGATATCCGATTGGAGTGAAATTTCTTCTGTGAATGAAGATTGATATACTGAATCTTCATGCAAAATTTTGTGGCCATAGTGTTAACAGAACCATATAAAATTCAATTGGAATATTGAAAGACGAACCTCTATATTTCTATGATAGAATAGCCGATTTGAATGAAATTTATTTTGAGAATGAAAACTAACATACCTACTAAATGTTCATGCAAAATTTCAGGAGGATCGCTCCATCAGAACCGTAAACTTAATTTTTTTCAATTTTTATCTTTTACATATTTCATTTTCTGAATGCGTTTCCAATTCATCGACTGAAGGTTAAGTCCACATTTCGTAAGGATCCCAAGAAATGGCGTATTGGTTCTGTTATTCTCAGAGCTAGGCGACATTTCTTCAAATAAGGGAACCTAGAATACCTTTCAGACGGAGCTCCTCCATACTGAAGAGCCCCAAATAGGGCGAAATAGCTATCTATGGATGCTGTGTTTGATATTACCACTATGCATGTTCTTTGTGCGTTGACGGGATTAGTTCCGAAGTGTGGGTTCAATATTGGTTGATTTTAAATCAATTGATTTTATTGTACGCTTTCATTATTTATATTATGCCCGCGTTACTCTTAAAAGCATGAATTTTCATTTATTGTCAGAATATTATTCCGATTGTGCTGAGATTCTGCATTTATATGTTTGGTATCAATCTCAAATACCATATAAAATTTGATGTGATAGTCTTATTGCTCCACCAAAAGCTCCTGCTCAGGGTTTTTCCTAAATTTTGAAAATATTTTTGTTACAGGACTTAATTGTACACCACCGGCAATAGACGACTTCCCTAGAGATTTCTTTACAGAACAACAGAGGAAAGATGGTGGGGTGGCGGTTCATGTATTATTATCCCTTTATTTGTTCGTTGCTTTAGCTGTAGTCTGTGATAAATACTTTGTACCAGCTGTAGAAAAAATATGTCATGGTAAGTGAAATCCAAAGCTCCCTAAATCTTTATCCTCATTATTTTATGCTTAAAGACGAGGAATATTCACAAAGCTAACAGTTTCATCTTGTTTCCCAACTAAACTTTCAAATAAGATGAAAAAATGCTCCTTCATTAAGTTTTCTCTCTTTCAGCACTGAATATGTCAGCAGATGTAGCAGGAGCTACATTTATGGCTGCTGCAACTTCTGCACCAGAACTTTTCGTGAATGTAATAGGTACCTTCATTACAGAAGGTGATATAGGAGTAGGAACAATAGTAGGATCAGCAGTATTTAATATACTTGCTGTTGCAGCATGCTGTGGAATTGGCGCAGGCATGGTAAGAAGATATACTTCCAACTCCACTAAATGTTGAGTTATACAGGGTGTTATATAATAGTATGTCACAACTTAAGGGATAAATCGACGTATAATTTCAAGAAAAAAGTCCATATAAACATGGGTCCGTAAAAGCTTCGTTACGGAGCTACAGGGTTTTGAAGTTTCCAAAAAAAATTGGTTTTTTCTTCATACCTCCTGCAGTTTTTGAGATATTCAGTCCAAATTTTGAATGCGAGCTATTTTCAATCTCAAATAGAATCCACAGGGTATTTCCTCTTCCGATGCCATGTCTCCTTTTTCTCTCTCAAACTTTTTTGCTGTACGCCACTGGTCAGCGTAAAATATTTGATATCTTCGTTCAATTTAAAAACTTTTTCGACTCCTGTAATTTTTTCGTATCTCTAACCGTTTTCGAGTAAAAAATTACTGAACAATTGTATGTTATTCGCTAAATAAAACAAATAATAGAAATACTGGATAAGTATGCCCAAAATTTGCTTTTATTTTGATAGCTCGTCATCTGAGACTCAACTTAAGCTTATTCAATATCAAAAAAAGAAGAAAATATTTTACTCGAAAACGGTTAGAGATACGAAAAAATTACAGGAGTCAAAAAAGTTTTTTTAAATTTCAACACCCTATAGCTCCGTAACGAAGCTTTTACGGACCCATGTTTATTTAAACTTTTTTTCTTAAAATTACATGTAGATTCACCCCCTCAAGTTGAAAAATACAATTATGTATTTATTTTATTTTTTTTTTTTATTTATTTATATTCAAGAATCACAAACGGGTTGAATACCCAGCAAAGGATTCACAAATAAACAATATACAATTTCTCAATCCTAAAACTACATACAAGTGAAAAAGGTATTACCCTGTATAGGCTAAAAGTGAAGTAAAAATCAGACCACCATTAGAAATTATTTGACGGTTTTCTACCATACTGCATGAATTAGGCCACTATAAGAGAAAAACAACATTATTAGCAGTTGGTCATTTACTTTGCTAGAAAGGTAGCACATAAATCTTTCGAATATAACACTGTTCAACTGTACTTCAAAGTTGTGATGCATTGAATTTCGTGTGTTTACAATGTGAATTTCCATACCTTTTCTTATGTGCTAATTCAAAAAAAACCTTCTAATTTTATTATGTATGTTTCAGTGTGGAGTAAAAGTAGTACCATTAGACTGGTGGCCACTGACAAGAGATTGCTTGGCGTATGGAATCACAGTGTCGTTACTGATTTGTATAATACACGACGAAAGGGTCGAATGGTACGAAGCTTTGACACTCGTTTTGCTGTATATAGTATACATTTTGATAATGTATTTCGACAAATCGATACAAAAGTTTGCTAGAGGTAAGACAGATCAAAAATAGGTGTAAGTAAGTATTGTATACCTACACTTACCAGAGTTTGATGTTTAACCACTTTCACTAAGATTTTCATACACATTTTAAGTATATGTCTGGTCACAAAATGAACAGTGCCGGTAGACATATTGGGTGGTATCTCAACCGGACAAAATGTTTTTCCAGCATAGCTGCCAGGCTGCATTTTTTTCATTTTTTCTAGCTCTACCATAAATACAGTGTAACTTCCCTATAACGAACGTCTGTATAACGAATTTCGTACAAGACATTGCACCTTGAATCCAAATTCCATGTTAAAAACACCCTCTAAAACAAAGTATATTCTCTCTATAACGAAATATTCGAAGAACATCACTCTTTGAATGGGTATCGGTAAGAAGGTATAAGTGAACGTTTTTTCCGAAATTTTTCTGGATGTATGTAATAAATGCCGACCTTAAACTAAATCATTACGGCGGGCAGAGAGATCCTTCTGAAACAGTTTTAAATACACCCCTGGCTGTTTGGTTTCAATCTAACCATTACGCTAGTGTGAAAGTTGTACGAAAATGTCGAAAGGAAGTGCTTAAGTTTGAATGATAAACTTAAATTCATCAGTGAAGTCGACCGCGACATTGCTGACTATAGAAACAAATTTTCTGTATAACGAAATTTCTTTATAACAAATTTTTTGCGGATTTAGCGCTTTCGTTATAGGTAAGTTCCACTGTATTCTCTTCCTGGATTTGACCAAATCGATCTATTGAATTCTTTATAAATTCCAATAAATTCTGAGCAATTTCTCTTTCACATTTCTATTCACTTTTAGGATTTAGAAACTCACGAAAGCACTCAAATCGTTCTTATGATCCCAAATCAACGGGTGAGTATTAAAAGCATTAATTCCTGAGAAACCAATCAAACTCATGATTATACTATTGACAGAATACGCTGAAGCGCATCTTCCTTTGAAGTTGGAAGGCTTCTCCCTACCAAAGGATGATCAGAATATGGATATTCAGGTGAAGATCAAAAGTTCCACCATTACAGATGAGGATGAAAATATTGTTCCAAATCACCAGAACGGGTCACTCAAAGCTGTTGAAGTGGACAAGGACAATAACAAAGTGTCCTTGACGATAGCTGAGGAAGAACCGCACTCTTTATGGAAATGGCCGTCCGGACAAGGAAAATTTACACAGGTAAAGGGTTTTTCAATAAGAGGTGTTATTTTGATATTCAAAGAAAAATGCCATTTTTCTATATAAATGATCGGATGTTTATTTCATTATAAAGAAGGAGCTATGCCGTTGATAGTGGAAAATAACATTAGGCAAATGACCACCACGACCACGTTTACAGGACCATATCCTTTTAATAAAATTTTCCATAACCAAATCGCAAAGTGGCTGCCCTATGTGCTCGATAGCCTCACGAATTCCATCTTTGAGGTCTTGAATCGACGCTGGGCTATTGGCGTAGACCTTCTCTTTCACGTGGCCCTAAAAGAAGAAGTCGCAAGGTGTTAAATCACGAAATCTCGGTGGCCAATTGTGATCACATCTTCGAGAGATAACTTTATAAGCCTTAAGACCCAAATCTTCATGCAAAATACGGTGTATTGACGTTTGTGGAATGCCTAATTTCAAAGAACGACGAGGAATGGATAAACCTGGGTTTTCTTCAACACTTTCGGCTACAGCAGCAATATTCTCGGCAGTTCTTGAGCGACGTGCACGGGTTTTATTCTTCACATCACTATAACTTGTTCTAACAGCTCGAATTTTTCCACCAATTTCTTTATTACGGTCCGACAAGGTGCTTCACGACGATCCAAAAATGTTCGAGTTTTACGAACCGTCTCTGCCTAATTTTCACCATTTTCATAGTGAATTTTAATAATTTCAATGCATTCTTGAAGCGTGCATCGCTCCATTTTTATTTATGGTATAGTTCAATATCAATTAGAAATCATTTATTTCCTTTTTTAGTTTTACTGTTAGGCAACAATTTTTTCAGAACCAATTTGCTCCTGACAAATTAGTGCAAAGATTTTCGCAGGAGCACTTCATCTTAATTAAAAAATTTTTAATTATTTCTTAAAAGTTTTTTAGAAATGCAGAATCCTCCCAGATTATATTTCAATCGATATCTGAAAGTTTTCAGGGGTTTTCAGCACATTCGCCTGTTTAAGCTCCTTGTGATTTTTTGATGGGTATATCAATATTAACTTTCACTGTGAATTTTCAGATGACATGGATTTTGACATGGCCGATCCATTTAGTTTTCCTCTTCACCATTCCAGATTGTGAAAAACCAAGGTTCAAGACGTGGTTTCCCCTAACATTCATCATGTGCATAATATGGATAGGATCACTATCATATTTGGTAGCATGGATGATCACTATCATTGGTAAAGTTTGAGCAAAAACAAAAAAAATTGGAGTTTTAATGAAATTCGTTTTCTTCAGGTGATACATTGAGAATACCAGACTCTGTGATGGGTATAACCTTTTTGGCAGCTGGTACCAGTGTTCCAGAAGCAGTATCAAGTGTAATTGTGTCAAAACAAGGTATGATCTTTAGATCAATTTAAAATATGGGTACACTATATTCTTTTGAAGTATACGAAAGACGAATATATAGGAAGCATATTAGAATCTCTGATCTCAAATCCCATCAATATTTTTCACTAAAAGAGATGCTCATCTTTTTTTTTAATATCTTTTTCGCAGGTCATGGTTCAATGGGTATAAGTAACTCCATTGGTTCCAATACATTCGATATTTTGCTGTGCCTAGGCTTACCATGGTTCATCAAAGCTACGTTTTTACCGACAATAGCAGATAAACACTGGGTGAGAATTTCAACTTAATAAATACCTGGTCGATGAAAGATTAAACTATACAGTCTAGAAAAGCACAGATGTGAAGTTGAAAACATTTGCGTTCCTATTCAATATGAACAATAATACTTCTTACCTCTTGTATATACAGTGGAACTTCCCTATAACGAACATCTGTATAACGAATTTCTCTGTATAAAGAATTTCGTACAAGACATTGCACCTTGAATGAAAATTACATGTTAAAAAACCCTCTAAAACGAAGTAAATTCTCTCTATAACGAAATATTTAAAGAACATCACTCTTTGGATGGGTATTGGTAAGAAGGTATAAGGGTGGGTTTTATCCGAAATTTTAATAAATCCCGACCTTACTAAATCATTACGGCGGGCAGAGAGATCCTTCTGAAACAGTTTCAAATACACCCCCGGCTGTTTGGTTTCAATCTAACCATTACGCTAGTGTGAAAGTTGTACGAAAATGTCTAAAACGAAGTGCTTAAGTTTGAATGATAAACTTAAATTTATCAGTGAAGTCGAACGCGACATTGCCGACTATACAGGGTGTCCCGTAATTAGACCGACAAACTTCTAGTGGACATTAAAGATCGTATTTTAGACAGATTCGACCCAAATCATATAATGCAAAATTGCTTCGTTAAGGAGCTAGTGCCCTTTGAAGATGACGTCCTGTCCACACTTTTTGCCACATATTCGCAAAACGGAGTCACATAAAGTGCTGAAAGTTTACACATTGGCTAATATGAAAAATACGCATCGATTAGATTGAATGCAATTCTTCCATGTCAAGCACAATCGTATCATTTGGAGGGGGGCGAAGGGTATTTTTAGTTAACACTTTTTTAACTTTCATTATTTCGCGAGATTTACATCATATTCATAAACTCTGATGTTTTTTCTTGAAAAAAGATGGTCTTGTATAATAACGCCCAGATTAAATTCAAAACAAAAGTGAACATTGAGTAGGTACTTAGTGAAAAGAGAGAAAATTTCAAATCTATTTTTTTCAGAAATGGTGCATCTGGGCGTTATAATATAAGAGCATCTTTTTTCAAGAAAAAACATCAGAGTTTATGAATATGATGTAAATCTCGCGAAATAATGAAAGTTAAAAAAATATCAACTAAAAATACCCTTCGCCCCCCCAAATGATACGATTGTGCTTGACATGAAATAAATGCACTCAATCCAATCGATGCGTATTTTTGATATTAGCCAATGTGTAAACTTTCAGCACTTTATGTGACTTGTGACTCCGTTTTGCGAATATGTGGCAAAAAGTGTGAACAGGACGTCATCTTCAAAGGCCACTAGCTCCTTAACGAAGCAATTTTGCATTATATGATTTGGGTCGAATCTGTCTAAAATACGATCTCTAATGTCCACTAGAAGTTTGTCGGTCTAATTACGGGACACCCTGTAGAAACAAATTTTCTGTAGAACGAAATTTCTTTAACGAATTTTTTTGCGGATTTAGCGCTTTCGTTATATTGAAGTTCCACTGTATATTGCGAAATGAGAGATAAAAAAACATTTGCATAGATAGCAATGCTTTGAATTCTTTCTGGGTATGAGGGGTAGCTGTTTCAGAGCATTCACAGCTCAAAATGCGAAAATAACAGCCAATTAGGTGAATCAATAGCAGGATATCGCTCTGGAACAACAAACCAGAAGTTATTGTTAATATTCGGAAGATACAAAGGTAAAAACCTGGTAGGAAACTATCAAGGGTGTGACATAGGTACTGATCCATTCTGATAGTCAAGCTGCGTTAAAGCACTGAAAACTCCTATGTCATCGACTCAGAGCTAATAAGGGCACTGGCGTACCCAGGGGGGGGTTATTAGGGATACAACCCCCCCCATTGGTCAAAAAGAACTCTCTCTCTCTCTCTTTTTTTTTTTTTTTTTACCAGTAAACTAGCAAGGTAACCCCCCCCATGAGTCGGCTCTAGTTACGCTACTGAATAAGGGAGTGCTGAAGAAAAGTTATCTATAATCTAAAATTTCTATTGTTGATATGCCAGCACTATAAATTGCATTTCTTGAGAGATATATTGTCATACAGGTTTGGAAATTCACATCTGAAATATACGATATACAATGCATCAGATAGAGAATTCTTCCCTCCAGTTGCACAGATGAATAGTCGAGACAATCACTTGCTGTAACACACTGAATTCAGTTGTCTTACTTCATTATTCTAGTCTTGTCTCTCTCTTATCGTTTAGAGGAGCGTAATTCTTTAGGATGGTAGGCAACAGTAAATACTCGAATCGAGTATTACGGGCAGCCTGACAAATTAAAAATTCTATACGTGTAGTGCGGGTTCCCTACCATACTGCGATAAGAGAGAGACAAGACTAGATTATTGCAGTAAGACAGTTGAATTCATTCAGTTATCGCACTTGATTATCTCGCCTATTCATCTGTGCAACTGGAGGGAAGAATTATCTGTCTGATGCATTGTATATCGTATGTTTTCGATGTGAATTTCCAAATTTCCAAATCGGTATAATTACAAAAAGAACCAATCTAACACTAATTCACGTTTTTAGGTTGGAATCAACTCAGCTGGCATAGAATACAGCGCCATCTCTCTTCTATCAACGCTACTTCTTCTATACCTCACGTTCTTCCTCAACAAATTTCAACTGGACAAAAGGGTTGGAAGAATTTGTCTTCTGATGTACGCCATATTTTTGATATTGGCCAGTTTGATAGAATTGAACGTCTTCTTCAGGGTGAATCTGCCTACTTGTGGACGATGAGGAGAGAATGTAAACCGCGTGCCTTCATGACAAATGGACACTCTTGAAGTATGAACAATCTGTTATTGACCACTTCAAATTGTGCAGAATGTCTATAAGTTTGTGTAACAACTACGTCCGATTATAATGAAAAAATGAAGTTTTGTATACGGTAAAATGGTAAAATATTTGTTCATCGCATATTTAGAAAGTTTGGATCGGCCAATATTTTGAAGGACTTCATATGTATGAACGATACATGCCAGTGAATAACAGTTTTTTTTATAGCAATTCGTTGTAGTTTCGATTTACTTAATTCAAGAGTAAATCTCATATTGTAAGTAAATTTTATATTAGGTGTTCATAACCTTCATTTTATAGGTATAGACATTTCACATTAAATTGTAAGTGTATATATCACTTTCTGATGAAAAACACACATGTTGGTAGGTGTATCATTTACCTGATCAATCTCTACTCTTAAAAAATATGTATGAAGTTGTACAAAATAAATTAAATGCAAATAAAAAGATTGTTTCATTACTTATGGTGGCAGACCATAACCGTCAGCGTTGCCCTAAGACCGTTGTGTTGTCAAGCTAGAGAAACATCTGCAAATGAAGATCATTTGAGTGGAAGTCAGAAGTTAAATACCTTAGAATAACACTGGATAGTAAACTTCTGTGGAATAAGCATGTTGATACTGATACTGGCAGAGCTAAAAGGGCTCTAATGGCGTGCAGACGTCTATGCGGCAAAAATTGGGGTTGTAACCCAAAAATACTGCGATGGATGTACGTCATGATTGTGAGACCTATAATCACATATGGGGCAGTAGCCTGGTTTGCCAAGGCAAGTCAGGTAAGTACGAGGAAAAGGCTCGATAAAGTACAGAGGCTTGCCTGTGTGTGCATCACTGGAGCTATGAGAACGTGCCCAACTAGGGCACTTGAGGTCATTACGGATCTCACACCTCTACATCTAGTGATTGATAGGGTAGCCCATGAGGCTTTCCTCAGAATATCTAAGGAAGGTACAGGTAATGAGAGAATAAATAATCAGAGAGTCTGGTACTCTCTGAACAACTACATCTCATCTGCGAACCTCCCTAGTGAGGTAATGATCAAGAAAGAAAGCACTGAGAATAACTTCAGGACATTGCTACGTAAAATAGAGGAATGGGAAAATACCGACTATAACCTCAAAGAAAATACCGTAAAATGGCATACAGATGGTTCCAAAACCTCTACAGGAGCTGGCGCTGGGATATACGGGAGAAGTACCAAGTGTGCACTGTAGCAAGGCTACTGTATGAGCGTCCTTCAAGCGGAAATCTTAGCTATTGAAAGATGTTTAGGTAGAAATCTAGAAAGAAACTATCAGTAGTGCGATATAGCCATACACTCACATAGTCAAACTGCTATTAAAGCACTGAGCTCCTACGTCATCGACACAAAGATGATCTGGGGGTGCCGGGACAAACTCAATGAGGTAGGCAAAAAAAATAAGGTCTTTTTAATCTGGGTTCCCGGCCATTCGGGAATCAAAGTAAATGAAGAGGCCAATACACTTGCCAAAGAGAGCGCACGAATGTTACTCATTGGAACACTTGTGGTATAGGTAAATGTACCTATAAAAGAGTTTCTGGAGAAGGAGAAAGCCGAGAGGGAAAAACTATGGCGGAACCTCCCAGGCCCAGGGATGGATCATTCCACTAAGTTCCTTCGGAACTTTAAAACACTAAGATCCAAAAGATATCTGGATCTTAGTAAGAAACAATTACACCTCCCCACTGGCTTTCTTACAGGACACTGTCGCCTCAGGAGGCACCTGTTGAGGATGGGATTTTCAGACACTGACGAGTGTAGGTTCTGTGGGGAGGAGGAAGAAACCCCCATTCACCTAGTCACGGAATGCCTTGGCATTGTGAGCCTAAGGAGAGAATGCCTTAGGCGAGAAACTAGCCTCGTTGAAGCCTTCACAGATATTGGATTCCATCAGATCTCTGAAACTGGAAGGGGAGCTGTGAAGGGTGTGGCCAGAACAGCTTTGTAAGGGAGCACGATAGACCTTAGGGTCGCAGTGAACTGTAACCCCTTCTTCAAACAAAACTAACCAAACTAACCCTCCAGTAACTCACAATACAAGTAATTTAATGTTTCAAAGTTCATTTCAACCTATCATCGAACTAAATGAAATCACCATGATATTCTTTTAAACTTTTATTCATGCCATCTTATATAAAACAAGCTAATTCATTATTTGTTTTGAGCTAACCTCTCATTTGTCGCTAGGTCACAGAAATTTGTAATATGATTAGCAAAAAAATGTAGTGAAGCAAATTAGTAATTTAGTATTGACCCCGCATATGTACCTTATTTATAAAGACTATTATTTTTCGGTTAGATCAGATGAACGATAGATCAGTTTGTTTCAACTTTTGAGCTTCTGTATTTTTCCATATTACAATGGCAACAAATAAGCGGGTAGCCCTAGATAAACTTCTGAAATAAGTTCAGATTAAAAATTAATCTAAAATTCTCAAAAGTTTACATATGATGCAATCTAAAATACAAAGCTTGTATCTATAGTTTTAAACAATAATTTGAATAAAAGCAATATATAATATTGGTGCGCATTCAATATTTCATATTTATATATGAAAATGTAACAAAAGGAACTTATCACTAAAACTATAATCTCTTCATAGATAAAATAAATAAAATTTCAAACATGCATTACATCAATAATAAAAAATATGGTCTTAAAATATCACAATTACAGTAAAACAGATGATATATCATCTAATTATGGTACTGAAAACTTCAACAAAATCACAAGAAACTAAATGAAGAAAATTATCTCTAGAATGATAAATTAAAATCACAAGACTACATTGAAAATTCAAAATCGTATCTGAATCTGAAAAGTCTTATCATGAGAAAATTTTCTAATCAAGCTTGAGCTCACTGACTTCTCTCTTGAAACAAATTTCAAGAAAAAACAAATATGTATGATTACACTTTATGATCCCGTAAATACTATTAGATTGGTGTTCTCGTAAATCAAAATAAGTATGAAAATTAATACTTTGAATAGAAAACATCCAAAAATAATTCAGTCAAATCAAATTTCTTTCAAAATATAAACACTAAATAAAAATTTCAATGAAAGTACATTGAAACAAATCATTTTATATTTTGAAAAGAGGATTGAATTAACTCTGAAGCGTATTTGATAAGAAATAAAACTATTCAATTCTTATTTCAACAGCTGCTTTTAAATTAAAATGTTTTAAACTTACTTCGAAAGCCTCAAAACATTTTTTAATAATGTTGGAATGTATTGTTTAAAATTAACGGTAAAATTTGACCTCTGTTTCAACGCAATCCTTCATTAGTTCATCTAATTCTGTTAAATCTTCTTTAACATTTTCTAAAACAGATTCTAGTTCGTTCACGCAGTTAGCTTCCATGTTCCTTAGCAATTCCTTAACATTAGTACCTTTCTTGGATGCTTCAGAATGTAAGGAATAAAGAGTATGTGGTGCCAATTTCTAAAAACAAACAAATATATTAAATATCACATCATGGAACACTTATAATAGTTTTTATATTGTAAATAATATGATTACATCTTTCAAATATTAAAAAAACATTTAATAAGAAGCGTAACAAGATATAGTGGAACTTCCCTATAACGAAAGCGCTAAATCCGCAAAAAAATTCGTTATAAAGAAAATTCGTTATAAAGAAATTTCGTTATACAGAAAATTTGTTTCTATAGTCGGCAATGTCGCGGTCGACTTCACTGATAAAAAGTTTATCATTCAAACTTAAGCACTTGCTTTTAGACATTTCTGCACAACTTTTCACAATAGCGTAATGGTTAGATTGAAAAAAAAAACAGCCAGGGGTGTATTTAAAACTGTTTCAGAAGGATCTTTCTGCCTGCCGTAATGATTTAGTTTAAGGTCGGGATTTATTATGTTAGTCCTGAAAAATTTCGGAAAAAACTCACCATTATGCCTTCTTACCAATAACCATTCAAAGAGTGATGTTCTTTGAATATTTCGTTATAAAGAGAATTTACTTAGTTTAAGAGGGTGTTTTTAACAAGGAATTTTTATTCAAGGTGCAATGTCTTGTACGAAATTCGTTATACAGACGTTCGTTATAGGGAAGTTCCACTGTATCCATATGATGTTAGAATGTTAGATAGAAATATCCAGTGTACTCACATCATTCTCGGGACATACAGTATGTTTGGATATTTTAACATTCGGAGTGAAAACGAATGGTTTAAATACAGAATTAGAGGTATCAGGAGTCGCTGTAAACCAATGAACACTTGGTTTGTCATCTCCAAGAACTGATACCTGTAAGTGTGGGCTTTTAAATTCATATTTCTAAGATAATCAATGGAATACATACCTGACTTCCTTGAGTTGGGAACGGAGCAGTACAAGGTCTACAAATTTCAGAAGTTTTATCACGTAAAACTTTGAACATGTCTACTTCTTTGAAATTGTTCGATTCTGCCAGTTTTTCTAACAGTTTTTTTCCAGCAAGATATCTCGCATCTCCAGGTTTTTTTTCCCCGCTGAAAGCTTCGCAGAAGTTGAATTCTCCCTGAAATATACACTATTTTATAAATCAAATTCTTTTCTTTATACAGGGTGCCAGGAAAATGTGGGAAATATAAAGGATTCAGATAGAACATAAAAAATGAAGATGACAAGTTCACATAATTTTTTTCCTAGCGGCCCTCCCTACGAAGATACGACCTCCTAAATGACGCCACTGGAAATCCATTTTAGTAGAATAGATTTCAAACTACTCGATATAATTTGATGAAAATTTGATATGATTAATAGTATTAAGCACCTCTCAAATCACCGCACTCAAATTTCAATTAGCTTGATCAGTTTACCAGGGGCGGACTGGGTTGTACATTTTAATGCTTACATTTTTAACACCCTGTATGATAAGGTGCTGAAAAAAAAACAAATTTGGATACCTTGAACATTAAGCTAAAGAAAAGGTACTCTTGTTCAGTGTCAATAAAATGAACCGCTTTCGTAAAAAAAAAATAATGAAAGAAGTAAGTAATTGAAATTTATTCTAACTAAAATGAATTTCCAGTGGCGTCATTTAGGAGGTCGTATCTTCGTAGGGAGGGCCGCTAGGAAAAAAAATTATGGGAACTTGTCATCTTATTTTTTTATGATCTATCTGAATCCGAGAGATTTCCCACATTTTCTGGGACACCCTGTATATCCAAATATAATAAATCTATTATCAAATAATATCTCACCTGGCCATCCCATAATCCTTTAGATTTAGCATATTCCTCAATGCCTTCAGATTTTTTATCTATGTTAGTAGTGATAGATATCACGTTAGAAATATTACAGCAACCACCTTAAAATATTTAGATTGTAATAAGGCTTAAAACAATTTAGTCATTATTTTTACTTTTCACTTGATGTGCAACCCAATGTTTTCCCGAAGTTTCCAAAACCCAGGCACTTTTAGGATCGGCTATCAAAAACGAATTATGATAACAAAATCCTTCATCGTCTTTAGAACAAGGGCCCCCTTGTCCATATTTCTCTAAGAGTTCTGTGATGACGGTTAAGGCTTCATCGGCAGTTGAACTTCTCTCTAATCCCAGCCTAGAGTTAGATCAAACAGTCAATTTTTTATTTCGATTACAAACATAACTCATTGACTATTTATTACCTCACTAAATCCATTCCCAGTAGTCTCTTCACTGAAGGGTCATGTTCTCCTTCATTATCAGAGGTCCAAATAGCTTCATTACCAATGGCCACTCCACATTCATTCGCTCCCATTTCTGCGCCCCACATCCAATTGGGTTTACTCAAAATAACTGCTTTCGTAGGGCCTGCTGATTCAACTTCAATATAAGTGCACTAAAAAAATTCATATTTATGCACTTTAAACTTGAAAATTATCAATTAACACTCACTTTAACTAAATCAGAAGACTCAGAAGCTGGATAATACACAACTTCCTGAACCTCCCCATTTGGTCTATCAGAATTCTTTCCGAATACCACCCCATTTTTTGTATGGGGCGGTAAAACAACGAAGGTATCACAAGAAATTGGTGATTCCATCTGGTCTTTAAACAGTGCGAAACACTATTTTGTTTCGTCTTTGATGGTACAAATAATTATGATTTGTGAAGACTCCTTTTGCACCTGATATTTTTAACAGATGTGAATGAGTCACCTCTAAGGAATTCTTCCGTTTATGAGGTCGTTGACTTCATAAAAAACTAACGTGAAGCAACAGAAAGTTATCCAATAACGAACAATTTATTTTACTTATTTCGACACAGTACAGGTAAGTGCATCGATCCTTCCAATTTTCGACAGGTGTCAGTGTCAGGTGTCAAACGTGTGATAACAAGCACCACAGAGGGAAATGATACAAAATATAACAATAAATTCAAAAAAAAACAAAATATATTAATTGTTTATAAAAGCAGCGATTGTATTTCGTAGCAGTATATTTCAAATCTGTAGAACTGGTTTTGTTTCCTGAGTGTTGAGAAAACTAAAATCCCTGTGTTGTTTTCCATTTTTGCACCTATTTTTCGATGACAGCATGAAGTTACTGTTACAAAATGTTACATTTCGAATTATGTTACAATGTTACGTACGATACTACAATCGTTTTAACAATGAGATAATTCATCTAAATCTCGCCGATAGTCTGTTGTCTGCTCTTTACCATTTACTGAACAAATTAATCGAAATTCGTTACTAAAAACTAAAATAAATTAGACTCAGTATCTTGAAATTTGAATTGAATCACATCACAACACAATTATTTAAAGAGAAGACGATCCACCAACCATATGTCACGAGTCACGACTGTTACAATGTTATATTCCAAAGTGACAAAGTGTTACAATTTTTTTGAAAGCTTGTAACATTATTATCTCGATGTCAAGTCAAAGTCATCGTCAAAAGTTCGATTTTCGCTTGACGCTTACATTTGTAGTTAGAGGTGGGTGCTTTGTAGAAAGACGTCGTGGTTGGTTGCGTGTCAAGCGGGAGTTTGGCATAGACTTGAAATTTGCTGGTGATAATTTTGGAAAATAAATCAAAAGACCAAAGTCCTTAATAATAATGGCCACCTTATTCCGTAGATCTGGCATCAGATGTCTGGAAAATGGGGTAAGCAGAATTTTTGCTAATTCAGAATAACCTATAAGAAGTAGTATTTCCATATCTTATTTCTAGAATTGTTTCTTGAACTTGAGACTAATAATGACAATTATGTATGTTATCTTGAATTTTGATATATTCATCATTGATGATCTGAAACATTACATAACCCATACACTAGTCACCTGAGAGTCACATAATTTTACCTATTTAACCTATAAATTACATTGTGTATACATATTCATTCGTTGATATGGATGCCCAAATATAACCAGTTTTCAGGCCATTTTTCCATAGGTTAAATTCTCTAGCTCACGATGAATTCTATTTTCAAACGTGTAGGGTTAAGATAAAAAAATAGGCTTATATAAATCGGAAAAAATATTGGTTTTCTTTGCAATATGCAACAACAATTTATAATTTATTTTCAATAATGTAGGTATTTAGAACGACTATCTATTTAATGAGTTCATAATGTTCCACTAATGATAGTGCAGAATCATTATGGGTACCTACCTATTTAAAGCACCATAATAATGGAACGTATTTTCCTTATACAATTATCAAAATGGCATAAGGGTGTCATGCCACAAAACTTGATTAATTTATTGAAGTAATCAGCATGGATTAGACTAGTAGGAGGAGTCAGGAGTCGAATTTGAAGACCTTGACTTTTACTATTCAGAATTAAAGTACATAATATCTGAGGATATATAGTTTTCAAGTTATTTGTCTGAGGATAAAGCTATAATTTGTAAGATACTTCTATTTTCACAGAATGTGTAAAAGTGAATTTACACAGCGAATAAAGTGAGAAATTAAATAAACAAAATGGGAATTATAGGCGAGAGAATTTTGATTTATTAGATTCGTAAGATAAAATGAAAATATACCATTCATAGAGCTGTTTTATGACGACTCAAAACATTTTTTTATTATTCTTCTAGAATAACGGATTATTTTTCATTCAGTAGACCGTCCTATTGAGTACAAATTAATTCACAAGATAACTAGGCAAATAATGATTTTTTAAATTTTCCTACTGTTGGTTTCATTTTCTTTCTCTTGAAATTTTATCTTATTTTATTTCCTGTATGAATTTTATTTTTTCATTCATACGAACATATCGAAGATCAAGTTTTTAACTTTGAATATTCTTAATCTCTGACGAGTTTAACTCAAGTGTTTTTTCATTATTTATACCTTTTCTTCATCTGAATTTTTATGTTTGGAAAAGTGAATCCAAAAAATTTAGACTTCTAGTAAAATTCACATAAATTTATTGAAATCGTAGGTACCTTCTCGAGGAAGTTCAATTTTAAATTAAACAAGTTTAAGCTTCCATGGCTGTTTTCAATAGAAATATTCATTGAATTCATTCTTTCGTTCTACGTTTTTCACGAAAAATCATTTTCTAATTCATTCTAATTGGAAGTACGCCCTTCCAATGGAATAATAATAAATTAGTTTTCCGGAAATCTGACGACTTGAAATTTGCATCGTGAGTTGAGAGCTTGAATATCTCTGAAAAGGGCAAAATCTATCCAATAGTTCCGAGGTCATTCAAAATTTCTGTATGGTTATCATTTCGAAAACGAAAAACTTTTTCATAGCAAACAAAATCTTTATTGTTTACACTTCAGCGAAATGAAAATATTGTAAAAGAATGACTAAGGATGACACTTTTGAAATACGGTTTTGTCAGATGAACCAACGCAATGATAAATTAGTGGCGACATTTCATTTATTATCGAAATTCAAGTGGGGATGACGATTCACAACAAGCGGCCAGTTTGCATCGTTGTAAACTGTCATTCAATATTCAACCAATGAAATAAATGCTAACGCGTACGTCACGTTCAAGCGTCAATTCTGATCGTTTGATTTCGCCAGCTTATTTTGGCGATTTCAATCATTTTTTCTCGAAAACCAGACAACGAAACAAATACTTTCTGACCTTCTCAAGGATGAAATCAGTGACTGTTCACTCATGAAAAATCGCAAAAATTCTTATGTGGACAAAAGCATAACCATTCCGATCTATTTATTGGCTTTTCAAAAGTTTATTTGTAGAAAACCTTCATTCATCTGAGCATTAGATTCTCAACAATATCAATCAAAATATCTATAGTTACTACTCGCGAACATTCATCAGGCAATCCAATTGAACCCGACTCGTGCCAAGCAAAATTTTTTGAGGTCGCATTGAACTTGTCCTTTACGTAATATTCGATAGCGAAATAAACAAACGAAATGGACTATATTCTCTCGGACGCCCGGTCATTTCTAATGGATTGTTCAAATCCGAATCATGTCTTGGAAAAAAGACCAATATGACATAAGTATCGCGTGCAACTCTTTCTGTCGTGCTTGAATTTTCATTATCTAAATTTGTACAATTATTATCCTCTTTTCGGTGACCTACAAAAGAAGTACATTGTTATCACACTGGGACAAGGCTGAATGGTTGGATTTCAATTACATCGTTTTGTTTGATTTGGTAGATTAAGAAAAATGCTGTCACATGATGCTATTATACGTTTTTCGGTTTGGTTTTAAATGTTAACGATTGATACGTGGGTTGCCTATTGAATTTCTGAATGAGAGATCCAGTAGTAGTATATTATGCAACGAGCGTATAATGATAGCTATTATTCGCGAGGTGAAGTTAGGCGAGTGGCCCAAATCACCGAGTGAATAACAGCCATTATACGCGAGTAGCATACTATACTTTATCCACGACTACTGAATATATTTCTTGAACATTTTAACATTTGGCGGCCGCGACAAGACCCTTTTATGACAAGCGTGGAAAAGGTCACGCTGACACATGAGAAATTTTTGGAGAACTGGTCATTGTATATTTTGTAATAAAAAAAGCTTTAATTGATATAATGAAAGAAGATTTGGCCCTCGATTTATTTGTTAATTAGAGTACTTTAGAATACTGAAGAAATACCAATTTAAAGAATATTATATCAAAGCTTTATACAGGGTGTCCCGTAAAGACCACGTCAAACGAAAACGGAAAGTAGATCAGAATGTGCTTTATCTGATGTGAAAAAATCGTTTATATGAAAGTCTCACAGTTTTCGAGATATTTGATGTTTTATGAAAATGTTGAATTTTTTCACTTAAAATGCTTTCTCTCTTGCGGAAGCTACAATTAAATACTTTTCGAATCAGTTTTTTTCCATAAATATTGTTGAATGATAACTTCAATTCATGCAATGAAAAATAGCACAAAATATTATACAGGGATTCTGAAAAAAAAAATTAAAATTCTTGTTTTGAAGGAAGTGTTTTTTTGTACTGAACTCTATCTGACGTGGTGTAAAAAAAAGACACTAGAGCTTTTCTGCATATTACGTTAAAAAGTTGCCCACTTTGTGAGGATTCCAAAAATGTAAAATACAGGTGATAAACTTCTTCAGAAAAAAAGATATTCGAATGTTTATCGAAAATGGAGCATTTCTGTGAAAATTTGATTTTTTCACATTTTCCACAAATACTTTCATTTTGCAGATTCTGCTGTTACTTATTGAATAATTTTCTTGAAAAATGTCAGTTGGTCCTTAAATCACTTATAAAGTGAAATTATTCATTAATTGCAATGATATACGTAATAACGTACAGGACCTTCAACATAATCAAATCTATTGTGAAGAAACATTATAAAAATATTAATAATAAAAATTCAGGATTGTTATTAAAGCAAATACTCAAAATGACCACCCCCTTCGCTAATACATTCCCTGCATTTATTGAGAAATGATCTTTTCAAACCATACAAACTTCTCTCCGCTATTTTGGCTGCTGAAATACGAATGCGGTCCCTTAGTTGTGCTTCATCTCTTATGGGATTCGAATAAATTTCATTTTTTAGAAAACCGCAGTAAAAAAAATTCAGAGGATTTAAGTCTGGTGAATGGGGTGGCCACGAAATTTCACCGCCCCTTCCGATCCGCCGGTGGGGATATGTTTGGTTCAAATATTCCCTAACATGACGACAAATGTTGCTGAAACATACAGAAAATCCCGATTTTTTCAATAATATCCTTTGGACTGATGAGTCTTCCTGCACTCAAAGCGGGTATGTTAATCTGCATAACCTTCATAGTTGGAACATCGAGAATCCGAATAATATAAGGCAAGATAGATCCCAATATCGATTTACGGTGAATTTATGGACTGGAATATAGGATGGAAAAATATTCGGTCCGACAGAATTGCAGCAAACGTTAAACGGCACCAACTATTTAAATTTTTCAAGGAACAGTGTACCCTTACTTTTAGAAGATGTACCACTGGAAATGCGACGTAGTCTATGGTTTCAACACCACGGGTGCCCAGCACACTACAGTAGTCATGTTAGGGAATATTTAAACCAAACATATCCTCACCGGCGGATCGGAAGGGGCGGTGAAATTTCGTGGCCACCCCATTCACCAGACTTAAATCCTCTGGATTTTTTTACTGGGGTTTTCTAAAAAATGAAATTTATTCGAATCCCATAAGAGATGAAGCACAACTAAGGGACCGCATTCGTATTTCAGCAGCCAAAATAACGGAGAGAAGTTTGTATGGTTTGAAAAGATCATTTCTCAATAGATGCAGGCAATGTATTAGCGAAGGGGGTGGTCATTTTGAGTATTTGCTTTAATAACAATCCTGAATTTTTATTATTAATATTTTTATAATGTTTCTTCACAATAGATTTGTTGATGTTGAAGGTCCTGTGCGTTATTACGTATATCATTGCAGTTAATGTATAATTTCACTTTATAAGTAATTTAAGGACTAACTGACATTTTTCAAGAGAATTATTCAATAATTTACAGCAGAATCTGCAAAATGAAAGTATTTGTGGAAAATGTGAAAAAATCAAATTTTCACAGAAATGCTCCATTTTCGATAAACATTCGAATATCTTTTTTTCTGAAGAAGTTTATCACCTGTATTTTACCTTTGCGGAATCCTCACAAAGTGGGCAACTTTTTAACGTAATATGCAGAAAAGCTCTAGTGTCTTTTTTTTACACCACGTCAGATAGAGTTCAGTACAAAAAACACTTCCTTCAAAACAAGAATTTTAAATTTTTTTTTCAGAATCCCTGTATAATATTTTGTGCTATTTTTCATTTTATGAATTGAAGTAATCATTCAACAATATTTATGGAAAAAAACTGATTCGAAAAGTATTTAATTGTAGCTTCCGCAAGAGAGAAAGCATTTTAAGTGAAAAAATTCAACATTTTCATAAAACATCAAATATCTCGAAAACTGGGAGACTTTCACATGAACGATTTTTTCACATCAGATAGAGCACATTCTGATCTACTTTCCGTTTTCGTTTGACGTGGTCTTTACGGGACACCCTGTATGAAGCATCTGACAGCAGTGATTTATAATCACATTATTCCCTTATTGTGATTAATGGATATTATTAAGGTCGAGCACAGAGACGTACAATGGGCGGATTTCACAACAGTCGTGGATAAAAACTCTACTGGAGCTATGGGAATTATGTAAATACCTCCTATCATGATTAGACAGATTTTGACAGATCGATATGAATGCTTATGCCTTCGAGATTTGATTAATCACAATTATTAATCAAAGTGAATGTAATTCAGATCATGAAATCGGTAATAATCACGATGAACGTTATTTATAGTATCTAGTAACCCTTTGTTGAAAAGATAATATTAGGTTATTTCATTGCTGGTTAAGTAGCCTCATATTCGAGTGTATTCATAGATGCAATTCGTAATTCCTGCGATATCAGATGCCAGAATAATAATTATATCAAGATAAAATGCTTAGTAATCGCAGATATGAACACGAGTACGATAAGTGAAAAAAAAAGATATTCACGAACCCTGCCCTGAAAGTTTGATTTGAAATTTTCAGAAGTTTTAGAGTTTTATCTTGGATTTCGAATTTTTCCATCAATACTGCCGAGTGAATGGGCATTTCCAAAGATTTCGAGAAAATACGATTTCAGAAATAATGGCCGCTCAGGTTTTCGGGGAAACAATTATTAAAATCATCGAATTCAAACGATCAGAATTGACGGTTGAATGTGACGTACGCGTTAGGGTTCATTTCATTGGTTGAATGTTGAATCTAAGTTTACAACGATGCAAACTTGCCACTCTGTTGTGAATCGTCATCCCCACTAATTGTGCTTGCTCGTACGTCATCACGGAACGACGTTTGAACTTTTTTCAATATTTCATTACAAATGAATTCCTACTCGAATTTTATGGGAATTATTATTATATTTAACACTACTTTATGACATCATGAATTAACGGACGTGAAGCTGCCGATGGATCCAACCTGTCGACGAACGCCACCGGCAACATCGTAGCTCTCACCGCGTAGAGAGCGTTAAAGCGTTGGGGACGCTCTGTAACTCCTGCGCCCGATACCGTCGCCTTTCACGTTAATAATTATTCCGACAAGCTGAATAGGAATATGGGATATTCGACTACTTGAAATGGGGGGAAAAGGTTCCGATGAACGAATTATAATAATTTGAGTGCGTTATTTCAATAAATTACTCGAAAAATCGAATTGATTGAAGCGAAGTAATGGGATTCACTAGGAATTAGATGGTTTATAAAACTTGAATAACTATTAATCATTATTTCGGTCACAGAACATATTCAGGTCAACATTTTTTTATCACTTTTGTTCACCTAATTGATTAACACATTTCAGTGTTCGCCCTCAGGAGACCAGTGACGGCGTTATAAATTTCTAGCGACGAAAAATTTCAAAGTCCTGAAAAAAATTATCAGGACCATGGCTGTTGATCAGACCGAATAAATATGATTTCTTATCACTTCCTACACCCTTGTCAATTGACAGATTTCAGTGTTCGCCCTCAGGAGACCAGTGACGGCGTTATTAATTTCTAGCGACGAAAAATTTCAAAGTCCCGAAAAAAATTATCAGGACCATGGCTGTGCATAAGACCGAATAAATATCGTTAGTAATCTTTTCCTACATCCTTGTCAATTGACAGATTTCAGTGTTCGCCCTCAGGAGACCAGTGACGGCGTTATTAATTTCTAGCGACGAAAAATTTCAAAGTCCTGAAAAAAATTATCAGGACCATGGCTGTACATAAGACCAAAAAAATATCGTTAGTAATCTTCTCCTACATCCTTGTCAATTGACAGATTTCAGTGTTCGCCCTCAGGAGACCAGTGACGGCGTTATTAATTTCTAGCGACGAAAAATTTCAAAGTCCCGAAAAAAATTATCAGGACCATGGCTATGCATAAGACCGAATAAATATCGTTAGTAATCTTTTCCTACATCCTTGTCAATTGACAGATTTCAGTGTTCGCCCTCAGGAGACCAGTGACGGCGTTATTAATTTCTAGCGACGAAAAATTTCAAAGTCCTGAAAAAAATTATCAGGACCATGGCTGTACATAAGACCAAAAAAATATCGTTAGTAATCTTCTCCTACATCCTTGTCAATTGACAGATTTCAGTGTTCGCCCTCAGGAGACCAGTGACGGCGTTATTAATTTCTAGCGACGAAAAATTTCAAAGTCCCGAAAAAAATTATCAGGACCATGGCTGATGATCAGACCGAATAAATATGATTTCTTATCACTTCCTACATCCTTGTCAATTGACAGATTTCAGTGTTCGCCCTCAGGAGACCAGTGACGGCGTTATTAATTTCTAGCGACGAAAAATTTCAAAGTCCTGAAAAAAATTATCAGGACCATGGCTATGCATAAGACCGAATAAATATCGTTAGTAATCTTTTCCTACATCCTTGTCAATTGACAGATTTCAGTGTTCGCCCTCAGGAGACATTTTTCGTCGCTAGAAATTAATAACGCCGTCACTGGTCTCCTGAGGGCGAACACTGAAATCTGTCAATTGACAAGGGTGTAGGAAGTGATAAGAAATCAAATTTATTCGGTCTGATCAACAGCCATGGTCCTGATAATTTTTTTCGGGACTTTGAAATTTTTCGTCGCTAGAAATTAATAACGCCGTCACTGGTCTCCTGAGGGCGAACACTGAAATCTGTCACTTGACAAGGGTGTAGGAAGTGATAAGAAATCAAATTTATTCGGTCTGATCAACAGCCATGGTCCTGATAATTTTTTTCAGGACTTTGAAATTTTTCGTCGCTAGAAATTAATAACGCCGTCACTGGTCTCCTGAGGGCGAACACTGAAATCTGTCAATTGACAAGGATGTAGGAAAAGATTACTAACGATATTTATTCGGTCTTATGCATAGCCATGGTCCTGATAATTTTTTTCAGGACTTTGAAATTTTTCGTCGCTAGAAATTAATAACGCCGTCACTGGTCTCCTGAGGGCGAACACTGAAATCTGTCAATTGACAAGGGTGTAGGAAGTGATAAGAAATCATATTTATTCGGTCTTATGCATAGCCATGGTCCTGATAATTTTTTTCGGGACTTTGAAATTTTTCGTCGCTAGAAATTAATAACGCCGTCACTGGTCTCCTGAGGGCGAACACTGAAATCTGTCAATTGACAAAGATGTAGGAGAAGATTACTAACGATATTTTTTTGGTCTTATGCACAGCCATGGTCCTGATAATTTTTTTCAGGACTTTGAAATTTTTCGTCGCTAGAAATTAATAACGCCGTCACTGGTCTCCTGAGGGCGAACACTGAAATCTGTCAATTGACAAGGATGTAGGAAAAGATTACTAACGATATTTTTTTGGTCTTATGCACAGCCATGGTCCTGATAATTTTTTTCAGGACTTTGAAATTTTTCGTCGCTAGAAATTAATAACGCCGTCACTGGTCTCCTGAGGGCGAACACTGAAATCTGTCAATTGACAAGGATGTAGGAGAAGATTACTAACGATATTTTTTTGGTCTTATGCACAGCCATGGTCCTGGAAATTTTTTTCAGGACTTTGAAATTTTTCGTCGCTAGAAATTAATAACGCCGTCACTGGTCTCCTGAGGGCGAACACTGAAATCTGTCAATTGACAAGGGTGTAGGAAGTGATAAGAAATCATATTTTTTCGGTCTGATCAACAGCCATGGTCCTGATAATTTTTTTCAGGACTTTGAAATTTTTCGTCGCTAGAAATTAATAAGGCCGTCACTGGTCTCCTGAGGGCGAACACTGAAATCTGTCAATTGACAAGGGTGTAGGAAGTGATAAGAAATCATATTTATTCGGTCTGATCAACAGCCATGGTCCTGATAATTTTTTTTCGGGACTTTGAAATTTTTCGTCGCTAGAAATTAATAACGCCGTCACTGGTTTCCTGAGGGCGAACACTGAAATCTGTCAATTGACAAGGATGTAGGAAAAGATTACTAACGATATTTTTTTGGTCTTATGCACAGCCATGGTCCTGATAATTTTTTTCAGGACTTTGAAATTTTTCGTCGCTAGAAATTAATAACGCCGTCACTGGTCTCCTGAGGGCGAACACTGAAATCTGTCAATTGACAAGGGTGTAGGAAGTGATAAGAAATCATATTTATTCGGTTTTATGCATAGCCATGGTCCTGATAATTTTTTTCGGGACTTTGAAATTTTTCGTCGCTAGAAATTAATAACGCCGTCACTGGTCTCCTGAGGGCGAACACTGAAATCTGTCAATTGACAAGGATGTAGGAAAAGATTACTAACGATATTTATTCGGTCTTATGCATAGCCATGGTCCTGATAATTTTTTTCGGGACTTTGAAATTTTTCGTCGCTAGAAATTAATAACGCCGTCACTGGTCTCCTGAGGGCGAACACTGAAATCTGTCAATTGACAAGGGTGTAGGAAGTGATAAGAAATCATATTTATTCGGTCTGATCAACAGCCATGGTCCTGATAATTTTTTTCAGGACTTTGAAATTTTTCGTCGCTAGAAATTAATAACGCCGTCACTGGTCTCCTGAGGGCGAACACTGAAATGTGTTAATCAATTAGGTGAACAAAAGTGATAAAAAATGTTGACCTGAATATGTTCTGTGACCGAAATAATGATTAATAGTTATTCAAGTTTTATAAACCATCTAATTCCTAGTGAATCCCATTACTTCGCTTCAATCAATTCGATTTTTCGAGTAATTTATTGAAATAACGCACTCAAATTATTATAATTCGTTCATCGGAACCTTTTCCCCCCATTTCAAGTAGTCGAATATCCCATATTCCTATTCAGCTTGTCGGAATAATTATTAACGTGAAAGGCGACGGTATCGGGCGCAGGAGTTACAGAGCGTCCCCAACGCTTTAACGCTCTCTACGCTGTGAGAGCTACGATGTTGCCGGTGGCGTTCGTCGACAGGTTGGATCCGTCGGTAGCTTCACGTCCGTATGAATTAATGATATACTAGAACTCACAATCTATGTAACGAATCTGGTTATTGTCTTGTGTTCTATTATTATGGATCATTGGTAAAAACCCAATTTTATATTCCTTACGTCAGAATGCTTAATTTGACGATTTACATGGAAGGTGAATGTACATCTTTTATATGCATACGGTGTTGAGTGCATTTTATATCATTTCATGTGATTTTGCTTTGTAACAGTAATTACAATAAGTTTCATATTTCAATGCATACCTTGAAAGCTATACTGTGACTACGTGTCGATCTAGTGTTGATATACAGGGTGCGCGATGGTTTACTTTAGAATAACATTAATGTTTTTTCAACCAATGATTCAGGAGTCAGAATCGAAGAAGCGCTGGCATAAATGCGTAATATCTGAGGATACTTACTTTGAATAGGACATTGATGAATAAATAAATACTTTTCTTTTGAACAGACCTCGTCAACAGATTCCTTGCTTCGTTCGATTCCTTTCCATGCGTTTCTCTGTTCTAATGTAATATTACGTAGAATTGAAGGTCAATTTTATCACGCTATCACTTTTAAGAACTCTGATCAGTTCATCTGAAATTTGTTTATCGGAGTTCATATTGTCAAGATAATAATGAATGTTTAAAAATTAAGACTCAAAGGTCCACGCCAGATTTGCAAGCGAGTGATCTATACATAGATGAAGAGAACATCCAAATTCTAATTCTTGTTCTAATTTTAACAGGAGAAACACGTCTATTGACGTAAATTAAAAACATCATAGACGCCTCGAGGTATTTAGCCTTCGATGCAACTTAAAAATCGTCAAAATTCAATGTCAATTTACAAACCACTCCACAAACCGTAAAACAGACATTTCATTAATTCATCGAATCGAAAACATTCGTGATTGATGCCAAAATTAGACACTTTCGAATGAACTTATTAATTATTTATTTTATGAACACATTACTGGTATTCCATTGAAATATTCTAGAATAAATAGTAAGAAGTTGTTGTGCGATTTTTTATATTGTGAAAACGATTAGTCGAATTCAAACTTTCTGGGAACTATTAATTCCTTACCACTCATTTATGAAATTAACTTATCTTGAAAGTTTCAGTTATCGTGTTAATGACTGGCCATAGTTATTAAACTTGACATTTATAATCACTAATGGCACTAAAAAAGTTACATTTTAATTTAAAAGGTCGGTTTTCGATTACTATGAAAACATTATTTCAAAAGTGTGGATTTTTTGGAAACTATCAATTTAGCACTAATATTGTTTGACCACATTTTCCCATATCAGTAAAAATGATGTAATCATTTGTTTATCACCTAGCTTAAATAATTTCAATAGATTCTATTAAAACAGTTTTTAAACTCACTTTATTATTTCAATAGATCATCCTTCCATTAATAATTTTCTCCTTATCGCAACCTTTATATATAAAAATTAATTCGTTAAAAATGTGCGAATATTTTAGAATTATATAGAAGTTTCACATATAGGTACCTTAGCCAAATCAAGACTACCACTTTATGTCAAAATTATTTTGTTTTGATCTTGATAATTTGAAGGGATTCATTCAAATGGAACACCGTGTATACAGGGTGTCCAGGAAAATGTGGGAAATCTCTCGGATTCAGATAGAACATAAAAATGAAGATTACAAGTTCCCATAATTTTTTTTCTAGCGGCCTTCATTTCGAAGATACGACCTCCTAAATGACGCCACTGGAAATCCATTTTAGAGGAATAAGTTTCAAACTACTCGATATAATTTGATGAAAATTTGATATGAATAATAGTATTAAGGACCTCTTAAATCACCGCACTCAAATTTCAATTAGCTTATTCAGTTTACCAGGGGAGGACTGGGTTGTACATTTTAATGCTTACATTTTTAACACCCTATATGATAAGGTGCTAAAAAAACAAATTTGGATACCTTGAACATTAAGCTAAAGAAAAGCTACTCTTGTTATGTGTTGATAAAATGAACCGTATTCGAAAAAAAATAATTAAAGAAGTAAGTAATTGAAATTTATTCCACTGAAATGAATTTCCAGTGGCATCATTTAGGAGGTCGTATCTTCGTAGGGAGGGCTGCTAGGAAAAAAAATTATGGGAACTTGTCATCTTATTTTTTATGTTCTATCTGAATCCGAGAGATTTTTCACATTTTCCGGGAGACTCTGTAAAATTTAATAAAATAATTTTCCGCCGACCTCGAAATAAAAGGTGATTTTAATGTGTACTAAATTGATCATTGATGACCCATTTTAACGATCAATTTCTGCTATTTTAATGTGCAATCCTCATGGCAACTGTTCACAAAGTATTCAGAAGCACTACGAGAAATGTCAAAACTCTACTGGAACATAGATACATAGAAATTTTATTATGTCAAACGTAAATCTTGTGCAAAATGGGAATGTATTTCAATCAAGAATTTATACACAATTCATATTGAGATCGTCGGAAAAATCTTGTAATCAACTCGGTTATTAATCGAGCGACTAATGGTCTCGAACTATTAACGCGTTCGCTCCGCTCTTGAGTTAAAATATCTTGACCATTAGTCGCTGTGTTAATAACCTAGTTGATTAAATAACTATAATAGGAACAATATAACTTCCAAGGCAACTTGTCAAACTTGCATGAAATTTTTTCGATTTTATTCCGGAAAAACTGCTGACAGCTAAGTTGACAGTTGTTAAGCCGGGTTTAGACGAAGCGCACCTACTCGCGCACCAGCATCGCTTCCGCTCCCTCGCATAGTGTAAACATGGTCCTCGCAATGAGGCCCCTCGTCCTCGGGTTGAGCCATTGCCGGTCGGTTTTCAGTCGCGCATCAAAGAAGCCTCGCTGTGTCGTTTGAACAAGCTTCTGGAGCTAGTCGAGTCTGGTCGAGTCTCAGACTCTATACGAGGCTGATTACTACCTCGCCTTCCCATCTTGGCTCACCCTTTCAGGCGAATCCAGCGCGTAGTGTAAACACTGGCGCGAGGATGAGTCATCCACTCGCAAGTCAAACCTCGCCACCTGCTCGCGCGCACCAAAACTCATCCTCGCGCCAGTGTTTACATTACGCGCTGGATTCGCCTGAAAGGGTGAGCCAGGATGGGAAGGCGAGGTAGTAATCAGCCTCGTATAGAGTCTGAGACTCGACCAGACTCGACTAGCTCCAGAAGCTGGTTCAAACGACACAGCGAGGCTTCTTTGATGCGCGACTGAAAACCGACCGGCAATGGCTCAACCCGAGGACGAGGGGCCTCATGGCGAGGAGCATGTTTACACTATGCGAAGGAGCGGAAGCGAGGCTGGTGCGCGAGTAGGTGCGCTTCGTCTAAACCTGGCTTTAGGTAATTTTTCCACTTAAAATTTATATCTGACATACCAATTCTTCAGAGCGATTGGTAAAAATTAATAGGAAGGAAATAATCTCATTCAATTCTTTCTTTTTCCAGAAAATCACCCAAGCATCAACCATCTTGCGCCAACTCAGCGATGCTTCCACCGATCTCAAAGCCATCCTCGCGGCAAAAATACCCAAGGAACAGGAAAGGGTAAAGAACTTCCGTAAGACCCACGGAGGTACCAAAGTCGGCGAAGTAACGGTCGACATGATGTACGGAGGTATGAGAGGCATCAAGGGTTTGGTGTGCGAGACCTCAGTCTTGGATCCTGACGAAGGTATCAGGTTCAGGGGTTTGAGTATCCCGGAATGCCAGAAGGTCCTTCCCAAGGCTCCGGGCGGTCAAGAACCCCTTCCCGAGGGTCTGTTCTGGTTGTTGATCACCGGGGATGTTCCTAGTGATGCCCAGGTAAATGATACACTTTTTGATTGATAATTATAATACAGGACGAGATAATTAAAGGGATGATTCCTCAGATCATTTTATAAAAAAAAGTTTTACTTGAAAACTGATTGACTAAAAAAATGGTACGCCGCTGAGATATTCTAAACTAACAATTATTTTCGAATTCTTGGTTAAATTTGTGACAATAAAGCTGGGTTTCACAAAAACCCCGATCACGTTGATTGACGAAGTGTCATTGTTTCTGTGCAAATTTCAGTTCATTTTTGACGTAAACCATCGAACTTTTCTCAAAATCAACGATTTGATTGCCAATCAAGCTTTGTGAAACCCGCGGTAAATCTCGTCTTTTCGTGTTACCCGCCATTTTTAAGTAAAAAATAAACACCTTCACACCCTCAGACGTCAGGCAAACTGTTCTTATAAAGGGTTTTCCAATAAGAAGTGTTATTTTGAATAGCCCGCTATTTCAGTAGATGTCACGTTTGAAGCTGTCATTTTTTGACATTTGACAAGAAGAAACTACGCCATTAATAAAAATTGAACGATGCACGCTTCAAGAACGCATTAAAATTATTCAAATTCACTATGAAAATGGTGGAAATTTAACAGAGACGGTTCGTAAAACTCGAACATTTTTGGGTCGTCGTGAAGCACCTTGTCGCACCGCAATGAAGAAATTGGTGGAAAAATTCGAGCTGTTGGGACAAGTTATTGAAGTGAAGAATAAAACCCGTGCTCGTCGCTCAAGAACAGCCGAGAATATTGCTGCTGTAGCCGAAAGTGTTTAAGAGAACCCAGGTTTGTCTATTCCTCGTCGTTCTTTGGAATTAGGCATTCCATGAACGTCATTACTCCGTATTTTGATCTGGACAACGTTTACTTTCAACAAGACGGCGCTACGTGCCACACAAGCAACGAAACCATTGATCTTTTGCGGGAAAAGTTTGCCGACCATGTTATCTCTCGAAGAGGTGATCACAATTGGCCACCGAGATCTTGTGATTTAACACTTTGCTACTTCTACCTTTGGCGCCACATAAAAGGGAAGGTCTACGCCAATAGCCCAGCGTCGATTCAAGACCTCAAAGATGGAATTCGTGAGGCTATCGTGGACATAGGGCAGCCGCTTTGCGATTTGGTTATGGAAAATTTCATTAAAAGGATATGGTTCTGTAAGCGTGGTAGTGGTGGTCATTTGCCTGATGTTATTTTCCACTATAAACAATATAGCTTCTTCTTTATAATGAAATAAACATCCGATCATTTATATTGAAAAATGGCATTTTTCTTCGAATATCAAAACAACACCTCTTCTTGGAACACCCTTTTTTACAATTAGTTAGTAGCTTTTTTCCTTAGCTGAATCGTGTTGTTTTTACTCTAAGAATCTTGTATCGCTCTTCCAGAGCCCTGAGGAAGGTTTTAATTAAACTGAAACGTCGGCATAATATCACATTGATAGTCCTTTCTTCTGGCCTTATCCCATCAGTTTTTCAAACTCAAAAAAATGACACATTTTAACGTAACCTTCTACTACAAATACGCGTTATGTTTCATTTTCTTACATAAAAGGAGATACACACAAGAGTTTTTTTGTCACAAATTTAATGAAGAATTCAAAAATAATTGGTAGTTTGAAATATCTCAGTGGAGTGCCACTTTTAAGTAAAGCTTTAAGACCCTGTATATTCAAAACAATACATTTCCGAATCTACAATTATGTGAACTTTTTTCATGAACTAAACCTAACATAGTAAAATAAACTTCATAAAAGTCAATAATCACAATGAATATTAACTGTTCACCGTAAAAATATAAAATTTTATCTTTAGTCTACCTAGAAATATTTTATTACTCAATGACTAATTCGAGCGTGTTTTCCTTCACTTGCATATAATTGAAATTGCGTAGCAAAGTTTTTCGATTCAATTTTAAGTCAAATAAGATAAGTCTTGTCAATTATTATTTTTCCAGATTGAATTTGTATTATAAGTTAATAATGTTCATAAATGGGCTTAACACTTTTGAAATGATTTTATTGTTACATAGTTTAGTTTGAAAAAGGGGTACAGTTCACTGCGACCTCAAGGTCTATTGTGCCCCCTTACAGAGCTGTTCTGACCAAACCCTTTACAGTTCGTCTTCCAATTCCAGAGATCTGATGAAGTCCAATATCTGTGAAGGCTTCAACAAGGCTAGTTCCTCACTCTTACAATTTTCTCGCCCAAGGCATTCTTTCCTTAGGCTCGCAATGCCAAGGCATTCCGTGACTAGGTGAACGGGGGTTTCTTCCTCCTCCCCATAGAACCTACACTCGTCAGTGTCCGATAATCCCATCCTAAACAGGTGCTTCCTGAGGCGACAGTGTCCTTTAAGAAAGCCAGTGAGGAGGTGTAATTGTTTCTTACCAAGATCCAGATATCTTTTGAATCTTGCTGATTCAAAGTTCCAAAGGAACTTAGTGGAATGATCTATCCCTGGGAGATTCCGCCAGAGTTTTTCCTTCTCGGCTTTCTCCTTCTCCAGAAACTCCTTCTTATAGGTACATTTACCTATACCACAGAAGGGTTCTGGGCCAATGAGTAGCATTCGTGCGCCCTCTTTGGCAAGTGTATTGACCTCTTCGTTTCCTTTGATTCCCGAATGACCGGGAGCCCAGATTGAAAAGACCTTATTTTATTGCCTACCTCATTGAGTTTGTTCCGGCACTCCCAGATCATCTTTGAGTTGATGACGTAGGAACTCAGTGTTTTAATAGTAGCTTGAATATCTGAGTGTATTGCTATTATAGCACTTCTGATAGTTTCTTTCTAGATTTATATCTAGACATCTTTCAATAGCTAAGATTTCCGCTTGAAAGACGCTCATACAGGAGCCTAGCGACAGTGCACACTTGGTACTTGGCCCGTATATCCCAGCGCCAGCTCCTTTAGAGGTTTTGGAACCATCTGTATACCACTTTACTGATTTTCTTTGAGGTTATAGACTGTGTATTCACGTTCCCATTCCTCCCTTTTACTTAGCAATGTCCTGAAGTTTTTCTCAGTGCATATTCATCTATCATTTACAGGTAAAAGCAATATCCAAAGAATGGGCAGACCGTGCAGAACTCCCATCCCATGTAGTCACCCTCTTGAACAATCTACCATCCAACGTTCACCCGATGTCACAGCTTTCGGCAGCAATCACAGCTTTGAACAGCGAGAGCAAGTTCGCCAAAGCCTACGCCAGTGGCGTGCACAAGTCCAAATACTGGGAGTACACATACGAGGACGCGATGGACCTCATCGCCAAACTGCCAGTTGTAGCGGCCACGATTTACAGAAACTCGTTCAGAGATGGCTCTGGCATCGGAGCTATCGACACTTCGAAGGATTGGAGTTACAACTTTACCACCATGTTGGGATACGATAACCCCGAGTTCATTGAATTGATGAGATTGTACCTGACAATTCACAGGTAATTCAGTCAAATAATTTGTTAGCACTCATTTTAATTATATGTGGTACGCTAATTGGTGTATATGCGATATTTGAGAAGTGAAATAAGTACTAATTGATGAAGAAAGACACTAAACTGTTTTCCAATAAGAGGTGTCATCTTGAATAGCCCGCTATTTCGCTAGATGTCACGTTTGAAGCAGTCATTTTTTGACATTTGACAAGTAGAAACTACGCCATTAATGAAAATGGAACGATACACGCTTCAAGAACGCATTGAAATTATTAAAATTCACTATAAAAATGGTGAAAATTTGGCAGAGACGGTTCGTAAAACTCGAACATTTTTGGGTCGTCGTGAAGCACCATGTCGGACCGCAATTAAGAAATTGGTGGAAAAATTCTAGCTGTTGGGGCAAGTTAGTGATGTGAAGAATAAAACCCCTACACGTCGCTCAAGAACAGCCGAGAATATTGCTGCTGTAGCCGAAAGTGTTAAAGAAAACCCAGGTTTGTCCATTCCTCGTCGTTCTTTGGAATTAGGCAAACGTCATTATACCGTATTTTGCATAAAGATTTGGGTCTTAAGGCTTATAAAGTTCAGTTAACACAAGAACTCAAGCCGGCCGATTGGGTCGTTGAAATGCATGACCGTGTTATCTCTTGAAGAGGTGATTACAATTGGCTACCGAGATCTTGTGATTTAACACCTTGCGACTTCTTCCTTTGGGGCCACGTGAAAGAGAAGGTCTTCGCCAATAGCCCAGCGTCGATTCAAGACCTCAAAGATGGAATTTGTGAGGCTATCGAGGACATAGGGGAGCCGCTTTGCGATTTGGTCATGAAAAATTTCATTAAAAGGATATGGTCCTGTAAGCGTGGTCTTGGTGGTCATTTGCCTGATGTTATTTTCCACTATTAACGGCATAGCTTCTTCTTTATAATGAAATAAACATCCGATCTTTTATATTGAAAAATGGCATTTTTCTTTGAATATCAAAATAACACCTCTTGTTGGATAACCCTTTAGTAATGTTATAATGTCTCCTAGAGCATGTAAATATTCTTGTGGATGTTCATGAAATTCTAAATATGCTATAAACCAAAACCAATAATTGATCATTTTTCAATTTCAGTGATCATGAAGGTGGAAACGTATCTGCTCACACCGTGCACTTAGTAGGATCAGCACTCAGCGATCCCTACCTTTCATTCGCAGCTGGTATGAATGGATTGGCTGGACCACTCCATGGTCTTGCTAACCAAGAAGTAAATATACATAATCGTGTAGTCGGAATTTTTTTTAATCTCGAATTATGTTATTCTAGGTATTGGTTTGGTTACAAAAACTCCGCCAACAGGTTGGTGATAAGGCAACTGAAGAACAACTTAAAGATTTCATCTGGAAAACTCTGAAATCTGGACAGGTCGTACCTGGATACGGACATGCTGTATTGAGAAAGACTGATCCTAGGTACACGTGCCAGAGAGAATTCGCCTTAAAACATCTTCCCAACGATCCTCTATTCCAGGTGAGTTAACATTACGATTCAACAATAGAGGAGTCCCATAAAAGTGGTCAACTGCATTTTAATGCACTGAACGATATCTATTTAATAATTCCGATAAAATTTCACAAAAATAATCAATATTATGTTTGAATTTTCATTGTATAATGTTTAAAATGGTTCCATATACAGTGGAACTTCCCTATAACGAAAGCAAAAAAATTCGTTATAAAGAAATTTTGTTATACAGACAAATTTTTTTACAGTCGGCTATGTTGCGGTCGACTTCATTGATAAAGTTTATCATTCAAACTTAAGCACTTGCTTTTAGACATTTTCGCACAACTTTTCACGCTAGCATAATGGTTAGATTGAAACTGAACAGCCAGGGGTGTATTTAAAACTGTTTCAGAAGGATCTCTCTGCCCGCCTTAATGATTTAGTTTAAGGTCGGGATTTAATACGTACATCCGGAAAAAACCCACCCTTATACCTTCTTACCAATACCCTTCCAAAGAGTGATGTTCCTTGAATATTTCGTTATAGAGAGAATTCACTTTGTTTTAGAGGGTGTTTTTAACATGGAATTCAGATTCAAGGTGCAATGTCTTGTGCGAAATTCGTTATAGGGAAGTTTTACTGTATTTTTCTTTCGTATAAGTTTCATTTAGGATAGTTTTTAATATAATTATAATTTTTTTACAGTTGGTATCCAATGTCTATAAAGTAGTACCACCAATTCTTTTGGAATTAGGAAAAGTTAAGAACCCATGGCCAAATGTAGATGCTCATTCTGGAGTACTTTTGCAGGTAATTCGATATTTCATTATTATTATCATTCAGAAAATAACTTCTCGTCATTCAAAAATTACTTGAAATTCTTTCTTCTTGTGGAATGAATATTATACAATATATATAATATCAGTTACAAATAGTGTGAAACTGGCAGACTATTTTAAAAAAATATCTGAATACAAAATCCAGTGGCGTACTGTTGTATTATTATTTATGAATATGAAATGTATTTTTTGCAGTATTATGGTCTCAAAGAAATGAACTACTACACCGTCCTCTTTGGTGTATCAAGAGCTCTTGGAGTTTTAGCCTCACTCGTCTGGGATCGTGCCCTTGGACTACCCATCGAAAGACCAAAATCTATGTCCACCGATGGCCTCATGAAGGCTCTCAAAGCCTCATAAATTACCTCTTTAAGTAAATATAAGTGACCTGCTGAGAATTGACAAGATAGAAAGAATAGGAAGTACATTTTCAGATAGAACAAATATTAGATTACAAGTTCAATCCATAAGCAAAACAAAAAATTCAGTTTATATTATTTTTTACGAACATGTTGATTTGTATAAAGTTGTTGACAATGTACTTCTTCAACTTAGGTTTTTAGTGGCAATAAAGTTAAGCTCAATTCCAGAATATTTGCCACTGAAATCTGGAATTATTTCGATTGAAATTCATATTTGGTACTTATGAAATGTATTTTTGAAATCATTTTACAGTTTGAAAAATCCCTTTTCAATATTTCTAGGCTGTACAGTTTTCAGGTTTAGTGTTTTATTTATTTATTTAAGTGAGATTTGTTTCGCCATTTTAAACATCAACAAGATTAGCATTATGATGTAAATTTTGTTATGGCAATTTTGGAGTCCTCTTTTCGATCAAGCATAAAAAATTATTTGTCGTACCTTGAAACCAAGGAATTTGTAAACAATAAAATACATAAATAATGCAATTGTTTTATTTCACTGGAAAAAGGCCCAAGTAAACCGTTACAACCTCAGAGTAGGAAATACACATAGAGATGATCCTCAGGTGAAGAGTACTGCATTATAATCAACCAAGAAAGAAATGAAAACATTTCACTGCTTCCTCTGAGGCCTTAGTTATAATTACCCGCATAGCCTTAAGCAACAATAAACAGCCACCAAATCAGTAAAATAATTCAGTTTATGAACGTCGAATCGAAACGAAAATGTGAACACGAAGCATCTAGAAACTTAACACTAACAGACGATGTTGCCAAACTGACACAATTGTCTGTAACAGACAGAAACCTAACTATTACTGAACATTATGTTGTATTGATTGAATTTATTTCCAATATTTAGGGATTTAACGAAAAGCATCCACATACTAGAGAATAAATATTTGAGAATTTCATGGGTAGCCATGACACGAATTTAAGTAATGTTCACATGACTCAGATCAACAGAAGATTTTATTGATCCGAGGGGACATGACACTCAATCATTTTACCATTGTTTCAGGAAAAAAAAATTCGTTAAGATTTTAATAGTGCATTTGGTGAGTGACTATCCGAATAAGAAAAATTCAACAATAGAACTTTAAAATAAAAGGTTGAATCTAAGAAAAAATTTCCAAATGAAAATAAACTGTCTTCTTGGTTGCAAAAAAGCTTTATATTTAAGAAACTGATCGACATATTCAGCTGAAAGTGATAATACATATGATGGAACACATGTATAGTCCGTTCACGAAAGTTTGAGGCATAGTAGGTGTTTGTTTATTTATCTGAAGTTGGTAGTATTTGCTGTCATAACATAAAGTCAACGTTGCCGAATGTACCTGGCCTCGTCCGACGAGCTTGCGAGTTATCAGCGAACTCTATGCAATATTGACAACATGGCTTATCAATTTGACAAGAAAATAAACAACATAACCTAAAATTTTAATATACACAGTGAACAGTGGAATATGCCAAATTTTCATGGCCAACCGACGGCTCAACCTTTCGTGAACGGACTATATGAAAATTCTTCAATTATCACTTTTGCGGAAAAAACATTAGTTTTTTCCCTAAAAAAAAACCCTTAACCAATAAGTCCAAAGTTTTGCTTTCTGGAAATTTTTCAATTCAAATCTGAAAACTATTAAACCTTTTTCTTTATGGTCAGATAGCCACCTCTCGAAATAAATTGCAGAAAAGAATTGATGACACTTATATAAAATTCAATATTCAACTATGTAGTTGAATATTTAAAAAGTCAGGACACGAATACCAGTGACAAAATTTAATTTTTAGCAAACCATTTTTTTCAACTGTAAACAAGTTTGTACTTGTGTTTTGAAACTTGGGAACGATGGGAAATAAATTAAATTACACATTTCAAATTATTTGCTCATATATTTATTTCCACACATCTTGAATTCATTTTTCAAGGTGAAATATTTTTTGCTTCGGTAAAATATATTCCAAACTATTTATTGGTACCTGCTGAAAAAAATGTGATCTGATTAATCTAAAACTACTTTTCTTCGTATATCCAGTACCCAAAATTTATTTCTTGAATCTATTTTCGAAATTTTGTGTTAAATTTTGTATCCTTCTAATTGAATCAATTATTATTCGAATGAACTTTTTTTATCGAATTTATTTGTGAACTCTGATTTTATTTGTTCTTACCAACTTACTCAACCTGAAAAAGAAAATTATACTACCCCTGTTGTCCTACATCCCTGCTCCAGACACCAGAGATTGGTTTCCTGTTCAACCTAAAAATCAAAAACGAATTAAAAACACGCCAACAAAATCTATATAAAGGAAAAGAAAACATTTTAAAGCTCAGATAGTACTTTTGTATACAGATTATTCAAAATAGCAGTATTTCAAAGACTTCAGAAGTCATCTACATGCAATGTCTTCAATTACTAATTCTCAAAATTGTAAAATAAATAATAATAAGGTTTACCACAGTGAAAACAATTTGAATAATACATTACCTAAGTATTTATTTCCGCTTTTTGCCTTTGTGATTATTATTGTAGGTCCAGCAATGCAGTTTATCTTATATTTGTTTTTCTCATTTATTTTGATTCATGTTCACTTCTTTGTAGACTGAATGAGTCTTCATCAACAGAAATCTTGGATTGTTAGTTAATGAATTGTAGGCATTTGTTTCAACGAAAAAGTTTGAAACGATTTTGATAACGTTTGTTAGATTAAAACATATACCTACATCGCAACAGATTTTTCTTTGATTAATATTATTGTTATTAAGAATATCTATTCAAAGACTTAATCAGATATAGGGCTCTCAATAAATTCGAATAAAGATCGTTAGAATTTTTTGTTTTCAAGCCTCCTGTATTAAGTCATTGCTTCATACTTACTTTTCCATCAAAATCTATTCTTTTTTGAAGTGAAAATACTGAAAAAGGAAGTAATTTTTCCATAATATAAGATTCTTATTATTTGATGAATTGTCTAACTACTTGTTATATAATGCTATTATATTTAAAATTTCAGAGACTTTTTGTTGTTTTTTCGAGTACTATTTTTGTACTCGTTTCTTTTATTAGTTTTTTCTTCTTCGATAAAATCAGTTTTTTGACGTCCTTTGAGTTGAAATTCCTTGTGTGTCTTCAAAATATTTCCATAGCACAAAAATGTAAATAAAAAAAATATTTTCAAGAAATCATTAGTTTGGTATTTCAACTATTGTTATATTATTATAACAAGCTCCTGTTGATATTTTTTGATGGAGTTTGTTCACTGAAAATAAGACAAATTTTGCATTTTCTTCAAGTGACTACCAAAAATAATTATTATCTTTCAACTTTAATGTCTTTGATAAAAATATAGTACATTTTTTGGAGCTTCTGTGATAATCTGTTTTGTTCACATGTATATATTTTATGTTCTTAATTGTGATTTTAAGTTTTTTTACTGGTGATTAAAATATTATTATTTGTTATTTCCAAAATAGGGTGATAAAGGGTAGAAACAACCCAAATTTTTTACATTCACTCTTCATATTATATGAAATGTGATTTTTTTAAAATTTCATGTCAAAGAGTTAAAAATATTTTGAGTTGCAGTTACCAAGTATCCCTTGTTAAGACACACCCTTTAATTGAATTGAGGGGTAATTTTATAATTCCATCCAGTTTATGCGTATTGGAATCTTCAGATATATTTTGAATAAAATTCATCTCAAATTTGGAATATAGACGAACTTTTCGATATTTCCTGTTGATTCATAATTTTCTTTCACATTGCTGGTATTTTGTGCTATTTTGATAATCAAATCAAACATTCCTTTTGGGTGGGTACTTAGAACTTAATTATTCGGGATCAATTTTCTTCAATAAGTGTTGTATGCAATTTTGATAATCTTCATTCCTTTTGGGTGGGTACTTAAAACTTAAGTATTCGGGATCAATTTTCTTCAATAAGTGGATTCGTTTTCGAATTAATCAATTTTATTTTCCATCTGCTTATCTTACATATCAATTGTGCTGGATAACTTTAGGTTACGAAGTTAACCAGTCCTCTAATGCGAGTTGCAGAAAACAGTTAGAATGATAAAATCTACACTTTAAATTAAAAAATACTTGTATACATAAAATGAAAAACTACTTCTATAAAATAAGTTTTCTATCACAACAAAAAATGTATTCGTTAAACGTAAATTATGTACACATTGATGCTAATTTCAGCGATATTGTGAAGGTTTAATGAAGAAAAAAAAATACTGATTGCAAACTGCATACGATTTCAGATCACGTTCTTGAATGTTTGTCCTTCGACATCTCGTAACTGACATACTTAATACTACACATAAACTATAAATTAAAAGAATTAGGATAATTATCCAAGTTATCATTACTTTTCTTCCTTTCTTGTTCAATGTTTAAAATTGCAATTATTGCAATGAAACCCTGTGTTTTGGGATTAACGACTTATTATTTTAGAACCGCCTACCCTGGTTTGCTGAACCTGAAATATGGATAGGGAAAACTCAATTAATCATTACTTTAATGGCCTACTCCTTCAGAGCTAGGCACAATTATGTATTAGTATTCATTTCTTCACTCATACTTAAAGGCATTTTCTACTTGTGGTAACCTCTGGATATTGTGTATTAATTAAAAATTGTTCTTCGTTCTTTTGTGATGGTTTTATTTTATTTATCTTTGTACTCATTTACAACACTTTGAATATCCTGAGTTTAATATAGAACACAATTCATCTGATCGTTGGTTAACTTTAATATTCAGAGAACAACGTTAAATATCTAATGTAGAATAGGAATGAAAAATTGAATTATACTTATAACTTTTAAATCGTCTATTTGGTAAAAAAATTATTTTAAAAAATCCATTCTTCCATTTTTTGTCTTGCATATACAGTATTCACAAATTGGTTTTAAACGCATTTAAATCATTATCAGGCATTTTTATCGGTGAAAATATTGAACGATGGCCTTCTAAGAAGGTGCTACTAATATTGCCACTCACCATAGCCTGTGGAAGCGTAACCCTGATTTCTATCATCGTAGCCTTGCTGGCTGTTGTAACCCCCTGTGTTGTAACCTCCGGTCTGTCCGTAGTCAGCTACTGGGGCTGTTCCGTAACCTCCAGAGGCGTATCCGGAGTTGTCTTGACCGTAGCCTGCTGTGCTGGGCTGTTGGTAGGATGCAGTTGCGTATCCTGATTGATCGTATGAATTTTGTTGACCGTATCCGCTTGAGGTTCCGTAACCTCCTTGTTGGTTGTTACTGCTGTATTGTGGTTGTTGATATGACTGTTGTTGGTACCCGCCGCTTTGCTGGGAACCGTATCCACTGCTTTGGGGTGCTTGGTAGCCTCCTTGTCTATGAGAAAAGGATAACGGAATTTTTTAACAATGTTTCATATAAGTAGGTATAGAGAATGTATTTGCTTAATTTTACTAAAGAGTGTTTCAAATTGCGAGTTTTTTTAAGAACAAATTAAATATAGATGGCGCACTGAATCAGTCTGGTTTACAGTGACTTTATACAGACACGGAGCCGAAATCCGCCATTAAGAGGCTAATGTCAGATTATTGGAGGTTAAAATTCTGAACACAGTGAGAGATTGGTTATGATTTATGTTCTGTGAATAGCATAGATTTACTAAACAATTATTATTTCTATGGTGCATAGATATACATCTTTGATACTAACCATAGACAATTCTCATTTTCTCTATGATACTAACCTAACGAGTTATAATTTCTATGGTTCTGTGCATAGAACACTAATTCTTCTGTTCTGTTCTGTGCTTCCAATAGAAAACAAACACAATTAGCCTCTTAATGGCGGAATTCACCACATGACAACCAGCTACCAATAGAAATTAAGACATGAGCGTGTCGCCACTGTCTTGTATAAAGTCACTGTAGTCTGGTTATTTCAACATTTAAAAAGTGTGAGGTATGACATTTATAAAAATGGTCTCGTACATGATACAATAACGCGTTCAAATTGTTCAATTATTTTATAAAAATCAGCGTTCTGTGAAGTGTTTCGAAAATTTTATGGTTTGCCTAATCGTCTATCTAAAAGCACTATTGATCAAATTACAGTGGAACTTCACAATAACGAATGTCTGTATAACGAATTTCGTACAAGACATTGCACCTTGAATCCGAATTCCATGTTAAAAACACCCTCTTAAACGAAGTGAATTCTCTCTATAACGAAATATTCAAAGAACATCACCCTTTGAATGGGTATTGGTAAGAAGGTATAAGGGTGGGTTTTTTCCGAAATTTTTCCGGACGTACGTAATAAATCCCGACTAAATCATCACGGCGGGCAGAAAGATCCTTCTGAAACAGTTTTAAATACACCCTTGGCTGGGTTTCAATCTAACCATTACGCTAGTGTGAAAGTTGTACGAAAATGTCGAAAATGAAGTGCTTAAGTTTGAATGATAAACTAAAATTTATCAGTGAAGTCGACCGCGACATTGCCGACTATGGAAACAAATTTTCTGTATAACGAAATTTTTTTACAACGAATTTTTTTTGCGGATTTAGCGCTTTCGTAAATAGGGATGTTCCACTGTATTTTCAAAACTGTTGGACCAAAATTTACATTTTTGAAGTTAATCTTCTTGGAAGTTATCGTGTTTATGCTAAGCTATAAGCCACAAATGAATATGACGAGACCAATAGTTCCAGAGATATAAAAATCTGCATTATTGTTTTTCCGAGATGAAAAAGGGAGAAAAAGCATCAGACTTTCTTGAATTTTTCATGTTTCTTTAGATCAGTTATTGTATTCACGGTCTACCTGCAATATATGGTGATATTCTGCTTTCATCTGTAAGCCAATCTGTAACTTTTCATAAGCATTATCGAATGGTACATTGTGATTACGTTGAATGGTTTGTTTATTTCATGACGAACACCAACGTTTTAATATGAGAAATTCATGATGAATAAAAATAATATGGCTTTGTTTATTGGATTGTTATCAGAAGAAAATCATAACAGGTAAAACATTGTTCAATAATATACATGACCTGAAAATCATTCTTTTTTAAAGTAGGAACTTTATGAGAATTGGAAGGAAAAGGCTTGATCAAATGAATCTATTTGAAAGGCCGGATGTCCAGAAAGTATACAGATTGAAGAAATGCCGAATGTCCATTTTGTAAACATGTTCAGATTGGAGAACCAGTGTACTATAAACTTAATGAATGCTCTACAGCAATTTTAACGAAGAAATTTTTTTCTTTCCTGTTTTCAATTTATTAGATGAAAGAAACAAACGCAAACTACATTCAGATAAATATATTTTCAAATTCAAATCAAAACCATTCACTCATGATACATAAAATTCCATGTTCAAATCTTACGATTGAAGGTTATGTTTTTCGATGAGTAGTTCAAAAGTGACACTGTAAATAAGAAAGTTACAGGAACCATTCTAGAATTGCATTATTTACGTATCTGTAAGTCGGCCAGTTACAGATCAATCGTACGCTACAGCATCGTAACTTACAGATGAAAAACAGAATACCAAAGTGTAAAATATTCAAAATTGGACTTACTGGTATCCACCGCCACCTCCATTTTGTGCCTGACCGTTATCGTACCTAGGTCTCTTCACTCCACCAGGTCCACCTCCCATACCACCCCCGGGTGGTCCCCTTTTGTCACCCATTCCCATTCCTCCTCTACCGCCGCCGCCTCTCGGGCCACCTGGACCTCCACGTCCAAGTCCAGGTCCTCCTCTACCTCCACGGAAGCCACCACCTGGACCTCCTCTTGGTCCTCCAGGTCCCCCACGACCACCGCCTGGTCCTCCTCTGCCCCCAGCAGGTCCGCCGCGACTTCCGCGGAAGCCGCCCCCACGTGGGCCACCCCTCATACCTCCGTATCCTCCTCCTTGGACGTTGTTGTCACCTCCTGGACCGCCTTCAGGTCCTCCAACACCACCTGAGGACGGGAAAAGTTAAGTTTTTCTATTGCAGGAGTTGGTGAAGATGTAACTTACCACCTGGTGGGAACCTTCCACCTCCGGGTCCACCACGACCTCTGAAGCCGCCGCCTCCTCTACCACCTGCACCTCTCATCATACCTCCTCCTCCACGTGGTCCACCAGGGCCACCGCTGTAAATTAAATTAGAGGAATATAGCAAATGGAATTTATTGTCTATAAGTATACAGGATGTTACATAATAGTATGTCAACTTAAGGGGATGGATCTACGTATAATTTCAAGAAAAAATTCCATATAAACAAGTCCTGAATCTTAACTAGGATTTAAAGGGTGTTTTCTTTTCCGGAGCCATGTCTCCTTTTTCCCTCTCAAACTTTTTTGCGGTACGCCACTGGTCAGCATAAAATCAATTTTTGATATCTTCATTCAATTTAAAAACTTTTTTGACTCCTGTAATTTTTTCGGATCTCTAATCGTTTTCGATTAAAAAATTATTGAACGATTGTATTTGATATTGAATAAGCGTAAGTTGAGTCTCAGATGACGAGCTATCAAAATAAAAGCAAATTTTGGGCATACCTATCGAGTATTTCTATTATTTTTTCTATTTAGCGAATAACATACAATCGTTCAATAATTTTTTACTCGAAAACGGTTAGAGATACGAAAAAATTACAGGAGTCAAAAAAGTTTTTAAATTGAACGAAGATATCAAAAATTGATTTTACGTTGATCAGTGGCCTACCGCAAAAAAGTTTGAGAGGGAAAAAGGAAACATGGCTCCGGAAAAGAATACACCCTGTAGATACTAGTTAAGATTTAGGACGTGAAATGATGGAGACTGTTGAAAATAACTCGCATTCCAAATTTGGACTGAATATATCAAAAACTGCAGGAGTTATGAAAAAAAACCAATATTTTAGAACGTCGTTTTCTGATTGGGTGGAAGATTGCAGCGTTGCCAATTCGTCATGGCGTATTGAAGTAAATATCTCACTCTGTAGTCTACGACTAAAGTCGAGTGAATATTAAAGTAGGGCATTTATTGGACTATCTCTTACTTTCATCGGGTAAAATAGTTTTCCTAATTTCTTTATTGTTTTTCTAATCATTATTTTATAGAAGTATAGAACTATTCACTTATGGTGGAGACAATAACCATAACTAATTATTTCTGCGTTGTTCTATCAATAGGTTTTTTTCCAACTTTTATTTTTCAGTTCACTTCTTACTACTTGTTGATTAGTTGAAATTCATGTCTGTATGTCTCAACATATAGACAAATGAATTAATAATTCATTTTATAGTCCAAATAATTTCCAAAAATCAGAACTCAAGTCTTCACACAAAAGTTTATATAAAATTCAAGGAAAAAATGAACATAAATATTGGGACATGTTATTTCCCAAATGTAATCTTATTTGTAGCATTTTCTAATAGGGGAGTAATAAAAGTGTGGCCAGCTGCTTAAAAAGCACCCAAAATCACTATCATTTTTCAGCGCTCGCTCACTATAACGAATGCTACATCGTTTTGCTAAATGTCTGTAATTTTCCAATTTTCGTTAACCAGCCAAATCGTAAAGAGTGTTCCATAAAATATGGCCATTTAAAATTTTAGTTCCTCAAAATCTCAGACAAAACGAAACCAATCGAAATGAAATGTTGCTTGAAATAAGCCTAATGGAAAATTTTGTGGTAGGGTTAACTGAACCATAGAAAATTCATTTAGAATATTGAAAAAAAGAATCGTCATATTTCCATAACAGTTTTCAGCCATATACCTATAAAACTCTATACTGCAATCGTGAAATAAAAGTTGAAGCAATCTAGTTGCCATATCCAATGGCAGTAAATGCTTAAAACATATATGTACTTATAAAGTTCTATACCGGATCCACTTCTTTATTACAAATTGAAGCAGCGATCACGTGGTACAATGGCCCTATGAATTCACTGCGCAGGCGCCAAAACATAACCTCAATTTTTCATGTCTTGTCAAATTTCGAGTTTGCACATGCGCAGATGATTGAAGGGCCATCGGATATAGCAACTAGATTGATTCAACTTTTATTTCATGTTGGCAGTATAGTTTTATAGGTATATGGTTGAAAGCTTTCAAAAAATAGTTGATTTATTGCATAGAAAGGGAACTGATTTTAGGTGTTTTTAAGCAGTTGGCCACTCACTCCTCTATTGAAATTCAGATGAATATCAGTCAGATATCTATTTGATATACCAAAAATACATGTCATTATTATTAAATCAAATGAGAGCTGAGGTTAAACTAAGAATTAAAAGAGTTAAAATAATAGTGATGCAGATAGAATAACTATTTACCAACATGTAATTGTATACAAAATAGAAAAAAGGTAATTGAATAATAGTTCATTGATAAGTACATCAATTATTATCATTTAAAAAGCATGTATAACAATAACGCAAGTGAAGTATCCAGTTTCGTGACATCATATGCTTATAATCTATGGACTAAGTATCAAGTTCATTGACGCTCTTTTATATTTAAAGATAATGAGACTAGATAAGGTATAATAAGAATGTATCATAATTAATACATACCGTCCCCTCATGAAACCACCACGACCTGGGGCTCCTCTAGGACCCCCACGTCCACCTCCAAAACCTCCTCGGCCTCTGAAGCCACCTCTTCCTGCAGGGGGACCACCTGGTTTAGGCCCTGGTCCAACATTTGAAGGAATTTGTTCACCTGATACTTCTTCAGACATATTTCAGATCTGTAAATAATGGTGAAATGGAGTAAATCTGTAGCAAATTAGATTGAATTGAAAGAATGCACAGCTTTTAAGGTGCTCAATTAATTAGAAGATTACAGAAACGCAAAATATTTCATTGCGAAGATTTGCAAGCCGTTCAGCTGTTATATCAGGGTCAATGTACTGAATGTAACAGCTGAAAGCGTCACCAAATAGTAATTGTTATGCGAATATTGGAAATTATTACTCATTAAGTAGAGAAATAACGCGAATTAGTTCAATAACGAGATTATAATCGATTTTCGGAGCAATAATGTCGGAATATTGATGCTAACCTCAAAATCTAGCAATTTGAATAGCGTCAGCAAATTTGGAATATAAATGAAATATGACAAAACTACAGCATTAGGAAAACTTGCCTACATTTGATTCAGTTTAGAGATTTTACGACTAGCAAATATTTAATTACATCAAAGTATCCCGTTATTATCAAATCAATAATTTTGCCTGGGAGCTTTATCCCAGAAAATATACAGCAAGATACGAGAAGTAGAACTCGAATCTATTGCTGAACTTTAGGGTATTTTAAAACCTTTTTGTTTACTTACCGATATTTAAATTTAAGCTGAAAACGAATAAACCGGCGGCACAATCAAAACAACACAAAACTTCAGCAGAACAAAAATGGAAGAACTTTTGCTTTTGCGAATTTCAGGTGAAGGGACGCCGAAAAGCTTGAAGCATGCGTGTTTTGATAATTTTAAGTGGAAGGGGAAGTCTTCATTCAAATTCTTCCTTCAGATGGCCGTATCGACTTTTAAAATTAACCAATGGTGACTCACATTTTTCAACCGGAAGAAAAGTAGTGAAAGCGGGAAATTTGAATAATTTTTTGGACGTGGTGGATAATAATGAGTATAATAGGGAATTAAAGTAGTATTATTTTTATCGAATTATAATACCAACTTCGACTATTCAATGAGTTGGTTTATTTTAATGCTTCTATAAATATTGGTATGGCATTTACAACTCAAGGAAGAACAATAATGTAATTTTAATCCAAATGAAAGGTATTTGACTGCGGATATAGGCATATTATAATCATTAAAAAATTACGAAAACTCACGGTTTAGAGAAATATGTGATTTAAATTCAGATGCTTCTGAATATACTTTTCTAAAGGTTGCCCAAAAAAGCCAATTCTAGAATAAACCAATATTTGTCAGCTGTATGGTTTTATATTTTCCAGATTTGAATTAAATTTTGGTGAGCAAGTGCAATAATCTCTTTTTCCGCCCTTGTTAATGGGATGCAGCGAGCCATAAAAGTTTCGACTTTTGATCTGGGACTGGTTTTAAACCATTTCAAACAACTCAGCTATAGGTACTCACTTTTATGGAAAATCCGAGGTGAAAATAAAGAGCTACGGACCTGAAATTCTCAAGGTGTGAGGAAAAATTCGGTTAACTTCGGTAATCAGTCGAATAGTTCCGAACTATAGGAATTTCATATTATTGAAATTTCTTATTTAACTGTTCATTAACGATTCAAATACTTATTTGTCGGCCGGGCCTATACGACTGACCATAAACACGGTAACTTTCGAAAGGAACGAAATTTTCAGGATAGGTCAAGATTTGAATGGGAAAGTTGAATTGATAAATCTCGTCTTTAAATTGTTCTCTTGATAATATTCGCATCTAATATCTTTTTCATTTTTTTTTTCATCTTTTTGGGCTTTTTTATCTGCTTTATTATGACCCTACTCAAGATTTCATAAAAAAAGATGTCATAAATCTAAAGTCTTCGACTAAAGTTAAATGGTGTCTGAAATTTTATGACATTTCGAATAGTATAATAAATGTGGCCCATTCAAGCTTTCAGAAAACAGGTGCTTTTGTCTCGGAGTTAGGGCTAGAGGACTACCTGGATTCTTGAATTTGGCCTCAAACAGCATGTTGTAACATGAAAAATACCCTAAAGGGTATTGGGATGTTATATTATTATATTACCCCTGTAGATTATTTATTGCATCCTTAAAATGTAGCCAAAAGTCACGTTTTTAGCGGCAAGACATGCGTGCTATAGTTTCATACAAATGTCAGTTACTTTGAAATTTGCGCCCAAAAAGTCTCATATACATACAGAGGGTGTAAGTGAATAAATGCGACAGACTTCAGGATGATAATTATAGCTCTTCCAAAAATATGAAAAAAAGATTCTATGAACTTACTCTCCAAAATGATACGTTTTCGAGACCTGGGTGTTGAATTGAATTGAAAAAAAAAATTAAGAAAAGCCCTGAGCGTTCTTCGGCTGAGCAATAAGACTAATCACCTTAAAATTTCATATGGGATTTGAGATTGATACCAAATATATAAATGCAGAATCTCAGCACAATCGGAATTATATTCTGAAAATTATTCAAAAAATCAATTATGTAAAAAATAAATACAGTGGAACTTCCCTAACTCGAACTTCCCTATCTCGAAAAATTCCCCAAGTCGAATTTTCTTTAGAAACAAAAACGATTATACAATATCACCTATGTATTTTTTCTGTATAACTCGAATTTCAAAACTCCATAACTCGAGTATTTCTAAAACTCGAACTGAAATTCAGCAGTAACCGTGGCGGCAACCAAGCATAACTCGAAATTTTTGGGCCACACACACTGCAACTTCGGGGAATTACCTAGCGGAGAGCCTCCGATATGCAGTAGCGTAACTAGTCTGACCTGCGCCCCAATGCAAGAATTTGCCGTGCGCCCCTATTCGTAGACTCATTCAGTTTTTTGCGCCCCCCTAAGGCCCTGCGCCCCAATGCACCGCATTGGTTGCATTGGCGTTAGTTACGCCACTGCCGATATGTCCAAACTTGTTTGTTTTCAGATTTTTCTTTGTGGTCACATTGCACACGCGTTCTATAAAATATTGTGAAATTTTGAAAGGTTTTCCGTATTTCGAATTTTCCGTAACTCGAAGTGAAAGTACTGGCCCTTGGCGATTCGAGTTAGGGAAGTTCCACTGTAATTACAAAAATTAAATTCTATGGTTCTAATGATGCGATATCTTTGAAATTCTGCCTGAACATTCAGTATATAGTAGTTTTCATTCTCAAAATGAATTTCACTCGAATCGGATATTCTGTTATGGAAATATAAAGATTATTCTCTCAATATTTCTATTGAATTTTCTACGGTTCTTTTTACACTATGGCCACAAAATTCTGGATGAACATTCAGTAAATCAATCTTAATTCATAAAATAAATTTCACCCGAATCGAATATCTTCTTATGAAAACATGAAGTTTTTCTTTTCAATATTCCAATTGAATTTTCGATGGTTCTGTTCACAGTATGGCCACAAAATTTTGCATGAGGCTTGTTATGAGCATCTTGCATTTGGCCGTAACATTTCATTTTGTTTGGTTTCGTTTTTTCTGAGGTATTGAGAAACAAAAATTTTGAACGGCCATATTTTATGGAAGATTCAAGTCTCTAGGACAATCCCTTTGAAAGTTATTGTGCTAACAGACGGACGGACGGCCGGGCGACCCCACGGACAGAATTGAATTTGACCACGAATTCGTCATCATCAAGAGTTTAATCCTATCGTTTGAGACCATTTTCGGCTCAAAATTCGAAAATTACAGACATTTGGGAAAAACGATATAGCACTCGTTCAAGTAGAACGAGCGCTCAAAAATTGTTTTTTGCTAATATCTTCAAAACCTTTTATCGTACAGAAAACAGCTTTTGTGAGCAGTCTCTATCATAATAAACTTCTGCCCTAATGGAAATGGTACGGATTTTGAAACGCCAAGTTAAACCGCTAATGTTTTCTACACAAAAAAAGTACTCCTGGTCATATGATCTTAAGTTGGCCCTTTTCGTGAATAATCAACTTTTATGTTGAAAAACATGGTCAATTTTTTGAAATTATTTTTTTTTCAAACTTCTTCACTGAAGTCAAAAAATTCACCATGTTTTTCAACATAAAAATTTATTTTTCCCTAAAACGGTCAACTTTAGAGCGTATAACCAGGAATATCTTTTTTTTGTGTAGCAAACATCGATGATGGGGGTCTAAAAAACCCGAGAAAAAACCGTACTGCCCAAATGTCTGTAATTTTCGAATTTAAAGCCGAAAGAAGTCTAAAACGGAAGGGTTCGACTCCCTGATGACGTATCCGTGGTCCAATTCGATTCTGTCCTTGGACCTTCCGTCCGTTAGCACGATAACTTTCGAAGGGATTGTACTAGAGACTAGAGATTTTCAGGGTGAGTTCGGTTCTCAAATGCAGCGGTTGAGTTCGTTAACCAGCCTAATCGTGAAGGGTATTCCATAAAGGCATAAAATATAGCCATTCAAAATTTTGTTCCTCAAAATTCTCAGACAAATCGAAACCAATCGGAATGAAATTGCCGCTACATGCAAGATGATCATTACAATAATAGTCCAGTCAATTTGTGCTCAAAAGAACCCCTAGCAGGAAAGTTCTGGGGTAGTTTTGATTTTTTCGATTTTTTATGTTTTTTGGGGTGCTGAATCCGAATCTGAGGTTTGCTAACAAAATTTCGTGAGGGAACATTGAAAAAAATACAAAAAAAAGAGAAAAAATCTCATTCTTTGGCAGTTTTCTGCTTATAACTCGGAAACTATCAACTTTTCGTGAAAAACCTCTCAATACAAAATGAAAGTACATAAAATTTCCTACAAATTGTACTACCACAGCTTGTTCTGCGGCCACCTGTTCTGGCTCAAATTATAGTTTTGAATGAGGTATTTTCTATGACTCAATAAATGAAAAAAACTTAAATTCTATGGTTAAGATGATGCGATTCTCTTGAAATTTTGCATGAACATTCAGCATATCAGTCTCGATTCATAAAAAAAATTCACTTGAATCGGTTATCTTGTTATGCAAATATATAGATTCTTCTTTTCAATATTCCAATTGAATTTTCTATGGTTCTGCTCACACTATGGTCACACAATTTTGCATGAAGCTTATTATGACCATCTTGCATATTGCCGCAACATTTCATTTCGACTGGTTTCATTTTGTCTGAGATATTGAAAAACAAACATTTTGAATGGCCGTATTTTGTTTCATAAAACAAGGCCATTCTAAATTTTTGTTCCTCAATATCTCAGACAAAACGAGACCAATCGAAATGAAATGTTGCGGCCAAATGCAAGATGCTCATAATAAGCCTTATGCAAAATTGTGTGACCATAGTGTGAACAGAACCATAGAAAATTCAATTGGAATATTGAAAAGAAGAATCTTTATATTTCCATAACAAAATGTCCGATTCGATTAAATTTTTTTTTGTGAATCGCGACTGATATACTGAATGTTCATGCACAATTTCAAGAGGATCGCATCATCGGAACCATAGAATTAATTTTTTTTTCATTTATTGAGTCATAGAAAATACCTCATTTTCAACTATTATTTGAACCAGAACGGTTTGTCGCAAAACAAGCTGTGGTAATACAATTTGTAGGAAATTTTATGTACTTTCATTTTGCATGGAAAGGTATTTTAGGAAAAGTTGATAGTGTCAGAGTTATATGCAAAAAACTGACCAAGAATGAGATTTTCATTCTTTTTTTGTATTTTTTTCTATGTTCCGTCTGGAAATTTTGTTAGCAAACCTCAAATTCGGATTCAGCACCCCAAAAAACATAAAAAATGAAAGAAATCTAAACTACCCCAAAACTTTCCTGCTAAAAGCACAATTCGACTGCATTATAAGCCTCTTCCAAAATTTTGTGGTACTGGTGTAAACGGAACTATAGAAAATTCAACTGGAATATTGAAAAGAAGAAACTTCATATTTCCAAATTATGTGAAGTCTCTATACCTATGTACTTGAAAGAATGAAAAACACTGTTCACATGAGAAGGTACAAAAAACACGTTAGAATGGAAATTATTGCAGAATTGACAATTGACGCACGTTATTTTTATCATACGTATATTCTTTACGTAATAAAAAGAATCCCTTACTCTTGACCTTGAAAAGCTTACCCTTCGAAACAATAATTTCAATTTGTTCGAAGAACCCTTAGCAATTCTTAGAAGTTGGATTCAGAGGATTAATTTTTATTAAATTATATGTCGGTTTCTTATAAGAACATCTTGGTATAAAAAGAAGTCAGTTCTGAGCTTAGATCGAGACGCAAACTTAGCGGACTACCTTATTCTAGTTTTTCATGTAAACGGGCTGAAATCGTGCCTTTTTGCCGTTTTCAACATCTCTGATTGACTAGTGAGTATTTTTTCATACTATTCATTCATCTCCAGATCATCATTTCCTAAAAAACATTTTTAATTTTTTTCATTCGAGTTGACTCAGTTATTTTCTAATCAGATTGATTATTTTTCAGTAGGTATATTTATTATCTCATCTAATATTCGATTTTTCTAATTTTCGTGCATAGTAACAAACATTTCAATATCTATCAAATCTGTGAATGATGTCATTGAGCATCAACATCAAAAAATAACTACCACTTTGCTACAATAAAATTTGAACTTAAATATGTAATTTAACATTCAAAAATCCACTGAATACTTAAATTCAGATAAACTCTCGGATAAACTTAAGATCCAATGACAATTTTGAATTTGAGTTAAACAATCAACTTTTTAGGGATAAAGAGCAAAATGATTTCAACAATTTTTGAAAGCCCTTCTGCCTCAAAATCAATGCATATTCTTGAATTAAAATTCAATGTCAGTATGTTCTGATTTTTTATTATCAATTTTAAAGACTACATAATTACATATATCAACACTTACCAAAAACCTTGGTAAATGTACCTATAAGAAGGAGTTTCTGGAGAAGGAGAAAGCCGAGAGGAAAAACTCTGGCGGAATCTCCCAGGGATGGATCATTCCACTAAGTTCCTTCGGAACTTTGAAACAACAAGATCCAAAAGATATCTGGCTTTTGGTAAGAAACAATTACACCTCCTCGCTGGCTTTCTCACAGGACACTGTCGCCTCAGAAAGCTCCTGTTGAGAATGGGATTATCGGACACTGACGAGTGTAGGTTCTGTGGGGGGGAGGAAGAAACCCCCATTCACCTAGTCACGGAATGCTTCGGCATTGAGAGCCTAAGGAGAGAATGCCTTGGACGAGAAACTTGTAAGAGTGAGGAACTAGCCTCGTTGAAGCCTTCACAGATATTGGATTTCATTAGATCTCTAGAACTGAAAGCGACCTGTGAAGGATATGGTCAGAATAGCTCTGTTAGGAGGCAACAACAGACCTTGAGGTCGCAGTGAACTGTAACTCCTTTTTTAAACTAAACTACTAAACACCATGACTTTTGATACCAAGTATATTCACTATTACCAATCAATCACCACATTGAATTTGTTTAAGTAAACTTGGCTGAAATACACTGCGCAAAAAAATTAACGCACATTATGGAAATCTCAAATTTATTCTACAACTGAAGGTGTTCTCAATGATATTTATTTTTATCAGAATTATGTATGCATATGTTATCCACTTTCAACGTTTTTCTTCAATACAGATGTTTTTTCCCAGCAGGAATAAAAAAAGATGAGTTTATCAATCAGATTTTGAATGTATTGGCTTCATTTTGAAATCAGTTGTTCTTGATCAATTCTAGTGATCAATAGTTTTTCTTTCGTTTGATTTTCTACACTCGATCGCTATGCAACGCGAAACACGCAATTTGACTCAAGAGGAATGTGCCCAAGCGGTAGTTTTGCGAGAAGAAGGGTGGACATACACAAGAATTGCAGAAAGGTTTGGAGTTTCCCATACAAGTGTGTCCAGAATGTTGCAGCGATTCAGGGAGACAGGTATGAATGTCCGAAGACAGGGTTGGCCACGGGTAACAACTGCCATTCGAGAACGTTACTTGAGAGTTTCTTCGTTGAGACAACGGTTTGCAACCGCTCGCCTCCTTCAAAATCAGCTTGAGCAAACTCATGGGGTGCAAATTAGGACTCATACAATAAGAAATCGCCTCAGAGAATATGATTTAAGGCCTCGAGTCGCGGCAAGAGGCCCAGCTCTTACCCCAGCCCATCGAAGGAGGCGTTTGGATTTTGCGATAGAGCATATCCATTGGGAAGAGGCTGATTGGGAAAGAGTTCTCTTCACAGATGAGTCAAAATTCTGCCTCTACCATTGTGATCGACGTTCCCTTGTATACAGACGTCCACCTGAAAGATATGCTCAGAGCAATTTCCTGAATACTACTGGTTTCGGGGGAGGATCGATTATGGTATGGGGTGAAATATCTTTGACTGCTCGCACATACCTAGTGGTCGTTGATAATGGAGCTATGAATGCTGATAGGTACATAAGGAACATTCTTGAAGAGCATGTAGTGCCATTTGCTACATACATTGGTGAAAATTTCATTTTTATGGACGATAATGCCAGACCCTATCGTGCGCGCATCGTTCAGGAGTACCTTGAAGAGGTTGAAGTCTCTCGAATGGAATGGCCAACAAGAAATCCAGATCTCGATCCGATTGAGCAGGTTTGGGACAACCTCAATAGAAGGCTGAGAAATTCAGAAAATCATCCAGCTACTCTTAATGACTTAGAAATCCAACTCAGAGAAATCTGGAAAGGGTTAGATCAGAACATTTTAAGATCACTCATTTTGAGTATGAACCGTCGTTGCCGAGCTGTAACTAACGTAAGGGTTGGAAATACCAAGTATTAAAGCACTTATCAGCATTCCTGTATTTTGAAAATTGTTTATTTCTCTTCTTTCACATAATATTCGGTGAAATCCTGAATTTTTCTTCCATTTAATGTGTCTTGTTTCGTTCAAAACCTTCCGAGAGAACATAAAAAATAAGTTATAAAGTCAATGTAGAGTTAACTTTCATTAAAATTGAGATTTTCAGAATGTGCGTTAATTTTTTTGCGCAGTGTATTTGGTATGAGTCTCAAATCCCATATAAAATTTGAGGTAATAATCTTATTGCTACGCCAAAGAAGGTGCGTCAAAAGCTACTGCCTCATGGACCTGAGCCTTTCTGTGGGCTTGGAAAAGACCAATAAAAGGCAACGGTCCAGCAATGGGACCTGCATTGGTTTCCATGAATGAGCAGGGTAGACAACGAAAGATCTAAATGATCGAAGTTCCGGAAGGTTGAGCCATAACGACTTCAGTTCAAATAATAATAATAATTCATATCAGTTATAGAACTAGCTACTAAATTAATAGTTATTTTTGTATCTAGTGCGCGAAATGCTACTTTGGTGATCGAGAACTGATTTTTTTAACGAGGCGCAGCCGAGTTAAAAAAAATAGTCGAGATCACCAAAGTATTTCGCGCATGAGATGCAAACAAAATTTTTTCTACAAACGCTTAGCTTAATACGAAAAAAAAATATTGAACTGGTTTGAACTGTTTTTCCAAATCAAGTAATTAGGTATTATAACTATGGGCAATATATTCTATGTTGAAAGCAACACTCAATGTTAAAGAAAACGTGGATTTCAAGAAATTTTTCAAGTAAAAATATAAAAATCCAATATAGTTTACATGCAGTGTGCGAAGTAAGTATTTCGCACACTACTTCGCGCACGGTGTCATAGTAACAAAGGAAAATGAAAAAAAGGGTCACTTCGCATATTCTTGCCAATGCGCGAACCTTGTCATTTTTTGACGTTTGTAGAAAAAATATTTTTCTGTTGCAGGAGTAACCATTGTCTACGATGGGAGATCCGAGCTTTGTATCATGGTCCGCCCAAAGAGGTGGCAGCTTCGGCGGTAATCTCACAGTCGTAGACAAGGTCCTTCCTGACATGCTCCACATGGTGCACCACCACTGGTATCAGTTTCCACCCATGAACCCCCTATGGCACGGACTTCTAGGGTTCATGATCGGTGTTTTGGGCTTCGTTTCCGTGGTCGGTAATGGCATGGTAATCAACATCTTTTGCGGCGCTAAATCTTTGCGGACTCCTTCTAATCTACTGGTGGTGAATTTGGCTTTTTCTGATTTCTTGATGATGTTTACAATGGCGACTCCAATGGTGATCAACTGCTACTATGAAACATGGGTACTAGGTAAGAACAAGTCATCGAGATATAACAGAGAGGAGACGCTATGACATACAATTGAGTAAGGAAAAGTCGGGGACCAATATGGCGGAAAGTTCAGAGTTGAATTAAGTTGCCAGTTTTTTCTCTTTACGAATTTCACTCAAAAAATACGACGTGTTGGGTCTTTAGTAATCCTGTTCAAATAAGGTCAATTGAATATCAAATAAACAATTTTTCTTCAGGCGATAATATACACATATAAAAAGATATCAGATTACCAAGACAGACTTGCAAAAATTTCGAATGCGGATCTGTTCAGTACTCATCCCTACCTGTGATATGTTTTTCCTCCAATTTTCTTCTTATCTGTCTTTTCTCTGCTTGATGAAAGCCTCACAGCGCACGATACAATTTTATTGTACATTATTGAGCAAAAAAATCACAATTGAACTAGAAAAAGGCACAAGAATCACAATTCCTCCAGAAAATTCAACGATTGTCAAATTTGACGTTGAGGTGGTAGTAATATGGCGGATCTGATACCACGTTTATTTCAATGATGCCATCTCTATACCTACTATCCCATATCTATGGAACAAGTCAAGAACTCAAGGAAATCAGATCATATTCTCGTTTGAATTTCCATTTTTAAACTTAAGATTATCTCGAATAGCTTTGGTAAAATTAAATATGCCGAAAAGCAATTATTTGAATAACAACTGCTTCATCAACTGTAAAGTTGAAGGAGCACCGAGAGCTAACACCTAAAAATCAGTGAATCAGCGATGCTTTGGGAGAGGTAAAATTGGAAAAGAAATACACTACCCAAAACTTCAGAGTAAATACTGTCAAATGATATACAGATGATTTTTAAACCACGATATCGTTAAGCTCCTATACGAGTGTTTTTCAGGCAGATATATGCATAAGCAGAAACCTGAAAAGAAAGTATCAAGGGTGTGACATAGTGATCCATTATGATAGTCAACCTGCTATTGAAGCACTAAACTCCTATGTCATCGACTCAAAACTTTATATGGGTGTGCCGAAGAAAACCCAATAGGCAAGAACTACAAGGTCTCTTCAGTCTAGGCTCCTGGTCACTAGGAAATTGAAGGAAATAAAGAGACTAACACACTATCCAGAAGGTGAGCACAAAAGTCACTTTCTGGCCTAAAACTGGAATAGACAAATGCACCTACAAGGAAGTATTGTTGGTGCAGGAACAAACTGAAAGAGAATTACCCTGTAGGAATCTTTCAGTGAATGGATCATTTCATGAAGTTTCTTGGGAACTTTAAAACTGCAAGTTCCAAGAAGTATTTGGATCACATCAAGTTACGCTTCTTAACTGGCTTTCCTCAAGGACACTGTCGCCTTGGGAAGCATATGATGTGAATAGGTTTGAAAGAAACTGACGAGTGTAGATTCTGTGGAGAGGAGGAGGAAACTTCTGTTCACTGTCTTGAATAGGAGAATTTTAGGAGAAACATTTTTTCTTTTGACAGCCAGTCCTGGTTTAATAAACAATCCTGCTTTATGAAATACTAGCAGACCCAACAGACGTTGTTCTGTATACACAAAAATTCATTCAATTCGATCCAGCCGTTTAGTTGCAGAGTAGATGAATAACCTGAATAACGACTACAGCGCCATCTGTTGATCTGACTTGTGATCATAAACATACGGGCATCGGCAATCCAAAATACATCCCTCACACTTCGGTACCTTCTCCTACCCGCCTAGTGCCTACCTCGGAGACGCATTTTGGTGCGATTTCATCTTCAGCCTGCCATATCTTTTGATGTATTCATCATAATTGAATGATGTAAAAGGCAATTTCGTTCTAAATTAAATACTGGGTATGTATGTAGTAACTTATGAGTTAACTCGTATCAAACCCTTAAACATACAAATCTTTCCTCTTTATAATATACCTGCAATCATGCCTAATTGCGCAGTTTTTGGCTGTAAGAATTACAGTAGAGTTACAAAGGGAACCGAAATAAGGTACTTTTGCTTTCCGAAGTCGGAAGTATCCTGTCTAGCTGTATGTACTTCATTATCTAAGGAAAAAAATATTTTCAAAATGTTAGCAGATAACACGGTTGCAAAACTGAAAAATGGTATTCAGCTTCCATTCGATGTTATTCTTTGCTTGAGCAGAATCCATACCAACTTAAGACACCGGGATCTGAATAAGAAGATCAGTTTTCAGAATATGAAGAAAAAAATGGACAAAAAACTTTCCAATTCACGAATTATAAATGAAATTCATAGAAATTTCCTAAACATGATAAAAATATTTTCAATTCGAAGTTTTTAAATGAAACTTGAATAAATTGTTCTCTAATAACAAATACTCGTAAATACTTTGCACTAACATCCATATTTATACAACTTCATTGATATATTCCAGGATCAACAAACAAAGACATCGAAGAAATTTCATTTGAAATAGTTAGTTGATTGCATTTTCAATGAAACTTGCGATTAATTGCATTATTCCAATCATTCCCTCGAGTTATAACACTTCCATCCCGCAAATGCAATGGAAATGCTCCGCAGTGACGTCACATCTCGATGCGCGTCGGCATACCGGTGTTTGTGTATCGTGCTCGGAGACGCATTTTGGTGCGATTTCATCTTCAACCTGCCATATCTTTTGATGTATTCATCATAATTGAATGATGTAAAAGGCAATTTCGTTCTAAATTAAATACTGGGGATGAACGACGTATTTAATTGGATAAGGATCAATAGCGTATTCATAAAAAAATACTCCCAAATAATGCATAATTTTGAGAAACATTTGGATACCTTTAAAAGGTAATACCGAGTAAACCTTGAAAGATAGATATATGCTATCGCGGACTTTTTTGTAGAACTATTGAAGAGGTACATTTCCGTCATACATTGTTTCCATGTACTTCTTACGGTTTTTGCAGCGCACCTGAAAATAGCTGATTTTGGTACTCATATTTATTATCCTTGAAGTTATAGTAGGTTTCCTTAATTTTCTCGGGTGAAAAGTATAGCCTATGTTACTCAGGGATATTGTAGCTTTCTAAGGGTGAAAGAATGATTGAAATCGGTCTAGAAGCTTATGAGTTAACTCGTATCAACGCCACAAACCCACAAACATACAAATCTTTCCTCTTTATAATATTAGTATAGACTACAGAAGTAATGAAAGTTAACGATCAACAAATCATATACCTTAGACAAAACACTTGAAATTCCTCTATGAATAAAATAATTTAAGTGTTAATTAATATGCAAGGCAAAACTTCTATTAAACACTTCTTGCTTGTACCTATAACAGTTACTTTTCTCAGGTCCACTATTCTGCGAAATCTATGGAATGTTCGGGTCACTTTTCGGCTGTGCATCCATCTGGACCATGACTTTCATCGCCCTCGACAGATATAACGTAATTGTCAAAGGATTAAGTGCTCAACCTCTCACAAAGAAAACAGCAATGCTCAGAATTTTGATCATTTGGGCCATGTCTGTTGCTTGGACAATCGCACCTATGTTTGGATGGAACAGGTATGTCAGGTTTTCCAGCTAATGGAGATCTCATTCCCTTCAGCTTACTACCCAGTTCCAGAGTCCATGAGAAAACAGCTCTCGGACGAACGTTCATGCAAATTAAATCCCAAACATTCCTTTGATATCCTTAAAGTTCCTAGAATACCCCCAGAAGGGATAATGATGATCTCAGAAGTTTTAATGAAACTCAGGACCGAGTTATCTTGAACTTTACATTTGATGTCTTCTTCTAGGTACGTACCAGAAGGAAACATGACAGCATGTGGAACTGATTATCTCACTCAAACATGGTTGAGCAAAAGCTACATTTTGGTTTATGGATTCTTTGTATATTTCCTTCCTCTTTTCACAATCATCTACTCTTATTGGTTCATCGTACAGGTAAGCAAAATGAAATGAAATTTTATTTTGGCTACTTCGAAAGTCTTTTATATGTCGGGATTCGGGAATCAACATTTCTTCATGGAAACGAAAACAGAAAACCAAAGAAGAGAGTATGTATTGATTGAAATTTCTCTGTCATCCCTGCTGGTTATTACCTGCTTCTTCCTCGCCAAATATCTCTTTATAGACTCTAGATTATTAAGAGGATTGTATTCTACTGTGACCACTACGAGTTGTTTTCATTTTTGTGTTAACTGAACTTTATAAGCCTTAAGACCCAAAACTTTATGAAAAATACGGTGTAATGATGTTTGTGTAATGCCTAATTCCAAATAACGACGAGGAATGGACAAACGTGGGTTTTCTTCAACACTTTCGGCTACAGCAGCAATATTCTCGGCTGTTCTTGAGCGACGTGCACGGGTTTTATTCTTCACATCACTAACTTGTCCCAACAGCTGGAATTTTTCCACCAATTTCTTTATTGCGGTCCGACAAGGTGCTTCACGACGACCCAAAAATGTTCGAGTTTTACGAACGAAAGTGCGTCTGTTCAATTTTGGGTTTTGCCTCAGCTTAATAGCAGCTTCGTTGTCCACCATCAATGTTGGAAATGACCGAAAATTATAGTTTCCTTGTAAAGTCACTTTAAACACTTCATTCTCGGTGCAGCTTCACTAGCAGCCACTATTTATGCCTCTATTGTGGAAATTGCAACAGATGTTAGACGTTGACCAAGCCAAGATATATCTTTACCAGCATACATGCATAAAACACCAGTTGAGCATCCAGTTTCACTATCTCCTTTCTGACCTGCATCACTGAAAGCTACAAACCCAACTCTTTTGACTGATTTGTACCTAAGACCCAAGTTCCATGGTGCCCTTCAGATAAGGAGTTTTCTTTTCAACTCTAACACAATATGCGTTCGTTGGATTTTTCACTTCTCTTGAGACAACTACAGTTTGTCCTGCAGTTCCAGAGACCCAATGAACTATAGTATCTGACAGGGCTTCCCGAAGGATAGATACACGTTTCTCCTATAATTCTTCTGTCCACGTGTCCACGACATTATTTGCGCAGGTTTACAACGACGAGGTATTGTGTAACCAAGCGAACAGCAGTTTCCTCTTCCTCCCCACAGAATCTACAGCCAATTCTCATCATATGCTTCCCAAATCGACAATGTCCTGTCAAAAATTCAGTGAGGATGCCCGATTTATTCTTGCTGAGGCCCAAATACTTTTTGGACCTTCAGATTTAAAGTTCCGAAGCAACTTTTTGGAACGATCCATTCCCGGAAGATTATTCCAGAGTGCTTCTCTTCCAGTTTCTTCCTGCTCCTCAAACTATTTTCTATAGGTGCATTTTCCAATACCGCACAAAGATTCAGTGTTTGTGCTCCCTTTCTGCCTCAGTATGTTAGCCTCATCAGTATACTTCACAATCTCGAGGTCACAAGAAATAGGGTAACTTCCTTGATCTATCTTTCAGCTTCACAGGGTTGCAGATGAATATATTGAAAGAGGAGGATAATATTCCTTTCTAATTTCTATATTTCTATATTCTATAGAATTCAAAAAAGAATACTATTTTCATTCTTTAAAGGTTATTCCATATATATTATCTTTTGCAAACATATTCATATCTTAAATTTCAGGCTGTGTGTGCTCACGAAAAATCCATGAGGGAACAAGCGAAGAAAATGAATGTGGCATCCTTGAGGTCTTCTGAAGCTGCTCAAACAAGCGCAGAATGCAAACTGGCTAAAATTGCCTTGATGACCATCACCTTGTGGTTCTTCGCATGGACTCCTTACCTCGTCACAAACTTCACTGGCATTTTCGAAGGTGCAAAAATAAGTCCATTGGCAACCATCTGGTGTTCTCTTTTTGCTAAGGCTAACGCTGTTTACAATCCAATAGTTTATGGAATCAGGTAATGTATATCATACTATACATGTTTTTGTATCAAGTGCCAAAGGATATTGATATTAAATGGATTGAGTAGAAAAAAATACACAATGCTAGATATCAACAACTGGAATAGCAGTGCTGACCTGGGAGTGCCAAAAAAATTGTAATGATTTAACCTACCTAATGGCGTGTAGACATCTATGCGGCAAAAATTAGGGTTGTACCCCAAAAATACTGCGATGGATGTACGTCATAATTGTGAAACCTATAATCACATATGGGGCAGTAGCCTAGTTTGCCAAGGCAAGTCAGGTAAGTGCGAGGAAAAGGATCGATAAAGTAAAGAGGCTTGCCTGTGTGTGCATCACTGGAGCTATGAGAACTAGCTCAACTAGGGCACTTGTGGTCATTACGGATCTCACATCTTTACATCTAGTGATTTGTAGGGTAGTTCATGAGGCTATCCTCAGAATATATAAGGAAGGTACAGGTAATGAGAGAATTAAGAATCAGAGAGTCTGGTCCTGTCTGAACAACTACTCTCGTCAAGAAAGTAAACACTGAAAAAAAAACTTCAGGACATTGCTAAGTAAAAGAGAGGAATGGGAACGGGAATACACCGACTATAACTTTGAAGAAAATACCATAAAACGGTATACAGATGGTTCCAAAACATCTACAGGAGTTGGCGCTGGGTATGAGCGTCTTTCAAGCGGAAATCTTAGCTATTGAAAGATGTCTAGACATAAATCTAGGAAGAAACTATCAGAAGTACGATATAGCCATACACTCAGATAATCAAGCTGCTATTAAGCACTGAGCTCCTACATCATCGACTCAAAAATGATCTGGGAGTGACAGAACAAACTGAATGAGGTGGTCAAGAAAAATAAGGTCTCTTTAATCTGGGTTCCCGGCCATTCGGGAACCAAAGGAAACGAAGGGGCCAATACACTTGCCAAAGAGAGCGCACGAATGTCACTCACTGTGGTATAGGTAAATGTATCAATAAAAAAGATTTTCTGGAGAAGGAGAAAGCAGAGAAGGAATCTCCCAGGGATGGATCATTCCACTAAGTTCCTTTGGAGCTTTGACACAGCGGGATCCAAAAGATATCTGGATCTTGGTAAGAAGCAAGTACATCTCCTCACTGGCTTTCCTACAGGACACTGTCGCCTTAGGAAGCACCTTTTGAGGATGGGATTATCGGACACTGACGAGTGTAGGTTCTGTGGGCAGGAGGAAGGAACCCCCATTCACCTAGTCAAGGAATGCTTTTCCATTGCGATCCTAAAGAAAGAATGTCTTGGGCGAGAAACTTGCAAAAGTGAGGAACCAGCCTCGTTGAAGCTATTGGATTTCATCAGATCTCTGAAACTGGAAGGCGAGCTATAAAAGGTGTGGCCAGAACAGCTCTGCAAGGGGGCACAATAGACCCCTTTTTAAACTATAACTATATATGATATGATGGTAGGACTCCTGACAAGTCTCGGTACAAACATCTTCCAAGATCTGTTTGCAGATAATCAAGATGATTCTTCAGATAATCTATACAATTATCTGCGAATTATGAGCCATCGATGAATAACATTCTATGCACAATCCAGAATATTTCACTATATGTACATATCCCACTCTTTCCGTTCAAGAAGTACAGTATAATGATTTCTTTTTGTTATTGCAGCCATCCCAAATATAGACAAGAACTCCAAAGGAGATATCCATCCTTGGTATGTGCTGCTGCACCAGATGAAACAGCGTCTGCAGCATCTGGTGCTACGAATGTCGAAGAAAAACAAGTACCTGCATAAGCGACATGAACATAACATAAAAACAATGATAAAATGTAAATATGAAGATTTTCGGCAAATAACGTGACTAAAGGCGATGTATTTTTTAAAATGTAATATAGTGGATTGATCACACAGAAGGACTTAATGTTTTTTTCACTTTTAACTCCCTCTTCCTTCCTGATAAATAATTAGATGGGTTTTTAGGAGACTGGGAGAATAGGGAGGTACTGGCATTGGGGGATATGAACCTAAACTAAGGATCTCTGAAGCCCTCCATTTTACAGAAGGAGAATTTGACTGTCTACATGTCTTGCAATGGGTGTTACATAAAAGTATGTTACAACTTAAAGGAATGAATCTACGTATAATTTCAAGAAAACAAGTCCATATAAACATGGGTCCGCAAAAGCTTCGTTACGGAGCTACAAGGTGTCGAAATTCCCTACAGTGTTTGAGATATTCAGTCCAAATTTGGAATGCGAGCTATTTTCAACTGTCTCCATCATTGTACGGCCTGAATCTTAACTAGAATCTACAGGGTGTTTTCTTTTCCGAAGCCATGACTCCTTTTCCCTCTCAAACTTTTTTGCGATACGCCACTGATCAGCGTTAAATCAATTTTTAACATCTTCGTTCAATTTAGAAACTTTTTTGACTCCTGTAGTTTTTTCGTATTTCTAACCATTTTCGAGTAAAATATTATTGAACGATTGTATGTTATTCGCTAAATAAAAAAAAATTACAAATTATAGGTTTGCCCAAAATTTGGTTTTGTTTCCATAGCTCGTCATCTGGATTAGTCGAATTTTGGCGATGTAACTACAGCTTACCACAGCTTACCATAGTTACATAATTGACAGTTAATACACGTATTTTCTGTCAAATGATCACGTGATAGTTAGATAGTTACATGTAACCACAGCTCGCCAAAATTCGACTCTTATTCAATATCAACATACAATCAACAATCGTAATCGTTCAATAATTTTTTACTAGAAAACGGTTAGAGATACGAAAAAATTACAAGAGTGAACAAAGTTTTTAAATTGAACGAAGATATCAAAAATTGATTTTACGCTAATCAGTCGCGTACTGCAAAAAAGTTTGAGAGGTAAAAAGGAGACATGTCTCCGGAAAAGAAAACACCTTGTAGAGTCCAGTTAAGATTCAGAACGTGCAATGATGGAGACTGTTGAAAATAGCTCGCATTCCAAATTTGGACTAAATATATCAAAAACTGCAGGAGTTATGAAGAAAAAACCAATTTTTTTTTGTTAATTTCAACATCCTGAAGCTCCATAACGAAACTTTTACGGACACATGTTTATAAAAACTTTTTTTATTAAAATTACATTAAGATTCACCCCCTCAAGCTGTGACATACTATTATGTAACCCCCTGTATAACTCAACATTTAGTGAAGGAGTTAGAGGTATTGAATTTTTTCGACATTGTTTTTCAAATATCTTTTTTTCTATTTCTTGATGCAGCACGAAACACTCATCAAAGACTACCGAAATAAAGTAGGAAATGATTCAGAACTAGGCAAAAATAAACATTTATTCAATATCGCATCTATAAAAAATACATTTTGTCTGTACAGAACATATTTCCCCAACAAGTAACAAACATTAACACCCAGTTAATAATTTAGATCAATCCAAACGATCTGGTGTTGGTGATCTACTTGTATTTGATGAAGAACTCGTAAAAACAAAACTTGTACGTTTTTCGGCGATGTCTTTCATCTCGTACTTGCAAATAACATTAAATATCTCACTCTTGGCTAAATATCTCGATTGCTCTCCAAATTTTCTAAGAGTCATTTCGACATATTTCGAAAATGATGAAATCTCGTCGAAGGATTGGTGACAGCTTGGTTGATGGTTAGATGCCAGTTCTTGTTCATTGAAAACATGTCTGTCTTTCGATGATAAATCTAAATAATCATAAGGTCTCTTTCTTCTCGATTTCCTCCTAGATTGTTTGTCCGAATTTGTATGTATTTTGGAGGAGTCTGAAGGAGTAGGAGTTCCTGGTGTTGGTACCACATCCAATGATAAAGCATCGTCGAAAAAATGGGGTTCTTCCTTTACTTCCATAATTTCTATGGGCGACGTTGTAGGAAAATCATCTTTGGAAATAGTTGATTGTTCGTTTTGAGTTGTATTTTCCAGGAAAGTCAACCTTTCGTACAGTCGCCATTTGGAGTTTTTCGCAGGTTCTGTTGGCACCGTTGAAAACCTTTGTTTGCGTTTGAAACGGTTGTAGCAGTCTCTTACTAGTTTCCATTTCTTGCGGCATTCTGGAACTAAAGTGAGCATTATGAATATTTTTCTTGAAAACTACACTGCTCTAAAAATTGAGGTGGATAAAAAAGCAAACTTAATTAATGTTTTCTGATTGGCCTAAGTTTATGTGTGGCAGATACGCATGAGAGAGAATTAGATGAAGAAGAAATCTGATTATTGTGCTAGTTTTAAAAGGGGTTACAGTTCACTGCGACCTCAAGGTCTATTGTGCCCCCTTACAGAGCTGTTCTGACCACACCCTTCACAACTCGCCTTCCAGTTTTAGAGATCTAAAGAAATCCAATATTTGTGAAGGCTTCAACGAGGCTAGTTCCTCACTCAAGGCATTCTTTCCTTAGGCTCGCAATGGTAAAGCATTCCGTGACTAGGTGAATGGGGGTTTCTTCCTCGTCCCCACAAAACCTACACTCGTCAGTGTCCGATAATCCCATCCTCAACAGGTGCTTCCTGAGGCGACAGTGTCTTGTAAAAAAGACAGTGAGGAGGTGTAATTGTTTCTTACCAAGATCCAGATATCTATTGGATCTTGCTGTTTCAAAGTTCCGAAGAAATCTAGTGGAATGATCCATCCCTGGGAGATTCCTCCAGAGTTTTTACTTCTCGGCTTTCTCCTTCTCCAGAAACTCTTTCTTATAGGTACATTTACCTATACAACAGAAGGGTTCTGGGCCAATGAGTGACATTCCTGCGCCCTCTTTGGCAAGTGTATTGGCCTCTTCTTTCCTTTGATTCCCGAATGGCCGGGACCCAGAATAAAAAGACCTTATTTTTTTTGGCTACCTCATCGAATTTGTTCCGGCACTCCGAGATCATCTTTGAGTCGATGACGTAGGAGCTCAGTGCATTAATAGCAGCTTGACTATCTGAGTGTATGGCTATATCGTACTTCTGATAGTTTCTTTCTAGATTTATATCTAGACATCTTTCAATAGCTAAGATTTCCGCGTGAAAGACACTCATAAAGGAGCCTGGCGACAGTGCACACTTGGTACTTGGCCCGTATATCCCAGCGCCAGCTCCTGTAGAGGTTTTGGAACTATCTGTATACCATTTTACGGTATTTTCTTTGAGGTTGTAGTCGGTGTATTCCCGTTCCCATTCCTCTCTTTTACTTAGGAATGTCCTGAAGTTTTTTTCATTGCTTTCTTTCTTGATCATTACATCACTAGGGAGGTTCGCAGATGAGATGTTAGTCCGAGAGCTGGCACGAATTTTAGGGTAGGTATTTGAGGCAAGCTGAAAACTTGTCAGATACCTCTCCTATTATATCCCAACTCGGGATTGCAGACCTGGCTGGTGAGTAGCGGGGCTAAATCAACCCCTACATTTAAAAAAAAAATATTTATTTTTTTTCCAAAAATATATTTGAGGCAATACGCAATTTATATATGTTGCAGTGTAATGCTTTATAAATACTAAAAAAAATAAGCCAGATGATTTAATTGGGGTTTTAACATTGCCAGACGCGTGCAAAAATATTTTGCAAAAAATGTTTTTGAGGCAGCTTGAAATTTTAATGGAGTGTTATTTATAACTTAAAAATAAGATTCCCAAAAAGACAGATCATTTCGGTAGGGTTTCTATCTGAAAAAAAAATAAATATTTTTAAAAATGTAGGGGTTGATTTAGCCCCGCTACTCACCAGCCAGGTCTGCAATCCCGAGTTGGGATATAATAGGAGAGGTATCTGACAAGTTTTCAGCTTGCCTCAAATACCTACCCTAAAATTCGTGCCAGCTCTCCTACTATGTAGTCTGTCTCGGCAGACAGACCAACATATTACAACTTCAGTTTTGAGCGAAACCTAGGTATAGACTATGATTCAAATGGTGTTCGAAAAAGTATGATATCTTGATCTTTGAACTACGTGTAACATTTTGTCAACAAAGAAAAAGTCAATCAAATAGCCTGAATATGCTGAGGTAGCTTTCAAATTACAAAAAGAAAAATATAACAAGAAAAAACAGTTGTTACAATAGAAACAATATGCATTGCATTACTCTTGTGCTTGATTTGCTGGTGGTATCATTACCAGATTGTAATACTACAGCATTAGTACTGGCAACTAATTCTAGGTAAGACTATCAATCAAGTTTCAATAGAGACTTGTTTTGGTTGGCGTTATCGAAAATTTAACACTGTGTGATCACAAGGAATTAATTTTATTCAACAGCCAAGTATTAGTGTTTCGGAATTTACTCATTTAAGTCAACGGACTACGCCTGATTGCCGATTTATAACTTTTTGACCTGTTTTTGAACACATTAACGGTTCTTCACGGCATGAAAAATCAGAAATTTCCAAAATTCCTGATTGAGATATCAATTTTACTGATGAAATATAACCTAACAATAGCAATACAACAGAAAAACAATTTATTAATATCAGTTCCATAGTATCTTATATTATCCCAACCATACAATAGTATATTATGCAACGAGCGTATAATGATTGCTATTATTCGCGAGGTGAGGTTTAGGCTACGAGCCGTAGGCGAGTGGCTCAAGTCACCGAGCCATTATACCCAAGTAGCATACTATACTTTATCTACGACTACAGAATATATTTCTTGTGGATTTCAACATTTGGCTACCGCGACAAGACCCTTCTTTGACAAGCGTGAAAAAAGTCAATTTGACACATAAAAACTTTTTGGAGAACTGGTCATTGTATATTTAGTAAAAAAAATGCTTTAATTGATATAATAAAAGTAGATTTGGCCCTTGATTGACAAGGTATACCCATATTTGTTAGTTGGAGTACTCTAGAATACTGAAGAAATACCAATTTAAAGAATATTATATGAAAGCTAAATCTATGAAGCATCTGACAGCAGTGAATTATATCTCATTAATCACCTGTGATAAATGGATATTATTTTGGCCGAACCCACATACGTAAAATGGCTAGATTATATAGTGGTCGTGAATAAACTTCATTTCCTTACGATTACGGAGTACCTAGAGATAAAGTGTTGAATCACTCACCGCTTTTACCCAAACTTTCAGCTATGCTTTTCCAAATATTATCCCTAACTCTAGTTAAAACAATTTCATCTTTTCCCAATGCAATTGTAGATTGAGAATCGTACAAAATAGGATGTTTTCCAATCGAATCAACTAATTTGCACGTTTCGATGTCAGAAAACGACGTCATATTGTCGCACTATTTATACCTGCTTATCTGGCAAAACCGGAGACCCTACTAATTCTGAAACGATCGTTTATATTCTGTCTCTGTCGACCTTGGCGGTCGCTTGTCTCTGTCTTATGTCTCGTGAGACAGCCGCGCACTTCGCCGAACGGCAATTGTCTGCTGTGAAGGAGTGAGCGCCCTCTGGTGGCTAAAGGAGTTGAAAGTATTGACGAAGGTTTTGCAGTTTCCTTCAGAGTAAAAAGTATGGACCTATAGTCCATTCACGAAAGGTTGAGCCGTCGGTTGGCCATGATAATTTGACATATTCCACTGTGTATATTAAAATTTTAGGTTATTTTGTTTATTTTCTTGTCAGATTGATACGTAATGCTGTCAATATTGCAAAGAGTTCTCTGATAACTCGTAAGCTCGTCTGACGAGGCCGTGTACATTCGGCAACATTGAATTTATTTTACGTTATGACAGCAAATACTGCCAACTTCAGATAAATGAAGAAACGCCTACTATGTGCTCAACCTTTCGTGAACGGAGTATAGGTATAATACTAACTGGACGTCGAAATTCCTTACTGTCACGTAGAAAAAAGAGAGGCAAATGGCCGCCATTTGCAGTTTGGGGTGAACCACAAATATTTTGATGTTTTATGCCATCTGACATAGACGTTCCTTTGAAAGAAGTGATGAAAAACGAACTCTATATATTAGTGTTCTGTGAACTCTGACACTTCGGTCTATTAAAATTATAAATATTTTTGATTCTTGTGATTAGTTATTAAACAATATTGGTAATCCTATCATTTTAATTCGTTGAAATAAAATGAATAAAGGAATATTGGCAATTCTAATAATTAAATTCATAGAAAAAGTGACACCTCTCAAATCCACCCAAACTGCAAATGGCCGCCGTTTGCCCCAAAATTTTTGACAGGTTCGCCATCTAGTTAGTATTTTAAATCTATGGTAAAAAGTAAACCTAGAGTTCTTCACGCATTTGTTATGCAGCCAAGTGGAATTTGCTTATACGCGGCAACAAACTTCCGGCGTTGCTAAATCGTCCATATGTTTATTCCTTATTGGGATAATAGGTTTATCGGTGCCTTACTCTGATACTAAAGGCTTGCGTCTGTTACAGATAATTCTGTCAGTTTGGCAACATTGTCTGTTAGTGTTTAGTTTCCTGATGCGATATGTTTACATTTTCATTTCGATTAGACGTTCATAAACTGAATTATTTCGATGATTTGGTGGCAGTTTATTGTTGCTTAAGGCTATTCCGTTAGATATAGCTAGGGAAAAATTACGAAAATGTTGATTATATTCAGAAATTGGAGAAATGCAAATCTAACCTATTGTTTACTACACCCCAGCTTTTATTTTGATAGCTCGTCATCCGAGACTTATTCAATATCAAATACAATAGTTCAATAATTTTTCACTCGAAAACGGTCGCAGATACGAAAAAATTACAAGAGTCAAAAAAGTGTCTAAATTAAACGAAAATATAAAAAAAATGATTTTACGTTGATCAGTGGCGTACCGAAAAAATTTGAGAGGGAAAAAGGAGACATGGCTCCGGAAAAAAAAACACCCTGTAGATTCTGTTAAGATTCAAGCCGTGGAATGACGGAAACTGTTGAAAATAGGTCGCATTCCAAATTTGGACTGAATATTTCAAAAACTGCAGGAGTTATGAAGAAAAAACAGATTTTTTTTTGGAAATTTCAAAACTCTGTAGCTCCGTAACGACGCTTTTGCTCTGGACTTTTTTTCTTGAAATTATACGTAGATTAATCCCCTTAAATTGTGACACACCATTATGTAACACCCTGTATAGTGTCATTCCTGATCACTCCCAGATCAAAATTTGAAACTAACAGACATTTAGCCAGAACTTTAACAATCTACTCCAATGGAAACGATAACGAAAAATTGAAATTATTGAAATCTTTAGGTCTTTCTGTTCGAATATGACACTGTTCGTGGACGGACTTCCGACATAATAATGTCCAGAAAAAAATTTAGAAATAATGTACCGGGTTTTTCACTATAATTTGACCCCCCCTTTAACTTTGTTACTAAAGGAGATACAAAAAAATGTTTCGTATAAAAGTTTCACGAAATGAACTGAGGTTTTTTGATATGAGTCCAAAAACTGAAATATATACAGGGTGGCCAACATATTGATGGCAACTTCATTTTTTCAAATGGAACACCCTGTATATTTTTCCATATTTGGTTAGCTCTTTTTCCCCTGCTTTCGAATATGTAACATAATTTGTTGGTCTATCTCTTTTATTCTGAGAACCACAGAGTTTCAAATTTTAAGAACCACCTGCCAAGATCTGTAATCATTTTACAAGTGGCAGAGTGCGTTTACTGAAAATGTTCATTTTTGGAGTTATAATAACGTCAATGGGAAGATATACAGGGTGAACAACATTGAATGCAACTATATTTTTTCAAATGGGACACCCTGTCCTGTATATTCTTCCTTTTTTTGATAGGCTATTTCCTCCTGATCTCGAATATAAATGCGTATGTGGATGTGTCTCTTCAATTTTCAGAGTTTCAAAGTTTTGGAATGATGACACCGAATAAAAAAATATGTGAAATACCTACAAAATTCTTTATATCCAAACAATCTACTCAAAAGTATTATTTTAGAATGAATACTTAACAATTACTTAACCAATGAAACATGATAAAGTATGGTAGTATGGTAAGAATAACATCAACTAAAGAAATTGCTCAAAATGACCACCTTCATTCAATACTCATAGTTCATATAGTTGTCTAAAGTTGTTTAGACTATTTTTGATAGCATTATTATGGCTCTGATTCAAGTCATCATTACAATATTATCATTATTCTCTGTGCGTTGACGGGATTAGTTCCGAATTATGGGTTTAATATTGGTTGATTTTATATCATTAATATTATTCTCCGCTTTCATTGATTGTCATTATTGCTGAGGTAAATTTTTTCCTTCAGGAACGTCTATAAAAACGTGTCCAACGGTGTTAAATCGGGACAATTTGGTGGCCATAAAATGGGTGCGCCATTACCAATCCAAAGATCAAATTGACCACTTAAAAATTCAGGAACTTCCAAAACGCTATGCCAGATGGTTATTGAAATTTGAAACTCTGTGGTGCTCAGAATAAGATAGATAGACCAACATATGTTACATATTCGAAATCAGGGGAAAAAGAGCTAACCAAATATGGACAAATATACAGGGTGTTCCATTTGAAAAAATAAAGTTGCTATCAATATGTTGGTCACCCTGTATATATTTCAGTTTCTGGAGTCATATCAAAAAACCTTAGTTGATTTTGTGAAACTTTTATACGAAACATTTTTTTGTATCTCCTTCAGTAACAAAGTTAAAGGGGGGTTCAAATTATAGTGAAAAACCCGGTACTTTCAAAAAAGCATAACGATTATCAGTTTTCGTTTCGTAGTCAGGTTTTCGAGGAACACATAGATAGAACCAGCCCTGAAGAAGATTTCAGAATGAAATCGAACTGTGCTCTAGTAGATTTCTTCAAAAAACCTTAACTTCTCCCTGTCATCAATGACATGATTTTAGTTTCAAATTTTATACAACATATCAAACAAATCGAATTCTTGGGAAATTTTTATTTACATTTGTACAAACTCCATTCACATATAAGCAATAAATTCAAATTATAATTTTACATAGTAAAATATACTACAACAAATGAATCATCTTTTTCCACTGATTCAGTCAAAGGAAATGTTGAACCTAGACTGGGGTATTGAAATACCTGAATATTTTCTTGAATTGTTAAGAAATTAAAAAATTCACCAGATTGATGATTAAGAATTTTTTCTTATACCTCAAACTTTGCACATATTATTTTCCGTTATTTTAATTATTATGAAACTAATATTTGGTTGGTACTAAAACAATCTTCCTTTATATTCATGATCTAAATCTTTGAAATTATAACAAAGAGATAATGAATTCGAAAAAATAACAGTTACGAGATTTCAACTCTTGGTCTACTTCCTACTTTTAAACCAATAAAAATAACATAACAATTTTTGGTAGATATCGCATTTCGGTGACCAGTACATTTCAACCAGATTTTGGTGTCATTATATTCATTGGGTCTTCCTGAACAACCTTAGTGAAACCAACAGGTGGCGGTTTGTCTTAGTTTAGAAAATATGGGCTTCAAAAATTCCAAAAATGTTCCATCTTCACGTCGCTTTTTTCACTATAAAACCACAAGTTCACTGCTCCAATTTAGTCTATAAATCACTTTCGATCTTTCAAATAATTTTTTGATTAGGTTTATTTCAGCTATATTCAATAATTAATGCAGAAACATCGGAATTCGGTACCACATATCTACAAATTCTAAGGAAAGCACTCCGTTCTTCATGGTAAGTGTGGCAACACTGCTCTATCCTTCCCCGAGTGACATATCAAATAAGGGCAGGATTTACGGCAAGGTTCGTATCATATTCGCGCGATTGAATCTGCGGCAGTGCCAAATCTACCATTTAAAACGGCGGTCTTTCCTTAGAATTTGTGGTGCCTCTAGAATTTCGATGTTTTTGCATTAATTATTGAATATACCTGAAATAAAACTAATCGAATAGTTATTTGAATGTTCGAAGGTGATTTATGGACTAAATTGGAGCAGTGAATTTGTGTCTTTACAGTGAAAAGAGTGACGTGACGGTGTAACATTTTTAGAACTTTGGGGGTCTATATTTTCTAAACTGAGACAGACCGCCACATGTTGGTTTCACTAATGTTGTTCAGGAAGACTCAATGAATACAGTGACAATCTGGTCGATATCTGCTGGTCACCGAAATTCGGATATTTACCCCATTTTTTATTTAAACTGATATGATATTGGCAACAGGACTAGCAGGTTCCTCTTCCTCATAACCACTTTCATCACTATACGAGCTAGCTGTATCTTCTTCTCCCTTAGAACTCTTTTGGTCGATGGAAAAGCTCCTGGTCTCTTTCGATGGCGTTGCTCTCCTCTTAAAAACTTTGAGGGAACTGAAATCTGAGTGACTCTCACCGACAGGAACTAAGGAAACTTCATCATTCGCCATAATGTTGTTGCTGTATAGATGATTATTGAACAGTCGACATTTCAAACTATCTGTACTTCCAGACTCGAAACTTCTGACTCTAGCAAGAACACTACATCCAAGTTTGAAGTCTAACTCACTCTTTCTCTTATCTGATTTGGAATATTCCTCTTCTTCTGGTATCGAAGATTCTTCTATGGTGGGGAAGAATGTTGATTCTACTTCGGAATTTATGGTACTAGCAGATTCACAACCACTTGAGAGTGATCCTTCGTCACTATCTAAAGGTATAAGGTCAGGTTTCTCTCCTAGGGCGCTGTACCAAGCTCTTTCGCAGGATTCTAATAAATCGTTCTTCATTTGATTCTCTAGCAGTGCATCGAGAATCAAGTCGGTTTTAGCTTCGTTGGTTTGTAACATATCATTCAAATTTTCTGTTAGATCTGGTTGTGGATGTATGGTCTTAGGTTGATCGTTATCACTTCTTTCTTCATCACAGGTTTCATGTACAGGTACTATAGTTAAAGGTTTACATTTCGATTCCATATCCCTGAAGATGTGTTTTCTTTTATCAAACAGGCAACTGGTGCTATCGTGGTGCCTCAAGATCTTCATGTAGCTCATTCTGGCTGCTGTCGTTTCTTCTTCCTCTTCTAATATCGATTCCTCGATCATGGTTAGCTTTGGAGCTGACTTAGAGCGCTCTAAAGGTGGTCTGTAACTATGGGAACCAGTACTCAACAAAATCTTTCGTCGTGGTATCGTTGGATTCTCGTAAACTGAATTCGCTAGTGATAAACGGGCGTTTTGTCTGGATATCTTGTCTTTTCGAAACTCTGTTAGAGCAACAGCTAGTGCTTGCATCAGTTCACCCTCTATTTTTTTCGCTATAGAAGGTGTTGAACAAAGAACTGCATGGCATCTGAGTTCATGGCGTAGTCTTCTTCCTTCGTGTCTATAGACCCAGCAGAATAACCTGGGGAACTGTTCTGGGGCTGCGCAGTAGGTCAGACGATGCGCCCAGTATTCCGTGAGTCCATGGTCTTTGGTGGTAGCTTTGAGGCCGCCATTGCTTACTGCTAAGGTCATTCGTACTTCTGGTCGAGAAGAGTGGGTGTAATTTTTCCATAGTGTTGCAAGTGGCTTCTCAACGCAACCGTCACCTGAAAAAAGATACAGTATTATTGAAAATGTATATTCAATGTATTCTTTGAAGGATTTTGAGTTCGAAATAGTGATTGTTTGATAAATTTGTGGACAGGTCTCAGTTATTAATGGTATGTTTTTACTATTATTATTAAACGAAGGGAATTTACTAGTATAATCGCCATGAAATCATACACAATGTAAACAGAGGATAATATTAATTATTCTTATTAGAACTGGGGTTGAATTACTTCAACACCACAACGCCCTGTCACCCATAGAGGTTTGAAATTACATATGTATGAGCTGGTTTGGTAAAAAATGTAAATATTTTACGAATTCTGGGATATTTGGGTTCCCTAATGTAGCACACACTGTGCTATCAATTTTGATAAATTAATGAAATATCAATTATTATCCTAGGTATGATATTTCACTATTGTTTTGTCATTCTGAATGTATTTAGAATTTTGAGTTTTCGTTTGGAACAAGTTTCCTTAGGAGGAAGCGCACTTAAGTGTTCGATGATATAGGAGGGTTTTCCAACAAGAGGTGTTATTTTGAATATGTCACGTTTGAAGCTGTAATTTTTCCGGACCGTGTTATCTCTCGAAGAGGTGATCACAATTGGCCACCGAGATCTTGTGATTTAACACCTTACGACTTCTTCCTTTAGGGCCACGTGAAAGAGAAGGTCGATTCAAGTACTCAAAGATGGAATTCGTGAGGATGTCGAGGACATAGGGCAGCCACTTTAAGAATTGGTTATGAAAAATTTCATTGAAAGGATATGGTCCTGTAACCGTAGACGTGGTGGTCATTTGCCTGATGTTATTTTCCACTATTAACGGCATAGCTTCTTCTTTATAATGAAATAAACATCCGATCATTTAAATTGAAAAATGGTATTTTTCTTCGAATATCAAAAAAACACCACTTATTGGAAAACTCTTTAGTCCTACGTCCAGGTTATTGCCATTAGAAATAGTTTGTTTTTCTAGTGTATATTTTTGTTGACATACTTAAATTTGAATATAATTCTTGGATCAATTGAGAGAATATTAATAGAACTGCTTACTATACTCTGTAAGAAAATTACCTAAACTGAATAATGAGAAGATTGCAGTGTAGCCATAAGAGGACGTGCATTTTCTGATATAATGACCATTTCCTTGTGTAGATTATGCCCAGTTTAAACGATTTAAAAATAGATTGTTTACATTCAGACAGTCACGCATTCGCTAGAATTGAATTAGGAATTATTATCATTAGGTTTTATTGAATTATTCTATGATTATGGGATCTTCAATTGAAACGGGTCAAATACCCATCTTAAAAATGGAAATTAGTTGTTTCAGAGTTCGATTTTCTTCAATGAGGTGTTATGTTACATGAAATGGCAATTATCAATGGCAAACATCACATTAATAGTTATTTAATCAACTAGCTTATTAAAGACAGCGACTAATGGTCAAGATACTTACTTCAAGACGCTCGATTAATAACCAAGTTGATTACAAGATTTTTCCGACGATCTCAATATGAATTGTGTATGAATTCTTGATTGAAAAAGTTTTGACATTTCTCGTAGTGCTTCTAAGTACTTTGTGAACGGTTGCCATGAGGATTGCACATTAAAATAGCAGAAATTGAGAATTGAAATGGGCCATTTATGATCAATTTCGTACACATTTAAATTTAAATCACCTTTTATTTTGAGATCGACGGAAATAGGTATTTAATCAATTAGTTCATTAATCACTAGATTAATAAACGAGTTTATTAAAAGATTTTTGCGTTGAACTCATTGAGAATTGAGTATTGTTATCGGAAATATGAAAGAAGTAGAGAATCAAAAAGAATTCAAAAAACTATGGTGCTGATTTCACAATCCTTTTGAAAATTTGCATTATCATTTACTTCGCCAATTTACATTCTCAAACTTAATTTAGGTTTTTTCATGGGAATATTAGAATTTTTTTAGATATTACGATAAAGTTCTCTATGGTCGTTTTAACGCAACTGCCACACATTTTTGGGTACTGCTTTGAAATGATTATGATCATTTTATTGCGACATTTAAGCTCGATCGAATTCTTAATTGTAATCGAAAAAATGGATATTTCAGAAAAAAATTCTATGAAAATCTTGTCCTTCAAAATTAATTTCACTTGAATCGAATATTTTGTTGTGGAAATATTAGAATTTTTCTTTTCAATATTTCAATTGAATTTTCTATGGTTCTGTTGACACTATGGCGACAAAATTTGGTAAAGGTTTCTTATGAGTATCTTCCATGTTGCCGCAGAATTTCATTTCCATCGGTTTCGTTCTGTCCAATATATTGAGGAACAAACATTTCTAATGGTCGTATACAGCCTGTACGATTTTGATGGTTAACGAACTTAACCACGGCATTTAGGAACCGCACCTACCCTTCAGGTCTCTAGGACAATCCTTTCGAGAATTATCTTGTTTACGGCCGGCCGAACGGACGGACCCAAGGACAGAATTGACTTTGACCACGTATTCATCATCAAGGAGTCGAACCTTATCGTTTGAGATCATTTTCGACTCAGAATTCGAAAATTACAGACATATGGTCCAAAATATACGGCATTCGTTCAAGTAGAACGAGCGCTCAAAAACCGAAATCGGGAAAAAAATCGAACATTGCAAATACAGTCCGTTCACGAAAGATTGAGCAGTCGGTTGGCCATGGAAATTTGGCATATTCCACTGTGTATATTAAAATTTTAGGTTATGGTGTTCATTTTCTTGTCAGATTGATACGCAATTTTGTCAATATTGCATAGTGTTCTCTGATAACTCGCAAGCTCGTCGGACGGAGCCGGGTACATTCGGCAACGTTGATTTATTTTACGTTATGACAGCAAATACTGCCAACTTCAGATAAATAAACAAACGCCTACTATGCTCTCAAACTTTCGTGAACGGACTAAACGTAGGCAAAACCGAAAAGAATAGATTATTTTGAACGAAGGAATAACATCACTAGGAATCCAGATAATAAACTAAAAATTTCCTTCGTCGTGCAGCGATCTTTTTGGAATGAAGTTAGGAGCAAAAAGGCTGCACAGCCAATCGCGGCAAATCAGGACATTTATAGAGGTTAAATATGTAGAGAAAGTTACCATGAACTTCCTTTGACTATCACCATCTTTATTTCATGCAGGTATTACAAAACAATTAACATGACGAAGACTATAATAATACGCATAATTTTATAGCGAACTGGTTCTTGCATACCTGAAGCTGTTGACTGTATCCATACGTGGTCAACTTGATTTTGCATATACGTATATGGGGGACCACCTAGGACATATGCATATAGGTTTATTTTATAACCACTTCAGTATTGGATATTATAGAGATATAGATTTAACATTTTATGCAATTAGCTCAATTTGTTACACTCATGTTGGGCATAAAGGGTTTTCCAATAAGAGGTGTTATTTTGAATAGCCCGCTATTTCGGTAGATGTCACGTTTGAAGCTGTCATTTTTTGACATTTGACAAGTAGAAACTACGCCATTAATAAAAATGGAACGATACAAGCTTCAAGAACGCATTGAAATTACTAAAATTCACTATAAAAATGGTTAAAATTCGGCAGAGACGGTTCGTAAAACTCGAACATTTTTGGGTCGTCGTGAAGCACCTTGTCGGACCGCAATAATGAAATTGGTGGAAAAATTCGAGCTGTTGGGACAAGTTAGTGATGTGAAGAATAAAATCCGTGCACGTCGCTCAAGAACAGCCAAGAATACTGCTGCTGTAGCTGAAAGTGTTGAAGAAAACCCAGGTTTGTCCATTCCTCGTCGTTCTTTGGAATATGGCATTCCACAAACGTCATTACACCGTATTTTGCATAAAGATTTAGGTCTTAAGGCTTATAAAGTTCAGTTAACACAAGAACTCAAGCCGGCCATTGATCTTTTCCGGGAAAAGTTTCCGGACCATGTTATCTCTTGAAGAGGTGATCACAATTGGCCACCGAGATCTTGTGATTTAACACCTTGCGACTTCTTCCTTTGGGGCCACGTGAAAGAGAAGGTCTACGCCAATAGCCCAGCGTCGATTCAAGGCTTCGAAGATGGAATTCGTGAGGCTATCGAGGACATAGGCCAGCCACTTTGCGATTTGGTTATGGAAAATTTCATTAAAAGGATATGGTCTCATAAGCGTGGTCGTGGTGGTCATTTGCCTGATGTTATTTTCCAGTATTAACGGCATAGCTTCTTCTTTATAATGAAATAAACATCCGATCATTTATATTGAAAAATGGCATTTTTCTTTGAATATCAAAATAAAACCTCTTATTGGAAAACCCTTTTATCACAGTTTGAATCCATGGGAGCCCAGAAATCCTTGATTAAATTTTATTTATACAGATTCCTGATGGGGTTATAACCCTCTCCAGAGGGTTGATAGGTTGCCTCCTGTCATCTTAAATGGACCTGTCTGAGTGTTTTCACAAATTCAGATTCGTTGTTGAGTTGTTGAGGGTGGACACTTTTAAATGAGTCACCTTGTATGTTTGTATTTGAAGAAAAAGTTGTAGCTAAGGGGTGGGAGAAAAATATTTTTTATTACCAGAAATGCATTACATTCAAAATCAATTCACCTGTTTCAGCTTTTTTAAAGAGTCACCGATTTCAAAGATATTAATGTTATTAAGGACTTTTGCCCAACTGTATATTGGATTTTAGCAACAATTGTTCGTTTAACAATCATAACGTAACGCGTGTTATATAAACAACGGCATTATTCTGGTTAATTACTCTTGCAACTGTTAAAGGAAATGCACATGGTGTCACAACATTCTTTTATTTTATCAGGGTCGCTTGGAAAAACTGGATTAATAGGAATGTGTGGAATTTTTCCGTTGGTCGATTTCTAATTCAAATCAGACAGACGCCCTATACAAGTTTTATCGTTTCTGTTGATATTGCTTCTGATTACTAGGTATTTGGATAATGAAACCCTATTATGATACTTTGATTGATTTAATTATAATATAATATATGTGTTGATACGTCTATCTCAATTGTTTTATCTTCAAATTATTATATGCATATTTCTTGGACCACAATCTTGAACTAGCTAACTGAATGGTCTGGAGTTGAACATTTTTCAGGAGATTGCTTTCTCAGAGCCGGAACTAGGATTCTAGCGCCTGTGGCAAACTTTCAAAATGCGCCCTTGAAGAAATTTATATTTCAATAAATATATGGTTTTTATTATTGACATTTATTGATTATAAGGGGTTTTCCCATAAAATGTGTTATTTTGATATTAAAAGAAAAATGCCATTTTTCAATAAAAATGATCGGATATTTATTTCATTATGAAGAAGAAGCTATGCCGTTAATAGTGGAGAATAACATGAAGCAAATGACCACCACGACCACGCTTACAGGACCATATCCTTTTAATGAAATCTTCCATAACCATATCGCAAAGTGGCTGCCCTTTGTCCTCGATAGCCTCACGAATTCCATCTTTGAGGTTTGAATCGACGTTGGGCTATTGGCGTAGACCTTCCCTTTCACGAAGTCGCAAGGTGTTGAATCACAAGATCTCGGTGGCCAATTGTAATCACCTCTTCGAGGGATAACTTTTCCCGCAAAAGACCAATGGTTGCTTGTGGGGCACGTAATGCCGTCTTGTTGAATGTAAACGTTGTCCAGATCAGTACTATCCAATTTCGGTCATAAAAACCATTGATCATCTCTCGATACTGTTGCTCCAGCCTCATTTTCCGAAAAGTAAGGTCCAATGACTCCGCCGGACCATGAACCGCACCAAACAGTCCCACGTTGAGGATAGAGAGGCTTTTCAACAATAAGTCTTGGGTTTTCCGAGCCCCAGATGCGACAATTTTGCTTGTTGACGAAGCCACCGAGGTGGAAATGGGCCTCATCACTAAAGATGATTTTTCGATGGAATTCCGGATCATTTTCATGCATTTCAACGACCCAATCAGCAAAGACACGTCGTTGTTGATGATCGGTCGGCTTGAGTTCTTGTGTTAACTGAACTTTATAAGCCATAAGACCCAAATCTGTATGCAAAATACGGTGTAATGACGTTTGTGGAATGCCTAATTCCAAAGAACGACGAGGAATGGACAAATCTGGATTTTCTTCAACACTTTCGGCGACAGCAGCAATATTTTCGGCTGTTCTCGAGCGACGTGCACGGGTTATATTCTTCACATCACTAACTTGTCCCTAAAGTTCGAATTTTTCCACCAATTTCTTCATTGCGGTCCGACAAGGTGCTTCCGACGACCCACGTTTTCCACCATTTTTATAGTGAATTTTAATGATTTCAATACGTTCTTGAAGCGTGTATCGTTCCATTTTTATTAATGACGTAGTTTCTACTTGTCAAATGTCAAAAAATGACGGCTTTAAACGTGATATCTACCGAATTGGCTGGCTATTCATAATAACACCTCTTTTTGGAAAACCCTTTATTTTGAAGAACCTTTTATTGACAATAATCTCCCATATTTTAAGGTAATGGACAATGCACCGCGAGTCGTGTTTCTCGTTTGTTCCGTTTTGGTAGTGTTCGTTAACTACGTGTTTCTCAATTTTGAAAACTGGTAAATTCGCCACTTTGAAATCTAGAGCTTGTAGTCAATCTTGATTTAAAATGGAATATATTATCATATTTCACATTTTGCACCCCTAGGTCGTTTGCGCCCGTGGCAAATGCCTCCCTCGCCACGCCCACGGTCCGGCTCTGTGCTTTCTTAATGTTTTCATGTAACAATCAATGTTCTTATCGAAACCTTTTCCAAAATGGTCTTCACATTTTGTATGAACAAATTCTATGTCTATGATTTCAGGAATGAATTTTCATGAACATCAGATAAATATATTGAATCATTCTCATTTATTTCTTTCAACAATTAAAGCTTGATTTTAATCCTCCCTTAAAATGATATGGTCATAGACACCACTGAGAGTCATGAAGAAAGTCTCAGACAAACTCTTTCGCATATTCAAGCATATCGATTTATTATTATCATTGAATGAAAATAAAAATAGCAATATCCATCTCGCTTCATTCTAGCTGTGAGATCTGAGTAGGATTTGTTACTTTGTCCTTAGGCCACAGTAGGTAGGTACTGCCAATTTTTATCCAGAGAATGAAAGCCCCTGTACATTTTTCGGTTATCGAGAATAATTCGAAAATTACTTAAAACACAAAGGTTGAGCTGAGAATTATGGAAATAAAACACGGATATAAGAACGTTCACCAAGCTAACAATAATCTATAGAATTCTTCCACAACAATAATCCATAAAAGCGGATTTATTTCTTCTCGTTGAGAATTGTATATAAACACAACTTCTGTTTCCATAAAACATGTAGTATTTTAATTATAAGCATTAAAGACAATGAAAATTCGCTCATAAATTTATTTTATTCATTGTATATTGCTAGAGATCTATAGAATTCTGATTTCAATGAATGAATTATATTTTATTATTCAGTTCAATTGAATTAATTGAAAACTTTGTCCTCCGATAATTGCATGTCTTTCATGAGAATATGCTATTTTTTTCTAGAAAGCTGAGGAACTTCCGAGAGAAGAGATCAAGAGAATCGATTCTTTAATTGTGTTCAGAGTGAAAGGTGGAAGATCAATTTCATCTTATTTTTCTAAAATAAACAGTACACTGCAAGAATTATGGTGTCTGTATTTCAGGATGTGCACAGAATTTATTTAATCGATAACTTTGAAAGAGGCGAGACCATTAGCAAATATTATAGTTATATCATTATATCGTTACGTTTGAAGGGATAAATATCTGAAAACGACCACAAACGAAAAGAAAAAAGAAAGTGCTCCTCCACCAAGACAATGAACTGTGCCACAAATGGCCAAATTGCATGAAATGGACTCACGCATTCATATTGCTCTAAAATTCTATGTACCGGGTTTTTCACTATAATTTGACCCCCCCTTTATCTTTGTTACTGAAGGAGATACAAAAAAATGTTTCGTATAAAAGTTTCACGAAATCAACTGAGGTTTTTTTGATATGACTCCACAAACTGAAATATATACAGGGTGACCAACATATTGATGGCAACTTCATTTTTTCGAATGGAACATCCTGTATATTTTTCCATATTTGGTTAGCTCTTTTTCCCCTGATTTCGAATATGTAACATATGTTGGTTTATCTTTCTTATTCTGAGCACCACAGAGTTTCAAATTTCAATAACCATCCGGCATAGCGTTTTGGAAGTTCGTGAATATTTAAGTGGCCAATTTGATCTTTTGATTGGTAATGGTGCACCCATTTTATGGCCACCAAATAGTCCCGATTTAACACCGTTGGACACGTTTTTATAGCCGTTCCTGAAGGAAAAAATTTACTTCAGCAATCATGACAATCAATGAAAGCAGAGAATAATATTAATGATAGAAAATCAATCAATATTAAACCCATAATTCGGGACTAGTCCCGTCAACGCCTTAAGAATAATGATAATATTGTAATGATTAGAAACAAATTTTGAAGCTTTAATTTCTGACTTGAATCAGAGCCATAATAATGCTATCAAAAATAGTCTAAACATTTTGAGACAATGATATGAACTATGTGTATTGAATGAATGTGGTCATTTTGAGCAATTTCTTAAGTTGATGTTATTCTTACCATAATACCATAGTTTATCATTTTTCATTGGTTAAGTATTCATTCTAAAATAATACTTTTAAGTAGATTATTTGGATATAAAGAATTTCGTAGGTATTCCACATATTTTTTTATTCGGTGTCATCATTTCAAAACTTTGAAACTCTGAGAATTGAAGAGACACATACACATACGCATTTATATTCGAGATCAGGAGGAAATAGCCTATCAAAAAAAGGGAGAATATACAGGATCGGGTGTCCCATTTGAAAAAATATAGTTGCATTCAATGTTTTTCACCCTGTATATCTTCCCATTGACGTTATTATAACTCCAAAAATGAGCATTTTCAGTAAACGCACTCTGCCACTTGTAAAATGATTACAGATCTTGGCAGGTGGTTCTTAAAATTTGAAACTCTGTGGTTCTCAGCATAAGAAAGATAGACCAACATATGTTACATATTCAAAATCAGGGGAAAAAGAGCTAGCCAAACATGGAAAAATATACAGGGTGTTCCATTTAAAAAAATGAAGTTGCCATCAATATGTTGGCCAGCCTGTATATATTTCAGTTTCTGGACTCATATTTAAAAACCGCAGTTGATTTCGTGAAACTTTTATACGAAACATTTTTTTATATCTCCTTTAGTAAAAAAGTTAAAGGGGGGGTCAAATTATAGTGAAAAACCCGGTACATGGAAACTTTTCAACAAGAATTATCTACTCCGAATTATTTTTATGGCCGATAAGTTGTTTACCTAGGGTACAAGGTCGCCAATGTTATGGTTTTAAAATTATACGTTCACTGAGTTTTAAGGAGTGTTAAAATTGGCAATGTTTTCGATATTCCAAAGTCGCAAATATTGATAATGCAGTAATTACAGAACATTTCGAAACAGCAGCTCCTCAATTTTTCAAATTGATAGGTATACCGATACTACGAGCGATACTATGAAGTCATAAATAAACATGACAAACTGATATTTTTTTTAGACGCACGAAAATTAAACTACCACCGTGTCTGAAATCTTAACTTTTCGCACTCTTCAATGAGTAATATAAACCATTAGTTGCTGTCTTTAATAACCTAGTTGATTAAATAACTATTAACATTAGATTCATTAATCTACCCATTTGAATATTCAGTTGAATTTTAAAAAATATATCCTTTGTGTAATAGTTAATGCAATTCTCATATTAAAAATAATCGTATTTCCACAAAATCTGAAAGCATCAGCTATTTTATTTTATATCATTTCTATGATTTTCCATAGCACTCGGTTACCTAGTTAATCAATGTGCGAAGGAAATACCTGAGTTGTTCATTTTCGTCGAATTGTTTTTCAAATATAATTCGTCAGAAATAAAAAAAAGTAAGAAATATATTTATTCATTCGGTAGGATGACGTAGGGATAAAACAGTGAAGAGATTCGAAGAAAAAATATTTTTTCGATTTCAATCAAACACTAATTGAACTTTGGTCATGTTATTCCATCATCAAATCTCAATTGAACATAAAAGAAAATATTGATGAAAGAAGGTTTTTTTCGGTTACCTGTTCATTAGTTTTTTTTTTATTTTCTTAACAGGAATGTAGAAAAATATTGTTCATATATTAACCGGAAATAATCTTTCCACTCTTGATTGGAAAATAAAAAACTATTCTTCAAAACCTATGTCAACTGCGGAAGTTATACATGTAATTGAAGGTCATCTAACAAACAAATAATGATTTGAAATAGTTCACTAGGTCACGGTTCGAAAAATCTCTATGCATATATTCGGATTTGACTTCCATTTGGATTCCAGAGCGTGCTGTTAAATCCAATTCAATATTGCTTTTTACTTTCTCACACGAACCTTGAAAATCGCATAGAGAATGGTTGAATAAATGCATGTGTATCAAATGAAAATAAATAATAAGAGCACTGATATTGTTTATATTGTAATTCATTTAAATTATTTGAAATATGTTCTGGAGCAAGCCAGTGGATACCTCTGATTAGTCATCTTTAAAAAATATGACAAATTGAAGAAATTTGAATATAATCTGCAATGATTTTGACCGTTCCAAACACAATGTGATAGATATTGTTACAATTTTGGGTTCCCTATCAATTGAAAACTAATACACACTTCCAAAAATCCCCTTTATTACTCTCCAAGCTACAAATACGAACTATTCTCTCCACTAACTTCAAATCTGATTTCCCTTGTCACTTATTCTACAAAAACTGTCCTGTCACTGTCTCGGCCGACTCATTTTCGTAACAATATTTAATAAACTCGTCAATAAATCGCTATATTAATAAAGGAGTTCACTACAAGATTTTTCCATTGACTGATGCATTAGGAATTGATTATAAATTCTTGATTGAAATACATTTTTATTTGGCACACGACATACATTTGATATACAGTGGAACGTCTGTATAACGAATTTCTCTGTATAACGAATTTCTTACAAGAGATTGCACCTTGAATCCAAATTCCATGTTAAAAACACACTCTAAAACGAAGTAAATTCTCTCTTTAACGAAATATTCAAAGAACAACAATTTTTGAATGGGTATTGGTAAGAAGGCATGAGGATGGGGTTTTTCCGAAATTTTTCCGGACGTACGTAATAAATCACGACCTCAAACTGAATTATTACGGCGGGCAGAGAGATCCTTCTGAAACAGTTTTAAATACACCCCTGGCTGTTTGGTTTCAATCTTACCATTACGCTAGTGTGAAAGTTTTCCCAAAATGTCGAAAAGGAAGTGCTTAAGTTTGAATGATAAACTTAAATTTATCAGTGAAGTCGACCGTGACATTGCCGACTATAGAAACAAATTTTCTGTATAACGAAATTTCTTTATAACGAATTTTTTTAGCGAATTCAACGCTTTCGTTATAGGGAAGTTCCACTGTAATAATAATTTCTATGTTTCTATGTTCCAATAGCGTTGTGACATTACTCGTATTGTTTCGTATTCGGTTGCCCATGAGTCATGATAATTGCACATTGAAATAGCATAAATTGAACATTAAAATGGGTCATTATTTTTCAATTTCGTATACGTTAAACCCGCCTTCTATTTTGAGGTCGACAGAAAAAAATTGAATAAGTGCTGACGTGAATGAAGTATAGACATTTACACGCTTATTCATATTGGAAAAATTATAGATCATCCAATTTAAATATCCTGAGAACTCTATCGATCTCTTTCTATTTATTGTTTAAACATAGATCTATAATTACTATGGATGCAGAATCACGTGACCTAACAGAAGATCGACGACTTGGTTACATAAGAGAGAGAAGGAAATATGCGATCTTATCGAAAAGAAAAGAGATGAAGCAAGTTTGTGGGCAACTTGTCAAAATCTAATGGAATATGTAAACAAATATTTATGTGACCACAGACATTGCTGTGCCCACAAGGAGTTGATGCGTTGAATATAATTCAACTGACATTGCCCATAGAACAAGTATGACATTGCCCACAATAGCTCCATCACATTCAACCAAGTGACCTCTCTTTCTCATGCGGTGTCCATTCTTATTAGGTCTATGTGTTTAAACCACCTTTCCGTCCATACATCACTGAAAAACATACATGTTATAGAATATCTATGAAAACATTTCCTTTTATTCCCAATATCGTTCGAATAAATGATTTATTTTAGCTATAATTCACTTTACCGATAACACACAATTCGTTTTATTACTTAAAATTTATGGTTTGGCTTTTTTCCAAAATTACGATAAAAATAAAAATACAAAGTCGAAAACCTTGAATTTTCACGTTCTGATTGTAGCGTTCGATTTCCGTTCATACGGAAAACCCAATATTTGTTGCGTGCTTGTTAACAGTTTTCCATTTCCTTTCGTGATTTCGATGACCTTTGATAGAGTATCACGAACTTTAGGGAATGAAATTTAGCAAGATACAATTTTCCAGTTTTATGTTAAAGACGGACTTCGATCTACAGAAAATCGGAATTTGAATTTAATTATACAGGGTGGCCGGACGATTGACGTCAATAAAAAAAAACAGGTTCCTCATGTCATGGGGTATTCGAATCACCCCCATATATGTTATCCGATTTTTCACGGATTCCGAGTTATGATTTTTTTTATGAAATCTGAGAATTTTTAACTTGAACATCTTCAAAAATTTTTTTAAAGAAAAGTAAAAGACTTTTCTGATATTTTTTTGTTGTAAATAGATCGCCATGAATTGTACTTTTATACATAAAATAACCAGCATCGTAACTTTGATAAAAATTATGGAAATGTTGGTCTCAAGTGAGAAAGTTACGTATTTTGGATCATGATCTAAATTTTCAAATTTAAATTGAAAATGTAAACAGGTTACTTCATGGTTTCTTAGTAGACTTAAAAACTGCGCTCAACACTCAGCTTTCAGAATCATTAATAAAAAATTGTACTCAACAGTCTACTTTTGCTAGAATTAGCCTTCAAAGTCAGCGAATCAAAGAACTAGACGTTTACTCAAAAATTATTTTTTGCCATTTTAAGATTTTTCTGATCAAGTTATGACAGAAAATGCTGAAAATTTGCTTTAGGAGAAGAGTTTTGGATAAGAAAAAAAAAAGTATGGCAATAAATCACACATCATGTAGATAAAAAAATTATTTATAAAAATTACAATAAAAAAACTAAATGAATAAATAAATTTTGGGAAGGTGTAGAATGTGTATTGAGGCTGGAGTTGGCCTTTTTGAAAACCTACTGTAAATTTTATAAATAAATTTCTTTTTATCTACATGATGTGTGATTTATTGCCATACCTTTTTCTTATCTAAAACTTTTCTTATAAAGCTAATTTTTATTAATTTTCAGCATTTTCTATCATAGCTGGATCATAAAAATCTCAAAATGGCAAAATAGCTATTATTACAACAAGGGAAATATGAATAGTATATTTCCCGAGGTTGTCCTAGATACATCCCGAGGGCGAAGCCCGAGGGATGTATAGACAACCGTGGGAAATGTATTCATATTTCCCGTGTTGTAATCAATAGTTTTTTTTTGATCGATACAATATCGTTCTTGAAATGGAAAAATTAATATTATATTGTAAATTTTGGATCTAATTGGATTTTTAACGTTGCTATGGGCCGTGTTTGTGAGAATCATGGTTGACTGGTTTAATTTTGACGTCTTGTCAGAAATAAAATTATTGAAATAATGTCGGACTACGTCGAAACTCAAGCGGCAAAAGCCCGTGAATTTTCGATTCCGACCAAATCTAAAGCTACCTATAGTAAAGAGTATGAAGGCTTTCGGGAGTGGAAAAAAAAAGTTTGGTGGACGGTGTCAGCGAAAATATTTTGCTAGCATATTTTGAAGATTTGGTATGTTGCTCTGATTCTTGTTCTTTTCAATGTATGATCAATTCATTCGATCTCCTGTTGCAGGAATATTAACCAAACACGTTGTGGCCAAAAATATCTATGTTAAGATCCATGCTACATTTGAAGGAAAAAACGAATGTCAAATTATTCGATGAAGTAGAAGTATTTCTTAAGAACAAAAATAAAGGATCCGTTCCAAAAAAATCAGCAGTGTTGTCCCGGGAGCAGGTTAAGAAATTTTTTATAGAAGCTCCAAATAATTTTTTCTGATGTATAAGGTTGCATATTATACTTCTTTCAGTAAAATATGACTTGACGTTTCATATTTCCCTTGGGACAATAAGACTTGACGTTTCATATTTCCCTTGGGAAATATGAGTGTGTTATGACATATGGTAACTAAGGCGATATTGCTCATTATTGATTCGATCAGAAAAAAAATAAATTTTGAGTAATCGTGTAGTTCTTTGATTTTTTCCACCTCGCTGACTTTGAAGGCTAATTCTAGCAAAAGTAGACTGTTGAGTACCATTTTTTATTAATGATTCTGAAAGCTGAGTGTTGAGCGCAGTTTTTAAGCCTACTAAGAAACCAAGAAGTAACCTGTTTACATTTTTAATTCAAATTTGAAAATTTAGATCATGATCCAAAATAAGTAACTTTCTCACTTGAGACCAACATTTCCATAATTTTCATCAAAGTTACGATGCTGGTTATTTTATGTATAAAAGTACAATTCATGGCGATCTATTTACAACAAAAAAATATCAGAAAAGTCTTTTACTTTTCTTTAAAAAAATTTTTGAAGATGTTCAAGTTGAAAATTCTCAGATTTCATAAAAAAAAATCATAACTCGGAAACCGTGAAAAATCGGATAACATACATGGGGGTGATTCGAATACCCTATGACATGAGGAACCTGTTTTTTTTATTGACGTCAATCGTCCGGCCACCCTGTATAACCTACATAAATTCAGCTGAAAATATTACCATTTAGGGATACATATTATCGAGCTTATTATGTTATTGACAATTCGTTTGATTTTGCATCATTAATTAATTAATGAATGTTCTAAAATCTAAATGAAAAAAGGCTTGGTGAAAGAGAAATATTACATATAGGTTATCAAGCAGCTAAGTTCATTAATGAAAAATATAATGAAAAAAGAAATAAGGAGATAATGAAGGATTATATCAAGAACATATAACGAATCTGTCATTGATATTTAATTGAAAATTAATTTGGGCTGCCCTAATATCCAACGAAATATCGATGCCATGAGCAACAAATAAAATGATATGGCTATCATTCATTTTCTTTAATCAATGATAGATAACTAACACTTGTTATCCAACCTGTATGAAGAATGAATAATAATATTAATGTTGCAATCGAAGTTGCGAAAGACAAATGCAAAAACTCGATTCTTCATGTGAATGATACCATGTTATTTGTGGTCCAAAATTCCTTTGTTTGACTTTGCCGCGGGTTGTATTCGAAATTGGTTGCTAATGATTTATGTCAAGCACAATGAACTTATTTCGACACATGATGGATGGAATTTGGTGAATAAAAGTTGTATGGGTAGTCTGAAATAATATTTATAATTTTTCCAAAAATAAGTTGAAATAAAAACGGCCAAAACTGTTAATTACATTTCTTTATGAAATGACAGCTTTGATAGCTAACCAAAACGTTACTAAAATTTACAGAATAGTCTGATGATGCCTTCACAAATTTCTCTTTTCACCAAACATTTGAAAGTTTATAAATTGCATCTTGCATCGTCAATAATTCCCGTAAGAAAAATTATTAAGGAAAATTTTCGCACTCCTATCCTATTCTGGATGACATAACCTAATCGAAATTATGAAGTTATAATACAACAGATTCATAATTATTATCGATAGATAAATCCATAGAATATTCTGTAAGTTTTCCAAAAATATTTCTCAAAATGTAATGAGTTTAAATTCAATATTTAATATTTATTAGCCCTTTATTAACGAATTAGTAACAAGATTTGATTATGTATTAATAAATCAAATCAAATTGCTTTCTTTGGTTCCATTTATGAATCGAAAATTGTCGATAAATCATCCTTTCTCCAATTTGTAGAAGAGCAGCACGCGTAACAAATTCCCATTATCTGAATTACACAAATTTTCTGCAGATAATTAACAGGTTCTTCACGACTGCCATCATACTGACAGAAAATTTCCCACACTTTCTCTCTGTATGAGTTCATAAATGAATTTTATTACTTTTATTAGGCAACTTATTAAATCTTCAAGAATGATTTGAAGCAAATACTTCCAAGTAGTACTAAACCTTTACAATGGTATTTCGACAGTGTTGTTTAGAGTTTACTTCCTGTTATAGCGAGTAGTATAACCAAAATCGAAGAAACTTTGAGGAATAAGAACTTTCATTATACGTTACGTAGGTAATTCGAAAAAGCATTTAAATCATAAAAAATAAACTTCCGTCTCAAAATAAAATGTGATTTTAACGTGTACGAAATCGATCGTTAATAACCCATTTCAATGATCAATTCAGGTTATTTTAATGTGAAATCCTCATGGCAACCGTTCACAAAGTATTCAGAAGCACTACGAAAAATGTCAAAACTCTACTGGAACATAGATATATAGAAATTTCATTATGACAAATGTATGTCATGTGCAGAATGAAAATGTATTTCAATCAAGAATTCATACACTATTCATATTGAGATCGTCGGAAAAATCTTGTAAACAACTCGGTTATTAATCGAGCGACTAATGGTCTCGAATTATTAACGCATTCGCTCCGCTCACGTGTTAAAAAATCTTGACCATTATTCGCTGTTTTTAATAACCTAGTTGATTAAATAACTATATCAAGCATCTCGACACTGTCAAGGGAGGTTTAAAATTTGAATAGAAAAGTGAAAAACGTATGTGTATAAATGAAAATAATGAGTTAAATAGTTCTCAGGATATTCAAATTATAGTATTGTTTCTCAAATATAAATAAGCCTGCGAAATGTTCTGACTGTGTTGTTTACATGAAAAACTGGTTTGGTTAATGTCACCGAGACATTTACTTATGGAGGGTTCAATGCATGGTCTTACAAAGTTTGAATAAGGTATATTTTCACCAAAATGTGAATTTTCACTTAAATCGATCAATAGAAATGATACCTATATGTATTTGTTTTAAAATTATCAATTCCTTTCTTTCTAATGTATTCTACTTTTAGCATTATAAAAATACTTTTGAATTATCTGATCAAATGTTACCGAGCATGTTTCCTAAAGGTACTATTTTTCTGATTGAATTGTATAAAATATATCAAAACAATTGTTGGCCCAGCAACGATATTTTATTAGTTACAGTCAATGACAATAATACATCCACCGAGACATCCACTCAAATCTCTTCAATTTGATTGATGCTTTTCAATGAATTAATTTGATGAAACCTTCAAAATATTCAATTTACATAACTATTACGGTGTTAAATGGAGTAGTTAAATGTTAAATAATTTTAATAGACCACAGAAACGATTAGGAATTTCTAATATCTGCGAATTTTATCTGGTCAAGGTTTTTAACCTTGATTCTGACTTTAATTTGTAGCGGGAATCGGAAAAATCCTTCCTTCAATTTTTTTATATGTATACGAATAGGTAGGAACTCGAAATATTTTTTATATAATACGAATATTCAGCCTTACTCTATAAAAAGTGAAGCTATCTAATCCTTATATTGGCATATTGGGATGCTATTCAAAAGCGAAAAGGTCATTCTTTTTTGTCACGAAATAAGCTACACTCAAAACATATTCAAAAAATTGGGCCCATATTTTTCTAATATGTAATTCTAGGCGGGGATTACTCCATGAAATAAAGAACCTTATGTTTTAGTAAACAATAGTATATTATGCAACGAGCGTATAATGATAGCTATTATTCGCGAGGTGAAGTTTAGGCCACGAGCCGCAGGCGAGTGGCCCCAATCACCAAGTGAATAACAGCCATTATACGAGAGTAGCATACTATACTTTATCCACGACTACTGAATATTATATTTCTTGAAAATTTCAACATTTGGCGACCGCGACAAGACTCTTCTATGACAAGCGTGGAAAAAGTCAAGTTGGCACATCAGGAATTTTCGGAGAACTGGGACCTATGCACCAAAATACTTTGCAACCTCGTTTGCAACTTTTCACTTTGGACTTTGCATTCTGACAAATTTCAAAAGTGAAAATCAACTATATCGCACAATATTTCTTCCAATATTTAATTTCTTACTTTGCTCTTGACTTTTCACATTGCATCTCTTCAATTATGAATGCGTTTCGTGTAATGTAATTCATTTGAAAAGTGAAAAGTTGCAAAATATTTGGTGCAATAGGCCCCTGGTCATTGTATATTTTGTAATGAAAAAAGCTTCAATTGATAAAATGAAAGTAGATTTGGCCCTCGATTTACAAGGGATGCCCATATTTGTTAGTTGGAGTTTTTTGAATTCTGAAGAAATACCAATTTAAAGAATATTATATCAAAGTTAAATCTATGAAGCATCTGACACCAGTGAATTATAATCTCATAATTCTCTTGTGATTAATGGGTATTATTAAGACCAAGCACAGAGAAGTACAATGGACGGATTTTACAATAGTCGTGGATAAAAGATTTATCCAAAAAGTTCTCCAGAAAAATATCACTGAGGTTACGCAGTTCAATGGGCAATTCCAGTATGTTTTTGCTCATATGACATCATTAAGAGTAGTGTTGAATATATACATATCGAACTATTCATATTTCAAGTAATCAATTTTTAATTAAATAGGTATTGAAAATGCTATCTCTACACTCTCGACTTCAAACGGTGCATCATGACGTACGAGCAAGCATAATTAGTGGGGATGACGATTCACTACAGAATGGCCAGTTGGCATCGTTATAATCTGTGATTCAACCAATGAAATGAATGCTAACGCGTACGTCACACTCAACTACCAGTTCTGATCGGTTGAAATCGCTAGCTCATTTCGGTGATTTCAATATTTTTTTCCCGAAAACTCGACTATGAAACAAAAATCGGATAATCGCTATAGTTTGTTCTTTGTCCATTGGGCCTAAAATTATTTCTTCTGGAAAACAATGAAAAGCCCATTGCTATTATTCGAATAATCTCCATTCGATTCGAAATATGAGCTAATTGTTCATTCTGTTGAGACAGAAAATATCGGATATATCGACTTCCGTTAAAAGACCAATTGTAGACATGCAAAATTAATAGTGTTACAACTATTCAGGAAATCGCAGACTGCTAAAACTGTGAACTAACTCTAACCTTGCCAAACTTCCCGAATTAATTCACCGAGCAATCAGTTTTTTCCATTTAATTTCTGAGTGGCGTTAATGGTTATATTAATTAAGTAGGTAAGTAACTTCGGTTCGCCGTAGAAGATTCTCGAAACTTTTTTTTATATCCAAGAAGACCCACGGTTTCAAAATATCAAAATACATTAGAGAGACTATATGAAAACCTTGACATTATGCTAAGGAATAACACCAATTTATGCAAATTTCGAAAATAAAAAAGATCTCTCGACATCTTGGTATCCCTAACAGTTCTATAATTTTTTCTTTACTTAATGTATCCTTCAATGGTTCTAAGCATATAATTACTGTCTTCGTGGCCGTAGAAAAGGTGTTTTAGTAGCCTTTTCAAGGAAATTCTGTCTTTAATGAAAGGTATTAGTTTATGACTACCTAATAATAATTAAATGTTATGCTTAAAGCCACCAATGAGAGTTAAAGTGATAGTGAAGCTGATAGCAATTGTTGCAAAACGAATGAGAAAGGCAGACATCTGAGAATAAACTTGTATATTTATATAACTTCGAGAAATTCTGGTTTTTCAACATCTGTGTACAATGGGAATTTTCAGTGATTTTCAGAAAAAATCATTTTTGAAATATTGATGGACTCTCAGAAAACCATAGCATCCATCCGTTTTTTGTTTCGTAGTCAGGCTTTCGAGAAAAACATTATTAAAATCACCAAAATAATAAGCCATCTTATTCGAAAACCCACAATTGTATAACGAATTTCTCTGTATAACGAATTTCGTACAAGACTTTGCACCTTCAAGCCAAATTCCATGTTAAAAACACCTTCTAAAACGAATTAAATTCTCTCTATAACGAAGTATTCAAAGAACATCACTCTTTGAATGGGTATTGGTAAGAAGGTATAAGGGTGGCTTTTTTCCGAAATTTTTCTGGGCGTACGTAATAAATCCCGACCTTAAACTAAATCATTACGGCGGCCAGAGAGAGATCCTTCTGAAACAGTTTTAAATACACCCCTGGCTGTTTGGTTTCAATTTAACCATCACGATAGTGTGAAAGTTGTGAGAAAATGTCTTAAAGGAAGTGCTTAAGTTTCAATGATAAACTTAAATTTATCAGTGAAGTCGACCGCGACATTGCCGACTATAGAAACAAATTTTCTGTATAACGAAATTTCTTTATAACGATTTTTTTGCGGATTTAGCGCTTTCGTTATGGGGAAGTTCCACTGTATTAACAAAGTTACGGGGTGTTTTTTATGGAAATATCGTACCGATAAAACTAAATGAAAGATTTACTTTTTAGCACACAAACTGCTGGTTCATACAAATTTGAATCCATACATCTTTTGTGCCACCAAACTACCATATTTCCTTATTTTAATTCCTGATGGGGTTGCAACCCTCTTCAGGGGGTTGCTGGTAGAGACAAGTTCTTTATTCAATACTATGTCATCAAAAATCGACTTGTCTGAGTGTTTTCACAAACTCTGATTCATTGTTGAGTTATTGAGGGTGGACACTTTTGAATGAGACACCCAGTATAGTTTTCAGGAATGTGTCAAACCGAATCATTCGTACACTTCAACTAATTTCCACATTTTTTCAAATTTTCATTAATCACGCCGTATATTCGTGAATAGACTCCTCTCTCAAAATTCATATACAGGGTGTCCCATTACTCGACGTCAACCCGGAACCGGGTGAAAAGGCAAGTAATGCTGGTTGTCAGAAAAATATGAAAAAAAATCTAAGTTGCATGATTTTAAAATAATGCGCATTTAAAAAAACACGCAAAATTCCACACCCTGTGACAGTCTTTTCGCTCCTGTTGCCACAAATATCAACTTTTTCCAACTTTTTTCTTTGCGGTGTAACCTTGAATAATGCTTGTCTAAACTGTTATCAAAATTTTGATACCAGCTGATCTAGGTTTCATAAAAATAGGGCTTACTTCTCAGAAAAAAAATTCAAAATAAACAATTGCCTAGTTTCAACTGACTGTATTGAAAAAAAAATGTACTACGTATGTTTGGCATGTTTTTTCAAAAGTTGGCGCATTTAGTAAGGATTCCATAATGGTATAATACTTGTTTAATTGTAGCTGCCGTAGTTCAAATTTATTTTCGATTGCCTTTGAATACACTTTTTCGTTAACTGCTTCCCAGTAATAAAGTCCAATGGATTCAAGTCCGGTGAACGGGCCGGCCACGAGATTGGACCAGAACGTCCGATCCATCTTCCGGGAAAAAATGTTACCAGAAAAAAAAATTTTCAGAGAAATTTCTCCTGAAAATTTTTTTCTGGAAAAATTATTTTCTCTGGAAATTTTTTTTTCTGATAACATTTTTTCCCGGAAGATGGATCAGACTTTCTGGTCCAATCTCGTGGCCGGCCCGTTCACCGGACTTGAATCCATTGGACTCTATTACTGGGAAGCAGTTAACGAAAAAGTGTATTCAAAGGCAATCGAAAATAAATTTGAACTACTGCAGCTACAATTAAACAAGTATTATACCATTTTGGAATCCTCACTAAATGCGCCAACTTTTGAAAAAACATGCCAAACCTACGTAGTACATTTTTTTTCAATACAGTCAGTTGAAACTAGGCAATTGTTTATTTCGAATTTTTTTTCTGAGAAGTAAGCCCTATTTTTATGAAACCTAGATCAGCTGGTATCAAAATTTTGATTACAGTTCAGACAAGCATTATTCAAGGTTACACGGCAAAGAAAAAAGTTGGAAAAAGTTGATATTTGTGGCAACAGGAGCGAAAAGACTGTCACAGGGTGTGGAATTTTGAGTGTTTTTTTAAATGCGCATTATTTTAAAATCATGCAACTTAGATTTTTTTTAATATTTTTGTGACAACCAGCATTACTTGCCTTTTCACCCGGTTCCGGGTTGACGTCGAGTAATGGGACACCCTGTATAAAAAACAGTTGAAAATAACGGAATAACAAGATACATAGTTCTTCGGCAAAAACAAAATTATAAATTCAAATAAGGATGCCAAATTAGCCGTATCCAAAATATCAGATAACAAATAACGCCTTATAATATTTTCCGCAGTCGCCAACAAAAACAAGAATTCAAATGAGATGAACTCACCTTTAGCCCAACCGGTCACCACGTTGCCAAGATAGGCCACTTTGTAAGTAGGGTCAGGTCTCGAAATTGTGGCACTCGCGCTTCTTCTCAGTCTCAATTTGTTCAAAAAAGTTCTTATAATCTTTTTCCCCTTGTCTCTTTGGTATTCCCTGGAGGGCATCTCGCTGTTCAAAGCTTCGAAAGATGGCGCTCTTTTCCTATTTTTCATAGAATCCAGAAGCGCGGCATCTATTTCATCCTCTATGTTCTCGTCAGTGGGCGACATATTGGAAAATTTTCTGTGATCACAAAATGAAAACTATCTCGTAATTTTTGAGATTCACAAGTCACTGAGTCGTTTCAAAACCGGAAGTGCCACTCGACCGAGGTTTCCGGTGATTCAAGGTGTACCAAGTCCGAAAGGCACTGGACGGTCACATCACATCACCTACCAAAGATGACGAACTTCACTGAACTTCACACTCAATTGGTCATCGAAAGATATTTACATTATGGTTCGAAATGTAGTTCTCTATGACGTCATTGGTGATCCTCGAAGCAGGTCTGTGAAGCAAAAAAACAATTATTAGAATTTAGTCGGAAAGAATCTTTAATTTGATCCACTGAAAAGAGAATGCCAGAGGCGAATTTGGTTCGTTTTTTCATGTACACGTGTACACTGTTGACTATCCTGTTATTAGATAGTGAATTTGCTTCTTCAATCGTAATAATAAAAAAATTAAGAAAAGCCTTGAGCAGGTCCTTTTAAGCTCTCGTTATTTGGTATAGCAATAATGTTATTACCTCAAAATTTTGTATAGGATTCGAGATTGATACTGAATATATGAATGCAAAATCTCAGCACGATTGGAATTATGCGGGAAATTAATCAAAGAATTATATACGTAGAAAAGTGATAACTGAAATGGAAATTTCATGGTTCTGATTTCACAACCCTTTTGAAAATTTGTATGATCATCCACTTCGTCAATTTACCTCCTCAAATTCGATTTCAATTCAATAGAAAGTTTTTTTATGAAAATATGAAAGTTTTTTTCGATATTACGATATTCTGTGTCTGTTTTAACGCAACTCCCACACCAATTCTTCGAATTGGTATTAAACTTTAAACTACCAAATTTCAGCTCGATCGAATTGATAAATCTTTGATTATTCGAAAAAATTGATAGTTCCATATGGTTCTGATCATGCGGTCCTCCTGAAATTTTTCATAAACATTCACCTTATTGTTTGAGACCATTTTCAAAGCAAAACGATATAGCACTCGTTCAAGTAAAACGGGCGTAAAAAACATGTTATTCTTACATAAATTGTCACAAGTTTTTACTTCCAAATTCAAGATTTGGGTTTTGTGGAGTAGTATGCTCGAAATATTAACGACAAAATGTAGCTATGATTTAATGAATCCCCCAGTATATTTACAAGGAAGAGGAAGAGACGTCCAGTATATTACTATTGATCAATTTTTCATCGAATTTTTTCAAGGAATTTTCCATGCAGTTTTGTTTTTAACGAAGGTGAAGCGTAAATCCACCAAAAAAACCTCCTGTAGCTTTGATTCGGTTGGGCGAAATAAAACACAATAAAAGGTGATTGTAACGTGTACGATATTGATTATTAATGACCCTTTGCAATGCTCAGTTTTTGCTATTTTAATGTGCAATCCTCATGGCAACCGTTCACAAAGTATTCAGAAGCACTACGAGAAATTTCAAAACTCTACTGGAACATAGAAATTTTATTATGTCAAATGTAAGTCTCGTGCAAAATGAGAATGTATTTGAATCAAAAATTTATACACAATAAATATTTAGATCGTCGAAAAAATCTTGTAATCAACTCGGTTATTAATCGAGCGACTAATGGTCTCGAACTATGAACGCGTTGGCTACGCTCACGCCTTAAAATATCTTGACCATTAGTCGCTGTCTTTAATAACCTGGTTGATTGAATAACTAATAAAATATTCTCTTATATAATTTTTATTTAGAGTTTGACAGAATATGTATGAATTATTCGAAATTATCATAAATTTGAGACAGTGTTCGAAAAATTCAGTAAATCGTTCAACAATTTTCATGCGTCGTTGAAGCGTGCTTCTTATTATTAAATGCATAACCTAGTGAAACTTATGAAGAAGTTTCTCAACCAATAGAAGGGGTAGTTTCGAGCTCAAAGAAAATGGTATTTAACTTTCCAAATTCGTTGAATACATTAAATAATTTTAGAATTACTTAGGTTTGTTCAATTTAAGAATTGTTCACCCGTTTAGTTAGTGAAACTATGCAACTGGAGCAACTAAAAAAGTTCTAGGTTCATGTAATCCTTCCTAAATCTACATCCTTATTAAGCATTCTTAAGTTATGAAAAAAGTATATTATTAGATTCATGTTGATGACCGAAATAGCTATAAACTAATAAGTATTGAATTTTTCTCAATTCATTTTTATTACCTCGAAGTTCAATGCATAAAATTGCTCAGATTATTCTTGTAATTACATATTTCAACCTCACTTTTTTTTAAGGAAATAGATTAACTATTGAACTCTACGCAATTTTTCAATTTCCTCATTTCATTGCTTGCGACAAATCAACGAGTGTTGTGTTGTTCTCGAAGAAAAACAAAGCTCAATTATCTACTGATCGAGCTTACGTACAAAATGCACATTCCTTGTTGGAATTGAAAATAATTTATTAATTTCTCAGGTTGGTTCAATTTATGGATTGTTTACCCCTTCAGTGATGAGTTAAGTGAAACTATGCAACTGAATCAACTAAAAAAAGTTCATGGTTCAAGCAATCATTCCTAAATCTACATCCTAATTAACCACTCTCATGAAGTTATGAAAAAACGATATTTTTAGATTCATTTTGATGACCGAAATGGCAATAAACTAAACTAATAAGTATTGAATTTTTCTCAATTCATTTTTAACAGCTCGAAGTCCAATGTATAAAATTGCTCAGATTATTCTTATAATAACATATTTCAACCTCACTTTTTTTAAGGAAATAGATTAACTATTGAACTCTACGCAACTTTTCAATTTCCTCATTTCATTGCTTGCGACAAATCAACGCGTGTTGTGTTGTGTTGTTCTCGAAGAAAAACAAAGCTCAATTATCTACTGATCAAGCCTACGTACAAAATGCACATTCCTTGTTGAAATTGAAAAAAGGAAGAAGGATCTATGAAGTCATTACGATGAAAGCATTTAGAATGGAAGGTCAGACGCAGCAGAATACTCAATTGTAATTATCGTATTTTTCAACGTTAGTGGTCAAATATTCCACCATTTATTTGACATGTTTTTTATTGCCAGTTGATCAGAATGAATATATGTCCAAGTAGTTAAATGATGTTTCTGACAAAAACACATTTCAAAATGCGTGGCAGGAATTTTTCACTCAAGAGAAATGGACAATGGAAAAAATGAATCACGATGAGGGAAAGCCACAACAATAGGGATGTTGACTCATGTTACGAATTCATATAAATTGAGGTTTTCCTCATAGAAGGAAATTTCTGCAATCCTAAAAAACCATTTTAGTGATCTTATTATTCTCGTTGAATTAAATAAAGCTGATTTAAATTATGTTATTTATTATCAACTATCACGTGACTGCGAACGCCAATCAGAGGTAATCCGTATAGTGACGTCAAACTATCCGTATTGTCATTGCAAATTCGAATGTTCGGTGCTCAGATCAACAAAATACATTCATAGACCGGGTTCCACAAAACTCCAATCACCTTGATTATTGAAATGTCATCATTTCTCTGCAATTTTCAGTTCATTTTTGACATAAACCATCGACTTACTTCAATATAAACAATTTGATTGCCAATCAAGCTTTGTGAAACCCACGGTTCTGTGACTTGAACCATAGTAAATATATAATAATTATATCATATCTATGATTCGAACGTACGAAGTTGAAAGCTGAAAGAGAACAGAATACCTAGTTCGTTACAAGAACGATAATCTACAATCTTCTTTATAATGGAGATAGGATTCATCAAGGGTAATAGTAGTAACTTTTACCGAAGATAAATTCCCTTATGGTCGCAAGTTTCTTTGCTGAAAACAAGGATTTTTGTGCAGCGGAAATTGTCTTTGTAAGTAGCAGACTTTTAACTCATATTTATTATTACAAATGAAAGAAGCACCTCATTCAGCATTTACAGACCGACCTATTCATTTTGAAGGCTTAGATTGAACTTTTCCACAAGGGATCGGGCAAAATCAGTTCGCTTTGACAGAAGTCAAAGTATGTTCACTGAATTATGACGTAATCATCAGAACGTGACAAAATTGAGCATTTCCGCGGGAATTTTGAATTGTCTTTTCATTTACTCATTTTTATTGGCAATTAGTATATTTTTAAGGAAAAAGTAATTTTTTCGTGTTTGTATAGGGTTCATCTTTAAAATAAAATAAATTCCAAAAGCAGTCAACATCCCTATTATTGTCAGTTTGTGGTCGATTGGCACCGTGACTACCCTTCTGCATTGCGACATATGAGGTATGCTTTACCATATCACAACGACATATACCTACACGTATAATCTCCTTTGCAAAGTTGATTATGTCAATTTCCAGAGAACTACAGAGTTCAAAATTTTTTTTCGTATGATCATACGTCAATACACTGCAAATGTAGAGAATATATTGTTTCATCGAGGTTAATAACCTGATTTATCAACACCAAACCAGTAACCTCAGAGGAAATTTCAGGCTGATATAAATACGCCACAGATAAAGTTTATTCAATATATTATGATGATTGTTAACTTGGAATACAGAAACAATTCCATTGCTTTAACTTTATTTTATTCTGGAAAAAGGAAAATAGGTTTTTGAGAATTGCTACAAATTGAATTTCCACTATCATTACGTGTGGCACAGACTCAATTTGGGTGGAATATTGCAAATATTCAATCTAATAGTCCTGTAAAGACAATTTTCGTTATGAGACAAACACAAACACCAATACCAACACCGGGATTTGAATCCAGACCCACAGATTTCTAGGTGTCGCCTAAAGAGTTTTCCAATAAGAGGTGAAATTTTGAATAACCCGCTATTTCGGTAGATGTCACGTTTGAAGCTGTCATTTTTTGACATTTGACAAGTAGAAACTACGCTATCAATAAAAATGGAACGATACACGCTTCAAGAACATATTGAAATTATTAAAATTCACTATAAAAATGGTGAAAATTTGGCAGAGACGGTTCGTAAAACTCGAACATTTTTGGGTCGTCGTGAAGCACCTTGTCGGACCGCAATAAAGAAATTGGTGGAAAAATTCGGGCTGTTGGAACAAGTGAGTGATGTGAAGAATAAAACCCGTGCACGTCGCTCAAGAACAGCCGAGAATATTGCTGCTGTAGCCGAAAGTGCTGAAGAAAACCCAGGTTTGTCCATTCCTCGTCGTTCTTTGGAGTATGGCATTTCACAAACGTCATTACACCGTATTTTGCATAAATATTTGGGTCTTAAGGCTTATAAAGTTCAACAAGACTGCGCTACGTGCCACACAAGCAACGTAACCATTGATCTTTTGCGTGAAAAGTTTCCGGACTGTGTTATCTCTCGAAGAGGTGATCACAATTGGCCACCGAGATCTTGTGATTTAACACCTTGCGACTTCTTCCTTTGGGGCCACGTGAAAGAGAAGGTCTACGCCAATAGCCCAGAGTCCATTCAAGACCTCAAAGATAGAATTCGTGAGGCTATCGAGGACATAGGGCAGCCACTTTGGGATTTGGTTATGGAAAATTTCATCAAAAGGATATGGTCCTGTAAGCGTGGTCGTGGTGGTCATTTGCCTGATGTTATTTTCCACTATTAACGGCATAGCTTCTTCTTTATAATGAAATAAACATACGATCATTTATATTGAAAAATGGCATTTTTCTTTGAATATCAAAATAACTCCTCTTATTGGAAAATCCTTCACTTGTGTTCGATCACACCTGTCATGATAGTTACCGCCACCTAGTGTTTACAAATGTTACTGTCATGATAGTTACCCACCTAGCGTTACAAATGTTACAGATTGTTACATACTGTTGCATAGCTTAGACATAGAGTCAGTTCTTGGCTAGCGCTTATTGAAGTGACGTCGTTCTGAATTGTACTTGTGAAACTGTTTAATAAACTTTATATAAAACTACAATCAGTCTTGATTATTAATAAAAGTTAACATGGCGCAGTCGGTTAGTGATTGTTAAAACAGTGGGATCAATTTGGAAACTGAAGACGACACGATGGAGGCATCCATGCGACCACCTGCCGCACTCTCGTTTGAAGGTAACCTCAAAGAAAATTGGCGCAAATGGAAACAACGTTTCGAGCTCTACTTGACGGCGTCAGGACTCGATATGAAGTCACCTGAACGACAAGTTGCAGTTCTCCTACATGTCATTGGAGAAGAGGCATTGGACCGATTCGACACGTTTGGCCTTACGGATGATGAGAAAAAAGTGATGGAAAATGTGATGATTGCTTTCGAAAACTTTTGCACGCCCAAAGCAAATGAAAGTGTGGATCGACATATCTTTTTCACACGAAAGCAGCAACCAGGTGAAAGTTTTGCAACGTTCATCACAGACTTGAGGAAACTTAGCAGTGTGTGTGGTTTTGGTGATCTCCGTGATAGTCTTATAAAAGACAGTGTGATAATTGGTGTGCTTGACCAGGACTTGAAAACAAGGTTATTGAGAGAGGATGATCTTAACCTGGAAAAGTGCATAAACATTTGTAAAGCGGCCGAGCTCTCACAAACTCAGTTGAAAACATTGGAAGGCGAGTCCAAGGTGAACCTGATAAAAGCAACGACAAACAAAACTCAAACGAAGCAGAAAAAGAAGGCGAAGCAGCCGAGCAGTACGCAGCCGTTCCAGCAGGGGGCAGCACAGCAGTCGCAGCAGCCCAACAGTAAGCAACAGTTCCAGCAGGGGGCAACACAGCAGCCACAACGCAAGCCCTGTCAACGTTGCAGCAAGTTTCATCCCATTCGACAGTGTCCAGCGTGGGGGAAAAAGTGTGCAAACTGTGGTAAGATGAATCATTTCGCATCAAGTTGTATGAATCAAAGTGTAAATTTTATACAAAATCAAAATGAAACTTGTGAATTAGAGTCATTGTTCATTGGAAATATTTCACTTTCAAAACAAAATGAAGACTGGTGCGAAACGATTTTGATTGATAATATGTATAAAGTAAATGTCAAATTGGACACCGGCGCACACAGAAATGTGATTTCACTAGAAAATCTTAAACAAGTGTGCACCGATGAGCCAAACCTGGAACATTTTAATGCAATTTTGAAAGCTTACGGAGGAAGCCAAATTCCAGTTTTAGGAAAGTGTTACTTGACATGTAAATTCGAAAATAGACTTCCATCCACTTTGGAATTTGTTGTGGTTGATGGTAACTCAAATGTACCAACTGTGATTGGCTCACCTTCATTGAAAAAGTTAAAACTTGTACAGAGAGTTAATGTAATTGAAGAAAAACAAGATAAAAATAGTTTGAAAAATGAAATTGTTAAAAAACACAAAAAAGTGTTTGCTGGAACAGGTTGCATTAAAGATTTTGAGTATGATATAAAACTGAAAGAAGATGCAGAACCGAAAGTTTTACCTTGCAGAAAAGTTCCAATCGCGCTTATGGATCCTTTGAAAATCGAGTTAGATAAAATGGAAAAGTTAGGAATTATTGAAAAAGTACAAGGTCCTTCAGACTGGGTAAATCAATTTGTAATTGTTAGAAAACCCGACGGTTCATTGAGAATTTGTTTAGATCCGACTTATTTAAATCAAAACATAAAGAGAGAGCACTTTAAAATTCCAAGTTTTGAAGAGTTGTGCTCCAGAATGCCTGATGCGAAGGTATTCACGACACTCGATGCTGACAAAGCATTTTGGCAAATCAAACTGACAGAAAAAAGTTCTTTTTTAGTAGTCTTTAACACACCTTTCGGAAGGTACAAGTTTTTGCGAATGCCCTATGGCATAACATCAGCTTCAGAAATTTTTCAAATGTCATTTCAGTCAATTTTTGGAGATATTGAAGGGGTTATAATTTATATTGATGACTTGATGGTCTGGGGAAAAGATCAAAAAGAACATGATGAAAGACTTGAAAAAGTTTTGCAAAGAGCAGAAGACTGGGGTATAACTTTTAATTTTAAAAAGTGTATTATTGGAGCTGATCAAGTAAAATATGTTGGTCATGTTTTTTCAAAAGAGGGTATCAGAATGGATGATGATAAAATAAAAGCCATCACAAACATGGAACGTCCAAAAAACAAAAAAGAAATGGAAACATTTCTTGGTATGTTAGCTTATGTCAGTAAATACATTCCAAATGTTTCTCATGAAAGTTCAAACTTGCGAAATTTAATTAAAAAAGACGTACCATGGGTGTGGGATGAAAATGTAGAGAAAAGTTTTCAAAAAGTCAAACAGATTTTGATAAAAACCCTGTCTTACAGTATTTTGACGTAAACAAGCCAGTCATTTTGTCTGTAGATGCGTCGAAAGATGGCTTAGGCTGTGTTCTTTTGCAAAATAAATTACCCGTCGCATACGCGAGCAAATCGTTGACTGATGTAGAAAAAAGGTATGCTCAAATCGAAAAAGAGACTTTAGCTATTTGTTTTGCTTGTGAAAGATTTGAACAGTATATTTATGGAAAAAGAGTTGTTGTTGAAAGCGATCATAAACCACTAGAGTTTATATTTAAAAAGTCACTAAATGAGTGCCCTGCGAGATTATTGAGAATGAGACTGAAATTGCAAAAGTACGATATAGACATTAAGTACAAACCGGGCAAAGAGCTATTATTGGCAGATGCATTGTCACGTCATTATTTAGTTGAGCCATCAAATGGTTGCGAAAAAGATGTAGAAGCACAAGTTTTTCTGATGATAGAGTCATTACCGATTTCCGTGGAGAAAAAGTTAGAGTTTCAAAAAGAAACTCATAATGACGAGGAATTACAAATGCTAATGAGATATATTTTAGAAGGTTGGCCAAGCGATACCAAAAAGATACCTGAAGTATTAAAACCGTATCACACTCATGCTGATGAATTGTGTGTAATTGAAGGCTTAATTTTTAAAGGTAATAGAATTGTAGTTCCGAAAAAGTTGCAAAAAGAGATGTTAAATTTGATTCATTATTGTCATCTTGGAATTGAAAAATGTAAAAATCGTGCAAGAGAAATAGTTTATTGGCCTTTTATGAATCAGCATATTGAAAATATAGTGAAAAGTTGCGAATCTTGTATGCGTTTCAAAAAAGCGAATGTTAGAGAACCATTGTTACCGCATGATGTCCCGAGTGCACCATGGGAAACAATTGGCATGGATTTATTTGATTTTCAAAACAGTCATTGGCTTTTGGTGATAGATTATTTCAGCAAGTATGTGGAAGTTGCGAAACTTGAAAACATGCTAGGATCTACAATTGTTTCAAAGTTAAAGTCAATTTTTTCAAGATTTGGAATTCCGAGAAAAGTAGTTTCTGATAATGGTACACATTTTGTAAATCGTGAAATGAAAGATTTTGCGAACTCCTGGAATTTTGAACATGTGACATCAAGTCCGAATTATCCGAAATCGAATGGTATGGTTGAACGCAATGTTGGTACCATAAAAAGTATGTTTAAAAAGATAGAGCATAGTAATAGAGATCCTGCACTTGCATTGCTAGAGTATAGAAACACTCCGATATCAAACGAAATTAAATCGCCGAACGAATTGTTATTTGGTTATAAAACGCGCGGAATTTTGCCGATTGAGGTAAAAAGGAATGAAAGGGAGAAGAATGAGTTAGTTAGACAACAATTGTTGAGAAGACAGAGCGAACAAAAACTTTTGTATGATAGAAGTAGTCACAACTTGAGTCCTTTAAAAGTAACAGATAATGTTTATATTCGAAAGGAAGTAGGTAGACCGTTAGAACCTGCTGTGGTAACGAAAATTTGTGATAGACCAAGGTCATACGAAGTGCAAATGTCAAACGGTAGAAAACTTGAGCGAAATCGTGTGCATTTATATAATAAGACGACTGAATACGATTGTGATACAAATGTACGAAATACTGCGATTCCAAATGTCACTCAAACGATTCCTGAACAAGCTAGTTCAAATGTTGTAAACAAAAGTGCTAGTTTAAGTTCAAACCAAGATATTCAAAACAATCAAACTTATGTTACAAGATCTAGTAGGAATGTAAAAACACCATCGTATTTGAAAGATTATAAAATTTAAGTTGATGTATATTTTAGTTTGTAAGTTACAAAATGTATTGACAACTTATTTTGAAATTTGAAATGTAAACAAAAGAAAATAATAACTTGTAAGGGAGATGTCATGATAGTTACCGCCACCTAGTGTTTACAAATGTTACTGTCATGATAGTTACCCACCTAGCGTTACAAATGTTACAGATTGTTACATACTGTTGCATAGCTTAGACATAGAGTCAGTTCTTGGCTAGCGCTTATTGAAGTGACGTCGTTCTGAATTGTACTTGTGAAACTGTTTAATAAACTTTATATAAAACTACAATCAGTCTTGATTATTAATAAAAGTTAACAACACCTATACAAAAACGCAAATCCTAACCTAACTTTTTGTCGGTGTTTCTCATTCACGAGATCTGATCTCATATATGTAACCTCGATCGAGAAATGTGAGATTGACCTCGTTTATCTTACAGCAAGGGACGCTGAAACAATTTCAATACTCGAATATAATGCAATTCAGTGACCGATTAATTACCTGCGCTTTTTGTGTCAAAGAGCAGGTAGGTACCTTCCATTAAACGCAAGAATGAGCATGTAAACTTTATTGAATGTTTCTTTGTGAACTCAACATCATCATCTGTAAGAATGGAGCCTCATCTTCGTTGATTATGGAAGAACACAGCCAAAAAGAATTCATAGGTCCACTATACAACAATAGTTATTTTTGTATTGAGTGCGTAAAATGAGTGTTTTTTTCATGGCATATGAGAGAGTCAAAAATTCACTCGAATGTGCCATAAGAACACGAATTTTAACGCACGAAATACAAACATTTTTTGTACAACTGTGAATGTGAATCTTTATCGTCTGAAATAAAATTATTAAAGAAAATGCTTTCAATACAATATTTCTATGCATCCAGTGATCTTTCTGTGTTGTTACTATAGAAACGACTTTTTTTAACGGTGAAAAAAAGTAATCATTTAGGCATCCGTAGTGATGAAGAAAAGTCAAGTTTTTTACCAGTTGTACAAAAAAGTGTATTTTTCATGCTTTGGACAACCGTCAATTCTAATCGTTTGAATTTGCTAGCTTTCAGTATGATTTCCATAATTGTTTTTCTCGAAAACCTGACTATTCTAAATTGTATCATCCCTATGCATTTGTCCGAATATCTACAGTGACTTAGCGATAATTTGAGGGCATCTAATATACCTAATTAATAATATGTTTTATAGACCAGACCATGCCGGTGCTGTGATCTCGTTTGTCAACAACACTAGAAAAATCTGCAATCAGAGGACGTTCTTAAAACTCCACATGATCACTGCTTCACTAGTTTTTTCTTGAAAGAGGAACATAGATGCATCATTCATGATGCGTTATCAGTTTGAAACGGACATAAAACGTGGTTTTGCAATTTGACCTCATTATATGTTGAATATAGCGACGAACTGACGGAAATGGTTGCGGAAGTGTGGAAATTCAGCCTCTTTTCTAGGAAAACCGCGAACCATAGATGAGCTAACTCCTGATCATCATAAAAAATATTTTTATTTACATTTATGAATAACTGTAGTTCTGTCGTGAAAAGTTAACATCATCATAATGGATTTCTAATTTGTTGAAGTCGATTTTAGTAACCGGATAGACATGAGGTCAATACTCCTTGGATTATAGAAAATGTAGTGGATCCACCGTTTGCCAAACGAGTTTTATATCTATTTGAGTCAATTTTTGAATTGGACCAACCATACCGAAAATTTCGTTCCTTCAATCATATTTTTCGAGTGACTATTAATCCAGTCGAATTGTGCTTTTAGCAGGAAAGTTTTGGGGTAGTTTAGATTTATTTCATTTTTTATGTTTTTTGGGGTGCTGAATCCGAATTTGAGGTTTGCTAACAAAATTTCTAGACGGAACAGAGACAAAAATACAAAAAAGAATGAAAATCACATTCTTGGTCAGTTTTTTGCATATACCTAACTCTGACACTATCAACTTTTCCTAAAATAACTTTCCATACAAAATGAAAGTACATAAAATTTCCTACAAATTGTACTACCACAGCCTGTTTTGCGACCACCCGTTCTGGTTCAAATAATAGTTGAAAATGAGGTATTTTCTATGACTCAATAAATGAAAAAAAAATTAATTCTATGGTTCCGATGATGCGATCCTCTTGAAATTGTGCATGAACATTCAGTATATCAGTCGCGATTCACAAAAAAAATTTAATCGAATCGGACATTTTGTTATGGAAATATAAAGATTCTTCTTTTCAATATTCCAATTGAATTTTCCATGGTTCTGTACACACTATGGTCACACAATTTTGCATAAGGCTTATTATGAGCATCTTGCATTTGGCCGCAACATTTCATTTCGATTGGTTTTGTTTTGTCTGAGATATTGAGGAACAAAAATTTAGAATGGCCTTGTTTTATGAAACAAAATACGGCCATTCAAAATGTTTGTTTCTCAATATCTCAGACAAAATGAAACCAGTCGAAATGAAATGTTGTGGCAATATGCAAGATGGTCATAATAAGCTTCATGCAAAATTGTGTGACCATAATGTGTGCAGAACCATAGAAAATTCAATTGGAATATTGAAAAGAAGAATCTTTATATTTCCATAACAAGATATCTGATTCAAGTGAATTTTTTATGAATCGAGACTGATATGCTGAATGTTCATGCAAAATTTCAAGAGAATCGCATCATTGGAACCATAGAATTTAAGTTTTTTTCATTTATTGAGTCATAGAAAATACCTCATTTAAAACTATAATTTGAGCCAGAACAGGTGGTCGCAGAACAAGCTGTGGTAGTACAATTTGTAGGGAATTTTATGTACTTTCATTTTGTATGGAGAGGTTTTTCACGAAAAGTTGATAGTTTCCGAGTTATAAGCAGAAAACAGCCAAAGAATGAGATTTTTTCTCTTTTTTTGTATTTTTTTCAATGTTCCCTCACGAAATTTTGTTAGCAAACCTCAGATTCGGATTCAGCACCCCAAAAAACATAAAAAATCGAAAAAATCAAAACTACCCCACAACTTTCCTGCTAGGGGTTCTTTTGAGCACAAATTGACTGGACTATATTCACCAGTGTTTTTTGAATGAATGAAAGATATCGATATATGAATTCATCAATTGAAAATTATTCAATTCTTTGCTGAATCTATTCACCATGCAATAAGATACTGCGACGCAAAATTTTTCTATAACTTTTTAGTTATACTTCTCTATTTCTTTAGAATACACACGTTCATCCAAAAACTGGTGGAAGAATATTTTTGCCTGCAGAAAACTGTTTTTCTAGACAACCTTTTTTCAATGCAAATATCACTAAACAATATTTGCGGAATTATTTCACTAATTTTAATAAGAATTGGGGAAATAAACTCTCTAACATTGGTTCGTTGAATTTTGAATTCTTGTAAGAATATCCATGGTTTCTGAACTTGTAGTATAAATACCCCTTTTCACTGTTTTATAATAGATAATACCTAATGAGAGAAAATAATATTTACATATTTTATGTAACAATTACAATGGAGCTGGGCAAATGAATGAATTTATAAACTCATACTCCAAAAATTAACATATTATAATTAAGTATTTGAGAATCATAATATTTGGTTCTGCTAGAAATGTAAATATTCGTCAGTGTAAAAAGTCGTTAGCAGTGAAAAACTGTACCGGGTTTTTCACTATAATTTGACCCCCCCTTTAAGTTTGTTACTGAAGGAGATACAAAAAAATGTTTCGTATAAAAGTTTCACGAAATCAACTGAGGTTTTTTGATATGAGTCCAGAAACTGAAATATATACAGGGTGGCCAACATATTGATGGCAACTTCATTTTTCCAAATGGAACGCCCTGTATATTTTTCCATGTTTGGCTAGCTCTTTTTCCCCTGATTTCAACATGTAACATATGTTGGTCCATCTCTTTTATTCTGAGAACCACAGAGTTTCAGATTTTAAGAACCACCTGCCAAGATCTGTAATCATTTTACAAGTGGCAGAGTGCGTTTACTGAAGATGCTCATTTTTGCAGTTATTATAACTTCAATGGGAAGATATACAGGGTGAACAACATTGAATGCAACTATATTTTTTTCAAATGGGATACCCTGTTCTGTATATTCTTCCTTTTTTTGATAGGCTATTTCCTCTTGGTCTCGAATATAAATGCGCATGTGGATGTGTCTCTTCAATTTTCAGAGTTTCAAAGTTTTTAAATGATGACACCGAATAAAAAAATATGCGAAATACCTACGAAATTCTTTATATCCAAACAATCTACTTAAAAGTATTATTTTAGAATGAATACTTAACAATTAATTAACCAATGTTAAGTTGTTTAGACTATTTTTGATAGCATTATTATGACTCTGATTCAAGTCAGAAATTAAAGCTTTAAAATTTGTTTCAAATCATTACAATATTATAATTATTCTTTGTGCGTTGGCGGAATTAGTTCCGAATTTTGGGTTTAATATTGGTTGATTTTATATCATTAATATTATTCTCCGCTTTCATTGATTGTCATCATTGCTGAAGTGAATTTTTTCCTTCAGGAACTGCTATAAAGACGTGTCCAACGGTGTTAAATCGGGACTATTTGGTGGCCATAAAATGGGTGCGCCATTACCAATCCAAAGATCAAATTGGCCACTTAAATATTCACGAACTTCCAAAACGCTATGCCAGATGGTTATTGAAATTTGAAACTCTGTGGTGCTCAGAATAAGAAAGATAGACCAACATATGTTACATATTCAAAATCAGGAGAAAAAGAGCTAACCAAATATGGAAAAATATACAGGGTGTTCCATTTGAAAAAATGAAGTTGCCATCAATATGTTGGTCACCCTGTATATATTTCAGTTTCTGGGCTCATATCAAAAAACCTCAGTTGATTTCGTGAAACTTTTATACGAAACATTTTTTTGTATCTCCTTCAGTAACAAAGTTAAAGGGGGGGGTCAAATTATAGTGAAAAACCCGGTACACTTTTAAACTATTCTGAATGAGATGAAGAACACGCAATAATGATGAAGTCTTCAAAAAGAATATCGAAGAATATATTCAATTAATTCGGAAAAAATATTAGTTTTTCATCCCTATCGATGAAGTTTTTTTGGGACGCTCAGTACAGTAACTCAGGTCATATTTTTCCGAAAAAATTAATCAGAAATAATTATTTTGTATTATCCAGTGATATAACCCTTATGAAACTCAGCAGTAGCCATTCAAGTCCAATGATTTGAATAGGGATATAATTTAGAAGAAAACATCAGCACAGTTTTCATATAACAACTACATACAGTAGAGACTCGATAATCCGGAGAACGATAATCCGGATATTTACTAGTCCGGATTGACGTCAAGATTGTATTATGTCCTTATAATCCGGATTGCAAGACTCAATAATCCGAATTTCCGATCGTTGCATACGTGGTTTACGGTTCTAACTTGTCGTAACTCAATTTCTATGACGACGATCGGGCGTTCTTTTGGTATATAATAGTGCACAATGGTATAAGACAAAAAAGTCAGACAAGAATAATTAATTAGTGACATGGAATGGAATGTTTCTACCTCCAAACCATACATCTTTGATACAGCATATGGATCATAATGATATTAAATTAACAAAACTGAAATACCGAAAAGGCCTTTTAGCACATATTTTTTCGATCCTCGAAGACGGGGATAATACATATTAGCAAATGCATTTAGAGCATAGATCAATTCGATGCAGCCTGTTTATTCCATAACTCATGGCAATTACTGATATTCAGCTTCTGAAAGATATACCAGGAGAAAGCTATTGTTCAGCATTATTTTTCCCTTACAGTAGAAAACGTAAAATATCTAGTTATTCCAAATAATATATTTGTTTTATGGTTTCGATAATAAAGCCTATATTTATTTCAACCGTTTTTTTAAATTGCATCTTTACTAAATTGTAAGACGCGGTATTCCGGATTCCTCATTAATTCGGATCATCCCTTGCATTAATTGATCCGGATTATCGAGTCTCTACTGTATTTTATAATTGTCTAACTTTTTCTGATCAAGTTTGAAATATGCAAATTGAAAATATCCCGAAATAATGAGTTATTGGCTTAACTTTCAGTTGACAGTATTGAAAAAGAGGAGATTGTAGTTGCTCTCCAAACAAAAGTTTACACAGATTAAGAAAAGTCACTTGTATGTCTATTTATGGAAGTTTTAATCGCACCATTCAGTGATACACATATAAATAAGCGAGATAAACCAATATTTCTTATAGATTATAAATTTGGAAATGCACGTTCGTACATAAAACTCCTCAATACCTTCAATAAAGAACCATAAAACTTATCAACACCAAGGTTCTTTCCCATGCTTTACAAAACACAAAGTAGATCTCATTCAAGGAAATTCAAATTCAAATAAGTCCTGAAATATTAAATGATTACGATTATATTATCCCATAATAACCAAGCCATGGTGATTATGTGCTTGCTTTACATCGTAATAATAGTAATACCTTGGCAAACAACTTTGTATTATTTTCAGTCTGACCAAACAAAGTCAATGAAATTTCTAGAGAGTGAATCCCATTGAGAAGAAAAGCATTAATTCCTTACAAACAAATATTTTCCTTCCACATGCCGAATTAGAATTGATGTTGATTGAGAATTATTTTTGGAATAAACTCGAATATGACTTGTTCGAGTAGGTATTAACATTTTTATCTTCAGAAGGATTTTATAGATTTTGTTCGTGAAATTTCAGTCGTTGAGATCTACTATTTACATAATCAAAACACTCGTTATTACCTAAATAATACATAGGTCGTTTCAGTTTCAAAAAACGATATCTGGCTTTAAGGTTAAACTGTTATTGATAAATATCTTTGAATAATTGTACTTTTTCCGCCGATCTCGAAATAAAGGGTGATTGTAATGGGTACGAAATTGAACATTAATGACCCATTTTAATGCTCAATTTATACTTTATATTAATGTGCAATCCTCATGGCAACCGTACGCAAAGTATTCAGAAGCACTACGAAAAAATGTCAAAACTCTGGAAAATAGAGACATAGAAATTCCATTATGTCAAATGTATGTCTTGTGCAAAATTAGAATGTATTTCAACCAAGAATTTATACACAATTCATGTTGAGATCGTCGGAAAAATCTTGTGATCAACTCGGTTATTAATCAAGCGACTAATGGTCTCGAACTATTAAAGCGTGAGCGAAGCGAAAGCTTTTAAATATCTCGACCATTAGTCGCTGTGTTTAATAACCTCGTTGATTAAATAACTATTAATAATAAGTGTATCATCAAAAATATAATATAGTTATTTAATCAACTAGGTTATTAAAGACAGCGACTAATGGTCAAGATATTTTAAAGCGTGAGCGGAGCGAACACTTTAATAGTTCGAGACCATTAGTCACTCGATTAATAACCGAGTTGATTACAAGATTTTTCCGACGATCTCAATATGAATTGTGTATGAATTCTTGATTGAAATACATTTTCATTTTGCACAAGACATACATTTGTCATAGTGAAATTTCTATGTATCTATGTTCCAGTAGAGTTTTGACATTTCTCGTAGTGCTTCTGAATACTTTGTGAACGGTTGCCATGAGGATTGCACATTAAAATAGCCAAAAAATTGAGCATTAAAATGGGTCATAATGATCAATTTCGTACGCATTAAAATCACCGGCGGAAAAAAATTTAATTAACGGTTCCCTTCATAAATTTTATCATGAAGGTTTTTCTACTGTTGAATTTCTGCATAAAAACTTAGACAAGATGAAAAAATATTCTATAAAATATAATTCAATTCCACCTTCAGAAATCCAATATTTAAAATATGCCGTAAACAAATCAGACAATGATAGATTAGTCAAGAATTTCTGATAATATATCAGTTCGAATGAAGAAGAGAATTCGAATTCGATAACATTTATTTTTATTGCTTTGAAATGCCCAGGTAAGTATTTTATGGGCCCATAATATCTCGAAAGAAGGCTCTGGTTACCAATAGGCAATAGAAGAGCTGTAGATAATCGGATTGTTAGTTCAGCATTTCCAATTTGGAATCACGTGCTGGTCTTCAACTATAATATACAGGGTCTTTCACGAGGAACCTCACCCATATTTATACGGGAAACTACTGAACGTATTTTCATGAAATTCAGCACTTATGAGTATTTCACGATGCTGATGAAATCTAAAATATTTTCAAGGCATGAGCACCTCCGGTTTTTACGGAAATGAAGTCAACTTCCGTTTTTCAAATTAGAACACCGTTTTTTTATTGCAGAAATAGATTCCTTAGAAAATTTCGAGTTATTTTGATGTAACATTTTTCAGTTTTGGTTGGAAAATTCTCTCCGAGCGGGAAAATTCGAAAAAAAATCGAAAATAGAGCTCCGCTGAAACAAGAATAACTTCGAGGTTTTTGGATGGAAAATTTTCATTTTTGGGATTTTTCAAGATGAAAGATTGATGTATCCACCCTAAAAATCGAAATCGCGATTCATGATACAGGGGGTGAAAAAATCGCTTTCAAAGTTAGGGATGACAAAATCGTGAAAAATCAATTTTTTTAAATTAGAACCCAATTTTTTTATGGCAGATATTGAATCTACGTTAAAAAATAATGTGAGTGTATGCATCACACCCTTGCCCTAAAATGGATATTTTCTGAGTTATTCACAAAAAACTGTTTTTCGTCTTGAATTTTCAGCTATTTCTTTTCCCTTCACGCCAAAAAGATGAAATTTTCAGGAACTGTTACTTAAACCATGTTTTAGATTTTACTACCCTAATATGCAAGAGAAAAAAGTTACAGGTTGTTCCTAAATAGATGGCGAATTTTGATTCGAATTTGTGTCGGAAACCTCTTTATTTCAACTAATCGGCCATTGGTTTTCTCTCCAGTGATAAATAAATAATTCCTTATGAACCATATGCAAAAACTTACCATGTTTTACATTCTTTTTTCAATGATAGATATCATTAATTTGGCAGATGTAATTAATGGTATCTATCAATAAAAAAGAGAATGTAAAACATGGTAAGTTTTTGCATATGGTTCATAAGGAATTATTTATTTATCACTGGAGAGAAAACCAATGGCCGATTAGTTGAAATAAAGAGGTTTCCGATACAAATTCGAATCAAAATTCGCCATCTATTTAGGAACAACCTGTAACTTTTTTCTCTTGCTTATTAGGGTAGTAAAATCTAAAACATGGTTTAAGTAACAGTTCCTGAAAATTTCATCTTTTTGGCGTGAAGGGAAAAGAAATAGCTGAAAATTCAAGACGAAAAACAGTTTTTTGTGAATAACTCAGAAAATATCCATTTTAGGGCAAGGGTGTGATGCATACACTCACATTATTTTTTAACGTAGATTCAATAACTGCCATAAAAAAATGGGGTTCTTATTTGAAAAAATTGATTTTTCACGATTTTGTCATCCCTAACTTTGAAAGCGATTTTTTCACCCCCTGTATCATGAATCGCGATTTCGATTTTTAAAGTGGATACAACAATCTTACATCTTGAAAACTCCCAAAAATGAAAATTTTCCATCCAAAAACCTCGAAGTTATTCTTGTTTCAGCGGAGCTCGATTTTCGATTTTTTTTTCGTATTTTTCCGCTCAGAGAGAATTTTCCAAACAAAACTGAAAAATGTTACATCAAAATAACTTGAAATTTTCTAAGGAATCTATTTCTGCAATAAAAAAATGGTGTTCTAATTTGAAAAACGGAAGTTGACGTCATTTCCGGAAAAACCGGAGGTGCTCATGCCTTGAAAATATTTTAGATTTCATCAGCATCGTGAAATACTTATAAGTGCTGAATTTCATGAAAATACGTTCAGTAGTTTCCCGTATAAATATGGGTGAGGTTCCTCGTGAAAGACCCTGTATACTTGTATAGCATCCCATCAGTTTCTGAGAAGAACAGCTGGATAACAGTTAGAGTTTTATTTAATTTGTTGTATTTGTGGATTTCCAAACAACTCAAGCTATTACCAATCTGTTGATAATTTCTGACTGAAATATTCGAAGCATTATTACTTACTACGAATACCTCTAAAATTTTTGCATTTTCATAATTTCACTGTTGATTTTATTCGTGAAAAAAATATTATATCGTTGAATTCAATAATATGCTAAAAATATCTTTTTTTAACTGTATGTTTTTGAGGATATCATAGAAAAATCAGATGTAACAGTAATTTTAATAATTTTTTGTGTGAACTTGTAACACAAACTTTCATTTATAAAAGAATTGATTATAAGTAGGATTAAATAACATAATTCACTATAGAATAACAAGTTTGGTACTTGGTTGTAGGAGAAGTAGCTAATCAATTCAAATTGAAGTAGTAAGCATGAAAACAAGAACAACTATCAAACTAATATTCACTGGGCCTGGGCGAATATTTTCGTGAAACCCTGATATATCCAACAAAATTATTTGGATGCACAAACAGAATAAGAGAACAATGCGATACCTTGAGGATAATACGACAAGACTTATAATTATGGCTTACCGCAAAAATAATAAAAAATTAATAATAATAATAAACGTCTTTATTAGATAGATGCATAATACTCTACCCGGAGGCGAAGTCTAGCACAGCTATTCATCTTAAAAAGGTCGATCACACAATGTATTTTTTCCATCTATAAACCGAACTGATCATGAAAAATCCCAGTACACCTCATTATTCCCAGTGATATTATTATCGAATTGAATTATTCATTTTCCATAATTCTGTGTCACCTTTCCTTATTATATGATACATACGATATTTATGGAAATAACCGACTAATATCAATAAAAATCCTGAATTAGAGGATATAATGTATAATACTCTTACAGAAGGTTCATTCCAATTCTCGTTCATTGAAAAATTCGCCACTACCTGACTTCTGAATCTCCAAACAAATCAATATACAGTGGAACTTCCCCATAACAAACTTCTTTATAACGAATTTCTCTGTATAACGAATTTCGTACAAGACATTGCACCTTGAACCCAAATTCCATGTTAAAAACACCCTCTAAAACGAAGTAAATTCTCTGTATAACGAAATATTCAAAGAACATCACTCTTTGAATGGGTGTTGGTAAGATGGTACCTATAAGGGTGGGTTTTTTCCGAAAATTTTCCGGACGTACGTAATAAATCCCGACATTAACCTGAATCATTACGTCGGGCAGAGAGATCCTTCTGAAACAGTTTTAAATACACCCCTGGCTGTTTGGTTTTAATCTAACCATTACGCTAGTGTGTAAGTTGTGCGAAATTGTCTAAAAGGAAGTGCTTAAATTTGAATGATAAACTTGAATTTATCAGTGAAGTCGACCGCGACATTGCTGACTATAGAAACAAATATTCTGTATTACCAAATTTCTTTATAACGATTTTTTTTGCGGATTTAGCGCTTTCTCTATAGGGAAGTTGCAAGTTGTCCCGCAATTTTTCAAAAGAATTCATATATATTTTGTCGAATTCGATCAGACAGCATATCATATAAAAAACTATTTCTGTTCCATAAATATTTATACATCAATAAACGTTAGTACCGTTAGGGAACAAGAATTTGTTTGTCCACTGATAATAGAAGCAAACTCAGTCGAGTATAGGTTATTATTAAATCTTACAATAGGTTTGTTTGACCAGTAAATATATACTACCGTTTTGTGAAGTGTAATGTATCAGGTTTGGTGCTCATGATGGAAAAACAGCTATTTTATGGATAAGGAAGTACGGAATAACAATACCTTTCCGATCATACCTTTATACTTCCGGAATAAAGTATGACCTAGTAATGAATATTTTATTTTTCAAATTATGATCCTCAATGAATACACTTACTAACCCTGTGTTCTTGTATCAAACGTAAAAATAGCTCACGATAGTATCTCGTTATACAGGGTTTCCCGGAAAATGTGGGAAATCTCTCGGATTCAGATAGACCATAAAAAATGAAGATGACAAGTTCCTATAATTTTTTTTCCTAGTGGCCCTGCCTACGAAGCAACGACCTCCTAAATGACGCCACTGGAAATTCATTTTAGTGGAATAAATTTCAATTACTTCTTCTTTAGCTTAATGTTCAAGGTATCCAAATTTGTTTTTTTAGCACCTTATCATACAGGTTGTTAAAAATGTAAGCATTAAAATGTACAACCCAGTCCGCCCCTGGTAAACTGAACAAGCTAATTGAAATTTGAGTACGGTGATTTAAGAGGTCCTTAATACTATTAATCATATCAAATTTTCATCAAATTATATCGAGTAGTTTGAAACTTATTCCACTAAAATGGATTTTCAGTGGCGTCATTTAGGAGGTCGTATCTTCGTAGGGAGGGCCGCTAGAAAAAAAATATGGGAACTTGTCATCTTAATTTTTATGTTCTATCTGAATCCGAGAGATTTCCCACATTTTCCGGGACACCCCGTATACCGGTACACGTGTTTACGGCCGGCCGTAGGACGGGTGTAAACACGATAACTTCCGGAAGGAACGACTTCAGATTTTAAAATCATCAGGATAGATTTAAGATTAGAAGATGAAAGATGAATAAAATGAAACCAATAGTCCTCAGGATATTAAAATTTGATTTATCGTTTTTCCAATATAACCAGGCGCACAAAAGCTTCTGACTTCACGTCAGTGAAAATGATTTGAGATCCATTCTAACCAGAACGAAACCAATGAATGAGACACAAAAATCAAAAAATTGTGTTCACAATATTCCCTGTATATGTGGAAAATCTTATAGAGGAGAGACATCAAGACCTTTAGAAATAAGAAAACATAAAAACAACATCAAAAATAGAGACATTACAAGATCACAAATCGCTGATCATTGTATGTTCAAATACCGGTGATCATATGATGAACTGGAACAACACAAATATCCTAATGACGGAAGCTGATAATTATAAAAGGAGAATTAAGGAATCCACAATACATGTATTTTGTTAGATGTAGTAGATAATTTGGCCAATTGTTCTGTCGGAATAGATCGCATTTGGATTGATTTATTGAAGAAAGAAATTTCATAATTAAATTAATCAACATCTCTATGCGTTGACAACTTTCAATGTCAATTAAACTGCAAATGAAAAAACACACAATTCCAAATATTATACAAGTTTGTCTGAAGAAGGTGTCTGATATAGACACCGAGACGTTACATTATCCTTTTCATTTATTTCCTTTTTTAGTTTTACTATTAGGCAACAATTTTTTCAAAACCAATTTGCTCCTGACAAATAAGTATAAAAGATTTTCGCAGGGGCACTTCATCTTATTTAAAAATTCTTTAATTATTTCTGTTTCAGAGACTGGGAGTGAAAAGCTAAAAAGTTTTTCAGAAATGCAGAATCCTCCCAGATTATATTTCAATCGATAACAATAGCAGAGCTAAAGTTTCTGAATTCGCTCATTTTCTTTCACGATTGACATTGTCATTTTAAAAATACCTATACATTTCTAAGGTTCATCCCATCCAAACACAAACTTGTCATTGAAACTTATAACAAAAATAACAATTATATTTATATTCATCACTTAAATCACCTTCCACCGCGGTTACTAGGAAATGAAGAAATTCAAATTTTAAGGTATCTCCCCAGGTAAAGCCACTTAATTCATCCACGTTCGACATTGAAAGTGTCTCAAGAGTTTTCTCTTATTGGGATAGAATGACAACCAAATGATATATATTTTTACTCACGTTTATTTTTATTGCGCGTATCAGCTAATACATATTCAAGCGACGAGACGTATGAAATAGATGACCAATCGCTTGAAATTATTATGATTAAAATTCAGTAGATACCTGCACACAGGTGGTCGAAACCAAATTGTTCAGTGCACAAATATCGATAGTTCTCAATTCTGAGACTAAGTGACTCTCAACATTTGCTGGTGGACGTTTCGTCTTCTACGAGAATCGTAATAATGGACTTTACTCTGTAGGCAAGAACAACAGAATCACTTTAGACTGAGTTTCTGGTCACTCGCGATTCTAAGGAAACGAAGAGGCTAACACACAAGCCAGAAAGGGGGCACAAATGCCAGTTACTGGCTCATAACCCTTCTGTGATATAGACAAATGCACCTATGAGAAAGAGTTTTTGGAAAAGGAAAAAATTTACAGAAGCACTCTGAAGGAAACTTCCAGGCATGGATAATTTCAAAAAGTTCCTTAGGAACTTTAAAACTGTAAGGTCCAGAAATTATTTGGATCTCAGTAAGAATAAGTTACGCCTCCTCACTGGCTTTCTTACAGGACATTGCCATCTTAGCAAGCATATGATGAGAATTGACTTAACAGATACTGACGAGTGTAGATTCTGTGGGGAAGAGGTAGAAACGCGGATTTAGACTCCTTGAAGCCCTCTCAGATACTGGAGCTGATTGAAGCGAAAATAGCTCTGACAGGAGGTACAAAAGACATAAAGGTCGCAGAGAAATATAATTCCCTTGAAAATCTACAGAACCCTATTTTAGTTTAGTTTAGTTTAAAAAGGGGTTACAGTTCTCTGCGACATCAAGGTCTATTTTGCCCCCTCGCAGAGCTGTTCTGACCACACCCTTCACAGCTCGCCTTCCAGTTCCAGGGATCTGATAAAACTCTTACAAGTTTCTCGCCCAAGGCATTCTCTCTTTAGGCTCGCAATGGCGAAGCATTCCGTGACTAGGTGAATGGGAGTTTCTTCCTCCTCCCCACAGAACCTACACTCGTCAGTGTCCGACAATCCCATCCTCAACAGGTTCCTCCTGAGGCAACAGTGTCCTGTAAGAAAGCCAGTAAGGAGGTGTAATTGTTTCTTACTAAGATCCAAATGTCTTTTGGATCTTGCTGTTTCAAAGTTCTGAAGGAACTTAGTGAAATGATCCAACCCTGGGAGATTCCGCCAGAGATTTTCCCTCTCGGCTTCCCCCTTCTCCAGAAACTCTTTTCATAGGTACATTTACCTATACCACAGACGGGTTCTGGGCCAATGAGTGGCATTCGTGGGCCCTCTTTGGCAAGTGTATTGGCCTCTTCGTTTCCTTTGATTCCCGAAAGGCCGGGAACACAGATTAAAAAGACCTTATTTTTCTTGCCTACCTCATTGAGTTTGTTCCGTCACTCCCAGATCATCTTTGAGTCGATGACGTAGGAGCTCAGTGCTTTAATAGAACCTTGACTATCTGAGTGTATGGCTATATCGCACTTCTGATAGTGTCTTTTTAGATTTATATCTAGACATCTTTCAATACCTAAGATTTCGGCCTGAAAGACGCTCATACAGGAGCTACAGAACCTTAATATTGAATTACATCTTTCAAAGATTCAAACAGACTTTCTTAATGGCAGCTTTTCAAAGGACCCTGTTGATAATAATGAAGCAAAATTGTATGACGGCCAACTGACCCAGTCTGAAATTAGTCACCACAAAATAAATTGGTATTGTTGAAAAAGAAAAATAGTCATAATTGCTAGTCTTCTCGCATCGGTGCCCCGAATACCCCAAATAACAACAGCACCTACAGAAAATCTTTTAACCGGTGCGGTTAAAGCGGGGACATAATATCGAGTACGCATTTTCAGTTTCATTCTCACTTTGTAATAACGTGACTTGAAGTTGAAGCATGAGAAAAGGTGCATGCATTCCTTTTCTATTGTTTCGAACATAACCTCATTGCTGTTGCCGTTGTTTAGCACCTACACACGGCGGTATGTAATACTCTGTTTAATAGACACATCGTGACTTCGATGTGAACTTGAGCGAAACTGGAGAATAATTAATGGTTACAGAGACTGTACCACCGTGAAATACTGAATGGGTTCCTTAATTCTCTTCAACTGAAAGGACGAGATAAGCATTTGAACATATAGGCATATACAGGATGTCAAGGAAAAAAAGTACCATGCATAGTGCCACGCGATAGAGGGCCACAAAATATCAAAAAAAGATCCCATGAATTTATGTCGGAAACTATAGGGTTTTCGAATAAGAGGAGTTATTTTCAATAGCCCGCTATTTCGGTAGATGTCACGTTTGAAGCTTTCATTTTTTGACATTTGACAAGTTGAAAATAAGCCATTAATAAAAATGGAACGATACACGCTTCAAGAACGCATTGAAATTATTAAAATTCGCTATAAAAATGGTGAAATTTGGCAGAGACGGTTCGTAAAACTCGAACATTTTTGGGTCGTCGTGAAGCACCTTGTCCCGTGCAAGTCCCTCAAGAACAGCCTAGAATATTGCTGCTGTTGCCGAAAGTGTTGAAGAAAACCCAGGTTTGTCCATTCTTTGGAATTAGGCATTAACAAACGTCATTACACCATATTTCGCATAAAGATTTGGGTCTTAAGGCTTATAAAGTTCAGTTAACAAGAGAACTCAAGCCGGCCGATCATCAACAACGTTGTGTCTTTGCTGATTAGGTCGTTGGAATGCATGAAAATGACCCGGAATTCCATCGAAAAATCATCTTGAGTGATGAGGCCCATTTTCACCTCGGTGGCTTCGTCAACAAGCAAAATTGTCGCATCTGGGGCTCGAAAAACCCAAGAGTTATTGTTGAAAGCCTCTCTATCCTCAACGTGTGACTCTTTGGTGCGGTTTATTTTCCGGCGGAGTCATTGGACCTTACTTTTTCAAAAATGAGGCTGAAGCAACATGTTACGGTGAATGGATTGCGCTATCGAGAGATGATTAATGATTTTTTATGGCCGAAATTGGAAAGTATTGATCTGGACAACGTTTACTTTCAACCAGACGGCACCACGTGCCACATAAGCAACGAAACCATTGATCTTTTTCGGGAAAAGTTTCCGGACCGTGTTATCTTTCGAAGAGGTGATCACAATTGGCCAGCGGGATCTTATGATTTAACACCTTGCGACTTCTTCCTTTGGGGCCACGTGAAGGAAAAAGGCTACGTCAATAGCCCAGCGTCGATTCAAGACCTCAAAGATGGAATTCGTGAGGCTATCGAGGATATAGGGCAGCCACTTTGCGATTTGGTTATGGAAAATTTCATTAGAAGGATATGGTCCTGTAAGCGTAGTCGTGGTGGTCATTTGTCTGATGTTATTTTCCACTGTTAACGGCATAGCTTCTTCTTTATAATGAAATAAACATCCGATCATTTAAGTATATTGAAAAATGGCATTTTTCTTCGAATATAAAATTAACACCACTTTTTGGAAAACCCTTTATTATGCGAATGCGTTGGCGCAAATCAAACTATGTAACTACTGAATGGCATGACACGAACTTTAGCGTTCATAAGTAAGAACGCTCCTGGGAAAATAATCAACTTTGCGAGCACATTCTTGATAAAATGTAGCTGTGCACAAAAGATCTCATTGCAAGCAGTACAGAAAGGCAGCAATCGACCACAAACAAATAATTAATGCTTGTTTTTCAGGATTTGAATATCACTTTCAGTATTGTGATAATTTCGAAATACAAGTTCGGAAAACCTGTTACTGATAGCTGGTTCTAATTAAAACAACCCGAGACAGAAATTCTTGTTTTCTTACTCGATGATAATTTATATTACCAAAATATCATGTGAATTTTGTTGATAACAAATAGGTTCCTTATCTCCCATCATCATCAGTTCAATGAATTGATTATGATTTATTATTCCGATCAAATTGCGTTTATTTTATGTACAGAAAGTGTAAACATTCAGGTTGACATAATGTCGAAGTGAAGTAGAAATATGATCCTTGTTTATTATGAGATCTTCATTTGAAAAACTCGAATTATACTGTTTGACTCGAGGTTTGACTTCAATAATACTGATAACCCTGAAATTCGAAGGGACACATTTTTAAAACAAGGAAATATTCCAGGGAATTTAATAAAGAGATTATTTTATTACCAGAGATATTGAAGCAGAGGTCAAAGAAATCATAAACTACACACCAGTTTGATCAATCGACTGAGGGACAATAAAAATTTACATAGTACAGATCTGAGAATTTAATTAAAATTATTTAGAGAGGATTTTGCATTTTGACCTCGAGTAATTGAATTGATAATGATTTATTATTTTCTCTTTTTATTCATTCGAAGAAAATAACCTCAAACTTTTCTTAATGAATATGATTCATCCCAGATGTTGTATAAAATAACGATTGAAACACCCTTTATTATTAATCCAATTAAAATAATGTTAGGTACAGAAAGTATGATATCGTATGATATACTCTCGAATTGAATATACAGTGGAACTTCCCTATAACGAAAGCGCTAAATCCACAAAAAAATTTGTTATAAAGAAATTTCGTTATACAGAAAATGTGTATCTATAGTCGGCAATATCGCGGTCGACTTCACTGATAAATTTAAGTTTATCATTTAAACTTAAGCACTTCCTTTTAGACATTTTCGGACAACTTTTCACACCAGCGTAATGGTAAGATTGAAACCAAACAGGCAGGGGTGTATTTAAAACTGTTTCAGAAGGATATCTCTTCCCGCTGTAATGATTTAGTTTAAGGTCGGGATTTATTACGTACGTCCGGAAAATATTCGGAAAAAACCCACCCTCATACCTTCTTACCAATACCCATTCAAAGAGTGATGTTCTTTGAATATTTCGTTATAGAGAGAATTTACTTAGTTTTAGAGGGTGTTTTCAACATGGAATTTGGATTCAAGGTGCAATGTCTTGTACGAAATTCGTTATACAGAGAAATTCGTTATAGGGAAGTTCCACTGTAATTCATTTCTAGGATATCTTGTTGAAAGTCGTATTACTTATAATGTTTGAATTCAAAGTGAAAACATCCAAGATATTTTCAAATTAAAGATGATAAGAAAAACGAGATGAAAAATTAAGTTTACTGAATTCACTTGTACACATCAGTTTTACTAATATGAAAATTTTAAGTTGTACTTCTTCAAATGAATTCATAATGCTTTTCTATAACTTCTAATGATTCGAATAATTTTTTCCAACTCTGGTACATAGAAGATTCTTCGAAATTTCCCATCATTGCAACCTGTTATGATAATTTTTCGTTTCAATATAATTTCAGTTACTCACTCTTTGGGACACAGGTAGAGGATATTTCGAAAATATCACCACTGCATCGAATTGAAGATAAAACTAAATGGTGTTGCACCATAACGGAATAAAAACGAATAAAGGTGCAAGGATAATCCATCCTGACAGGTGGAAGGGGAAAGGCCATTGTCAAGGTTAGTCAAGTGGGGGGGATATATCTGAATTTCGTGTTCTGGGCATAAACTGGTAATCTACACAACAAACTCCGTTCAATTTTATGAAATCATTCAGAAATTTGTGATAATTTCGTTGAATTTTACTATCTGAAAATATTATTTATTCTATACTGATGGACAAAATTAGCGCACCACCTAAAATTTCGTTAAATTTTAACAATTGATATCTTCCCAATCTTTAGTCGGATTTCAACGTTTTTTTCTTTCAATAGTAGCTCTGTTATTGTCAAATTGCCTCTATTGAACAGAAGTCGAAAAAATAAAACCTTCATGTTGTACAGGGCGTTTAAATAATGTCATGTTTTATAGTCGAATTTTAACGTCTTCTGTGGGCAATGCCAGGTTGCTGAGGCAAATAAAAACAATAAAGCTTTGTAGCCTAGTATCTCTTGAGTATTTTGTTTTTTTTTAAACCAATTTATCTTGAAGTCGTCCAGAGATATTCAACTTATTATCAACTCTTGTATTTTATGCATTAGCTATGAATATCTTCGCAACCATTTTTATTATTATTATTATATAAATGAGAAGAGGGGAGGTAAACACCTATGACCCTCATTTACAAATTCGAAAGTATGTAACATAAAAGAAAAAAACAACTGTACAAAATAAGGAAAAGTCCAAGTGAAAATCAACCAGAAGCAAGAAACACATCCAGCAGGTTCTTGAAAGAGTTCACTGACGCGGCACTCACGATGTTATTATCATTTGTCTGATTTGAATGTTTTTTTTTAGTTGTAGCTCTTTTATTGGCGAATATCATACTACAATGAGATGTTCACAAAAAATAAATGCATCATGCTGTACAGGGCGTTTAAATTTTCGGGTTTTTATCATGACAGTTTAACTCCTTCTGTGGGCAATACCAGATATATGAGGCTTCTTAAAACAATACAGTGATGCAGCCTGATGTTTCCTGAGTATTTTGCATTTTTAAAAAGCAATTTCACTTGTACCCTTCCAGAGCTATTCACATTTTCGTAACATCATACATTTTTCTGTTTTTCTTAATTTCTTTTCGTTTATTTTTGTGTTGAAAGTTAATTCTTATTTATTTTTCTTTGGCCGTTGTCTCCGTAGACTTATGGAAAGTAAAGAAAACATTAGAAATTTACACAATTATTAATTTCGAATGAGTTTTATGAATTAGAGAAAATTATGACAACTGTAAACCCCAGTATCACTCGACTGAAAATATTCATTGTCAATATATTGTATGAAATGCAAGATGTTATAAAAATGTGAATTTCTCTGGAAGGGTACAAGTTAAATTGCTTTTTAAAAAAGCAAAATACTCAGGAAACATCAGGCTGCATCATTGTATAGTTTTTAGAAGCCTCATATATCTGGTATTGCACACAGAAGGCGTTAAACTGTAATGAAAAAAACCCGAAAATTTAAACGCCCTGTACAGCATGATGCATTTTATTTTTTGAACACCTCATTGTAGTATGATATTCGCCAATAAAAGAGCTACAACTAAAAAAAAACATTCAAATCGGACAAATGGTTGCGAAGATATTCATGGCTAATGCATAAAATACAAGAGTTGATAAAATGTTGAATAACTCTGGACGACTTCAAGATAAATTGGTTTTTAAAAAAACAAAATACTCAAGAGATACTAGGCTACAAAGCTTTATTGTTTTTATATGCCTCAGCAACCTGGCATTGCCCACAGAAGCGAGCACAGAAGAAGTTAAAATTTGACTATAAAACATGACATTATTTAAACGCCCTGTACAACATGAAGGTTCTATGTTTTGGACTTCTGTTTAATGGAGGAAATTTGACAATGACAGAGCTACAATTGAAAGAAAAAAACGTTAAAATCCGACTGAAGATTGGGAAGATATCAATTGTTAAAATTTAACGAAATTTTAGGTGGTGCGCTAATTCTGTCCATCAGCTTGTTCAGCTTGTGTTCATGAAAGAGATACACAGCTTAATGTTTCTATAAGAATCACTAGGGGACTATTGGATCTACATTTTACATTGGTTACCAGTCCTTTTGAACATAATACTGTATATTTTTTGGGAAAAGCCAGCTGTAAACAGGTCTCAGGAAGAATTAATTATTAATTATTCCGAAATTGAATTCGATATTTATTATTTAGAATGAAATACCACTATTTAAATCTATGGGAGATGATTACCCTTCAGTAGGGTCCTGTAGCGGTCTTAGAAGAACAGGAGATTCGGAAAATCATCACTTGGAAGGACAGACCTGGTTTAAAACACCCTCCTGGCCCGACAGCAAGAATTAAGTATTTTGTATCTGAATATTGCAATTTTGTAAAAACGGCGAGACAGGGTTTTTTCTACTGAGGTTTTTCCCTGAGCTCTGGTATCATACGCAGACTAGTGAACCAACTGCTTGAAAAATACCGAAAATCACTTCTCTTGTTCATGCAATAAATCCACTCGAAAGCTCAAAACTCAATAAGAATATCCTGAAGATATTAAATATCACGAAGACCTGTAAAGATTTCAATTATTTTTTTATTCTTATGTGTTCACCAATGTTATCAAATGAAAATTTTGGTTAAAATCTGGTTGTGATGATCTCTTGAAGTGAGTTCAATGCCAATGGTGACATAAAAATAAGAAAAAAATTCTGTGACGGGAAAAAATTTGGCAGTCATTCTCTGTTGACAGGTAACAAAATATAACACGAAATTACTTTTTTCTCCAACCATCAAAAAATGTTGACTTTTCTGTACTATTTTCAGGTGCAAAAGTCATAAATTCTCTTACCGTACAAAAATTTGCTCGTTGCTTAGCAACACTTTTAATCCTAGGATTAAAAACGCTACTTTTAATCCTTGGATTAAAAGTAAATGCATTTGAAGTCTACTTGACAATCACTGTCATGATTCTGTGTTCAAATTCATAACCAAATTATGAACGATTTTTCACTAAAACCAATTTTATTGTAATTTTGACTTGGTTGGAGAAAAAATAGTATATATTATTCGGATTAAAAGTGCCTATTTTAACTCGCAATTTTGCATTCGCTCGGCTACGCCTCGCAACTGCAAATATTGCTCGTAAAAAAAAGATGCACTTTTAATCCTTATAATATAATATACTATTTTTCCACGGGAAAAAAGGTTTCAAATTTTGTGGATCGATATTTGGCCATGTATGGTAAATTTTTCAAATAATTTCAGATTTCCAGTGTTGCCGGTTGTACGACAATTTGGCAGCAACTTTGTTATTTTAAATGGGAAATCCGGTATTTCTATTTTTTTATACTCCATAGAATATTAAATCTATTCACTCTTTCTTTTTCCTTCCTATCTTTAACGGTTTTTGAGTTATTAATTATTTTTCGAAATTTTAGATGAAATTGGCGTGTTACGAAAATGACTCTAGTTCGCTCAATATTTGAGATTTGAGTCAGAAATTTAGCAAGTCATTAGATATTGATCTGATCTATGTCACTGCTTTTGAATTTATAATACAGGATGGAACACAAATCATCATTTTTCACTATTAAATCGTCGTTTTTCCTGTCACAAAAAAAGTGTATTATCCACGGGAAAAATATTAGATTTTAGCTCTCGGTTTTTTGTCTGACAACATAACCTCGAGCTAAAATATAATATTTTTCCCGTGTAAAATAAATAACTATATTGAAATCCTCATATTTCCAGGATATCCTCATTGAGCTTTAGGTTATCCAAAAATAGTTGATTTATTGCATAAAAAAGGGGAGTGATAGTGATAGTGATTTTCAGTATATTTTAAGCAGTAGGCCACTCCTTATGGTCCTCTATCGGAAGGAGTCAGATTTTCAAGCCTATTAATTTTTTAAGAGTGAATGCATTGAATGCATTCTTATCAATTTTCAGGAGAACAGTACAGTCTGTTTCTGCTCGAACTTTAACGTTTTTTATATTTCTCATCATCGGCAAACCTTAAATTCTGTAACATTATCCATTTTTTTCATAATACGAATCGAAATTTCGAAGTATCAGAATATAAATCGGATATTAAGTGTCTAACCTACAGTGAAACTATCGGATTAATATTCAAATCAGAGTAGAATGTCAACTTTCCTTATGTTTAGAATTCCAGTTATGAAATGAGACTTCTTTCATAGGAAACACTGACTAGACTAGACTAGACTACAAAAACGAATAAATCATGTTGATTGCCATTTGGAGAAATTGCCAATAATTAGAACAGCGAACGTCGTCTATATGAATAATCAATCAACTTTAATTCAGCTTTTACTATAGTCTTTCATGCTTCATCAACTTAATTGTCTCAGTATTATAATTTTCGTTATTTCGACTTTGTAAGTCCATTGTGTTTACAATTGTTTTCTGAATATTTCTCCTTTTTTCGTAATATTGCGAAAATATTGTTACTGATTTGATCAATAAATGAAGACCCTTTTTTGATATTCAATATGACCAGTAGGCTCTCCTATACAGTGTGTTTGGTCATGACTTAGCGATAATTAAAGGTCATCAAATATACCTAATATTATCGACAAAAACACCCAAATTTGGAAGTTTACCCCCTTAGTTTTGGAGTAGCCCCCATTTTAAATTTACTTTTTCATTTTCGTTGACCCTTCCAATTAATATCGATTTCTTTGGACGTAAAGGTCCTACAGATATGAAATAAATGTTTTTTGAAAGATGATACTACCACCTTTCATTGAAGTATAACAATATAAAAACATTCAACTAGAATAAAAAAATTCTTTAAAAAAGTTCATATTGAAAAAAGTACTGATTTTCTCCGCAAATTCGCAATAGTACAAGAACTAGCACATTGAAGCATAATTTTTTTCAATGATTTAAAACGCGAGGGCACGAGCTACAAAACAACACTCACATCATTTCTGTAAGTTACATAATTTGAGAGTTATTGCTATTATAAGCTGTTCGAAAATGACCCTTATGAAAATTGATAAAATAAAAAACCTCAGTACTGTACTTTCGATTAATTTCAATGATCAAACAAACAAATTAATCCTAAAAATTGCTCAAAATGGCCGCCTCTGCTCTGTAGACAGGCAGTGGCCTTCATGGCGACCTGCCTTGTGTCTTTTCCTCGCGTAGTCATCATGTTCGAGCAGCAATAACTCTCAAATTATGTAACTTACAGATATGATGTGACTGCTGTTTTGTACCTAATATCCTTAAGTGTTAAATCATTGAAAAAAAATATACTTCAATGTGCTAGTTCTTGTACTATTGCAGATTTACTAAGAAAAACAGTACATATTTTTACTATGAACTTTTTCAAAGAATTTTTTTATGGCGTTATCAAGTTGAATGTTTTTTTATTGTTATACTTCAATGAAAGGTGGTAGTATCATCTTCCAAAAAACATGTCTTTCACATCTGTAGGACCTTTATGTCCAAAGAAATCGATATCATTTGGAAGAGTCAACGAATATAAAAAAGTGAATTTAAAATTGGGGCTACTCCAAAGCTAAGGGGGTAAACTTCCAAGTTTGCGTGTTTTTGTCTATAATATTAGGTATATTTGATGACCTTAAATTATCATGACCAAACACACTGTATAACCCACATAAATTCAGATGAAAATATTACCATTTAGAGATACATATTATCGTGCTTATTATGTTATTGACAATTCGTTTGATTTTGTATCCTTAATTAATTAATGAAGGTTCTAATTGAAAAAAGGCTTGGAGAAAGAGAAATTTTACACATAGGTAATCAAGCAGCTAAGTTCATTAATGAAAAAGTTAAAAAAAAGTAAAGAGATAATGAAGGATTGTATCAAGAACATATAACGAATCTGTCATTGATATTTAATTGAAAATTAATTTGGGCTTCCCCAATATCCAACGAAATATCGATGCCATGAGCAACAAATAGAATGATATGGCTATTATTCATTTTCTTTGATCAATGATAGGTAACTAACACTTGTTCTCCAACCTGTTGTGTTAAATCATTGAAAAAAAATATACTTCAATGTGCTAGTTCTTGTACTATTGCAAATCCGTACATATTTTTACTATGAACTTTTTTAAAGAATTTTTTTATGGCGTTTTCGAGTTGAATGTTTGTATATTGTTATACTTCAATGAAAGGTGGTAGTATCATCTTTCAAAAAACATTTTTTTCACATCTGTAGGACCTTTATGTCCAAAGAAATCGATATTATTTGGAAGGGTCAACGAAAATAAAAAAGTAAATTTAAAATGGAGGCTACTCCGAAACTTAGGGGCTAAACTTACAAGTTTGGGTGTTTTTGTCGAAAATATTAGGTATATTTGATGACCTTAAATTATCGCTAACTCATGACCAAACACACTGTATAGTTTTCATTAATTATTAGGTTGTATTAAGAATAAGTACTTAGCAATTTCGACGTTCCTAGCTTAATATTATAGACATTTCATCATTATGAAATAAATTAGTGTGTTGAAGGTGTAAAAGAATTCATCGAAAAAAAATAATGTATTCTCATCTACTATCCCTAAAAAAAAAGTCCCCTCCTATTTAATTCACTTACATGTAACCTCACGGATTTTAGGTAAGTGTTAATTGATTCGAACTTTGAAATATACCAACAGTAATTGTCAATAACACGGTTTAGTGCTAGTTCAGTTTTGTGCTCGGTATTTTTCCCGAACATAAATTATTGTTATTCATTAAACTCCATCATGGTCATTATATGCACTCCACCTCAAAATCCGAAGTAACCTTTCAGTTCATTTGTTATGATATAACGTGAAAGGTTCTGTCCAAAGATTAGTTTATTATCTTCCTGAAGACATATTATACTAGTACAACCTTCAAAACAACGTTCCATTGAGAATGATTTTGTACAGGGCGTTCCTTAATGATATGATAATATTTGAGGAGGCGATTATTGGTACCAATTCTAGAAGAAACTAAAGGGTTTTCCAATTAAAGGTGTTATTTTGATATTCAAAGAAAAATGCCATTTTTCAATATAAATGATCGGATGTTTATTTCATTATAAAGAAGAAGCTATGTTGTTAATAGTGGAAAATAACATCAGGCAAATGACCACCACAACCACGCTTACAGGACCATATCCTTTTAATGAAATTTTCCATAACCAAATCGTAAAGTGGCTGCCCTATGTCCTCGATAGCCTCACGAATTCCATCTTTGAGGCCTTGAATCGACGCTGGGCTATTGGCGTAGACCTTCTCTTTCACGTGGCCCCAAAGGAAGAAGTCGCAAGGTGTTAAATCAAAAGATCTCGGTGGCCAATTGTGATCACCTCTTCGAGAGATAACACGGTCCGAAAACTTTTCCCGCAAAAGATCAATGGTTTCGTTGCTTGTGTGGCACGTAGCGCCGTCTTGTTGAGAGTAAACTATCAATAATATCCAATTTCAGCCATAAAAAATCATTAATCATCTCTCGATAGCGCAATCCATCTCATCTCATTTTCGATTCATTCATTTTCTTCAACACTTTCGGCTTCAGCAGCAATATTCTCGGCTGTTCTTGAGCGGCGTGCGCGGGTTTTATCCTTCACATCACTAACTTGTCCCAACAGCTCGAATTTGTCCACCAATTTTCTTATTGCGTTCCGACAAGGTGCGACCAAAAAACTTTCGAGGTTTACGAACCGTCTCTGCCATATTTCCACCACTTTTATAGTGAATTTTAATAATTTCAATGCGTTCTTGAATCTTGTATCGTTCCATTTTTATTAATGGCGTAGTTTCTACTTGTCAAATGTCAAAAAATGACATCTGCAAACGTGACATCTACCGAAATATTGGGCTATTCAAAATAACACCTCTCACTGGAAAACCCTTTATTAGCATATAATTAAGGAACGCCCTGTACAAAATCATCCTTGATGGAACGTTGTTTTCACAAATTCTGATTCGTTGTTGAGTTATTCAGGGTGAATACTTTTAGATGAGACACCCTGTATACAGGGTGTTTCCTAAACATGCGGCAAAAATTCAGGGAATTGTTCCTTGGACTATTCTAAGAATATTTTGTCCTTTGATGATTTTTGAAAAACCTCTTTGTTTCGAAGATATCGAGGAAACAAAATTTTAGATAATAACATTTTATTATGAAAAATTACATGAAAATTTAACTTAACCTACAAAAACTGTTGAAAATGACCACCTCTAGCCAGCATACAAGCATCCAATCTTCTCCTCATTGACTGCCGAACTCTTTCAAAAACACCAGGATCATTTCTTATTAAGTTACACCCAGCAATGATCCGATTTCGCAAGTCTTCCACATTTTCTACTGGAGTGGTATAAACTAATGATTTTATATGGCCCCATAGGAAATAATCTAAGGGGTTTAAGTCCGGGGAACGAGCAGGCCATAATTATTAATTTTAAAAATATGAAAAATGTTGTTCGCCCTGTATCTTCGAAACAAAGAGGTTTTTCAAAAATCATCAAAGGACAAAATATTCTTAAAATAGTCCAAGGAACAACCCCCTGAATTTTTGCCGCATGTTTAGGAAACACCCTGTATAGCATTTCTATTTCAAAGAAAAGAACAATTTTATTTAAGAAAATATATCTCCATTCACTTGAACAGCACAATGTATAATTTTTTAACTGGTATAAAATTTTGTGCACCTATTTCAGAATCACCGTGTATAGTGTTGAGTGTCTTGAGGAAATGCCAACACGCAGAGAACCTTCTCGAAATGATACACCTAGTCTGGAAATAATAACGCAAAAGCCGACACGAAATTAATCATTATTACGAATAATTGGATCATCTATTAAGTCGTGAATCAGCGTTGAAAATTTCAACTGGATATGTAGGTATTGTTAATTTCGCCAATGTTCAGAGCTCGAACTTAATTCCTGGTACGATGCCTTCAGTAATATGCTTTGAAATTTTGTGGTTGAGAATTTATAGCACTTGGAAATGTTTCTCTGATAAATCAAGTTAGGATATGCTACTTTATTTCTGATGAAGTCGAATCAAAGTCAAAATACAATTATTAACCTTATTAATGTTCATGAGATCATTCGGTTAGCCATTAGAACATTTGTTAAAATCAGTTGAAATCATATTCTTATTTCTTCAATATTATGCAATACATTTCGAATATTCCTTTACATATTCTATAATATGAATATCGATGTGTATATGGACAAATTTTCTTTTCTCAAACTATAATTCTAAATTCGTTGTTTCAGATCACTTTTGAAACAGATTCAGACGACTTCGTACGAACTTCAACAACTAGAAACTCGGTTAGAATTGTAAACCCATCGGAGCTAAACTTTCCAAAAGTGGAACTTCCCTATAACGAAAGCGCTAAATCCGTAAAAAAATTCGTTATAAAGAAATTTTGTTATACAGAAAATTTGTTTCTATAGTCGGCAATGTCGCGGTCGACTTCACTGATAAATTTAAGTTTATCATTCAAACTTAAGCAGTTCCTATTAGACATCTTTGCACAACTTTCACACTAGTGTAATGGTTAGATCGAAACCAAACAGCCAAGGGTGTATTTAAAACTGTTTCAGGAGGATCTCTCTGCCCACCGTAATGATTTAGTTTAAGGTCGGGATTTATTACGTACGTCCGGAAAATTTTCGGAAAAAACCCACCCTTATACCTTTTTACAAATGCCCATTCAAAGAGTGATATTCTTTGAATATTTCGTTATAGAGAGAATTAATACTTCGTTTTAGAGGGTGTTTTTAACATGGAATTTGGATTCAAGGTGCAATGTCTTGTACGAAATTCGTTATACAGAGAAAATCGTTATACAGACGATCGTTAAAGAGAAGTTCCACTGTACTTGAAAATTTAAAATTCTTATGTGCATAGCTCTACACCTTTTACAGTCGTAATTCAGAAAATCAAAGTTAAATTTCAGAAAAACGAAATTGAGAGTCAGATTAGGAAGTTGGAATTCAGAAAAACAAAGTTGTAATTCTGTAACGGCAAATTGGATTTCAGACAAGAGAAATTGCAATTCAGAACTTATCAATTCAATTTCAAAATATGTTTTACAAAAGTATTAAGCAAAGGACAATTCTATGAATCCCATTTCTGAATTACAATTTTTTTTCTTAATTACATATTGCTTTTCTGAAAGTTGTTATTCTGAAATTCAAATTCCCATTTCTGAATTTCAATTCACTCCTCTGAATTACAATTTCCATTTTCTGAAATTCAATTTGCTTTTCTGAATTACATTTTACGTTTTCTGAATTACAATTGGAAAATATGTAGAGCTATTGAACTGATCATAGATCTGAGTTACAAGTACCAACATAATGAAATATATCAATTTTGCTCTTAAAAGTAAGTATGGCAAAATGAAAGCATTTGAAACAGAATTAGGTCTTCAAACTGAGTCCTTTTATTTGTTAACGAATGGATATAAGTTATTCTGGGGAACAAACATTCGCGAAATAGTTATCAATATTGAAGGAATATACGAAGTTGAGGTATTTTAAATGATAGTTTCAATGAGTTAATTTGCATTCGAATTTCAAGAGTGTGGGCAAGCGTGTGGGGTTGCAATAACATGTGCAATAATTAATAGTATTTTCCAAATCAGTCAAAACATGTTTATAAATGCTAAAATGATGTCTCTTGAGAAATCATTCGAAACTTCGTAATAGTAGAAGAACCGGTACGAATTATTTTGAGTGGAAAAATACATGTATATGGAAATATTATAAAAATCTGGGAAAATGTTTCGAACATGAATATTGCTTTATTAATGACCAGTTTTAATGAGTTTCAAAGTTAAAGACGTAAATAAAATATTGTTATGAAGAATATATGCATTTATTGACAAGTTTGATTGAATTAAAAGATGTGGAAGTGGATATACAGGGTGAAATATTGAGTTGTTCCTTAATTTTAAACTTAGCTCGAATACATCACTTTTTTCTCCATCATCTTCACAATGTCAGATGTTGAATGCTCGAAAAAAATTCATATTTCTTCACCGTGATCAGAATTGTGTGAAATTCAACTCATATCTCATTTTTTTCTCTTCGACTGGGTTTTATAGCTTTAAAAATCCATAAAAAAATTTGGAAACAAGCAATCTAATAATACAATAAATCATTTGACGAAATGTCAATCACTTTAGGGAGTAAAATTATATCTCTTCCAGTTAGGTATTATATTATTATGATGTTGTGAAATCTAACACAAATCGGAGATACCTATTAAGATCTGTGCCTGAGTTGAAATGTTTCGAATATCTTCTTTTTTCATCAATTTTATCAAAACTATTTTCATCCAAAGAATATCAAGGAAGCATAATATCAATACGTTTGATATAATATATCGCATTGGATTCCAGTTAAAATTAATTACTGTTTTTTTTATCATAACCTGGTCAATTTATCGATACCTGAAAGTCACGATAAAAAACTATAAAAATTCAATACCGATAAACTCTTTTGTAACTACCTCATAGAGTAATCAATCTCAAACCGATTATTCTTAAGGAATTTATTCTAGAGATCCCGATAAACTTTTCTGAAAACAATAGTTCTCTTCATCAAAACTGTTCTTGGAATGAAACGATAATTCCCATAATGACAGAAGTGATACCGGCAAAATGATAACAACAGATGATATTTTCAAGTTTTGATCATAATAATTCATCAAACGAATAAAAAGGAGTATTATATATAATTATTAAAACAGGAAGTTGCCACAAAATACAACAAAAAGTTTGTTACCAACATATATCTATAGGGAAACTAACAATTAATCAAAAAGTTTCACCATTTTCATTCTGAGTTATTGGTTAAAAAATGAACTTTTTCCTTAATTTAGTATTTTATGTATCTTTAAATAGAAGCAACTTTTACTATTGTCTTGGTATAATATTAATAAACATTGATGTGAAAATGTTGAAAATTATGGAATGCAAACGCACAACAATAAAGAAATCAAGAGCTGTGAATATCTTAATTCTTAATTCGTTAGTTTTACGTCTGAGGAAATCTCCTATTGAATTTGATGAGAAATGTTTTCTTTTTCCAAATGAGTAGAACATTGACCCGATCGTGAAAAAACTAACATCAAGAACACAAGCGAAAATCCTCATAAAATTCAATGAATTCTGATCACATAGTTCAGAGTTCTTATAAATTTTTCACGTAATATTATTTCTGGTTGTTTTCATAATAAATATGAGGAAAGCCGCATGATATGCAGTTAATATATACTATTTATTTTGCATAAAAAAATAAATATTTGATATTGAAGGCTCACAAAGTAGAGCACTGGAATGCTCAAAATTAAGTATCTCAATTCGAAGAAAAAAATTATAAGTATCGTATTCATATCATTGATTGAAACTCAAGCGAATATTACAGATTTTGATATATGAAGGTTCGATCTGACAGGTTTTCTTTTTATTATCATTTGATCATACTATATGGCTAGGACTAATAGTGCTCATGTAAAATTGATGCAGTTGAATGAGAATTGTTAGTGGAACTATCAAATCTATATACTTTCACATTGATCAGGAATCCTCAATTATAGTACCGTATCAATAAATTTGAGTCCTTCTCGAATTTATAGACAATCATGTCTTACCTATGTCTGGTGTTCTAGAATTACCATATTGTGCATTGAAATCCAGTAAACCCTTACGGATTAATGATTTCCTGTATTCCAATGAAACTGACATAGAAATTTGGCAATTAGAATGGAATTCATGCTATGTTTTTGACAAAGATTTGAGTGTTGATCTCGAATCAAGGTCCAGATCAACAAAACTAACACAATAATCGAAAGATGTCGAATAGTTGATGAGAGACACACCGTCGAGGACTAGCGAGAAATAGCACAAACAAGAAAAATAATAATAATATCAATATCTGCAGGATAGCTATAGCTAGATAGCTATCAGCCCTGAGGGCCTCTTTCACTACTTGCTGATTAGTAAATAATAGCTATCTGACTGATATCATTGAAATAAATTTATCTACATTTATTATATCGAAATATTTTCAAGATTTAATACGGAATATTATAAGTTTTAGGAAAATAATATATATTTTCCCGACTGAAAACTTTGGATTCGATTTTTATGAATGTTACTCATCAACAAGTGGTAAAACAATGCCTCGGTGTCGTATTTGTTTGAGATTGATCTTGAAATAATCTTATAAAATATAAATAAGTTATTGTTTCCTTCTATAAATTTCTGTTTTTAGCGATTAGTGTAAGGTATTTCGTAAACTTAGAGTCAAGCGAAGAAAAAGGTTTATATCTTTCGAAAGAAAGCCTTCAGTTTATTTCTGCAAATAAATCTTATATCATTTTAGCTATAAGGAGATGAGTTTCTCGCTCTTGCAGCATAGAAATGTTTGGTGCACCATTGACATTTTTCATTGCTAATAATGAGAGATCCACATCCTCATCTTTTCTGATAGATACAAGAGAAAATTTGATAGTAACAAGCTATAATCAATATACAGTTTGAGATAGGCAAGCAAGGAAGCTCTGATTTCTAGGTCCAAATATGAAGTCAGCTGTCTGTTCTCAACTTCTCACAACTCCACACCTCTGACAACCTGATTGTACAACAAGTCACACCTGTACAAGGAATGTTTTGCCGTGGTACCGTCAACATTTCTGTTATAAACAAAATAAACCTTCACTTACGTTACAGCAGCAATAATAATCCAAAAGGTCTAGATCAACAAAACAAACACAATATAATATAAAAATGTCGAATAGTTGATGAGACACACCGTCGAGGACTAGCGAGAAATAGCACAAACAAGAAAACCCGTTCCGTGGAGCGCCGAGCTACGGAGATGGTGCCCAATGAACGCGTTTCGTCTGTAGCACCAGCTAGACGTTTACTACCAACTGTCGATTCAGTTCTCGATTTCGAAGCCGGCTCTCGGCGTGGTGAATGTGAAACCTACGACGATGCTTCCGGTAGGTATACACCTGATGTACATGGGGACGAGGATAAGATATGGAGAAGTCGCAGGTGCATCTTGGTGTACGAGGGACGATTGTTAACTCGTCGGTTCAATGCAGAATTTTTTTTAATAGGTCGAAAGCTGATTGAAAATACAGTGGAACCCTATAACGAAATCGCTAAATCCGCAAGAAAATTTCGTTATACGGAAGTCAAGTATCGAAACAAGCAATTGCATTTTTTATTTTGAACTAGCTTTTACCCGCGACTTCGTCCGCATAAGTTTTTTTGTTTTCTCCCGGCTGTAAGTCCCCCTGCAACAATGTCCCACTATCGTGTTCCAATCCTCAACTTCACATCAAAATTTGTTCAAAAGCAACCTAAGCTACATAATGGATAGCTCCGAATGTTTCCTTAGTAAATATAAAAAGGAAATAATGTAAATCGGTTTAAAATACTACTAACTACCTACCTGCCAACCCCCGATGTTAGACAGTGTGACATCCGCAACATCGTCTGCGTAGGAAGTACTAAATTATGGCGCCTACCGACCCTCTAAGTTAGAAAAGTGATCAAATACTAACTTGAAGTCTTAGTAACACTCAGTTAAAAAAAAACATCAAAATCATTTCAGTAGCTATGGCGTCATGCGCTTCTTGACACGATCACGCTAGATTTCCGCGGGAATGAGGTATTTTCCCGCCGTAAAAAGTAGCCTGTGTCCGTGCCTAGGATACTATCTTTATATTAACCAAGTCTTATAAAAATCCGTTCAGACGTTAAGGCGTGAATGAGGTAAACTTTTAAAACAAACGATTAAAAATCACTAACTTAATTAGTTTTCTGCCTACTGCCTACGCCCTAAGTACGATAGCATGAATATTAATAGCCCATATCCTTTTCTAGGTTACTATCTATCACCTAACTAAATTTCATCAAAATCCGTTCAGCCGTTTAGGCATGATAGAGCAAAACTCCCAGAAAAACCATAAAAAAATCACTAACTCAATTCAGTTTTCTGCCTACTTCCTACCCCCTAAGTACGATGACGTGATCATTTTGATCTTATATCCGTTTTTAGGTAACCATCTATTACCTTACTAAATTTCATCAAAATCTGTTCAGCCGTTTAGACGTGAAAGAGCAAAAGTCCCAACAAAAACGACTAAAAATCACCAACTCAATTTAGTTATCTGCCTACTGCCTACCCCCTAAGAACGATGGCGTGATTATTTATAGCCTATGACCATTTCTAGGTTATCATCTATCACCATACCAAATTTCATCAAAATCCGTTCAGCCGTTTAGGCGTGAAAGAGTAACAGACAGACAGACAGACAGAGTTAGTTTCGCATTTATAATATTAGTATGGATTCATATACATATTCCAAAAGGTGTGTAAGTGCATTTCTAATAGCTTATAGGCATTTTATGTAGGTACGTATACAATACATAGTTATTCACGATTTTTTGGGCAAATACAGTGGAACTTCCCTATAACGAATTTCTCTGTATAACGAAATTCGTTCATGACATTGCACCTTGAATCCAAATTCCATGTTAAAAACACCCTCCAAAACGAATTAAATTCTCTCTATAATGAAATATTTAAAGAACATCACTCTTTGAATGGGTATTGGTAAGAAGGTATAATGCTGGGTTTTTCCGAAATTTTTCCGGACGTACGTAATAAATCCCGACCTTAAACTAAATCATTACAGCGTGCAGAGAGATCCTTCTGAAACAGTTTTAAATACACCCCTGGCTGTTTGGTTCCAATCTAACCATAACGCTAATGTAAAAGTTGTGCGAAAATGTCTAAAAGGAAGTGCTTAAGTTTCAATGATAAACTTAAATTTATCAATGAAGTCGACCGCGACATTGCCGACTATAGGAACACATTTTCTGTATAACGAAATTTCTTTATAGCGAATCTTTTTTGCGGGTTTACCACTGTATGTTATTTCAAGTCCCATTCGATTGAAATTTTTTAATTGTAGGTATGTTCATCCTTAATCAATCACTGGTTTTTAATTTCAAGAAAACTCGGCGTACGTCATTTTATACAGGGTGGAACAAAATCTATTTTTTTACCCAAACTTCAGAACCACCCCTGGTGTGTTCTAGCTGTTCCACCGTGTGATTGTTTTTTTATTTCATCATCAAGACACATCTTCTCTTGGAAATTTAATGCTTAATTTATAACAGTAGCTAAATTTTTGTTGAAGATACAGGGTTTTCAGAGCAACATTAAACTCCACAATTTCGCTATGGCCATGAAAGTTCTTTCACAGATTAAAGCCGGGTTTCACAAAACTCCGATCAGCTTGATTATTGAAATGTCATCATTTCTGTGCAATTTTCAGTTCATTTTTGACGTAAACCATAGACTTAATTCAAAATCAATTTGATTGCTCGATCAAGCTTTGTGAAACCGAGGGTTAACCTTAAATCCGAACTTTATGAAAATGAACTGAAAACTGAATGAAAACATAAAACAAGAGAAGTTTTAGTGCGATATCTTTTTCCATATGCACCGTTTATTGAAGACGATTTCTTGCTAATGCTTTATAATGCCCTACCGCATCAACCGCATGTGGCTAAGATTGCCAGGGAGTATTTAGCAGAGGTTGATATGCAAGAATTTAACTGGCCTGCCCTAAACCCAGATTTGAACCCAATTGGGCATGTTTGGATGCTCTTGGGAGGAAAATTCGCTTCGCGTACCAACTCCTGAAAATTTGCAGCAGCCCACTAATGCTCTAATTGATTCAAAACCTTAATGAGGACATGCCGAGACGAATTGCACCTGTTATCCGCATCTGGTTGGAAAACACGTTATGTTTTTGACTTAGTTTTCGGTTTATTTTCATTAGGTCAGAATTTTAGGTTACATTTGTTGAAGTGCTGCTGTAGCATTAGCGAAATTTGATGTTTTACTGAAAACCCTGTATTTTTAACAAAAATTGAGCTATTGTAATGAATGAAGAATTAAATTGTCAAGAGGAGATGTGTCTTGATGATGAAACAGGAAATCACACGGTGGAACAACTGGAACACATTAGGGGTGGTTCTAAAGTTTATTTTTCAGATATTTTGGCTTTAGATTTGTTTAGGTCTTTAGGAAATATTGGGGGTCTTCGTCAAGGTAATACCTTAATGAGGGGGTCCTTGGAAAAATTTTGTTGGGAACCCCTGCTCTAAAAAATTTAAGTACCTAAGCCAGACAGTTTCAAGTCAATTTCAAGTCGTGTTCAAATTGGACCTCAGGCTTCTAGACGAAAGTACCTGAACCAATCCCTAATTTTAAGTGTAATTTTTCATAATATAATGCCAAATGATATTTGAACGACAATCATGTTGCATTAACGACACAAAAATAATTACCTTGAAGAACACGAAAAAGTCATCCATTGTTTTCACGACTGCCATCAGCTACTTGTAATTTATAATTCATTCCAACGCTGAAATAAATCCATAAATATGTTTACTAGACGAGGTTCGTAATTATTTCATTAAATTCGTTAAGAAACGGAAGTACATATATTAGCAATTTCAGCATACATGTTGATAGGTTATTCTCTTTTGTAATGATGAATAATAATGGGAAATTGATCAAAAATGTTACTAGAGCTCTCATAAAAATTGTAAATTAGTACTGCCTCAATTATTACTGAATACCTATTCAAGAGAGTTTATAGTTGATTATTCCAAAATAATATCTTATGATTTGTTACTTGATTGAAACATTTTATATCAATTCAAATATGGCACTCATTTTTCGATGATTTTTATATTAAAGTGGAACTTCGTTATAAAGAAATGTTGTTATACAGAAAATTTGTTTCTATAGTCGGCAATGTCGCGATCGACTTCACTGATAAATTTAAGTTTATCATTCAAACTTAAGCACTTGCTTTTAGACATTTTCGCACAACTTTTCACAAAAGCGTAATGGTTAGATTGAAACCAAACAGACAGGGGTGTATTAAAAACTATTCCAGAAGGATCTTTCTGCCCGCCGTAATGATTTAGTTTAAGATCGAGATTTATTACGTATGTCCGAAAAAAATTTGGAAAAAACCCACCCTTATACCTTCTCACCAATACCCATTCAAAGAGTGATGTTCTTTGAATATTTCGTTATACAAAGAATTTACTCCGTTTTAGAGGGTATTTTTAACATAGAATTTGGATTCAAGGTGCAATGTCTTCTACGAAATTCGATATACAGAGAAACTCGTTATACAGACGTTCGTTATAGGGAAGTTTCACTATATTTTGCATCTTCCGGTACAGTTTTTGAGTGTCAGATTTGCTATTTATGAAGACCGAAGGATTTTATGGTGTGTGGCTGCCATAATATGAAAAACAAACAAAAAAGTACAAATTGAAGGCATCCGGCTTTCATATCAATAACTGAAAATCTCGTCAGACAACTATCTGTTGATCTCAAAACAATCTGAGCTTCAATAATAAGATCCAGCTTAGAAAAGGATTCAATGAATTGTTTGATAACCGAATAAATCAAAAATATATCAAGATCCTCGATGTTTCCTGAAAACTGTCAAACTGATAGCTGTGATCGGCTGGCGAATACTGGCCGAAACGTTGAATAAAAGAAGCAATCATGATGTAAATAAACCAAATAATATTTCAATACATAAAGTCCTTTGGGTTATAATTTGTGTACCATTTCTTCCATTTAGAGTTTGTTATAATTTGTTGAGAAAATAATGCCAACCCTTTTCAAAAACTAATAAATCTAGACATCTAGTTAATTGTATGAAGTTGTTAGTCCACAAAAAATGACCAATTCGTTATATTTTCGGAGGGTCTGTGTGTTACGTGTTCTATTTTCAGAACTATGATGATTCATTCACGCCACCTAATCCGCGTCTACCTGCGAAGAAGAGGGTGGTTAATGTACACCCTCTTACCTCATCCACCACCTGGGAACACAGTCTATACTATACCACATGTGAAGCAAATAATAGTGATTTCAGATCGGAAAAAAACGAAAGAGCTGTCAGCTGCGTTTTATCTCAAAAGAATATTGACTCGAATAGAATTAGAAATTTTATTTCCAGAATGAAGGAGGGAAAGACCTGTCAGATAGATAGCTTTAAAAGAAGAAAATGTCGCTTCTTTTCATTTTAATGCTGTCACAAGGAAAACCCAACATCGTTTTCACACAATGTTTTTTAATATACAGTGGAACTTCACAATAACGAACGTCTGTATAACGAATTTCTCTGTATAACGAATTTCGTACAAGACATTGCACCTTAAATCCAAATTCCATGTTGAAAACACCCTCTAAAACGAAGCAAATTCTCGCTATAACGAAATATTCAAAGAACATCACTCTTTGAATGGGTATTGAAGGTATAAGGGTGGGTTTTTTCCGAAATTTTCCGGACCTACGTAGTAAATCCCGACCTAAAACTAAATCATTACGGCGGGCAGAGAGATCCGAAACAGTTTTAAATACACCTCTGGCTATTTGGTTTCAATCTAACCATTACGCTGGTGTGAAAAATTGTGCGAAAATGTCTAAAAGGAAGTGCTTAAGTTTGAATGATAAACTTAAATTTATCAGTGAAGTCGATCGCGACATTACCGACTATAAAAACAAATTTTCTGTATAACGAAATTTCTTTATAACGAATTTTTTTTGCGGATTTAGCGCTTTCGTTATAGGGAAGTTCAACTGTATATAGATCATGCAAGTAGACGTAAACCAAGGTAAACAGTTTCAATCAATCGAGCTGTCACTAAAAATTTCGCGATCAGTATCTAATTTTATTTCTGATAAAACTAACTATTCATAAAATTTTCCCGATGCAACTTGGATTCAATATTTCTCTATATGTGGTATCACGGCATTTAGATAAAGCATAAAATTCAGAAATGAAAATAGTTACCAGTTACCCAATACGTTTGGCCATAAAAAAAGAGTACCAACGATATTAAAATCACCGAGAACATTGAAATTCCACCAACGTTCTGTTCCTTCTTTCGTAATGTGGTAGAAACAGAAATCGGTGCTATATATTTGAATAGGTGTAATTTATTACGTAACAATCGTGGGACTTCGCATAAATTAGATTTTATCCGTAGAAAACGGCAGCTATCCGTAATACCTTCACATACTTCACTTTTCATACAGGGGGACAAAGTTTTTTACAGAGGTTTCCATTTCTGTACCTAATCTCGTTGTATCATACTCAGAAACGTATGGTGGCCATTTACATTTTCCACTGAGAATGCAGATGCTATATTGTTAGATATACGAGAAATGTTATAGAACCATAATCCAAGAGATCAAATATATTCGTACACTTATCATTCGAAAACTACCGAAAAAGGTCTTATTTTCTTAAGTTTCATAAGATCAAGGAAATCAACATATCCCGCCAATTAAGTATTATTATTTGATATCATAAAAGCACAAGAATTATATCAAATTTTTTTAGATACCTAAATTGGAACAGGGAACACAAGGATCCACTATTATTTAGTTTTATGTCCTGAACATTTGTCAGTGACATGAATAAAGTGTTTTTCGACCGTGTAAAAGATTCTGAAAGTTATATAGTTTATGTGAGTGTTATATTTATAGGTCAATATTTATGGCCAACAAATTTCATGAGAAAGATCTTGTAGAGCCAATTTTATATTGAGAAGAAAATTTCCGCAGCCTTCCAAAACCTTCGAACAAATTCTTGAAATAGTTAACTACATATTCGATTGAAAACGGAGACAATTTTCAATTTTCAAAACAATGGATAGCTCCACTGAACTATCTAAAGGGTTTTCCAGTAAGAGGTGTTATTTTGAATAGCCCTCCATTTCGGTAGATGTTACGTTTGAAGCTGTCATTTTCTGACATTTGACAAGTAGAAACTACGCCATTAATGAAAATGGAACGATACACGCTTTAAGATTACATTGAAATTATTAAAATTCACTATGAAAATGGTGAAAATTTGGCAGAGACGGTTCGTAATACTCGAACATTTTTGGGTCGTCGTGAAGCACCTTGTCGGACCGCAATAAAGAAATTGCTGGAAAAATTCGAGCTGTTGGGACAAGTTAATGATGTGAAGAATAAAACCCGTGCACGTCGCTCAAGAACAACCGATAATATTGCTGCTGTAGCCGAAAGTGTTGCAGAAAACCCAGGTTTATCCATTCCTCGTCGATCTTTGGAATTAGGCGCTACGTGCCACACAAGCAACGAAACCATTGATATTTTGCGGGAAAAGTTTCCGGACCGTATTATCTCTCGAAGAGATCTTGGTGATTTAACACCTTGCGACTTCTTCCTTTGGGGCAAAGTGAAAGAGAAGATCTACCCAATAGCCCAGCGTCAATTCAAGACCTCAAAGATGGAATTCGTCAGGCTATCGAGGACATAGGGCAGTCACTTTGCGATTTGGTTAAGGAAAATTTCATTAAAAGGATATGGTCCTGTAAGCGTGGTCGTGGTGGTCATTTGCCCGATGTTATTTTCCACTATTATTGGCAAAGCTTCTCCTTATAATGAAATAAACATCCGATCATTTATAATGAAAATGGCATATTTCTTTGAATATCAAAATAACACCTCTTATTGGAAAACATAACATAATATATTCGTATCAACTGTCGCCTAAATTTCAGTCTTTATTTCATTATTGAACAGCTGAAACATCGTTCAAAGAGAAGACAGTTACTCCAGTGTTATTTTCATTGGAAGATATTGGGCTAGATACCTTAAACAATAGCTAAAAAAAGTATTGATTAGTTCTCTTTTTTCAAAAATGTTCTAGAAGAGAAATTTCATCTCCATAACTCGAAACCACCCGACTGATTGAAGTTAGACAAAGATATTCTTACTTTACGTGTATCTTTTCTGAAAATTCAAAGGTAGTTGAAGTTTGAGGCTCTTTTATTCGAGAAATTTTCACGATGCACAAATCTCTATATCATCGAGCCCCTAGAAATAAAATTTGGTCCCGATAGGACTTCTGGTTTTGAAAATAAGTACATAATAAAATAAATCAAATCGGAGCAATAAAGACATGGACATGCTAAATCTTCAATTCTCATTTTTCCATCAACGTTTTTCCACATAGGTTTTTTCCAACTTCAAATCAAAATGAATTCTTTACTGCAGGTCTAAAATACTCAATTTCTACAGGATCCTGCTCGATAAAAACTCACTAAATAAATGGACGAATAATTGGTATCTGTTAGGGACAATAAGCCATAGTGATAGTATATTTTTGTATAATCCCGGATACAATGCTGAAAATTTAATTCGTTATAAAAAATTCAGCATGTCTATATTGTGTCCCAAACGTTTTGGTTACATCGATAAACAAAAGGAACAGACGTATTTCCCACCTGCAATAATAATTGAATGATGCAGTGGATCGTTTAATAGCAATAAAAGATGGCAATTATAACCAATTTGCGCAGATTGCGGACTTAAAATAGATCCGCAAATAATAAGGCTCTCATCTCTGTTCTTTTAGTTGTTATCTGCATTGAATTTACATTAAGAATTCACATGGAGTTAATTTGAAGCAAATTGAAAAGAGGGTTGTTGACAATTGCTGGGAAAATAGTGTATTATTAAAGGTCAGCACCGGAATGTATTGATAATTCGAAGTGAATTGCCGCAAACTTTTGTATTTTATTTTAGACTGCGCCTCTCTGAAAACCCAAGACGATTTCTTCAAACTAAAGGGTTTTCCAATAAAAGGTGTTATTTTGATATTCAAAGAAAAATGACATTATTCAATATGAATGATCGGATGTTTATTTCATTATAAAGAAGAAGTTATACCGTTAATAATGGAAACTAACATCAGGCAATTAACCACCACGACCACGCTTACAGGACCACATTCTTTTGATTAAATTTTCCATAACCAAATCGCAAAGTGGCTGCCCTATGTCCTCGATAGCCTCACGAATTCCATCTTTGAGGTCTTGAATCGACGCTGGGTTATTGGCGTAAATCTTCTCTTTCACGTGGCCCCAAAGGAAGAAGTCGCAAGCTGTTAAATAACAAGATCTCGGTGGCCAATTGTGATACCTCTTCGAGAGATAACTCGGTCCGGAAACTTTTCGCCGTCTTGTTGAAAGTAAACGCTGTCCAGATCAATACTATCCAATTTCGGAGATAAAAAATTATTGATCATCTCTCGATAGCGCAATCCATTCAACTATTGTTCCAGCCTCATTTTCGAAAAAGTAAGGTTCAATGACTCCGCCGGACCATAAACCGCACCAAACAGTCACACGTTGAGGATAGAGAGGCTTTTCAACAATAACTCTTGGATTTTCCGAGCACCAGATGCGACAATTTTGCTTGTACACGAAGCCACCGAGGTGGAAATGAGCCTCATCACTCAAGATGATTTTTCTATGAAATTCTGGATCATTTTCATGCATTTCAACGACCCTATCAGCAAAGACACGAAGTTGTTGATGATCGGCCGGTTTGAGTTCTTGTGTTAACTGAACTTATACTATACTATAAGCCCAAATCTTTATGCAAAATACGGTGTAATGACGTTTGTGGATTGTCTAATTCCAAAGAACGACGAGGAATGGACAAACCTGGGCTTTCTTCAACATTTTCGGCTCAAACAGCAATATTGTCGGCTGTTCTTGAGCGACGTGCACGGGTTTTATTCTTCGCATCACTAACTTGTCCCAACAGCTCGAATTTTTCCACCAATTTCTTTATTGCGGTCCGACAAGGTGCTTCACGACGTGCCAAAAATGTTCGAGTTTTACGAACCGTCTCTGCCAAATTTCCACCATTTTTATAGTGAATTTTAATAATTTCAATGCGTTCTTGAAGCGTGTAGCTTTCCATTTTTATTAATGGCGTAGTTTCTTCTTGTCAAATGTCAAAAATGACAGCTTCTAACGTGATATTTACAGAAATAGCGGGGTATTCAAAATAACACCTCTTATTGGAAAATCCTTTATATTCGATAGCTTCATTTCTATCGGAGTCATAATAAAGCTGATTCTCAAACAGACGATTGCTTCAAACTATGTGATACGTTTTTCGATAGTCATTCCGCATTATTCTTCCACTTAAGTTGATAAACTGTCTGATCTGTTTTGTTATGATATACTTTCAATGTTTTCTCATTTCCTATCCACTAACATCCTGCTTTTATCGTAATCGCCTGGATAAAATTGATAGGTCAAAACAAAGAATCCGAGTTGGAACATCAGCTTGTTTTTGAGGAACGAAACCAATGAAAAACTCGCAGTAATATTCAAAGGTCATGTTAATTGTCAACTTCACAAAAACAATTCGAGTTAATGTTCATAAGATATTAACAACTCAGGGTTATTCAAAACATTCTTTGTCGGTGATAACAAATTATGTAGATGTTAACTTCATTACGCGATTGTTCCTTTAGCAATAAGAAAGCAGCTTTTTCGTCCAAATATCTGTTATTTGAAAAATATTCATTCGGAATCTGCATCATGATATTCTAGACATTTGTTGATAGCTACATTGTTTCAAGGGAAAGATTAAACCTTTCAACTGACAAAAGATGTTTAATGTGTTTTTTGAGTACCAATGTTGAAGAAGTAGAGAATTTATATTTTCAGTTTCAGTTTATTTACTGATTGTCTCTAGCTTTGCTTGGATTTATTCGCTTCTGTGAAATCTTTCTTATAATTTCTGGTGTGCCCTCGCATGGTCAATGTTATCTTTGATTACCTATGTTAAAAAAGTAAAGAATCTTTTAGCTTTAACGCAGAATGATGTGCATACAAAGTTATGAAGAAGTTGTCCAACATTATTTTCTTGGCTCATGGAACCACACATTTTACACTGAGCCAAATTCTCTTCTCTTGCCATAATTTTTAGGAATGGAATATATGAAATTACTAAGAAAAGAGTAAGAGGCTTATTCCCGCCTTTTTCAAATATAAAATTGAACTGCAGTGCGCATGCGGTGACTCTACGACCCTGCTCTCGTGTAGGGTTACGATAGATCAACCTGAGTCACTGATCGAGTTAATAGCACCGTACTTTCCGAAAAGGGTTGGATGTTCGGGTTAGGTAAACGAACGCGAAGGTTAGGGATCGAGTTAACCCAAGTAAGTATGCGAAAACGCCTTCAGTTACACTCCAGTGATTCCCAAAGTGGGCGCTGTGGCGTTCTAGGGGGGCGGTGATGACCACGGGTGCTTTTGGGCGGTGGGGAAACGATGAGTAGGTAACTGTAGGTTTTTATATTCATGTTAGAATTTGGAGAGAAACTCCTGGAAGTCCAGAAAACTGAATTTAGGTATCCCTAGGGCTTATCCTGAAATATGGGCTATAATTCAGAAGTTCCTTATTGCATTCCCGTCATCGTATTTAGTGGGGCGCGGATTCAGTTCAGTTAACAATTTATTAACAAAAAAAGGAAACGTTTGCTAGTAGTCAATCGCGGTGATTTAAGAATGCTGTTGACGAAAATGGAACCAAATATTACAAAATTGGTGGCAGCCCACCAGGTTCATCCTTCGCATTCAGATTTTTTTTCATTTTTGTATCAACTTTTTCTTCAATAACGAGGTTCACAACTTCAAATTTCAATGCTTCTGCTTCACATCTTTCTTCACTATATTAAAGAAAAAGGTAGAAATAGTGGGCAAGCCGCACGTCAAAGGAGAGAGAAGCTAATCCGTATTCAAACCTCAAGTATACTTGATTCACCTTTCCTTGGTGTTGACTTACCTTAAAGCTCAATATTAATATTAAGGGGGCGCTAAGCAATGTTTGTTATTAAAAGGGGGGCGGTGGATCAAATGAGTTTGGGAACCAATGAGTTACAGAATAGGTTTGTTTTGGTTCCGAGTTCAGAACTGTTCAGGACGGTTCCTGCATGCGCCGTTGCGAATTTTAAACACAAATTCGGAATGTGCGCAATTGCGAACCGTCCTGGATCAGTTCTTAAACGTAACCAAAACAAACCTTATGCCTCGTTATTGCGAGCCTACGCAAATAATGTCATGGGCAGAAGACTAATAGGAAAAACGCGGAGTTAGCCTCTTTTGAAACCTGTCAGATACTGGAGATCATTGAAGCTCTAGAACCAGAGGGCAAGCTGTACAGCAGTTGCGAGAACAACTCTGATGTGGACACAATAAACCTTAAGGTCGTAATGGAATCTAACTGCCTAAACAATCTACAATATAGAACAATCATATAATGCGTTACAAGAAACCAAAACCTTAATGTCTCAATGCGATGCAATTTGCATTCTCTTTTTCCCAGTCCACAAGATATCTTATAAACGACATAACACTAATATAAACAAAACGGAAGCGGTTGATAATAATTTATTGAGAACGATCTAGTGGTATCAGAGTCGATATAGCTATATTTCTCCTGGGTCAAATTGTAATTGTAAATACTTCCACCTTTCCCCATTTTCTGTTATATTTATAATGGAGATTGGAGAACTTACTTCCTCTTGGCCATCTGGAAAATGAAGTTCGATCAACCATGATGCTCCGCAAAAAATGACCATCGGTTGTTGATAACTCTGGTTTCCGAGGAGTTGAAGTAGCGGATCTTGTGATTCATTGCGTTATGCATAGATTTTCTTTAGAATTTTATGTGAGTCACATTGAAGAGTAACATGTTTATAATTGAAGCATTATGTGATTAACATTGATATTGAATTATGGTTTCGATGGGTATGTTGTGAGCTACCATCTGGTTGGTTCTAGAGCTCGCCTCTGGTTATTTTTGCTTGTTTGGAGAGTAATACATGTTCACGTCCATTGAATTAAGATATAGGGACAATAAGAAAATAACGATTTTTTAAATCGAATTTTCTTATTACATAATACTTTTTCGAGTATAATGGGGATGCTAAATCATTGCTAAGGTACTTCTGCTAACTCACAAGGAAAATTATTCGGTTATCACGAGTAGTTTTTGAAATAACCGTGAATAAAAATTGCATATACCGCATAAGGCAAAAGAAAGTACCGAACGCCATTAAGATTTTTTTGGCACCCGTTCTACTCAAACGAATAATATATCGTTTTACCTAAATGTATGTAACTTTCAAATTTTGAGCCGAAAATGGTCTCAAACGATAAGGTTCGACTCACTAATGACGAATCCGTGGTCAAATTCAATTCTGTCCGTGGGGCCATCCGTCCGTAAATACGAAAACTTTCGGAAGGGTTGTCCCAGAGACTTGAAATTTTCAGGGTAGGTTCACTTACCAGATACTGTGGCTATGTTCGTGCATCAGCGAAATCGTTAGTGTGTTCCATAAAATATGGCCATTATAAATGTTTCTCAATATCTTAGACGACACGAAACGAATGTGTAGCCCTAGTGTGAACAGAACTATAGATAATCCAATCAGAATATTGAAAAGTAAAATCCTCATATTTCTTAGTGAAGATTCTCATACTGAATCTTTATGCAAAATTTCAAGAGGATCACATAATCAGAACCATTTTAATTTTTTCTGAATTGTCCATTTTCCAAATAAAGTGGAACTTCCCTATAACGAACGTCTGTATAACAAATTTCTCTGTATAACGAATTTCGTACAAGACATTGCACCTTGAATCCAAATTCCATGTTAAAAACACCCTCTTAAACGAAGTAAATTCCCCCTATAACGAAATATTCAAATAACATCACTGATTAAATGGATATTGGTAAGAAGGTATAAGGGTGGATTTTATTCCGAAATTTTTCCGGATGTACGTAATAAACCCCGACCTTAAACTAAATCATTACGGCGGGCAGAGTCTGGCAGAGGGATCCTTCTGAAACAGTCTTAAATACACCCCTGGCTGTTTGGTTTCAATGTAAACATTACACTAGTTTGAAAGTTGTGCGAAAATGTCTAAAAGGAAGTGCTTAAGTTTAAATGATAAACTTAAATTTATCAGTGAAGTCGACCGCGACATTGCCGACTATAGAAACAAATTTTCTGTATAGCGAAATTTCTTTACAACGAATTTGTTTGCGGATTTATCGCTCTCGTTAAAGGGAAGTTTCACTGTAATTCAGAATATGTCAAATCGATCGAGCTGAAATTTTGCAGTAAAATGTCCAACATCAATTCTAAGCTGGATGCAAGAATCTGTGGGAATTGCGTTATTTCTGAGATAGCATACAATAAAGAAAACCACATTATATAATAAATGATATAGAAAAACCTGCAAAAATTCTGCTAATAACCGTAAAAAGTTTCTCTAATAATAACAACATTCGCCTGTGTATCGAAATGACTTCCACGAAATGAAACTCATATTATGTAAACCATGATTTGAATACTCGTCGTTTAAATGTGCCAAATTCTAGGAAGTTTTCGATATCAATCTGAATTCTCAGTTGCCTGATCTTCGATCATGAATTATGATTACTTAACTTGTCGATCATATAAAATTTGCTGATTTATTACTTATGAATTCACTGAGTTGTTTTTTTCTAAACAACAGATCATTTTGCAGAAGTTCTCGGGGCGAAAAGGTGAGACAACTTTTTTTGTATTGATTCTGTGAACTAATTCCTCATTCTTTATATATATAAAAAAATGTGAAGTTGATAGAATATGGTTGTTAATTTTATCTTTAAATCGTCTCTATTTGAGACGTTTTGGGAGATGTAAAAATTTTGTCAAGAGAAGGTGAACTTATTGAAATGAAACGTTTGGCAAAATAATACTTTATCGTGGTATACCGATTCTGAAATTTAATTTTGCAAATGTTAGCGCATCGTTTTAAGGAAGTTAAATATAGGATATTATCCTGTATCCATTGGACTTCTTGTTCCGAAAAAATACGAAAAATAAAACTTCAAATGATCCACCTCCAGAATCAGTCCACTGATTTGGTCCTTTATATTTCGATTCCACACTACATATGAATTGAAATTTCTTATCCACGACTACTATATAATCTAGCCATTTTACGTCCGTGGGCTTGGCCAAAATAATATGCATTAATCACAAGTGATTAATGAGATATAATTCACTGTTGTCAGATGCTTCATAGATTTAGCTTTGATATAATATTCTTTAAATTGGTATTTCTTCAGTATCCAAAAGTACTCCTACTAACAAATATGGGTATACTTTGTCAATGAAGGGCCAAATCTACTTTTATTGTATCAATTAAATTTCATTACAAAATATACGATGACCAGTTCTCCAAAACTTTCTCATGTGTCAACTTGACTTTTTGTCTTGTCGCGGTCGCCAAATGTTAAAATCTTCAAGAAATATATTCACCTCGCGAATAATAGCAATAATTATACGCTCGTTGCATAATATACTATATATTCCTGAAGAATGTCTACACTAACTAATCGATAATAGTAATCCAATCAACTAGTTCATTAATTGCAATATTAATAACGAATTGATTACAAAACGTAGTAAATGGTATTTTGGCCTAGGGACCGATGTTATCTGAAGGATTTTTCCTATTTAATAACATCATACATTATATATAACTACAACTTTCAGATTTCACCCAGACCAATAATACATCCCACGTACGGAAATATTTCATTTCAAGATCAATTTCAATTTTTTTTTCGATGAACTTGTTTGATTTCATTAAAGGTTATTCCAGAAACTTCCAAACTCTCAGTTTTACTGATGCTAATTTGTCATAAGTATAAAGATAATGGAGAGCATCAACCTTGTATCTTTTTCTATGGACGGTAAAGATGAGAATACAAATTGTTATAATCAACATTTTTGGGGTCACTACTGTGAACGGTCATCCGCGATTTATTCTTATTGTATTCATAGTATAATTATAATGAAGCAGCTTTTCAAAAATCTCCTTCGATTTAATGAACAAGTGAAAACAATTTGCGTAGATCCTTGAACTGAGAAGTATGTCATGTAATCAATACATCGGCCATTCGAAAGAATAATATTTAAGAATATGTACTTATTTAAAATCCATTAACACCTTTCATGCCTACAGGGTGTTTCATCAACTGTATGTACAGGTGGGTGAAATTTGTGATCTCTGTACTACAGCTTTTTAACCCTATGAGATAGAGAAAAATGAATGAAACATTCCTGATCTAGGTATTACATAAACTTTTGTATTTTTTTTTATGAAAACAATCATTTGTTTTTACTTAGAAATAATCACCGTGTTTTCTCTTCTTCAAAATGTATAGCATATCATAGGTATATACTGGGTGTCCGTAAACAAATGCGAGGGACTTGGGGAGATGAAAATAAGCAGGGGTAGTTCATATAAAATTTTTTCGAAATCGACCCCCCTTCCAAGATACAGCCTTTGGAAGGCGATGACGAGTTGACAGTTTTTAATTTTTTCACGGCTTCTTAAAAACTGAGTCATAAAACTACACATTATATGAAGCACTAAGTGGATGTTACTCACACAAATTTTATAGATCTCATTTCTTTATTATTAGGAGTTGAAAATAACAACCCCCTATGATTTTCGTTCAAAAATTGTTTTCGTTAGATAGATTTCCAAAAAATGAAATTCTCTTATGGTTTCCCATTCATTTCTGGAGAAAAAAAGTCTCCTGCAAAATTTCGATACAGTCGATACTTTTCTAGGAAAAAATAAATACTTACAAGCATTAATGATCACTGTTCCTTCCATTTCTTCGTATAAGTGTTCCATAGAATGAATATTCTAAGATATTGTATGTCTATGACAGGAGATAAAGATGTCTATGAATCTTTCTGAAGCTTTAATCACTAATTTCCGGAAGAAAATTGTATCCGTAATATTTTAATTTCACAAATAGAACTTTCTTTCGATTAATAAGCATAATTGACAAAAAAAATTTTGGGCATAAACGATATCTTAGAATATTCATTCTATTTAACATACGATGAAATGGAATGAACACTGATCATAACTACTTGTAAGTTTTTATTTTTTCCGTGAAAAGTATCGACTGTATCGAAATTTTCCAAAACATATCTATACGAGACGTAGAAAATTCTAGAACCTCAGGTTAACAAGCCATTGTTAGAATCCTACCTGTAAGATGCTGTAAAAATAATTCAGACCGAAAAAAACGAATAGCTGTAGCATTCAGGCGATCATTAAATTTTCGGTAACAGTACATCCTTGACTCTTCGCTAATGATATGATCAGTCCAATAGGTCCGCTCATTAGGATCTAAAATGAAATTTTTTGCTCAGAAAATGAGAATTTACTAGGCATTAAAAACACAGGAGTTCTTTGACTTCTTCGAAGACTAACACCATGGACATTAAAGGAATTTATTGCCGCAGAAAAACATCATATTTTTTAACTGCGCAAATGGAGACTTTGGATGAAGATACAATTATAAAATTGATATATGTACAAGGAAATTGATAAAGTTAGAATTTTTCTCATTTTTCCTATTTTGTCTCATCCTGCATAAAGCAGAAAGTAACAAACAAAGTTTTTCTATCAAATACAGTGGAACTTCCCTATATCAAAAGCGCTAAATCCGTAAAAAAATTCGTTATAAAAAATTTCGTTATACAGAAAATTTGTTTCTATAGTCGGCAATGTCACGGTCGACTTTACTGATAAATTTAAGTTTATCATTCAAACTTAAGCACTTCCTTTTAGACATTTTCGCACAACTTTCACACTAGCGTAATGGTTAGATTGAAACCAAACAGCCAGGGGTGTATTTAAAACGGTTTCAGAAGAATCTCTCTGCCCGCCGTAATGATTTAATTTAAGGTCGGGATTTATTACGTACGTCCGGAAAAAATCCGGAAAAACCTACCCTTATGCATTCTTACCAATACCCATTCAAAGAATGATTTTCTTTGAATATTTCGTTATAGAGAGAATTAACTTCGTTTTAGAGGGTGTTTTTAACATGGAATTTGGATTCGAGGTGCAATGTCTTGTACGAAATTCGTTATACAGACGTTCGTTATAGGGAAGTTCCACTGTATATTGCAGTTTAAACAAAGGAAAATATTCATCTCATTTCAGTAACATACATAGATTGTTCATTTCTTGAGGAACCTATTATATATGTGAATCAAAAGTGTGCTGTATATAATTCTTATCGAAAAACCTTTTATTATAAATAACTTCCAAAACATATTGTTACGAGACGTAGAAAATTGGGAACCTCTGGGTACCAAGCCATTGTTAGAATCCTACCTGTAAGATGCTTTAAAAATAATTCAAGCAGACCGAAAAAAACGAATTGCTGTAGCATTCGGGCTGTAGTAAAGAAACCGTTCCATATTTTACAATTCTGTTTTCATATTCGTGATTGATAATTCAAGAAGTACAATTGTTCAAAATTTCATTCATTTCGGGTGAAATTTTTTCATCGCTGTAGACATGTAAAAAAAAATTTGTGTTCGATTTTTGAAAAAAAATTTTCACAGAAATTCTTAGATAATTGTGTTCATTCAGAAAATGAAAGTCAATTTGACAACCGCAAAAAAAAATTAGGAACATTGCAGGTCTTCCGCCATTTTGTAAATTTTTTTTCGTAGTTCGTCAACTTTTCTGAGTAGAGGACCCTAAAATACTGAGATTTAACCAAAAACCGTTACTTTAAGTGTTACACATAACTGACCACACTCATAAGAATCTTACTCAAAATTGATGTTTGACACCCTTTATCTCGCTTATGCTTCGAAAACGGGATATATTGTATAGGGCAAAAATGATTCTTCCGATGTCCTCTACACGAAAATATATGTTTGTCCAGTTTATGATGAAACATGTGTATCAAAAGTGTGCTGTATATAATTCTTATCGAAAAACCTTTTATTATAAATAACTTCCAAAAGATATTGTTACAAGACGTAGAAAATTGGGAACCTCTGGGTACCAAGCCATTGTTAGAATCCTACCTGTAAGATGCTTTAAAAATAATTCAAGCAGACCGAAAAAAAACGAATTGCTGTAGCATTCAGGCAATCATTAAATTTTCGGTACCAGTACCTACATCCTTGACTCTTCGCTAATGATATGATCAGTCCAATATGTCCGCTCATTAGGATCTAAAATGAAATTTTTTGCTCAGAAAATGAGAATTTACTTGGCATTAAAAATATAGGAGTTCTTTGACTTCTTCGAAGACTAACACCATGGACATTAAAGGAATTTATTGCCGCAGAAAAACATCATATTTTTTAACTGCGCAAATGGAGACTTTGGATGAAGATACAATTATAAAATTGATATATGTTCAAGGTTACTGCGTGTGAAATAACTTTTTGGAGATCAAAATTAACGTCATAGAATTAATTAGCATAACAGGTTGAGCGTTTCGAATTGTATTGGCAGATTGGAAATTGAGGCATAATAAATTTGAAAGCTCGATATATTATCAACAAGTTTTTACGTCAATTGCTCACCGAAGAATCGAATTTTTATTATGGGTTATCTTCTTGGAACTCAGGGTTTGCTGCCTGCGCAGATTGGTAATCAAACAGGTTGGGAAGCTTTTCAAAGAAGGTAAACACGTCATAGGTACGAACAATACTGCGTGATTTAGATGAGATACCTGAGAAATTCTGTTGGCTAGAAAACAATGAGCTTTTTTCTAATTTTTCATCTTTTCTATCTGATATGTAAATATTATAAAAGTGCATGTACCGGGTGTCCTAAATTCGTTGTCTAGAAACCCGATGAGCTAGAACATGGCACATTTTCGGGCTCGATTTTTGAGAGAATTAATTTGGTGAAAACCGCAACCTTTTAAGTCAAACCGTTTTCGAGCTATTAGAGAGAATTGTAAAATGGCGTCGAATGAAAAGTTCTCATAACTGCTTTATTACTGAAGTTAGAAACATGAAACTAAAACATTATACAGATACTTTCTTCAGTAGAATTCATTGAAGTTATTAATTTTTCTTTATTACATTTTGTTCTAGCTCATAGAGTTTCTGAGATCCCCTCACTAAACAACCAATTTAGGAGACCCGGTACAGTGGCGGCAAACGAAATGTGAACGATTTTTTTTCCTATTGTAAATTTGGCTTCATTAACCATGTACATATTATATCTATGATTATGTTACGCAGTCGTTGACAACAAACGTCAAAATGAATCCACAAAATATATCTGTTCTATGCCAAAGCATAGGCAGAATCTTAGCAAAACCGGAATGACATTCTGGAAATTATTGAAAAAATGAAATCTGTAAAAAATAAATGATTAAAAAAATTAAATTCTATGGTTCTGATGATACGATCTTCTTGAAATCTTGCGTGAACATTCAGTATGTCAGTCTTGATTGACAAAATAAATTTCAATCGAATCAGTTATCCTGTTTCGGAAATAATGAGATTCTTCTTTTCAATATTCCAATTGAATTTTCTATGGTTCTGTTAATACTATGGCCACGAAATTTTGAATGAACATTCAGCGTATCAATCTTCATTCATAAAATGAATTTCAATCGAACTGGATATCTTCTTATGGAGATATGGAGTTTCTTCTTTTCAATATTCCAACTAATTTTTCTATGGTTCTGTTTACACTTTTGCCACAAAATTCTGCTTGAGGCTTATTATAAGCATCTTGCATGTGGCCGCAACATTTCATTTCGATGAGTTTCGTTTTCTCTGAGTCATTGGGGAACAAAAATTTTGAACAGCCATATTTTATGGAACGCCCTGTACGATTTGGCTGGTTAACGAACTCAGTCGAGCCATTCGGGAACCGAACTCACCCTGAAAACTTCAAGTCCCTAGGATAATCCCTTCGAAAGTTATTGTGCTAACGGCCGGACGGCCCCACGAACAGAATTGAATTTGATCACGAATTCGTCATCAGGGAGTCGAACCCTATCGTTTGACACCATTTTCCGCTCAAAGTTCGAAAATTACAGACATTTGGGCAAAACGATATAGAACTCGTTCAAGTAGAACGAGCGCTCAAAAATGCCAAATATGCTCTGAAAAAAGATTATTTGGGCCGTTTCTATTATCTTGGATTGTTCTATCCAACGTTTCGGCAAGCATTCGCCAGCCAAATATTCTTTCTACTAATGAGCCATTATCAAGAAGTTCCCGTTCACAATGCTCTATAGAGTCGTTCACTTTTAGCTTGCTGCCACTGTACCTACCATCAACTGTAAACAGGCACGTATTTTTTCAAATTTTAAATCCCATTTCAAAATCACCTTGTATATTCCAAATTTTAAACTCATATTGAATAGGAAGATAATTCACAACACAGAAAAAATTGTCATCTTCTCAAATTCGTGATGATAATGACTATTGTTCCAAAGGAACAACAAAAGGATTATTAGTGACAGTAGTGGGAACAACAATTTTTTTCCCGTCTGTTCTCAGCATAATGAACAATTCGAATAATCCCACTGTACAAAAAGCCGATTATCTGCGATATAAATAAATACATATGCCAAATTCAAGAATAACATCCATCAGTCATAATATTCCTTCACCTTGGTTCTTGAATAAAGAGACGAAATATATTAACTTCGCTAAATGAATAATAATGAATATCATTATGAGTTCTTATAAAAGACATCGAAGGAACTATTTTGACTCCCAGATCGTTTCAAACTTGTAGTTTTGAGCATAGGCATTTTCAGGGTACCTAATAATTATTTAGAGAAACGTGTGGTCTCTTCTTATAACATTCGGTTATGTAACATGTAGATGAACAAAGTAGTAATTTATTGAATAATATTTCACTGAATGAATTATGGTTCAACATTATTAGATATTAATTTTTGATGCGAGGAATTTCTTGACTAATTGATGGTTGATACTGGATATTAAAGAAGAAATCTTCATAATTATAACTCTCCTGAATCATCGACAGTAGAAAACTATAGAAAACAACGAAAAAAAATGTTTTTGTGTGATAAATAATGAAAAAATAGACTCGAAGGATGAATATTGAATGTCGAGAAGTTTCTTCCGTGTCTTTTATCTAAAGGGTTTTCCAATAAAAGGTGTTATTTTGAATAGCCCGCTATTTCGGTAGATGTCACATTTGAAGCTGTAATTTTTTGATAGTCAAGAAGAAACTGCGCCATTGAAAAAAATGGAACGATACACGTTTCAAGAACGCATTGAAATTATTAAAATTCACTATAAAAATGGTGAAAATTTGGCAGAGGCGGTTCGTAAAACTCGAGCATTTTTGGGTCGTCGTGAAGCACCTTGTCGGACCGCAATGAAGAAATTGGTGGAAAAATTCGAGCTGTTGGGACAAGTTAGTGATGTGAAGAATGAAACCCGTGCACGTCGCTCAAGAACTACCGAGATAATTGCTGCTGTAGCCAAAAGTGTTGCAGAAAACCCAGGTTTATCCATTCCTCGTCGATCTTTGGAATTAGGCATTCCATAAACGTCATTACACCTTATTTTTCATAAATATTTGGGTCTTAAGGCTTATAAAGTTCAGTAAACACAAGAACTCAAACCGACCGATCATCAACAACGTCGTGTCTTTGCTGATTGGGTCGTTGAAATGCAGACCGTGGTGATCACAATTGGCCACCGAGATCTTGTGATTTAACCTCGGATTTAACATTCCTTCTCCTGAGAAAAATTTGTTGTATTCTATCCATACGTTAATTCGACTTTTCTGTTCAAATTTTAAATCTTAATCTTAAAATTCTCGAAAGATATCATGTTCACTCCTGGCCTTACAGAATTGTTTTTGACCACTGCTTTTTCTTCTGCCACTCCTGGATCGAAACTTATAGACATTTGGCGAAACTATGGCTCGCTGTTCTCCTACAAACAAGCGCGCAAAAAAAATCTCCTAACTTTACGTCAATGCTCTTCTCAATATTTTCACGGTCGTTCCGTCCACACGGTATGCATTTAAATACTAAATTTAATTGAGGTTCACGTAATTAAAAATTAAAAAAACATAGAATATTCAGTAGAATCCTACATTCACAAACTCATCCCTAGAATATTGTTATTGAAAATAATTATAAACTTTTTTCAAACAATTTTTGAAGTATAGGTGTAGCACAAACCCGTTATAAAGGGCAGATAATCATTAAAGTTGGTCCCGATCGGATTTGAGTTTTCAAATATTAAAATTTCTATACAGGATGTCTGTAAACAAATGCGAGGAACTTCGGGAGATGATGCCTCGATGAAAATAAGCAGTGGTAGTTCATATACATTTTTTTCGAAATCGACCCCCCTTCTAAGACACAGCCTTTGCAAGGCGATGACGAGTTGACAGTTTTTAATTTTTTTTACGGCTTCTTAAAACCACTGAGTCATAAAACTATACATTATATGAAGAACTAAGTATATGTTACTCACACAAATTTTTTAGATCTCATAACTTAATTATTAGGGGTTGAAAATACAACCCCCTTTAATTTTCGTTCAAAAATTGTTTTCGTGGGATAGATTTTCGAAAAATAAAATTCTCTTATGGTTTCTCATTTAATTCTGGAGAAAATAAGTCTACTGCAAAATTTCGATATAGTCGATAATTTTCTCAGAAAAAATGAAAACTTACAAGCAGTTATGTTCACTCTCCAAAAACTCTCTTATAAGCGCATTCGGGGTCAGTGAAAGTGGCATTTATACACCCTTCCTGGCTAGTGCGTTAGCCTCTTTATTTCCTTTGAATCCTGAGTGGCCAGGAACTAACTAAAGAGACCTTATTGTTCTTGTACACTTAATTGTATTTTCTTCGACACTTCCATATTACTCGTAGCTTTAAGACGATGACTTTAGCAGCTTTTCCATAAGAATGTCACACCCTTGATAGTATCTTTCCAGGTTACTATCTAATATGCATCTATCGATTGCAAGTATTTCTGCCTCGAATATCTTTTGGATGAGGCGCTTCTTATATCACTAGGTATACTTTCTATCTACCTACTTAATCATAGAGATTTTCAAGAGAAATGGCCCCTGATCTGAAAATCTCGAGTTGAATGTTCGTTCTTTTCATGCCATTTCAATGTCAACTAATTATTTTGTTATTAGCCCAGGTGAATAAACTTTGTTTCTTTCTGCCTTGGTCCATCACTTTCACCAGACATGTGTATGGTAATAATTACATCAATACTATGTAATAAATGACATCATAACTTTAGAGTTCAGACATAGAAAGTTCTTATATTAACAAGGATGTAATAAGTCTTCTAAATAATAATTCATTATGAAAGACTTTCGCGATTTCACCTGTCGCCCAATACTTATCAATGCCAATGTTTTGGTTCATTATTTGAGAGTATATTGAACATTGTTGATTGAAGAGGAAACATTCAACATTTGATTCTTCCTTGAAGGTAAGTGTGTAGTTTTTTCGATTAGTGGATTTTCTTTTTTCTTGAGCAGCTAACGATTTTACGTAACCCACAATTGGAATTTCCTGTGTGTTTCCGGAAAAAATAATTGTAGAAATGATGGAATCTTAGAAAATCATAGCGATTATTCGTTTTTTGTTTCGTAATCAGGATTTCGAAGAAAAACTATTGAAACCACCGAAATAAGTTCGCGAAATCAAACGATTATCTGAAATTCTATATATGAATAATAGGATAGATATACATACATATTATTTAACACTACCCTTAATGTTATCACATAAAAAAACCTATATTTATACAGGGTGTCCCAAAACTCGACGTCAACCCGAAACCGGGTGAAAGGGCAAGTAATGCTAGTTGTCAGAAAGTTGCATGATTTTAAAATAATAGGCATTTAAAAAAACACAGAAAATTCCACACCCCGTGACAGTCTTTTCACCCCTGTTGCCACAAATATCAACTTTTTCCAACTTTTTTTTTTGCTGTGTAACCCTGAATAATGCTTATCTGAACTGTAATCAAAATTTTGATACCAGCTGCTCTAGGTTTCATAAAAATAGGGTTAACTTCTCAAAAAAAAATTCAAAATAAACAATTGCCTAGGTTCAACTGACTGTATTGAAAAAAAAATGTACTACGCAAGTTTGGCATGTTCTGTCAAAAGTTGGCGCATTTAGTGAAGATTCCAAAATGGTATAATTCTTGGTTAATTGTAGCTACCGTAGTTCAAATTCGCTTTCGATTGCCTGTGAATACACTTTTTTTTCAACTGCTTCCTAGTAAAAAAAGGCCAATAGATCCAAGTCCGGTCCCCAAGATTGGACCAGAACGTCCGATCCATCTTCCGGGAAAAAAATGTTTCCAGAAAAAAATTCGTTTGAACCGTAGTTCAAATTCGCTTTCGATTGCCGTGAATACACTTTTTCTTTAACTGCTTCCTAGTAAAAAAAGTCCAATAGATTCAAGTCCAGTGAACTGGTCGGCCACGAGATTGGACCAGAACGTCCGATCCATCTTCCGGGAAAAAAATGTTTCCAGAAAAAAAAATTTCCAGAGAAATTTCTCCGGAAAAATTTTTTCTGGAAAAATTATTTTCTCTGGAAATTTTTTTTCCGGAAACATTTTTCCCGGAAGATGGATCGGACGTTCTGGTCCAATCTCGTGGCCGACCAGTTCACTGGACTTGAATCTATTGGACTTTTTTTACTAGGAAGCAGTTAAAGAAAAAGTGTATTCACAGGCAATCGAAAGCGAATTTGAACTACGGTAGCTACAATTTACCAAGAATTATACCATTTTGGAATCCTCACTAAATGCGCCAACTTTTGACAAAACATGCCAAACTTGCGTAGAACATTTTTTTTTCAATACAGTCAGTTGAAACTAGGCAATTGTTTATTTTGATTTTTTTCTGAGAAGTTAGCCTAGAGCAGCTGGTATCAAAATTTTGATTACAGTTTAGACAAGCATTATTCAGGGTTACACAGCAAAAAAAAAAGTTGGAAAAAGTTGATATTTGTGGCAACAGGAGTGAAAAGACTGTCACGGGGTGTGGAATTTTCTGTGTTTTTTTAAATGCCTATTATTTCAAAATCATACAACTTAAAAAAAATTTTATATCTTTCTGACAACCAGCATTACTTGCCCTTTCACCCGGTTCCGGGTTGACGTCGAGTTTTGGGACACCCTGTATATTGGGAATAATCATTCTCTTCCAACCGAGCCAGGGTATATTTTGTTGCTTTCATTCCTTTCGGAATCATCATTTTTCATCGGAAAGTTTTTATTAGAACTGTCTTTAATACTCCTTATCATTGAGCTTATTTTCGTTGAGAAACTCCAGTCTTTTTTTACAGCTGCAACTATTGTTTTTATATATTTGTGCGTCGTTCATGATCCTCGATCTACCAGTTTTATTTTTGGTGAATTTGGACAAGGTGAACAACATTTTGAAGCGCTCGAGTGCTATATCGTTTTGCCCAAATGTCCGTAATTTTCGAATTTTAAGCCGAAAATGGTCTCAAACGATATAGGGTTAGACTCCCTGATGACGAATTCGTGGACAAATTCAATTCTGTCCGTGGGGCCGTCCGTTAGCACAATAACTTTCGAAGAGATTGCCCTAGAGACTTGAAATTTTCAAAATGAGTTCGGTTCCCAAATGGCTCGGTTAGGTTCGTTAACCAGCCATATCGTACTGGGTGTTCCATGAAATATGGCCATTCAAAATTTTTGTTCCTCAATAACTCATACAAAACGGAACCCATCGGAATGAAATGTTGCGGCCACATGCAAGATGCTCATAATGAACTTCATTCTAAATTTTGTGGCCACAGTGTAAACAGAATCATAGAAAATTCAATTTGAATATTGAAAACAAGAAACATCATATTTTCATAAAAAAAAATATCCGATTCTAATGAAATTTATTTTATAAATGAAGATTGATACACTAAATTGCCATAAGAGGATAACTGATTCAAGTGAAATTCATTTTGTGAATCAAGACTGATATACTGAATGTTCATGCGAAATTTCAAGAGGATGGCATCATCAAAACCATAGAAATTAATTTTTGTAATTATTTATTTTTTTTTATTTCATTTTTTGAATAATTTCCAGAATATAATTCCGATTGTTCTGAGATTCTGCATTTATATATGTACTAGCAGACCCAACAGACGTTGTTCTGTATACACAAAAATTCATTCAATTCGATCGAGCCGTTTAGTTGCAGAGTAGATGAATAACCTGAATAACGACTACAGCACCATCTGTTGATCTGATTTGTGGTCATAAACATACGGGCATCGGCAATCCAAAATACATTCATACAATACATCCCTCACACTTCGGTACCTTCTCCTACCCGCCTAGTGCCTACCTCGGAGACGCATTTTGGTGCGATTTCATCTTCAACCTGCCATATCTTTTGATGTATTCATCATAATTGAATGATGTAAGAGGCAATTTCGTTCTAAATTAAATACTGGGTATGAACGACGTATTTAATTGGATAAGGATCAATAGCGTATTCATAAAAAAATACTCCCAAATAATGCATAATTTTGAGAAACATTCGGATACCTTTGAAAGGTATTACCGAGTAAACCTTGAAAGATAGATATATGCTATCCCGGACTTTTTCGTAGAACTATTGAAGAGGTACATTTCCGTCATACATTGTTTCCATGTACGTCTTACGGTTTTTGCAACGCACCTGAAAATAGCTGATCATGGCTGATTTTGGTACTCATATTTATTATCATTGAAGTTATAGTAGGTTTCCTTAATTTTCTCGGGTGAAAAGTATAGCCTATGTTTACTCAGGGATAGTGTAGCATTCTAAAGGTGAAATAATTATTGAAATCGGTCTAGTAGCTTATGAGTTAACTCGTATCAAACCCTCAAACCCACAAACCCACAAACATACAAATCTTTCCTCTTTATAATATTAGTATAAGTATAATATCAGTATAGATATAGATTAATTCTCTACAAACGCCCTATTGACCACTTTTTTCTATAACCTATCTTTTTGAGAATATCTCGAATAAACTTGGGAGGAGATGGAAAATTACATTTTTTCATCTTCTAATGAAAATAAATCGGTCTGTGCTCATTCGATCAGGACGATTGATACCTCATTTTATAGGTTAAATAATTCTCTACAAACGCCCCATTGACCACTTTTTTCTAAAACCTACCGTTTTGAGCAGAATCCGTACCAACTTAAGACACCGGGATCTGAATAAGAAGATCAGTTTTCAGAATATGAAGAAAAAAATGGACAAAAACCTTTCCAAATTCACGAATTATAAATGAAATTCATAGAAATTTCCTAAACATGATAAAAATATTTTCATTTATTCGAAGTTTTTAAATGAAACTTGAATAATTTATTCTCTATTAACAAATACTCGTAAATACTTAGCACTTACATCCATATTTATACAACATCATTGATATATTCCAGGATCAACAAACAAAGACATCGAAGAAATTTCATTTGAAATAGTTAGTTGATTGCATTTTCAAACTTGCGATTAATTGCATTATTCCTATCATTCCCTCGAGTTCTAACACTTCCATCCCGCAAATGCAATGGAAATTTTCCGCAGTGACGTCACATCTCGATGCGCGTCGGCATACCGGTGTTTGTGTATATCGTGCTCGGAGACGCAATTCGATTTTGGTGCGATTTCATCTTCAACCTGCCATATCTTTTGATGTATTCATCATAATTGAATGATGTAAAAGGCAATTTCGTTCTATATTAAATACTGGGTATGAAGGACGTATTTAATTGGATAAAGATCAATAGCGTATTCATAAAAAAATACTCCCAAATAATGCATAATTTTGAGAAACATTCGGATACCTTTAAAAGGTGTTACCGAGTAAACCTTGAAAGATAGATATATGCTATCGCGGACTTTTTTGTAGAACTATTAAAGAGGTACATTTCCGTCATACATTGTTTCCATGTACGTCTTACGGTTTTCGCAGCGCACCTGAAAATAGCTGATTTTGGTACTCATATTTATTATCATTGAAGTTATAGTAGGTTTCCTCAATTTTCTCGGGTGAAAAGTATAGCCTATGTTACTCAAGGATAGTGTAGCATTCTAAGGGTGAAAGAATTATTGAAATCGGTCAAGTAGCTTATGAGTTAACTCGTATCAACGCCACAAACACACAAACACACAAACATACAAATCTTTCCTCTTTATAATATTAGTATAGATTTGGTATCAATATCAAATCCCATATAAAATTCCACCAAAGAACGAGGGATCAAAAGCTCCTGCTCAGGGCTTTTCTAATTTTTTTTAATTCTTTTCAATCGTTGTAACAGAAACATTTCATTCTTCATAAATTGCAGTAATATTACATTTGGCATTCCGCCAACTAAATCATAATTATCTATTCGAATATCTTACTTATAAGGCGAATTAATTATTGCATTTCAATTTCCATGACAACTTAATATGACGTAATTTAATACAGTTTCAGTATATTTTAAAATATTCAGAATACCATTGTTCCATACGTTATTCGAGAAATCGATCGTTGCATAACTATTTGATTGGGAACATTCATAGGTCTATATCTTGTGTTTCCGAATTTGGATAGTTTGATGACTAATACACTATAACTGTTCTCATTTCCACAAATGTTCACGGAAGGTTAAATGACCACACATTTATATCATTTTGAAAGCAATGAACCCAAAACAACCGTTTGGTTAACACAAAGTTCCGTATTATAAAAATTCCAGAAAAGGACTTACTTATGAGATCACGATATTTGGCGTAATTACTGATCAGCATTTATCACGTTTTTAGGAAATACCTTGCTATTGTTGGCCAATGTGGATTAAATTCGAATTTTGAGCTGAAAATGAATTACCGTAAGTCAAAAAAATTTGTTCGGCCCAGCCGAGGAATCTTATTGTGTATATAAAATACTAGCTTTTACCCGCGACTTCGTCCGCCTACCGACCCTCTAAGTTAGAAAAGTGATCAAATACTAACTTGAAGTCTTAGTAACACTCAGTTAAAAAAAACATCAAAATCATTTTAGTAGCTATGGCGTCATGCGCTTCTTGACACGATCACGCTAGATTTCTGCGGGAATGAGGTATTTTCCCGCCGTAAAAAGTAGCCTGTGTCCGTGCCTAGGATCCTATCTTTATATTAACCAAGTCTTATAAAAATCCGTTCAGACGTTAAGGCGTGAATGAGGTAAACTTTTAAAACAAACGATTAAAAATCACTAACTTAATTAGTTTTCTGCCTACTGCCTACGCCTTAAGTACGATAGCATGAATATTAATAGCCCATACCTTTTTCTAGGTTACTATCTATCACCTAACTGAATTTCATCAAAATCCGTTCAGCCGTTTAGGCATGATAGAGCAAAACTCCCAGCAAAAACCATAAAAAAATCACTAACTCAATTCAGTTTTCTGCCTACTTCCTACCCCCAAAGTACGATGACGTGATCATTTTGATCTTATATCCGTTTTTAGGTAACCATCTATTACCTTACTAAATTCCATCAAAATCTGTTCAGCCGTTTAGACGTGAAAGAGCAAAAGTCCCAACAAAAACGACTAAAAATGACTAACACAATTTAGTTATCTGCCTACTGCCTACCCCCTAAGAACGATGGCGTGATTATTTATAACCTGTGACCATTTCTAGGTTATCATCTATCACCATACCAAATTTCATCAAAATCCTTTCAGCCGTTTAGGCATGATAGAGCAAAACTCCCAGCAAAAACCATAAAAAAATCACTAACTCAATTCAGTTTTCTGCCTACTTCCTACCCCCAAAGTACGATGACGTGATCATTTTGATCTTTTATCCGTTTTTAGGTAACCATCTATTACCTTACTAAATTTCATCAAAATCTGTTCAGCCGTTTAGACGTGAAAGAGCAAAAGTCCCAACAAAAACGACTAAAAATTACTAACTCAATTTAGTTATCTGCCTACTGCCTACCCCCTAAGAACGATGGCGTGATTATTTATAACCTATGACCATTTCTAGGTTATCATCTATCACCATACCAAATTTCATCAAAATCCTTTCAGCCGTTTAGGCATGATAGAGCAAAACTCCCAGCAAAAACCATAAAAAAATCACTAACTCAATTCAGTTTTCTGCCTACTTCGTACCCCCAAAGTACGATGACGTGATCATTTTGATCTTATATCCGTTTTTAGGTAACCATCTATTACCTTACTAAATTTCATCAAAATCTGTTCAGCCGTTTAGACGTGAAAGAGCAAAAGTCCCAACAAAAACGACTAAAAATCACTAACTCGATTTAGTTATCTGCCTACTAGGCAGTAGGGGGTAGGCACCCCCTAAGAACGATGGCGTGATTATTTATAGCCTATGACCATTTCTAGGTTATCATCTATCACCATACCAAATTTCATCAAAATCTGTTTAGCCGTTTAGGCGTGAAAGAGTAACAGACAGACAGACAGACAGAGTTACTTTCGCATTTATAATATTAGTATGGATGACCATTTCTAGGTTATCATCTATCACCATACCAAATTTCATCAATATCCGTTCAGCCGTTTAGGCATGATAGAGCAAAACTCCCAGCAAAAACCATAAAAAAATCACTAACTCAATTCAGTTTTCTGCCTACTTCCTACCCCCAAAGTACGATGACGTGATCATTTTGATCTTATATCCGTTTTTAGGTAACCATCTACATATTACCTTACTAAATTTCATCAAAATCTGTTCAGCCGTTTAGACGTGAAAGAGCAAAAGTCCCAACAAAAACGACTAAAAATCACTAACTCAATTTAGTTATCTGCCTACTGCCTACCGCCTAAGAACGATGGCGTGATTATTTATAGCCTATGACCATTTCTAGGTTATCATCTATCACCATACCAAATTTCATCAAAATCCGTTCAGCCGTTTAGGCGTGAAAGAGTAACAGACAGACAGACAGACAGACAGACAGAGTTACTTTCGCATTTATAATATTAGTATGGATAGGAGAGTAATTGAAATGAATTTGTGAAGGAATTGAAAATGTTTCATATGTTCAAAGTTATGTGTAGGGATTGCATACCAGTTTACCGACTTACCGGTTAACCGATTTACCGCCTTAAGCCTGACGCTCACTTGGACGAGACGAGACGAAGCGACGCGTTAGTTAGTTAGTTAGATTCTGATCTTCGCTTCGCGCCTCCCAAGTGAGCGTCTACCCATTTGATTCAGTGCAAATCGTGCCTGCGGAAAACAAACTCTTCGCTTCGTCTCGTCTCGTCTCGTCCAAGTGAGCGTCAACCTTTAAAAGTTCTTCGACTTACCGACGAAGAAATCGGCATCTTTTACCGGTAATTTCGGTAAAAAAATGCCAAGCTGACAACAACCAAATCGGATAATGCTGCATTGTCCATTAAAGAAAAGCTCCAATTAGCAATCAGAAACAAAATTGAAATAAACAGTACCCTTCCAATCAGAAGACATCAGGCTACATTTAACAATGTTTAGCAGTGTGTGAAAACCGAAATGCAATATTTTCGGAAGGAGGCAATTCAGGGGAAATACTTGAAAATGGTTATCGCAGCACTAATGACAACTAGGCCAACTAGTGTGGAGTCCGAAAGAGCCTTTTCTGCGGCAGAAACACTTTGCACTAAGATAAGGTCGCGGCTAAGTGATAACACCTCAGAGTAAGAAATTAACATAGAGATGCCCCTACTGCATTGTAATCAACCAAGCATAACAGTGAGATGGAAAGCATTTCACTGCCACACTGGGGTGAAATAAACAATTGGTTAGATTTGCATTTCTCCTATTCCTGAATATAATACAACATTTTCGTAATTTTGCCCTAGCCTAGCTATAATTAATGGAATAGGCTTAAGCAACAATAAACTGCCACCAAATCATTGAAATAATTCAGTTTATGTAAACACATAACACATCGCATCAAAAAACTGAACACTAACAGACAATGTTGCCAAACTGACAGAATTATCTGTAACAGACGCAAGCCGTTAGTATCAGAGTGGGAGAGCGGTAAAGCAATAATCCCAAAACGGAATAAACATACGGCACGATTTCGCAACGCCGGAAGTTTGTTCGCGCGTATAAACAGATTCCACTTGGCTGCATAACAAATGCGTGAAGGCAACTTTAGGTTAGGGCCTTTTTTATATAACAAAAAAATCGAAAGATAAAGTAAGAAACGACTGATATTTTGTCATTATATTATAGACTTTTACTGGCATAATTTTTTTTGAGTTTACCTAGAGTTTCACTTTCCTGTGTTTATTATTGATTAAAAATTACATAAAGTTTTGATATTTATTTTGTGGGTTAATTTTCCATTCGTTAAGAAAAAACCGGTAAATACCGGTATATCGGTAATTTTTCAAATAATTTACCGAATTACCGGTAAATTGAAATTCGGTAAATTTGCAATTCCTAGTTATGTGGAGGAGCAATGCTTGCAAGAACTGGTAATCTGGGAGTTTGGGTTGATTTTATTGTTCCATCACCAAAAATATATTTCGATGAGCTAAAGAGAACATGGGACCTGAAAATAAAATTCTCAGCTATGCAAGTAAGCTTCAAAAGAAGTTACAAGGAGATCTGTTGACCTACCTGAAGGTCGATTAAGAAGATGTTGATCAATTTTGTGTGGGTATGTTACTGTTACTCTAACTTGTTTTTTGGTCATCAGAGGCGTAGGGAACGAAATAAACACCCAAATCCGTTTAAACATATAATTACTTTTTTCTAAATAATTTGCAGTGTAAGGATGCTATTAAAACCGATGAAAAAATGTCGAATCTTATACGTTCTATTGATTTGCATTTCTTCATACCAGTCCATGCTCGAGTCCATGTTTATAGATGCCACATGTGTCCTGTATTTCTTTGAGGGAAGTTACAGTTTCTTGAATTATTTCATTTCTTTTATTATTTCGTAACTAAAGTTGATTTTGAAGAAAAATTGTAAACCTAGGGGAGATCATTATCCGATATCATAGGTCTGGTAGACAGTTCTTTGGACATCTGAAATTTTGAGTCTGAAAAGAATCGAACTAATAGATATAGGATAGTATAGAGTTACCATCATTGAAATAAACGTGATATCAGATGCGCCATATACCATATATTGAATTTTCTGGAGGAACTGTGATTCTTGCGTCTGTTTCTAGTTAAATTGTGATTTTTTCTGCTTAATAATATACAGTGAACTGCTATCGTGCACTGTAAGGCTTTATTCAAGCAGAGAAGAGACAGGTAAGAAGAAAATTAGAGGAAAAACAAATCACAGGTAGGGATGAGTACTGAACAGATCAGCATTCAAAATGTTTGCTAGTCTGTCTTGGTAATCTGATATCTTTTTATATGTGTATATTATCGCCTGAAGAAAAATTGTTTATTTGATATTCAATTGACCTTATTTGAACAGGATTCCTAAAGACCCAACACGTCGTATTTTTTGGGTGAAATTTGTGAACAGAAAAAACTGGCAACTCAATTCAACCCTGAACTATTGGTACTATTTTTCCTTACTCGATTGTATGTCATAGCGTCTCTTCTCTATTATATTTCGAACCTTATCGGTTTTGACCTTTTTCCGCACGAAATTCGAAAATTACAGGCATTTGGGCAAAACGATATAGCTCCCGTTAAATTAGAACGAGCGCTCAAAAGAGAATCTGAAAAACCAAATTTATCTTGGTCTACCTATCCATTTCGTTCTTGAAGAGTTTATTCTTCTAAAAGAATGAAAAACTACGCTATTGTGTAATTATGATTTTAAGTCTGAATTAATGTTACTTGATCCTTGCCTTATTTCTTCCAAAAACACTATATTTTGGACGGCACTGTTTCTATCTGCTATTCTTTTGGGTTTATTCATTACCTATTCAACACAGAACAGGTTTTTTTGGCAATGTTTATTGCAAACATCTCCTAGTCCAACCAATAACAGAATGTTCATTAAACCGTCAAATTGATTTATTCACTTCTAATTAAATAAAATCATTCGTGCAGAAAATAAAGAGAGAATCACCTATCCTAGTCATTAATTTCATTTGGTTACATCTAAAAACCTGAGTATTCATGATTTCGTGTCTTAAAGAATGAAATATATTAATTATGTTCAAGTGTGTACAGTAATTTTTCGTCAATAACAAATACATATTCTCTTATAATGTGTTTCAAGTTTTATACGCTCAAACTGTTATTGTTCGATTATTCGATTATTAATTATCATTGCCGGAGTTTTAGGAGGAAATATGAAAGGAAATTGATATATTATCGCATCTTCTAATAATCATTTACTCACTATATTCGAATCGTTGTTGAGAGCTCGTTCTACTCGAGTACTATATCATTTTGCCCAAATGTCTGTAATTTTCGAATTTTGAGCCGAAAATAGTCTCAAACGATAGGGTGCGATTCCCTGATGAAGAATTCGTGATCAAACTCAATTCCGTCCCGTCTTTCGAAGGATTTGTCCTAGAGGCGTGAGATTTTCAGGGTAAGTTCGGATCCCAAATGCAACGATTGCGTTCGTTAACCAGCCAAAGCATACAGATTGTTCCATAAAAAATGGCCATTCAAAATTTTCGGTCCTCAATATCCCAGACAAAACGAAACCAATCGAAATGAAATGTTGCGACCACAAGCAAGATGCTCATAATAAGCCTCATGCAGAATTTCTTGGCCATAGTGTACACAGAACCATAGAAAATTCAATGGGAATATTGAAAAGAATAATCCATATATTTCCATAACAGGATATCCGATTCGAGTGAAATTTATTTTGTGAATGGAGCCTGATATACTGAATGTTCATGCAAAATTTCAAAAGGATCGCATTATCAGAACCATAGAATTAAATTTTTTATTTTTACTGATTTCATTTTCTGAATAATTTCCAGAATATAATTCCGACTGTGCTGAGATTCTGCATTTATATATTTGGTATCAATTTCAAGCGAGGTAATATAGTCTTATTGCTCCACCAATGAAAGAGCGCTCAAAAGCTCCTGCTCAGTGCTTTTCTTAATTTTTTCAATTGGTCTCAGGAAACTCATAAATCGGTGGAATTCAGTGAAGGCCATTCTTTTCAATATTATTCAAAGAGGTGCCTATGCACTGCGATCAAACAGTCCATTATGTCTTTCATAAGGTACTCTCTGTCCCGTTCCAGAGTCTTGATGGACCTCAGAAACTAGAGTTATTCCAGGGATGAGATATCTTCATCTTTGATAATTTCGTTACCCAGGCATTTTTGTCGATGTAAAGAGATGCCCATAAATTCCGCTACAAAATGTCTCGCAGTTCCTTCCTCCTCTCAGAAATTTTTCAATAGAGCAATTATCTAAAACGAAGGCAATTCTTCCGCAATCAAGGAAAGTAAAAAGGATGAACTAAAACAAAAATTCTTTTCGCTTACTCTTTCACACTCAATGACGAAGAAAACCGTTACTTTCAAAAAGACGGTGCTACGTGCCACACAAGCAAAGAAACCATTGATCTTTTGCGGGAAGGTTTCCGGACCGTGTTATCTCTCAAAGAGGTGACCAAAATAGGCCTCCGAGATCTTGTCATTTAACACCTTGCGACTTCTTCCTTGAGGGCCGTGGGAAAGGTCTACGCCAATAGGCCAGCGTCGATTCAAGAACTCAAAGATGGTATTCGTGAGGCTATCGAGGACATAGGGCAGGCACTTTGCGATTTGGTTATGGAAAATTTCATCAAAAGGATAGGGTCCTGTAAGCGTAGTCATTTGCATGATGTTATTTTCCACTATTAACGGCATATCTTTTTCTTTACAATGAAATAAACATCGGATCATTTATATTGAAAAATTGCATTTTTCTTTGAACATCAAAATAACACCTCTTATTGGAAAACCCTTTATAGAATTATAAACCAATGAAAAGCTGAATACTTATTGATAAAATTGACAAGCGATATCCAGAAAAAATCATTTTATGGTAATAGACTCCCAGAAAATCGCAGCATTCATTAAGTTTCCTCCGCCTCTCAAAAATTTTCAATAGAGCAATTATCTAAAACGAAGGCAATTCTTCCGCAATCAAGGAATGTAAGTACCAGATTCCATTCGAATTAACCGAACAGTTATCTCGAAGTAGGCCTTGTAATGAAAGGTAAAAAGGATGAACTAAAACAAAAATTCATTTCGCTTACTCTTTCACGCTCAATGACGAAGAAAACCGTTACAAGTGAATTTATAATTTCGATATAAAGATAAACGATTAGATGAAAGACATCCAGTGAGTGGGTCAGTGGGTATAAAAGTTGGAAGATTTAAATATGCAAGAGGAATTTCAATGCGGATGCATATTATGACATCAAGAAGAACATTTCTTCATTTATTTTATTATCCATATCGAAATCTGATTAACCTATAACGATGAAGAAGACAAGGATATAGTCCGAGAGCTGGCACGAATTTTTGGGCAGGTATTTGAGGCAAGCTGAAAACTTGTCAGATGCCTCTCCTATTATATCCCAACTCGGGATTGCAGATCTGGCTGGTGAGTAGCGGGGCTAAATCAACCCCTACATTTTTAATGGCCTGGCAGGTAGAAAGCCCTACCGAAATGATCTGTCTTTTTGGGAATCTTATTTTTTAGTTATAAGTAACACTCCATTAAAATTTCAAGCTGCCAAATAATTTAATCGGGGTTTTAACATTGCCAGACGCGTGCAAAAATATTTTGCAAAAAATTATAGAAAATGTTTTTGAGGCAGCTTGAAATTTTAATGGAGTGTTACTTATAACTAAAAAATAAGATTCCCAAAAAGACAGATCATTTCGGTAGGGCTTTCTACCTGCCAGGCCATTAAAAATGTAGGGGTTGATTTAGCCCCGCTACTCACCAGCCAGATCTGCAATCCCGAGTTGGGATATAATAGGAGAGGCATCTGACAAGTTTTCAGCTTGCCTCAAATACCTGCCCAAAAATTCGTGCCAGCTCTCCTACTAATACGTGAAATTACTTTGCTTACTATCACTACACCTAACGATACCAAGTGTATGAACACTATCGTTTAGCTCCTATTCGATTGTTTCTCAGGCATGTAAAGAAAGATGCATAGAGAGAATCCTTTTAAATATACTATCAAATCAAGGGTGTGACATGGAGATTCGTTCTGATTGTCAAGCTGCTATAAAAGCACTGAACTCCTATCTCATCGACTCAAAACTGGAATGGAAATGTCGAAGAAAACTCAATGAAGTAAGCTAGAACAATTTCTCTTTAGTTTGGTTTCCTGGTCACTCAGGAAACGAAGAGGATAACACACTAGCAAGGGCGGATATAGCTTTTTTTCATGGGGGGGTATTAATGATTCAAGATCGATAAATCAGGTTCAAAACTTGAAAAAAAAATCATCAAAATATTTAGGAGGAATAACATAATAAGAAAAAATAGTAGTAAAGTAATATTAGTGAAAAAAACAAACAAATGAAAATATACTGATGGCAAAATTAGCGCACCACCTAAAATTTCGTTAAATTTTAACAATTGATATCTTCCAAATCTTTAGACGGATTTCAACGTTTTTTCTTTCAATAGTAGCTCTATTATTGTCGAATTCCCTCCATTAAGCAGAAGTCCAAAAAATAAAATCTTCATGTTGTACAGGGCGTTAAATAATGTCATGTTTTATAGTCAAATTTTAACGTCTTCTGTGGGCAATGCCAGGTTGCTGAGGTATATGAAAACAATAAAGCGTTGTAGCCTAGTATCTCTTGAGTATTTTGTTTTTTCAAAAACCAATTTATCTTGAAGTCGTCCAGAGATATTCAACTTTTTATCAACTCTTGTATTTTATGCATTAGCCATGAATATCTTCGCAACCATTTGTCCGATTTGAATGTTTTTTTTTAGTTGTAGCTCTTTTATTGGAAAAAATCATACTACAATGAGATGTTCAAAAAAAGAAATGCATCATGCTGTACAGGGCCTTCAAATTTTCGGTTTTTTTTCATTACAGTTTAACGCCTTCTGTGGGCAATACCAAATATATGAGGCTTCAAAAAACTATACAGTGATGTTTCCTTATACCATTCCAGAGATATTCACATTTTTATAACATCTTGCATTTTTCTGTTTTTCTTAATTTGTTTTCGTTTGTTTTTGTGTTGAAAGTTAGCTCTTATTTATTTTTCTTTGGTCGTTGTCTTCGTAGATTTACGGATATGGGCTCTCACGTTAAAAGACCTGATCAAAGTAAAAAAACCGCCTTCGAGTTGTCCGAAATGTTACAATTTCATCAAAAACTGCAAGAAGAAGACTCGATGAATATGGATTGAAGGCAAGATACCCCGCAAAAGGCTTTTTTCACTTCACTGAAGACTTCAGAGTGAGCTTAAAATCATCCCATGGATGGGTATTTATCTGGAGAAGACAAAGCATTTCCTTGATTACTCGTATGGATCTTGTAGCGATCCGGAAAGGGGCAATAAATTCTGCGAGATACATAGGCGACAATTTTTTGCTGATAGACGATAATTCCATATCGTGAATACCTTAAAGAGGTTGGGATTCAACATCTACAGTGGCCGGCTTTTAGTCCTGACCTGAACGTAATCGAAAACGTTTGGGATCTCTGAAATGGTACAAGTTGAATTGCTTTTTAAAAAAGCAAAATACTCAGGAAACATCAGGCTACATCACTGAATAGTTTTAAGAAGCCTCAGATATCTGGTATTGCCCACAAAAGGCGTTAAACTGTAATGAAAAAAACCGGAAAATTTAAACGCCCTGTACAGCATGATGCATTTCTTTTTTTGAACATCTCATTGTTGTATGATTTTCGCCATTAAAAGAGATACAACTAAAAAAAACATTCAAATCGGACAAATGGTTGCGAAGATATTCATGGCTAATGCATAAAATACATGAGTTGATAAAAAGTTGAATATCTCTGGATGACTTCAAGATAAATTAGTTTTTGAAAAAACAAAATACTCAAGAGATACTAGGATACAACGCTTTTTTGTTTTCATATACCTCAGCAACCTGGCATTGCCCACAGAAGACGTTAAAATTTGACTATAAAACATGACATTATTTAAACGCCCTGTACAACATGAAGATTTCATTTTTTGGACTCCTTCTTGATGGAGGGAATTCGACAATAACAGAGCTACTTGTGAAAGAAAAAAACGTTGAAATCCGACTAAAGATTCGGAAGATATCAATTGTTAAAATTCGACGAAATTTTAGGTGGTGCGCTAATTTTGTCCATCAGTATATGTGCACCACGTTGCGTAACTTTTTTTAGGTTTTCGATATTCATGGGGGGGGTTATTACATCCATTACCCCACCCCCCGTAAATCCTCCCTTGCACACTAGCCAGAAAGAAAGTACAAACGCCCGCAAAACCTTTCTGAGGCATGACGAATGCACCTTCAACAGAGATATGCGAATCAAAAAAATTCCTAAAATGCAGAATCTCGTTACAATCGGAATTATATTTTGAAAATTATACAGAAAATTAAATATGTAAAAAATATAAATTAAAAAAATCAAATTCTATGGTTCTGATGATGCTATCCTCCTGAAATTTTGCATGAACATTCAGTAAATTAGTTTTTATTTTCAAAATAAATATCACTCGAATCGGATATTTTGTTATGGAAATATGAAGATTCGTCTTTCATTATTCCAATTGAACTTTCTATGGTTCTGTTAACACTATGGCCACAAAATTTTGTATGAAAACTCAGTATATCAATCTTCATTCACAGCAGAAATTTCATTCGAATTAGATATCTTTTTATGGAAATATGAAGTTTCGTTCTCAATATTCGAATAGAATTTTCTATGGTTCTGTTCACACTATGGCCACAAAATTTAGCATGAAGCTTGTTATGAACATCTTGCATTTGGCTGTAACATTTCATTTCGATTGGTTCCGTTTCTTCTGAGAAATTTAGGAACAAAAATTTTGAATGGCCATATTTTATAGAATAATAATAATAATAATAATAATAATAATAATTGACTTTATTTAGTAGAGAAAGATACAGTGCTGATACAGGAATAGAACATAAATATATTATGCACATATATACATATTAACCCTACCAAAAAGGCGAAGTCTAGCACAAAGCTAATCAACTTAACCTTAAATACCCTGTACGATTTGGCTGGTTAACGAACTTAACCGAACTATGTTTGACCCGAACTCATCCCGAAAATTTCAAGTCTCTAGGACAATCCCTTCGAAAGTTATTGCAGTGACGGCCGGACGAACAACCCCGCGGACAGAATTGAATTTGACCACGAATTCGTCATCAGGTAGTCGAACCCTATCGTTTAAGAATTTTCAGCTCAAAATTCGGAAATTATAGACATTTGGGCAAAACGATATAGCACTCGTTAGAGTAGAACGATCGCTCAAAAATCAGGGAAACTAACATGAGATGAAAATGATAATTTTCTCTAATGAAATAACGAAATTCTTGCAAAAATATTCCGGCGTGCAGTGTGAGTTCGAAACAAGCATAAACAGTCGAATTTTTCTTTTGATACTTTTATAATACTAGATACTAGAAGCTACTGAAAATTTCAAAGAACCGAAGAAAATGATTCAAAGTTTACACTGGTGCACTAGCACAACATGAAAATAAGAAACCAAACATTTCAGAAAGTTAATAACTGCTTGCATAATGAAGTATAGGTACACGTTTTCATCTACCACTAGAATTATGGTCAATTCAATTGAATTGTTACATACACTCATACCTACACATCTTCGCAATTAACTTTGAATGAAACCACTAACAGAATAGCTTTCAGCGAATTTTACATAGTTTTTCAATGAGTACATGTTGGTAAGTTATCTTCATGACATACTCACCGAAGATAATAAAATTTTATTGATATATTAACTACTAGCTGACCCGTGCCCACTCCGTTGGGCATAATGTTAATAATCCTTTTTTAGTACAGAGTGTTATGTTTTGATTTCTAACTGCCAAAAAGGAGGTTTATACGCAGGTATATTTTGTATTTGCATGCTAATACAAAATTGGAAAGTAACTCTGTCCTAAAAAAACATTTGAGGGATTTGCGATAAACGAATTCCAGGAGGACCAAGTCGCGGGTAAAGTTAGTTTGGTAATGGTAATTTTAATTGTTCAAAACTTCTCTGTAAACAATATTGGATATAATGTTATCATTTGTTAGCAAAATATATTGTCTGTCAGGAGTTCTAACCCGAGATAAGCCAACATGTAACTGCCAATGGGAAAAACACGGCTTTCTCTGGTCAAGGCCCACCAGAGAGAAAATGTGTCACCTTGGGACTTGTTAATAGTGAGGGCAAAAGAAATCTTCACTGGAGGAAACTGTAGCCTTTTGAACGGTATGGGTAAATCAGTGGGAATCATGGGTATCCGCGGAATATAGGCCAGTTGTCCCACTGCTGGCCCTGATAATGGTCGCCACGATTATACTGTCCCGTAACTGTTTTGTAAGCAGCATTTTCTCATTACACATGCTGGGGGGGCTCAAGTTTCTTAATAGCATGATAGGAATGCCAACTTTCGTGAGGAAGTAAGTTCAAAGAATTTAAAAATTTTTGGGGATAGACTTATAGTGATTTACCTGACCGGGCATTTTCTCTGAAATGAGTTTGTTTCATTCACTGTATCGTTTCTGGGTGACAATATTGCCCAAGAACAAAGCAAATGATAATCTCCAATAAATTTTCAAGACCGGGATATATTGCATCAGTAAGATGTTCCAACCTCTGCAATATGTATCCTAATGTCCCGTCAAGTTTTTACGTCATTGCTGTTGGTGTTAGAAGAGACAATTTTTTCTTCGCTAAGATTGAGTAGTTTACGCGGAAAGTCGTCATCGTCGTTGTCGCTCAAATGGGCTCTCATGTTTGTTCGTAAATTGAGAGATGCAACGGAACTCCATACTAAGTGAGATGATTTTAAGCATGCTCTGATGATATCGGCGCGTGTTCCTTTTGTTACTACAGGCAGTGTTTGCCGAAAATCGCCCGCAAAAACAAAAGTAACACCACCCATTACAGCATCAGAGTTTCTGAGGTATTTGATAGTAGGTACATTTGTCCCATATAATTAAAGATGTTTTTCGTAAAAGTTTCCCGAGTGGCCCATTTTTACGTATAGAACAAACTGACTGTTGCTCTAGTTAGACTGTCAGAGGTAGCTTAAAGGTGGAGTGTGCTGTTTTCCCATCATTTAACAGAGTAGCGGCAATCCCCGAAGAGGCAACAGCTAGTCCATTTCTCCCGGATTGTCTTACTTTTTCCAATACCAAATTTGCAAGAAACGATTTGCAGGTGCCTCCCGAGGCGTCAAGAAAGAAGTTAAACGTCTGTTATTAAGCACACAGTGATTTTTGTGCATCAAAAGCTTGTTTCTGGCCTTTAACTAATTTCGGTACATTTTCATTAATAAAAACTGACAACTCATTGGTATCCTACGAACGTATCAGTAGTATGTCCGTTTCATTCTTATGTGGCCGAATATCGAAAGTGTGCTAATTCTGTTTCAAAGAATTCAATTCCGGTAACGTCCGCTGCGCCTGCGTAAGTAGATGCGACGCGACTGCGGACTGTGACTGAGTTGCGATCACGCGATCAGATGTAAAAGGCCACGCCCCCTTCTCCCGAAGCAAGCACGATCGCAAACCGAATTAAACCGAAGCCCTGGCGCGTCTTCCGCTGATTTGGCTGGCTTTCATACGATTTTTACCCGATTCACTTTGCAAAACCGACTACCACGTGAAAGCCTTCTTATTTTTTGGTGTTTTATATAGCCTATGACACTCTTGAATAATGTGGCTTTCTATTGGTGAAAGAATTTTTAAAATCGGTTCAGTAAATCCCGAGATTAGCCCTTTCCATTTACAAATATACAAATATACAAATATACAAACACACAAACTTTACCTCTTTATAATATTAGTATAGATAATTTTTTACTCGCCAGTAGCTATATTACATTAATGCATTCAATACCTATTAGATTTCACAATAATTATCAAAATGAGGTAGGTGGAGGGCAAGCAATATTGAGAAAAAGTTAACATAAAACAGATTAAGATAGTTTTTTGCCTAAGGTATAAGGGTCAAATTAGTATTTTCAATGAGACGTAATGTCTTATGTTGATAATGAAATTAATATACAGTGGAATGTCTGTATAACGAATTTCGTTCAAGACATTGCACCTTGAATCCAAATTCCATTTTGAAAACACCCTCTAAAACGAAGTTAATTCTCTCTATAACGAAATATTCAAAGGTCATCACTCTTTGAATGGGTATTGGTAATAAGGTATAAGGGTGGGTTTTTTCCGAAATTTTTCCGGACGTACGTAATAAATCCCGACCTTAAACTAAATAATTACGGCGGGCAGAGAGATCCTTCTGAAACAGTTTTAAATACACCCCTAGCTGTTTGATTTCAATCCAACCATTACGATAGTGTGAAAAGTTGCGCGAAAATGTCTAAAAGCAAGTGCTTAAGTTTGAATGATAAACTTAAATTCATCAGTGAAGTCGACAGCGACATTGCCGACTATAGAAACAAATTTTCTGTATAACGAAATTTCTTTATAACGATTTTTTTTTCGGATTTAGCGCTTTCTTTATAGGGAAGTTCCACTGTATTGATCCCTAACAACATTATTATAAGTTAGTACAGTTTTGCCCAGATGTCTGTATATTTCGAATTTTGACCACACCCTCACGAAGAGGTAGGTAATATCCTTTTTAAATTACGAGCAGATTAAAAAACGAAAGGAAAAAAAACGCCCATGTAAATAAACGTTTTATTTGTACCCCATCCATCGAAATATTGTGACGTCAGCTGCCACTTTATCGAAAGTGGACATTGAAATAATTATAATTCAACCAGGAAAAAGCATGATTTACCAATCACTTGAATGAAAACAGCGATTGATTTAACAAAATTATACATTCATATCGTAGTAATAATCTGTATACCTAATGGATTCAATTATACAATTCCAAGCAATTTGTGTCTAGCTTAGATAAAATTGTAGGCAATACCTACTTATGTTTTCATCATTCTACGCACATACTTAATTTTTCATGATCGATTGCAAAATTTAAATACCAACATTACAAATGAATTATGCAATCCTTCTTCTACATTTTATTTTTCAACAAATATTACCCATACCTTATAATACGATAGTCAGTACTATTGATTTGACCAATTTCATTCATTGTGGGGAAAGTATTATACACAATTTTGAGGTGATAGCCTCATAACTCCACCAATAAACGAGCGCACAAAAGCACCTGCTTAGGGTTTTCTTCCGGAAATTAGTAATTAAACCTTCAGAAAGATGTATAGAACATCTTCATCTCCTGTCAAAGACACAAAATATCTTAGAATATTCATTCAATGGAATGCTTATACGATGAAATGGAATGAACAGTGATCATAACTGCTTGTAAGTTTTCATTTTTTCCGAGAAAAGTATAGACTGTATCGAAAGGTTGCAAGAGACTTTTTTTCTCCAGAATTGGATGGTAAACCATAAGAGATTTTGTTTACCGAAAATATATCCCACGAAAACAATTTTTGAACGAAAATCATAGGGGGTTGTTATTTTCAACCCCTAATAATCAAGTTCGAGATCTTAAAAATTTGTGTAAGTAACATCTACTTATTGCTTCATATTATGTAGAGTTTTATGATTCAGTGTTTTTAAGAATCCGTAAAAAAAATTAAAAACTGTCAACTCGTCATCGCCTTCCAAAGGCTGTATCTTGGAAGGGGGGTCGATTTCGAAAAAAATTTATATGAACTACCCCTGCTTATTTTCATCGAGGAGTCATCTCCCAAAGTCCCTCGCATTTGTTTACGAGCACACTGTATACTCAATAATGGAATTGAAAATCGACACTTACATTACTGAGTATGCTATTTCAGAATCATGGAATTGTTTGGTTTATAATATTGACCTTGTGTAGGGTAAAAAACTTTAATGAAACGGCATAGAAAAAATATCCGAAATATTTGTTGATTGATTGATTTCCAGTACTGCGCAAATTTTAGGCAGACAAACAATACGAATGGAATCTTAAAAAACAAACAATTTCCCAGATGAATGGATCGTTAATTCGGATAATGGATAGTAACACAATAGGTAAATAATGAACTTAGAAAATGACATTTTCATTTGTCTCAACAATTAGTGACCTAGCGCACGCAAGCATTTCGTGCTAATGTTTCAAATCGATGTCATTTTTATTTATCATTATAATTTAACTAACATTCATGTCACAGAACGATTGCATGTAGGTATTATAATCTTTTCTTTTCATTTCTACTGTCGAATATGATCAGGTATTGACGCCAGTTAAAGAAAAAAAATTGAAGCACTGACGTGAAGTCAGAAGTTTTTGCGCCCTTGTTCATATTGGGAAAACAACAATTCAAATTTTTTTCCTACTGCTTTGAATTTTTATTGAACACTGCAGAATTTCAGCTCGATCGAATCAAGCCTTGAGTGGAGTACTGAGACGTACCTACTATTACTAAAAGTTTCATATGGGACTTGAGATTGATACAAAATATATCAATGCCGAATCTCAGCACAATCGGAATTATATTATGGAATTTTTCAAAAAATGAAATATGTAAAAAATAAATAATTACAAAAATTTAATTTTATGGTTCTGATGATGCGATCCTCTCAAAATTTTGCATGAACATTCAGTATATTATCAGTTTTGATTCACAAAATAAATTTCACTTGAGTCGAATATCCTGTTATGGAAATATGGAGATTCTTCTTTTTAATATTCCAATTGAATTTTCTATGGTTCTGTTACCACTATGGCTACAAAATTCTGGATGAACATTCAGTGTATCAATCTTTATTTATAAAATAAATTTCATCTCAATCGGATATTTTTTTATGGGAATATGAAGTTTCTTCTTTTCAATATTCCAATTCAATTTTCTTTGGTTCTGTTCACACTATGGGCACCAAATTTTGCATAAAGCATCTTGCATATGGCCACAATATTTCATTTCGATGGTTTTCGTTTTGTCTGAGATATTGAGGAACAAAAATATGGAAATGCCACATTTATTGGAACCATAGACATATAAAAGGATGGACAGGGCGTCACATGACTTTCACACTAAGTTTCGTGATCCCAACATAAGAGAGAGATACTGTGAAGGATGGAGTAATATTAGTGTGGTGCATAGACTAAACTAAACTAATATCATAGATTTTTATATGTCTATGACTAATATTACTAGAGCACTAGAAAGATAGGTATGCCAGACAGGCTGACTGGGTCCAACCATAGACTCGAAAATTACAGATGGTAATGTCAATTTCTCAGTTATTGTGCTCTATTGTTAGTTGCGTGCTTTTTTTTGGAGAATAGTTAATAGAAAGTATTGATTTTTTATTCAAAACAATAAAGTTGGAGACTAGACAGGTAAGCATAAGCATTTATTCGATTACAGATTTAATTTCATTCGAATTGTTCTGTAATTTTCGAGTCTGTGGTTGGACCCAGCATGGCTGTCTGGTTTACTCCCCTTTTCAGAGCCTTAATATTACTCTATCCTTCACAGTATCTCTCTCATAATGTTGGAAAACTGACAGAACATAAAAATATCTAATGTTTTTATTATATGTTCTGTGCTTCGCACTTATATTATTCTATCCTTGTCTGAAGTCAATATTCTCTCTCACACGTCCTGTCCATTCTTTTGTAAGTCTATGATTGGAACACCTGTACGATTTTGCTGGTTAACGAACTCAACCACGGCATTTCAAAACCGAACCTACCCTGACAATTTCAAGTCTCTAGGACAATCCTTTCGAAAGTTATCGTGTTTACGGACAGACGGCCCCACGGACAGAATTGAATGTGACCACGGATTCGTCATCAGTGTGTCGAACCTTATCGTTTGAGACCATTTTCGGCTCAAACCCAAAAATTACAGACAATTTAACAAACAGATACAGCACTCCTTTAAGATAGAACGAGCGCTCAAAAAACGGGTGAACGCTATGATTTTCTGAGAGTCCATCACCATAAAATGATTTTTTCTGGAAATCACTGAAAATTTTCATTCAATGTTAAAGGTTTGTTTCATTATTTTATAATTAGATTTTTATAACTTCTGTTAGTCTTTCACAATGAATTCTCTTTCAATAAAGAATTTTCTTATACCTGCATCTATTGAAAAACCTACATTTGATAGATCAATAATAATAATTCCATTCGAAAGCTAAACGCAGGATATTTTTTAAGCCGCAAACTTAAAGTATCTTGGTCGCGTGAATAATTCTCCATCACAATTATCCTATAAGTAGGTTTGCACTAATAGAATGCATATTAGGTACTCGACTTTTATTGCATTGTAGTGAATAACAGGAAGTGCATGCCATTTTATAATGAACTTCCATTTGCGAAGCGAACTGACCATGTTACCCAGAAAATAACTGGAGAAATTTTTTTTGAACGAACGGAAATGAAGGTTTGATCTAGTTCATTTGCTAGGTTTTTTCAAGGAACTAGAAATGAGGATTAGATGTTGAAACAACTCAATTAAGTTGATTATTGCTTCTTCTATCAACATATTCACGGAATCTTACTTTCAGGGTTTTTTGAGCGCTCGTTCTACTTAAACGAGTGCTAGGTACATCGTTCGACACACATGTCTGTACAGGGAACTTGCCTATAACGAAAGCGCTATATCCGCAAAAAAAGTCGTTATGAAGAAATTTCGTTGTACAGAAAATTTGTTTCTCTATTCGGTAATGTCACGGTCGACTTCACGGATAAATTTAAGTTTATCATTCAAACTTAAGCACTTCCTTTTGGCTTTTAGACATTTTCGCACAACTTTCACACTAGCGTAATGGTAAGGTTGAAACCAAACAGCCAGGGGTGTATTTAAAACTGTTTCAGAAGGATCGCTATGCCCGCACTAATGATTTAGTTTAAAGTCGGGATTTATTACGTACGTCCGGAATTTCGGAAAAAACCCACCCTTATACCTTCTTACCAATACCCATTCAAAGAGTTATGTTCTTTGAATATTTCGTTATAGAGAGAATTTGCTTCGCTTTAGAGGGTGTTGTTAACATGGAATTTGGATTCAAGGTGCAATGTCTTGTACGAAATTCGTTATACAGAGAAATTCGTTATACAGGCGTTCGTTATAGGGAAGTTCCACTGTATATGAATGCAAAATTCAGCACGATCGGAATAATATTTTGAAAATTATTCAAAAACTGAAATATGTGAAAACTTGACAATTGAAGAAATTAATTTCCATGGTTTTGATGATGCGATCCTCTGGAAATTTTGCTGAACATTCAGTATATCAATATTCATTCACAAAATGAATTTCACTCGAATCGAATATCTTGTTATGGAACTATAAAGATTCTTCTTTTCAATATTGCAATTGAATTTTCTATGGTTCTAACACTATGGCCACAAAATTTTGCATTTCGATTGGTTTCGTTTTGTTTGAGATATCAGGAAGTCAAACCCTATCGTTTGAGACCATTTTCATATTTTATGGAACACCCTGTACGATTTGGCTGGTTAACGAACTTAACCGCAACATTTGGAAACCGAACTCACTCTGGAAATCTCAAGTCTCTAGGACTTTCCCTCCGTGATACCATTTCACCCAAATGTCTGTATTTTTCGAACCACACTTCTGATCAATTGGAAATTTGGTATTTCGAGGCAGAATAATGAAAAGTAAACTTCTGCAAAATTTTGTAAGGAACGTGCCACTAGAAATTAAAAAAGGAATATTTTGTATGTGCGTGGTAAACCGACAAAATTCTGTTCGCTATAAATAACTAATCTGAATATTGGTTTTCTACATATTTCATTTTCTGAATAATTTCCGACCGTGCTGAAGTTTTGCATTTATATACTTAGCATTAATCTCAAGTCCTATACAAAATTTTGAGGAAATAGCATTATCGCTCCACCGTAACACAAGCGCTCAAAAGCACCTGCTCAGGGCTTTCCTTAAATTTTTTCGCAGGAAATTGATGATGTTCAAATAGACTATTCATTCGCAAAGTGACGTATGGTGTGTTGCCTAGCAAGACAGTCGAATCTTGCGATATATTTTGAGATATTGAACTCTTGATAATTTTTGAAAATACTCGAAATTCATATACATAATAATATTTCGTATCATTTTCAAACTATAGAATGAATTACGTGATGACAGATCATGAAATGGAATCCAATTTTCGCTATTAGAATGAAAATTGATATAAATTTCGCATGGAATGAAATTCTTAATGAAACTGATCAAGATATTGCGAAACCAAGTACGTTTTTGAAATAAGCAATTACTTCTAGTAATTAGAAGATTAGATCCCAAAAAATGCTGACAGTTATCCTCTCCTCCTAGAAACAAAATTGCCAAAAAAAATTCGGGAAATATTTGAATAATTAACTGCAGTGCGCAATTTATAGCGCAGACGTGTTCGATGTGCTGGACCAATCAAACTGGCCCACGATTTAACCCTCGTTGTTGTCGTGTTGTGTCATATTTGACAATTTTGGAATTGGAATTATGTATCTGTAACATTCAGAAATGATCAGTTTTTCCTAGTTAATGAAATGCGTTAAAGTAACTGAAATTGCTAAGATCAAAGCACAAATATGTTAGATTTTGTAAATAATAACGGAATGGAGGTGTACACTAGTTTGTGGTTTAAATTATCGCCTTATTTAGCACTGATATTGTTGAAGTTTTTCGTTAATGGTAGGTGTTGATTAAATACATTATCTGATATTTAATTTATTGTTTGATTATAATTTCAGTTTCCGAGGGTGTCAGCCAGTCTGAAATCAATAGGCATTTAGAATTAGGCAAAGAATTTTTAGCTAGAGGTCAACTATCAGATGCACTTATTCACTATCATTCAGCTGTAGGTGGGTAGGCTTTTGTTTGTTTTTAAGAAGCAGATCATTGATGATTCAATTCCAGATGGGGACCCCAAAAATTATCTCACTTACTTCAAACGAGGAACTGTCTATTTAGCCTTAGGAAAAGCAAAGAACGCTCTTAATGACTTGGACAAAGTACTGGATTTAAATCCAGATTTTACCCCAGCTAAGATGAACAGGGGGTTGATTCATTTGAAACAAGCCAATTATGATCAAGCACAATTAGATTTTTATAATGTGGTAAGTAGTAATAAATTCTAAACAAGTCTGAAATGCATTCATAATCACTGATTCTTCTTGTGTTCACTTCAATTTGAGGAAACTTAATAGGGGGTGGTTCCTAATATGTAAATGAAGATGTTAAGACAATTACGATAAAATGTTCAATATGATTGTTGCCTCAGAGGAAGAAGTAAACTTCTTCCTCTGAGATTGTTGCCATTTAGAGCAACATGTTCAAATGAAAATCATTCTAGTTCAGATATATAAGAGCTTTTCTATTTGACTGATTAACTGAAGAAATTACTTCAGTTCGACTGAATCGTCAATTGGAAAACTGCATTACTGATTTGCATCAGTTTAAAAGTGATGTAGCGTCTAATAGAAAAGTCCTATAGAATTGATTGAAATACTTCCCTAAAACGAACGTCTGTATAACGAATTCCGTACAAGACATTGCAATGAATCCAAATTCCATGTTAAAAACACCCTCTAAAACGAAGTAAATTCTCTCTATAACAAAATATTTAAAGAACATCACTCTTTGAATGGGTATTGATAAGAAGGTATAAGGATGGGTTTTTTCCGAAATTTTTCCGGTTGTACGTAATAAATCCCGACTCTAAACTAAATCATTACGGCAGGCAGAGAGATCCTTCTGAAACAGTTTTAAATACACCCCTGGTTGTTTGGTTTCAATCTAATGCTTAAGTTTGAATGATAAACTTAAGTTAATCAGTGAAGTCAACCGCGACATAGCCGACTATAGAAACAAATTTTCTGTATAACGAATTTTTTTGGCGGATTTAGCGCTTTTGTTATAGGGAAGTTTCACTGTATTATGAAATTTTGGCTGAAAACAATAAATATGAATATATATAATATATAATCAAATGAATGCAAGTTAAACACAATTGAATAGGAATAACTTATCATGAACATCATTTGTATATTTACATATGATATTTGGATATGTTATCTGAGATTTTGAATGAACAATGATTGTTATGTAGAAGTAATACATATTTTCTGGTACATAAATATAATGAAATCTTATCAAATATTTCATAATTTTTCAGTTGAAAAATGACCCCTACAATGTAGAGGCCAATGAATACCTCCAGAGGATAGAGCCAGCCAAAGAGCGTAAAAGAGCAGCGGAGTATTATTACGGACACGATGATTATATTAATGCTATACAGCTGGTCTCGGAAGCTCTAGAAACAAGTCCATGGGCTTCCTCACTGTATGAACTCAGGGCAGAAATGCATTTAGCAAATAACGACTACAGGGCTGCCATTTCAGACATCAAAACAACTACCAAATTGCAAAGTGGTAATATGGATGGCTTCTTGAAGTTGTCTAAGCTGTTGTACGATATTGGACAGGCTTCGAATTCGTTGAAAAGTATACGGGAGTGTTTGAAACTGGATCCCGATCATAAAGAATGCTTCACCTTCTATAAGAAAGTGAAGAAGATTGAAAAATTCATTACAGGTTAGTTTGGTTAGATTTATGATGTCTCCGCAAATTAAATATTGGTAAATATTCGAATTTTGTTGTTGAGCAGATTTCAATCGTATTTTGGTGTATTCATTCAAGACTCTTCAACAACATTAGTGAAACCAACAGGTGGCGGTGTGTCTCAGTTTAGAAAATATGGGCTCCAAAAGTTCCAAAAATGTTTCATCTTTATGTCACTTTTTCCACTGTAAAGAGACATTCTACTACAATTTAGTTGATAAATCACCTTTGAACATTCATAAAACGATTCGATTAGTTTCATTTCTGGTATATTCAATAACTAATGCAAAAACATCGAAATTTTAGAGGTACTCAAGGGTTTTCCAATAAGAGGTGTTATTTTGAATAGCCTGCTATTTCGGTAGATGTCACGTTTGAAGCTGTAATTTTTCGACATTTGACAAGTAGAAACTACGCCTTTAATAAAAGTGGAACGATACACGCTTCAAGAACGCATTGAAATTATTCAAAATTCACTATAAAAATGGTGAAAATTTGGCAGAGACGGTTCGTAAAACTCGAACATTTTTGGGTCGTCGTGAAGCACCTTGTCGGACTGCAATAAAGGAATTGGTGGAAAAATTCGAGCTGTTGGGACAAGTTAGTGATGTGAAGAATAAAACCCGTGCACGTCGTTCAAGAACAACCGAGAATATTGCTGTTGTAGCCAAAAGTGTTGCAGAAAACCCAGGTTTGTCCATTCCTCGTCGTTCTTTGGAATTAGCCATTCCACGAACGTCATTACACCGTATTTTGCCTATAGATTGTGGTCTTAAGGCTTATAAAGTTCAGTTAACACAATAACTCAAGGCTACGTGCCACACAAGCAACGAAACCATTGATCTTTCCGGACCGTGTTATCTCTCGGAGAGATCTTGTGATTTAACACCTTGCGACTTCTTCCTCTGGGGCCACGTGAAAGATAAGGTCTACGCCAATAGCCCAGCGTCGATTCAAGACCTCAAAGATGGAATTCGTGAGGCTATCGAGGACATAGGGCAGCCACTTTGCGATTTGGTTATGGTAAATTTCATTAAAAGGATATGGTCCTGTAAGCGTGGTCGTGGTGGTCATTTGCCTGATGTTATTTTCCACTATTAACGGCATAGCTTCTTCTTTATAATGAAATAAACATCCGATCATTTATATTGAAAAATGGCATTTTTCTTTGAATATCAAAATAACACCTCTTATTGGAAAACCCTTTACATATCCACAAATTCAAGGGGGAGCCTTCTCTCGAATATGTGGACTAGAATCTGGACATTTGTGCATTAATTATTGAATATACCTGAATTTAAACTAATCGAATCATTATGTGAATGTTCAAAGGTCCTTTTTCTCTTCGAGTCACTTTATAATTTTGTGTTTTCCTGCAGAGGCTCAGACTGCTCTAGAGAATAAAGACTACCCAGAGTGCATATCTAACGCTGAAAAAGTGTTGAAGAATGAAAAAGATGTTCCTAACATTATGTTCGAAGGAAAGAAATTACTGTGTGCCTGCTATACAGAAAGCGAACAATCAGAGGATGCTGTACAAACATGTAAAGAAGCTCTGGATCTGATGGAGGATGTAGACATATATGCCAATAGGGCTGAAGCATATCTCCAAACCGAAATGTATGATGATGCCATAAGAGATTATCGGTATGTTCAAGTTATCAACTATTATTATTATACAGTGGAACTTCCCTATAACGAAAGCACTGAATCCGCAAAAAAAATTGTTATAAAGAAATATCGTTATACAGAAAATTTGTTTCTATAGTCGGCAATGTCACAGTTGACTTCACTGATAAATTTAAGTTTATCATTCAAACTTAAGCACTTTCAGACATTTTCACACAACTTTTCACACTAGCGTAATGGTTAGATTGAAACCAAACAGCCAGGGATGTATTTAAAACTATTTCAGAAGGATCTTCCCGCCCGCCGTAATGATTTAGTTTAAGGTCGGGATTTATTACGTACGTCCGGAAAAATTTCTGAAAAAACCCACCCTTACACCTTCTTACCTCTTATACCCATTCAAAGAGAGATGTTCTTTGAATATTTCGTTATAGAGAGAATTTACTTCATTTTAGAGGGTGTATTTAACATGAAATTTGGATTCAAGGTGCAATGTCTTGTACGAAATTCGTTATACAGAGAAATTCGTTATGCAGACGTTCGTTATAAGGAAATTCCACTGTATTTATTCTAACATGAAAGTTATCTCATGTAGGATTTCCTTATTGTCTTGTTTTCTTAAACAACTTTCTTGGCTTACCTGTACTAGTTATAATATAATATACTCCGTTCGCATATTATTGAGCACAAAGTAGGCGTTTGTTTGTTTATCTGAAGTATTTACTGTAATAACGTAAAATAAAGTCAAGGTTGCCAAATGTACCCGGCCTCGTCCCAACAAGCTTTCTAATTTAAATCAGAGAACTTCGCGATTTATGCAACTTTCTGTGTCATTGACAACATTGCGTATCAATCTGACAAGAAAATGAACAACATAACCTTAAATTTTAATATACACAGTGGAATATGCCAAATTTCCATGGACTACTGTGTGCTCAATAATATGTGAATAGACATTAATGTGACTCACGGCATAAAATATTCTCTCTAATTAAGTGAATTACAAAATGGCAACATTGTAGGCTTCTCAACATCGAATCAGAATTGGTAAAAACACTCATTTTCGATGACATGATTTGGGATACAAAGGTTGTTTCTACTAGCAACCCCATCAGGAATTTGAATCGGGAAAGTGGGATTGTAGCACAATAAATGTATACCTAGATTCAAATTTTTATGAACCTGGAGTTTGTGTTAAAGTGAATATTAACAAAATTACAGGGTGTTTTTTATGGAATTATGGTACCGATAAAACTTTTTGAAACATTCACTTCATTGAACACAAACTGCAGGTTCATACAAATTTGAATCCGTGCATACATTTGTTCTATAAAACTATTCGCTTTCCCCACTCAAAATCCTGATGGGGTTGCAATCCTCTCCAGTAGGTTGCTAGTAGAAAAAAGCTTTGTATCCCAAATCATGTTCCTTTTTCATCAAAAATCGACCTGTCTGAGTGTTTTCACAAATTCTGATTTGTCGTTGAGTTATTGATAACATATTGCTCAATTTACAGTGGAACTTCCCTATAACGAATTTCTCTGTATAACGAATTTTGTACAAGACATTGCATCTTGAATCCAAGTTCCATGTTAAAAACACCCTCTAAAACGAAGTAAATTCTCTCTATAACGAAATATTCAAAGAACATCACTCTTTTAATGGGTATTGGTAAGAAGGTGTAAGGGTGGGTTTTTTCCAAAAATTTTCCGGACGTACGTAATAAATCCCGACCTTAAACTAAATCATTACGACAGGCAGAGAAACAGTTTTAAATACACAACTGGCTGTTTGGTTTCAATCTAACCATTACGCTAGTGTGAAAGTTGTGCGAAAATGTCTAAAAGCAAGTGTTTAAGTTTGAATGATGAACTCAAATTTATCAGTGAAGTCGACTTCAACATTGCCGACTATAGAAAAAAATTTTCTGTATAACGAATTTTTTTGCGGATTTTGCGCTTTCGTTATAGGGAAGTTCCACTGTATTTGGTTTTGGGTTTTTGATTCATGGGTTCATATGCCACAATTAATCAGAGGACTATCATCGCTATGCTCCAAGAAAACATTCATTATATTCATAAATCTTGAATGAAATTATAACAATTTCTATTCAAACAACACTCATGTTTCATAATTTTTTTTTAGACGAATATTAGAAATTGATCCACACAATGAAAATGCAAAAGAAGGCCTCAAAAAAGCAGAGCAGAGACAGAAACAATCTGAAAAGAGAGACTACTATAAAATCCTAGGAGTCAAACGGTCCGCTACGAAAAAAGAAATTGTAAAGGCCTACAGAAAAATGGCGCAGAAATGGCATCCAGATAATTACACCAATGATGAGAAGATGAAGAAGATCGCAGAGAAGAAATTTGTTGATATTGCTGCCGCTAAGGAGGTAAATAGAAATAAGTTCTGTAAATTTATATTAAAAATATAAGAGTCTGTCTCTAAAGCATTCAAACCCTATAAATTTCTTTCTGAAATTAGTTTCAAAATTGCGGAAATAAACTATGGCATGATAATTTTGAAAGCTAAGTTTTAAAGCAATAATAATACAAATGAGAATGAATAGCCTAGAGTTACCATCTATTCGTAGACACAAAATTGGTATGAATAAACTGAAATTCACTTAAACTTTCCTCAGTATTAGAGATTGATCAGTTTTCTAAAGGAAATTGTTGATTACGATCTTTAATTGAACTATGCAACATTGCTCTGTTGAAAATGAACTCTAACCTCACAAGTTTTTATTATGAAAGGTTTAATGCGTCAAATTTCAATATATTTTCAACTATCACTTCAGTAGTTCTATAAATAGTTTAATCCGCGACCATGTTATAATCTACCCATTATACAATTGCTCGGTCATAATGATACCCTTTAATCCCTAGTGATTAATGAGTTATTATTCACTGCTGTCAGATGCTTCATAGATTTAGATTTGATATTATATCCTATAAATTGATATTTCTTCAGTACTCCAACTAACAAATATGGGTATACCTTATCAATCGAGGGCCAAATCTACTACAGTGCAACCTTAATATAACGAACCTCAATATAACGACTTCCTCGATTTAACGAATTTTTCATAATCCCCTTGAATCGTCCATAAGAGTCAATGTAAAACATACCTCTACATTACGAAAACTTTTTACGAACAACCTCTTTATAACGAATTTTCAACTACCAAAAAGAGTGTGAATACCTCTACTTAACGAATTTCGTCAACTCAAAACCTCTATATAACGTTTTCACCAATAACCAGGTATGTGATTCAGCCGCGACAGGTTTCGACGCGTATTACGTAAAATACGAAGTTAGTTGATGGAAAGTAATCAGTGTTGCTCCTCACTTTTTTGCAATGGCTCAGAAACGTAAAAGGCGTTCCTTATCTGTCGCAGAAAAGCGAAGCATCATTAATTATGTTGACAAAAATCCTTCCTCTAATAAGTTCGGGATTCCCGCAAGTTCATTGGCTACAATTTTAAAATCTAAAGATAAGTTTTCCGACGAAATTGTTTTGCCTTCAAACCTCAGAAGATTGAAACCGTGGGAAACAAACTGCAATTTATGACTTTTTTTCCAATCAAGATGAATAAAATTAGATTTAGGCTTTTATACCAATTAGTTGATTTTTCACCTCTTTTTATTATGTTCTGCGAATTTTTGAAAAGAAAAAAACCAACCTACTCACTTTATTGTTTTGAAAAAGAAAATATAAAATAAATGAGTAATTTGATAAAAATGAGTTTTCATTTATATGAGCAAAATTAGTTCGCTATAGCAATAAGATGAGTACGTAATGTCGAGGTGAATAAAACCTCGGTATAACAAATTTTGGACCAACCTCACCTCAATATAACAAACTTCAGTTTTACGAATTACTTGATATAACGAATATTTACTGGTTCCCTTCCGATTTGTTATATCGAGGTTCCACTGTATTATTACATCAATCAAAGTAATTTTCATTACAAAATATACAATGACAAGTTCTCCAAAAATTTCTCATGTGTCAACTTGACTTTTTCCACGCTTGTAATAGAAAGGTCTTGTCACGGTCGCAAAATGTTAAAATCTTCAAGAAATATATTCAGTAGTTGTGGATAAAGTATAGTATGATACTTGTGTATAAAAGCTGTTATAGGCTCGGTGATTTAGGCCACTTGTCTGCGTCTCGAAGCCCTAAACTTCACCTTGTGAACAATAAACAATCATTATACGCTCGTTGCATAATATACTAATTTCTTGAAAGCTCAGCATAATAATACTTATCTGTGTTTATAGGTTCTGACAGATGAGGAGAAGAGACGACAGTTTGATATGGGAGAAGATCCCTTAGATCCAGAGTCTGGAAAAGGTGGAATGCCACCGAATTTCCATTTCCAACATTTCCATGGTAGTCCTTTCCAATTCAAATTCCATTTCGATTAAGGAGGAGAGTTTCAGACTTGTTTATATCACAATTTTTTTTGTGAAAGTGATAGTGAAAAGTGACAGATACTAACTGAAATCAATTGAAAAATTCTAGTGACTTTTTGTTGAATATTATTTATATATTTAGCGCTTAATTTAATTTGTTGAATTAAATAATTAATGAGAGACATTATGTTTCAAAGAATTCCTGTATTATAATGTACATACATTTTTTCAGGGCCATATTATTAATGAATTTGTATATAACTTTACACATGAAAATATAAAAGAATGAATATTTGTTTGTTTTGAGTGTGTGATTTGAATTAATATACTGTGCAGGTGGTGTGAACATCATCAATTGCAATTACCCTTGAAAGTAATTAAAAGTATCAAAAGAGTGTACATATTTTAGTTTGTAATAAAGAACTTTGAATACAGGAGAGAATATGTTTCAGTGATTAACAATATCTTCTATATATATATATATTCAAAATGGCGCACGACGATGACGTTAGTGAAGACGATCCTACTAAAAATTGCAAAGAATTAGAGTTTAAATGCTCTCACTGCAAAAAAAAAGTAGTGGATTCGATAAAGTGTTATAAATGCTGTGAAATTTTCCACCACAAATGTATGGAACAATCCGCAAACCAAAAATCAACGATGTGCAAGCATGAAGAAGGTAATATCGACAAACTTGCCAGAGAATTAAGAGAACTCCAGGGTAAAAACAACCTGATCAACATGGAAGTGAAATATCTAAAAGAATTACTCAAGGAAAGTCAAGAAAAGAACAAAATATTAATGGAAAACAACGCTCTACTATTGGAAAAGATTAAAATACAAAGTGAAAAAATCAACGCAAAAAACGAAACTAAAGAGATAAGGAAAGTAAACAACACGAATCAAATGAACCAAACAACAGATAGTAAACAAAATGGTATCAATCAACCTACACCTACCTATGCCGAAATAATATCTGAACTACCGCAGATGACAGGAGATGTCAGAAATGACAAGCCAAAAGACATAAACGTAAACAAACAAAGCGACAGAAACAACAGAAGCGAAAATCTAATCTCATATAAAACAGGCCAAAAAACGGAGGAATGGCACACAATAAGTTACAAAACTCGAAATAAAAATAAGAACAATTTAATATGCACAGGAAACAAAAAAATAGAAAACTCAACTATAAAAGGGGCAACTAAAAAGAAATGGATTTATGTCGGGAGAATACAGGGAAAAGACATAACAGAACAAAATATAAAAGACTACCTACAGGGGACTCACAAATTGGATGGAGTGGAAGTGAAAAAGCTAAATACACAAGGCCAAAACTCAGCTTTCAGTGTGGGCGTTCCCACCGAACAAGCATTTAAGTCATTATGCTGTGCAGAGATGTGGCCAGAGGGAGTAATCGTAAGAGAATTCTCTTTCCAAAATTTATTTCGAAAATCTGAACAGTGAAAACACCCAAACAGAGAAGAGAAAGCATGGTAATTACTACACAATGGCACACATGAACATACAATCACTAAGTACATCAATAAATAGCCTTGAACACTTCATCAATGAAACAAACACAGATTTCCTGGCATTGACTGAACATTGGATGTCACAGGAACAACTAATAGCTTACAATCTGAGGAAATACACTCTTATTACAAGTTTCAGCAGAGAGCTAAACAGGCATGGTGGCAGTGCAATTTTTGTTAAAGAAAATCTATCACACAAATGTAAAATGCGGCAAGATTTAAGTAATCACACTGTACCTTACATTATGGAATGTTCGGCACTAGAATTTGAAGGACAAGACAATCTGAGATTGGTTCTTGTTTGTATATACCGACCAAGCACTTATCCAGAGAAAATTGATATTTTTTTTGAGAAACTCACAAGTATATTGGAAAAATTAAGTACCGAAAAAAACAAAAAACTTATTATTACAGGTGATTTCAACATAAATATACTAGATGAAGAAAATAGGAACACCCAGATATTTCAGTCCATTTTAGACGCATATAATCTGAAACTGGTAATCAAGGAACCAACAAGAATAACATCCAACTCAAAAACATGTATTGATAATATCTGTACAAATATTGAAGATGGCATAACTTCCATCATCCAACCACATGTATCAGACCACCTTGCCCAATGCTTTAAATTCAGATTGAACAACACAACAACAAATTTAAGACCAAAAATAAAAAAAATACGAAAATATACCCAAGAAGCTGTGAGCAAATTTGATGAGGAACTTTCAGCAACAGACTGGACCAATATTTATCAAACAAAAGAAATAAATGATATGTGGAACCTCTTCCTTTCCACATACCACACACTATTTGAAATATCGTTTCCTTACAAAACTGCAAAAATTACTCCAAAACCAGGCATTCCATTCGATAAAGATCCAGAAATACGAAATATCAAACAAAAACTAGACATTCTATTCATCGCCTCGGGTAAGAAGCCAGAACTCTCCGAGGAATATAAAAAACAAAAGAAAAAATATGACAGAGCAATCAGTGAATTCAAACAAAAATACTACTCACAAAAAATAAAATCATCCAACAATAAAACAAAAACAACATGGCAAATCATTAATAGTTTAAAAGGTAGTTCCAATAAAGAAATTAAACCCACCGTTCCAACTGGCAATCCCCAAGAAATTGTAGATAGTTTTAACAATTTTTATGTCAATATGGCACCCAACCTAAGTAAAGACTTCCCAAATGCTGGAGATAACACAAAAATCCAGAGAGTGGAAAAGTCAATGTTTGTTTTCCCGGTGACATCTACAGAAATCATACAAACGGTAATGTCAATGAAAAATAATTCGTCAAGAGGATATGATGAAATACCCATGGGTGTTATAAAAAAAACCATCAAACCTATCGCCGATGTACTTGCTCACATGATTTACAGATCACTCATCGAAGGAATATTTCCTGAAGCCTTGAAGATGGCACTAGTGAAACCAATTCACAAAAAAGGCTGTATTGAACAATTAGAAAATTACCGTCCAATAAACATGTTAACATCATGGTCTAAAATATTTGAGAAAATACTAGCAAATCGACTAATGTCCTTCTTCAGGAAAACAAAAGTACTATCTGACCACCAACATGGATTTATAAATGGGAAAAGTACAGAAACAGCAATTTACGAACTACTGCAACATATCTTAGAGGCAATTGACAATGGGCAGATTCCTCTGGCATTGTTCCTGGACTTGACTAAAGCGTTCGACTGTGTTAACCACGCAATACTATTGAGAAAACTAGAATTGTATGGCATAAGAGACAACCAACTAAAACTATTACAAAGCTACCTAGAGAATAGAACACAAAAAGTCATAATAACAATCAACGGTATAACATACATATCCTCAGAAGAAAAAGTCACGATGGGAGTCATACAAGGAAGCATCTTGGGGCCCTTTCTTTTCATAGTCTACATCAATGACCTTCCAACTGTATTGGTCCAAGAGATCCAAGAGATAATAAAAGAGATCGTAAGGCAATGTAAAACCAACATCACGATATATGCAGATGATACTAACATCCAGGCATCTGCAGAAAATATACATACCGTAACACATAAGGCAGATATCATCTTTGGCAAAATCAAAAACTGGTGTGCAGGAAACGGACTTATATTGAACACAAATAAAACAGAGTGTACTTTCTTCCACACAGAGAGAACGAAATACATAATTCCTGACAGCATAACATTGGGTAACATAAATACAGCACCTGCTGAAAAAGTTAAATTTCTGGGAGTCTGGCTTGACAATAACCTGAAATGGAAGGCACATATTGAAAATTTGAATAAAAAGTTAAACTCAGTAATTTATACACTTAATGTTATGAAGCATCATGTTCGAGAGGAGGAGTTGAGAATACTGTATTTTGCTAACTTTCAATCACTGGTATCTTATGGGATTATTTTCTGGGGAAATAGCACACTACAGAACAAAATATTTTTAACGCAAAAACGGGCCATCAAAGCTATTTACCGAATGAAATATCGAGATACATGCCGAGGTGTTTTTAGGAGCGCAGGCATCCTTACGTTCACAGCAATCTATGTTCTTCGATGCTTACTTTTCCTTCTCAGCAATCAGAAATTGTTCGAGCCATACAGAAGCCACAACACCTCTAGGAGAATGAGCCCATACATGTACCCTAGAAGACACTTATCTCTCATACAAAGTAGTACAGAATACATGTGCATGAAGATCTACAACAACCTACCCAAGAACTTTCATGGAATAAGTGATATTAAAATATTTAAAAAAGAACTAATCAGCTTCCTTATAAACAGTGAACCATATACCCTAGATGAACACTTCCAAAAGTGCAGAGACTTTACATTTTCATTGATTTAAAATTATATTTTGACCTGTCTTCTCTTCTTTGTATGTTACAATGACTGTAGGAGAATCAATAAATTACTATTACTATTACTATTACTATTACTATGGCGTGTACTATCATAAGTTCTTCGGTTATATGTTGCCATTGAACGATTCGTATTTCACTACCCCAAACAGATTTGGACCCTTTTGCCTTATCACTAGGACACTGCTTCTTATGTCAGTGGTCAGAACGCCCTACCATGCAGCTGCTGATGATGTCTTCTCTTCAGTAACCAAAACGCCTTGCAATGCACCTATGGCTCCTCTTTTGGCTTCTTCTGCTCCATCACCGGAACTCTGCAGATGATGTCTTCTCATTTCAGTAGATATAATACCCTACCATGCACCTATGACTCCTCCCATGGCACCTGCGAGCAAACGATTCGTATTCCAATGGCCGAGACCCGCGTTCGCGGCGCACTTGGAACTCATCCTTTGGATGCTGCGAAAGAACGATTCGTATTCCAATGACCGAGGCCCGCGTTCGCGGCGCACTTAGCACTCATCCCTTGGATGCTGGAGTAAACGATGCGTATTCTAATGACCGAGACCGAATTCGCGACGCACTTAACACTCATATCTTGGATGCTGCGAGTAAACGATTCGTATTCCAATGGCCAGGACCCGAATTCGCGGCGCACTTAGCACTCTTCCCTTGGATGCTGCGAGTAAACTATTCCTATTCCAATGGCCGGGACCCGAATTCGCGGCGGACTTAGCACTCATCCCTTGGATGCAGCGAGTAAACGATGCGTATTCCAATGACCGAGACCGAATTCGCAACGCACTTAACACTCATCCCTTGGATGCTGCGAGTAAACGATGCGTATTCCAATGGCCGATACCCGAATTCGCGACGCACTTAACACTCATCACTTGGATGCTGCGGAAGAACGATTTGTATTCCAATGACCGAGACCCGCGTTCGCGGCGCACTTAGCACTCATCCTTTGGATGCTGCGATCGATCGATTCGTATTTCACTACTCGAAACGCGATAACGCGCACTTTTGCCGCATCACTGATACCATGCACCTATGACACCTCTCATGGCCTCTGCTGCTCAATCACTGGAACACTGCTGATGATGTCTTCTCTTCAGTGACCAAAACGCCTCACCATGCACCTATGGCTCCTCTCTTGGCTTCTTCTGCTCCATCACCGGAACTCTGCTGATGATGTCTGCTTATTTCAGTAGATAGAATGCCCTTCCATGCACCTTTGACTCCTCCCATGGCACCTGCGAGCAAACGATTCGTATTCCAATGGCCGAGACCCGAATTCGCGACGCACTTAACACTCATCCCTTGGATGCTGCGAGTAAACGATTCGTATTCCAATGGCCGAGACCCGAATTCGCGACGCACTTAACACTCATCTCTTGGATGCTGCGAGTGCACGATTCGTATTCCAATGACCGAGACCCGCGTTCGCGGCGCACTTAGCACTCATCCTTTGGATGCTGCGATCGATCGATTCGTATTTCACTACTCGAAACGCGATAACGCGCACTTTTGCCGCATCACTGATACCATGCACCTATGACACCTCTCATGGCCTCTGCTGCTCAATCACTGGAACACTGCTGATGATGTCTTCTCTTCAGTGACCAAAACGCCTCACCATGCACCTATGGCTCCTCTCTTGGCTTCTTCTGCTCCATCCCCGGAACTCTGCTGATGATGTCTGCTCATTTCAGTAGATAGAATGCCCTTCCATGCACCTTTGACTCCTCCCATGGCACCTGCGAGCAAACGATTCGTATTCCAATGGCCGAGACCCGCTTTCGCTACGCACTTAACACTCATCTCTTGGATGCTGCAAAAGAACGATACGTATTCCAATGGCCGAGACCGAATTCGCGACGCACTCAACACTCATCTCTAGGATGCTGCGATACTTAACACTCATCTCTTGGATGCTGCGAGTAAACGATTCGTATTCCAATGACCGAGACCTGCGTTCGCGGCGCACTTAGCACTCATCCTTTGGATGCTGCGATGATCGATTCGTATTTCACTACTCGAAACGCGATAACGCGCACTTTTGCCGCATCACTGACACCCTGCTGATACCATGCACCTATGACTCCTCTCATGGCTTCTGCTGCTCAATCACTGGAACACTGCTGATGATGTCTTCTCTTCAGTGACCAAAACGCCTCACCATGCACCTATGGCTCCTCTCTTGGCTTCTTCTGCTCCATCACCGGAACTCTGCTGATGATGTCTGCTCATTTCAGTAGATAGAATGCCCTTCCATGCACCTTTGACTCCTCCCATGGCACCTGCGAGCAAACGATTCGTATTCCAATGGCCGAGACCCGCTTTCGCTACGCACTTAACACTCATCTCTTGGATGCTGCAAAAGAACGATACGTATTCCAATGGCCGAGACCGAATTCGCGACGCACTTAACACTCATCTCTAGGATGCTGCGATACTTAACACTCATCTCTTGGATGCTGCGAGTAAACGATTCGTATTCCAATGACCAAGACCCGCGTTCGCGGCGCACCTAGCACTCATCCTTTGGATGCTGCGATGATCGATTTGTATTTCACTACTCGAAACGCGATAACGCGCACTTTTGCCGCATCACTGAGACCCTGCTGATACCATGCACCTATGACTCCTCTCATGGCTTCTGCTGCTCAATCACTGGAACACTGCTGATGATGTCTTCTCTTCAGTGACCAAAACGCCTCACCATGCACCTATGGCTCCTCTCTTGGCTTCTTCTGCTCCATCACCGGAACTCTGCTGATGATGTCTGCTCATTTCAGTAGATAGAATGCCCTTCCATGCACCTTTGACTCCTCCCATGGCACCGGCGAGCAAACGATTCGTATTCCAATGGCCGAGACCCGCTTTCGCGACTCACTTAACACTCATCCCTTGGATGCTGCGAGTAAACGATTCGTATTCCAATGGCCGAGACCGAATTCGCGACGCACTTAACACTCATCTCTAGGATGCTGCGAGTGCACGATTCGTATTCCAATGGCCGAGACCCGCGTTCGCGGCGCACTTAGCACTCATCCTTTGGATGCTGCGATTGATCGATTCGAATTTCACTACTCGAAACGCGATAACACGCACTTTTGCCGCATCACTGAGACCCTGCTTATACCATGCACCTATGACTCCTCTCATGGCTGCTGCTGCTCAATCACTGGAACACTGCTGATGATGTCTTCTCTTCAGTGAGCAAAATGCCTCACTATGCACCTATGCTGGGTCCTCTCTTGGCTTCTTCTGCTCCATCACCGAAACTCTGCTGATGATGTCTTCTCATTTCAATAGATAGAATGCCCTACCTTGCACCTATGACTCCTCCCTTGGCACCTGCGAAACAACGATTCGTATTCTAATGGCTTGTACACCTTTTCGACTATCAAACATCTCTTAAGTTTTTAAACAAGGTGCACTTTTGATTACATCATATAAAAATTGGAATAGACAGGGTCTTCCTGAATTGATGCGAAAGATTTTAGAGGGTTATTCCTCATATTATATTTCATGGAAAAACAGTTTTCATAAATATAGTTTTGAAAATGCATTTTTTCCCAGATACAGCGTGTTGAAGTTTTACTCAAAAACTGACTTTAAAAAATGGAGAGATTTTTTGTCTCAAATTGAACTATGAATTCAAAAATAACTGTCGATTTAAAAGTGGTGTACCATTTTCCTAAGTCAGTTTTTAAGTGAAACTTTAACACCCTGTGTCTTCGAAACAATGAATTTCCTTAAATCTTTCGCATCAATTCAAAAACACCCTGTATAGTAGGTAGAATTAGTTGTGTTGTGTGGAGGCTTTGTTACTTTTTTTGCCATTTTCCATGAAAAATGGTCATAAAAAAAACGCTGCCAAATTTCAAAATAATCGGTGAAAAGATATTTGAATTAATTTAAGGAAACATTATTAAAAAACGTTAACGCCCTTGAAAACAGTGTATTTATGGAACTTTTTTCATAAAATGTTTTCACGAATCACAGCCTGTATATTTGTTCATGTGTTCTGTGGTTTTTACTTGTTCTATGACTTCTATGATATGTTATTCTGTGACTTAACCTAAATGAAACAAGAAAACAAATGTCATAAATTTGAAGACACAGATTAGATTTGTTTCAAGAGGAAAACTTGGGAAAAGTGAAATTTTTATAATCGAGGAAACACAAGGTATTGAAAAATTCCAAAGGGTGAAAATCCTTCATACAATGTAATGATATAATACATTTCATCAATTATTAGCGGAGACATAGGATGAATCAATTTCATATGATGGATTTCTGAATATATTCGAGTATTTCTCCATAGATCTATGGACAGATGTTTAACGATATAATATTTTTCTGAAGATCCTAACGCAACCATTCGAATCATGTATTCCACACCTATTTTCGAAAGATGAGATTGAGAAAAAAATAGAATAACTGTGCAGTTGAGTCAGAAATGTAAGGAAAATTATCATTCACATTTCAATCTTCTGAGAACTATTCGTTTTTTGAATCTAACTATTGTACGTCTAAAGGTCTCTGTCGAGTGTCTACAAGTGAACCACACTTATCAAGCATTTCAGAGGCAGATTGGTTTGCGCATATTGGCACAACATTCCTTCTAGTAGGCATAGGACCATTCATCAGGAACCCAAGCTAAGCGAGTGTTCACAGAACTTAGTGAATGGGAGTTTCCTCCTCTTCTCCACAAAATATACTCTCGTTAGTTTCTGTTAAATCCGTTCGCATCATACGCTTTCTCTGACAACAATGTCCTGTTGAAAAGCTAGCGAAGAAACTTGCACTTACTGACATCCAAATACTTTTCGGACCTTGCAGTTTCGATGTTCCAAAGGAACTTTTTGGAATGATCTATTACCGAAAGATTTATCCAGACTGCTTCTCCTTCAGTTTCTTCCTTATCCAGAAACTTTTTCTTATAGGAGTATTTCACTATACCGCAGAAGGATTCTGGGTCAGTAAGTGGCCTTTGTGCTGCCTTTCTGGCTAGTATGTTAGCCTCTTTGATTGGTCGCAGTGCAGAAGGGTAATCAACGTGCCGATCGACCACTATCTAATCTAATCTAGCTTCTTTGATTCCTGAATAACCAGGAACCAAGACTAAAGAGACCTTGTTGTTCTTGCTTATTTCATTGAGTTTTCTGCGGCTCTTTCATTAATATGCTTTGAGGCGATGACATAGAATTTCAGTGATTAATAGCAGCTTAACTATCAGAATTCACTATTATGTCACACTCTTTATAGATTCTTTTCAGATTTATACAGATTTGGAAATTCACATCAAAAACATACGATATACAATGCATCAGACAGAGAATTCTTCCCTCCAGTTGCACAGATGAATAGTCGAGACAATGACGTGCTGTAACACACTAAATTCCGTTGTCTTATTGCAATTATCTAGTCTTGTCTCTCTCTTATCGCAGTATGGTAGGGAACCTGCAGTACACGTATAGAATTATTTAATTTGTCAGGCTGCTTGTAATACTCGATTCAAGTATTTACTGTTGCCTACCATACTGAATGAATTACGCTCCTCTCAACGATAAGAGAAAGACAAGACTAGACGGAATTCAGTGTGTTACAGCACGTCATTGTCTCAACTATTCATCTGTGGAACTGGATGGAAGAATTCTCTGTCTGATGCATTGTATATCGTATGTTTCAGATGTGAGTTTCCAAACCTGTATACATGCATCTTTCAATTTCAAGTGTAGCAGCCTGAAAGACACTTGAATAGGATACCAACCCCAAGATTTGGGTAGTGTATTCCTTTTCCAATTCTTCCTTCTCATATAGCATATAATAGCGAGTTAAAGTTCTCTTCGATACTTACTTTTTCGATCATAGTATCACTAGGTACGTTCGTTAATGAAATGTATTTCGTCAGAGAATACCAGGGTCACTGGCTTTTAATTCTACCATTACCTGTACCTTCCCTAAATATTCTAAGGATGGCCTCATGGGCTACCCTATTGATCACTAGATGTAGAGGAGTGAGATCTGTCATTAGCCCAACTAGAGCACTTGAAGTCATCACAGATCTCGCTCTTTTACATCTAGTGATCAATAGGGTAACCCATAGGGCCATCCTATGAAAATCTAAGGAAGGTAATAATAAATTCAAAAGTCAGAGCTTGATTCTCTCTGAACAAGTACATCTCATCAGCAAACCTACTCAATGATGTTATGAAAAAAGTGAGCATCGCGAAGAGCTTTAACTCGATGCTATGGGAGAAGGAAGAATGGAAAAGGAAAGTTTTTCAGGCATATATGCTTGCAAATTGAAAAGAAGCATGAAAATAAATCTGAAAAGAAACTATCAAGGGTGTGACATATACAGGCTGTCCATAAACAAATGCGAGGGACTCTGGGAGATGATACCTCGATGAAAATAAGCAGGGGTAATTCATATAAATTTTTTTCGAAGTCGACCTCCCTTCCAAGATATAGCCTTTGGAAGGCGATGACGAGTTGACAGTTTTTAATTTTTTTTTACGGCTTCTCAAAAACACTGAGTCATAAAACTATAGGTACATATAATATGAAGCACTAAGTAGATGTTACTCACACAAATTCTTTAGATCTCATAACTTTATTATTAGGGTTTGAAAATAACCCCCTATAATTTTCAAAAATAGTTTTCGTGGGATAAATTTCGAAAAATAAAATTCTCTTATGGTTTCCCATTCATTCTTGAGAAAAAAGTCTCCTGCAAAATTTCGATACAGTCGATACTTCTCGGGAAAACATTAAAAATTTACAAGCAGTTATGATCTCTGTTCATTCCATTTCATCGTATAAGTATTCCATAGAATGAATATTCTTAGATATTGTATGTCTATGACAGGAGATAAAGATGTTTTATAAATATTTCTGAAGGTTTAATTACTAATTTCCGGGAGAAAATTATATCCGTAATATTTTAATTTCACAAATAGAACTTTCTTTCGATTAATAAGCATAATTGACAAAACCAATTTTGAGCATAAACAATATCTTAGAATATTCATTCTATGGAACATACGATGAAATGGAATGAATAGTGATTGCTTGTAAGTTTTTATTTTTCCGAGAAAATTATCGACTGTATCGAAATTTTGAAAGACTTTTTTTCCCAGAATTCAATGGGAAACCATAAGAGAATTTTATTTTTCGAAAATCTATCCCACGAAAACAATTTTTTAAGGAAAATCAAAAGGGGTTGTTATTTTCAACCCCTAAAATAAAATTATGGGATCAAAAAAATTGTGTGAGTAACATTTACTTAGTGCTTCATATTAGTAGTGTTCTTTCGTACTGATTGAACTGATGGAACTTATTCCGCGATTAGAATAATCACTTGCAATCACTTTAGAGTTGTGGAAGGGGAACTGATTGAAAACGAAAGAACGATCGCTTCAACTGATCTTTCTGATTGAAGTTATATAAATCACTTCGTTCAGTTCGAAAGAACATCACTATTATGTGAAGTTTTATGACTCAGTGTTTTTAAGAAGCCGAAAAAAAAATTAAAAACTGTCAACTCGTCATCGTCTTCCAAAGACTGTATCTTGGAAGGGAGGTCTATTTCAAAAAAAAATTATATGAACTACCCCTGCTTATTTTCATCGAGGAATCATCTCTCTAAGTCCCTCGCATTTGTTTACAGACACACTGTATAGGCTAATAGTGATCCATAGTCCATAGTCAAGCTGCTATTGAAGCACTGAACTCCTATGTAACTGACTCAAAGCTTATATAGAAGTATCGAAGAAAACTCAATGAAGTAGGTAAGAACAACACTGTCTCTCTAGTCTGGAATCCTGGTCACTCAGGAATCAAAGGAAATGAAGAGAAGAGAACACACTAGCCAGAAGGGGTTACAGTTCACTGCGACCTTAAGTTCTATTGTGCCCCCTAACAGAGCTGTTCTGACCACACCCTTTACAACTGGCCTTCCAGTTCCAGAGATCTGATGAAATCCAATATCTGTGAAGGCTTCAACTAGGCTAGTTCCTCACTCTTACAAGTTTCTAGCCCAAGGCATTCTCTCCTTAGGCTCGCAATGCCAAAGCATTCCGTGACTAGGTGAATGGGGGTTTCTTCCTCCTCCCCACAGAACCTACACTTTCCGAAGGAAATGATCCATCGTATTTTCAATATTTAATTAGAAATTAATCACTTGAAATTTTTAGTAAATGATTGGATAGGTATTTATTTAACACTATTGTCAATTAGTCAATTTCATCACATGAAAAAACTCCTTCAACATACTGGAAGTGCCCCAAATTCATAACTGAAACTCTCGTTTTGGAATAAGAAAATAAGGGTATATGGTACAATTCGAATATACCATTCTTTTATTACCTTTTTAGATATGAATTTAACATGAATAAGTTATTCGGAATCTTATGTTATATTTCAATAGGTAATTTTGTATAACTTTTTGAAGCGTATAATGAATTTACGTTCATAATAAGAGAAAAGTAATTAGCACTTATCCACCTAGGCTTTATTTGTTAAGATTGATCAATCAAATTTAAAAATATCAATCGATGTTGCATTCATTACGAAACCGTTTTTTAAACGAATTATCATATTTGGGAATACTTAAGAAAGGAAAATATAGGAAATGTAATAAGGAGTAGATACTTTTGTCAAGGTGAGATGAAGATTAAATATTACAAAATCTTTTATTGACATCTTTTATTCTCAAACTCATGTAACTCCTTTTATTTTTATATTTCATCATATCTTTATGAAATTAATTAATTATTTTGGGTTGTACTCAAGTTGTCCCTACTTTATAATTTAATTTTGAAAGTGCCTTGAAATATTCTGACTCAGACTCAATTTATACTTGCTTCATTCATCAAAATCGAATGAAGTAACTACTGGTATAAAAAATATTCGGAATGTAATTTTCATCAGTTTATTCGTACAGAACAACTACCAGTTTTGGCTTTTACAATATCTTAAGTCAATAATCTTGCTATCATTCTAAACGAATAAACCTCTGAAAATTTTATTCGGTTTATTTTTTATCCCAAAAGTGATAATGAAAAATATATCATCAATTCTATCTGTAGAATTGCCAAGTCAAGACACAATATTAATATACTAGTAGGTTTCGATAAGGACAAAGAAAGATATCCTTGTAGCTCAATAACAATTCATCTCGTTAGATATAAAGAACTTTAAATTTCAACACAATAATATAATAGTAAAAGGAATGGAATGACAACAAGCAAGTTTTAGAAAAATTTGTTCCACCCTCTCATTCTTTGTTGTTCACTAAGTCCATAAGAGGTTTAATGAAACACAAATATTCTGAATGAGCATCTGTCCAACGAGATAAATTGTTGAGATATCCGTTGACTCATATTTAAGATATTCTATAAAAGGTTCATGTAGAAATTTCTTAGCTTGTAACCAGAAAACTCATTTTATTATTAAATAATAGTGATTCATTCATTGTTTGTTTCTGATCACAAGCTGAAAGTTCCGGAACCAAAACTTACATCTACGATACTGAAGTTTACACTCGTTATCTCTTAGAAAACCAATTTTCACATGAATACCATATGATCCATTGAATAACGCTTCCTTAAAATACTCCAGAAGGTTTTGAGATCTTTAGCATTGGCTGGGAGCCACATAGGCTCTGGAACATTCTTCGTCTTGGTTACGTAAGCTCTTTCGATATTACCTGTAATACATGCGCATATATTCAAATTAAACAATCCACATTTCATTTACAATATTAGTAAGAAACGATATTATAGAATTCAAGAATTATAGCAGTAATCAACTGAAACTGAACAGGAATTTTTACAAAAATACCTTAATTGGGTCACCGCTTCTTACAAAAACTAAGTTTTCCAATATTTGATTTATTCTTGGTAATGACCATAATTTTTCATTAACTATTTTCCAATAAATTCAATATAATTATCAGAAAAATCCGTAATCATTTTCTCCTTTTACCGTTGAAAAGTAACGGCAAATTGGCGCCCTAAAAGTGGCGGTTTGTGTTTAGAGACGGTTGAAAATTCAAATTTTGGCGCGATTACTTCGCAACTGCGTTCCACAAAATCTGATAACGTCCGTTTGATTTTGGACCATAGAGATACTAAAAAAATTGATGAATTTAACCATAGACTAACTAAACGGAGAATAGATGAGACACTAGTAGAACAAGCTTCAACGCCATCTTTTTTTGTACAACATTACTAATTCGTGAAAAAAGCTCAATTGAAAAAGGAATCTGTATCGTTAAGCTGCCTCAAAAAGAATTCTGTAGTGCACCTTTTGAATAGGTAGGTACACCCATATACAAGAGGCAAAAAGTTTTTTGAAATTCAATTTCCAAAAGGAAATCAGAAATGGATTCGTGCAAGTTATCGATGAGTGAGGAAATTTATTTTCATGAAAATAATACCTGCAACGAACTTTCATCTGATTTTCTTTTGGAATCTTAAATTTCTTGAAATCCACATTTTCTTTAACATTGAGTGTTGCTTTCAACATAGAATATATTGCCCATAGTTATAATACCTAATTACTTGATTTGGAAAAACAGTTCAAACAAGTTCAATATTTTTTTTCATATTAAGCTAAGCGTTTGTAGAAAAAATTTTGTTTGCATCTCATGCGCGAAATACTTTGGTGATCTCGACTATTTTTTTTAACTCGGCTGTGCCTCGTTAAAAAAATCAGTTCTCAATCACCAAAGTAGCATTTCGCGCACTAGATACAAAAATAACTATTTCCTGGTTCCTACCTATCATTATTTTGATAATTGGAAACCTGCTTTGAAAAATTCCAATTTGGTTTATTTTCACTGAAATATGTATATTTCCTTCAATTCTGATGTCCTAAACGAAATGATAGAGCTCTTTGAATTTCTCTACAGGATAAGAGCAGAAACATTTTTCTTCGAACTACTATTCTATTTCAGCTAATAACCGTTAGAGGGTATTTTCTGAAATTTTAAGCCGATTTTACGGTCCACCTGTGCTGTTCCTACAACATTTTCACGGTTTTTTATTTATAAGTAGATTATATAATAAGTTCATGTGAGTAAGTATGGTTAAAACAAACTAAATTATTTGCTTTTATATTCATCTTATTATAAAAGAAGTTTTAACATTGTGCTTCCACTACATTTCCACAGTAATAAAATAGTATTAGGTACCTACTCTTCCTCTATAACATCTTCATTAAATGCTTTCAATATATTATAAATCTTTCAATCTTGTATAAAAAAAATATAAAAAGTAGTATTTACCCCTTTTTCCCATATGACTTCTATTCACAGATTTTCAAGAATAATAATTCTCAACTTCATCTAAAAGTTTTTCTATATTTCCATCATCGATAATAACAAATCTTTTACTTCCCCTACTGAAATAATATATTTCTCCAGTGAAAATGTCGAACCAAAGTGCATGAATATGCAACTGATGAGACTCTAATCTTTTTTTCAAAAATCCATAACTAGCTATATTTTGCAATTGCTGTAATGTATTAATTTGAGACAATTTATCTTCTAATGAGAATTTATTATCAGGATCGATATATGCTACAAATTTCCTCATAGGAGTTTCAGCTTGAAATATAAGAGGCATCGTGAAATCTGCTACTTTGAGCTGTTGATATTTTTCCAGTGATGCACAGCCGTGTGAACAAAGCCAGGAACGTAAAGGTGATAATCTTCTATTTTCCTGCAATATAAAAAAATTATTGTTGCTTTTCATCGTGAACATTTTTCCTATGGGGCTAGTTGAATATTAGATAAATGATAAGAATTGCAACATAATTATCATCAAATACTTTGTCTCAATTTGGATATCATCTTTTTATAACTTCGATATAATGGAATTATTAATATCTAAATCAGATCATAGCTGATTGTGTAATTGATGTATTCACCTAAATACTACATTCTGAAAATTCTACTCACTGGCGCAGCTAGGGGGGGGGGGGCTTTGGGGTTGGAGCCCCCCCAAAGATAAATTTCTTCGTTATTCCTTTCTTCTTTATTTTTTTGGAACTTTCATATTTGTTGTATCATCAAGAATTTTTCAGTTCAGCCCCCCCCAAAACAAAATCCTGGCTGCGCCACTGATTCTACTCATTATTTATTGTTATTAAAAGTAGGTATCAACTTCAAAGGATATAGAATTCAGTTTGCTATGCTTGTACATTTCCTGATATTCTGATTATACAGATTCTTTCAAAGTTTTAAATATGACAAATATGAATTGTGCTAAAATTAATGCACTCACTTGGGATGCGAACTTTTCATCTTGTAATTTGTACAGCAAGTTTATCGCTTTGCAATCACTATGCCCACAAACTATGATGTGCCGAATATCATTCACCACACATCCTAACTCCAGAGCAGCTGGTTCATTGGAATTCAATTCATCCTCGAAATGCTGTGAATTTGGAATAATATTACCTGCATTTCTTACTGAAAAATATTATTGAGACATTTCCTTAACTTATCGAAAATATGCCTACCTATAAACATATCTCCAACATTTGTTTGGGTGAAACGTGTGGGTATCATCCTACTGTCTATACAAGTGAAAAACACTGCTTTTGGCTGGAAATAAAGAATTTCCAATGATAAAAGATTATCAAGTTTTCAATTCTATTCATGTATTCATATTAATGAGCCTCTTTTTTTCATATTAGAATTATTTCGAATTTTGTTAGTTCCTGGTAACCAGTTATAGAGTAATACTTTGATATTACACCGTGATGGAATATGACTATATTCCCAAGAATTTATACATTATCATGAGATGAAAACAGCACCAACTCAATCTATAACAATACACTCGATTCAATCATGCCTTTCTTCCAATAATATTACTTACCGTTGGATTATCTTTAACTTGCAGAAACTGTTTCACCATTTGTTCCTTCTTTACGTCCCTATATTTCATTATTCCCTTCAGTATTCTATTCATTGATGTGTTTTTTATACCTATGTAACTTCGAACATTTAATTGGTATTTCACTGAATTCAGCGGGGATAATTTATTCAGAAATGAAATTCGGATGAATCCATGCAACTTTGCATTTATAATAAAGCACGAAGTACGAAGTGCATTCTACTTCTTCATTCAGCAGTACCTTCTTATCAGAATGTGTGTAACAAATAAAGTATAGGTTATGTTTATTATTCTTGTTTCCCGTTCAAAGTTCATTATTTCGTTGATTAGTCCTAACTGCTCTTCTCTAGACTCCACAGCAATCATCTCACAATATCAGAAATAGAGTGTTCAGTCATTTTAATATGTACATATTGAAGCCAGTTCCTCCTGGGACTTAGAAACTAACCAGCTTGTTGTATTCATGAATGAATATTTTTCTCCATCAACTCACTTCAGAACTGAAAATTAAGGTTTTTTTAACCATTCTAATTACCCTTGATAAATGTAAGTTCAATGTTACATTCAGCTTTGCAATTAGCTATCTAGGTAGTATTGAATATCATTATAAAACCTTACATAGCAAACCAAATTGATTGGGTTGGTTAAATGCATATGACCTACAGTGACTTATCTTATATAGATGAACAATGTATTCCTACACAAAACACACTAAAATCATTTTCTACTATATTTATTTAATTCATTTCGGATGACCACTCAAAGACAGGAGACAGGCATTAACAGATTAATAAAAAACTAATAACAGTTTATTCTCAAAACAGATACTTTCATTCTAGTGAGCACATATTATTACATTCAACTATTTTTCATAAAATATTGGCAGTAAGTACCTCTATCAGCAGATCCTTTCAATACAAATGTAATTCTATAATCATTTTCTCCGTTTACCGTTAAAAAGCAACGGAAAATTTGCGCCCTAAAAGTGGCGGTTTAAGTTTGGAGACGGTTGAAAATTCAAATTTTGGCGCGATAATTTTGCTACTGCGCTCCATAGAATCTGCTAACGTTCGTTTGATTTTGGAACATAGAGATACTATAAAATTAAAGAATTTAACTTTACGTTTATCAGCGGGAAACATAAAAGCATTATATTTTTGTTTGCTTTTAATCGCATTTGTTAATTGTGTTGATCAAACTTGAAAAAAATGTTTTCTTGTGGCAAATTTAAATATTATTCGGTGATCTCTGGTTATCAACGTTCTTAATTATAATCTAGCGTGCGAACGATTAAAAAACAATTTTACAGTTATCAAATGAAATATTTGAGCAATGCAACAAAATATTTTATTTATATTAAAAAAAAATGTACCCTGCCACTTCATCAGGTAAACGAAACGAAAAAAAGAAAAAAATTTCTGTGACTGTCATGGCAACCGACAGCAACAACATTCTCACGCTCTCTCTCTGAAAGTTACGATTCTTTTAACCTGTCATTAGGTAGGTCTATAAGTGTTATTTATTTTAAGTTGTTTCAGCTTTTTCATTTAAGTATTTTCAAAAATATCGTTACGAAATGGATGATAACATTCCTGGAAAAATTTCTATAAAATATTCTATAACTTTCCATGAACCAATTTTGTGATGATAGAAGATGAAATGTAAGTAGTGAAAATTGACAACACATTTTTGTTTCAGCAGAGATGGCGAAATCACCTAAAGTAGAGAAAAAAACGGAAAAAGCTCCTGCTCCTGCTGGAGAGAAAACAGCAGCAGCAGTTAAAAACAGAAGAATCAAAAAAAGACATGGAAGGTTATACGCTAAAGCCATTTTTACCGGATACAAACGTGGACTTAGAAATCAACACGAAAATACTGCACTTTTGAAAGTAGAAGGTACAGCACAAAAACAAGACAGTTGGTTTTATGTAGGCAAAAAATGTGTCTATGTTTACAAAGCTAAGAACAAGACATGTGTTCCCGGTAAACCAAAATCCGTCAAATCTAAGGTTAGGGCCATTTGGGGCAAAGTTACTAGGCCTCATGGTACAAGTGGAGCTGTAAGGGCTAAATTCAATAGGAACCTGCCCGCCAAAGCCATGGGACACCGTATCAGAATTGTGAGTAGCACCTGTTTTTTTGAATTTCATAAGATCAAGTATTTTCACTTGTTTTTCATCATTTCAAAAACTTTTCAGCTTCTAAACTCAATATTTACTATATTTTCATTGTGGTGTGATGCTATAAGGTGTCTATGCATCTATTCATTTGGTAGTTTAATCTTATTTTCAATGTATTGCTTATAACTTTTTAAATCTTACTGTCTCACATTTATTTTCTTGGTTTAACAACTCTATACCTAGATACCTTGTTAAGGGCTTCTTGGTCAGTAAACCTGTTTAAAACCTAAGCCAAATAGTTGATTGGCCTGTTCTAAAGCAAACTAATTGTATAAATATATCATATGATGCTCAAAGACATTTGAAACCATAATTTCATTTGATGACAGAATTATACTGAGAAAAACTGAAGTAAATGGCATTTATTATTTATATTTGATGTATGTTTCTAATTTTTTGTTTTTTCTTTCAGATGCTGTTCCCATCGTCGATATAAAGTGTTAAATAAGTTCCAATAAATTCTGAAAACAAACTAGTATTTTATTTCATCAAACCTGAAAAAAGTTCTGTCAATTCAAAGTATGTATCTTGTTTTTAAGTTATGTTTAAATTTCTGAAGGAGGTTCAGTTCTCAATTCTATTGAATCGCTTTGATAGTAAACAATTCTTTCATAAAGTATAATTAGGTAAATTTTTTATTGACCATCATTGTTGAATTATTATTAAGTAGAAACATGGTGATATGTAGACACAAAATATTACCACTATCACTCGTTTGTGTTCTGAGATAAAGCAAAAATTGTAAGTATTTCAATACATTTTGTAACAACTTTACTTCTTCAATATTAATCTCTTTATGTAGTTTCAGATAATGCAATATTTACTTTGGAGGCAAATTATCGTAGATGATGCAACTAAATCCTCAAGTGAAAAAAACTTGTTTAAGCTGTAAGTGCACATTTGATTATTGCTTTAGGTCTCTTGTTATTTGGAATTCTGATTTATTAGTATTATTTTCCACTATGATGCTTAATGACATTTGAAACCATAATTTCATTTGATGAAAAAATTTAACTGAGATTTATATTCTTCGATAAAACAAATTTCTTTTTATTATGATATTCTAATGCTCCTTTTTTTTTAAGCTAGTACCTGGACATCAATAATTCAAACTGAAAATTGAGTTGATTCATATAGATTCCAGAACCCAAAAATATGGATTGTATTTGATTTATTGCATTTGTAAATCATCAAAATGCTTCTTGGATTGAAACTTACACCCCTTTAATATCACATGGTTAGATCAGCTATTTTCAGAATTTGTGAGTATTTCAGGATAATTTTAAATTTATTAATGATGTAAATTTCAACCAATGATGCCTAAAGACATTTGAAACCAGAATTTTAAAATTTGATGAAATCATTCAACTGAGTTACTCTTCTTTAACGATATATCTATATCTATTTAGGATTTTCCTGATTTGTATTCTTGTTTTCAGGTCTGCATTCCCAAAACAATGAAGTTGAAATACATTCTTAGTGTTAAGAGGAAATAAAATAAATAAATACAATAACATATATTTATAATAAAGGTAACTGTATATTACAAACGTGACTTTGAATGAGAGTTATCTTAGCATATTTGTTCGTACTTATACAATAAAAACACACATTAAAAGGCACCAGGTTGAGATTTCTGATGAATTACATTTATAGGAACTTAACATTACTACACAAAAACAAGAATTTACAGTAATAAATCGAATTAATTAAAAACGTAATTATCTACTCGATACTTTTTGATAATGTTTGGAACAATCTAACAATTTTCTTGAACTTCCGAGATGTGAATCGCTTGAATATTTCAGTCTTGATTTTACAAAACCTGAAACATGTTTTTGTTTGGAAAACTTCTGAAATTTTGAGGATAAACGGTTTGTTACTATGTTCAAAAGGAAATTGCAACTAGAATCTTCACAAATGAACAGGACTGAACAAAATTTATTATTAGAAATTGAAACTTTCCGCTTTATAAATTTAAGCAACTGATAATGTGATTATTCACATTTTGCCTGTTTTGTCAAACTAAAATTATTGAATATTTTCCTTGTCAAATATAATTGAAATCCCCCTTTCAACTATGTTACAAATAGAGGTACAAACAAATGTTGAAACAAAAATTTTATTACTGATTTTTTTGGAAATTATTTAAAAAAGTTAATTAATACAACCATTGGATGCAAGTTTATTTTTCCAAATGAAAAAAAAATCTCTAAATAAAAATTTTCAGAAGAGCTAGTTGATTCACTACTTCTTCTCTATGTAAGTAAAGTTAAAGGAGGGTCAAATTATTGTGGATCACACAGTATACAGGGTGTCCCGGAAAATATGGGAAATCTCTCGGATTTAAATAGAACATAAAAAATGAAGATGACGAGTTCCCATTATTTTTTTTTCCTAGTGGCCCTCCCTACGAAGATACGATCTCCTAAATGACGCCACTGGAAATCCATTTTAGTGAAATAAGTTTCAAAATACTTGATATGATTAATAGTATTAAGGACCTCTTAAATCATCCCACTCAAATTTCAATTAGCTTGTTCAGTTTACTAGGGATGAACTGGGTGGTACATTTTAATGATTACATTTTTAACACTCTGTATGATGAGGTGCTAAAAAAAACAAATTTGGATACCTTGAACTTTAAGCAAAAGAAAAGGTACTCTTGTTCAGTGTCGATAAAATGAACCGTTTTCGAAAAAAAAAATAATGAAAGAAGTAAGCAATTTAAATTTATTCCACTAAAATGAATTTTCAGTGGCGTCATTTAGGAGGTCGTATCTTCGTAGGGAGGGCCGCTAGGAAAAAAAAATTATGGGAACTTGTCATCTTATTTTTTTATGTTCCATATGAATCCGAGAGATTTCCCACATTTTCCGGACACCCTGTATATGATACAATACCACCTCAGTTTACAGTTTTGACGAATTATATGGTGATAAGCAGTCTGCAACTGAAAATCTCGTCTCACTTAAAACGGAAGTTAGAAAAGTAATAATTTTCAATTATTAATTTTTCTTAATCTTTAAACTGATTCTCTTATACCTACATATTCAAGTGGTTGAATTGACTCAATTTCAGAACCAAACACGTAAAATTGAAGATAGCTGAGAATGTACCTTCCTATACAAATGAGTATACTTTTATGTACAAAACAATTTTACTTTTATTGTCTTTGAATTTATTTCGATTGAAGTCACAATATTCGGGGGAGAATTCAGGATTTTACAAACTTACTCCTCTGCGTATGTCTAAATTTTCTTAATTCTTCCTTGAAATAAGTTACAGTTTTCTGGAGACCAACACCTAGGTTCACTTTTGGTTCCCAATTCAAGTACTCCTTAGCTCTGCTTATATCCGGTTTCCTTCTTTGGGGGTCATCTTGTACTCCGGCTATATGAACAATTTTGCTGTTGCCTCCTACAAGGTCCTTGATGATTTCTGCGAATTCTACAATAAATTATAGACTGAGAAGAATGATACCAACACTTCTTAATATTCAAATTGGTATTATTATTTTTCAATTCAAACTAGTACATGTTTTTTAGAATTAAAATAGTTAAAGTATAACTCTCTCCTAATTTCGATCTCTACATAAGTTTGTGAAATTCGTGTCAAAAACATACATTAAAAGTTAAAAAAATATACACTGTGGAACTTCTCCATAACGAAAGCGCTAAATCCGCAAAAAAAAATTGATTAAGGTCGGGATTTATTACGTACGTCCGGAAAAATTTCGGAAAAAACCCACCCTTATACCTTCTTACTAATACCCATTCAAAGAGTGATGTTCTTTGAATATTTCGTTATAGAGAGAATTTGCTTCGTTTTAGAGGGTGTTTTTAAAATGGAATTTGGACTCAAGGTGCAATATCTTGAACGAAATTCGTTATACAGACGTTCGTTATAGGGAAGTTCCACTGTAATTACAAATAAACCAATGCAATGACAATCTTTAACATTGAATGAAAATTGATTAGATACTAATTTGAACATTTTCCAACTCACCTTTGATGGTGTGTTCCACAGGATTCCCCAAATTGACAGGTTGAGTATAGTTAGAGTTCATAAGAAGTACCAACCCTTCAACTAAATCGGTAACATATTGAAATGATCTTGTTTGATCACCAGAGCCATATATCTGAAGAAATATTTAATAAAATACTCTACAATATGGAAATCTAGATCAACTCACTGTGATAACTTCACTTTTCAGTGCTTGAAGTATGAAATTTGAAACTACTCTACCATCATTCATATGCATTCGTGGACCATATGTATTAAAAATCCTAGCAACCCGAACGTCCATGTGCTCTTGTTGGGCATATGCATACGTTAAAGTTTCTGAAATCCTTTTGCCCTCATCATAGCAAGCTCTAGGACCTTAAAAAAAGTAGTTTAAGCTAACCTAAAGCAAGTATAACCTCATACACCACATACCGATTGGATTAACGTGTCCCCAATAAGTTTCAGGTTGGGGATGAATATCTGGATCACCATAAACTTCTGAAGTACTAGCGATCAAAACTTTGGCATTCACCCTTCTAGCCAAACCTAAGACAAATTCCAAATATCTACATAAAAACTAATGAATTCAGGTTTTCCTACTTGCCTAAAATATTAATGGTTCCAATAGTATTTGTTTTTATAGTTTTCACCGGATTTTGCATATAATGAGGTGGACTTGCAGGACTCGCTAAATGATATATTTCATCTACTTCAATATAAAGAGGATGGACGATATCATGATGTATCATTTCAAAATTTTCATGTCCAAGCCAATGTTCAATATTCTGCTTTCTGCCAGTGAAAAAGTTATCAACGACAATAACTTCATGACCCTGCTTCATCAGTTTATCTACTAAATGAGATCCAACAAACCCCGCACCTCCTGTCACCTGCAATTTTTTATTTTAAGAATAATTGGTGAAATATTTCCGAAAGACTCACTAAGATTCTTTTTCGTGTCAAATAATTCAAGTATCGAACATCAGGATAGACTCTTGGGATCTGTTTCTCAAGTACTGCAATTTTCTCTTCGAGATCTTTTATCCTTTCGGAAGCTTTGAAAAGCGTTTGTTCATCATTTCTTACATTTACAATACTGTCTTCTTCAGTGAATAATCGTTCATTACTAGCAGTACTTCCTCCACTTACGATAAATCTAAATATTATCAATAATACTACAAAAATGATATTGTTGAAATTAAGGGACACACAATATGTTTATTCTTACATATTATCATACATCCTGAGAATAATATGATTTCTTTAGATCTCTTTATAGTTTTAAACATGTCGCTAAAATATGGAAAATGATTACATTTTCTGAGACCTATTACAAAAAATCATTATTCCGGAAATATAATTAACAGCCTTATGGTTCAGGTACATTCATAAAGATAAGATTTAATCATCTCCAAATGGTTTAATTATTTCGAATAGAGATAAGGTTTCAGTGTAAAATATTTAAGGTAAATAAATAATTTAAATTTCAGGTGACCAACCACAGAACACAATAGACATAATGGATCACAGAACAGAATATCAAAAAAAAGAACAATGCGTCAAAATAAGAAAAAGAATTCTTTATTTTTTGTAGTGCAGTCATAGAACATTATTTCAATTCAAAATTTGTGTTTATCAATCATTGGCGGTTAACGGTTTTTGAAAGTCCAACAACAATAATCAAATGAATTTTTATTATCAGTATCGATAACCGGAAAAGAATGTAGTGATTTGTGTTGAAGACAAGGAGAAATTGAGCAACAACCATGTCCGTAAATATATCAAATACACCTAAGATATTGAACAGTACCAGAAGAGTGAACAGAATAAATAATAATGGATTTACTGCACCTACTACTCCAAGAACGCCTCTGGTAACACCCAAAGCACACTCAAGAAATGTTCCTGCTGTGGGAACTCCAGAATGTTTCAGTAATGTTGTTTTCGAAACACCAAGGTCTGTAAAACTTAAGTCTAGAGTCAGCCAAGAAATTGACAATGGTATTGCAGACGAATTAAGAAACTTGTCTGTTGCTGTAAGAGTCCGGCCTATGAACACAAGAGAACTTGGTCATATTGGTGCTACAAGTGTTGTTAGTGTTGAGGAAAACAATCTGCATGTCAAGTCATGCCCAACTGGAAATTCCGGAATATGTTTAGATCACATGTTTCAGTATGATCATATTTTTTGGTCGTGTGATGAAAATAATTCTCAGTATGCATCACAGAAAGAAGTGTTTTCATATCTAGGTGTGCCATTACTAGAATCTGCTTTTAAAGGCTATAATGCTTGCCTATTTGCTTATGGCCAAACAGGATCCGGAAAGAGTTTTAGTATGATGGGAAGAAGTGAAACGGACATTGATTCTGAAGAATACTCTGGTATAATTCCTAGGTTTTGTAGAGATTTGTTTAATCGAATAAGCAATTTGCCAGACAATTGCACTGCTACCCTGGATGTCAGTTATTTTGAAATTTACAATGAAAAGATCCATGATTTATTGATGACCCAAGATTCTGCCTCTAAAGTAGCTCTGAAAGTAAGAGAACACCCAACGTTTGGACCTTACGTTGAAAATTTGAGTGTAAATTCTGTAAAAACTTATAATGAACTAAGAAATTGGTTGTTAATAGGAAATAGAAATCGTGCCACAGCTGCCACAACTATGAACGAAAAATCTTCCAGATCTCACAGCATATTCACAATAGAACTATGTTTAACGGATGACTCAAACGATAGTTTGTGTGAAGGGGGTAGCAGTAGAAGAAGTAGAGTAAGTTTAGTGGATTTGGCTGGAAGTGAAAGACTGAACAATTCACACAATAGTGAGGAAAAAATTCGTCAGGGTGTGAGCATAAACAAATCTCTCATGACTCTAGGAAAAGTGATTTCTTCATTAGCGGACCAAAGAAAAAGCCATTTTGTGCCATATAGGGATTCAGTTCTGACTTGGCTTTTACGAGTAAGTAACCAATTTTAATTTATTTGTTCACTATTCCTAGTAAATTACCGGATTAGATTTTTCTAGAATGAAGTTAATACCTATTGTCAGTTTTATTTTACCTTTGTTTCTTTTCATTTCATGTTAATTTTGCTATCACCAGTTTTCTCATTATGAAAATAATAATAATGTTAATTTCTTTCAGGAAAGTTTGGGTGGCAATTCTATGACCACCATGTTGGCCACCATAACACCATCAAATTTCCATGTTGACGAAACTTTAGCTACACTCAGATACGCTTGTCAAGCAAGATCGATAGTGAATAGAGCTAGGGTGAACGAAAATCCTCATGAAAAATTAATAAGAGAATTGAGATCAGAAGTTTCTCGACTAAGATCTTTGAAACAAACCTTTGAACGCTCCTCTTTAGATTCCAATGCCTCTTTACATTATAATTTGAGTAACACAAGTGAATGTGAGGAGTTAGAAGAACTGAGAAATAAACTAAATGAAACAGAAAATAAATTATCCCAAGCAGAGGATACTTGGAAAAAGAGATTCGAAGAAAATAATGCTGCAAGATTGAGAGAACTAGCAGAAGTTGAAAAACGAAAAGAGGAGTTAGAATCAAGAATGAGAATCATGAAATACTCAGAAAAATCAGTCCATCTATCACCATTTAGATCAAATTTCCTGGAAGAACTTGAGGGTGTTTTAGAGGAAGATAGAAATATAGAATCGTCACATAATTTCGAAGTAATAACGGAATGGTGTAAAAGCAATTCACTGAATTTTTCCATATCTCGGAATGCCCTGTTAATCATTGATTATAAGAATAATAAACAGACAATTGTATCATCCTCTGATTTGACTACATTGGAACAATACAAAGATGTTGGTGATTTTTTAAATAATTTAACGTGGAACGTGAATAAATCATCGAAAAAACTAACCAAAGCTGATATAACTAAATCGATGAACGCTTTGTATAAAATACTTTCCGACATGCAACCTCCAGATGACGATCAAGACTTGAATATAATGTATGCAAAAATGAGCAAAGCTGTACAAAAATATGAGACTGCTCTCATCAATGGAATTACACAGAGGAAAGAACCAAAAAATGTTAAATTCAACATGTGAAATAGTGCAAGGCTTTTAGTGATACATTTGTATAGAACAACTTTTTCTTTAAATGTATTTTTATACATTGAATTGTTCCTTATTCAGCTGTACTGATCTCAAGTTGTTTTCATTAAATTTTGACTTGTAATTGTAATTTCTTTCACAGTATGATAACTTATTTATTTTGTCCATATGAAAAACCAATATGGCCGTGGATGGCAGAATTGATTGTTTACATAATGCCATTATTTGTATATTTTGAATGCATACTTGAGTTTAAATACATTTTTATCACTTTGATTTACTATCAATAATTTGATGTTAACAATATGTAGGGTGTACTTTTTTGTTACTATTTCGAACTACCTTTTCAGTACATGCAGAAGTGATTGAGAAAAAGAGTGAGCTTTAAGATTTTAGCCTGGAATATATGTAAAAAACAACCATATTTCCTGAATAAATATTTTATAAAAAATGTTGATTTTTTTCTTGAAAATATTTTAAAAAATTGTTAAACAAGAATAAGCTGTACCGGGTTTTTCACTATAATTTGACCCCCCCTTTAACTTTGTTACTAAAGGAGATACAAAAAAATGTTTCGTATAAAAGTTTTATTAAATCAACTGAGGTTTTTTTATATGAGTCCAGAAACTGAAATATATACAGAGTGACCAACATACTGATGGCAACTTCATTTTTTCAAATGGAACACCCTGTATGTTTTTCCATGTTTGGCTAGCTCTTTTTTCCCTGATTTCGAATATGTAACAAATGTTGGTCTATATTTTTTATTCTGAGAACCACAGAGTTTAAAATTTTAAGAACCACCTGCCAAGATCTGTAATCATTTTACAAGTGGCAGAGTGCGTTTACTGAAAATGCTCATTTTTGAGTTATAATAACGTCAATGGAAATATATACAGGGTGAACAACATTGAATGCAACTATATTTTTTCAAATGAGACACCTTATCCTGTATATTCTTCCTTTTTTTGATAGGCTATTTCTTCCTGATCTCGAATATAAATGCGTATGTGGATGTGTCTGTTTAATTTTCAGAGTTGAAAGTTTTGAAATGATGACACCGAATAAAAAATATATGAAATACCTACGAAATTCATTATATCCAAACAATCTACTTAGAAGTATTATTTCAAAATGAATACTTAACAATTACTTAACTAATAAAAAATGATAAACTATGGTAGTATAGTACGAATAATATCAACTAAAGAAATTGCTCAAAATGACCACCTTCATTCAATACACATAGTTCATATAGTTGTCTCTAGTTGTTTAGACTATTTTTGATAGCATTATTATGGCTCTGATTCAATTCAGAAATTAAAGGTTCAAAATTTGTTTCTAATCATTACAATATTATCATTATTCTTTGTGCATTGACGGGATTAGTTCCGAATTATGGGTTTAATATTGGTTGATTTTATATCATTAATATAATTCTCCGCTTTCATTGTTTGTCATTATTGCTGAAGTAATTTTTTTCCTTCAGGAACGGTTATAAAAACGTGTCCAACGGTGTTAAATCGGGACGATTTGGTGGCCATAAAATGGGTGCGCCATTACCAATCCAAAGATCAAATTGGCCACTTAAATATTCAAGAACTTCCAAAACGCTATGCCAGATGGTTCTTGAAATTTGAAACTCTATGGTGCTCAGAATAAGGAAGATAGACCAACATAATATGTTGGTCTATCTTCGAATATGTAACATACATATTATGTTCCATATTCGAAATCGGGGGGAAACGAGCTAACCAAATATGGAAAAATATATAGGGTGTTCCATTTGAAAAAATGATGTTGCCATCAATATGTTGGTCACCCTGTATATATTTCAGTTTCTGGGCTCATATAAAAAAACCTCAGTTGATTTCGTAAATTTTTTATACGAAACATTTTTTCGTATCTCCTTCAGTAACAAAGTTGAAGGGGGGGTCAAATTATAGTGAAAAACCCGGTACATTTGATCTCCTAATGAATTGAGTTACTAGTTTTTGTTATACTTACCTGAAGTAAATATCAGACTATATTTCTTGTAGTTTTCATACTTGTTGATTGTACGAATTATTCCACAATCACCTTGACCAAAGAAAATGATTCTGCATTTATTTCCATTATTAAGAATAAAATACATCTATGTACCTATTTAGACCTTCACTACGCAAACTTTCCATTTTTATTTAATTCTTCTTGAGGGATTAGAAGTTAGGTGCACTGTATACCATAAACACGATAACTTCCAAAGAGAACAACTACAAAAACTTGAAATTTTCAATGTAGATTTGAATAGAAAGCTGAATTCATGAATGAATAGAATTAGACGTTATCGTTTTCCCAATATGAAAAAGCTCGCAAAAGATTTCACGACTTGGTCGTTTGAATTTCGGTAATTTCAATAATTTTTTTTCGAAAACCTGACTACAAATCAAAAAACGGATAATCGGAGTTTATGAGCGTCCCCTATTTCTAAAATTATTTTTTTTAATGGCCATTATAATTATTAGATTTTGCGGTAATGTATTTTATTTCGGTACTCTTTTCGAATGAATTTAAACCATTAGTTACATTTTCCGCAACCGTATGTTGCGCCGTACTTACTTTACATGTGCGCGATTTTATCAATGGAATAATAAAAAATCATAACATTAACATACATACCTTGAATGTAATAAAGGAAATTCAATCAGAATTTTATTGATTTTGAAGTATAATTCAAATTTTCCACAACTTTTATACACTTATACCGGACAGAAAAATCACATACTAGATATGGAATTTTTAGCAACCAGTACACCAAAAAGTGCATGTAATGGAGAAAATACCAGAAAAAATGGTGCAAGAGGTAATAAAATTACCGGATCAAAATCACGTTATCCTATCTTAAAAGACAATTACAATCTCAAGAATGATCTGTTAAAAAAGAGAGTTAATACAGTAAATTATTGTGTAGTAAGCAAACCTTCGTCTAATATGCCAGAAAAAAATGATCTTCAAAAAGCACCAACTGAACCATCTAGTAAAAAGCTAAGTACTGACAACAATTCAGCTATATCAAAAGAACAATCAGATAATGTTCCATCACACAAAGCTCAAATATCAAACAACAATTCAGCCGATGTCGAAGTGAATAAAATATCAGTAGCTGTTCGCATCCGTCCAATAAGTGGAAGAGAAATTCTGAGCGATGGGGAAAAGAATATCATAAGTATCAGGAATAAAGCTTTATACGTCGATGTAGACCCAAGAAAAAAAGCCAACCAATATAAATTCAACGTAGATCACATATTTCAATCTTTCGACGAAAATGACTCGACCTATTCTTCACAGGAAAAAATATTCAAAACCATAGGAGTACCTTTGTTAGAATCAGCGTTTAAAGGCTACAATGCATGTCTTTTAGCTTATGGTCAAACAGGCTCAGGAAAAAGCTTTAGCATGATGGGTAGATCTGAAGCAGACATAGACTCCGAGGAATATTCCGGTTTAATTCCCAGATTCTGCAGGGACTTAATGACCCGGAAAAACAATTTACCAGACAACTGTTCTGCTTCGTTAAACATCAGTTATTTCGAAATATACAATGAAAAAATATACGACCTTCTTTCCGCTGAAGATACACCAAACCGAAACACCTTGAGAGTCAGGGAAAATCCTGTTTCTGGCCCCTATGTGGAAAATTTAAGTGTTAAAACAGTGAAGACATATGAAGAACTCAGACTTTGGTTGTTGATAGGAAATAAGAATCGAGCCATTGCTTCGACGCATATGAATGAGCAGTCGTCTAGATCACACAGTATATTCAAAGTAGAGCTTAATTTCTTAAACGGTTCTCACGGTAATGATGATGATAGTAGAAGTAGAAGAAGTAGTGTTAGTTTAGTTGACTTAGCTGGAAATGAAAGATTAATTAATGACAAAATGGCAAGTTCAAGCAATGTTAAGACACCTAGACTCAGTATGTTGGAATTAACTAGAAAAAGTGGAAGTAACGAAGAGAAACATCGTGAAAGTATAAGTATTAATAAATCGCTCTTGACTTTAGGACAGGTTATTTCTTCTCTTGCTGATAAGAAAACTCAGTATATACCGTATAGAGATTCCATTTTGACTTGGTTGCTAAAGGTGAGTATAAAAGAGCTCTTTTTATTTTATTGTTCAATCAATAGTTGATAAACTGGTGTTCCAAAAGTTTGGAAACGGTATCATTTTGTAGTTTGAAACAATCAAAATAAAATTAAGAGAAATACAGTGGAACTTCCCTATAACGAACCTCTGTATAACGAATTTCGTACAAGACATTGCACCTTGAATCCAAATTCCATCTTAAAAACACCCTCTAAAACGAAGTAAATTCTCTCTATAACGAAATATTCAAAGAACATCACTCTTTGAATTGGTATTGATAAGGGTAGGTTTTTTCCGAAATTTTTCCGGACGTACGTAATGATTCCCGACCTTAAACTAAATCATTACGGCAGGCAGAAAGATCCTTCTGAAAAAGTTTTAAATGCACCCCTGGATGTTTGGTTTCAATCTAACCATTACGCTAGTGTGAAAGTTGTGCGAAAATGTCGAAAAGGAAGTGCTTAAGTTTGAATGATAAACTCAAATTTATCAGTGAAGTCGACCGCGACATTGCCGACTATAGAAACAAATTTTCTTTATAACGAATTTTTTTTGCGGATTTAGCGCTTTCTTTATAGGGAAGTTCCACTGTATGTTTTCTTTTAACACATTAATAAAAATTTTTATTTCGTAGGAAAGTATAGGTGGAAACTCTCTCACTACCATGTTGGCTACAATCACACCATCAAATTTGTACATCGAAGAAACTTTGGCCACCCTGAGGTACGCCTGTAAAGCAAAACTGATAGTTAACAGAGCTCAAATAAACGAAAACCCACAAGAGAAAATCATAAGAGAACTAAAATTGGAAGTGTTAAAACTCAAATCATTACAAAGTAACTACGAGGCTTCAATAAGTTCAAATATTTGTTCACAACCCGATAAATTCAACACTTCATCGAAAGACCTGGAAAAATTGAGAATAAAACTTGATGTAGCTGAAAATAAATTAGCTGAAGCCGAAATATCTTGGGAACAAAAATTCGCAGAAAGTAAAGCAGCCCATAAAACTTCTCTTGAAGAACTTGAGAAATTAAAAGAGGAGTTAGAATCTAGAATGAGAATCATGACCGATTCTAGTAAATCTATCGATCTAACACCGTATAAATCAAACTTTTTAGAAGAACTTGAGAGTGTTCTTGAAGAAGATGTGAACACAAATATCTCTGAACGATACAGCAGTATATTAGAATGGTGCAGAAATAACTTCGTTAATTATTATTTGACCTCGCAGAATGATCTCATATTAACCGATTACAAGAACAAAAGACAGACTACAGTCACTGTTAGTGACTTAAATTCATTAGAGAAATACAAAGATGTTGAAGACATGATGACAAATATAACTTGGAGTTTTACAATCCCCAATAATCTTGTGAAAAAAGACATAGTGAAGTCAATCAACGCTTTATATCGATCTCTAGCAAATATTTTACCACCGGAGTTAAATGAAGATTTGGATAACTTATATTTAACAATTAGCAAATCTGTACAAAAATATGAGACTGTACTTTTGAGTGTGATACAAAAGTGCCAACATGATAGCACAAAAAGTTGAATGTAAAGTTTACATTCATTGTTAATATGTAGTAAGTGTTCCAGTGTCCATTTTATTTAATTGTTGAATAGATTTTTGAGTGTTTTATGCATTAGATTTAGAATAATATGCATTTCTTGTAGTGTATAAAAAGTGAGACCTTTTGAGTAGAGAACTTACTCAAAAATACAAATACGTTGTACAAATTACAAAATATTTTCTGAAAATTGTCTGTTTTTTATTCATCAATTATTATATTATTTAGAAAAGTTTTCTATCCTTTATATTTCGAAATCAAAGAGAAAAGTTGAATAGATAATAAATGAAAAAAATAAAATCACACAGTTCAATTTTTGTGAATTGAACAGCATGAAATCTTATTTTTTTGCGTAAATGTTTCTAGAAGAATCACGTGAAATAATTCAGCCTAAATTTTGACACGAAAATGTCTCAAATAAGTCACTTCAAACTGAGTTAGGAAATTGAAATTTTCAAAGAAGTCTTATTATGGATTCATTAAATACATAAAACGCTCTTTATTTTTGTTATATTTTTAGCTATAACCTTAACATAGATTTCTTGGATCTCTGATTAATAGTTAGTCCCTAGAGAGTCCATTTCTTAGCTTAGTTAATTTTTCATTCAAGGTAAATTAATTTTGAAATGAAAAAATAGAAATAACTCAAATTTTATTAATCAAAGTAATCTTCAATATCGATATCAGGATTAAGTATATCATCACCATAAGGGGAAAAATCCAACTGATTTAATATTAAATTTTCACACATTTCTTCCAAATCTGTCTCCCCTATCAATAACGCACCCTGAAGTTTATTATTCTCAAGAACGAATTTCACATATTCCTGCTTCTTAGTCATTCTCAAAAGAATTTCATAGTTGGTGCCCAACTTTTGACCATTGAACAAACCCAATAAAATAACTTTGAAACCAAAAAGTTTTGTAGAATGCGAAAATATTTCGAAACAAAAATCCTGGAGGACTTCTTCGTTCATGAGGTTACCGTACATTGATTTACCTGCATAACAACCCATTTGCCTTGCTTGTGTCCACAGTTTCATTTGGAACCAATGTTTAGCCGGTTCCCAGTTGGCGTTACAAACATCTCCAGCGGCATAGATATCTTTCACCGAAGTTCTCATGAATTCATCAACATTCAAAAAGCCATCACTGGATAAATCAAATTGGTCATGATTAAAAGTCACATTTGGGCAAACTCCAGTTGCTGATACTACAAGGTCACAAATAACTCTATCGTTATTAGTCAAAATTAATTCTAAACAACCATTTTCATTTTTTTGGATCTCTTTGACTTCAGCTTCGTAATGAATTTTAATCTCTTTGCCTACTCCAGAATTTGCCCCTGATATATTGATATTTTTATACCAATCCGGACCTAGAGCTGCTCCAGTCTTCGATATATTTTCTTCACTATATCTCATTCTTTTACTAACAGTTGGTGTCTCATCTTCATTAGTTGACATTACTTCACTGAAGAATTCTGCAGCTCCTGGGTCAACAAATGTAGCAGAAACATGTTTATCTTTAATAATCCAATGTGTTTCAACATTCTTGATCTGGTAAATTAATTCTGTTGCAATTCCTCCGTTTCCTACTATAGCAATTTTTTTGCATTTGCTCAGCTTAGAAACGAGAGTTTCTACAGAGTCTGTATCTCTGATACCTAAGATTTCAGTAAAATTACCGGCCTGTGGGATCAATTTAGGTGACGCACCTGTACACAAGCAAAGGTATTTATATTTTATTGTTAAATGTGATTTGGTTTCAATTGTATGGGAATTATCATTTATTTTCTCTAATGTATCGTGTATTACTTTGACGTTTGGATATTTGCTGCTGAAGTTATCAAAATTGTCTTCTTTAACTTCGAAGCTAGTGAGAGTTCTTGTGATTGCGAAAGTATTTGTTGCAGTTTTTATCAAGGCAGATTCACTCACTAGTATAACCGAATTATTTGGGCTTAAGATAGATAAAGTCTCTGCACAACTAACTCCTGCAATTCCACCCCCAACTACTACAAAAACAGCTTCCATATTTAATTTGTAGTACTTTTATAATAATCAGAATAATCGTAAGCTCTGAACGGTACATCAAATGTTAAAAGACCCCTATTATAAGCTCTCTTGATCGCAACTAGTAACTGCAAGTGTTTATGTTGACACAAACCAGTTTTACTATAACTCAGTATTTCTCCAGTGTGAGGACAAACAAATTGCTTCAGTAATTCAACGTTGTGCTCATTTAGAACTAAGTACTCATCTCTACATATAGGACAAGGGTTCCCAGTAGATATTACTCCAGCTCTTATACAAGTTTTTCTGGTTTTTTTAGGAGGAAGAGTACCCTTGTGATTTCGCCTATAAAGCTTCCATACAGGATCTAAGCCGTAGGTCTGTTGATAGGCAGCACTTTTTAAATACTTTATACTCGTTTCAACAGGAATAAGTTGTGATCTATCCTTCGTGATGTCTCGGTATTCAAGAACTATTTTATCGTTATTATTTTCTGCCCTGAGTATCGTTGAAATTGTAATATTCCTGGACCAGATAGGTTTGCTTAAGGAATTTCTCAAAAAATGCAAAGGAAACATTCTAAATATTTGAATTAGTAATCTTTTGATTTAACCTTACTTTTGGAGACATAACCTAAAAGTATGTGAATTTTCTATGACCTGAAATGAAAAAGAAATTGCCTTCTAGTTTCTGTGAACTAACCTCAATCAAGCGAATGGAGTAAATTTAACAAAAAATTTATAAAAATTAAAAATATTATTATAACAATATTTCGATTGTAGTTCAATTGAAAATGACCCAAGTTTTATGTAATGTATTCCACAGGACAGCATTAAAACAATTAGAAGAGAAATTACGTGGTTTAATGTAGTATTTTTCCTAATATATGAGTACTTGTAATTATATTTATATTTCGTTACAGACTAACTAATACTGAAACAGTAAGGAACAAAGGTGTATTTCTTCGTCCAAAATTGAGAAATCCCACTTGGCTAACTAAAAAGCACCGATCTGTGAGTTTATAAATCAATATTATGAGTTGATTTAATCTAATGGTTCATTTCGAGCATTAGAATCACTTGAGTAGTTCGACTTTTTTCATATTGAAAAATGCTCCTATGACATCAGTATTCTAGTATTTTTGCCCTAGATCTCTTCTAAACAAATATGTCAGAATAGCAAAATTTTACAGTTGGATTTATTTAATATGATTTTGTGTCCTTCCAGTTGGAACCAAATTTTATAACAGCTGAAAATAAGGAATTCTTGAAAGAAGTTGTTGCAGACAAATATAGTGTTATTAAACCACAAGGTGTTATAAATACAAAAATTGAATGGTCTAATAAATTGAAGAGGACAGGTCTAATTGGTAGAAAAATAGGTATATATCCACTGTGGCTCAAAAACGGTAAAAAAATTACAACGACTCTGATACAGGTATATGAAATCACATAGGAAAGCAATTGAATATACAATTATCTTTATTAGGTGTTAGATAACCATGTTGTGAAATATATCCCACCAGAGGAACACGATCCACCAAGGAAAAGAATTGAACGAATTTATAATAAGAAAGGATGCCTCCTGATAGGAGCAGAAGCCGCAGATCCTTCGATTTTCACAAAAGAATATTGTGGCATTTTCAAAAACAGTGGAGTTATACCTAAACGTACTTTGGCTCGTTTTCTTGTGAGTCCTGAAGCTGTGGTACCTAATGGAACTTTATTGAATGCTTTACATTTTCCTGTCGGTCATTATGTAGATGTGCGGGGAAAAACGTGAGTAAATAATCAATTTCTGAGTTATTTATTCCATTCAGAATAATAATTCACAATGTATATTATCTTTTAGTATCGATCGCGGCTTCCAAGGTGTTATGAAACGCCATGGATTCAAGGGTATGCCAAAATCCCATGGTGTTACTAAAACTCATCGAAGAGGTGGTAACATCGGTGGAGGAGGAGCAAAAGGTCGTGTTTGGCCTGGTACAAAAATGCCCGGACACATGGGTAATAGGTATCGTGTAGCGAAAGGATTGAAAGTATGGAGAATCAACACAAAATATAACGTTTTGTATGTTTCGGGTCAGGCAATTCCTGGAGAAACTAATGATATAGTGTACATTTATGATAGTATTTTGCCGACTAGAAAACCTGCGAGCCTACCTTTTCCTACTTTTTGGTCAGATGAGGATGTTGCTGAAGAGATATACGACAAAGATGTTCATGTATTTGAGGAACCTAGCATAATGTTTGAAGAATCTAAATAAATATAATCTGAAGTTCTTATGTTCCTTTTTTTCCGCACTCCGTTCGGCATTTTTAGAACCTTGTGCCAGGAGAGGTCTTGGTTGGACTCATTGATGAATAATCTGAGGTCAACAATGAATCTGTCTGGCCTTGATGCTATAACTCTCAAACGAATGATGTGAGAGTTCTGAAATTTTGAGAGGAGATAAAAGCTCTGAACGCCGCGGTTAAGTTCCAGTGGCGGCTGCTAAGTTCAAATGAAAATAAATCGCATTTCTATATCTGTATTATTTCCATCATTCTTTCTACTATCCAAATCTCAAAATCATAAACATATGTTTATTACTCAACGATCTAAAATATTTATACATTATCTGCTACACACAATGCAGCGTAACGGATAGCAGGCAAACCGCTTAGCGAAGGAGGCTCGCCTCCACGAGTCGAGATTCGTTAGAATGTAACATTTCAAACTTCTTCAAATGAACGGTGCGGGAACCACTCAAAATTCAAGCTGTAGATCACGTGTCGGAGGCCCGGCTCCGCGGCATTATTTTCGCTTCTAGGCGAACGAGCTTAGCCGAAACTGAACGTCCGATCGGCCCGAATCAACCCCGGCGATCGTGGATGGAGATCAGCTGTTGTTTTGATTTCCTCCCTTTTTATTAACGAAGCATTAATCTTCTCAGCGTGCGGTTTGTGACATTTTTCAGAAAAGTTTGTTGGAAAGATGGAAACGGCAACAAGAGTTGAGAATTATAATGCAAGTTGTGAACTTAGAGAAACGCAAGATCCTGTAGATTATATTCTGAATAATAAATTCAGTAAAATGCCTTACGATGATAAAATTTTCATAACTCAAGTTATTAAGACACATGGATCAGCAATGCCAAATTTAATTATTAATTCTGCTCATAATTGTTTGATCTGCGTATTTCTGAAACTCCATATCCGATCCATTTGAAATTTGGTATTTTGAAGGAGAACAACGACGTGCAAACTTTTCCGAAATTTCGTGAGGATTGTGGCATCAGGGAATTAAAAAAAATATTTTGTCTGCGCATGGTAAACTGATAAATTTCTGATTGCTGTATCTCTCGAGTTACGGACTTGAAATTTTCTCTGCTTCTATTGAATAAAAAGCACATAATACTCAATATTATTTATTGACTTTAACGAAACTGGAACAAATTCATTCAACCAAGAATTCAATATGTTTCGTTTAAAAATTCAGAATTTTCACAATTGTTCTTTCGGTACATCAGGTTTTCTTATTCCTCGTATTTCCATACAAACTCAGATAACACTATTGTTTTTATAAGCATTCTTATCAGGTCATGGACTCGGACAGTGAAAATTGTCTCGAATTATAATCAATATAAATCTATTTAACAAAATCACTTGAATAAATTAATGTCCAATCAATTATGAAATAAATAAATTCTCTAATTCTCACTGTGAACACAGTTTTGCATATACCCTAGATAGAAAAAATCACACATCACATCAAAATCCCCTAAGTCCGTTATACACTTTGTTATTTGAACTTTGATTCAAAATTTTCTTGATATCTGAAACAAAAATTTATTTTATTGATATTTCACATAATCCAGGTTTAAGGAAAAGCTTACCTTCTTTTTGTTCGTCAGTCAATTCTGTTTTTGGGAACTCTACATCAAACGTTATGAATAATATACCAAATAAGTTATTATTTGAATAGTTGGGCATTCCTTCCCCTTTCTTCCTTATTCTAGCTCCGGGCCAAGTTATCTTATCCCGGGTTATAGACACCATGTGACCATCGAGATGTTTCATCTCCATAGTAAACCCAGTTAAAGCATCCTAGAAAAATTTTATGAAATTATTTTGCAAAAAAGTAAACACATACAGTGAAACTTCCCTATAACGAAAGCGCTAAATCCGCAAAAAAGGCGTTGTAAAGAAATTTCGTTATACAGAAAATTTGTTTCTAGTCGGCAATGTCGTGGTCGACTTCACTGATGAATTTAAGTTCATCATTCAAACTTAAGCACTTCCTTTACGACATTTTCGCACAACTTTTACACTAGCGTAATGGTTAGATTGAAACCAAACAGCCAGGGGTGTATTTAAAACTGTTTCAGAAGAATCTCTCTGCCCGTTGTAATGATTTAGTTTAAGGTTGGAATTTATTACGTACGTCGGAAAAAAACCACCCTTATATCTTCTTACCAATACCCATTCAAAGAGTGATGTTCTTTGAATATTTCGTTATAGTTTTCACTTCGTTTTGTAGGGTGTTTTTAACATGGAATTTGGATTTAAGGTGCCATGTCTTGTACGAAATTCGTTATAGGGAAGATCCACTGTATTAGGATTTCATGTGAATAATTTCAAATGAAGCATGTAAACTCAAATAAGTGGTTTTCGGAAACTTACTCGATCACTAACCCAGGTTGAATATTGGTAGACAAACAGCTCATTTGCTGTCCAAATTCAACCCCAGCAGTGTAGTAGAGTATTAAAAATCACTTCCCTTTTGTATGCAATAAATCATATTCTGGAAATATTAAATGTTACAGAGGCCTGTGAAGATATCAATAAATTTTTCATTCTTGATTTCACTAATGACATTGAACTCACTTCAAGAGGCTCATTCAGATATTATTTTTTGAATAAAAGTTGATTTAATGGACAAAAAGGGAAGTGATTTCTGTGTTTTTAAGCAGTTCAAGGCAAAAAATGTTATTAATTCTGGGTAATTTATAACTATACCTGTAAACTAAGAGTTATATTAGCATATAAATCATCTCCTCTTCTTTCAAAAACAGGATGAGGCTGTGTTTTGATCTTCAATATCAAATCCCCAGGATCCCCATCTAAATGTGGTTCTCCTTCTGCTGTGAACCTCGTTTCTTGCCCATCAACCATGCCTGGTTCAACTTCCATTTCTAACATCCTCTCTTCATTTACTAATCTTACATTAGGACATTCATCACAGACAGTTTGTTGCATCATTTGGAAACGACCAGGACCTAAATTCCTTGTTATCATTTCTTGTCGACAATTACATTTTCTGGTTCCCTTTGCTGCACGCATCACAGGTTTGTTTCTTGTGATTTCAATGAAGGTACCAGAATACAGATCCTCTAAGGTTACCATTACATCCATGGTTACATCACCTCCCCTAGGGGTTTCATGTTTCTGTTCACCGCCCCCAAAATGAAAACCAAAGTCACCGAAAAAACTGGAGAATGGGTCCATACCACCACCATTCATCATACCGTCTCTCTGAAGGCAATCTTCACCACATCTATCGTATTTCTTTCTTTTCTCTTCATCTGAAAGGACTTCATATGCAGCTCCTAAATCTTGGAATTTTCTTGAAGCGTCAGGATCATCCTTATTTTTGTCTGGATGTAATTCTTTGGCCATTCTTCGATACGCCTTTTTTATTTCGTGCAAAGTAGCTGATTTAGATACATTTAAAATCTTATAAAAGTCCCGTCCTGCTAACACTATACTTATTGAATATAATAACACAAGTGCTAATAAGTAAAAATTGCTGTTTAAATTCATTTTGACTTGATTAACTATTGGACATATCACAGTTTTATTTCCCACTTAATTCACTTTTTAATAGGAATTGTATTCCTAATTTATCTTCGGTAAATTTCCTTCGTAACTCAACTTGAATTATTGCCGTGACATAAATGACAACACAGCAATCACAAACATGTGGATGGATTTGATTGGTGGAAGATGATTAATCTGTTCTTCTTCTCTTAGGTAAGGTTATGTTCTGTGGTAAGGATGTTATTTGTTCCATAGAGAAAAATATATACTTTTTCTATGATCTCTTCTATTCAAGAATTTAAAAAATCTTTGATCAAACTTTTTTTTAAATAATGTGTTATCCAAAGATCCATAATCTTATTAATCTTTAATATTACCGCAATCTCATTGTATAGGGATGATGATGATATTATCCGTGTAGGATCATCTTTATGAATAATAAGTAAGGTCGGAAAAATCAAATGCACATATAAATTATATAGAAAAGGTATTTAATCTTGGTGGAAAAGTAATGTCTTTACAATAATTAGATAAAAGCAGCTTAAACTCCTCTATTAGGAAGATCTTTAACTTTATAGATTCGAACTAGCCAATGCTCAGTTGTATAAGCTTCTTCCAGAACATCAAGTTCAAAATCTTTGTTGCCAATTTCAGCACCCCGGACTCTGTCATAGCCTTGAGGTTTACCACCTAGAAAAATCATGAATTTAGGAACTTACAGTGTCGCTCAACAATTTTCCTACCTTCTGTATACAGCTGTCCAAACCTGTAATAGCACATTTTGTACATCAAACAATTTAGAAGGGTGGGTGATCCCTCCTTGCTTATTTTGAATTCTCCGTTAGACGAATAGAAATCCCATTCTTTGATGTGGGCCCCACGATCAGTACTTCCACCTGCAAAGATTCTCCATAAGTACAACTCAATTATTGTTGACATATTTTTTCAAGTCAGCATATAGTACTAGAAAATTTCCTGCTATAGAAGACCCAATTGTGAAAATGAGGTTCATAGATATTCTAGAATTGGATGACGAGCAGTTCTGAACTTTTTATCATAAACCTGTGCCAATGCGCAATAATCTAATTTTATGGATTCCAAACTAATCACTTATTGAAAGACAAAGACCGTTTTAGGTAATCCATTGGTTTAGGCATGTAAGATGGCGGCGGTCCGCCAAGTGAACACGTTGACTATTATTCTTGTATTTGAAGAATCGTTTGAATTTCCTTTCGATTTGTTATATCGTGGTTCGACGCTATACAATTCAAATTAATTTAAGTCTTGTTTTAACTTTCTGTCGAACAGAAATGTTATTATATATTTTTTCAAATAGTTGCGTGAGTGTAGTTTTTCCTAGCTTAGTTGTTTCCTTCCAATATTAGTATTCTGTGCTTAGCACTTTGAACTAAGCAACTCTAAAATAAATCAATTGAATTGTTTTTTGATTTCTTTCAATATGGAAATGAATATATCCTGAGAATTCTAATTAAAAAGATAACATTTACTGATTTCTTTCTATGTGAAGAATAAAATATATAGTGCAATTTTACATTATATTTCAAAATGTGGCTTGATTATATTTCAATTTAAAATTATTTGTAATCAGGTTGTGAAAAGAAAATTCCGAACTCTCTGAAAATTGAAAAATTTTGAGTAATAGCGTAATTTATTAATTTTTGGATACAACTGGTCGTGTTTATTTCCTTCTTAAATCTTCCCTTCAGTAATAATTGCGCAGATCATCTGAATAGACAATATTTGTTAAAACTAATTTTATAATTTCCTCTCAAAAGAATTCGTAAATCCTAGTTACAAGTCAACATTCGATTCCAAAGATATGGCTTTTGCACAATCTGGCAACCAAAACGACGTTTGGCACTCTCTGCGCATGCGTCATTCCGTTGTCAACAAATCGCCGCCATCTTACATGCCTAAACCGATGGTTTACCTAGTTTTACCTATTCGAACCATCCACAAGAATTTGTTAATGTCATCGGAGGAATATCCAGTTAGTCCACCGAATATGACCAATACATAATCCACATCCAGTTCTTTCATGATTTCATACGCCTTATCTTCTGGACTGGCCATAGCTTGTCCCACTCTTGATATATGGGTATTATTCCAAGTGTTATTGTCGACAAGAATGGTCCGATTTGCCATCGCTGTTATTTGGTAACTGAAAAGGTCAATTATGTTAAATCCTATGTTTTATGATATGTTTTCTATACAGGGTATTATAAAAAATACGAGGGCAGTTTGATAAGTTCGTGACATTTTGAATAAAACATTTTTTGCATCAAATAAACATTTTATTTTTCTACATAATCACCCTTTAGCTCGATACATTTAGTCCAACGTTTTTCTAATTTTTTTATTCCCTCCAAATAATAGTAATAATAATAGTTTTCTCAAGGCTCTCAAAATACGCGTTTGTTTCGGTGATGACTTCTTCATTAGACTCAAATCTCTTACCACCCAGCCATTTCTTTTGCTTTGGAAACAGATAATAGTCGCAGGGGGCTAAATCTGGAGAATATGCTGGATGGGGTAGCAGTTCCTATCTCAATTTGTGGATTTTGGCTATAGTGACTTTTTGAATAAAACATTTTTTGCAGCAAATAAACATTTTATTTTTCTACATAATCACCCTTTAGCTCGATACATTTAGTCCAGCGTTTTTCTAATTTTTTTATTTCCTCCAAATAATAGGTTTTCTCAAGGCTCTCAAAATACGCGTTTGTTTCGGTAATGACTTCTTCATTTGACTCAAATCTCTTACCACCCAGCCATTTCTTTAGGTTTGAAAACAGATAATAGTCGCAGGGGGCTAAATCTGGAGAATATGCTGGTTGGAGTAGCAGTTCATATCTCAATTCGTGGATTTTGGCTATAGTGACTTTTTGAATAAAACATTTTTTGCAGCAAATAAACATTTTATTTTTCTACATAATCACCCTTTAGCTCGATACATTTTGTCCAGCGTTTTTCTAATTTTTTTATTTCCTCCAAATAATAGGTTTTCTCAAGGCTCTCAAAATACGCGTTTGTTTCGGTGATGACTTCTTCATTAGACTCAAATCTCTTACCACCCAGCCATTTCTTTAGGTTTGGAAACAGATAATAGTCGCAGGGGGCTAAATCTGGAGAATATGCTGGATGGGGTAGCAGTTCGTATCTCAATTTGTGGATTTTGGCTATTCTTCTTCTTCTTCTTCTCTGTGCGGTGCCTTACCGGCCGAACTGAGGCCTAGTGGCCCATTGTTCACCCGCATCGTTCTATAGAGACTCAGCTCCTCAGACACGAAGACAGAAATGTCGCGAGCCTGCCAGGAGTGGTCCCTCTCACCATAGGAATAGAAGGTGTTGGATTTCCTAGGTGTGTTGACCTTAACTCAGTAAGGTTTCCACAGTTGAACAAAATATGCTCAACCGTTTCATCAGTACTCCTGCACCACCGGCATAGGGAGCAGCTCGTCAATCCCATTCTCTTCAAATGCTTGTTAAACAGGTGACCAGTCAATGCACCAGTCACCAGACCGAGTTGTTTCCTCTCCAGCAGCAGAAGCCTATTGACCTCAGATCGCGAGGACGGTCTCTCAATGAGAATCCTCGACCACCTCAGGCCCACCCCTGCGCTCCATTCCGAGGAAAATTCCCTGTTCAGCCAGTTCCTGAAGAAACTTCTGACAGAGGGTTTTGGCTATAGTGACTTTTTGAATAAAACATTTTTTGCAGCAAAAAAACAATTTAATTTTTCCACATAATCAGCTTTTAGCTCAATACATTTAGTCCAGCGTTTTTCTAATTTTTTTATTTCCCCCAAATAATAGGTTTTCTCAAGGCTCTCAAAATACGCGTTTGTTTCGGTAATGACTTCTTCATTAGACTCAAATCTCTTACCACCCAGCCATTTCTTTAGGTATGGAAACAGATAATAGTCGCAGGGGGCTAAATCTGGAGAATATGCTGGTTGGAGTAGCAGTTCGTATCTCAATTCGTGGATTTTGGCCATCGTGACTAAACAACTGTGCACACGTGCATTGTCTTGATGAAACAGCACTTTCTTCTTCGCCAAATGCGGCCGTTTTTGCTTCAAGTCAACTTCGAATCTATCCAAAAGCTTTGAATAATATTCGCCTATTATTGTTTTACCTTTTTCGAGGTAATCAATGTGAATGACATCGCGTGCATCCGAAAAAATTGTGGTCATGATCTGGTTGGCTGACAGACATCTATTTGGCCTTCTTTGGTCCACGTTCATCCCGAGCAACCCACTGTTTCGATTGTTCCTTGGTCTCTGGCGTGTTGTGATGGATCCATGTTTCGTCCACAGTAACAAAACGGCGCAAAAATTTGTCCGGGTCGAGGCTGAACATCGCTAAACACGATTGCGCTTATGGTCGAGTGTGAGCAATCGCGGCACCCATCTCGCGGAGAGTTTTCTCATGTCCAAATATTCGTGTAAAATATTATGTACCCGTTCAGTTGAGATACCTACAGAATGAGCCAACTACGCACTTTCATTCTCCGATCATCCAATATCATTTCATGGATTTTATCGACGATTTCCGGCCTGATCACTTCTTTTGGGCGTCGTGAACGTTCGCCGTCACTAGTGCTGGTACGACCACAACGGAACTCGGTAAACCACTTCTTTACCATTGAAATTGATAGTGCCCGTAGTATTTATCAAGCTTTTCCCGAGTTTCAGTGATGGTTTTTTTTACGTAAAAAGTAATGCTTAATCAGCACACGAAATTCACTTTTTTCCATTTTCGTAAAAATTCACGAGGTTGTCTGCTTTGAATGGTTATCAAACACCAACTGGATGACGTATAGTCCGTTCACGAAAGGTTGAGCCGTCGGTTGGCCATGGAAATTTGACATATTCCACTGTGTATATTAAAATTTTAGGTTATGTTGTCCATTTTCTTGTCAGATTGATACGCAATGTTGTCAATATTGCATAGAGTTCTCTGATAACTCGCAAGCTCGTCGGACGAGACCGGGTACATTCGTCAACGTTGACTTTATTTTACTTTATGACAGTAAATACTGCCCACTTCAGATAAATAAAGAAACGCCTACTATAGTCCGTTCACGAAAGGTTGAGCACATATACTCCGTTCACGAAAGGTTGAGCCGTCGGTTGGCCATGGAAATTTGGCATATTCCACTGTGTATATTAAAATTCTAGGTTATGTTCTTTATTTTCATGTCAGATTGATACGCAATGTTGTCAATATTGCATAGAATTCTCTGAAAACTCGCTAGCTCGTCGGACGAGGCCGAGTACATTCGGCAACGTTGACTTAATTTTACTTTATGACAGTAAATACTGCCAACTTCAGATAAATAAAGAAACGCCTACTATGTGCTCAACCTTTCGTGAATGGACTATAGTAGGCGTTTCTTCATTTATCTGAAGTTGGCAGTATTTACTGTCATAAAGTAAAATAAAGTCAACGTTGCCGAATGTACCCGGTCTCGTCCGACGAGCTTGCGAGTTATCAAAGAACTCTATGCAATATTGACAACATTGCGTATCAATCTGACAAGACAATAAAGAACATAACCTAAAATTTCAATATACACAGTGGAATATGTCAAATTTCCATGGCCAACCGACAGCTCAACCTTTCGTGAACGGACTATAGCTTGCTCAAAATTTGACAGTTGCCCACTAATGGATTACAGTTGACGGCAGCACTGTTGCATTTGGAATAACTGCGCGGGAAATTCAAAAAGTTACTGACTTATCAAACCGCCCTCGTGATTCGACGTATTTTAGATGATCATCCGATCACTATGGATGATAAGGATGGCTTATCTGAGATGGAACACCCCGTATATTTGTTTGTGCACAAAATGATATACATACCCATAATCCCACCAAGACATGATTCTAGCATCTTCGGGCGTGTTCATTTTCAACCAATAGTAAGCTTCTCTAAAATCATCGAAAATAATTCTTCCTCCATCATATGAACGTGCGCTCAAGACAATGCTCGGTGAACTGTAAGCTTCAGACGTAACCCAAGTACAGTGGAAAGTATAAGAAATGAAAAGAACGCAGACAACTCCAACAAAAGTTAAGGAAACTTCATTTTTGAGGATGTAGTTGGACTCCAATTTTTGTTTTTTACGGTTTTCTGGAGGTTTAGTTTGTTCTATATTTTTCATAAACTTGCTCAGTAGATGAGATACTGCTATACCCCCTAAAATGCACATAACGGGGGCAAGGACTAGCATAAGACGAACCATCACTCCCTAAAAATTGTATTAGTTAAATAAAATTTAAAAATTCAACTAAATCGGTAGATTATTCTTAGATTCGGTAAATCTACCGTAATTTTGGTAGCTTTAGCATCACTGTATCGCATACAAATGAGTTAAAATGGAGGTACCGCCTTCTTCTGATTGGTTAAAAAGTTGCAACGTTGCTAATTCGTCATCTGTCAAATTACAGTAAACAGTGATCAGGGTTATGTGGCCTTCATTAACAAAATTATTAGCTTTCATTCTAATTTGTTCACAATGTGTAAATGAATGAAAGAGGTAATTTGCCTATGGTGAACACTGATAATAAATAAATTATGCATAATTGTGATAAACAAATAGTTAGGGCTATGTTTAAAATTACTCTTTGTACTATAACTTACAAATAAAAACAGTTCTATCAGACCAAGAATATTCAAAATAAGACTTACTGCAAAGTAGATGCTGCTTATTCCATACAATATAATGAATATATTAGAGTCGGATAATTCCTGGAAACAAAAATACAATCCTGCTGGGAACAGGAAAACCAATATCTGCAGATCGAAATAAAATGAGCTCCAAGATGTAGGTTGATGTTCTGAAACACTAGCAATAATAGGTATGTGATTTTTAGCATATGAAGGATCTAGGAGGGAGTAGAAACGTCCAGTCCATGGTGATATTTTTCCAGAAAGCGTGAGAATTCCGACTCCTGCTAAGAATATAAGTCCCACAGTGTACATCAAGAAAGTTGAGAGAGTTTCAAAATCTGATTTGGTTACTTTACTTCTGAGGTAATCAACAAATGCCATTATTTGACATAATCCGAAGACTCCTAGAGCCTGAAAATACATTATGTTACTTTATTCATACAAATTTTTAATTTTTGCTCCTACCAGCATATGTTCTGAGCTCTGCACAGGTTGAAAGCCGACAAATGAAATCTGCATTGAAAGAATTGTCCCTAAACAGTACAAGGTACTATAAGCAACATAAACTCTATGTGAAAAACGTCCAGTAGCCATTAGAGTTAAAACATGCAGAGGTATAAGATTGATTAGAAATACGTAGCCTCCCCAAGAGGATACCTAAAATTAAAAAATGAAACTTGGACATAATGCATTCATTGCTTCATAATTTACCATATAAAAATAGGCTAGAGCTGAGAATGTTCCCCAGTAAATAGTACCAGTTTTAACAGCTTTTATCCACGTATAATAAGTGAGGAGCATACAGAAAATAGCGATTCCTTCATTATCATAACTTCCAGCAACAGATCTACTTATATAACCAGGTACAATAGACACCAATGAAGCCGCTATAAGGCCTGCGCCTTCACTTTTAACTTCTCTTGTTAATAAATATGTGATGATAGTTGTGAATGATGAAAATAAAGGTGCCAAAAAGACACAAACATTCCTTATATCCACTGTTATATTCAGCAACCAGCAAAGTTTGTAAATTACAGTAGATGTTACCATCAAGCCTGGATAGATGGTTCCTTGAATAAAATTGAATGTAATTTTATTAATTTGTACAGTCGTTATAATTTACCCCCTATAATTCTGCCTAAAGGATACCATGCTCTATCATCAAACCAGTTATGAAAGGCATAAAAACCATTTTCAGCCAAGTATTTGGTAGTTCGGTAATTAAAATATGGATCAAACTCATGAATTACACTTTCAAACCTAAGTACAGAGAAAAGTCTGGTAGCAAAGGCTGAAATAAATAAATGGTGATATTTAGGTTGGATTTAATGTATGATTCTATAAAACTCACATAAAATTGACGCTAATGTTAATATAGAAAATGTAAGCAAAGTGAGTTGTTCTTCAGCCCTGTTTGTAGATTTCTTTCCTAGACCCAACATTTTGAATTATTCTTTATCTACTAGTACATTAGTTCATAGTTTCTCTGAGATTCTTATCCTTCGGAATCCCTTATTATTGTGAAATTGCCACCAGAAGATCGAAAAATGATATTCAATTCACCGGACTACCGGAATTTTCACTAGCAGGCGTATACAAAATTCAAACTAACCTTACTTTTTTATTTTGACACATTTGACATCAAACAAAAATATTTATGTTTCAAATTTGAATTATTTCTCAAATTTTAATAATTTTAATTAATAAAAATAAAATAAATGCACCTGTACTTTATATTGATTTATTACTTGCTCATTCCAGATAAAGTTTAATTATTATTTAATTTTTTATTTTTGTAAATGTCTGTGATTGAATATTTTATGTTCTTGAAATTGTCAACTGTCATCTGTCACTCAATATCTGTGGCCATCTCAAAAACTGTCAATTTATCGAGTCCAAGTAGTCCCTATTCCGATTTTTTTTGGACAATTTTATCCTATTAAACTGTGCTATTTGAAACTCTATTAATTGACCGATCAACCAGTTTTAAAGTAAGTTCACAGCCATATATAGCTACCCATTTAACAGAATCTCGCGAATCGTTGATGAACACCCGGCCTGGTCAAGTGGTTTTTTTGTACGTTCAAATTGAAATTTTTTCAAGATATGGCAGATTCGGCAAGTGAATCCGATTCCAGTAGCATAGATGGAGGCCCAATAATGATGCCCCCCAGCCCAGTTACTAGGGAACAGCTGCAGAAAAGGATAGAGAGCCTCCAGCAACAAAATAGGGTGTTGAAGGTGGAGCTAGATACTTACAAACTCCGTGTGAAGGCCCTTCAGGAGGAGAATAAAGGCCTACGTCAAGCATCTGTTATCATAGTGAGTTTTTCATTATATCAGCTCAATTAGAATGAATGTGTTCTCAGCAGTGTGTCAGTGTGTTTGCTTGTGATATATAATGTCAAATGTGATAGGAGGCAGTTTTCTTTTCGGGAAAACTATTCAAATAATTTTGAAAACATATAGTTCATTTCCCTACTTCATGTACTCTGAAGGATCTACTCAATACTTATTTTTCCTGTAGAGACATATTTTTTTGATGATTGTATCAAAATTTTGGTACTTTCCAAAAGAGTTTCTTAAAGGTAATAAAATGAGGAACAACATAATGACAGATGAGATAAAGTATAGCTGGAATTTTGGTTGTACATTGCAGTTTCTAATGATTTGATATGTGACTTAGGTTGCCTAGAAATGAAGATTAAATAGAATTCAGCATGTTTCTATTTAGAAACATGACTAATTTACTGAATTCGAAAATAAAAATGCATAATGAACATACAGGGTTTTCCTTAGCAGTCTCATAGTAAAGAAATCATGCATTCATGTGGTATATTCAGTATTTTGATACATCGTAAGGTTTTTCGAAGATATTGCTCCGAAAATGTGGAACTTCAAATTTAAATATTTCGAGATTTTCAAATGGCAACCCCATATTTATTTTACAGCATTCGATTCGAAATAAAAAATGAATGGCAGTCTCTTCTCACACTTATTATTTATTTTGGGTAGTTTTCGCATGACATGAAAAATACTGAAATTCTTCAGTATTTGTAGTCATTATCTATGGTCGTGTTCACGATGAAGTGGCTCTATGATTATAAGGTAAATTATTGAAGAAGATTCTATGGTTGAAATCAAAAAGAGTGTTCGATTATCATGGATGTCATAGAAACAAGTTTTCCCATGTTATTCAAACGCGATTAAGGTTGTTTCACAATTCACGGGGAATGCCAAAAAATCATTGAAGGGACCTGTAGGACCTTCAACAATCGTTATCCACATTTAGCAAGAATGACTGGAAAGAAATTCCGAAAACTGTTTTGGCTTTTTGTAATCCCGGCCCAATGTTCATAATCTCAACCATAGAATTCATTCCGATTATTCACCTTATAATCACACAGCATAATGTCCATAGATCATGACAATAAATACTGAAGATTTTCAGTATTTTTCATCTCATTCAAAAACTATCCAAAATAATTAATTAGTGTAAAAGGAGACTGCCATTCATTTTTTATTTAGAATGGAATGCTGTAAAATAAATGTGGGGTTGCCATTTGAAAATCTCGAAATATTTCAATTTTGAGTTCCACATTTTCGGAGCAATATCTTCGAAAAACCTTACGATGTATCGAAATACTGAATAAACCACATGAATGCATGGATTATCTACTATGAGACTGCTGAGTTTTGTTCTGTTCGCATAGAAAACAATCAAGATATTGCATTTCCAAAGTGGCAATGCAGATGTCAAAATTTTCAAGAATTTGTACATAACTTGGCAACAGTGCATGGTAGAGCATTTTTTTTCAGTATGTTATACTGAGAATTTGGTATTGAATCGATACATAAAAAAAAAATATATGTAGTTCCATTTGAAATAAGAAAGTAGATATGCGTTTGAGATAGACGTGGCAACACTGTCGACTTGAAAATATTTTAGGCGAAGAGTTCCTTCACCCTCAGGGCTCCACCTAAAATTTCAGAACGAAATATCCACTAGTTCTCCAAAAACGTCTAAGCCCCATTTCGCACCAAGCCACTCCAGACCAGTCGAGTCCAGAGCAGTCGAGTCAAGTCAAGTCGGACGCTTCAGGATTGGAATAATTAACTTCGTTTAAAATCTAGTGTGAAACTAGATTTCACATTGCATTTGTTTTAAACGATTTTAAACGAAGTTAATAGTTCCAATCCTGAAGCGTCCGACTTGACTTGACTCGACTGGTCTGGACTGGCTTGGTGCGAAATGGAGCTTATAGGCCAACTTAAAAGGAAAACCCTGTATGTGATGTTACTCATTAAATTTGTTATAAAAGGTTCAGTAATACAACAATTGAAATTCTGTCTGTTGTTTTGACAACATAGATAGCATAAACAAGGTATTATACTTCTTATCACAAGATTGATATAGTTCCTGTTATTGTTATATTATTTTTTCTTTGAATTTATTGATGTCGGTTGTCACAATCCTTTGTACTCCTTCATATTTTTCAACAATAACACCAGAATACACATAAAACAATCTGTTTATGTCTGCAGGTTTTATACTTTTTCAAATTATTTGAATATTGAATTTAAATTCAAGTTCTATTGGCTTGATGACTGTCAAATTTTTTGTTACACCAGACATTAAGTCTTTGATTTTTATCGTAGGGGGTCATTGCAATTTTGCTAACACTTTTTCCTTTGAGAGTGATGTTAGGAATATCATTTTTGAAATCCCCTTGTGTAGGATATTTACCGATTTTCTTTTATCATGTTTGTATTATACTGATTCATTTCTTTTTACATATTCTTACATACTAAGCTGTTATTTCACTGTGGAAAATTCTGTCTTAGAAAAGATATTAGCCACTTTCAACTTGTTTTGTCTGTCTATAATGTTCATCAAGAAATTATATTTTCAAAGTACGTTTTGAAGTCATATGTTCAGCTATTATACAGGGTGTCCCGGAAAATGTGGGAAATCTCTCAGATTCAGATAGAACATAAAAAATTAAGATGACATGTTCCCATAATTTTTTTTCCCAGCGGCCCTCCTTACGAAGATACGACCTCCCAAATGACGCCACTAGAAATCCATTTTAGTGGAATAAGTTTCAAACTACTCGATATAATTTGATGAAAATTTGATATGATTAATAGTATTGAGGACCTCTCAAATCACCGCACTCAAATTTCAATTAGCTTGTTCAGTTTACCAGGGGCGGACTGGGTTGTACATTTTAATGCTTACATTTTTAACACCCTGTATGATAAGGTGCTGCGAAAACAAATTTGGATACCTTGAACATTAAGCTAAAGAAAAGGTACTCTTGTTCAGTGTCGATAAAATGAACCGTCTTCGAAAAAAAAATAATGAAAGAAGTAAGTAATTGAAATTTATTCCACTAAAATGAATTTCCAGTGGCGTCATTTAGAAGGTCGTATCTTCATAGGGAGTGCCGCTAGGAAAAAAATTATGGGAACTTGTCATCTTATTTTTTTATGTTCTATCTGAATCCGAGAGATTTCCCACATTTTTCGGGACATCCTGTATACTGTGCTAAGTGTCAAGATATTCAAGCAATAAAAATTCGACTTATTGTATGATCCAATTAACTTTGGCTGTATTTAATGTTGCCTAATATGTTCCTTCTTGAATTATTAGACTGCAAACTGAAATTTTTGAATTACCGTGTTTAATGAGTTTTGTTCCACTCAAATAATTGTCTCTGTGTGATATTTATTATTAATTGTGACTTTCGAAGAATTTAATTATTCTTACTGTTTCACATCAGCAAGCAAAAGCGGAGCAAGAGGAAGAATACATCTCAAACACTTTGCTCAAGAAGATTCAGGCATTGAAAAAAGAAAAGGAATCATTAGCTCACCACTACGAAAGGGAGGAGGAATGCTTAACCAACGATCTCTCAAGAAAACTCACTCAGTTACGTCAGGAAAAATGCAGGTTAGAGCAGACTTTGGAACAGGAACAAGAGTGCCTTGTCAATCGTCTTATGAGAAAAATAGAAAAGTTAGAAGCAGAAACTCTGGCCAAGCAGAGCAACTTGGAGCAGCTCAGAAGAGAAAAGGTAGGTTGGCAGTATTTTTTAGGTTATTCCTTGAAACTGGTAAATACAGTGGAACTTCTCTATAACGAACGTCTGTGTAGCGAATTTCTCTGTATAACGAATTTTGTACAAGACACCTCGAATCCAAATTCCATGTTAAAAACACCCGCTAAAACGAAGTAAATTCACTCTATAACGAAATATTCAAAGAACATCACTCTTTGAATGGGTATTGGTAAGAAGGCAGAGAGAGATCCTTCTGAAACAGTTTTAAAAATACACCCCCGGCTGTTTGGTTTCGATCTAACCATTACTCTAGTGTAAAAAGTTGTGCAGAAATATCTAAAAGAAAGTGGTTAAGTTTGAATGATAAACTTAAATTTATCAGTGAAGTCGACCGCGACATTGCCGACTATTGAAACAAATTTTCTATATAACGAAATTTCTTTATAACAAATTTTTTTTTGGTTGGTTGATATCTGTTGAACCTCAAAATTAAAACACAGTGGAACTTCCCTATAACGAAAACGCTAAATCCGCGGAAAAAATTTGTTATAAAGAAATATCGTTATACAGAAAATTTGTTTCTATAGTCGGCAATGTCGCGGACGACTTCACTGATAAATTTAAGTTTATCATTCAAACTTAAGCACTTGCTTTTAGACATTTTCGCACAACTTTTCATACTAGCGTAATGGTTAGATTGAAACCAAACATCCACGGGTGTGTTTAAAACTGTTTCAGAAGGATCTCTCTGCCCGCCGTAATGATTTAGTTTAAGGTTAGGGATTTATTACGTACGTCCGGAAAAATTTCAGAAAAAACCCACCCTTATACCTTCTTACCAATACCCATTCAAATAGTGATGTTCTTTGAATATTTCGTTATAGAGAGAACTTACTTCGGTTTAGAGGGTGTTTTTAACATGGAATTTGGATTCAAGGTGCAATGTCTTGTACGAAATTCGTTATACAGACGTTCGTTATAGTTCCACTGTATTTACCTAATTAAAATAATGACTAAATGTTATTTGTGATAGGTTGAATTGGAAAACACGTTGGAGCAAGAACAAGAGGCCTTAGTCAACAAACTTTGGAAGAAAATGGATAAACTGGAAACGGAGAAACGGATGCTGCAGATCAAGCTAGATCAACCGGTCTCCGATCCCACAAGCCCCAGGGAAATAAATAATGGTGACACTGCGAGTAATCTCACTTCACATATTCAAAATCTCCGCTCAGAAGTTACTAGGTAAATATTTCAACAACAGAGACATCAAGCTAATCAAATTATTATATCTGAATATCTGGTGGAGATATTTGAAAGCATATCAGTTGAAGACATCTGGCGGTCACTTAATGCAGAGGTTATGGGCCTCCAAAATTGCAGAATTTTTAGTTTTGAAATAGAAGTCATTATTTAGATATTTTTCACAAATTATCTTTGAACCTTTTAGCAATTAGGTTATTTTACTCAAGGTTAGATTAGGGTCCAGATCTGATTAAATAATCATTCATGAAGTTCATTGCCAAGACTTTACTAGGTAAATAAAGGGTTTTCGAATAAGAGGTGTTATTTTGATATTCAAAGAAAAATGCCATTTCTCAATATAAATGATCGGATGTTTATTTCATTATAAAGAAGAAGCTATGTCGTTAATAATGGAAAATAACATCAAGCAAATGACCACCACGACCACGCTTACAGGACCATATCCTTTTAATGAAATTTTTCATAACCAAATCGCAAAGTGGCTGCCCTATGTCCTAGATAGCCTCACGAATTCCATCTTTGAGGTCTTGAATCGACGCTGGGCTATTGGCGTAGACCTTCTCTTTCACGTGGCCCCAAAAGAAGAAGTCTCAAGGTGTTAAATCACAAGATTTCGGCGGCCAATTGTGATCACCTCTTCGAGAGATAAGACGGTCCGGAAACTTTTCCCGCAAAAATCAATGGTTTCGTTGCTTGTGTGGCACGTAGCGCCGTCTTGTTGAAAGTAAACGTTGTCCAGATCAATACTATCCAATTTCGGTGTAATGCCTAATTCCAAAGAACGATGAGGAATGGACAAACCTGGGTTTTCTTCAACACTTTTGGCTACAGCAGCAATATTCTCGGCTGTTCTTGAGTGACGTGCACGGGTTTCATTCTTCACATCACTAACTTGTCCCAATAGCATGAATTTTTCCACCAATTCCTTTATTGCGGTCCGACAAGGTGCTTCACGACGACCCAAAAATGTTTTACGAACCGTCTCTGCCAAATTTTCACCATTTTTATAGTGAATTTTAATAATATCAATGCGTTCTTGAAGAGTGTATCGTTCCATTTTTATTAATGGCGTAGTTTCTACTTGTCAAATGTCAAAAAATGACAGCTTCAAACGTGACATCTACCGAAATAGCGGGCTATTCAAAATAACACCTCTTATTGGAAAACCCTTTATTTTGACGACAGACAAATCAAGGCATTTGATTATTCGGTAAAGTTAAAATTTCTTTATTTTCTTTGAACCTCTTAGCAACTTCCTTAATCGAGGTTATTTGAATGTAGGTTAGGTTAGGTTTCACATCTGATAAAATGAATGATCATTCACAAAGTTCATTGGTTCATTATTATTATTATATGTTGTTATATTAACAATTGAGTTTTCATAAATGTTTCATTCGATTCTAGGTTACGTCAAACTTTGACCAATAGCCAACAGGAGCATACCCAGAAGATGCAGCGTTACGCTCAAGAAGAACGCAACATCAAAGAAGAGAATCTCAGATTGCACCGTAAACTTGCGATGGAAGTGGAGAGGAGAGAGGCTCTATGTAGACATTTGTCGGAGAGCGAAAGTTCGCTGGAGATGGACGAAGAGAAGCACTTAAACGAGCAGGTTGTAGGTATGCGATATCATACACTGTCACCTGTGCCGTTTAATCCATCTAACCTCTGCCAACCCTCAAGTCCAGGTAGTATTGATGCCATTATTCAACTTGCTTTCGTAAAGGTTTCAAAGTTAATGATTCGTGCTTGTCCGTTTCGCAAAAAAAATCATTCAAATTTGAATATCATAAGAACTGTTCACCTCATTATAAAGGGTTTTCCAATAAGAGGTGTTATTTTGAATAGCCCGCTATTTCGGTAGATGTCACGTTTGACATTTGACAAGTAGAAACTATGCCATTAATAAAAATGGAACTATACACGCTTCAAGAACGCATTAAAATTGTTAAAATTCACTATAATAATGGTGAAAATTTGGTAGAGAATAAAACCCGTGCACGTCGCTCAAGAACAGCCGAGAATATTACTGCTGTGGCCGAAAGTGTTGAAGAAAACCCAGGTTTGTCCATTTCTCGTCGTTCTTTGGAATTAGGCATTCCACAAACGTCATTACACCGAATTTTGCATAAAGATTTAGGTCTTAAGGCTTATAAAGTTCAGTAAACACAAGTACTCAAGACGGCCGATCATCAACAACGTCGTGTCTTTGCTGATTGGGTCGTTGAAATGCATGAAAATGATCCGGAATTCCATCGAAAAATCATCTTGAGTGATGAGGCCCATTTCCACCTCGGTGGCTTCGTCAACAAACAAAATTGCCGCATCTGGGGCTCGGAAAACCCAAGAGTTATTGTTGAAAAGCCTCTCTATCCTCAACGTGTGACTGTTTGGTGCGGTTTATGGTCTAGCGGAGTCATTGGACCTTACTTTTTCGAAAATGAGGCTGGAGCAACAGTTACGGTGAATGGATTGCGCTATCGAGAGATGATTAATGATTTTTTATGGCTGAAATTGGATAGTGTTGGTCTGGACAACGTTTACTTTCAACAGGACGGCACCACGTGCCACACAAGCTACGAAACCATTGATCTTTTCCGGACCGTGTTATCTCTCGAAGAGGTGATCAAAATTGGCCAACGAGATCTTGTTATTTAACACCTTGCGACTTCTTCCTTTAACCCACGTGAAAGAGAAGGTCTACGCCAATATAGCCCAGCGTCGATTCAAGACCTCAAAGATGGAATTCGTGAGGCTATCAAGGACATAGGGCAGCCACTTTGCGATTTGGTTATGGAAAATTTCATTAAAAGGATATGGTCCTGTAAGCGTGGTCATGGTGGTCATTTGCCTGATGTTATTTTCCACTATTAACGGCATAGCTTCTTCTTTATAATGAAATAAACATCCGATCATTTATATTGAAAAATGGCAATTTTCTTTGAATATCAAAATAACACCTCTTATTGGAAAACCCTTTATTTATTCGAGTTTTCTATTAAAATCTCACGTAAAAGGTGTATCAAATTGCTTATTATTATTATTAATTCTTTTCTATTTTCAGGAGGATCTTCAATGCAAGCGCCTTCACCACGTGATTCACTGATAGTCGGGAGTTCATTGAGATGCCATACGTGCGGTCAGCTAATTCCGGGTCCGTTACATGGTAGCACCAGCAGTTCTCCGGCACCTGCTCATCGGAGACCTTCGGAAAGGTTCATCAAGCCAGCTATACCTGCACCGCAGCCTGCTAGTCCTATGGATACATCTGTTGCAAAAGATTAAGGTTTGTTTTGAACACTTCTAATGTAATATAAATCTTCAATTAGGGGTATACAGTGGAGGAATTGAGTTTTTGAACCGAATCAGTGTTTACCTTTGATTGTCGAAAATACGGGCCCTGGGCTCGTATTCTTGACAAGTTATTATTCGATGCGTATACGAACTTTATTGCACGAGTCCCCTCTTCTTTCAAAAAAGTACACCGCCTAGATAACGTGCGAATACAACTTGAACTTCTATTGTCGAGAAAACGGGTCCAGGCCCCGTATTCTCGACAAGTAATCTTTCAAAGCGAATACGAACTATTGCGCGGTGTGCATTTTTGCAGGTAAAAGAGGGACTCGCGCAATGAAGTTCGTATACGCTTTGAAAGATCACTTGTCCAGAATACGGGGCCAGGGCCCGTGTTCTGGACATGTAATCTTTCGATGCGATCACAAACTTTATTGCTTGAGTACCTTTTTTACCCTCAAAAATGCACACCGCGGAATGAAGATCGTATTCGCTTTGAAAGATCACTTGTCGAGAATACGGAGCCTGGATCCGTATTCTCGACAATAGAAGTTCAACCTGTAAAACCTTCTAAAATGCACCCGGCTCAGATAACGTGCGAAAATGTGTTGAATTTCAAATGCCCGTATTCTGAACAAGTGATCTTTCAATGCGAATACGGTCTCTGGGCCCGTATTTTCCACAAGGTATCTTTATACGAACACGAACACTATTGCGCAAATCCGACTTTTACATTTGAAAGTGCACACGTTTCAGAAAACGTGGGAATACGTGTTGAAATTCGATGGTGGACATTACGGGCCCAGGGCTCATATTCTGGACGAGTGCACGAGTTCCTCTTCTATCTTCAAAAATACACAACGCTCAGATCTCGTGCGAATACGTATTAAACTTTGAATGTGAACAACTGAACAAGTGATCTTTAGTTGCGAATACGGTCCTTGGGCCCGTATTTTCGACAAGCGATATTTCGATACGAATATGAACTTCATTGCGCAAGCCCTTCTTTAACCTTCTTCCGGTGCGAATACGGTCTCTGGGTCCGTATTCTTGACAACCTTTCTTTATGAGAATACGAACTTCATTGCGTAACTCCCTCTTTTATCCTCGAAAATTCAAACTTCCCATAAACCTGGAAATAAGCATTGAACTTCGATGGTCGAGAATACTTACCAAGGGCCCGTATTCTGGACGAGTAATCATTCGATGCGAATACGAACTTTATTGCGAGAGTACCTTCTTTACCTTCCAAAATGCACACCGCTCAGATAACGTACGAATACGTATCGATTGTCGAGAATACGGCCTAGGGCCCGTATTCTGAACAAGTGATCTTTCGAGGCGAATACTTTCCCTGGGCCCATATTCCCGACAAGCGATCTTTCGATATGAATACAAACTTTTTTGCGCAAATTCCTCTTTTACCTTTGAAAATCCACTTACCCCAGAAAAAGTGGGAATTCGTTTTGAACTTTGATGGTCGAGAATACCCAGGACCGGCACACTTAAACTAATATTTGAGCTGGATCATTCTGAATCTAACCTAACTTAACCTACCTTCTATTGTGACCCACTCTATTTAGAAAATTTGCAGATGAATATAATATTGGTTCAATCTTGTTTTCATATGTATATTTATTTATTTTCAGTTCTAATGAAACAATTTCAATGAATGTCCTCGTAGTTCTGACCCGAAGAGACCAGAGTACGTTTTATAGGTGCTTGCAAGATATGTTTATTGTATTGTTTTTTGAAATCTTTTTTTCAATATACCACCTACTGGAGAACTTTAGGAGTAGAGATTGTTTTTATTATACATCTTATTTCTTGAGCATGATGTATTAAAAACTAAAATATAAAATTCAAAGTTCGAAAAAATAAATTATATGTGAATGTATGTATTTAGAAGTTGGGAATTCATTATTGCCAATTGATACAAATTACAGCTTAAACATGAAGTATCCGAATACAGTGTGCTGATTGTGGACTTTGATTGTCAAACATATTCTTGCATTAATACGAGTTTTACTCCTATTTGACGGCTCAGTCATATTGTATATATATATAAAAATATACAGAGGAAGTTGAAACTTCATTTGAAGGCAGTTGCAGCAAGAAAAGTATTCAAAATGATGAATAGTTTGTGAAAACCTATGTCATTATTTAAGAAGTTTGTATTGTACTGATTAGTAGGATTTTCTTTCATAGTTTTAATCAATATCTGTTGATAGCTCTAAGTGATGGTTTCTTTTACGTCTTGTCAGTTTCATACAAGTGATTGGGCTGTAAGCTTTACTAACTGAATGTTTGCTTTTTGGTGCACTCTGGTTCTTGAGCCGAAGTCCATTATTGATATTTATATTCAATTATCGGAATATATTGCTTGTGAAATATTCTCGATGAAAAATTTATTGATGAAAAAATACGGAACAGGGTATCTGTAAAAATTCTACCCTAAACAGTCATATTAGTTTTTAACGAACAACTTCAAAATTAATATGTAAATGACTACTGATTTTGAGATACAGGTTAAATATATTTAGATTTGTTTTAAGCAAATGTTCCACTTTTAAAGATGGCTTTTCATAGTCTCTTACGTACTGTTTTTTTAGATTAGATATTTTTGTAAAATCAATGAAATTTTTACTGCTGATGTTTATTAGATTGTTCATAAAATAGAAACGACACTGAAGAAAAAGATAGAGGAAGTAATCTTTTCAGAGCAAAAATTAGGAGAAAAGGGTTTTTGAGTAAACAACGATAAAAGATTGATACAAGTTGGGAAAATATTTCCAAATAAATCTAATTTTTCCTAGTATTACATTAGATGAAAAATAAACAGTTGACTTATTGGGGAATCTCTGAAATGTTGACGAACTGGATTTATTAATAGCCCATTTTAATGAAACATCTTCCAGTCATGGTTGTTTATTGTTGAATAACTTCCCTAAACTCCTAAATATAGATATAATTCCTATCTAGGAATACTTAACCTCAATTACATTTTACCACATTGTTTAAGTTTGTTTATTCCTTTGTTCTTGTATGTAGTGTTAGCTGTAAACTTAAATTTTTTTCAATAGTTTTTTGCAACTGCTACAAATATGAGTATACATGCTACAGTTCTAGGTGTTGTTTGTATTTGATCTATAAATCTGCGATTTTCTAAGTGTTATGACTGTTGCTAAGATAAAGGGTGATATTAGGATAAAAATGTTTGTTTTTGGAAATGTTTTTGATCTTAGCTAGGGATTCTTTTTGATTTTAAGTTATCCTATTCTGAATAAAATAAAATCCTGTTTAATATGTTTGCTGTTTTCTTTGGGTTTTATTTTCAGGCAGCTAAGTCCACCAAAAAATTCTTGGGGAATCCCAATACTGAGAAACATAAAAATGGCGCCACACACGGAAAAAAGGCAGGAGAGATTTCTTGTCACCATTTGAATGAAGAATCCAAAATTATTAATACTTCCCTTGCAACGGAAGCGCTAAATCCGCAAAAAAATTCGTTATAAAGAAATTTCGTTGTACAGAAAATTTGTTTGTTGTTATTATTCTGGGATGAAGAAGTAATATTCATAAACATAAAAAAAAGTTCTGGAGTCGTAGCAACAAAATATTGTCTAAAGGACCCCGCACACTTACTTAGGAAAAGCGGGTCCAGTGAATTTTCCCCATTTCTACATATTATATTTATACCAACCTCAAGAACAATATATCAGATTTTCACGAAGGTCTTACATCTGGTTTGTTCTATAGGGCGTTCCAAAATTGCAGCTACGGAAAAATGAATCTTTAAATTTTGATGATAACTCTTCTAATTTTCAAAATTTTATCATGATGCTTTGGGTTCTGAATAACAAGATGTGACAGATATCCAAACACCGCCTACCACGTTAAGGTTCGTTATACAGGCTGTTCCATGAATCTGTATAAGTAACTGAATGTAACTTTGTTAGTGACTTTGGGACCACCCTGAGTTTTTCAAAATATGATACCATGATGTATGTCCACTTCTGTAGGAAGTTTCATTAATGTACAAAGAACAGTTGCAAAATTATTCAGGTTTAAATCCGCATTTCATACAATTTTTCTTTAAAACTTATCTGTAGTTGAGATTGCTGTCAAGGAATATAGGTTTTCATTAGTATAATTATTATGATAGGTCGGTCCAAAGGTGTTTTTTCAGGAATGTACAGGATGCACATAATGTGGTGTCCCTAATCTCCTCATACAGGGTGTTTCATCATAAACTGGACAAACATATATTTTCGTGTAGAGTAGAGGACATCGGGAGAATAATTTTTGCCTTATACAATATATCCCGTTTTCGAAGCATACGCGAGATACAGGGTGTCAAACGTCATTTTTGAGCAAGATTACTATGAGTGTGGTCAGTTATGTATAACACTTAAAGTAACGGTTTTTGGTCAAATCTCAGTATTTTTGGGTCCTTTACTCATTCAATTTAATAAACACCTCCTGAATTGGTCATAGTTTATCTGAAGTAGATATAAATGTTTCTTCTTACTACTGTAGTCGTCCAAGTGAAGTCTTTCTGTCAAAAAACTTTTGCATTTTTAAAATAACAATTTCTTGCAGAATTTTGAACTTGAATGTTTTTTTTAAGCTGATATGAATTTTTTTCGTCTTTATTTGAAGTTCCTATTGAATGTATCTTGCATTTTAACACGAATACTGTTTTCGTTTCAGATTTTTTTCTATTTTTTTACCAATTGACCAAATTTTTTTCCGAATTTTGAACTTGAATTTTTTTATGGAAGTTGATATCAATTGTCATCGCCACAGTCTGAAGTGTCCATGTGAAGTGAACCATCATTGGCGAATATATGCATGTACAGTGGAACTCTCGTTACACAGAAAATTTGTTTCTATAGTCGGCAATGTCGCGGTCGACTTCATTAATAAATTTAAGCTTATCATTCAAACTTAAGCACTTCCTTTTAGACATTTTCGCACAACTTTCACAATAGCTTAATGATTAGATTGAAACCAAACAGCCAGGGATCTCTCTGCCCACAGTAATGATTTAGTTTAAGGTCGGGATTTATTACGTACGCTCAGAAAAATTTCGGAAAAAACCCACCCTTATTCAAAGAGCGATGTTCTTTGAATATTTCGTTATAAAGAGAATTTACTTCGTTTTAGAGGGTGTTTTTAACATGGAATTTGGATTCAAGGTGCAATGTCTTGTACGAAATTCGTTATACAGAGAAATTCGTTATAGGGAAGTTCCACTGTAGTTTCAAAAATCTCAGTGGCGTACCACTTTTTTCAGTCAGTTTTTTAGTCAAACTTTTTTCTTGGAAATAGTGTATTTCCAGAACCTTCATTTATGGGAATTTTATGAGGGGAAGGAATCTACCCCCATTAAATCTTTCTCATAAATTCAGAAAGACCCTGTATAACGTGTAAGTACGTTATGTATTACAACAAGATGCAATATAAAAATCAATGGAGAATAATAAAATTTATGTCGAAAAACGATGTAATAATGGTCTCCAACATCCTCGTTCGCAAGGAGAGATGCAAAATAATTATTATTTCTGGCTACCTTTCTTGGAAACCATTATGATGGTATTGAAAAATAAATATTCGAAGAAAACCAGTTCCGGGAAATCTCTTCACTTGAATCATTATCGAGAAGTTAGTTTTTTTTCTATCAAGAATTATTTTTTTTATACTTATTGCGAAATCAGAACCATATAGAATTTTGATATTTTCAGTTAATGTTTTTTAGATACATTTCATTTTTAGAAAAATTTCCACAATATAATTCCGATATTCATATATTCATCTATTTAGTATCAATCTCAATTCCTATACAAAATTTCGAGGTAATAGCCTTTTGTTGCTCCACTAATGAACGAGCGCTCAAAAGCAGCGCTTATGGCGCGCTTTTCTCATTCAAAAAATGAAATTACATTGGTTTCCATTTCTGTGGTTCGGATTGACTTGTAGTAAGCTGTGGTTGTAAATGATTGTAAAGAAAAAATGATGGAAATAAAGGGTTTCAAATACACGAAAATAGTATATTATGCAACAAGCGTATGTATAATGATAGCTATTATTAGTATTATTCGTGAGGTGAAGTTTAGGCCACGAGTGGTAGGCGAGTGGCTCAAATCACCCGGTAAATAACAGCCATTATACGGGAGTAGCATACTATAAGTACTTTATCCAGGACTACCGGAATATATTTCTTGAAGATTTTAACATTTGGCGACCGCGACAAGACCCTTCTATGATAAGCGTGGAAAAAGTCGAATTGACACATGAGACATTTTTGGAGAACTGGTCATTGTATATGTATTTTGTAATAAAAAATGCTTTGATTGATATAATGAAAGTAGATTTGGCCCTCGATTGACAAGGTATGCCCATATTTGTTAGTTGGAGTACTTTAGAATACTGAAGAAATACCAATTTAAAGAATATTATATCAAAGCTAAATCTATGGAGCATCTGACAGCAGTGATTTATAATCTCATTATTCCCTTGTGATTAATGGGTATTATTAAGGCCGAGCACAGATACGTACAATGGACGGATTTTACAATGGTCGTGGATAAACATTTTTTTTAAATTACCTTCAAAAACATATTTCGTATCAAATGATTCAAAAATTTGAATTTTCCATCAAGTTTGGTGATTATACTGACTGGAAAATCAGACCATGAAAGCTGAAACCCATAGATAGATAGATAGATAGATAGACTTTATTCAATCAAAGTACCGTACAGGTGTAGATCATGTCAAACAAAAAAATATATAATATTCATGCGTAAACTAACATAATTCTTCAAAATTTTTATCATTTAAAAAGTGTTCTACACTATAATATGCTTTTTCAATCAAAAATTTCTTAAGAATGGATTTTTGAACTCGACTTGGTTTATTCTTGAAACTTTCAGGCAATGTATTCCACAATTTTAATAAGCTATATGTTACATTATTCTGTAGATAAGTAAAATTTGGTTTCTTTTCAAATATAAAGTTTTTTCCTCTGGTGTTATAATCATGATCAAATTTCATATAGCTTAACTGTCCAAAATTATCAATCACAAACACTATTGACTCATATATGAATAAACTATACAGTGTTAATATTCCGTACTTTATGAACATAGGCCTACAAGATTCCATATATCCATATATATGCCATATATTTTTACAACCACTTGAAATCATTCTGCATTGTCTCAAAGATGGCATTCACCTCTTCAATGTTGAACTTCTTGAGTACCCTGCAGTAAAAGTCATCTTCAAGAACCATCACAATAAAACCTATTCGAAACAAAAAGAATGCATGTTTTTTTCAAAAATTCCGCGTCTGCATCAAAATGCCAACATAATGGCCATATATACCAATATTTGCACTGAAGGTCTTCAAATATTTCAGATTTTTGTTGAAAAAAAATTGATGTACGAGCAAAACACTCGCTCAACAAATTCTTGAATATCGCCTATAACATTCTGCCTCTCGTCCAACAGCTACAAGCAGAACCTGATTGGTCCACCATAAAGTGAAGGGAAAAACGAACTCAGAATTTATAAATATGACGGGGACTCTTGCAGACCGCTTCTAGTTATTGAAATTCGTCTGTGTTTGGAACATCTTATGTGTTAAAATGAAGCCTAGCATAGTGTGAGTTCATATTTTTTACTGCCGTATGTATATGTGCCTTCTATATGAAAATTTCAACATAACATAAATTTGTAAAAAAAATTTGAATGAATGTGCAAACATAAATACCTCAAAGAAAATTCAATTAAAACTCTCATTCTCAATACCAATATGAAATTTCATCATTTGTTCATTTCGTGAATGTAATTTCAAAATCCAGTTAATTATCTAATCAAATATGATTGGTATTTTATCTAATGTAATATGTGAAAGTGCCTAAAATGTGGACAGTTCTTGTGTGTTACCTCACAATTATCAAACTTCAATGATTGACATTCATGAGTACTAACTTATGATTGATGATGATTGATTTTGAAATTATCGAGAGAAAACAATCTTTAAACTTCGGAAGAAATGGTTTAGTACCTATCCAATAAAATCACTAGATGTTTCAGCTGATAAAACGAAATGGCTTTCAAAATTTCTTTACTTTATTTACGTGTTTCTAATGAAACTGCTTGCTATCATTCCGCTTAAATGTCTGTATTTTCGAATTCGACAACTCTCATACAGATTAAGCTAGGGTTTATAAATTTTAAGAGTTCAGTAGTTTCGGAATTATTGACATTGGAAATTATTTATTACTTTCCCAATATTTCAGAAACTACACATCTTATCATTTCGAAATTAGTAGTTGTAGTTTTCTGAAGGAAAATGAGGACGCGGAAACTTCCACAAAATTTCGTGAAAAACGAGCCATTAGAAATTAAAAAAATTTAAGAAAGCCCTGAGCAGGTTCTTTTGAGCGCTCGTTCATTTGTGAAGCTAGGAGGCTATAACCTCGAAATTTTATTTGAGACTTGCGATTAATTTAATACCAATTATATAAATGCAGAATCTCAGCACAATCGGAATTATATTCTGGAAATTATTAAGAAAATGAAATATGTAAAAAAATTAATTGAAAAAATTAAATTCTATATGGTTTCGATGATGCGATCCTCTTGAAATTTTGCATGAACATTCAGTATAGTAGTTTTGATTCTCAAAATAAATTTCATTCGAATCGGATATTCTGTTATGGAAATATGAAGATTCTTCTTTCAATATTCCAATTGAAATTTCTATGGTTCTGTTAACACTATGGCCACAAAATTTTGCATGTCTGTATGCTTTAATTACTTCTTCCTCTGAGTCTGTATGTTTATGGCGTAAACACGATAACTTACGGAAGGAACGACTTCATTATCAGGGTAGGTTTAAGATTTGAAGAGGAATTATGAATTCATGAATTAATAGAATTAAACCATAAACACTTAGGAAATTCAAATTGGATTTATCGTTTTCCAAATATGAACAAGCGTGCGAAAGCTTCAGACATATCGCCAGTGCTTTCTTAAGTTTTTTGGACGTGCGACGATTCTCTCGAATATATACTTACATATTTGTCATCATTTCATTCAAAATTGAATGTGTTAAATCAAAAGATAATTTTTGACATCAATATAGTAATAATTAATATTGGTTTTATTGAGTTTTATTAAGTTTATCACAAGACAATTTCAAACCATTTCAAAATATCGGGTGTGTAAAATCGTGACACAGGTGAAGGGTTTTCCAAAGAGAGGTGTTTTTTTGAATAGCCCGCTATTTCGGTAGATGTCACGTTTGAAGCTGCCATTTTTTGAGGTTTGACAAGTAGAAACTACGCCATTAATAAAATTGGAACGATACACGCTTCAAGAGCGCATTGAAATTATTAAAATTCACTATGAAAATGGTGAAAATTTGGCAGAGACGGTTCGTAATTATCGAACATTTTGGGTCTTCGTGAAGCACCTTGTCGGATCGCAATGAAGAAATTGGTGGAAAAATTTGAGCTGTTGGGATGTGAAGAATAAAACCTGTGCACTTCGCTCAAGAACAGCCCAGAATAATGCTGTTGTAGCCGAAAGTGTTGAAGAAAACCCAGGTTTGTCCATTCCTCGCCGTTCTTTGGAATTAGGCATTCCACAAACGTTTTTGTGGCCGAAATTGGATAGTATTGATCTGAACAACGTTTACTTTCAACAAGACGGCGCTTCGTGCCACATAAGCAACGAAACCATCGATTTTTTGCGGGAAAAGTTTCCCGACCGTGTTATCTCTCGAAGAGGTGATCACAATTGGCCACCGAGATCTTGCGATTTAACACCTTGCGACTTCTTCCTTTGGGGCCACGTGAAAGAGAAGGTCTACGCCAATAGCCCAGCGTCGATTCAAGACCTCAAAGATGGAATTCGTGAGGCTATCGAGGACACAGGGCAGCCACTTTGCGATTTGGTTATGGAAAATTTCATTAAAAGGATATGGTCCTGTAAGCGTGGTCATGGTGCCCATGGTGGTCATTTGCCTGATGTCATTTTTCACTATTAGGTAACGGCATAGCTTCTTCTGAAATAAACATCCGATCATTTATATTGAAAAATGGCAAGTTTCTTTGAATATCAAAATAACACCTCTTATTGGAAAACCCTTTATTTCATGAAGACTAAGTTTATCACAATACAATTTCAAACCATTTCAAAATATCGGGTATGTAAATTCGTGAATTCGTGACACAGGCATCTACAAAAATATACTGCAATTGATAAATTCCCAACACAAACTTCTGAAATATCTGTGTCTGTGTTCATTCATTCAGTCGATGAGCACGATGAAGGATTTTTTATTGTCAGATTACGTTACGTAAAATCTTATAAAATATACAATCATGTTTCTAATAGATATAATGCATTACTTTTGACCTTTCGCGAAAGATCTCGGATGTGTCTGATGTTGCTTTACCATCATATCGTCAATTTGCGATTGAAAACCTGCTGGCGAATTGAAGATGTGCCATTACCGAAGAATAAATTACCGATTTTGCGTGACAAAAGATTCGATTGGTTCTGAGAATTTCACGACTTGTCATTTTTTACTGCCAGGAGAAAGGTTGGTTTTGCTCTTCGGAATTATTAGCGTGGTGGATTATAAAGTTGTGATGAATTCAACCTTGAAATGTGTGTATCTATACCTACATATATGCAGAAATTTAAGGTTGGGAAGAAATTGCTAATTTTTTTGCCGCGTCATGAATGAAAAATAAAAAAATAATTAGGAAAAGCCCTGAGCAGGAGCTTTTGAGAGCTCGTGTTTTGGTGTATATCAGTTTCGATTCACCAAATAAATTTAACTTGAATCGGTTATTCTGTTATGGAAATTTAGATATTCTTCTTTTCAATATTTCAGTTGAATTTTCTATGGTTCTGTTGACACTATGACCACAAAATTTTGCATAAAAATTTAATATAACAGTCTTCATTCACAAGAGAAATTTCACCAGAATCGGATATCCTGTTATGGAAATATAAAGATTTTTCCTTTCAATATTCCAATTGAATTTTATATGGTTCTGTTACCACTATGGCCACAAAATTCTGCATGAACATTCAGTGCATCAATCTTTATTTATAAAATAAATTTCATCCGAATCGGATATTTTTTATGGAAATATAAGTTTCTTCTTTTCAATATTCCCACTCAATTTTCTATGGTTTTGTTCAGACTATGGGCACCAAATTTTGCATGAGGCTTATTACAAGCATCTTGCATATGGCCGCAACATTTCATTCGATATTGAGGAACAAAAATTTTGAATTGCCATATTTTATGGAATACCATGTACGATTTGGCTGGTTAACGAACTTAACCGAGGCATTTGGGAACCGAACTCACCCTGAAAATCTCAAGCCTCTGGACAATTCCTTGGAAATTTATCGTGCTAATGGACAGACGGACGGCCCCATCGGGCAGAATTGAATTTGACCACGAAATCGTCATCAGGGAGTAGAACCCTATCATTTGAAATCATTTTCGGCTCAAAATTCGAAAATTACAGACATTTGTGCAGAACGATATAGCGCTTGTTTAAGGAGATCTTATTATTAGAGCCCAAAAATTTTGAGATCTATAGATGGTTTTTCGGAATGTGGGCCACTAATAGAGACACCCTTGTCTTCAAAATCGATCAATAAAATTTCTTCTTAATTAGTTAAAATCTTTCGCATAAAATTCTCGTTGCGACTTTGAACTTTCATGCTTCGAATTAATTAAGAGTTCAACCAAGTAAATTCAAGCCATTTAAATTACAGACATTTGAACAAAACTATAGCATTCTGTTTCCCTAGTAACGAACAAAAAAGAGCAGAAAGCTTAATTCGGTAGTGTTGAAATAGACATGTGATCTGTATAACTAGTTGACAAGAAAGTTTTTTACATTTTCTTACGAAATGCGACCAACAAAATAAGTTCCGTGATAACTTTTTTCTGTCTTGACTTAGATAATCCAATTGCACGTCAATTCCTCATCAAGTCATTAGTCTTCTTATTGAATAAGATTCATTTTATGTTAAATATATGATGTTTTTTGGAGTGGATCTTAACATAAACGAAGAAAAACAATGATCACATTAAAAAATTTATTCGTAATTTCTCTAGAATTGTTAGCTTAGCAAGGAGTATAATTAGAGATAGGCCAAAATCTGATATTTAGATGAGTTTTTCTTGATTTTCCATTCACTGTTGAATTACCTTATTACCTATAAGTAGGCTGGTGTTACCACAATATGTTGTCAGTGCTATAGTTCTACAGTGTGTTTGGTCATGACTTAGCGATAATTTAAGGGCATCAAATATACCTTATTTTACCGACAAAAACACCCACATTCGGGAGTTTACCCCCTCAGTTTTGGAGTAGCACCCATTTTAAATTTACTTTTTTATTTTAGTTGACCCTTCCAAATAATCTCGATTTATTTGGATATAAAGGTCCTACAGATGTGAAAAAAATGTTTTTTGAAAGATGATACTACAACTTTTCATTAAAGTAGAACAATATGAAAAATTCAACTTGAAAATGCCATAAAAAATTCGTCAAAAAAATTTCAGTGAAAAAATCTCCTGATTTTCTTAGTAAATCCGCAATAGTACAAGAACTAGCACATTTAAGTTATAATTTTTTTTCAATGCACGCAAGGATATTAGCTACAAAACAACACCTACATCATTTCTGTAAGTTACATAATTTGAGAGTTATTGAACATAACAACATTTTTGTTGCTACAGGTCGCCATGAGGGCCACTGCCTGTCTACAAAGCAGAAGCGGCCATTTTGAGCAATTTTAATGATTAATTTATTTGCTTGATCACTAAAAATCATCGAAAGTACAGTACTGAGCTTTATTTTATTTTATCAATTTTCATAAGGGTCATGTTCGAACAGCAATTACTCTCTAATTATTAAACTTACAGAAATTATGTTGGTATCATTTTGTAGCTAATATCCTTGTGTGTTAGCTCATCGAAAAAAAATTATACTTCAACGTGCTAGTTCTTGTACTATTGCGCATTTACTAAGAAAATCAGTACATTTTTTCACTGAAATTTATTTATTTATTTATTTAAACCAGTAAATTACATCAGTCGGTGCAAAATCCCACAGAGATAAACATAGTTATCTGTTGGTGGGGCTGGTTACATATTACCTATATCTAACTTATATCTAAATATATTTTCAAAGAATTTTTTTATGGCATTTTTAAGTTGAATATTTTCATATTGTTCTACTTTATTGAAAATCTGTAGTATCATCTTTCAAAAAACATTTTTTTTACATCTGTAGGACCTTTATGTCCAAAGAAATCGATATTATTTGGAAGGGTCGACTAAAATAAAAAAGTAAATTTAAAATGGGACCACTGCAAAACTGAGGGGGTAAACTCCCCAATGTGGGTGTTTTGTCGATAAAATTAGGTATATTTGATGCCCTTAAATTATTGCTAAGTCATGACCAAACACACTGTATAGATATCCCTGGAGTAGACAACGAATTTTGTCCACCCTGTATAGATATCTAGCTGCAAGCACTTCGCGAAAAATTGAAAACAGCCAATAAATAAGAGTATCTTCCATGTAAAGTTCAATAATGTTGGCCAATAAATTCGTAATTGAGAACTGTACGTTGGGCGCGGACGACCTGAATACTTTGAGCGCTATTGCTGAAATCATTCAGATCACTTGTGCAAACCTCCAGGCGATCCGATTTGAATATGCTCGAAATGAAATTTCCCAAAACGAAAAAGATAACAGTCAGAATCGAGTCCTACATAAAAGATTTCACTGAAATCGGCCTTAGACTAATTGTTGCAAAAAAGGTGGAGTTATGACGACAATTCAAATGAGGTTATTAGATAACATTTATCTATACAGGGCATTTTCGATATTTCAAACGCAGGAATAGGTTTTAAGGAAAAATATACAGTGTTTTCCAAGTTCGCAACAAACATATCTTACAGACATTTTTTGCTTCGGAAATTAATATGGACAAAAGAAAACTTGGTAACCAAGATATGCTACCAAACTGTCGAAATTTGGAAGAAAACAGCCCGAAAAATAGCGAAACAAAGTTTATTGAAATATTATTTGCGCTATTTCCATCACATTTGATTATTCTGTTCGAATTTTTGGCCAGCATTTGCCAGCCGTAATCAGAAAAAACACTTCAGACTTTAAACTTTCAGCAAATTGCGTCAAAAAGTGACGAAAGTTGCTCTTCTGAAAGTTAAAAGTATAAAGTGTTTTTTCTGCTGGCGATTGCTGATCAAAGAGAATTTTGAGAATATCTCGATAAGATGGTAACCTTTGAATAAAAAAAAATACCTACGATGGTAACAATAAACAGATATTACTTTTAGATTACAACAACTCAAGATAAGATAAAACTAAGACAAGAAAATAAACAAAAAAAGCAAGGAAGAAAGGTTAAAATGTCGTTAAGTTTAGAAAGAATTGGTTCCCTTCTTATTAACATATTCATTCATTGATCATTGTCCTAGCCAAAAAATTTTATATATAATTATAATAATCAAATGATCAAGTTCATTGAAAGGGGAACAAATATTTAGTAAGGCATTGCTCACCTTCGATAAATCCTTAACCATCAAATAACCATGAAAATCGAATTTATAATTGGTTGAATTTCTTGTTTAATACTTGCAATGAAACGAAATGAATTCTAAAAAAAAATGGAAGAATTAATGGGCTTGAAAATCGTAAGTTGAAAGGAAGAAATTTATTTGAGTGCTCTTCCAACAATAGATATGTTAGAAAGTAGTTAGTTAGAGTTTTTTTTATCTGAAATAACAATTCACTTATCATTCAATATGAATTTAACGGATTGTCCGTTGCTTGAAGAAAGTTTATTAAGTGTTGGGTTATTTGGGTTTATAGAGTCCTTTATATAGGGTGTTCCTAAATAAGAATAGCAACGGAAAACTCTCAATTTTTCAGGAAGAAAGAAACTTTTCTTTCATTGAACTTAAAGATGTGTATTTTGTGGAATATCAAATAATAAGAACCTTTTTTTTCGTTGCCTAACAGTAAAACTTAAAAAGGAAATAAATGAAAAGGATAATGTAACGTTTCGGTGTCTATATCAGACACCTTCTTCAGACAAACTTGTGAAATCTTCAGAATTTTGTGTTTTTTCATTTGCAGTCGAATTGACATTGAAAGTTGTCAATACATAGAGATGTTGATTTATTTAATTTAGAAATTTCCTGATGTCATTTCTTTCTTCAATAAATCAATCCAAATACGATCTATTCCAACAGAACAATTGGCCAAACTATCTACTTCATCTAACAAAATACATGTGGATTCCTTAATTTTCCTTTTATAATTATCAGATTTCGTCATTAGGGTCTTTGTGTTGTTCCAGTTCATAATATGATCTCCGCTATTTGAACATACATGATCAGCGATTTGTGATCTTGTAATGTCTCTATTTTTGATGTTATTCTTATGTTCCCGTTTTTTCATCTCTAAAGGTCTTAATGTCTCTCCTGTATAAGATTTTCCACATATACAGGGAATATTGTAAACACAATTTTTTGATTTTTGTGTCTCATTCATTGGTTTCGTTCTGGTAAGAATGGATCTCAAATCATTTTGTGTTTTGAAAACAGTTCTTATGTTGAATTTGGAACCAATTCTTCTTATTTTCTCTGAAAAAACAGGAATATAAGCAATTACGTTCAACAAATTTGGTTGTTCTTGACGGTTTTCTATTTGTACCTGATCATAATTAGAATTTTGATTAGATATTTTCGTTCTAAATTTGAAATTGTTCTTTCTATAAAATTTGGTGGGTATTGATTATCTAGTAGAAACTTTTTAATGAAGGAAATTTCATTATTTCTAATTTCAGGTGTAGATTAAATCAAAAAGACCCTTTCATAAAGTGTTTTTATAGAAACACTGGGAGTGAAAACCTATAAAGTTTTTTAGAAATGCAGAATCCTCCCAGAATATATAGTATTTCAATCGATAATAAGAACCTTTCTCTAAACATAATGCGAACATAATACTTCCTAGGCTATCGATATTCCATTGAACGCTCTACAAGAATGCTATCCTGCCTGATAAAAAAGGAATACACGGAATAACTGTTCATTTCACCTGGTGTACGACCTTCAGATTCAAAAGTATTCTGCATAGTATTGGAACTACTAATATGTCAAGCTGGACAAACGCGGTTCACTATACGGTAGCACCAGTCTAGATATTTAATGATAATCATTTCCGAGACCTTGACTAATAACTACCGTTTACCGATATTAATAGCACCTGTAAAATATATGATATTCTAATGCACCCGCCATGAAATATTTTCGATATAAATTGACTACAATTTGAGATGAAAGTTACTTAGCATTCATTAGGGTTTTTTGAGATTTATCTGTTCAGGAAGAGAAATCTCATCACGAGTTCAACGATAAATAATGGAGAACATGATATGAATACTTGTATCGATTCGTCATCTACATATGGGAAGCTTCGATAATTTTCATGATAAAACGACGAAATATAATAATAAATATGACGAATTAAAATTTAAGAAAGCCCTGAGCAGGTGCTTTTGAGCGCTCTTTCATTGGTGGATCAATAAATCACTTCGCCAATTTACATCCTCAAACTCGATTTAATTTCAATCGAAAGGGGGATAATAGAATTTTTTCCGATATTACGATAGACTTTTTTGTGGTTGTATTAACGCAACTACCACAAATTTTTGCGTACTGTTTTGAATTGGTATTGAATATTTTACTACAAGATTTCAGCTCGATCGAATTTAAAATATTCCGAATTATTTGAAAAAATTTCGGAAAAGCCCTGAGCAGGAGCTTTCGAGCGCTCGTTCATTGGTGGGGCAATAAGACTATTACCTCGAAATTTTATATGTGACTTGAGATTTAATAACAAATATGAAAATGCAGAATCTCAGCACAATCGGAATTATAATTCGGAAATTACTCAGAAAATGAAATACATAAGTAAAAAATAAATCATCAAAAAAAATAAATTCTAATTTTGATGATGCGATTCTTTTGAAATTTTGCACGAACATTCAGTATATCAGTCTTGATTCTCAAAATAAATTTCACTCAAATCGAATATCCTGTTATGGAAATATTTGGATTCTTCTTTTCAATATTCCAATTGAATTTTCTATGCTTAACACTATGGCCACAAAATTTTGCATGAAAATTCAGTATATCAGTCTTCATTCACAAGAGAGATTTCACTCGAATCGGATATCCTGTAATGGAAATATAAAGATTTTTCTTCAGGGAGTCGAACCCTATCGTTTGAGACCATTTTCGGCTCAAAATTCGAAAATTACAAACATTTGGGCAAAACGATATAGTTAACACTCGTTTAAGTAGAACGAGCGCTTAAAAACACATAGCTCAGTAATAATTTGACAAGAAGCATAAGTGCTCTATCTAGCTAAAGATAATTAATACTCATACACAAAGTGTGGATTATTTTTAGATACCTACATTAACACTAAACTTCGAAAATACGATTATACAAATACTGATGAGAAAACGAATGAAATGAATATAGGTAATTTCAAATTATTGCATTGACAAGAAGTAAAATTTAAAATAAAATATCCTGACTATGGGTTTTTAGGATATTTAAATTTGATTAGTCTTTCCGTCGACCCTCAAAATAAAAGGTGGGTTAAACGTTACGAAATTGAACTACAATGACCCATTTTAATATTCAATTTATGCTATTTTGATGCGTAACTGTCATGGCAACCGAACACAAAGTATGTATTCAGTGGCAATACGAGTAATGTTACAACCCTACTGTAACATAGAAACATAGAACATAAAGCGGTCGACGGAAATATCTTGTAATCGACTCGTTTATTAATCTAGCGATTAACGGTGACGAACTATTAACACGTGAAAATCAATGAACCAATTGATTAAATACCTATTTAGTTAGTGTAAAATGTGAATATAACTTTTATCTCGAAAAGTACCGACTCAATTTCGGAAAAATTTCATTGTATGTGCAACAGTTAATTCGAATTTATCAATAAAAATAAAACAGAATCGAACTTTATGAACAATTTAATCTTCATGATATCACTATTACCCAATATCCATAAATTATTCAAAAGAAATCGCATAATTCGATAAATAACCGTTATAATGCAAGAATCTTCGGATTCTACACCATGCTAAATTAATCATTAAAACATTACATAATCAACCTATTAATTATACGAAGAAGCTTCAAAACACTGTGCATCACTTGGCATAACATAACTCTGGCCAAGAATGCATCATTGCGGCCACTAAAAAACTCATCGCCGCTAAATGTCAAGGACGAATTCGAATTTTGAACATTTTTTAATTGACAATATTCAGTAACTTTCTCTCGGAAACTGGATCAAGCAGGCAACTCCAGTCCGGCTACCTGTAATAAGTTATGGTATTCATGTGATTCGATCTTGATTTTACCAAATGGGTAACTTGTAATTAACATACAAGAAAGAATTTGATCGCATTCAGTGTCACTCCTCGTTTAAATGATTTTTAGAACGCGCCACTTATTTTGATCTAGATCGGTTGGTAATTTTGCAGATATTGGCGCATATTCGCAATAATTTTAATTCAGTTTAGCAAAGGTTAACTAATGTGGATTTCTGGAGAATGATTCCATAGATTGATACTAAAGGTTGTTTCAATTTGAGCGAATAAAACACATAATTTGCATTCATTCTAAAAAACTTTTCATTGGTAATTGAAGTATCAATCACGACATTTATGTACGAAAAATAATAAAGTGGAACTTCCCTTCAACTAAAGCGCTAAATCCGCATAGTTATAAAGAAATTTCGTTATACAGAAAATTTGTTTCTATTGTCGGCAATGTCGCGGTCGACTCCACTTGCTTTTAGACATTTTCGCACAACTTTTCACACTAGCGTAATGATTTGATTGAAAGCAAACAGACAGGGGTGTATTCAAAACTGTTTCAGAAGGATCTCTCTCTCCGCCGTAATGATTTAGTTTAAGGTCGGAATTTATTACGTACGTCCGGAAAAAACCCACCTATATACCTTCTTACCAATACCCATTCAAAGACTGATGTTCTTGGAATATTTCGTTATAGAGAGAATTTACTTCGTTTAAGAGGGTATTTTTAACATTGAATTTGGATTCAAGGTGCAATGTCTAGTACAAAGTTCGTTATAGGGAAGTTCCACTGTATTTGCCAAATGACCTCCTCATGCAGCTTCACAGATGTCTCTTTTGTTAAAATTTTCTATGAAATTTTGACATAATTGAGGCTCTAGCTCACTAATGACCACGAATAATTTAATCCTTTAGTTCAGGAATCGATTGTGGATTATTCTTATAGACTTGGCTTTTCAATTACCCCAATAAAATAGTCCAACGGTGTCAAATCACATGATCTGGGTGGCCAACTGACATCACCGTTTCTGGAGATTATTCGAACGACGTTGTATATGTGGTATTTGAACCTTATACTAAGTTATGCCTTCACAGCTAATTCAGCAGTTCGATGTAATATTATAGATACAGTTGTTGACAAATATGGTTTAAACTTAATATATTAATCATTGAAAGGTTTACTCACATCAATTTAATATTCCTTGGAACCTTCAAAACAATATAAAAAATCTAACGAATATAACACATAAAAAAATCGAAAAATATACGCAATTGTATGCAGAAGCTATCCTGCAGTAAACTCTAACATATTATACACTTATTGACACTACTGCAAAATCTCACGCCAAGTATCTAATGATGCCGTTTTCAGGATGATAACCTGAGGAAATTGAACTTGACCCAAATAGAAATAAAATATTCTGAAATAGGTAGAGACAGATGAAAAAACCTTAGATAGCACCAGTAGTTCATTACATCGGTATATATGTACACAGTGTCAATCACTATCAGGGTGTGAACAACTGAACCTCTCACCCTTAATTGAACATGGGTAATTGTAGTTCAATTTCGTATTTATTAATCCCACCTTTCATTTTGAGGGTTGACGAAAAAACTAATTGAATTTAATAAATGTCCTAAAAACCCATAGTTGTTTTAAATTAAATTTTACTTCTTGTCAATGCAATAATTTGAAATTATATCAATTTCATTCGTTTTCTCATCAGTATTTGTATAATGGTATTTTCAAAGTTTAGTGTGAATGTAGGTATCTAAAAATAATCCATATTTTGTGTATGAGTATTAATTATCTTTAGGTAGATAGAGCACTTATGCTTCTTGTTAAATTATTATTTAGCTACGTGTTTTTTTGAAAAACTCAGATGTCTAGATTTAGGCGACTAAATCACCGAAGAAAGCATAAAACCAATTGACCTCTCCTCTCTTCTCTTTGTGGAACCAAAGCAATCCCGATGTCCTTAACCTCCGAAATATTTCTGCGAACTCCTTGAATGTCCCTGATGTACAGTCAACGGCCTGAAGGAATACAGGTTCAGTTTACGATTGAGAAATCCCAGATAGCGTTTCAAGGATGTACCTACCTCTCCTCAGTTGGGATGAAGTAACGAACATGGGAGTTCCGAAGACGATACGTGGAAACCGAGAGAGGTGAAAGTGGATAAGACGTTTATTATGATCATCATAGGTCACAAGCTATTGCGGAATAATCGGTTTGGTCTACAATTTGAGTGGGCGTTCAGATCTTTTAGTCTTTAGATTTGCCAGTGTCTTATATTCCTTCTACTGATTGAAAGCTATCTATGGATTGTGAACGGGAAATTTTTGATAATGGCTTATTAGTTGAAAGATTAGTTGAGCTGTTTCCATTATCTTGGATTGTTCTATCCAACGTTTCGGCAAGCATTCGCCAAACGTCTTCAGGTAAATCGCAAAATTAAACCGAAACGTTGGATAGAACAATCCAAGATAATGAAAACAGCCCAAATAATTTTTCAACTTTCTATGGATGTTTTTGATGATATTACCAACTTGCATTTTCTTTGAACGTTTACGTGATTAGCTTTGAAGTTGGAGTTTAATATTGGTTAATTTTAATCTATTGAGAGGGGATATTAAAAAGGGAATGCAAAAATCTCGGTTTGCTTTTGCCCAAATACTGTGTGGGACAGAGAAATTTACTGATTTAGAAATTCAATTGAATAAAAATTTATGAAAAGACCTGAGCAGGAGCTTGTGATCGCTCGTTCTTTGGTGGAGCAATAAGACTATTACCGCCAATTTTATATGGGATTTAAACCAAATATTTAAATGCAGAATCTCAGAACAATTACATTCTGGAAATTATTCAAAAAATAAAATATGTAAAAAATAAATAATTGAAAAAATTTAATTCTATGGTTCTGATGATGCGATCCTCTTGAAATTTTGCATGAACATTCAGTATAGTAGTTTTGATTCTCAAAATAAATTTCACTCGAATCAGTTATTCTGTTATGAAAATATATTCTTCTTTCAATATTCCAATTGAATTTTCTATGGTTCTGTTGAAACTAGGGCTACAAAATTTTGGATGAACATTCAGAATATCGATTTCCATTCACCATTCAATCACTCGAATCGGATATCTTTTTATGGAAATATGAAGAGTCTTATTTTCAATATTCCAATTGAATTTTCTATTGTTCTGTTCACATTATGACCAAAAAAGTTTGCATGAGCCTTGTTATCAGCATCTTGCATTTGGCCGCAACATTTCATTCCGATTGGTATAGTATTTTCTGAGATATTGAGGAACAAAAATTTTGAATGGCCATATTTTATGGAACACCCTGTACGATTTGGCTGGTTATCGAACTTAACCGAGACATTTGGGAACTGAACTCATCCTGAAAATTTCAAGTCTCTAGGACAATCCCTTCGAAAGTTATTTTGCTAACGGACGGCCGGACGGCCCCACGGACCGAATTGAATTTGACCACGAATTCGTCATCATGTGTATTGACAATTATTAAGGGCAGCATTTACTGGAATATCACCTTCAATACTGTCGGAACATAAACTTCAAATGTTGTACTTGATTGAGAAAATATAATTGAATCGATATTTATAGAATCTTTCATTTAGTTGAATTTCTAAATCAGTGTAGTGATTGGATAATTATGTTTATCCACTCCTACTAACTAATTTCTATGTGTAATATTAGCTAAAACACAACCGTAGACATGTCTATGAACCGAAAAGCGAGTGTTATAATAACACCCGCCCATAACACCCGCTAATAAAAATCTAGGAAAAATGAAATTGCTTACAAAAAAATGAATGAAAAGTAGGATCGATCCGGAAATCTATTTCAGCCATCAAGATAACGTTCTAGCGATTCATTCCAGATTTATTTTTCGAAAACGTAAATTTTTGAAGTTGCGAAAGTAATTGATTTGATTAGTTAGATACTCTGATTTGATTTCCGACTACAGAGTACAGAGGTTTGACGGTTGGATGAAATGTTGTCAACACTTTTGACAACTGTTCAAAATTTTTTAAATGCAGATTAATTCGAATTTTACTGAAGAAGTCGTGGATAAAGTATAGTATTCAATTCGCGGTAATGCTCAAAACACACTTGATGAATTACACCACTCGCCTGACGGCTCGTGGTGCAAAATTCATCTGCGTGTGTTTTGACCTGCATTACCGCTCATCGAATAATATACTATTGTTTTAAGAATGAGATTTCAACATTGAAATGCTTCTTTTTCATCTGTTTTGTCTGGATGCACTTTCTTGAAGTGTATTTGGAAAACCAAATGCAAAAAAACCAAAGGGAAACAATAAATATTGATGAAACGACCATTCAAATTCAAATATCCCTTGAACTATTGTTCTCTTTCATGAATTCAACTTTCCATTTCGTATCGCATATTAAACCACTTCTTTGTAGTACCTAATATCATGATTCTTCAACAACATATATTTTTTGCAGGCTATTTCTTGGGCTGGTGTGCTTGGTAGCGCTATGCAACGGAAGACCAGCTGATGAAGGTAACGGAGATTACGATGATTATGCTGACGAACCAGCACCACCACCACCAAAGAAGTCACCAGTTGCTTCTAGAGGGGGTCTCTTGAACAGACGTAATCCTTTGACTTCCAGGAATGCAAAAGTCAGTTCCACAACAGCAGCTCCCCCACCACCAGAGGTAAATCACAATAGTTGATTGATGCTTCATTGCCTGATATCTTACCCGAAGTAGCTAGGGGAAGTGTGCCCATGTTGGCACCCTTAACGAATTATTCACATATTTCATTAAAGGAATATTTTTCCATATCATCGATTGTACAGATTTACTGCTACTCGTATGTAGTATGCATTTTTATACATAGTTTCAAAATAAATTTTCAAAAATTTGGATTATAGCACTTTTTAAAATTTGGCCACGGGTGCCATCATAAGATCACGTATGTCCTTTGATGGCATATAACTGAAAATAAAATGATATTATTTATTGAAATATTTTATTGACGAAAATAGCAGTCGTATGTTATGAAAATGAAAATATAAGTGTAAAGGAACTAAATTTACATTCTTTGGCATCGTCAAAATATAAAAATATAATTTTTATACGCACAATTCACATACGAATATGATTTGCACTAGTACACTCGGCATGGCACCACCTGGCGCATTTCTGGCAACGCAACCAATTCTCCCTTGGTCTAGACATAGACAACAGCTTATAGCAATAAAGACAAGCGGCATCTGAATCATCGTCATAATGTCTTTCTTCGTTTTCCTTACTTTCTTCTACGAACTTGATCTGTCTTTTGACCTTTCTAGCTAGCTTCTCTCTCTTTCTTTGTCTTCTCTTCTTCTTCCAACTTCTTTTCTTTTATGTCAGTGGTTGTATTGAGGATTCCAACTTTTCCTCGTTTTCTTCCTCTGTTCACTTTTGATTCTGCAACGGCAGTTGGCAGTGGTGAGAGTCTTTGTATGATTTTCAATGATCTCGATACTTCACTCGAAACCATTTTCATTATTTTCGGATACCTCTAATATTTCTTGCGAAGTACCACGCTTTGGAGGAATCGCCTCTTGATCTTGATTCTTTTTTCTATGATAGCACCCTATGCTATCATAGGAACACTCTGGCTATGCCATCATAAGCATAAGCAACATATATTTTTCAACAAAGCGAAAAAGGTACTAAAAAGACGAAAAAACCTAAAACTTTCACACTTAAAGCATTGTTATAGAGTGATTAAAGGAAAGTAAAATCATGTTTTAAACAGATTTTTTGAATATCCAAATAAAACGAAAAAGAATGAAATAACTATCATACATCAACACCTACCGAAATGAATGAACTCTTATAAAAGTCACAAATTGCCACTTATTCAAGGTGTAACTACGTATATCAAGCGTAAATGCCATCTGGCTTACAAACTCAGTAAATATAAGTTTGTTCAGTTGATGTTAACAGACTTCTTTGAAGTGTGCCATCATAAGCAGGATGCCATCATAGGCATACTTCCCCTACTGTTGATAAAGGGGTTTCCAATAAGAGGTGTTATTTTGAATAGCCCGCTATTTCGGTAGATGTCACGTTAGAAGCTGTCATTTTTTGACATTTGACAAGTGGAAACTATGCCATTAATAAAAATGGAACGATACACGCTTCAAGAACGCATTGAAATTATTAAAATTCACTATAAAAATGGTGAAATTTTGCAGAGACGGTTCGTAAAACTCGAACATTTTTTGGATCGTCGTGAAGCACCTTGTCGGACCGCAATAAAGAAATTGGTGGAAAAATTCGAGCAGTTGGGACATGTTAGTGATGTGAAGAATAAAAACCGTGCACGTCACTCAAGAACAGCTCAGAATATTGCTGCTGTAGCCGAAAGTGTTGAAGAAAACACAGGTTGGTCCATTCCTCGTCGTTCTTTGGATTAGGCATGCCACAAACGTCATTACACCGTATTTTGCATAAAGATTTGGGTCTTAAGGCTTATAAAGTTCAGTTAACACAAGAACTCAAGCCGGCCGATCATCAACAACGTCGTGTTATGACAGCTCAACAACTATTGCAAAACAGGTATTCAGCTGTCCCAGTGCCATTTTGTTGCCTTACTCAGAATTATCAGGTAGCCATACAAGGGTGACTTGGTTGTATAGCCTGGATGCATAGTTCTTAGACTAGCTTTGACCGGACTACCGAAAAGTCAAGGGCTTGTAGGGCTGCTTTGCTGTCAGATGAATAAATATCCTTATTTTCTGGTAGTTGCATCTCGTGCATTGCGATGTGAACTGCCTTATGGCAAAGGTTTCCGCTTAAAATCCTGATGGATAGAAGTCAAATGGTATAGCTTCAGTTTTCGAGCAAGAAAAAAAGGATGAATGGTGAATGACACACTCTGTAGCAACTCATTAAAGTTGCTACAAAATGGTGAAAGGGTAGTTCGCGAAACTGAAGCACTTTTTCGGTTGGCAATAGTGAAACTGGTGGAAATATTTGAGCAATTGGGTCAAGTTAGGGATGCGATGGATCGAAACTGTGTGCTTTGCTCAAAAAGAACTGAGAATATTGGTCCTGGAACTCGAAGTGTTCAGGAATACCTATTTGAAAGATAGGTACATTAGTTTTCTTCCGATATGTATTTACCATTACGTATTGGCAGATCAAGAACCAACTAAACTGAAATTTTACTTCTTCTGACCAAATTGTTATTATTCGAATTCAATATTCTTGGTACAAAAAATCATTGTAATATTTCTTTCGACAATGATGTAAGAAAATCCAACTTGAACTTTGGATTGCATTATAAACATCTTTAAGCTGATGACAACAAAAGTATCTATAAGATATTAGATTCAATACTATCTCTTCTGGGAGAATGTAAAGATTATGACCTTAACCGTCTTCATAAAACACTTACGTAATTATACGGTATAATGTAATGGTTGAATAATGTCTTGAATTCTTCACCAAAATGATAATAATCATTCTTGAGCGAACTTCAAATGCAATTTGGATTTATTGGTTTTCCACATGTTGGAGCTACTCACACTCATCTGCATATACTCTATGGCTGTTGAATTTTATGGTAATCCATAAAAGACAAATGAAACGAATGCAGTTTGAGAAAGTACGACTGTCTCCCGTGATTGCAATAATATTATTCCAAGAACCGGAGAAATGATGTACGTGCCAAACTTAAAATGCATCAAAGATAACAGTTTTTGTGAAATTTTGTGTAGGACGAATGCATATGAATTACAACTTTATTTGAGATCGAATTCGGTGGTCGGATTCAAAATGGATACTTTCTTACGTTTTCTGAGGTATATATCTACACTGCGAAAAAAAATTAACGCACATTCTGAAAATCTCAATTTTAATGAAAGTTAACTCTACATTGACTTTATAACTTATGTTTTATGTTCTCTCGGGAAGGTTTTGAACGAAACAAGATACATTAAATGGAAGAAAAATTCAGGATTTCACCGAATCTTATGTGGAAGAAGAGAAATAGACAATTTTCAAAATACTGGAATGCTGATAAGTGATTTAATACTTGGTATTTCCACCCCTTGAGTTAATTACAGCTCGGCAACGACGGTTCATACTCAAAATGAGTGATCTTGAAATGTTCTGATCTAATCCTTGCCAGATTTCTCTGAGTTGGATTCCTATAAGTCATCAAGAGTAGCTGGATGATTTTCTGAACTTCTCAGCCTTCCATTGAGGTTGCCCCAAACCTGCTCAATCGGATTGAGATCTGGACTTCTTGCTGACCATTCCATTCGAGAGACTTCAACCTCTTCAAGGTACTCCTGAACGATGGGCGCACGATGGGGTCTGGCATTATCGTCCATAAAAATGAAATTTTCTCCAATGTATGGGGCAAATGGCACTACATGCTCTTCAAGAATGTTCCTTATATACCTATCAGCATTCATAGCTCCATTATCAACGACCACTAGGTCTGTGCGAGCAGTCAAAGATATTCTACCCCATACCATAATCGATATTCCCCGGAAACCAGTAGTATTCAGGAAATTGCACTGAGCATATCTTTCATGTGGACATCTTTATACAAGGGAACGTCTATCACAATGGTAGAGGCAAAATCTAGACTCATCTGTGAAGAGAACTCTGTCCCAATCAGCCTCTTCCCAACGGATATGCTCTCTCGCAAAATCCAAACGCGCCCTTCGATGGACTGGGGTAAGAGCTGGGCCTCTTGTCGCGACACGAGGCCTTAAATCATATTCTCTGAGGCGATTTCTTATTGTCTGAGTGCTAATTTGCACCCCATGAGTTTTGTTCAAGCTGATTTTGAAGGAGGCGAGCGGTTGCAAACCGTTGTCTAAACGAAGAAACTGTCAAGTAACGTTCTTGAATGGCAGTTGTTACCCGTGGTCTTCCCTGTCCTGGTCTTCGGACATTCATATCTGTCTCCCTGAATCGCTGCAACATTCTGGACACACTTGTAATTTGTATGGGAAACTCCAAACCTTTCTGCAATTCTTGTGTATGTCCACCCTTCTTCTCGCAAAACTACCGCTTGGGTACATTCCTCTTGGGTCAAATTGCGTGTTTCGCGTTGCATAGCGATCGAGTGTAGAAAATCAAACGAAAGAAAAACTATTTATCACTAGAATTGATCGAGAACAACTGATTTCAGGATGGAGCCAATACATTCAAAATCTGATAATCTCATCTTTTTTATTCCTGCTGGGAAAAACATCTGTATCGAAGAAAAACGTTGAAAGTGGATAACATATGCATGCATAATTCTGATAAAAATAATTATCATTGAGAACACCTTCAGTTGTAGAATAAATTTGAGATTTCTATAATGTGAGAAGTGGACTCAAGCCAGAGCCAGAGTCTGGTAACAGGCTGAGTCAATCAATTTGAAAGAATCTGAGTCGTATTTTTGAGCGCTCGTTCTACTTACGGCCGTTTTTAATAACCTATCTATCCACCGAAAAGGTGTATAGATAGATTCTAAGGGTAGAGAAATCTATCCCTTTGTACCTGCTTGCGTTTAAATATTCAACCTGCAGGTAACGATTCCTATCGGTCTCAGCGATCTATCCTTTCTTTCGGATAAAACACAGGAACTTATAGTTAGCACCAAGGAGAACAACCAGAGTAACATCTGCCTGTTAGGGGTGAAACATATTGACGTACTGTGCGGAAAACTATCCTCGGCAATATTCGCAATTAGAAGAATCAGAAATATTTTAACTGAAAAAGAAGCTTTACTCACATACCATGCCCACTTTCATAGTAAAATGACCTACGGCATAATCTTATGGGGTGCATCAACGGAGGCCGAGAAAGTGCTAGTAAAACAGAAAAAAGCACTACGGGCATTAGCGGAAGTCGGTCAGTTAACCAGCTGCAGGCCACTGTTCAAAAAATATAACATATTGACAGCACCAAGTTGTTATATTTTAGAATGTCTTGTGTATATACACAATAATAAGAACAGTTTCCAAAAACACTCAGAAGTTCACAACCACAACACCAGATTCAAAAATAAGTACATAACCCCAAAACATAGACTGAAGATAACTCAAAATACCCACGTGTTTAATGGAATGAGAATTTACAACAAGCTTCCTCAGCTAATTACCTCCCTAGATGGTGCAACTTTTAAGAAAAAGATGAAGTCCCTTCTCATCGAACGCGTAGCCTACACAATGGACGAGTTGTTGACCTGTCAGTTCTAGTCAAATAATTTATCTTTAAATTGTTTCGTCCGACTGTATTATGTGATGTGATTTATTGCAGCTATCTAGAAAAATTATATCTTTATTTATGTATATTGTATACGTGACAATCCCTGTATGTTTTGAGGGCAATAAATGAAATATGAAAAATAATATGAAAAGAGGTTAGACAGATAGGAACTCCTATCCGTTGATTTTGCGTCTACCTGCGTTTCAAAGAACTTTCATATTAACTAACTGTAATAGATTTATATAAATTGAAGAACGCGAGTATCGCGATGTTTTTTTATGTTATAAAATATTGCACATGTATGATAAGAACATCTGTATAGGAACTCAGTTCCAAATTGAATTTAAACGAATAAACATATCGTGTTATAAGAGAATACATTTATTCGATTGATTCCTATATCCATATTGAAAAATATTACACCAACGACAGTAGAAAAGGCGAATTTTGGCGAGCTGTGGTTACATGTAACATGTAAATATCTAACTATCACACATGACAGAAAATACGTGTATTAACTTTCAACTATGTAACTATGGTAAGCTGTGGTAAGCTATAGTTACATCGCCAAAATTCGACTAAAATATCTCTGGTAGCTCTGTAGGTTGATCTGTCGAGTACTGGTAGAGAACTAGAGATAAGTGTGATAAACTTGGAATAATGGATTATTTGAGTAGTGACGACAGCGATATGGAATTATTATACTTGATTGAAGAGTTTGATGAAGATAGTGAATCGGAAGATGAAACTAGAATACGAAACGTGTTTAAAAATGCTGTGAGTGTTTTCAAAATTCGTTCCAAAAAGAGGAAAGGAAATGTTTAATTGATATGTAGTTTACAGTCCCCTCGCAGATTCTCAAAATATTTTTTCAAATGAATTTGTACGGTATACAGTTTTAATTTGAGTTCTAAGTATATCATTTAGTCCAAATATCTATAATTTACTAATTTTGAGCCAAAAATGGCCTCAAAAGATTGGGTTAGACTCCCTGATGACGAATTCGTGGTCAAATTCAATTCTGTTCGTGGGGCCGTCCGTCCGGCCGTTAGCGTAATAACTTTCGAAGGGATCGTCATAGAGACTTGAAATTTTCAGAATGAGTTCGGCTCCCAAATAGCTCAGTTAGGTTCGTTCACCAGCCAAATCGTACGGGGTGTTCCTTAAAATATGGCCATTCAAAATTTTTGTTCCTCAATATCTCAGACAAAACGGAACCAATCGGAATGAAATGTTACGGCTGAATTCAAGATGCTGATAACAAGCCTCATGCAAAATGTGGCCATAGTGTGAACCGAACCATAGAAAATTCAATTGGAATATTGACAAAAAGAGACTTCATATTTCCATAAAAAGTTATCTGATTCGAGTGAAATTTTTTCTATGAATGAAGATTGATGTACTGAATCTTCATGCAATATTTTGTGGCCAAAGTATTAACAGAACCATCTTTCAGATTTCCATAACAGAATATCCGATTTGAGTGAAATTTTTTCTGTGAATAGAGATTGATATACTGAATCCTCATGCAAAATTTTTGGCCATAGTGTAAACAGAACCATAGAAAATTCAATTGGAATATTGAATGAAGAATCTTTATATTTCCATAACAGAATATCCGATTCGAGTGAAATTTATTTTGAGAATGAAAACTACTATACTGAATGTTCATGCAAAATTTCAATTTCATCAGAATCATAGAATTATATTTTTCTAACTATTTATTTCTTACATATTTCATTTTTTAAATAATTATCAGATTATAATTCCGAGTGTGCGGAGATTCTGCATTTATATATTTCGTATCAATCTCAAATCCCATATAAAATTTTGAGGAAATAGTCCTATTGCTCCACCAAAGAACGAGCGCTCTAAAGCTGCTGCTCGGGGATTATCTTAATTTTTTTTCAAATTTAATTGCTTTTTTTATTATTCGAGATAATGTACATCCTGTGATGATTTTCATACTGGTGTTGCTAAAATTTTTTAGCGTTTTCGAATGTTAGCTCGAATAGTGCTTCTGATACCTGAAATCTTCAATTTTTACTTCAGCTAGACAATCAATATCATTATTTATTACAGGAAGAAGAGCCAGTCGAAGAAGGTGAGGAAGTTGAAGAACAACCAGCTGAACAACCAAGTTCTACCACAGAAACCTCAAAGAAATTCCTCAAATCTGGTGTAGTAAGGCCCTTCAGAAGTAACGATGATCTCTTGGCAACCCTTAAAAGAAGAAGGGAACAAGCTGCTCTAAGTGAGTTTCAATCGATTAAATCAAATTCATAATTGGATAGACTTTTCCAACACGGCCGTTCAAAAACATTCCTGGCTCAAAACGTGAAAATTACAGACATTTCAGCAAAACTATAAAACGATGTACCCCTATGAACAAGTACCCTCATATTTTTTTTTACTTTTAAACGAGTCCCCAGTAAAAAAAAATATTTTAAAACAATTTTCATCATTCATTCAAAATTAATAGTTAAAAAATAATAATTATGAATTGTGGTAGGTATATCCAATTTGTTGGGTCTTATTTAATTTGATGATTTTCTTATCTTTCAAGGTTCCTTTTGTGTTTATTTTTGTTTATTGAATATTTTGCGATATCAAAACATTTATAAAAAAAAACGCAAAATGGCGAATGCACCACAATTAATAGCTATTATTTCAGGGATTAAATTCACGTGAAATGATGCAAAATTATTTCATATATTTTTTAATTGGTAATCGTTCGAAAGAAAATATTTATGGATGCAATTAAAAAATTAACTGGTGTTCCTTTTTTAGGGGAACAAAATTTTAACGACAGATTCTGATGAAGTTTTCGCTGCCATTCAATTTACTTTTGTTTGATTTTTCTACCTTTTCTGAGAGTAGGCATATTTTGAAAGGAACAAAATGAATAATGATTACTGAATAAATACATTTCAGAAAAATTCAGAAATCACCTTTTCTTTTGAACAGATTTCGTATAGGTTGAAATCTCACCTGATAATATGAATGAATATCTTATTCTTGATATCTACTTAATTACACCTTGTTCATTACGATATCAATATTTATTCAAGATTTTCTGATTAATCGGAAGAGGAAGGTTTTTAAGGTTACACGCACATTCTTAATCCAATGAAATCCAGTGTTCTGCTAAGATTAACACACACAAATATGCAATACAAACAACATTGAATAATTACATTCATTGCTCTCGTTTCCAGACAAACACAGCAAACCTGTTCACCATGAAGCAGAGGAAAGCGCACCTACAGAAGAAAAAACAGCTGCACCTTCAAAGAGCAAGTCCACTGGTCGAAAGCGCTTCAACGCTCCTAAAAAAGAACAAACGACGAACGAAGAACAAAATGAGGAAGCTCCAGCACCTCCTTCATCTAGATCTGGGCGCAGATTCAGCCCTAGAAGTTAAAAAAATAGTAATTTTGTAAAAAATTCGAAAGAACTTCTGATTTGATAGCTGTCTCATGGGTCCGTCCATTATAATTTAATGGAATCTATGCTTCATTTTCGGTCTGTTGTAAGATAGTTTATTATAATCTATGTTCTATTATACAGGGTGTTTTTAAGGTGAGGCTAAGATGGTTGAAGTAATCAAAAAATATTATTCCAACGTAAGTTGCTGGTACAAAATATTCAATATATAGAAAGTTCTACCGCATAAATGCGTTACCACCACTTTGTACTTACTCTTATCTGTCAACTTTCGATCTGTCATGTCATAATGATGTGACATTATGACTGTACAACATTGCGCGAAATTCAAATCTTTACTTCTCATCGAAACATCTTTCAATACCTATTATAAAAGAGCCTGACCTTTGAAATATCCCTGTATATATTTTTTCCAAACATTAATGATAACATAATGATGACATCTATAAGAACAATTATAATGTACTTTCTTAAAACTGACCATAAAAACGGTTTTTCCAAACAACTTTGATTTTGATGATAACATAATGGTGACATTTATTTCAATAAATTATAATGGACATTTCTTGACTGACCGCTTATTTCATACATGTATTTTTTGGTCAGCCCATATACTTATATCTTAGAAATTTCATGTAAATAAAGAGTAGGGTAACATAAATATTTTTTTATAATTCACGATGGATATTTGAATCTATTTAATTTCATTCTACATCGTTATGTAACTTGAAAACCGTTTTCCTTCAAATATGTAGTTGTATATGACGTACGTTGTTGTTGAAATAAATGAAAAATGTGAACTGTTAGGCATTAAGTATTTTTAAATTATTTTGATTTGCTATGAAACTCTGACAGAGAACATTGTAAATAAATACGAAATAAATTAAACTCTGACTTTTTTATTTGTGAGTATAATAGGGACTCTCTCATAATAAAATAATATGAAAAATGAAATGGTAAAAAGTTCAAACAAAAAGAAGCAAGCAAATACGCTATCAGAATATATCGTAAAAATTTTATTTCTGATAACCCACTCCTAAAAATACTTACCTCCAGATATTTTTTTTAATTGCACCATTTTTTCCTCTTTTAATGATTTCCAGTAAAAAAATAAGTTAAAACAGTTTTTTAATCATTTTTCTTAGATTGAAACTTTAAAAACATGTCACCATAAATTGCAAAATGGCGAATGCGCAATGTTTTATACTATTATCTTAAGTTCGAGTTTACGGAAATTAAAAAAGATATTTTTTTCACTGAAGAATCGTTTGAAGGGAAGAAATAAAAGGGAAAATTCAAAAAATAGCCGTGGGTAGAGTTTTTAAATTGCAAATTTTAACGACATATTCTGATATAAGTTTTTGCTGCTATTTGAACTATTTTTTGAACAATGATAAAATCAGGTATAAAGAAATTCAATTCTCTGACTTGTACGCAAAGAAATAAACTAGGAAATGATGATCTTGATATGCAATTTAATGAATAATGGTTTGTATCGAAAAAAACGATAAAAATATAATATCCATAATTTTTGTAGAACTATCTTTTTTAACTAGAAATATACAGTGACAGTTCAATTCATTTATCTCTCTGAGACAATGCATATAATGAAATTTCGATTTATTTGCATTGTTTTATCGATGGAAAGTTTGAATTGGAAACAAACTATATAACAAGTCTTGAAACTAATCTTAATCAGATTAAACATTTGAATTTTTTGATTTCTTTAGGCCTATATGAATGCTAATATACCTACATTCAATAAATGAAATCATCAAGAATGAAGCTGAAGGCAATATTGGAATAATTTTCAACTTGCTGGCCGTGGCATATCTCTCATTTAATTATATGTTATCAGAAAATTTTATATTCTACATTATCAGAGAGCATTTCAGGTCTAAAATATTGGTGAACATGAAATGGCGTGGTTCTGCTACATATTGATTGACTAAAAATGTTATATTCGTTTAAATTCGTTTCAATTTTCAGGTGGTTATTCAAATTTTCATGGCGTGAACGTGCTGAACTGTTTAGATATATCTACAGGGTGGTGAAGTTTTCAGAAAACCTTTTTTCCATATTGCAGATAATCTCCTCTTCGTCAATATACAGTTTCTAATGTACGAATCTTATTGGTATTTATTATCTTATTGCTCGTATACAAACCAAACAACCAAAAATACCAAATAAGTGTGGAGAATACTTTATTGAAGTTAATATTCCTACACATTATATCTCATAAGGTCAGAAAGCGACCTTTCTACTGTGTTACGTGCTGTAAACTAGCTGGCAAGTGAAGATTAATTCGAAATGTCACAGAACGTACTTGGTGAGAGCGAAATTCAATAAATTCTCATCCTGATTGCAGGATAGCAGGTTTGTGGGTGGTTGTAACCTGAAGAAATTGCACTCAGTAATTCGAGTACGAATTACGAAATACCTAGAAGTAATTTCCATTTATTTTTTGACAATGTATCATTTTTCCATCTATAGATTCACTTCTTCATAGAAGATCTTACACGATAAAATTTAGTAATACATTTTCATCACTTATCATTATTATTGATTAATAATATTGATATATACATACAGAACGAAACTAATTGAATTAAGATGGCAAGACCTAGACTAATGAAAACTACCAAAATATAGCCAATCATTACGAATGTAGGAGTGCCACAAGGTTCAATTCTTGGTCTCTTACTGTTTATTTTATATGTTAATCATCTTGTACTGAATGTGGTGTGTTATCCTCGGATATGCAAAACTAAATGATTGATCTTATGCCTTGGACAGAGGCTCTAACGAAAGGAAAACGCAAGATTTTGTGAATACTATCGTACATACAGATGATCAATTCAGAAATTAAATCTTCCAGTATGTACTTTTCTTTCGAACGAGTCCAAGATAATCGAGCAAAAGGATCGTAAAGCATATACAATTCTTTCATTCGTATGATGCAAAAAGTATGTATATATATTCTTTTGAAATCAAGAGCTAACATAATACAAAACATAAAACAAAAATAAAAATCCCTAACTGAGGTTAGTGCAAAACTGGGTACCATACTATTTTTTGGTACGATACCAGAGCTCAGGGAAAAAGCCCAGTAGAAAAAACCCAGTCTCGCCGTTCCAACAAAAAAAAACACTCAGAAACTGTTAGAATATTGAAGGATTTCTTCTTTATTTAGTCCAAACGATAACCCTCTCCAAGATGTCTTCGGAATTCTGAATCTGAAAGGAAAAAAATCGAAAGAGAAAAAGGGAACAGAAAAAAAAATGTAAACTGATTATTTCAGGGAAAAGTAATATCAAGAACTTGCTTCGTGAAAATTCTTGAATATTATTACCTACATATTGGAAGTAGTAATAAAGCTTTTTCAGTAGAATCTGACCGAAGGTCAAATATTTCGAAAGAGCCAAAAAATAATAATCCCAAAAGAAAGCCATAAAAAAGTTACTGAACTGAAGAAGTGAATTCTTCTTCAGATTTTATATCTACTTTGTAGGTCGACGAACTAAGTATTAACGAAAACATGCTAATAATTATTATACAGGTTTTTGCATCTCCACTGCATTCGTCATTGCCTTCACCTTTTTTCTTTTCAAATGTCATTTGCCTGTGGGAGTTTCATTAATTTACCTATTCAACTTGCGCTTTCCATAGAGCGATGTTGCCGAATTTAGTGCTGAAGATATTCGATAATTTTAATTGTTTCCTATGTTATTTATTTTTTAACCTACGTTTTTTATCTAATCACTATAAATAATTTTCCAAAAAGCCACTTGAGAAGTTTCGCTAAGAATTCCTTATTTTTGTTTATACAGAGTATTGTATCATCTGAATCTCTGTTATTTCCGAATTTCGGGGAAAATAATGCTCTCATCAGAATAGGATGCACCAACTGAAGAAAAAACTTGTCTGGTACGACCGTGAGCACTATAACTATCGAAAGGAGCGAGAGTGTTAATGATTCGAGAACATTTATCGCTAGATTAACAAACGAATAGATTTTGCCGTCCAATACATTAAAAATCGAGTATAAGCTCTTGATTGATATACATTTTCATTTTGCACACAAGAGATACATTCGGCATAATATGAATTTTTATGTTTCAATAGAGTTGTAACACATCACTCGTATTACTCCTGAATACATTATGTTCGGTTGCCCATGACGATCAAACATTTAAATAGTATAAATCGAGCATGAAAATGGGTCATTATTGATCAATTTCGGGTAAGTTAATAAGCTTTTATTTCGAGACCGACAGAAAAAGTTATTTTTCTACAAACGTCAAAAAATGACAAGGTTCGCGCATTGGCAAGAATATGCGAAGTGACCCTTTTTTCATTTCCTTCGTTACTATGACACCGTGCGCGAAGTAATGTGCGAAATACTTACTTCGCACACTGGATGTAAACTATATGGAATTTTTATATTTTAACTTGGTAAATTTCTTGAAATCCACGTTTTCTTTAACATCGAGTGTTGCTTTCAACATAGAATATATTGCCCATAGTTATAATACCTAATTACTTGATTTGGAAACACAGTTCAAACCAGTTCAAAATTTTTTTTCATATTAAGCTAAGCGTTTGTAGAAAAAATTTTGTTTGCATCTCATACGCGAAATACTTTGGTGATCTCGACTATTTTTTTTAACTCGGCTGCGCCTCGTTAAAAAAATCAGTTCTCGATCACCAAAGTAGCATTTCGCGCACTAGATACAAAAATAACTATTAATCAACTAATGGTCAAGATATTTTAACGCGTGAGCGGAGCGAACTCGTTAATATAGTTTGAGACCATTAGTCGCTCGATTAATAATCGAGTTGATTACAAGATTTTTCCGGCGATCTCAATATGAATTGTGTATGAATTCTTGATCGAAATACATTCTCATTCTGCACGAGACTTACATTTGACATAATAAAATTTCTATGTATCTATGTTCCAGTAGATTTTTGACATTTCTTGTAGTGCTTCTGAATACTTTGTGTACGTTTGCCATGAGGATTGCACATCAAAATAGCATAAATTGAGCATCAAAATGGGCATTTATGATCAATTTCGTACACATCAAAATCACCTTTTATTTTGAGGTCGGCGGAAATAGTTATTCAATCAACTAGGTTATTAAAGACAGCGACTAATGGTCAAGATATTTTAATGCGTGAGCGGAGCGAACGCGTTAATAGTTTGAGACCATTAGTCGCTCGATTAATAACCGAGTTGATTACAAGATTTTTTCGACGACCTCAATATTAATTGTGTATTAATTCTTAATTGAAATACATTCTCATTTTGCAGAAGACTTACATTTGACATAATAAAATTTCTATATATCTATGTTCCAGTAGAGTTTTGACATTTCTCGTAGTGCTTCTGCATACTTTGTGTACGTTTGCCATGAGGATTGCACATTAAAATAGCATAAATTGAGCATTAAAATGGGCATTTATGATCAATTTCGTACACATTAAAATCACCTTTCCTTTTGAGGTCGGCGTAAATAGTTATTTTTGTATCTAGTGCGCGAAATGCTACTTTGGTGATCGAGAACTGATTTTTTTAACGAGGCGCAGCCGAGTTAAAAAAAATAGTCGAGATCACCAAAGTATTTCGCGCATGAGATGCAAACAAAATTTTTTCTACAAACGCTTAGCTTAATATAAAAAAAAATATTGAACTGGTTTGAACTGTTTTTCCAAATCAAGTAATTAGGTATTATAACTATGGGCAATATATTGCAATATGTTGAAAGCAACACTCAATGTTAAAGAAAACGTGGATTTCAAGAAATTTACCAAGTTAAAATATAAAAATCCCATATAGTTTACATGCAGTGTGCGAAGTAAGTATTTCGCACATTACTTCGCGCACGGTGTCATAGTAACAAAGGAAATGAAAAAAAGGGTCACTTCGCATATTCTTGCCAATGCGCGAACCTTGTCATTTTTTGACGTTTGTAGAAAAAATATATTTTTTGGTTTATCCGTTTGTCGAAATGTGGTTGTTTCTTCTTATTATTGGAGTTCAGATATATCTGAGATATACATAAGGTTGACTAATGAAGTAGTCGTTGACTAACATAAAATTTGCTTCTCATAATTTTTCTGCTCTTTCAGTTTTCCAACTTTTGGTTGAAGCTTAATCTCATTCAACTTCAAAGTTTTTTCTGGGCATATTGGACGTGTTTTGACTCAAAAGTTTCTCACTGTTGAGGTAGTTTTCAGTATTCTTCAATAAACACTTTTGAGTTTTTTCCAATATAAGCTCTATCACATTTACAGAGTACTTTTGAGATAACCCTTCAACATAATATGGCGTATGCAGACCAAAATAAAAGAAGGAACAGATTGAAATAGACCCAATAACATTACAACTGAATTATCCCAGCTAAAATTACTAAAACAAAGAAGAATTGACAACAAAGCCCAGCTCATTATTTGATGATTCTGCATTTCCAAGGCCAACTGGTTCACTTTCTTTCGTCCGCATTTTTCAATGCTGAAAATAACACCACCCCGAGCAGTATTTTTTTTCTGTCCATTTCTTCCAATGATTATTATAATCAACTGTCTAATCTGAAATGCGTGAAGAACGACTTTTCCAAATTATTCTCCTTATACGTCCTTCATCAGGAATTGCTGACGTCTCTCCATGTAAAAGATAAGGCTTTAATTAATTCAAGAGATTTTAATCCTTTGGGGTGTTCGAGACATCCTTGAATGGCTAATGTATGTTAAATTGCAAAAATATAGTTGAAGAGAATGGTACAATCTGCTTACCTTCTACCAACGGATTGGTCCTTCTTCTTACATTTTTTAATGTCATCCGTGATCGGCCTAATCCGAAGTTGGAATCTACCTAAGTATCAGCTATAAGAACGAAGACAAACACGACTACTAACCTCTTTTAATTGTTGTTATTTTTTTTAATCTGTGATGGCAAATCTGTCCATCTTGCAATAGTTTGTTGAGCGAAATCATATGAGCATATATCTCAATTACACTCAGATTTTATTGTTATATTTCATTATTTTATTATGTTAGTACTTGAAACTGTCTTCTGACGTATTTATCTATTATCTATCAATTCAGTGATAATGAAGACTTTTCTACTAACCAATGATCACTAAACAATATTCATGGAATTATTCGATTTCAATGAATTGAAATTTAGGGAATGGGCATTTTCAGTGAATTACAGAGAAAATCATTTTAGAAATAATGGACCCTCAAAAAATTACAGTATTATAGCTATTATTACAACTAGGGAAATATGAATAGTATATTTCCCGAGGTTGTCTTAGTTACATCCCGAGGGCGAAGCCCGAGGGATGTATGAGGCAACCGTGGGAAATGCATTCATATTTCCCGTGTTGTAATCAATAGTTTTTTTCTGATCGATACCATATCGTTCTTGAAATAGAAAAATTAATATTATATTATAATATACACAGTAATACACTCGTTCATTATGACAATATGACATCAGTCACGAAATTTTTCATTCTGAGAATTTTTTAGCAAAAATTTGAATAAAACTTTATTAGTGCATCTATGGGAGATGATTACCTTTCAGTAGGGTCCTGTAGCGGTCTTCGAAGAACAGAAGATCCGAAAAATCATCGCTTGGAAGGCCAAACTTGGTTTAAAACACCCTCCTGGCCAAAGAGCAAATATTTGAGTATTTTGTGTTTGAATATTGAAGGCATTTCAAAGGACAAGAGTGATTATGTTTCTAAATTAGCCGAAGAACATGGTGTCGAGGTGGTGCTTCTCCAGGAAACGCATACGGAAACTGAAGAAAATCTTCGTGCGAGGGGATCTCTAAAAGGTTATGTTTTAATTGATTTTTTACTAAGTAGAATATATGGACTTGCTTGTTACGTTAAAAAATCATTAGTGTGTAATGTTCAGCTTATCCAAAAAGGTAACATTGAAGGAGTTTTTTTCATTGCTTTCAAATTTTGTGACATTTCTGTCATTAATATCTATAAACCTCCGAATGATTTTTGGCCCAGAAATTTCAACATCAATGTTTTCCACCCATGCATTTACTGCGGAGATTTCAATTCGCATCATGTCATGTGGGGGTATGATAATAATGATAGAAATGGTATAGCTCTTACAGATTGGATGGAAGACCAGGATTACTATTTAATTTTTGACGCGAAAGACAAACCTTCCTTTCATTCTTCGAGGTGGAATAGAGGCTATAATCCTGATCTGTGTTTCGTTTCCCGTGATTCTTCTTATAAACCTATTCCAATAAAGCGTAAAATTATGGGGGATTTTCCACGCAGCCAACATAGGCCAATGTTGTTGACACTAGGTAATCCAATTGATTTCGTTCCATGTTTGAATAAACCCAGATGGAATTTCAAAAGAGCTAATTGGCTTAAATTTGCGAATAAAATTGATAGTGATATAAGATGGATTCCACCTTCCCATGATAATTACTCTAGATTCGTAGGTGTAATTAAGGCTGCTGCGAAAAAGTTTATCCCTAGAGGTTTTCGTGAAGACTACACACCTGGCTGGTCACAAGAAACCCAAAATTCATATGAAGAATATCAGAATTCGCCAAATCGAGAAAATTGTGATAAACTTATGGATTCAATTAATGCCAGTCGAAAAGAGAAATGGAATAGTATAGTCACTAACATGAATTTTACACATTCTAGTAGGAGTTCATGGGATGTTTTGAGAAAATTAGGTGAAGCTACACCAATCACAACGTCATCCCCAAAAATTGATCCAAAATTGGTTGCTCGTCGTCTTCTTAACGTTTCTAATTCGGTCGAAATATCAAAATCGAAAATCAAAGATATGAAACACAAATTGCATAAATTCAGAAAATCAAACAAGGAATTAGATGAAATTTCTAGCCCGTTCAATATCGATGAATTAAAATCAGCGATTAAATGCACAAAATCCAGGAAAGCAGCGGGTTTCGATGGAATCTATCCAGAATTCATCAAACACTTGGGCAAACGAGCCTTATCCTGGTTACTATCATTTTATAATAATATTTTGAATACTGGTAATTTTCCAACCGAATTTCGTAAATCGAAAGTCATAGCAATTTTAAAAAAAGGAAAGAATCCCTCCGATCCTAGTAGCTATCGACCTATTAGTTTATTGAGTGTTCCCTTCAAAATTTTAGAACGACTAATCCTTTTAAGAATTGAACCGAAATTAGATAATTCCTTACAAAATTGCCAAGGGGGCTTCAGAAAAAATAGAAATTGCTGCGATCAGGTTCTTAGTCTTACCACCTTTATTGAATTGGGTTTTAATAATAAATTGAAAACAGGTACAGCTTTTGTGGATTTGTCTGCAGCATATGATACTGTTTGGAAAGATGGTTTGATTTTTAAACTTTATAGTCATCTGAAATGTGGAAAAATGGTCAAATTGATAGAAAATATGCTGTCAGACAGAAGGTTCCGTGTTTTTGTCGACAAGAATAGTAGTAATTTCAAAACATTGAATAATGGTCTCCCACAGGGGTCAGTCTTATCACCTCTTCTTTTCAATTTATACTTGTGTGATATCCCCACAACTTCATCTGAAAAATTCATATACGCCGATGATATTGCTTTGGCTTACCATCATTCAAATTTTAAAAACATAGAAGATAATCTTTCTGCAGATTTAGAAATTCTGAAAAATTATTTCTTCGATTGGCGTTTATGTCCAAATATTAACAAAACCGAAGTCTCATGTTTCCATTTGGATAATCATCAGAAATATAGAAAATTGAACGTACTTTTTGGTAATTCTTCTCTCAAACATAATTTCAATCCTAAATATCTAGGCGTTAAACTAGATTCTTCTCTTAATTTCAAAGCCCATTTGGATGATTTACGTATGAAGCTGAAAACAAGGAATAATATAATTCAAAAACTGGCAGGTACTTCATGGGGTGCGGACGCAAAAACTCTTCGTACGGCAGCTCTAGCCTTAGTGTACTCTACTGCCGAATATTGTTGCCCTGTTTGGCTCAATAGTGCACATGTACAAAAGATCGATTCACAATTAAATTTTTCCATGAGAATAGTAACTGGAACAATAAAATCAACACCAACTCCATGGTTACCAGTTCTTTCAAACATTACTCCTCCACATATCCGCAGGCAGGCCATTACTTCGAAAATTTGGAACAAATTCAATTCTTCGATAAATTCATATCCAATACTCTCCTATATTCCAGACAATAAAATTCCTCGATTAAAATCACGAAAACCTTTTTGGTCAAATCATTTTCTTAACTCAAATGAAAGTGATAAAGCAATTTGGCAATCCGAGTGGAACTCATGTAATATACAGAACAAAGATTTAATAACTGATCCCTCGAATAAAGTTCCTGGATTTGATCTTCCAAGGAAAATATGGACTGTTCTGAATCGTATAAGAACAGGTCATGGACGTTGCAATAGTATGCTTTTCAAATGGAATTCAGTTGAGAGTCCTAGTTGCGAATGCGGAGAAGCAGAGGAGACAATTGAACACCTGATAAATAATTGTCCAATATATAAATTTCAAGATGGCTTGAGAGCTGTACATGAAATTACCGAGTCGTTTTTGAATTGGGTTATTAATTTTAAATCGATTTAATAGAGTTTTAATCGTTTAATTTTTTCTGTTTCTTTTTTCTGCTTTGATTTTTTCGTTTCAGATTCAGAATTCCGAAGGCATCCTGGAGAGGGTTATCGTTTATTTGGACTAAGTAAAGAAGAAAACCTTCAATATTCTAATAGTTTTTTAAGTGTTATTTTTGTTGAAACGGCGAGACAGGGTTTTTTCTACTGGGGTTTTTCCCTGAGCTCTGGTATCATACGAAAAAATAGTATGGTACCCCGTTTTGCACCAACCTCAGTTAGGGATTTTTATTTTTGTTTTATGTATTGTATTATGTTAGCTCTTGATTTCAAAAGAATATATATATATTATATTGTAAATTATTGATTCAATTGGATTTTAACGTTGCTATGGACCGTGTTTGTGAGAATCATGGTTGACTGGTTTTATTTTGACGTCTTGTCAGAAATAAAATCATTGAAATAATGTCGAACTACGTCGAAACTCAAGCGGCGAAAGCCCGTGAATTTTTGATTCCGGCCAAATCTAAAGCTGCTCATAGTAAAGAGTATGAAGGCTTTCGGAAGTGGAAAAGAAAAAGTTTGGTGGACGGTGTCAGCGAAAATATTTTGCTAGCATATTTTGAAGATTTGGTATGTTGCTCTTATTCTTGTTCTTTTCAATGTATGATTAATTCATTCGATCTCCTGTTGCAGGAATATTCACCAAACACGTTATGACCAAAATTATCTATGTTAAGATCCATGCTACATTTGAAGGAAGAAACGAATGTCAAATTATTCGATGAAGTGGAAGTATTTGTTAAGAACAAAAATAAAGGATCCGTTTCCAAAAAATCAGCAGTGTTGTCCCGGAAGCAGATCAAGAATTTTTGATAGAAGCACCAAATGACTTTTTTCTGATGTATAAGGTTGCGTAATATACTATTTTGAGTAAAATATGACTTGACGTTTCATATTTCCCTTGGGACAATAAGACTTGACGTTTCATATTTCCCTTGGGATATATGAGTGTGTTATGACATATGGTAACTAAGGCGATATTGCTCATTATTGATTCGATCAGAAAAATAGTACATTATATACCGCGGGACTGAAGTAGTACATTTAATCCTGAAGGTAAAGTTTATGGCCCGACCGCAGGGAGGGCCATAATTTACCTGAAGGATTAAATGTACTTCAGTCGCAAGGTATATACGATACTTTTCGTACTTCCGGTATGATTTTATTAATTATTTCAATAATTTCAATCAGTTTTTTCTCTCTTCAACTCATTTAATAAACTGTCTTTAAAATAAGTTACCATAGTAACATTGCGTTGTGACAATTATAATTTAGAAACATTTGTCATTACTATTGTCATTGTAAAGAAACATTGTTATTGATAATTATTGGTATCCTGAGTGAAGAAGGTGTATCTGATATTGATAAAAGAGCAGCCGAAGTAGGTGAAGAATTGTTACCACCGAAATCTAGAAAACTATACGAGCAGCAGTACGATGCTTTTAAAAAGTGGTGCCGCTTAAAAAATGTTATTTAATCGTTCCGGGAGTTTCGTCAATATTTAATCCCGGAGGGATTAAATGTGACACTTTAGTACCTGTCACAAGGGAGTGAAGTTGTCACTTTAGGCCCGGAAGTACGAAAAACCTTTTTTTTGTTTCGCTGTCAGGTTTTTGAGAAAAAATATAAAGGATTTTCCAATAAGAGGTTTTATTTTGATATTCAAAGAAAAATGCCATTTCTCAATATAAATGATCGGATGTTTATTTCATTATAAAGAAGAAGCTCTGCCGTTAATAGTGAAAATGACAACCACGACCACGCTTACAGGACCATATCCTTTTAATGAAATTTTCCATAACCAAATCGCAAATTGGCTGTCCTATGTCCTCTATAGCCTCACGAATTCCAACTTTGAGGTCTTGAATCGACGCTGGGCTATTGGCATAGACCTTCTCTCTTTCACGTGGCCCCAAAGGAAGAAGTCGCAAGGTGTTAAATCACAAGATCTCGGTGGCCAACTGTGATCACCTCTTCGAGAGATAACACGGTCCGGAAACTTTTCCCGCAAAAGATCAATGGTTTCGTTGCTTTTGTGGCACGTAGCGCCGTCTTGTTGAAAGTAAACATTATCCAGATCAATACTATCCAATTTCGGCCATAATTCGCCCTAATTCCAAAGAACGACGAGGAATGGACAAACCTGGTTTTTCTTCAACACTTTCGGCTAAAGCAGCGATATTCTCGGCTGTTCTTGAGCGACTTGCACGGGTTTTATTCCTCACATCACTAACTTGTCTCAACAGTTCGAATTTTTCCACCAATTTCTTTATTGCGGTTCGACAAGGTGCTTCACGACGACCCAAACATGTTCGAGTTTTACGAACCGTCTCTGCCAAATGTTCACCATTTTTATAGTGAATATTAATAATTTCAATGCATTCTTGAAGGGTGTATCGTTCCATTTTTATTAATGGCGTAGTTTCTACTTGTCAAATGTCAAAAAGTGACAGCTTCAAGCGTGGCATCTACCGAAAAGCGGGCTATTCAAAATAACACGTCTTATTGGAAAACCCCCCCATTTGAAACAATAAAGTAGAGTAGAGGGGTGCGAGTCGTAAGGGGTGAGAAATATCAAATTAAAAAAGGCATAGGATAAATTGCTTTTGAAATTGAAAATCGACGGTGCGATGATTTCCCTTAATAATTCTTCATATAAGAATTATCGAGTAACGTTACTTTTTTGGCAAATTTCATAATAATACATTCAGAATCTTCATCGTGTGAAAATTTATTATATCCAAAAGTGGAAAGAATTCTAGAGAGGTAAATAGTTTTGTTAAACATTTATCGCGTATTGTAGCAGACTATTATTTGTTGGGTGACTGAAGGAATTCAGAAATATCCTACCCAGTTATACCATTTTAATTGCAAATAGAGGAGAAATAATTGAATTCTTGCATTGTTGACATATTTACCATGGCCAAACAGGTTTTATATGCGAGTAAAACATATTATGCACACAACGTTATAGAGATATATCGAGTGCTGAATCTGATAGAGAAAAACATTTTTTTCTTTGTTTTATAGCCTTTCATACAGTTACAACAAAGAAACCGTGGTTTATTATACACTGTTGTGATGTTTTATCTGATGAATGTATAATTTTGATTCCTTCTTGAGGACGGGAATGACAAAATAAAGATTCGTTATTTTGAATCTGCTCAAAAAGATCAAAAGAAGCACTGACCAGGAATTCAAATTATTTACTTACGAGGTCTTCTGGAAAGAAAAATGTGATTTTTTTTTAGGAATATTTATATATTAATCAATATCCATCATGGCCCCTCTAAAGTAATCCCCTGGTGTTAAATTCCTCTACAATCAGCACAACCATTTGATTCAAACATTTATGCCAAAGATCTATTCTAATTTAACGACAGAAAATAAAACATGAAAGTTGCCTAATTTCGGAAAGGGAAGGTAGCCCATAATCGGATATCCATAATTTGGAACCCGATGATAATTCCTATTTTTTCTCTTTGAAATGCCTAAGAAAGGATTCCTTCATAAAAAATGGAATATGGAAAACATGAAAAATCCCATCAAGCCCACTTTAAAAGGAAGTTTATGTTTGTGATTTCTGCAAGGACAATAGGTTCCTTATTTTGGATAGGGTATCCAATAATAGAAACCTATTTTTGAAATGATATTTTTTAGTTAAGCTCTATTTTAAATCTTTTTGGTGAGAAATAAATACAGTGGAACTTCCCTATAACGAACGCCTGCATAACGAATTTCTCTGTATAACGAATTTCGTACAAGACATTGCATCTTGCTCCAAATTTCATGTTAAAAACACCTTCTAATATGAAGTAAATTCTCTCTATACCGAAATATTCAAAGAACATCACTCTTTGAATGGGTATTGGTAAGATGGTATAAGGGTGTGTTTTTCCGGAATTTTTCCGGACGTACGTAATAAATCCCGACCTTATACTAAATCATTATTATACGGCAGGCATAGAGATCCCTCTGAAACAGTTTTAAATACACCCCTGGCTGTTTGGTTTCAATCTAACCATTACGCTAGGGTGAAAAGTTATTCCAAAATGTCTAAAAGGAAGTGCTTAAGTGTGAATGATAAACTTAAATTCATCAGTGAAATCGTCCGCAACAATGCCAAGTATAGAAACAAATTTTCTGTATAACGAAATTTCTTTATAACGAATTCTTTCTTGCGGATTTACCGCTTTAGTTATAGGGAAGTTCCACTGTAGTTCAGTTTGTTTGATATGTTATCATTTAGGTTATGCCATATTTAAGGCAGGAAATAATAATCAAAACATAAATATCACTAGCAAAAAAGTACCAATCAAAAAAGTATCCAAAATTAGGCGACTTCCTCTACTTTGAGACGATGGTACCCTCAGAGGCAGAAGTAAACACTTACTGTTTACTTCTTCCTCTGAGATGGTACCTGATGAAATTTGTCACCGACTGAAAGTTGACCATTACACCCTTCAACCCCCTCACGTGAAAAAATTGGAATATGTGAAACACTTTGAAATGATTTTTCAAAAACATTTTTTTTGAAAATTTCTGCACGCCTGTAAAGAAGATGAATCATTATTGCTCCACCAATAAACGAGTGCTCAAAAGCACCTACTAAGGGCGTTTAAAAAATTCCGTTAGTTTCAGAAAAAGCATTATCGAATTTTCCCATGCTATTTCATACGAACAAAGACCAAAATAATTGAACAGTCACCAATATCCGGTCTCCGATCTTCGTGTTTCCTGCGGAAACCGTTCAACTCTTTTATTCGTTAGTAGGCTGGGAATGAATTCTCGACATACAGTTCCAACGAGATACTCCAAGTAATTTCTATTGAAACAACTATTGAATATTAATTGGCTCAGAAATCGTTGCCGGGTTATCCGTCTAGATCTTGTCAAGGAAGAAAATAACAAATGGATGATTGTTTCATGATATACGAGCAAAATTATAATTTCTGATTTACTTGATAGCTTTATATTCAGAACCACTGTTTTAGATGGTTCGTGGATCTTATCTCCTCCAAATTATCATATCTAGTGAATTTTAGTTGAAGTCTTCATCTTTTTGCGAAAAGAGATGGTTGGCACCGTTGAATATTTGGACTGAGTACCTTATGTACGAGGTCTTTTCAAAAGGAAAAGGCTGAAATTGAATTTGCTCCAGCTGTGAATTGTCCATCTAGGAATAATTGACACCAGAGTTGGCCTTGTACGTCTAGGAGCCGCTTTATTTCTGGCCCAAAAAATTACTAAAATTGTTTGTGGTTTTCATAGGATTGATACTGAATATATAAATGCAAAATCTCAGCACGATCGGAATTATAATATTCTGGAAATTATTCGAAAAATGGAATATGTAAAAAATCGATAACTAAAAAATAAAAATATCAAAATACTGGTTCCACAATCCTTCTTAAATTGTGTACGATCATTCACTTCTACTAAAGAGTTTTCCAATAAGAGGTGTTATTTTGATATTCGAAGAAAAATACTATTTTTCAATATAAATGATCGGATGTTTATTTCATTATAAAGCAGAAGCTATACCGTTAATAGTGGAAAATAACATCAGGCAAATGACCACCACGACCACGCTTATAGGATCATATCCTTTTAATGAAATTTTCCATAACCAAATCGCCAAGTGGCTGCCCTGTGTCCTCGATAGTCTCACGAATTCCATCTTTGAGGTCTTGAATCGACGCTGGGTTATTGACGTAGACCTTCTCTTTCACGTGGCCCCAAAGAAAGAAGTCGCAAGGTGTTAAATCACAAAATCTCGGTGGCCAATTGTGATCACCACTTCGAGAGATAACACGGTCTGGAAACCTTTCCCGCAAAAGATCAATGGTTTCGTTGCTTGCGTGGCACGTACCGCCGTCATGTTGAAAGAAATGTTGTCCAGATCAATACGGTGTAATGACGTTTGTGGAATGCCTAATTCAAAAGAACGACGAGGAATGGACAAACCTGGGTTTTTTCAACACTTTCGGCTAAAGCAGCAATATTCTCGGCTGTTCTTGAGCGACGTGCACGGGTTTTATTCTTCACATCACCAACTTGTTCCAACAGCTCGAATTTTTCCACCAATTTCTTTATTTCGGTCCGACAGGGTGTTCGAGTTTTACGAACCGTCTCTGCCAAATTGTCACCATTTTTATATTGAATTTTGAAAATTTCAATGCGTTCTTGAAGCATGTATCGTTCGATTTTTATTAATGGCGTAGTTTCTACTTGCCAAATGTCAAAAATGACAGCTTCAAACGTGATATCTACCGAAATAGAGGGCTAATCAAAATAACACCTCTTATTGGAAAACCCTTTATTTACATCCTCAAACTCGATTTCATTTCAAGTCCCAAAATATTTTGCGTACTGCCATTGTGTTTAAATATAGGTTCTCATGTATACTCAATGGAACTGCTTTGAATTGGTACTGAACATTTATTTGTAGAATCTCAGCTCAATCGAATTGACCAATTCTGAATTATCCGAAAAAATGGATAAAAATTTAATTGTATAATGCGATCCTCTCGAAATTTTGCATGAACACAGTATAGGAATCAACGTCAAAATAAAATTCACTCGAATCGAATATATGTATTTTGTTGTGGAAATATAAGGACTTTTCTTTTCAGTATTCCAATTGAATTTTCTATGGTTTTGTTAACACTGTCCACAAGATTTCGTAAAATGACGACTTGTCTCAAAATTTTATTCTGATCGGTTTCGTTCTGTCTGAGATATTGAGGAACAAAATTTTTGAATGGCCATCTTTTATGAAACACCGTGTAAGATTTTGGCCGTTTACGAACTTTAGCGCGGTATTCAGATAACGAACCCACTATGAAAATTTCTAGTCTCTAGGACAATCCTCGAGAGTTATCATGTTTACGGTCGGACGGTCCCACGGACAGAATTGAATCTGACCACGGATTCGTCATCAGGTAGTCGAACCCTATCGTTTGAGACCATGTTCGGCTCAAAATTCGAAAATTACAGACATTTGAGCAAAACGATATAGCACTCATTTAAGTAGAATCAGCGCTCAAAAAGATCATTTGCTGGAAACTTTATTAGCACGTTTACGACTTACTAATGTTCAAATAAAGTTTTTAAAATGGTTCCAGAAATCTCACCTTTGAATATTAGCGTATAGCATTTAGGAGCACCCTGTACGAAAGCATTCTTAGCCAAATATCTCTTACATCACTTTCATCCCACCTCGAAAATATTCGGCGTAACTCCGAGACATTGTTTAGACGTTTTTTAATTTTTGACTCTAGTCTAAAGTTGAAAATTCCGAAGTTGCGCATTGTCTTGGTGAAAGTTGAAGTTGCGCCAGGTGGGAGTCACCTTTAGAGTATTATCCAACCAGATTTGTATGACTAAGTAATTTCTTGATTGCTGAATTGTATTCATTGACGATCTTTCGACCTTTATGAGTCTCATAACCCGGCGAGAGAAAATGATCATCTTCCTCGGTAATCTCGGAATACTAAGTATGTCTGTGAGAAGTAACGCACAAAATTAGAACCCTCGGTATAAATTATTTTCAAAGATTAAGCTTTATATTTCAGAGAGAAATTTAATAATGAGCATTTTCAGTGATTTCCAGAAAATAATCATTTTATAAATGGTGGACCCTCAGAAAATAATAGCGATTATACGTTTTTTGTTCCTTTGTCAGGTTTTCCGGAAAAAAAATATTGAAAGCGCTGAAATAAGCAAGCGAATTCAAAAGAATTGGATTGGAGGTTGAGTATGACGTACTCATTGGCATTTACTTCTTTCTAACATTGCTCCTCCACATATCCGCAGGCAGGTCCTTACTTTGAAAATTTGGAATAATTTTAATTCTTCTACAATTCATAATTCATATCAAATACTTTCCTATATTCCAGATAATAAGATTCCACGATTAAAATCACGTGAACCATTTTGGTCCAATTATTTTCTGACCTCGAATGAAAGCGATAAAGCAATTTGGCAATGCGAGTGGAACACATGTACCTAATATTCAAAACAAATATTTAATAACTGATCCCTCCAATAAAGTTCCTGGATTTGATCTTCCAAGGAAAATTTGGACTGTACTTAATAGTGATGTAACGAATGTCATATTTTATACATTCGCGAATGCGAATTCGAATGCAAATGTCTGCTACTGACATTCGCGAATGCAAATGCGAATGCGAATGTAGAAGTGTTCAATAAGATAAATAATTTTTATTTTTTAGAAAGAAGAATGTATTATGTTTGAGAGTTTATACATTTCTTGTTTGTTTAGATCATATTCATAATTTAATGCAGAAGAATATAGTTTTTGATTATTTATCATATTTTAGAGTTTTATTCAAGATGATGATTAATGATTATTATACATTTTAAAGTTATATAAAGAAAGACTGATAAAAGTTTCATAGATTTGTTTTTGTTAGTTTCAATTGCACTCAATTTTTGTGTTATAAGTTTTTTTGTGATATTCATATTCGCAAAACATTCGCAGAAATTTTGCGGATGCGAATGCAAATGCGAATATTCAAAAATATGCGAATATCCGCGAATGCAAATATTCGTTACAACTCTAGTACTTAATCGTATAAGAACAGGTCATGGCCGTTGTAGTAGCATGCTTTTCCAGTGGAATTCAGTTGAGAGTCCTAGCGAATACGGAGAAGCAGAAGAGACTATAGAACATCTGATGAATAATTGTCCAATATTTCAATTTCAGGATGAAGCTACAGAGTGGTTTTTGAATTGGTTTGTTAATTTTAAATCGATTTAATAGAGTTTCAATTATTTTATTCATCTGTTCCTTTTTTCTGCCTTGATTTTTTCGCTTCAGATTCAGAATTCCGAAGGCATCTTGGAGAGGGTTATCGATTGGACTAAATAAAGAAGAAATCCTTCAATATTCGAACAGTTTTTAAGTGTTATTTTTGTTGGGACGGCGAGACAGGGTTTTTGCTACTGGGGTTTTTCCCTGAGCTCTGGTATCATACGAAAAAATAGTATGGTGCCCCGTTTTCCACTAACCTCAGTTAGGGATTTTTATTTTTGTTTTATGTATTGTATTATGTTAGCTCTTGATTTCAAAAGAATATATACATACATTATATGTACACTTAATTGGTTGAAGGAGACAGCTTCAATTTCAATTTGATTTGTATTGAATTTCGATTCTCCAAATAAGAGATCCAAAAAATTCATCCTGAAATGTTCAGCGTTTCTGTGTGGCCAAAATATTTCGGCATAGTAATTCGGTCGGATAATTCTCAAGTTATAAAGACTCAAAATTTTAGAATATCTTCCAAATTGAAAATACGACTGGCTCATTTTTTTTATCAGTTACCTACTCAATAAAGATATATGCTGATACTTTCTCTGAATTTCGTGGAGATCATCAAAGAAGAGATTTAAAAAAAAATTCTAAAACTACCCTAGTTTTTTTGATCTATAATTATCGCATCAATTGTGCAGTTTTATCGTCTATAGTTCTGTTTGTTTATAATTAATTATATGTGTTATTATTATGTTGACCAAACAAGGAGGTCTCGAGAATTCAACTGAATGAAGTAATTATCAAAATTAATAGGTGTGGGAAATAAAGTAATCATGAATACAAATGTGAAATTTTTATTGGATTATAAGTGGTTTCACTTTCATTGGATCAGATGATTATCAATACACCGTTAGGAACCAATCGCCTACTTTCGTATCCTGTAATAAATTATTGTTTTTGGTTTAATTCTTAGGTACTGAATAGATTTTCTCTATTTAGACCTATTTTAATTTCACACGATCCACCAAAAAGGTTCATAATAAATTTTGCGAAGTTTGCAAAGAAATGTACTCTCCGTCGACCTCAAAATAAAAGGTGGGTTAGACGCTCAGAGTAAGAATTTATTTCTTACTCTGAGGTTAGACGTATATAAAATTGATTAATAATGATCTATTTTATTGCTCAATTTCCACCATTCGAACATAAAGTATTCAGAAGCAATGCGTGTAATGTTACATAGAAGTTCATTTCTAGAAAACTTTTTAGGAGTGAAAACCTAAAAATATCGATTGATATATAATCTGGGAGGATTCTGTATTTCTAAAAAACTTTATAGGTTTTCACCCCCAGTCTCTGAAATGGAAATAATTCAAAAATTTTCAATTAAGATGAAGTGCTCCTGCGAAAATCTTTGCACTTATTTGTCAGGAGCAAATTGGTTTTGAAAAAATTGTTGCCTAACAGTAAAACAAAAAAAGGAAATAAATGAAAAGGTAATGTAACGTTTTGGTGTCTATATCAGACACCTTCTTTAGACAAATTTCAGAATTGTATGTTTTTTCATTTGGAGTCTAATCGAGAGTCTAATTGACATTGAAAGTTGTCAACATATAGAGATGTTGATTCATTTAATTTTGAAATTTCCTGATGTCATTTTTTTCTTCAATAAATCAATCCAAATACGATCTATTCCAACAGAACAATTGGCCAAATTATCTACTTCATCTAACAAAATACATGTAGATTCCTTAATTTTCCTTTTATAATTATCAGGTTTCGTCATTGGGATCTTTGTGTAGTTCATCTTAATTGAAATTTTTTTAATTATTTCTGTTTCAGAGGCTGGGAGTGAAAACCTATTCAGTTTTTTAGAAAAACCTAAAAAGTTTTCTAGAAATGCAGAATCCTTCCAAATTATATTTCAATCGATATAAAGTTCATATTATGTAAATTAAATATGCAAAAGAAAAACGTATTGCAATCAGGAATTTATACTCAGTTCAGGAGGAAGGAAAATTTTTTTAACCAACTTGTTCATTAACCTTGCCATCAATAAATTAGTCGATTAAATAACTATTTCATAATCACAATTTTGCTATATTGTTGGTTCTTCTAACAGTTCTCAAAATATTGGAATTTGTTTAATGATTTTTTCAATATAAAAGATCGTACTTCTGTATGATATTGTTGGCAATAGAAATTGGTATGGTTAATGTCTTCAAACATTATACATTTTGGAATAAATCTGACATTTTCATCACAGAGCTTAGTAATAGAGAGTAACAGATTTCATGATCAAAATCAAATCTCAAAGTGGATTGAGAATAAGTAATGATATTCAGAATCTCACTGGAAATCCAGTCGAAAACGATAATAAAACGAATTCTGTAAATACAACTTTACGATCGTGTTTCTAGAGATTCTGTATAGATCATATTTCCGAGTAACCATATTTGGTGATATTGATGTCTCCTACCTATCTAACAAAAACCTGTTCATCCTGTATAATGGAGAAAAATACTGGTACATATAACCAGAAAATGATGAATCATTACAAGGTAATAGTCTCAACTAATTTTCCCACAAAATACCGAATTTGAAGTTCAACTAGATTTGAAGAAATGTGACATTGTGGGAATTTCAGACATTTATCTTTTTATAATAGACTCACAATCTGATGTGTTGCTAGTTACTTATTAAAATCTGATGTAATTTTCATTCGTTAATACGAATTCGTTCACTTCTTGTAATTTGGTAATCGTTACCGAATCCGAATGTTTGGTTAATTTCTCAAGTAGAGCATCCATGTAAGGCAAAGTTTAGATTGTTTTGCATAAAATGCTCCTTTCATTCACATTCTCTCATGCTATTGGACTCATTCATTTTCAATTAACTTTTCCACTCGTCTGAAATTTAGTTCATTTTACTTTGATCAAATATTGGCACATGGATTTTGGACTTTCAGAGACAAAATTTTGAGATTTCTAGAAAACTCTTTAGGTTTTCACTCCCAGTCTCTGAAACAGAAATAATCAAAAAATGTTTAATATGATGAACTGGAGCAACACAAAGCTCCCTAATGGCGGAACCAGATAATTATAAAAGGAAAATTAAGGAATCCACATGTATTAGATGAAGTAGATAATTTGGCCAATTGTTCTGTTGGAATAGATCTATTTCGATTGATTCATTGAAGAAAGAATTGACATCAGGAAATATCAAAATTAAATAAATCCACATCTCTATGTGTTGACAACTTTCAATATCAAATAGACTGCTAACGAAAAAATACCCAATTCCAAAAATTTTACAAGTTTGTCTAAAGAAAAAATCTGATATAGACACCGAAACGTTACATTATACCTTTGTTTTATTTCCTTTTTCAGTTTTACTGTTGGGAACAATTCTTTCAAAACTAATTTTCTCATGACAAATAAGTGCAAAGTTTTTCGCAGGAGCACTTCATCTTAATTAAAAATTTTTTCAATTGACTGGTAGTCAAAACCAGACTGAGACCTCCTTTACTCTTTCTTAAGAATAATTGAGTAAAAAAATTAAAAATAAAATCGCTAATTTCTATTTGCTCTTTTGGTTATTCGATTTTTTCATGTTTTTCCAGATGTGTAATACGAGGATATAAATTATTTTGCTCAGTTTTTCACCTCGTGGCTTCATGCTCTGGTATAGTATATAAAATAGAGTGCCCCGTTTAGTTCTTCCTCTCTTCATACTGTGAGTTCGAATAAAAAAATTAGCTACACAGCTCTCCATATTATCGAGTTTTTTGTTTTTGGAAAATGACGATTTGGTCAGAATGTTTAATTTCATTAACTTCCTCAATTCTATGAAATCTTATTCTTCCGCATTATAAGGAATATTTACAAACTTTGTACTTGTATTGCCATTGATATTATTTGACCTTCAGAAAAAGGTATGTTAATATGGAACAACAGCTCTAGAAATTAAGTCTGTGGGTTGAATCTAAAAGGGCCAATGTCAAAATCTTCATATTTTAGAGCATTGACCTTCCTAAGTTCCTACTAGCTCAATTTGGATACATTAATTCATATTGACATTGAATATCATTACAGGTCTTGCTCGGCAATTAGATGAAATTAACATAGGCCATTTGCATAAAAAAGTATTAAATATTTAATGATTAAGTCCAATTTTATGGATTTTATAATCATCATTAACTACTTGAAAGGCTCGAATCGGAGTTGCAAGAAACATTCAATAAAATCCCGAAAGAACTAACACTCAATTTTCCATAGCTTGCTTGAAATGAAAAAACAAAGACAATGACGAGAATTCAAGAGCAATTTGAACAATTCTGAAAAAAATGATTAATAAATATCCCTTCAAAGTTGCTCAATACGGTTTTGGGAAATTTTCAGTATATTTTTGTGTTTTTGAGTGACCGTTATACTTAAAAGAATGCTATATTGTTTTGCCCAGATGTCTGTAATTTTCGAATTATGAGTCGAAAATGGTCACAAATGATAGGGTTAGACTCTCTAATAACGAATTTGTGGTCAAATCCAATTCTGTCCATAGGAAATTCAATTGGAATTTTAAAAAAATACTTCATATTTCCATAAAAAGATATCCGATTCGAGTGAAATTTTTTTGTGAATCGAGATCAATATCCTGAATGTTCATCCAAAATTGGCCATAGATTTAACAGAACTATAGAAAATTCAATTGGAATATTGAAAAAAAATTCTATATTTCCATAACAGAATAACCGATTCGAATGAATTTTTCTGATTGATATACTGAATCTTCACGCAAAATTTTGTGGCCATAATGTAAACACAACCTAGATAATTCAATTGGAATATTGAAAAAAGAATCTTTATATTTCCATAACAGAATATCCGATTCGAGTGAAATTTATTTTGGGAATAAAAACTACTATACTGACTGTTCATACAAAATTTCAGGGGGATCGCAACATCAGAACCATGGAATTCCTGCAATTATTTATTTTTTACATATTTCATTTTTTGAATAATTTTCAGCATACGATTCCCATTGTGATGAGATTCTGCATTTATACATATATTTGGTATCAATCTCAAATCTATAATATAAAAATGAATCGCAAAATGTGTTGGTAAGCGCATAACTCAACAACGCCTGGACAAATTTGGCCAAATCTTTTTTTAAAATGTTCGTTGAAGTTCAAGGATGGTTTTTACGGCGAGAAAAATTAGAATTATTGCTGGAAAAACCCTTAAAATATTCTCAAAATCGATTTTTTTTCCGATGTCATTCACATCGGAAAATCAGACAACTGTCAGATCTATTAACGTGAGGGAAGTGCTCGAGAATATTGGTTCATTGTGAACGAAATGGGGCAGATCCAAATGAAACAAGGTATGAATATCATTTTTTAATCCTTTTATAACGTTTATTACTAAAGGTTTCTGTTCTAGGAACGATTGAATTTTTAATTCAATCGTGAATGAATGGAATAAGATCGGAGTAAGTGACATTTGTCAAGCGCATAGAGATAGAATTCCATCTCTATGGTCAAGCGAGTTTACAGGTCAAAAAACCTCTAGGATATTTGCAATTTTGTGAAGGAAAACCAACAGATTCGAATGAAAAAAGGTACGAATATCCTTTTTGAATAGTTTGAGAACGTTTATTGATAAAAATATTAGTTTCAGGAATATTGAAATTACGAGAAAAAACCAAGTTCATTCGTGGATAACTGAAGACCTATCACAGAGGAATTTGATGAAAGCAATTAATGTATTTATTGTTACAATTGGATTTTATTATAAAGTCAGTATGTATTGGTGCTTTATATAGATCCTTCCACGATTTCCATAACTGTTTCAATAGTTTTAAAGTGATGATTGTTATTTACATGTCCTGTCAGTGGTGATTGAAGGAATTTGAATGTCACCGATGTGAATAAAAGTAAGTACTTGAAGATTGCATTTATTGATCTGTTTAAAAAGGTAGATCTATTCAAAAAGGTAGATCTATTGGCCAAACTGATGTGCCATTTGAGTTTAAACGACTACAGTTTTCAGTGCGGCTTGCTTTTGCTATGACTATAAACAAGTCCCAGGGGCAATCATTAAGTGTTTGTGGTATTAATCTAGAAAACCCATGTTTCTCACATGGTCAATTGTATGTTGCCTGTTTCCGTATTGGAAAACCATCAGATTTGTTTATCTATGCGCCAGGTCATCAAACAAAAAACATCGTATACCATAAAGCACTACAATGATAATAATAATAATTATGATTCACATGATTAACAATAAAGCGATTACTTACTTTTACATCCTTATATAATATGTTTTATTTAATTATTTTTTATTCCCAACGCACTATCACCAGGGTTACGGTTCTGTTCAGGAGAATTTTTTAAAATAAGTAGACACAAAAACTGCCACATTACAAATCTTTTCGACAGGACGAAGTCTGTCGGGTCAGCTAGTCATATATAAAATTTTGAGGTAATAGTCGTATTGCTCCACCAAACAACGAGCGCTCAAAAGCTCCTTCTCAGGGTTTTTCTCGAAATTTTCTATGATAATTTTAATGAATGTTTTAATATCGTTATTTCTGCCATTGTTCATTTTATCTCTCTTATGTCCGAATATCTGCTTATTCACTTTAGGGATTATGTGTGTGCTAATTTAAAATTATTATAACGTACCAGATTTTTTGTCAGCAATAGCAAAAAGAGATAGGAAATAAGAAAAAATCATTGAACCTCCCATCATTAATGAATAATTCGAATTGTCAACCAGACGCAGGCCTCGAAATCTTGTAAATGTAAGGGATTGGCAACACATCATTGTAAATTCATGGATACTCGCCACAATATCCTTCCTGTCTGACTAAATTACACGTAGGCTTAAAGCACCACCTATTACCAAGTCCAACTTCAAAGTGTTGTAAAAATTTAATGCATTTGCCGAAGAACGAGATAATTTTTTGACATTGAGACTTGCAAGACATGCCGGTATTCAGCAAAGTACCTACCCAACCCATTCTAATTATATATATGTAGGAAATACCTCAATGTCGCCGATTTCTAGCAACTGAAATGGCGAAATGGGTGCTTTGAAAAACAGTCATGGATTTGGCCTTAACTCATTTCGTTTTTCGATGAGACGATCCTTTAAAACATTGAGATTTATGGATATGACTCAAATGTATGGATGATTCTGAGAATTCAATGCGGTTCATGTATATTCCAGACTTTCGATGAACTTTATAGAGCAATTTACCCTTGGGTTGTGCAAAGAATTTTTAAATTTCCATTCTGTACAAATGAATTGTAGTACGGAAACTGTGGTATTATGGTTTGTAGTTATATCCTTGAAGTGGAGTTCAGAATATTACGACAGAATTGAATTTTGATCTCAAGTCAACTCGAAAGAATATACAGGGTATCTCATTTGAAAGTGTCCAGCCTCAATAACTGAACAAAGAATCAGAATTTGTGAAAACAATCTGACAGGTCGATTTTTGATGACAGGGGAACATGATCTGCGATACAAATATTGTTTCTACTTGGAACCCCCTGGAGAGGCTTGCAACCCCATCAGAAATTTTAATAGAGGAAAAGGGTAGTTTTGTAGTAGGACAAATGTAAACATTATTTTCATGGGATAAAAAAAAAATAAAAATTCCTTTATGGAATTCAATTTTGGAGAAAAAAGTCTCCTGCAAAATTTCGATTCAGTCGATATTTTTCTCGGAAAAAATAAAAACTTACAACAAGCAGTTATGATCTCTGTTCATTCCATTTCATTGTATGTTTCTATGTTCCATAATGCATAATTAAAAATTTTTAATTAAGATGAAGTGCTCCTGCGAAAATCTTTGAACTTATTTGTCAGGAGCAAATTGGTCCTAAACAAAATGTTGCCTAACAGTAAAACTGAAAAAGGAAATAAATGAAAAGGACAATGCACTACGACAATGCGAGCCCTCACACATCGGTCAAAAAACTGACTTTTCAGCACTCTGTAGTACTGACTGCCAATTTTGAAAATGTTTATTGGGATTGGAATATCCTGATAACTATCGATCGCAAAATTCGAGTTCCTTCATAAATGACATGGGACCAGAAGTCAGCAGGATTTTCAAATTAGATTTTGTCAATATGGACAAGTACGTGTAAGCTACTGACTTCAAAACAATGCATTTTGCAATTGTTTTATCAATTATATTGTGATATATTCATAGGTAAAATAAATTATATGGGTCGAAGCTATTTTCAATAATTTTTTCAACAATAAGAAAATTCGTTCACCTCATTAGAAACAAAAGAAATCACTTATCAGGGAACCCGATCAGTTTATCGCAATATTCCCTATTCAGTGTTATTTTTCCTTATCAAAAGAATAATATTTCTCTCGGTATCTTGCACAAAGTACTCCTTCAGAAATTCGAGAAATACGTCTTAGATTAAGATCTTTCCATAGTATCTGGAAAAAGATAAGAAATGCTCTTGTCAATTCTGCTTATTAATCGAAAGAAAGTTCTATTTGAGAAATTAAAATATTATGGATATAATTTTCTTCCGAAAATTAGTAATTAAACCTTCAGAAAAATTCACATCTTTATCTCCCGTCATAGACATACAATATCTTAGAATATTGATTCTATGGAACTCTTTTACGATGAAATGGAATGAACAGTGATCATAACTGCATGTAAGTTTTTATTTTTTCCGAAAAAAGTTCGACTGTATCGAAATTTTGCAAGTGACTTTTTTTCTCTAGAATTGAATGGTAAACCATAAGGGAATTCTATTTTTCGAAAATCTATCCCAAGAAAACAATTTTTGAACGAAAACCATAGGGGGTTGTTATTTTCAATCCCTAATGATAAAGTTATGAGATCTAAAAAATTTGTGTGAGTAACATCTACTCAGTGCTTCATATTATGTATAGTTCTATGACTCAGTGTTTTTAAGAAGCCGTAAAAAAATTAAAAACTCTCAACTCGTCATCGCTTTCCAAAGGCTGTATCTTGGAAGGGGGGTCGATTTCGAAAAAAAATTATATGAACTACCCCTACTTATTTTCATCGAGGAATCATCTCCCAAAGTCCCTCGCATTTGTTTACAGACACCCAGTATATCCAGTAGAAACTGAACGTTATGATACAAATAGTTATTTTTGTATTAAGTGCGTAAAATGAGTGTTTTTTTCATGGCACATGAGAGTGTCAAAATTCACTCGAATGTGCCATAAAAACACGAATTTTATACGCACGAAATACAAACAACATTTTTTGTACAACTGTGAATGTGAATTTACATCGTCTGAAATACGTATAATTAAGGCTCTAAAAAGGGGAGTATACCAGACAGCCATGCTGGGTCCAACCACAGACTCGAAAATTACAGAACAATTCGAATGAAATGAAATCTGTAATCGAATAAATGAAATCTGTAATCAAATGAGGTTTTAATCCTGTATGTTGGTGCATAACTCCGATAGATGGCGATGAAAATTTGCGAGTGATCTGTAATTTTCGAGTCTATGGTTGGACCCAGTCAGCCTGTCTGGCATACCTATCTTTCTAGTGCTCTAGTACAGGGTCTCTATAAATGATTATAACAGCGCAGTAGTCGTTGAACTATTATTAATATTTATATTCTGATGTAAGTAAACTTTAATTAAAACAAACTATGAGTTTAGGCTGGTCATTCTGAAAGAAATTGAATAATGTGACTGGAATTATAAATTTCTAGACTTTGCAAAAGGAAAGATGAAATGAAAATTTTCCAAAGCAACCTACGATGTTATAATCATTTATGAAGACCCCGTATAATCATTGAAGATAATGCTTTCAGTACAATATTTAAATGAATCCAGTGATCTTTCTGTGTCGTAACTATAGAAACAGTTTGTTGAAATTGTTTGAATCTTTGACAGTATTTGCTCGTAGTTGCTTCAATTTCGAATTATTTTAAAGAAGATGAATGTTGAACATGATAGTGGTAGTGATACCCCCGCAGATATGGCTGAAGAAGCAAATACAATTGTATCTAATATGTTACCAGCCAAATCAAAGCTAATAATATGAGAAAACATATAACCAATTTCGAGAATGGCGTAACAAGAACAACGTAAAAAAGGTTTCTGAAAATGTGCTCACATGCTATTTCGAGGAAAAATAAAAAAATTTTAAACCTTCCAAGTTATGGAGCTCAATGTTAAAAAAAACATCGAATGTCAAGGAAAATATTGATATGAGGAATTTTTCAAAATTGGTCCCGCTTATTAAGAACAAAAGCGTCGGATACCGAGGAAAGAAATCTAAAGTGTTATGGAGGGATAATATCAATACCTAAATTTCTCAGAGATGCTGATGTCGAAACTAATTTACTTTATAAGGTACAGATACAATCATAATTTTGTGAAATTAGTTGTAATTAAAATATTCATTATTTTTAAGTTGTTCTAATTTTAGTTATCAGCAGTGAAAAAAGTACCTAATATTTTACGCATCCATAGTGATGACGAAAAGTCAAGTTTTTTTGACAGTTGTACAAAAAATCCTTTTTTGTCGAGCACATAGACGTCATCTACGTCTGCAAGTTTGCATAATACTTGTTCCTTCAGCATTGACCCAGATCCAGATTTCAAACGTAAGACCACAGAATATTTCACTGTTAAATCTTGTAAGTATCCATGCAGACATGACAACAACGATTTCCCATTCTCTGACATTGAATCTGGTAAAGGTCCGATTTCCCAATCCAGAAAATCCACGAATTGTCCATTATTCTTGAGGATGGCGCCTTAAAGCGTATAGATAAAATTCCGATATCACAATATTTCGAGGAACAAATGTCATGGCGTGGCCAAAGAAGAAATAAAATATAAAGGAATGCTTCGGGCCCACGTGGGGTCGAAGCCAATAGCGAAAGTTGTCTGGCTTCTCAACTTCTTGTGCTGAAACTGAAAGCGACAGACACCACTGTTCTTCGCTTCTTTCTTCCACGGACACCGTTCTTGGTTCTTGTGTGGTTACAGTGTAACGTACTGTGTGTGTGAACGCTGCTTTAGAAGTGCCGATTTATGGACTGTATGGTATAATCCTGCTGACGGGAGCTCCTGGTTCGTGTCTCCCTGCCAACGTCCCACCCGATCGACCCGGCCCTGGACTGTTTCGACCCTGCTGCTCGCCCTTAGCAGTATGAACGCCCTTCATTTGTGAGTAACCCCCGAAAATTTTTAACTTTTTCTGTTTGACCCACACGAATTTTTCGAGATTTCTCTCTTGAAAAAATGGAAAACATTTTTTTCTACAAACGTCAAAAAATGACAAGGTTCGCGCATTGGCAAGAATATGCGAAGTGACCCTTTTTTTCATTTCCTTCGTTACTATGACACCGTGCGCGAAGTAGTGTGCGAAATACTTACTTCGCACACTGCATGTAAACTATATGGGATTTTTATATTTTAACTTGGTAAATTTCTTGAAATCCACGTTTTCTTTAACATTGAGTGTTGCTTTCAATATAGAATATATTGCCCATAGTTATAATACCTAATTACTTGATTTGGAAAAACAGTTCAAACCAGTTCAATATTTTTTTTCATATTAAGCTAAGCGTTTGTAGAAAAAATTTTGTTTGCATCTCATGCGCTAAATACTTTGGTGATCTCGACTATTTTTTTTAACTCGGCTGCGCCTCGTTAAAAAAATCAGTTCTCGATCACCAAAGTAGCATTTCGCGCACTAGATACAAAAATAACTATTTTATAGCACTGAAATCAGCTCAGAACGAAAAGAAGATGATTTTGTTCGTTCCCACAGACATTTCAGTAATAATCTGAAAAATTTTGCTAATTTCTGGTTCCAATGTATCTGAAAAATATTTGTTTCTACCCTGAAATTATTTTTGATATTTTGAAATTCTTAATTTTTTTTGGGTGATCTGTGTAATGTCCTTCTGTTTTTTATACTCAGGAGGTTTTGGATGTTTTTTCAAAAAATTTGGAAACACTTATATTAAGGTTGAACGCTTAAACATGTACAAAAAAATATTGAAATTCAAATATTTCTCAAATGTGAATCAATCTAATAAGTTGTTTGTGATTTTAAAAAAATAGAAAATGAGGTATTATTCGACATAAATCCCACTTGCCTGCTATTACCATATCAATATTTTCCTTGAAGAATAACTAGAATAAATTTTTAACGAAAGATTCTGAAGATGTACAATTTTTTAAGTAGTACTACCAGTTAGTGAAAATTAAAAGGTTAATCATTCATGAGTTGTCATTTGATATACCATAATAAAGACTGGATTTGTCTAAAAAGGCTGAAACATCAATAATGATGGCTCTTTTTCTTATTGAGACAATTACGTTTCTTCTTTTCATTTAGGTCAGCTGATTATTTTTGAAGTTTATCCGAAAACACAAAAAAAGACAATAAAACCAAGGAAAAGTAAAATGAAATTTGAATACCACATATGCGCCACAAACTGAATTCAAATCTCAACGATATTTAAATAACGCTACTTCCCCGAAGGATGATTTTTCAGAACCTTAGATTTGCAAGAAACACTAAAAACCCATAATACCGGGTTCCAAATTGGTTTGATTTATACTGTAGTATTTAGCGCTAAATATAGTCTGAATTTTGGAACAATAATGCAAATTATGAGAAAATTCGATAATAATCAATATTCACAGCAGAAGAGCTTGTTTTTGGGGATTTTAAACGTACAGTAAAAAGTAATATTAACGGAACTGCATACTGTCATAGCATCTTCTAATAAATAAGCGGAAATACTCATTTTGGAACACTACCGGTCACTATTATTCATGGCTTAGTGTTATTGACATTCAACCTATTTTTTTTACGACTTTCCAAGGTTCATTAACTCGACAAGAAAAAAGCAGACTACTGGGTCTTCACATCCTGGGTGTTCTTTTTGAGAATGTGTCGCTGCAATTTTATCCTTACTTCGAATTATTGTTATAATCTTTACCTCGAATCTATTTTTCTATTATTTCACCATGCTAACTTTATCTTTTATAATTATTTTTGCCGTATTCTGCACATTCCGCAAAAATATGAAAACAGAAATTTTTTTAATAACATATGTTTTTCATATTTTACTTCTCATATGAATAATATGAAGGCACATCTGAATACACAAAATATGTATTTAAAACAAAAGGATAAAACCCATTCGAACTTTTCTTTCTCAGAAAAGAACTAAATTAGACAAAGTAAGATATTCGTAACCAATAGACTTTCTAACGAGCTTTTGAAATAAAACGAAAATCTTTTCGAAAATTGTCGAAAAATATTTTTCGCGAAAAATTTGCATATCTTGAAAGATAATGCACTTCGAAATATCACGATAACTTTTAAAGTTTTTTTCCGCCGACCTCGAAATAGAAGGTGATTTTAATGTATACGAAATTGAACATTAATGACCAATTTTAATGATCAATTTATGCTATTTTAATGTGCAATCCTCATGGCAACCGTACACAAAGTATTCAGAAGCACCACTAGAAATGTCAAAACTCTACTGGAACATAGAAACATAGAAATTCCATTATGTCAAATGTATGTCTTGTGCAAAATGGAAATGTAGGTATTTTAGTCAAGAATTTATACACAATTCATGTTGAGATCTTCGGAAAAATCTTGTAATCAACTCGGTAATTAATCGAGCGACTAATGGCGTTAAAATATCTTGACCATTAGTCGCTGTCTTCAATAACCTAGTTGATTAAATAACTATTTATTGGATAAAGTAAACAATGGGTAGCTAAAAATTTCTCATTATGGATTCAGTTACCAATGAATTTTTCGACAATTTTCAACGTATGATACCGTTTTTATCACTAGTAGCCCCAATCAATAATCGATTGATATTTTACGTTTTTTATGCAATGTTTAATCAGTTGAAGCCGGATTTTGCGTTGACCAGAAATGGTTGATTGTAAAGCAGGGCCACGTATTATCCTTTCACTTTCATTTTATCACAAACCGTGCTACAAAAATCTAGCAATATTATGATTATATTGTAGGACAGTGAAATGATCTTGTTGAAGTTTTATAAATTAGGTTCATGAATATGTAACGACGTCACTGCACTTTCTGAATTCTCCATAACAATGTTAATTCTTGTTGATTTGCAATCATTTTGTTTACTTACAACAGGAAAACTGCAAAAATCAACCTAATCTACATAAAAAATTCGCATTTTCTACTGTACAAGTTGTACATTTTTGGGAGCTCGTTCTATTTAAACCAGTGCTATATCGTTTTGACCAAATGTCATTATTTGTCGGAATTCAATTCTGTCCGTAGGGACGTGAGCACGATAACTTCGAACGAATTGTCCTAGAGACTTGAAATTTTCAGGGAAGTTTCGATTCCCAAATGCCGCAGTTGAGTTCGTTTACCAGCAAAATCGTACAATGTGTTCCATAAAATATGCCTATTGATTTTTGTTCCACAATATCTCAGACAGAACAAAAACGATCGATATGCAATTTTGCGGCCACATGCAGGATATTCATAAGAAGCCCCATACTAAATTTTGTGGCCGTAGTGTCGATAAAACCATAGAAAATTCAATCGGAATATTGACTATAAAAATCCTTTATATTTCGACAACAAATATCCAATTCGGGTGAAATTCACTTTGAAGATTCTTGAAATTAAATCGAGTTTGTGGATATATATTGTCGAAGTAAGAATCATCATGCAAATTTTAAAAAGGATCGTGAAATCGGAACCATAGCTTTTTGAAAATTTCAGTTACCTATTACATTTTTTTAATATATTTTCATTGTTTCTCTATGTTTCAACAATTTTTTGTTAAAGTTTCATCAGTTCAGGAGATGATCCCATAAAATTATTCCAACTTGAATAACCCATCGAAGTTTGTAAATATTTTTTTGGCAAAACGAAGCCTTCAAAGTAACAAGGAAACTTTTTTTGATAGTAAAAAACATTTTTACTAAAGAATTAGATATAGTAGGTATTCATACCCACGTCTATTACACTTATTAATATTCAAGATAATTCATCGAACCATTTGTAGCTATATTTTTTATCTCATGAATAGAAATTCAGATTCTACTCGGTGCTTGAATAAATTTGTGTACAGTTTTTGGACCAGATTCATTCCAATTTTGTAGTCAAAGGATTATTACTTTCAACTTTCCGCAAAATGTCATTGGATCGCTCTAGAGCAGAAAAGTTTGAAAAAGATATGGAATAAAACGTTATTATTTTCGACCGAAAAGAGCTAGTATACAGGGTGTCCCGGAAAATGTGGGAAATCTCTCGGATTCAGATAGAACATAAAAAATGAAGATGACAAGTTCCCATATTTTTTTTCCAAGCGGCCCTCCCTACGAAGATACGACCTCCTAAATGACGCCACTGAAAAACCATTTTAGTGGAATAAGTTTCAAACTACTCGATATAATTTGATGAAAATTTGATATGATTAATAGTATTAAAGACCTCTTAAATCCCCGCACTCAAATTTCAATTAGCTTGTTCAGTTTACCAGGGGCGGACTGGGTTGTACATTTTAATGATTACATTTTTAACACCCTGTATGATAAGGTGCTAAGAAAACTAATTTGGATACCTTGAACATTAAGCTAAAGAAAAGGTACTCTTGTTCAGTGTCGATAAAATGAAGCGTTTTCGAAAAAAAAAGGAATGAGAGAAGTAAGTAATTGAAATTTATTCCACTGAAATGAATTTCCAGTGTCGTCATTTAGGCGGTCGTATCTTTGCAGGGAGGGCCACTAGGAAAAAAAATTATGGGAACTTGTCATCTTATTTTTTTATTCTCTATCTGAATCCAAGAGATTTTCCACATTTTCTGGGACACCCTGTATAATATTAGATCAGCAACCATCAAAAGTTCGTAAAATAACAGATACTCAGAAAAACGTCAGCGTTCTCGCTCTCAGGCATCAACAAACAAAATAATTGGAGCAGCAATCGTACTTTTGTCACGGTACTACGAGTATGAAAACGACTTTAATCTACGTCAATTAATCGATTCGAAGACTTTTCAAATCACACAATCTGAGAACTCGATCACACACACACCTCACGCAACAGGCAGCTACGCTGTTAACTCCAATTAAAGATTAATTAAGCAAACAAATAATTCAGTAATTAATTGGACTGCTTAGAAATCTGCTTTTGTCTCCATGAAGACCTTTAAATGAAAGCGTTTCTTTACTATCATTTGAATATACAGGATGTTCAGAAGAGTTGATTTTATGAAATTAGTTCAATCGAACGGAGGTCCTAATATTATTATTATTATTAAAAAAGATTTAACGCGTAACATCGCCATGATCAATGGTCAAATCGACAAATGGTAAACATCTCGCTACTTCGTTCAAGGTTCATGCTATGGAAGAAGGTTTTCGTATGGAACTAGAGATGGCGCCTTCGGTATATTTATACCTTAAAGAAGGTGTCATTTCGCTTTAAGTTCCAAGAAATACCTTGTATCATTTAGAGCTATCCTGCGCTGATGAGTACTAAGCTCAGAAGCTCACCAGCTTTGTGGTATAGGCAGGTGAATGTTTTGGACTGAGTAAGTCCAGGGCTGTTTCTCCAGAGGGTCATTCTGTTATTCATTCTCCATATTGAAAGATGTCTAGATATAAATCTGGAAAGAAACTATCAGAAGTGCGATATAGCAATATACTCAGATAGTCAAGCTACTAGTAAAGCACTGAGCTCCTACGTCATCGACTCCAAGATGATCTGGGAGTGCCGGAACAAACTCAATGGGGTAGGCAAGATAAATAAGGTTTTTTTTAACCTGGGTTCTCGGCCATTCGGGAATCAAAGGAAACAAAGCCAATACAATAGCCAAAGAGGGCGCACGAATGTCACTCCTTGGCCCAGAATCCTTCTGTGGTATAGGTAAATGTACCTATAAGAAGGAGTTTCTGGAGAAGGAGAAAGCCAAGAAGGAAAAACTCTGGAGGAATCTCTTAGGGATGGATCATTCCACTAAGTTCCTTCGGAACTTTGAAACAGCAAGATCCAAAAGATATCTGGATCTTGGTAAGAAATAATTACACCTCCTCACTGGCTTTCTGTCGCCTCAGGAAGCACCTGTTGAGGATGGGATTATCGGACACTGACGAGTGTAGGTTCTGAGGGGAGGAGGAAGAAACCCCCATTCACCTAGTCACGGAATGCTTTGGCATTGCGAGCCTGAGGAGAGAATGCCTTGGGCGAGATACTTGTAAGAGTGAGGAAATAGCCTCGTTGAAGCCTTCACAGATACTGGATTTCATCATCCAGATCTCTGGAACTGGAAGGGGATCTGTGAAAGATGTGGTCAGAACAATAGACCTTGAGGTCACAGTGAACTGTAACCCCTCTTTAAACTGTCAACTATTCAACTCCCATTGCTGGATTGCTGCCTTAGTGTGGTCTTTTCCAAGACCACAGAAAGGCTCAGGTACAGCAGGTGTGAACCTCGATGCACTTTTTGCAAATTCATCGGCTTTTTAATTTCTTTCAACACCACAAGCCCTGGCACCCACTGTAGAGTCACTTGATTTCCTCTTGTCAGTTACGTTATGGTGTTACGGACCTCCAGGTCCTTAGAATCAAAATTTTCGAGACACAATGTTTCCAAATTTTTTGGAAAAACATTTTATCGAGCAGTATATCATATAATTATAATTATTGTTGAAGAGTAACGTCCATGATTATAAATATTGAATGAAATATTTACAGGAATTTGGACCAAATTCAATATTTATAATCATGGACGTTACTCTTCAACAATCTCAAATACCTGGGGGATTATTAAACCACATTAAACATAAGTATGGCAATGATGTATTTTCTCAATGTAAGAATATCATAAATGGCAAATATTTAAAAAATCAAAATAAAAACTGGTCCAAATTCCTGTAAACATTTCATTCAATATTATAATTATTCTTGTTTATTATCTTTTTTGATCACACCGTAAAGAATTCGATCCAAGTTCATTCAACATACCGAAAAACTGAAATTCCAACAGTTCTAATTGTGGTTAACAAGAATCATTTCCTTTTCGAAGGCGGAGAAAGTTATTATCTGTCGTTTCCTCATTTCGACAAATGGAGAAGACTTATTCAATATATCGGTGTCTTCCATTTAAGCATTTGAACTTTACGTAAGAGCTTATGTGGCTTTTGATTGAAGTTGGTACTCCGTGTATAGTTTCGATATTGTGGGAGATGCTCATTTGTATTCTGAGCTCGATACTCGAGTACCAACGTGTGTTGATTGTCGTATCCTTGATGCATAATAGTAATAGGTGTCTGATGCAACTTTAAGACTGTTGATCTGATATAAATGGACTCTTCTTTCGGTTAAATGAAGCGAATCAGACAGTCGTGTTTTAAGATGTAAAAGTTTGTTTGTTTTTACTATATGTAATTACGAAATTATCTGGCTTGATTATCTATATAATCCTCGAAATAATCTCTAAGATTATGAACGTATTTGAACCTTTCACATCTGCCTCAAGAACATCGTTTACATTTACAATCTGACCCCCAAAGTTAACAATAATATCGATTGAAATATAATCTGGGAGGATTCTGCATTTCTAAAAAACATTATAGGTTTTCACCCCCAGTCTTTGAAACAGAAATAATTTAAAAAAATTTCAATTAAGATGAAGTGCTCCTGCGAAAATCTTTGCATTTTTTTGTCAGGAGTAAATTGCTTCTGAAAATTTTGTTGCCTAACATTAAAACTAAAAAAGAAAATAAATGAAAGGGATAATGTAACGCTTCGGTGTCTATATCAGACACCTTTTTCAGACGAACTTGTAAAATCTTCAGAATTGTGTGTTCTTTCATTTGCAGTCTAATTGACATTGAAAGTTGTCAACACATAGATATGTTGATTCATTTAATTTTGAAATTTCCTGATGTCATTTCTTTCTTCAATAAATCAATCCAAATACTATCTATTCCAACAGAAGAATTAGCCAAATAATAGTACACGAATTTGTACTTTGAGTTTGCTATAAATGGAGATTCGGAAAAGAGTTATTCAAATTATCTTGAGGGCTATAGACTTCACTCTGTTCATTTATCCTACCTTGAAAGTTATGAAGTCGTTCTTTCCGGAAGTTATCATGTTTACGTTCGGCTTTGGATCGAAACAATGAATAGCTTCTATTTCCATACGCCTTTGATTTGAACAGAGAACCTAGATTGGTAAGGGAGTTAGCCCTTCAATTCTAGAGCTTCGATGAACTCTAGTTTCTGAGAGATCATATGGCAAGGTATATTTTGTAACTAAGTGAACAGGAGTTCCCCCATAGAATCTACACTTGTCAATTTCTATCAAGCTATTTCTCATCATATGTCTCCTAAGGCGATAATGCCTGTTAGAAAGCCAATGAGTACGCGTAACTTATTCATACTGAGATAAAAATGTTTTTTTGGACCTTACAGTTTTAAAGTTCTGAAGAAACTTTTTGTATTTATCCATTCCTGGAAGATTCCTCTAAACTGCTTTTCTTTCTGTTTCTTCAATCTCCAAAAACTCCCTCTTAAAGATGCATTTGCCTATTCCACAAAAGGGTTGTGGTAGTACTGCCACCTAAATATGAAATTTTGGCTTATTTGTGATGATATCTCAATAAGTAAAATCTTTTTTTTCTGTTCTGTAATATCATTGAGTTTAAATATACTCAATGGTAATATTACGCGTTGAATACAAATTATAGATCGAAAAGTTTTCAAATATTTTTTGACGGAATGTAGCATTTGAATATCAAAAGAACCCGAATAATTTTTCTTGCGAACAAGTTGGAGATTTGATTTTGCATACCTATTTTTATCGACACTTTTCATATACAGTCAGAATATCAGGGAAAATGTAGACGTAACTCTTCAGTGTAGAATTTTCAAAGAAAAAAATTTATATTTTTTCCAAGGATCGTCATGAAACTTCGTACAAGCCTTTGTATTGTTATTGAAATCTTATATATTTTCGAAACAATGAATTTTGCGTTCAAGAAAACCTTTTTACCTATATTTTTCAAAAACTGTATTTTAGCCTGTATGGGTATGATACATGTCGATATTGTCGATCTATTGTTCCGTGATAGATTACATGAAGCAGAAAGAATGACATATTTATTGAATGGAAGAGTGAAAAGTTGAATGGAAACGCCTCCGGTTATCTTGAGGTCAATAAAACATATCAAATGAGTCAGAACAATGAAACGTTCGGCGAAGGTGGAGTTGTATCTTGCTCACCTTTGAAAATGACTCACTGGACTGGATATAAGATTAAAAATGAAATATTCAATTATGATCATTAATCCCCAAAAATCTATCAATATCAAGAAAGTAACAATTCTTGTTACTTTAGTTCACTACGAATTTTGAATCCAAACAAACACTATTAAAAAGTGAAATCTGCGATGAGCATTCTGTTGTCCAACAGAACATATTTATTTTTTCACTCGTTCAATAAATTGTCTCATCAACAACTCGAAGTAAGAGAATATCAGTCATCTCTCATTGCATATACAGTATATTATTTGAATACAATCGGCAATCGAGAGAAACCAACTCTCTCAATACTGTTATTTTAGAAATCGCAAATCATATTTCTTTTCCATGTAACACCTGATGTTACTTCTTTTTCGCACTTGGAGAAGTGGAGAAGGAACACTTGATTTACCCGAATTATTTATGGGGGATATATTGCTTTCATTCTGATGAAAATTATTTGGAAAGAATATCAAGTTTAATAATGTAACGACAATGTAAAGGGTTTTCCAATAAGAGGTGATATTTTGATATTCAAAGAAAAATGCCATTTTTCAATATTAATGATAGGATGTTTATTTCATTATAAAGAAGAAGATATGCCGTTAATAGTGGAAAATAACATCAGGCAAATGACCCCAACGACCACCCTTACATGACCATATCCTTTTAATGAAATTTTCCATAACCAAATCGCAAAGTGGCTGCCCTATGTCCTCGATAGCCTCACGAATTCCATCTTTGAGGTCTTGAATCGACGCTGGGCTATTGGCGTAGACCTTCTCTTTCACGTGGCCCCAAAGGAAGAAGTCGCAAGGTGTTAAATCACAAGATCTCGGTGGCCAATCACCTCTTCGAGAGATAACACGGTCCGGAAACTTTTCCCGCAAAAAGCTTGAGTTCTTGTGTTAACTGAACTTTATAAGCCTTAAGACTCAAATCTTTATGCAAAATATGGTGTAATGACGTTTGTGGAATGCTTAATTCCAAAGAACGACGAGGAATGGACAAACCTGGGTTTTCTTCAACACTTTCGGCTATAGCAGCAATATTCTCGGCTGTTCTTGAGCGACGTGCACGGGTATTATTCTTCACATTACTAACTTGTTCCAACAGCTCTAATTTTTTCACCAATTTCTTTATTGCGATCCGACAAGTTCCTTCACGACGACCCAAAAATGTCCGAATTTTACGAACCGTCTCTGCCAAATTTTCACAATTTTCATAGTGAATTTTAATAATTTGAATGCGTTCTTGAAGCGTGAATCGTTTCATTTTTATTAATGGCGTAGTTTCTACTTGTCAAATGTCACAAAATGACAGCTTCAAACGTGACATCTACCAAAATAGCGGGCTATTCAAAATAACACCTCTTATTGTAAAACCCTTCGTGTACAATCTTCAGTTAATTTTTTTTATATAAAGTTTTGAGAATTTTAAGTCAACTAAAAAAAACCCTGAGCATGTGCTTTCGGGCGCTTGCTCGATAGCATTAAGGCTTTCACCTCAAAATTTTGTATGATTTTAAGGTTGATATGTGAATTGAAGATTAATATGTGAATGCAAAATCTCAGTCCGATCGGAATTTTATTCTGGAAATTATTCAAAAATGAAATATGTAAGAAATCGATAACTTAAGTTATCAAAATTTTACGGTTCTGATTCCACAATCCTTTTGATATCTCACACACACAAATTTTTGCGTACTACTTTGAATTGGTATCGAACATTTTTCTGCGAAATTTCAGTTCAATCGAATTGACATATTCTAATAATTCCGAAAAAAATCACATCCTATGATTCTGATTAATAATAAGTGATTATGCCATCCTTCAACTATTCACCCTGTTTTTTTGACAAGAAAGCGTCCCCAAAAATTTTTCGTTTCGCAAAAAAGAAACAGAAAAAATATTTTATGACTTATAAAAGAGTAAGAGTAAACAGTTCATCTCATATGGATCAATGGCCTTCAAAACATAGAAACTGCATCATCACAATTGCACAGTAAATCAATTTTCGTACTCTGAAAATAACAAAGCGTGCATAATCTGCCAAATATTGCAAAATCAATTGCGTTACAATGTTAGATACAGCTTTCTATCAGCCCATGAACTTATCAGCGGTTATAATTTCGAAAAATTTATTGCATTTTATCACAGCGCATTCAGATATTGTACTCGTGAAGTTGTATAACGGTGAACTGCAAAGTGATAGCAATAAAGAGAGGTGTAGTATATCGATGTTCGATCTATTGAATGTTAGATGTTTACCTCCATGATTTGCTGCGCGACCTTGCCATTTTTGCGATGGAATAATGAAAGGTTGAGCAATCGAAAGATTAGAAAGGATTATTAGCCTATCCTCTCTTCGGGTTAACTGTCGCCATCTGATAGTGGTAATGCTGCATGATGTATTCGGAAGCTGAGAAGCCTGAAAAAATATTGAAAATTTGAAAAAACAGCCTGTAGCTTTCCTCGTGTGTCTGGGGTTCAGTTAAATCATTAATAGACATTTCCAGTATTTTAAAATAGAGGATTTTTCATGTGACAGCAATAGTGTATACAGGTTGTCTCATTTAAATGTGTACTCAGTTATGCACTAACCTCAGCTAGGGACTTTTTTATTTCATGTATTGTACTTTGTTAACTCTCAATATATATACAGGGTGATCTAAAGAAATGCGAGGGATGATTCCTCGATGAAAATAAGCAGGGGTAGTTCATATATTCCAAGTAACAGCCTTTGGAAGGCGATGACGAGTTGATACAGTCGATACTTTTCTCCGAAAAAATAAAAACTTACAAGCAGTTATGATCACTGTTCATCTATTTCTTCGTATGTTCCATAGTATCTGGAAAAAAATAAATACAGGGTCCGACAGAGAGGTTGAACATTTTTGGGAAAATTTTGAAAAAGGCCTGAGCAGGTGATTTTGAGCGCTCCTTCATTGGTGGAACAATAAAGCTATTAACTCAAAATTTTGTATGAGACTGAAGATTGCAAAATCTCAACACAATAAAAATTTTATTTGGCCGGAAACCTAGATTAAAAAGACCTTATTTTTCTTCCCTATCTCATTGAGTTTGTTCCGGCACTCCCAGATCATCTTTGAGTCGATGACGTAGGAGCTCCGTGCTTTAATAGCAGGTTGACTATCTGAGTGTATGGCTATATCGCACTTCTGATAGTTTCTAAACTTCTATCTAGACATCTTTCAATAGCTAAGATTTTGGCTAGAAAGACGCTCTTACAGGAGCCTAGCAACAGTGCACACTTGGTACTTGGCCCTTATATACCAGCGCCATATCTTGTAGAGGTTTTGGAACCATCTGCATACCATTTTACGGTATTTTTTGTGAGGTTATAGTCAGTGTATTCACGTTCCCAATCCTCTCTTTTACTTAGCAATGTCCTGAAGTTTTTCTTAGTGCTTTCTTTCTTGATCATTACATCACTAGGGAGGTTCGCAGATGAGATGTAGTTGTTCAGAGAGAACCAGACTCTCTGATTCTTTATTCTCTCATTACCTGTACCTTCCTTAGATATTCTAAGGATAGCCTCATGGGATACCCTATCCATCACTAGATGTAGAGGTGTGAGATCCATAATGACCTCAAGTGCCCTAGTTGGGCACGTTCTCATTGCTCCAGTGACGTACACACAGGCACGCCTCTGTACTTTATAGAGCCTTTTCCTCGTACTTACCTGACTTGCCTTGGCAAACCAGGCTACTGCATCATATGTGATTATAGGTCTTAAATAATGACGTACATCCATCGCAGTATTTTTGTGTTACAACCCCAATTTTTGCCGCATAGACGTCTGCACGCCATTAGAGCCCTTTTAGCTCTGCCAGTAGCAGTATCAACATGCTTATTCCACAGAAGTTTACTATCCAGTGTTATTCCTAGGTATTTAACTTCTGACTTCCACTCCAAGATACTTACGTTTAAATAAAAGAATGTCTCAGACAGGAGAATTATAAAAAAACGCGGATCTATAGCTTCCTTGAACCATCTCAGCTTCTTGAGTTCATTGAAGCTCTGAAATGGGTGGCGATTTTTAGTGCTGTTGCGAAAACAGCTCTTATGCAGGACACAATAGACCTTAAGGTTGCAGTGGAATATGAACCCTTCAACAATCTAAAAATATTCAACCTACCCTGAAAAATTCGAGTTCTCTAGTTTTGACGAATGTAACTTTCGAAATTCGAAATGAACAACTTCAAAGTTTCTGACTTCACGTCAGGGCTTTCTTCAATTTTTCTCCTGGGTACTGAGCTTTTCAAAGGAGTGTTTTTCCCTACGTGTCACTAAAATAATTCGCGAAATGGTACCCAAAGTGGATTCAAAAGCATCGTAATTAGAAAGTGTGCTCATCTCGAATCCGCGCCTAATATTGCACGAATATCATTACCAGATCTGGGTACGGAGAAAAAATTGCACACCTTCCTCTACACTCGATAATTTAGTCGCTAGGTTGTTTCACTAATCACGGGACAGCTGTTACATGAGATGCGTTATGAAAGAACTGATAATTACGTGATTATTGCAAAGAACACTCGAATCGTTGTAAATCTTGAAAAAGTCAGTTGATGCTACCTCGTTATTCAATGTGAGTACAGTACAGTCTCTATAATCCGGCCGTGCGCCACTCCGGCACGTCCAGTAATCCGGCACTCGGCGTCGGAGGAGGGGTCAGCTTTTTTCATGTTTCTGCATGTCAACAAACCGTTTTTTTACATTGACCTTAACTGTGTTTTGCTTATATGTAATATTTTTATCGATTTATACATTATATTATGTAATGATTTTTATACTGTACTTGTTTTGTAGTAATTATACGATGTTTTTATGGTCTATTTAGCTTTTTTTTACCATATCTCCACTAATCCGGCAATTTCGGCAATCCGGCACTACCGATCTCAATATAGGGCCGGATTAGCGAGATCCTACTGTATATGAAACGTGATCGGCCAACATAGAATTTATATGTATTGTTTTAGACGAATAAATATATTTTCAAAGCCATATGTACAGAGGGGCCTGATTTGGTGAACCCAACTACAAATTTTTAACCGAAAAAGATAGAGAAAAAAATTAGAGTTTTTACCCTAAACGAGGTCTGTTCAAAACAAATGGTGAATTGAGTTTTTTCGGAAAGTGTTAAATTTTTCATCAATATTCATTTGGTTCCCTAAAAATATATCAACTCTCAGAAAATTCAATTAAGAATTTAAGAAAAGCCCTGAGCGCTTTGGAGCTCTCGTTCTTCAGTGGAGCAATAAGACTATATTACCTCAAAATTTTATATGGGATTTGAGATTGATACCAAATATATAAATGCAGTATCTAAGCACAATCGAAATTATATTCTGAAAATTATTCAGAAAATGAAATATGTAAAAAATAAATAATTACAAAAATTAAATTCTATGGTTTTGATGATGCAATTCTCTCGAAATTTTACATGAACATTCAGTATAGTAGTTTTCATTCTCAAAATAAATTTCACTCGAATCGGATATACTGTTATGGAAATATAAAGATTCTTCTTTCAATATTCCAATTGAATTTTCTATGGTTCTGTTGACACTATGGCCACAAAATTTTGCAAAAAGATTCAGTATATCAAACTTTATTCACATAAAGAAATTCAGTCGAATCAGATATCCTGTTATGGAAATATGAAGATTTTTCTTTTCAGTATTCCAATTGAATTTTCTATGGTTCTGTTAAAACTATGGCCACGAAATTTTAGATGAACATTCAGGATATCGATCTCCATTCACAAAAAAAATTAATTTCATCCGAATCGGATATCTTTTTATGGAAATATGAAGTTTTTTTTTCAATATTCCAATTGAATTTTCTATGGTTCTGTTAAAACTTTGGCCACAAAATTTTGCGTGAGGCTTGTTATCATCATCTTGCATTGGGCCGTAACATTTTATTCCGATTGGTTTCGTTTTTTCTGAGATATGGAGGAGCAAAAATTTTGAATGACCATATTTTATGGAACACCCTTGCGATTTGGCTGGTTTACGAACTTAACCGAGGCATTTGGGACCCGAAGTCATCCTGAAAATTTCAAGTCTCTAGGAAAATTCATTCGGAAGTTATTGTGCTAACGGACGGCCGGGCGGCCTCACGGACAGAATTGAATTTGACAACGAATTCGTCATCAAGGAGTCTAACCCAATCTTTTGAGGCCATTTTCGGCTCAAAATTAGAAAATTACAGATATTTGGACATTTGGGCAAAACGATATAGCACTCGTTTAGGTAGAACGAGCGCTCAAAAATGAATGGCACATATTCGGTCCTGTTTTTGCTATGAACTTGAAACAAAAACATAATAAAATCACTTTCTGTATGAAAATACAGTGGCTCAATCCAATGTTTTCAAAAAGACTCCTCTCCTCATCTTATTATGGTTTTTTGGACTAGCCTACGGCTCATTCGGGAATTTTGTCTACTCGTCCAAAAAAACCCTGTTTTCCTGACTTTTTACTTATTTTTTTTCGGCAACCGTCTGGAATGTACCAATTTTCGGACAGTTTTTCTCTGAAAAATTAGCATTTTGGGCCAAGTCCGGAAAATACGTAGGTTCATATGAAATTAGTTGTCAAAAATTAGCTTCTTTTTTGTTAGCAGTTCGCAATAAAATATGGAAATCAGCAGCAATAGTGTTATCCTACACGGTTGCCGAAAAAATGTTGTACGCAACACGTCCGAAAATAATTTTTTTGGACAAAAAAACTATGTTCGGGATTTAAGTTAAGTTAAGTTGCTAATTCCATTGGTAGTTGCTACACAGCACAATCCATATAATTCTAATATATGAAAATGATCGATAGAACACACAAGAGAGAAATTTGTCGATCAAGGTCATATTTTCATTCATACGAAGAAAGTAAAATTTTAACAACTACTGGAACTGCTAGGCTCCATATGGTTTCAAACTAGTTCTACTAGATATTAAAAATGATAACTGGACAAAAATAGAGATATTCATTTCACTTTTGTAGCCTCGAGTTATTTTCTTAATGGTAATGCAGAAGTGATTTAACAATACAAATGTGAATTGAAAAAATGAAAGTGGTTCAACAGAACTTTAGGACAAGTTCTTGAAACCTGATCATGAATAATGTCGAACTTGAATTAGGTATCGAAAATTGCGATATGCATGGCGATTGAAGGTTACTCAGTAATTCATTTGGTTCATCTCTATTCACGCAGAAAAAATGAAATCGATCTGAATTTTGAAAATGCGCCGACCCGGTGTGAAATATTGAGAAAATAATAATTTAAATTTTAAGGTCCTGAAAGGTAACTACTGATTTCTTACAATGGCATATGAAAAATGTTGTATTATGAGTTGTTTCTACATTGTAACATTGTAGATAAAACTAGAATAGGAACGAAATGTTCGAAAAAATTAATGCAAACATCAAATGAGGTGTTAATTTATTCGCATATTGAAATCGAATTTTCTTCGGGAATTTATCTCATTATTACATAAAATTAAACTATTGACTTAATCGAAATACCTAGATTATCATATTACCTACTTTGAGAATAAACCGTTAAGTAATAAATTTCTAGAGACATTATATAATGACCGCATTTTATAGGAAAAAATGTCGCCTATGTGTCACACTCCATTGAAGATCTCTCAACTTTAACGGTGTTCAATTGATATATTGGGCTATTAATACAAACTGTGGTACTTCTTATCACCTATTTCATAATAATGATCTCTTTGCAATTAACACATATATCTAAGTGTATATTCTTTCGAAATCAAGAGATAACATAATACAATACATAAAACAAAAAAATCCTTATCTGAGGTAAGTGCAAAACGGGGTACCATAGGTACTATTTCACGTATAATACTAGAGCACAAGGAGAACCCTCACTAGAAAAAATACTGTCTCTCTGTTTTTACAGGATCAAAATTTGAAAATATTTGAATATTGAAGGAGATCTGAAAATGATTATTTTTTTTTATAAAATCCAACCGATAACCTTCTCCAAGATGATTTCAGAATTCTGAATCTAAAACAAAAAAATGAACCAGAAAAATGAAACAAATATAGAGAGATTTAAACTTTATCGAATCGATCTAAAATTAACAACTCAATTCAGAAATGATTCGGTAACTTCATGTATAGCTCTTAAGCCAACCTGAAATTTGAATGTGAAAAATTATTTATGATATGTACTATTTTCTCATCTGCTTCTCCGCATTCTCTACTAGGACTCTCAACTCAACCGAATTTCATTTGAAAAGCATGCTATTAAAACGTCCATGACCTGTTCTTATACGATTAAGAACAGGAAGTTTTTGAATTAACACACACACAGAAGTTTTCAACAGTCAATTTCTTCTTTTTTGCAGATTTTTCGCTCTTCTAGTTGCTGTTGCATCAGCAGCACCAAGACCAGAGGAAAAAACAGTTGAATCAAACCCAGAATATGTCTACATACAGTCAACAGGTCCAGGTTCCAGAACGGTATCAAGAAAGGACAAAACTGAACCTGAAAGGGCTTTCGAAACATCCCATAAAGTACCACCAAGTTTAACACACCTATTTCATCCAAATGAAGATGATGAAGAGGAAGAAACAGAAAAAGAACTATCCAAACCTGAGAAGAAAAAACTGAAGAAAATCATTAAAAGGTCAGCTCCAGCACCAGCTGGTGCCATAAGACTTGACGTCAAAAAACTACTCGAAAAATACAAGGACGATTTGGCAACAAGTACCACTACCCCTAAACCAACAACTAAAGCTTCAAGCAGAAAGGGTAGAGCAAGGGCTACTCCAAAGAAAACTCAAAAAACAACGGAGAATCGTAGAGTGAAGAAAAACGCTGAAATCACCACAGTAAGTTCAGTACTTACCACTAGTAAAATAGAGCCAAAGGTGGAAGATGAAGATGTGCCATTGCTGGCAAGTGGAAGTGAGAAACAAAGATCCAGAATACAGATAAAGAAAGGGCCAAATGGACAAGAATACGAATACGAATATGTCTATTATTACTATGACGAAGATGAGGATGCCAAAGATACTAAGGGGAAACCACAAGTAAATGAGGAGGTAAGTGGAAGTTTTTACAAAGGCCTTTTTTCACTTATTGGAAAATATTTCACAACTGCGTTTTTTAGGAAATTAGAAAGTGATTTATATCAGCCTTCAATTTAATCAAAATTCCAGTTGCATGAAAATCATATTTTTATTGTAATGCGAGAACAACTTGTGAGAAGTCTGTTACAGAAGAATTTCAAGTTATTAATCTTTCTGAAAGCTATGACATCTTATAAGAAAGCCAGTTGTATATAATTGTATCTATATTTTATCTGAGAAATGTAACAAATTTCGAAATTAAATTTTTTTTCACAAAATGCTGATTGCATTCTGTCAACAACTGTGCACTGAAGACAGTGATTTTTGAAAAATTTCACGGAAAATTTAACGTATGACTTTCTTTCTTCTGAATGGTAGATACATTACTGTACTTTATACAGGGTACCCCGGAAAATGTGTAAAATCTTTCGGATTCAGATAGAACATAAAAAAATAAGATGACAAGTTCCCATAATTTTTTTTCCTAACGGCCCTCCCTACGAAGATACGACCTCCTAAATGACGCCACTGAAAATTCAGTTTAGTGGAATGAATTTCAATTATTTCTTTCATTATTTTTTTTTGAAAACGGTTCATTTTATCAACACTGAAGAAGAGTTCCTTTTCTTAAGCTTAATGTTCAAGGTATCCAAATTTGTCTTTTTTAGCACCTTGTCATACAGGGTGTTAAAAATGTAAGCATTAAAATGTACAACCCAGTCCGCCCCTGGTAAACTGAACAAGCTAATTGAAATTTGAGTGCGGTGATTTAAGAGGTCCTTAATACTATTAATCATATCAAATTTTCATCAAATTATATCGAGTAGTTTGAAACTTATTCCACTAAAATGGATTTCCAGTGGCGTCATTTAGGAGGTCGTATCTTCGTAGGGAAGGCCGCTAGGAAAAAAAATTATGGGAACTTGTCATCTTCATTTTTTATGTTCTATCTGAATCCAAGAGATTTCCCACAGTTTCCAGTACACCCTGTATAGTTCAGGAGATATTCATTATGATACCCGACGTTTTACTATCAAATGAAGTTCTTGTCACCATACTGAATATTCAATTAGATGTAGTTGTACTAACAATTTTCCAATTTGTGAAGAAAGGCCCACAACCATAGTATCGTCTTCTCTATTTCTTACTTCTTTCAAATACTTTTTCGTATTATCAATATCATATAATATGTTTGTAGCTTATTTTGTGAAATTTTTATTCGATATGCAATATTAGTCATTAGATTACGAGTTCTAAGTATAATTCGCCGTGTGAAAGGGATTTTCTTTGTCTTATGAATGAGGTAGAACCTATATTGAGGAAACCAAAAGCATTTTCAAAGTTCGCAAAGGAGAATTGAAACGTAGAAATTCAAAGGAAGCAGCTTTCTTGTTATTCATTGAAAACCCCGTTAGTTAACCATCTGTAGATCTCGAAATCTTAATAATAATTTCGAAAAAAACAAATAAATTTTGATAATTCAATCAATCTAATACTTAATGAAAATTGTTGATGATTAAATTGAGAGAACTGTCTGAAGTGACAAATATTTCCAATGTTACGAAAGATGTTTCTTGAAATTTCCATGTTTAAAGAGTGATTCCTGAAGATGGCTGGCCAATGCTGGCCGAAACATCGAACAGTTAAGGCAAAATCATGAAAATAGTGCAAATAGCATTTCCACAAGAACAGGGAAAACTGTTTTGAAATTACAAATCCATGGATTCCTGAATTTACCTAAATAAGAGGAGATGGATCATAGTTATCAAACTTTTACTATTTCCACGTGAAACTAACGTAATATTACGTTATAAATGTAGTAGTAAGGTGTATTTAAATTTTACGCTTCGTCCATGTTTATATATTCTTAATTTACCGCATTGCGTAGGAGAGAAAACTTTAATTATTCAAGAATTTTGTAACGACAGAATCTGAAGCAATCATTATTCGCAATCTGAATCATAATCTCGTTGATAATTGTACTCCCATCTGCAGATCTGAGAATTTATGTACCGAAAAATATTGCATTATTGTTATCCGAACCAAGTCTTCTGAATACCAAATATTTATGTAATTTGATTTTTGCGATTCGCGAGATTCAATATTTTGCAGAGGTTATTTGTACACTACTACCTGAAGAAGTTGATGAACTATTGTGGCTTCGTTCTTTTTCAAGATAACCAATAGTTCGATGTACATTGTTGACATTATCCGAGTCAATTGCTATTATAAACAACATAATTCAAATCACAAGCTTTTGCACGCGTTATTTTCCAAAAAAACATACCTTTACTTCGAATATCCTGAAAGCTGTAGTTTTGATTATTTTCTCTCATGAATTATTACAAGTAAGCCTGTGCACGGCTGCCCGTAGATGAACAAGCGCGCTAGAGCTTCTGACATCACGACAGGGATTTCTTCAATTTTTTCTAGTCACGTTCTGCTTTGAGATATTTCCTTAATAATGAGTACGGTAGTTAGTTATTACAGTTACAATATTCAACAACACATGGAAATAGAAACTATCCAATTTTATTTTAATGAAGACAATATACGCTATTCTCAAAACTTCTGCGTGATGTGATCAAAACTCTCGAATAGTAGATATTATTTTCACCAATATCTAGAAGCTATCCCAGCTGACAACCATTCAAAAACAGCTGTTACAGTTGCTTTCATTGAATTAATTCTTGATTATTAGGAACTAACCAACTAATTTTCACTGAAGTGACTAACCATTACCACTAGCTATATTTGCACCAATTAGGTACATGGTGGGGCGGAGGAACTTGCTGATACAGAAATTCAATAAAGCAAAAAAAATTATTCAAATATCGATTCAATTATTTTTCCTCAATCAAGAACAACATTTTAAGCTTACTTTTCGACAGATTATATTTGGAAAATGTGTCCAATATTGTCAATCGATTTCGGAATTGTCGGACAACTTTGTCAAGCATTTCGTTGTATATTTTGGCGATAGCTAAACGAATGTTGTTCTTCAAATGGGCCAGATTCCTAGGACGATCGTTATAAACATGATATTTTAGATAATTGATAGTTTAAACAGGGGTTGCACTTCACTGCGAAATCAAGGTCTCCCTTACAGAGCTGTTCTGAACACATCTTCCACAGTTCGCCTTCCACTTCCAGAGATCTGATGAAATCCAGTATCTGTGAAGGCTTCAACGAGGCTAGATCCTCACTCTTACAAGTTTCCGACCAAGGAATTCTCTCCTTAGGCTCGCAATGCCAAAGCATTCCGTGACTAGTTGAATGGGAGTTTCTTCCTCCTCCCCACAGAACCTACACTGGTCAATGTCCGATAATCCCATCCTCAACAGGTGCTTCCTGAGGCGACAGTGTCCTGTAAGAAAACTAGTGAGGAGGTGTAATTGTTTCTTACCAAGATCCAGATATCTTTTGGATCTTGCTCTTTCAAAGTTCCAAAGGAACTTAGTGGAATGATCCATCCCTGGGAGATTCCGCCAGAGTTTTTCCCTCTCGGCTTTCTCCTTCTCCACAAGCTCCTTCTTATAGGTACATTTACCTATACCACAGAAGGATTCTGGGCCAATGAGTGACATTCGTGCGCCCTCTTTGGCAAGTGTATTGGTCTCTTCGATGATATTTTAGGTATATACCTATAAGAAAATCGTTGAGCTGGGCACTGCACATCATTTCCCAACCAAATGAGGCGTCCATCAGGAAAGTGTTGTTGCAAAAGAGCCGTTGCAGCGTCCTGCTGGAGCCACACTTCCTTTACATATCCATCTTGTCGAGTCTTGGGAGGAAAAACTCTTGAATTATGCTGTCCTTTCGTTTTTTTCGAAAAAAATTGGCCCAATTATTCCAATTAGTGATAGTACAACCAAACAGTGACACTTTGTCAATGTAGGGGCCGCTTCTGGAGTTCTCTGGGATTTTTAGAACTCCAGCACAGTTGGCTGACTTAGCTCCTGCGCTTTTTTATGGGGATATCTAAAATCGCATGTTTATAACGATCGTTCCAGGACTTTGGTTATCGTCAACATACCCGACCATCGACTCTAAAATGATCTGGGAATGCCGGAACAAACTCAATGAGGTAGGCAAGAAAAATAACGTCTTTTTAATCTGGGTTCCCGGCCACTCGGGAATCAAAGGAAACGAAGAGGCCAATACACTTGCCAAAGAGGGCGCAGGAATGTCACTTATTGCCCCAGAACTCTTCTGTGGTAAATGTTAATGTACCTATAAGAAGGAGTTTCTGGAGAAGGAGAAAGCCGAGAGGGAAAAACTCTGGCGGAATCTCCCAGGGATGGATCATTCCACTGAGTTCCTTCGGAACTTTGAGACAGCGGCATCCAAAAGATATCTGGATCTTGGTAAGAAGCAATTACACCTCCTCACTGGCTTTCTTACAGGACATTGTCGCCTCAGGAAGCACCTGTTGAGGGTGACATTATCGGACACTGACGAGTGTAGGTTCTGTGGGGAGGAGGAAGAAATCCCCATTCACCTAGTCACGGAATGCCTTGGCATTGCGAGCCTAAGGAGAGATTGCCTTGAGCGAGAAACTTGTGAGAGTGAGGAACTAGCCTCGTTAAAGCCTTCACAGTTATTAGATTTCATTAGATACCTGAAACTGGAAGGCGAGCTGTGAAGGGTTTGTCCAGAACAGCTCTGTAAGGGGACACAATAGACCTTAAGGTTAAGTTAAGTTAAGTTAAGTTTTTAAACTTAAACTAAACTAACATACCCGACGAATACGCAGTGTATTGACGATCATGGACACCATTTGCCAAAGCATAAACCTTAGGTACATATTTAACTTGATGATTGAAATCAAAATAAATTAATTTCTCATCCAGCAAGTTCCTCTGTCAAACCCTGTATTAACTAAATAACCTAATAACATCGCAGATAACCAATGCTCACGACGGGCCTGCAAGAAACGAGATTGTAGATAAAACAACAGCATCCCCACGTAGACGTAGTACAACAGAAGCTGCTAAACCAACAGTAGCCCCAGAAGTAAACGAAGTCTTGCCTTCGTCCACAAGAGGTAGAGGCAGGCACACCGTCCACACCGAAGAAGCTGTAAGTGAAGAGAGGCTTCCAGCTAGCACCAGGTTCCCTCCAAGAAGCAGGAATTTGAACACCACACCCGTGGCTGAAGAAACCAGCTCTGAAAAACCAGCCAGCACGTCAAGACCTCGTATTAGAAGGCCACATAAAGAGAATGTGGAGACCGATAATGTCACTGATGAGACGCAGGTTTGTACAGGGAGATTCTGCTTTGTAGATTGTTGTGGTTATGGTAATGTTGTGGAGATCCTGTTGCATATTGAGTAGTTTCGAGAAAACGATTATTAATTTGAGTGAATTTTCGAGATGACATTTATGATTGTTTCTTCGAATTATCAGAGTGTGTATTTATTGGAATATTAATTTTCTTACCTAGTCTTCATCGTTTTTGTCAGCATTCGCCAGCCATCACCAGGAATCACTCTTTCAATCTAGAACTTCCAAACATAACATTTTCATATTCGTCACTTTAGACAGTTTCGGAATCAATGATCAATGATATTGATCTTTTTTGGTATCCATTAGGTTTTCGAAATTTGGTTGATCTTTTTCATTTTAATATTATTACTCATTCGGAATGTGGTAGAAACCATATTGAAGGAACCAAACGCGATTTAAAAGTTCGTTTTAAAGACCATAAGATTGAATGGTATGAAACTTCCATAAGTAATAACGAAAAAAGAATTTCTAAAACGAAAATTGAATATTGTAGTTTTTATTTCAATTGCCCACAAGACTATCAAGTATCTGAGCAGCTTCTAAGTTTGAAAAAGATCAACTGAATTTTTCTATCCGATAAATCAAAAAAATAGATGAAAATCAATTATGATGAATTTTCGTAAACCGTCAAACGTGAGTAATATGCTCAAAATTTGAGTTGTTTGCCAACTGGAAGTTTTGAGTTTGAAACGTGATTCCTGACGACGACTGGAGAATACTTGCCGAAACGTTGAATATCAGAGTGGAAAATGTTGGAAATTACCCAAATAACATTCAATAAGTCTTCAATTTTTACATCAATTTCAACCAAAGCTTTTTTTCAATAAAACTTTCTCAGGTTCGGCTCAGATAAAAATTATAATATTTTGAAACAATCGAAAAGGGCTACTACCTCCGTTTCTGCAATCATGTGTACTTGATATTATTCCTGAATATCATTGAACATTTCAATTTAAAAAAAATTTTATCTAGGATAGAAACTTGAGAATCACTTTCAAATTGTTAAATTCAAAATAGACATTATATTATATCGAATTTCATCAATGATCAGGTACAACAATTGATGCAGAATGGTGATACGAACAAGGAAATGAACAAGGAATAATTGAATTATATATTTCAAGTATTTTCAATTTCAGATGAAGACATGTGCATTTAAACATAATAAAAATGGAACTAGTGTGAATTTCTCACACAAGATTTTTAATTAGATGCAAATCATTAGCATGATTAGATATCAAAACTTAGAAGTGCGATTTCCTTGAGAAAGTGAAATTTTCTTATTTGTAGCCAGCATTTTTTGAATAGTATATGGATATCACACCAGCTATATACCGTCCAAAGATTTTAATTACGAGCACAACCATAGCATGCTGTTTTCTTAGTAACAAGTGCGAAAAAAAAAACAATAGCACTGTTCATTTTACAAATTAGTTACATAGTCCGTTCACGAAATTTTGAGCCGTCGGTTGGCCATGACAATTCGGCATATTCCACTGTGTATATTAAAATTTTAGGTTATGTTGTTTATTTTCTTGTCAGATTGATACGCAATGTTGATCAATATTGCATAGAGTTCTCTGATAACTCGCAAGCTCGTCGGACGAGACCGGCTACATTCGGCAACGTTGACTTTATTTTACGTTATGACAGCGAATACTGCCAACTTCAGATAAATAAACAAACGCCTACTATGCGCTCAAACTTTCGCGAACGGACTATATGTAATATGGAGGAACATTAAGGGTATAACGCAGGAAGTAATAAGCTTTTTATTTTCTTGATGGCCTAAACCAGCTTTATCACACGGGAGAATCACAAAAATTACATTATGAAAAAGGTATACCGCTCTTCACAAATCATAAGATTCATTTGTGATGAAGTCTCTATACCAAGAAAAAATATGAATGTAGAAATGTTTCATAGTAATTATTTCCTACTTGAGAGTCAGTTGAACGCTTCTGGGTTTGTCTAATAATTGCAGCTTTATATCCTTTCTGCCTTGCCGAAGAAATGTTATTAATCACTTAACTTACCGCTGTATCATTGTGTAATTAGATTGTTCTAGTTCAATGTTACAACTGTTAAAAGATTAGTTATGAACTTGATCAAACAAATAATTCTTTCTTCATTCATCCAACCATGTACGGAGGTTTTCTCTGCAGATATTGAAATGAAATAGCAGCATATCATTATTTCAGCATTCAGTAAAGATTAATTAAGTATCTGTTTTCCACGGAGTTTTGAGGAATTAGGTAAACTGAGCCTAACTGATTTTTAGGTAGTTTAAAACGTTGTTCATTCCCTACATACCTAAAATCGCATTTAAAGGGTATAAAATACTCCTTACACTCTCACAGTATCAATCAATAATGTTAATCGCCTTCATATTGGATTTTACTCTCGAAAGCTCACTTTATTGCTATAAGTCATAACATAAGTAAGTACAAGGTTTTTGGTCGAATGAATTTCATGAGCAATTTTCAGAGAATCTGTGGTTATTTTTATGGATAGGACTCGTTCATTCAATTAGAATTTACTGTTGAAAAAGCTCCGCTCTATAAAAACATTCTACACATGTGTTTTGTTTTTTTTATATTTTGCATCTTTGCAGGGTTCTCGAGGCCGTACTCGTGCCAACGTGAAGAGACCATCTCTAGAGCTCATAGACAGTGACACTTTCAACACGAATTTCAACTCGGCTTCCCCACAGTCCGAACAGCAGGGTGGTCCATCATTCCCTACTGATCTTCCTGCAGGACCAGTACGATTCCTTGGAGTAACTCCAAATGAGAGCGTCAACTTACCGGTATGTGCCATAAAACAAAAGTATACTCGTATAGGAAGGTTATTATGAACATGTTACTGCTATACCTGAGACATAACTTGTTGCAATTTGATTTTACTGATATTTTCATCTCAACTTAGTATATTAGATTCATTTCTCTACTTGTCTCAACAGGCACCAGCCAAAGAAGATGTTCAAAACCAACCAGCTGAACAAGTTCCATCTTCAACAAGTGACGAAAATCTTATATCAGAAAGAGCCAAGGATCAAACTGCAACTGAAGAATCGATCGGTGCTACAGATCCTATGGATAAAGTGGCTTTAGACCTGTATGCCATCTCGCAAGGAAATCAAAGACTGCTTGGTGAAGACTCCAATCAAACAGATGGTGATCTTGACAAAGAAACTGAAGAAGATTCAACTACAGGTACAAAAACATTGATGAGTTATTCAGTAAACAGGGTGTCCCGGAAAATGTGGGAAAGCTATTGGATTCAAATAGAACATAAAAAATAAGACGACAAGTTCCCATAATTTTTTTCCTAGCGGCCCTCCCTACGAAGATACGACCTCCTAAATGACGCCACTGGAAATTCATTTTAGTGGAATAAATTTCAATTACTTACTTCTTTCATTTTTTTTTTTCGAAAACGGTTCATTTTATCGACACTGAACAAGAGTACCTTTTCTTTACCTTAATGTTCGAAGTATCTAAATTTGTTTTTTTAGCACCTTATCATACAGGGTGTTAAAAATGTAAGCATTAAAATGTACAACCCAGTCCGCCCCTGGTAAACTGAACAAGCTAATTGAGATTTGAGTGCGGTGATTTAAGAGGTCCTTAATACTATAAATCATATCAAATTTTCATCAAATTATATCGAGTAGATTGAAACTTATTCCACTAAAATGGATTTCCAGTGGCGTCATTTAGAAGGTCGTAACTTCGTAGGGAGGGCCGCTAGGAAAAAAAATTATGGGAACTTGTTATCTGCATTTTTTATGTTCTATCTGAATCCGGGAGATTTCCCACATTTTCCGGGACACCCTGTATAATACAGTGCGCTTCAAAATTATGGAACAAATTCATTTTCTCAAAAGAAAAACATTTGGCAACAAAATCAATTTTTGTCAATTTTTGTTTCACTTGTTTCACCCCATTGATCTCGGTGCAGAAAGGGAGTCACCGTGTCAATCGACCACAAGCTGATCTAATGCGGCCCATACACAAGCTACTTTTTCGGCGTTCTGGCAGCTAGCGTTTTGCGAGCGTCCTAGACGCTCGTGCAATTTTGACCACACACAAGCGTCTCAGTAGCTCACCGATCGCTGACGAGCAGGGCCGGCGCTAGGGGTGAAACAGTGAAGCAAATGTTTCAGGGCGCCAGCTTTCTGGGAGCGGCATTTTTCGCCAGCTGACTTTTCGTATTTAGGGTATGGTAGGGCTAGGGGCGGCCGAAAATTCTATGCTTCAGGCGCTAAATTCACTAGCGCCTGCCCTGCTGACGAGAGATCGAGTTATACGATCAGTCTCTGCCAAATTTTCACCATTTTTATAGTGAATTTTAATAATTTCAATGCGTTCTTGAAGCATGTATCGTTCCATTTTTATTGATGGCGTAGTCCTTTTATAAGTTATGTTAATGTTTAGAAACAGCAACGTATCTATGTAGAGCTAGAGGAAGCCATTTGGCATTATTTTTCGTACATAAATGTCACAACTGATATTTCAATAAACAATAAAAAGTTTTTGAAAATGAATGCAAATTAGGTGTTTTATATATTCTCAAAAAAGAAACGTAATTCCAAACATTCTTTATGTTATTCATCGATCTTAGCAGAGTGTTCGCTTACAGGTCGATTTTAGGAAATGAAACCTCCCGGTTGGCCAAACGATTGAACTCTTTTTGCACCCGACTTTTCCGTAGCTCGTAACTTTTTGTATTCTTTACGGAATGAGTCTCGGAGGCTTTTTATTTTTTTCTTTACGAAACCAATATCGCTTTCATCGTTATATTGTTTACATAAAGCTTACAATTCTTCGTAGGCTTTATTCTTTAGTGTTCTGTTCGAATATTCTTTGCTCTTAATCATCCACAAACACTTATTCTTTTTAAATAGTTGTAAGGAATTCTTCTGAATGTGGAAATCTTGCATGATTCTCTGCCATTCTAGACGCTCTCACACACACAAGCGTTTTTCATGCGTTTCGCCGGCTATCTTGACGCTAAAATCAAACACGTTTGATCTTGGCGTCCGGCGTTGCGTCCGGCGTTGCGTCCAGCTCGGCGACTCGCCAGCGTGGCAGCGGATAGACATACACAGGCGTTTTTCGGGCTACTTTTAGGCGTTTTGGTCGCTTGCGGTGACGCTAGCTGCCAGAACGCCGAAAAAGTAGCTTGTGTATGCGCCACATAATACAATCTAATTTAACCCAGGAAACCTTTTCCCAAACGTAATTCACTCAAATTTTTTTTTTTCAGAAACATCAACCACAACTACACCTCAACCAACAACCACCACGACAACCACAACTACAACCACGCCTGCTCCCACGACTACCACCACGACAACCACCACCACCACCCCAGCACCAACCACAGAAGCTTCACTTTTCGGTAGAGGTCGCTACAGAGGTAGACTTGGTAACAAGAAAACAACTTCTCATTCTTCCACGACTGAATCGACAGCTACTGAGGGTAGCAGCAAACCCAAGAAATTCGGTGGAAACAGGTCTTCCTTCGGAAATAGAAGGAATGGAGCGAGAACTTCTACTACAGCTTCACCAGACGAAGAGAAGGTTTCTAAGGATAATGTGAAACCTGTCAACAGTGGAAAGGTGAGTGAACAGGTCTAGCTCAAAATTACTCTAAACAACTAAGAGGTTTTTCAATAAGAGGTGTATAATAAACCATGGTTTCTTTGTTGTAACTGTATGAAAGGCTACAAAACAAAGAAAAAAATGTTTTTCTCTATCAGATTCAGCACTCGATATATCTCTATAACGTTGTGTGCATAATATGTTTTACTCGCATATAAAACCTGTTTGGCCATGGTAAATATGTCAACAATGCAAGAATTCAATTATTTCTCTTCTATTTGCAATTAAAATGGTATAACTGGGTAGGATATTTCTGAATTCCTTCAGTCACCCAACAAATAATAGTCTGCTACAATACGCGCTACGTGCCACACAAGCAACGAAACCATTGATCTATTGCGGGAAAAGTTTCCGGGCCGTGTTATCTCTCGAAGAGGTGATTACAATTGTCCACCGAGATCTTGATCTTGATCTTCTGATTTAACACCTTGCGACTTCTTCCTTTGGGGCCACGTGAAAGAGAAGGTCTACGCCAATAGCCCAGCGTCGATTCAAGACCTCAAAGATGAAATTCGTGAGGCTATCGAGGACATAGGGCAGCCACTTTGCGATTTGGTTATGGAAAATTTCATTAAAAGGATATGGTCCTGTAAGCGTGGTCGTGGTGGTCATTTGCCTGATGTTATTTTCCACTTTTAACGGCATAGCTTCTTCTTTATAATGAAATAAACATCCGATCATTTATATTGAAAAATGGCATTTTTCTTTGAATATCGAAATAACACCTCTTATTGGAAAACCCTTTATGTTTATCAACATGGAACCAGTGAAGAGAGAAAACGAAGATTATTCATTTCATCACCATTCAATCATGTTTTTTCTTCCAGCCTAACTCACGTGGTCGCTTTGGATCCAGTAACAGAAGCAGAGCTCGTACAACACCAAGTCCATCAGATGAATCTCCTGACTCCAACAGCGTATCGCCGTCCACCAGTGCTCCAAGGCCATCTCGACCAAGGCCTACCTTCAACCTTAGAGGCAGGACAAGGCCAACACCAGCTCCAGCGACATCAGAAGAACCATCGGCATCTGAAGATAATGGTGCTACAAGTGAGGCAAGTGTCAGTACTACCGCAAAATCCAGGAGAATCCAACCAGGTGCTCATTCAGCTGTGAGACCGTTGAGGCCTGGACCTAGGCTCAATTTGGCGAACAGACGTATAGGTAATCACGCTCCTACTAGTACTACTGAAGCTGCAGCTCCAGAAGAGAATGCTGCTGAAGAGGAAACTCCAAAAGAAGAAGAGAAAAAGGTAATTTTCATGAAGATTGAGTTTTACGCTCTTTTTCATTAGTACAAAGTACTGTGCTCAGCTTGAAATAGCTTCATGAGCTTTCTGGTATAAGTAGGTGAAATCATCATGAATTTTTTGGACTGAGTAAGTTCAGGAGGGTTTCTCCTGAGGGTTATTTCATTATTTAGCTCCCATTGCTAAACCGCTGCCTTATCTAGGTATTTTCCAAGTCCACAAAAAGGTTCAGGACCAGCAGGTGTTTGACCTTGATGCACTTTTGGCAAGTTAATCGGCTTTTTGATTTCCTTCAACACTAATATCCCCTTACTCCCATAGTAGAGCCACTTTATTTCCTCTTGCCAGTTGGTTTATGGTGTTAGGGAACTCCCAGGTCAGTAGAGACTCCTGGCAGTGATAGAATCTTTTAGAAGTTACGAGCAGAACGTGCTTATTATTTGGTAGAACCTGCCTATGGCTTATTTTGGAAGGTGAAGACCTTTTTTTAGGTCTTTAGGTACACCAAAGATGTGTTGTTGAAGTGTAGGTCTTAGTTAGTAAGTTTGAAAAGGGGTGACAGTTCATTGCGACATCGAGGTCTATTGTTCCCCCTTACAGAGCTTTTCTGACCACACCCTTTACAGCTCGCCTTCCAATTCCAGAGATCTGATGAAATCCAATATTTGTGAAGGCTTCAACGGGGCTAGTTCCTCACTCTTGCAAGTTTCTCGCCCAAGGCATTCTCTCCTTAGGCTCGCAATACCAAAACATTCCGTGACTAGGTTAATGGGGGTTTCTACCTCTTCCCCACAGAACCTACACTGGTCAGTGTCCGACAATTCCAACCTCAACAGGTGCTTCCTGAGGCGACAGTGTACTGTAAGAAAGCCAGTGAGGAGGTGTAATTGTTTCTTACCAAGATCCAGATATCTTTTGGATCTTGCTGTTTCAAAGTTCCGAAGGAAATTAGTGGAATGATCCATCCCTGGGAGATTCCGCCAGAGTTTTTCCTTCTCTGATATCTCCTTCTTCAGAAACTCCTTCTTATAGGTACATTTACCTGTACCACAAAAGGGTTCTGGGCCAATGAGTGACATTCGTGCGCCCTCTTTGGCAAGTGTATTGGCCTCTTCGTTTCCTTTGATTCCCGAATGGCCGGGAACCCAGATTTAAAATACTTACCTTATTTTTCTTGCCTACCTCATTGAGTTTGTTTCGGCATCCCAGATCATCTTTGAGTCGATGACGTAGGAGCTCAGTGCTTTAATAGCAGCTTGACTATCTGAATGTATGGCTACATTTACCTATAAGACGGAGTTTCTGGAGAAGGAAAAAGCCGAGAAGAAAAAACTCTGGCGGTGTAGGTCTTATAATTTCCTCTGATCAATATAAGTATTCGTTTTGAAGAGTTTCAAGCTCCTGAGCTGCGCAGCCAATGGCAAGCCGTATTTCGAGCTTTTGAGTTACTCAGGAGCACGAGACTCTTCAAAACGAATAGGCTATATAACATATAACATATAAATATAAAATCTAATTCAAGATTTTGAAGGACTCCTTCTGTACTTGATTGACGAACTTCTGGTCACCCTGACATGACTTACTCCTCAAATATGTAATGATTCCAGGAAGAAACTCCAGAACCTGTTGACACCAACCCCATAAATCGATTACGCAACAGGAACAGGATCCAAGTAGGTTCAGCTCCAAGACCAAAGGCTGCCGCAAGTTCTCCAGTTCAAGTTCGAAGAGTGAACCCTTTACTTGCCAGAAAAAGACCTGGCCAAAAGGCAGAACCATCAACTGAAGCTCCTGCTGAAACTCAGCCGACCGAAGCTTCCACAGATGTCGAAGAAGAAGAACCTGCTGAAACGGTAGCAGTATCTTCGACCACAGAACAACCAAAAGGGTTGAGTAAATTGTTAGCTGGTAGAAGGAGGTTAGCAGGAAACCATAGACTTCCAGGTGGAAATTGATGAACAACTTTTTTTTGAAATTCTCTGATATTTTCGAAAAAATGCATGAAATCATGAAATGCAACCAAATTTTTTGAAAGAAGATAGTAGTACCATTGTATGAATACAATGTTACCTATGCCAAATAATCTTTTTTCAGAATACAAGATGTTGAAAGGGGAAAAAAATTTCCTTAATATCTTTGAAAATTACGAAGAAATTTAGATAATCTAGCTTTTTTACATTCATTTTTTATACCGTGTGTCCCGGAAAATGTCGGAAATCTCTCGGATTCAGATAGAACATAAAAATTGAAGATGACAAGTTCCCATAATTTTTTTTCCTAGCGGCCCTCCCTACGGAGATACGACCTCCTAAAAGACGCCACTGGAAATCCATTTTAGTGGAATAAGTTTCAAACTGCTCGATATAATTTGATGAAAATTTGATATGATTAATAGTATTAAGGACCTCTTAAGTCAACGCACTTAAATTTCAATTAGCTTGTTCAGTTTACCAGGGGCGGACTGGGTTGTACATTTTAATGTTTACATTTTTAACACCCTGTATGATAAAATGCTAAAAAAACAAATTTGGATACCTTGAACATTAAGCTAAAGAAAAGGTTCTCTTGTTCATTGTCGATAAAATGAACCGTTATCGAAAAAAAAATAATGGAATAAGTAAGTAATTGAAATTTATTCCACTAAATTCCACTAAAATGAATTTCCAGTGGCGTTATTTAGGAGGTCGTATCTTCGTAGGGAGGGCTAGGAAAAAAAATTATGGGAACTTGTCACTTATTTTTTTATGTTCTATCTGAATCCGAGAGATTTCCCACATTTTCCGGGACACCCTGTATATTGCAGAATATTTTCGAGTTTAGAGTATAGAATTCAAAAAGTTTTCGTCGTTTTGATATTTATTGTGGTTTTCAGGATATTAACATAAAACTATTGCAAATTTTTACCGTCTGTATTTTGAAAATGAGGCATATGCGGACACGAATGTAGAAAAACTTTTTTACCTAAAGTGATTTCAAGAATCGCCACTCCTAAATTTCTGACGACATATTATGTAGTTGAAATTTATTGAATTCGTAAAATATACTACAGAGAATCAGAGAAACCCAAATTTTTTTGCATTTCACATAATGAAGAAATTGAAAAATTATTTTGAAATTACAAGCAAGTCAATTAGAAGTCAATGTTATCTATTTTAAATATCGTTTCATCTCTTGTACATATAGATAAGACTAATTAAGTAAATCAATTCAATATAAATTCCACTAGTTAGACCAGTAGGTATGCAAATATTTATTAGGTATTTTATAATTTTTGTATTTTTGATGTGAGAATAGGAACCCGAGAAATTATTCTCATATGTATTTATCCAAATACTGCTTTGTATACTTTTTTAATAAAAATTTGATAATACACAATATAATGGCTATTCTTCACCCGATTAAACAGATAGTGTAAGAAGAAGCTATTCAGCTTGTGGAATTTAAAAGAATCAGTTCTTTACTCCACTGCAGATACAGCACTGCTAGTTTTTGACTCAGCTGTGAATAATGAAAAGAAAAGAAGAAAAAAAATTCTTTTCTAGTCCGGGATCGAACCCACAATGCTAAAATACTAATATAACCCACTATTAAAGAAAAAGAAAAGGTATATTGAACGTCTATGAACTAACCTACTCAAAACATGTTTGTTTTGTTTATATATTCTATTCTGTGGTTCAAACAAGTTTGGAAATCGAAGATTTGCTTTGTTGAGCTGGCATTTCTCACTTATATCGTTAATTTCCGAAAATTTAAGGAATTTGCTTTTATCATAAAGTTGAATATTATAAACCCTCCAAAGTCGAAATGCCGAAAGTAATTCCTAGAGAGCAGAGACTGAGTATCAAAATGTGCTACTTCGAACTGAAATCTGCACATGCTGATAGTAACCCTGATGTTTTGAAAACATTGATTTACCAAAAAGTATCAAACATTTTCGATGTATGTTCCTAAGTGACAAACAGTTCTATGTTTCATATTGACCGTAATTATATTTTAGCTCCATGTTTCTACGATTAGGAGGATTATACATGAAGAAGATATCAAAGATTATCCTGCTATCGGAAGACCAAAGAAAGCATTGTCTATAGACGATTACATCTTCAGAAAAGACCTACAACGTCAAATTTGGAAATATAATTTGAAAAATGAATATTTTTCGATTGACACACTTCTATCTTACGCTAAAGAAAATTTGGAATACAATGCTGGACGAACATCATTATTCAAAATATTAAAATCTATGGGGTACAAGTATCAGAGAGTTAATGAACGCAAATTTATCTGTGAACGAAAAAATGTAGTTGGAGCTAAAATTACATTTCTAAGGAAGTTTTTGCAATACAAGACTTCAGAACCAAATATCAGATTTGTGTTTGTAGATGATACTTGGTTTTATTTAAATAGTCCTTCAGCTAGTCGATCCACTAATGATTCTGATGAAACAGGCAATCCATCCAAAATTAAGTCCGAAGAAAAACGTATCACAATTTTACATGCCAGTAGCAACTCAGGATTTTTAGAGGGTTGTGAGTTAATTCTAAATTCAAAGCCTTCCGATGAATATCACAAGACTTTGACTAGCGAAATTTTCCAAAAATGGGCTTCTGATCAACTAATTCCAGCTTTAGCTAAGATTCCTGAAAAGTGTGTGGTTGTGCTAGACAATGCACCTTATCATAATGCGGTACCGTTAGATAAGCCACCCAAATTCACCAGCAAAAAAACAGAAATGCAAGATTGGTTGACTAATAATAAAATTCATTTTAATCAAAATTTTAACAAAAAACAACTTTGGCATTTGATATTACCGTATCGAACTGACAAAAAAAAACGATTTGTAGTTGACGATCTTTTGAAAAAACACGGACATGAGGTTCTTAGGTTGCCCCAGAATCATTCCCAGTACAATCCAATGGAAAAGGCATGGGAGTTCTGTAAGAACTTTAACAATGAGAATAAAAATTCGAATCCTGATTCGGGGGATAACGTGATGACTTTATGGAGGTTAGCTACTTCGAAATGTACCAGTGACATGTGGCAAAATTTTTATTCGTCTTGTGAAAAACTCATGACTGAGGACTGGACGAAACATATGGGCAATCTTTCTTTGTCAGATATTCCCCCATTCATTATTTCATTAGAGGAATCTGATTCCGAATCAGAATTATCCGATGACGAGTCTGATCCTAACAACGAAGTAATGGATGCTGAATAACATGCAGACGATATTTTGAGATGTCTTTTCTTCAACTGAAAATGGAGAAATTGAAGATGTAAGTAGTTGAATTGGACATGAAAATACAGGGTGGGGCAGAAAAACCTATCCGATTTCAAATCCCTTTTTCTCAGAAGAGAGAGCAGGTAGAGTAGTGGGGTAAAAACCGTTAGAAAGCTGGTTTTATGCCATTTGTCAGTAGTCAACATGCCTTGGTCTGGTGAACATCGTGCTTTTGTTATTGAGCGGTTTATCGAATGCGGCGGTTCGATAATTGCTACACAACGTGCTTTTCGAATTCATTTCGGACTCGGGCGTCATGATCCTGTTCCACATCACGCTACGATTAAAGTGTGGGTGTCAAATTTTAGACAGACGAGTTCAGCATTGAAAAAGAAGTCGCCTGGACGTCCCAGGACAGCAACAGGACCTGAAAACGTGGCCAATGTGAGAGCCGCGATTGAACGTTCCCCGCGTCGTTCGGCGCGAAAACATTCGCTGGCTTTGGCGATTTCCAACCGCAGTATTCGGCGAATTTTGCACCGGGACCTCAAAATGCATCCCTACAAAATGGTTGTTGCACAGAAATTAAGTGAAAGGGATTTTGAAACCCGTACGAACCTGTGTCGCGATCTCCGAGAACTGCCAAACGACGATGTTGTGCTCTTCACGGACGAAGCCCATTTTCACCTTTGTGGCGCCGTAAACAGGCAGAATTTTCGATATTGGAGTGACGAAAATCCTCGGGAAATCCATCAGGAACCCCTCCATAGCCCAAAAGTGACTGTGTGGTGTGCTCTTTCCCGCCTAGGCGTCTGGGGGCCCTACTTTTTTGAAGAAAATGGGCAAACCGTAACGGTCAACAGCGAGCGCTATTGTTTCATGCTGGAAATTTTTCTTAGACCCAAAATGGAAGAAAATGGCGTGGAAAATGTGTGGTTTCAACAGGATGGTGCAACCGCCCACACATCGCGACGATCAATGGACATTCTCAGGGAACTGTTTCCCGGTCGCCTCATTTCTCTGAGAGGTGATGTTGGCTGGCCGCCGCGCTCACCGGATCTCACTCCATGTGACTTCTTCCTTTGGGGTTACCTCAAATCGAAGGTTTACCAGCATCGACCAAGGACCCTTCTTGCTTTACGAAGGGAAATTGCTCGGGCAATTGAAGAAATTCCTGTGGAAATGACGGTGAAAGTCATGGAAAGCTACCGCGAGCGCCTAAATAAGTGTATCCGCTCCCAAGGACGACATTTGAGTGATGTGCTTTTCAAAACTTAAATTTAAAAATGGCATAAAATTTGCGATATGTTAATAAAAAAAATTTTTTGACAAGCTGAGTGGTTTTAATTTTATAACGTTTTGAAATCGGATAGGTTTTTCTGCCCCACCCTGTACGTCTAAGGGGATGTAATGAATCTTCAATAGAGATACAACATATTATCCAGAAAATGTTAAACTTCTTATTGCAGGTATTCTTAATGATGTACATGAACAAGTGTTCAAACACTTGAGACCTTCCAATTCATCGATACAAAGATGTTTTTAAGGACATTCAAAGCTGCTGGTATAGACTTTGAAAGTAACAATAAGAATGTACAATCTAGAAGCTTCAAAGGGAAAGAAATAAAATGACTAATGACCCATTGGAAAATAGTGGTTAGAAAAATATTTCAATCGATTTAAACTGAATTTTCATTGAAATTTGAACCTAACTTGTTAAAAAAGTATAACATTTTGTGATGTTTTTATTTAGTTTATTTCTTTTTATACAGATGATACTTGTATTGTGAACTCATTTAAAATTGTTTCTATTGAAATAAATTGATTGATTTTAAAGATTTTCTCCAAATAACTATCTCCGGAACCAATCGACCGAATTGTTTAAAAAGTGCATTCCTGTTTTAATGACATTAGAAATTGTGAATTTCATAAAGCTTTATTTCATCCTATCGTTTATATACTCCGTTCACGAAAGGTTGAGCCGTCGGTTGGCCATGACAATTTGGCATATTCCACTGTGTATATTAAAATTTTAGGTTATGGTGTTCATTTTCTTGTCAGATTGATACGCAATGTTGTCAATAATGCATAGAGTTCTCTAATAAAACGGAAGCTCGTCGGACGAATCAGTGTACATTCGACAACGTTGACCTTATTTTACGTTATGACAGCAAATACTGCCAACTTCAGATAAATAAAGAAACGCCTACTATGCGCTCAACCTTTCGTGAACGGACTATAGAAATGTGATGTTTTTTATTTAGTTTACTTCTTTTTATACAGATGATACTTGTATTGTGAACTCATTTAAAATTGTTTCCGTTGAAATAAATGGATTGATTTTAAAGATTTTCTCATTGAAAAGCATGCAGCATTTAAATATATTTCAGACTTCTACAAATAACTATCTCCGGAACCAATAAACCGAATTTTTCTGTTCATGGAAGCATACATGAAAAAAAAGCCGTAACACGATCCGTTCGAGAGTTATAGCCACCAAAAATGTATCAGTTTACCACGGAGATACATTTTTTTTTTCCAATTTCTAACGGCTCATTCCTCACGAAATTTTGCAGAAGTTTGCCCGTCATTATACTCCTTCAAAATACGAAATTTCGGAATGATCAGATGTGTGGTTTCAAAAATATCTGAAAAATAATAAAAAAATTCGTATGTCAATAACTCAAAAACTACTGGACCGATTTGGTCCGTAAACGAACTTAACCGCGACATTCGGAACCCGAACCAACTCTCAAATATCTGAACCCTTACTTAATCCAATCGTGCTCACTGCCGGACAGACAGAATTTCATTGACCACGGATTTTTCATCAGCGAGTCCAATCAAATCGTTTGAAATCACTCCTGGCCCAGGATTTGAACAATACAGACATTTGGAGAAATGATAGCACGCTGTTCCCTTAAAAACAAGCGCGGAAAAGATCATTTGGCAGAAGCACAAACACTCACCAATTCAACTGTTAAGAGGTTTTCACTACAATTTAATAAATACAAACACTTAGCTCAGATAACTTGACAAGAAAATAACTCTAACCTCATAAATTTTTCATGTATACGTATGCTGTCAGAAATTTTTCAACAAACAATTGAAAACCAATGAATGTTTTTTCAATAAAAACAGTATATTTTAATGGGAATTTTTTTCATCCTGAATACAGACACACAGAAGGTTTCTATTGATTAACTCTTCCCATAATTTGTTATCTTAACATAATATTTATATCAGAGAACTTGGAACTCTGAAATGGCCTGTAAAGCATTATGAAAAGAATTTGATAAATGCAGAATAATGGTATTATAACAATAGAAATAATATAAAATTTAGATAGGTAGCTATACCATAAAATAATAGTTCAGTAATGAAAACCATATCACATAAAACACATTCAGGCTCTTCTCGTATCTGATAGGACTCTCACAATACAACCTACACCACCTTGATTGTAAATTTTTTCATGCCATAGCAGTAAATGACCGCTACTGCCTTCAGAGGGATACTCAAATCCTTTGTAAACATACTTCATGAGAACGTCTAGTAATTCGGGAGATAATTGGCTGACTGCATCTTCAATTTGTGGTGGTTTGATAGACAAAAGAACTTTTAAAGTTAGGTGTAGTGCATTATCCTAAAACAAAACGGTTAAAAATGAATATAAAATGCAGAGGCGCCCAACAAAATTATACACATTAATGTTTCAGAGATTTGTGGCAATTATTGTATAGGATATTCAACTATTTTTTATTTATCTTTGTTCGAGAAAAGAAAGTTTGATCAAATTAACTCCTCTAACCTTTGTCTGCTGGTTTTTACTTCCTAATGGTGCATTTGTCAATACTAACTTCAAGGCATCCAAACTCTTCCCTGTAAACCATTCTTAAGGAAATTTCCAATAAAACAAGATTATGTTAGTTTGTAAAATGAAATGTTAAAGTTATAATGAAGAGAAAAGGATATTTTTGAAGTAAACTGTTGACTTCATTTTCATCTGGCCCAGTTGGTCCCCCGTCTGTATCTTCTTCCTTATAATTGTCCTCACAGTATAAATCAACATCGATTTTTCGGAATGCCGAACTTGACGTGTTTTTAGCCATTTTTTCGAGGAGAAATGTACAAAATTTGGAGATAAATAAACCGCAGCTTCCCTGTCTGATTCATTCACTGATATCAGGTCAGGCTTTAGGTTAGGTGGAAAACCAGGAAAATTTAGGATATCTGAACTACTACGATTTTTCCTCGCTTTTTATCGACAAGTAGGTAAGATGAGTAACTGCTTTTTAGTTTCAACTATTATAAACTACAACTAAATAAATTATACAGCAACGATAATTTCAATTGAAATCTCGAAAAAGACATCCTGTTCGGGACTCGGGTTTCAAATTTCACCTTACTTCTTCTGGTAGGTCAAAGGTCAATCAATATTGGTTTCGTGCACGTTTGACAACTGACAGCACATCGGAGGTATAACAACCCCACTTTTCCAATGTAAATCATAGCAAAACAACGACAGATTTTGGTTTTTCTCAAGTGTTTCAGTTGATTTATTGCTTCTTTGGACTGAAAAATCGTGAAAATGGACCTATAAAATTGTTTAACAAGTTCAGATCATATTCATCGAGGGCAATATGTAGAAAAATATCAGTTTTGGGCATTCACCCTTGTCAACTGTAGAAGGAAGATATTTATCCATCTAACTTGGCTCTTTTCAGAAATAAAATGTATCCTGATATTATCAGTTATTCAGTGGAAACATAGAATGCTGCTGCAGTGAATCATATGATATTTATAATATTTATTCTTCAATAAATGGAAAGAAGAAAAATTATCATATTTGTTTATTGAAATGAAAGCCCATGAATTCCATGATGATTTTATTGAAAAAATGAAGGATTTTATCAATATTAACAACTAAATTTCAATTATTCACAACGTAGAAAACGATTTCTATTAAATACAAATTAAAAAAATAAATAAATATTTTGTCGAAAGTGAAACATTCATCATTCAATACAAACCAACAAATTATAGTCTCTTGTATAAATAAAAACTTAATTATCTAATAAGTAATTGTAAAAATTTTTAAATACACAGTTAGAAGTAGGTATGCTTATGCTATATTCTATAAAATAGTGAAAAGCGGAGATAGCAGTTACCTTTTACTTCTCATATAAAAAACAAAAGATATACTGCAAATTAAAGAACATCCAGATGAGTTATAATCCAGTGATATGATTTCAGGACATATATTTATAAAAACTCAAGTTATCACAACAATTTTGTCCATTAACAAGTACTCTTCATCTCCTTTCTCTAACGGGTGAATTGGAAATACATCCTATAGTGTTCTATATTTCCTCCTTGTCCAAATATGAATCCTGAAACTGGCTAATCTCTTTGTCTTCTTGATTTAATTGATAATAATATCAGGATACATTTTATCATCGGAATAAGACACATTAGATGGATAAATCTTCTGCAGTAGATAAGGGTGAATGCCCAAAACTGATATTTTTCTACATATTGCCCTCGATGAATATGATCTGAACTTGTTAAACAATTTTATAGGTCCATTTTCACGATTTTTCAGTCCAAAGAAGCAATAAATCAACTGAAACACTTGAGAAAAACCAAAATCTCTCGTTGTTTTGCTATGATTTACATTGGAAAAGTGGGGTTGTTATACCTCCGATGTGCTGTCAGTTGTCAAACGTGCACGAAACCAATAATAAGTTCATGTTGATATTAGGGGCGTTCGGCATCGACATCGGACGTGTCGGATCGATCTAAACCGTTCGTTTATTATTATTATTACATTATCATTATTATTACATCCGGATTGAGGGGAATACAAATCTGTACCGTTCGTCATAAAAATCTGAGCAATCGGACGTCGATCTTTTCGCTCGGTCTATTTCGACGGAGCAAAGCGATTTTATTCATAGAGTTTTATGTTTTTTATATTTTTTTTGTTTTATGTTGAGTTTCCTGATCCGACAACCGATAGATTGAAAAATTCTAACAATTTTATTCTTCTGTTTTCATTTATTCATTACAAACTCAATTAATTCATTAAAATTTTTCAATATAGTTATCGTAGTTATAAATGGGCAGGAGGAGATATTGCTTTCCCGTTTCTTTTTCGTGTAATTAATCAATTAATTGATCAGGATCTCTCGGTACAACTATCGCCGTATTGAACGACCAGAAGGGGATATTGCATTACTCGTTTCTTTTGCATTCAGTGCCTTTGCACATAATTATTTAATTGAGATTTTATGGAAGAGCTACTAAAAGGGTGAAAGTATCGTTAAAAGATGAGCATATTTCCCAAAATAGTGATCTTTGAAATCTCATAATCTATAAAAGTAGAACAGAGTAGTATGTTCTGTGGCAGATGCTCTGTACCGTTCGTTTATTCCCAGATATTTCAGATTTATCTGTACGATCTGTGGTCACGTGACAAAAAAATCCGTCCGCTCGCGGAGGTCGATGCCGAACGCCCCTAATAGGGGCGTATGTTCTGTGGTTCATGTGAGTAAGTGGTAAAACAAACTAAATTATTTGCTTTTATATTCATCTTATTATAAAAGAAGTTTTAACATTGTGCTTCCACTACATTTCCACAGTAATAAAATAGTATTAGGTACCTACTCTTCCTCTATAACATCTTCATTAAATGCTTTCAATATATTATAAATCTTTCAATCTTGTATAAAAAAAATATAAAAAGTAGTATTTACCCCTTTTTCCCATATGACTTCTATTCACAGATTTTCAAGAATAATAATTCTCAACTTCATCTAAAAGTTTTTCTATATTTCCATCATCGATAATAACAAATCTTTTACTTCCCCTACTGAAATAATATATTTCTCCAGTGAAAATGTCGAACCAAACAAAGATTATATAGTATATATACTCTATAATCTATGTATAGTATATATACTCTATAATCTATGGAACCAAAGTGCATGAATATGCATCTGATGAGACTCTAATCTTTTTTTCAAAAATCCATAACTATGTAGCTATATTTTGCAATTGCTGTAATGTATTAATTTGAGACAATTTATCTTCTAATGAGAATTTATTATCAGGATCGATCTATGCTACAAATTTCCTCATAGGAGTTTCAGCTTGAAATATAAGAGGCATCGTGAAATCTGCTACTTTGAGCTGTTGATATTTTTCCAGTGATGCACAGCCGTGTGAACAAAGCCAGGAACGTAAAGGTGATAATCTTCTATTTTCCTGCAATATAAAAAAATTATTGTTGCTTTTCATCGTGAACATTTTCCTATGGGGCTAGTTGAATATTAGATAAATGATAACAATTGCAACATAATTATCATCAAATACTTTGTCTCAATTTGGATATCATCTTTTTATAACTTCAATATAATGGAATTATTAATATCTAAATCAGATCATAGCTGATTGTGTAAATGATGTATTCACCTAAATACTACATTCTGAAAATTCTACTATTTCTACTCATTATTTATTGTTATTAAAAGTAGGTATCAACTTCAAAGGATATAGAATTCAGTTTGCTATGCTTGTACATTTCCTGATATTCTGATTATACAGATTCTTTCAAAGTTTTAAATATGACAAATATGAATTGTGCTAAAATTAATGCACTCACTTGGGATGCGAACTTTTCATCTTGTAATTTGTACAGCAAGTTTATCGCTTTGCAATCACTATGCCCACAAACTATGATGTGCCGAATATCATTCACCACACATCCTAACTCCAGAGCAGCTGGTTCATTGGAATTCAATTCATCCTCGAAATGCTGTGAATTTGGAATAATATTACCTGCATTTCTTACTGAAAAATATTATTGAGACATTTCCTTAACTTATCGAAAATATGCCTACCTATAAACATATCTCCAACATTTGTTTGGGTGAAACGTGTGGGTATCATCCTACTGTCTATACAAGTGAAAAACACTGCTTTTGGCTGGAAATAAAGAATTTCCAATGATAAAAGATTATCAAGTTTTGGGATAGAAAAACGTTAATAGAAAGTCTATATAAAGTTTATTCAGTAACACAGTGATTATTGTATGATATTGTAAGCGAATGATAAAATGAACAATACGTAAAAAGCGTTATAACTAGTACAAAGACAAGACGTTCACCGGTCGATGGCTTGGGACGAACTAACTAAGCAGCTGCTGACCGCGCCCTTAATTTATCATCGCATCGTAGAGGGAGAAAGCCAAAACATCGCGCCAAAATGAAACCATAGAAGAGGGTGGATTGGAGACCATAGAACCACATTTGTTGTATTCCAACACCCGTCCTCAACAAATGGGGTGTCAATGAGGATGCACCATCAGTCCGCAGTCCTCAGCCATTCTCTGCAGCTTAATTCTATCCAAAGGCTTTGTCAACATGTCTGCTATATTTTTGTTTGTGGGACAGTACTGTAATTCTACTAGATTTTTCTTTTTTAAATCCTTAATAAAATTAAATTTTGTGTCTATATGCTTTGTCCTGTGGCTAAATTTATTATTTTCGATAATTTTCAGACAACTCTGATTATCTTCATAGACACGAAATTTATTATGAGAGATCTCAAAATCACCTAGTAATCTATTTATCCACATACCTTCTTGAACTGCATCTGCTAGGGCATGGTATTCCGCCTCAGTTGATGATAGGGAAACTGAAGCTTGTTTGCGACAACCCCAGCTAATTGTAGAGTTCCATAGCTTGAAAACATACCCGCTGTTGGATTTTCTATCTACCTTCGTACTTGCCCAATCTGCGTCCGAGTATCCTACCAAATTGTTCCCTTCAGTGTTGTGGCCACCAAGTAAAAGTTCATAGTTTATAGTTCCTTTTAAGTATCTGCATATTCTCTTTACCTCGGTCCAGTCCATTTCTGTAGGACATTTGTTGAACTGGCTCATAATTGAGACGCTAGCTGTTATATCTGGTCTGGTGTTGACAGATAAATACAACAATGCTCCAATTAGTTGTTGGTATTTTTCATTGTTCTGCATCAACGGAGTTTCTTCCCTGTGTTTTTGATATCCTGTATCTAGAGGAATGTTGGATGGTTTGGCTTCTTGCAACCCAAACCTGGTCAAAATATTCCTGATATAGTCAGATTGATTCATACAGAAATATCCTTCACTATTTTTCCTGATGTTTATTCCCAAATATTTCCTTATTTTTCCAAGATCAGTTAATTCGAAATTTGTCTTCAAGTAGACAGCAACTTTGTCGACGTTTTCTTCCTTTTCTGCTGCAATCAGAAAATCGTCAACGTGTACAATCAAGTAAACTGTATCATCTGTCATCTTTTTGGTGAACAAACATTGATCCTCTTTACTCTGGCTGAAATTATAATCCCTTAAAACATATCTTAACTTTTCATACCATATGTTTGCAGCTTGCTTCAAACCATATATCCCCCTCTCAAGCTTGCAAACATAATTTTCTTTTCCTGCCACTGCATATCCTTCAGGTTGCTGCATGTAGATTTCTTCCTGCAAGTTCCCATTAAGAAATGCTGATTTTACATCAAAGTGTTTGATGGTTAAATTTTTTCTTCCAGCCACTGTAAGTAAAACCTTCAATGTTGTTTGTCGAACAACTGGTGCAAATACCTCATCATAGTCTGTGCCAAACTTTTGTGAGAAACCACGAGCTACAAGTCTTGCCTTGTATCGTTCGACTTCTCCTTTCGAATTCCTTTTTGTTTTATATACCCATTTACAGCTAACTATGTTTGCACCTTTTGGGGCCTCAACAATGGTCCATGTTTTGTTATGTTCCAGAGAACATAACTCTTCATCCATTGCCTTTATCCATTCTTCCTTATCAGGTCTGTTAAGTGCCTGTTTCCTTGTTCTTGGGTCCTCTTTTATTTCTTCAGCTAGACTTGATACATCAAGATAACGACTTGGAGGTACACCTCGATTCTTTCTCGTTGACCTTCTGCATTCTGGTTCGTCCTGAAGTTGGTCCTGCGCAGGTTCATCACTTGTATCCCTTTCTGTTGTCACTTCTTTAACAGAAGTGTCTATCTGTGGAAAATCAATTTCAACTAGATTATTGTCAATTTCTTCATCAGTGTTATTATACTTATCAAGAAACACAACATCTCGACTAATTTTTATTTTTCCTGTCGCCTTATTCAAAAGTTTGTATGCTTTAGAATGTTCTGAATATCCTAAAAAAATATATTTTTCAGCTTTAACATCTAGTTTTCGTCGTAATTCCTGTGGGACATGGACATAAACCTCGCAGCCAAAAATATGAAAATAACTTACATCAGGTTTTTTTGAATGCCAAATTTCGTAAGGTGTCTTTTCCCGTGTTCTGGTGGGCAATCTATTTTGCAAAAAATTTGCTGTATTAACAGCCTCTGCCCAAAATTTTCTCTCTAACTTTGCGTCTAATAGCATGCACCTTGCCATTTCTATTAAATATCTATTTTTTCTTTCAGCCACGCCATTTTGCTGTGGTGAGTAGGGAGCTGTGTATTGAATTTTTATTCCTTGACTTTTTAGGTAATTTATAAGATCTGAATTTACATATTCCCGTCCTCGATCTGACCTGATGCATTTTGGAACTTTTTTATGCTGTGTTTTCATTTCTTCGATGAAATCTTTAAGATACTTTCCGGCATCGCTTTTTTGTTTTAAAAAGTACAAAAACGTATATCTTGAATAATCATCAATGATTGTCATCACATACCTTTTTCCAGCAGGTGATTCTGTCTGCATAGGTCCACAAACATCTGTGTGTATTAGGTCAAGTATAGCTTGAGTCTTCGTCTCGCTTTCCGTGGGAAATGGTTTTCTTGCCATCTTTCCTTCCAGGCAGTGTTCGCAGATGCTTTCTAGTCCACAGTCCCGAATTTTTAATCCTGAAACAAGATCTTTTTTAATTAAATCCTTTATTGCCTTGGTGTCCCTGTGGCCGAAACGCCTGTGCCAGATGTGGTAGCAGTTTTCACCATGCTTCTCAGAGTCCATGGCTGCTTTAGCTCTTTCTGTAACTGTGTCCACCCTGTACAGATCCTCCTGTCTATTACCTGTATATGCTTTTGCTAAAATTCTATCATCTTTCCTGATGTTGCATACATTCTCCTTAAAATCTACTTTATAGCCATTTATAGCGAGTTTCTTTACTGATAATAGACTAGATTTGAGGGATGGTGCATACAGAACATCTTTCAAAAGTATCTCACTCACCTGATCATCAACAAAGCATTTAATGAGTATTGATCCTTTACCTTCCATCCTACAAATCTTATCTTCTTCTGCCAACTGTATGCATCCTTTCTGCGTTTCATCTAGGTAGTGAAACAATTCTTTTGAACCTGTCATGTGACTTGTGGCACCTGAGTCTACAAACCATCCATTTGAACACTTTACAGAATCCTTACAATACTTGCTTAGAAGTAATTCTTCTGTCGCTTCTGTTGCTACACTGACTCGTTCTTTTTCTTTATTCTTCTGATTGTTCTTCCACTTCTTATAAGCAAAACACTCTTTTTTCTGGTGTCCTGGCTTCTTGCAGAAAAAACATGCTGTATCTTTTTTTTGATGATCCTTTTCTTTGAACTGCACTGTTTTCAGAACTGCTTCACTGTTCCCTGCTGTATTTTCTTTTCTTCGACTGTATTCATCAATAACTCGGCTTTTCACAGCATCAAGTGTAAAATTTTCATTTTTCTGATCTCCTAGAGAAGTAATAAGTGAGTTATATGATTCTGGCAAACTTGTAAGAAGTAACGTTGCTTTAAACTTGTCTTTCAATTCTTCTCCTAATGCATTAAGTTTATTGAAAAGGGTAAGTACCTGTATGATGTGATCTTCAACGTTATCTCCTTCTTGCAGACGAAGATTAAACAATTTTCTGTATAAATATATAATACCTGCATATGTTGACTTTTGATGATATTCCCTGAGTTTGTCCCAATATTCCCTTGCAGTTTTACAATCTTGTATATGTAAAAACTGACTGTCTTCAATGAGAAGACCTATTGATGATCTTGCTAAATCATCCTTATCTTGCCATGCCTGCTCCTTATCTTCTTCATTTGTCTTAAATATGGGTTTTTCCTTACTTACAACTTCCCAGACTTTTTCCCTTATGAGAAGCAGTTCCATTTTCTTACTCCATATTCCGTAGTTATCCGTATTCAACTTCTGTATGGAAGAACGATACATTTCACCCATGTTTTCTGATACACTTAAACACGAAAAGTTCTATACTGCTTGGTAACTTTTTGTTCTCTCGAAACTGTTCATTCACTCACGAAAATAGTCACACAAGGAGAGAGAGAGAGAGAGCCCATAACCTTTTGGGATAGAAAAACGTTAATAGAAAGTCTATATAAAGTTTATTCAGTAACACAGTGATTATTGTATGATATTGTAAGCGAATGATAAAATGAACAATACGTAAAAAGCGTTATAACTAGTACAAAGACAAGACGTTCACCGGTCGATGGCTTGGGACGAACTAACTAAGCAGCTGCTAGACTACATTAAATGGAGCGGATTTTGAACCAATCAGAGAGCAGTAGGGATTTTCAAATTTGACAGACGAAATCTGTTTACATTTTCGTCAGATGTCATCTTGACATTTGACAACATTCCGGATTTTACTTATTTTAAACGTTATTTGGATTTTGGAGCTTGAATTTATGAGATTCTCAATTATAACTCAAGTAAGAGGAGATTATTGTACGCATTTGTGACTGGTGTGAAGTTATCCACGGATTTACGCCAACGGTTTATGAAGTACGGTGCATCGATGAGAGTCTACCGTCGATTAGGGCGGCGGCGTTGCCAAATGTTTTCACGTTTTCGATCGCCTAGAATTTGTTCTATCATGAAATAAAGAGTGAAATGAATATCTTTTGAATTGATGATGCGAAATCAATCATCATATGAATTAAGGCAGTCGTCTGGAACTTCAAAAAAATGGAATTTTGGCACAGCCACGGCTTTCTCCGCGGGAGAACACATTCATATCAAATTGGGACCCCCAATTCCGTTTTTTTTCGATGGAAAATTCGTATTGAAATTGATCATCATTTATGAATTCAATCAGTCGTTCGGAATTGCAAAAATCGAAATTTTGATCCATCCACGGTTTTCTTACCTGGTGCAATTACGTAATTTCGACACAGTTTTACTTTTATCTCACTTGGAAAAGCGCGTACCTCAAAAATTTCTTCACAAAAACGTTCTGCTCGGCGCATAGAACGAACCGCATTTCTCAAAATAATTTGGGGCGCGACCGGAAAGACAGAAAATGAAAAAACTGTCATTTTGACAGTTTTTTGTTAATATCTCGCTGAGAAAAGCGCGTACCTCCAAAATCTCTTCACAAAAACGTTCTGCTCGACCCAGAGAATGTACCGCAAATGTCAAAATAATTTGGGGCGCGACCGAGAAGACAGAAAATGAAAAAAACTGTCATTTTGACAGTTTTTTGTTAATATCTCGCTTAGAAAGGCGCGTACCTCAAAAATCTCTTCACAAAAACGTTCTGCTCGGCGCATAGAACGAACCGCATTTCTCAAAATAATTTGGGGCGCGACCGGAAAGACAGAAAATGAAAAAACTGTCATTTTGACAGTTTTTTGTTAATATCTCGCTTAGAAAAGCGCGTACCTCTGAAATCTCTTCACAAAAACGTTCTGCTCGGCGCATAGAACGAACCGCATTTCTCAAAATAATTTGGGGCGCGACCGGAAAGACAGAAAATGAAAAAACTGTCATTTTGACAGTTTTTTGTTAATATCTCGCTTAGAAAAGCGCGTACCTCTGAAATCTCTTCACAAAAACGTTCTGCTCGGCGCATAGAACGAACCGCAATTCTCAAAATAATTTGGGGCGCGACCGGAAAGACAGAAAATGAAAAAACTGTCATTTTGACAGTTTTTTGTTAATATCTCGCTTAGAAAAACGCGTACCTCAAAAATTTCTTCACAAAAACGTTCTGCTCGTCCCAGAGAATGTACCACAACTTTCAAAATAATTTGGGGCGCGACCGGGAAGACAGAAAATGAAAAAACTGTCATTTTGACAGTTTTTTGTTAATATCTCGCTTAGAAAAGCGCGTACCTCAAAAATCTCTTCACAAAAACGTTCTGCTCGTCCCAGAGAATGTACCACAACTCTCAAAATAATTTGGGGCGCGACCGGGAAGACAGAAAATGAAAAAACTGTCATTTTGACAGTTTTTTGTTAATATCTCGCTTAGAAAAACGCGTACCTCAAAAATTTCTTCACAAAAACGTTCTGCTCGTCCCAGAGAATGTACCACAACTCTCAAAATAATTTGGGGCGCGACCGGGAAGACAGAAAATGAAAAAACTGTCATCTTGACAGTTTTCTGTTAATATCTCGCTGAGAAAAGCGCGTACCTCAAAAATCTCTTCACAAAAACGTTCTGCTCAGCGCATAGAACAAACCGCAACTCTCAAAATAATTTGGGGCGCGACCGGAAAGTTAGAAAATGAAAAAACTGTCATTTTGACACTTTTTTGCTAATATCTCGCTCGGAAAAGCGCGTACCTCAAAAATCTCTTCACAAAAACGTTCTGCTCGTCCCAGAGAATGTACCACAACTCTCAAAATAATTTGGGGCGCGACCGGGAAGACAGAAAATGAAAAAACTGTCATCTTGACAGTTTTCTGTTAATATCTCGCTGAGAAAAGCGCGTACCTCAAAAATCTCTTCACAAAAACGTTCTACTCAGCGCATAGAACAAACCGCAACTCTCAAAATAATTTGGGGCGCGACCGGAAAGTTAGAAAATGAAAAAACTGTCATTTTGACACTTTTTTGCTAATATCTCGATAGGAAAAGCGCGTACCTCAAAAATCTCTTCACAAAAACGTTCTGCTCGTCCCAGAGAAAGTACCACAACTCTCAAAATAATTTGGGGCGCGACCGGGAAGACAGAAAATGAAAAAACTGTCATCTTGACAGTTTTTTGTTAATATCTCGCTGAGTAAAGCGCGTACCTCAAAAATCTCTTCACAAAAACGTTCTGCTCGGCGCATAGAATGAACTGCAACTCTCAAAATAATTTGGGGCACGACCTGGAAAACGAAAAATTAAAAAACTGTCATTTTGACACTTTTTTGTCAATATCTCGCTTAGAAAAGCGCGTACCTGAAAATTTTTTTTTGTTTTGTTTCTCTCTTAGTTCTTCTACCTCTTCTGTCTTCTGTGGTCCATTTTCCTTGCCTCCTGAGTTCCCTTTTCGATTGCATTGAGGGTCGTTCCCACGTGTATTTATGTATACTTCTTTTTTGGAAGAAAGAATTCAAAACTTTTATCTCGTACTGTTCGCACATTTCTATCAGCATTTCTCCAGAAGCATTAATCGTCTCCTCCCCAAAGCTACCTATCACCTCGTCATTCTGTCTACGTCCCACTCTAGCGTTAAAATCCCCAGTCATAATGATCTGCTGATGTCTCGTCACTTTATACATACATTCCCTTACATAATTATAGGCCCTAGGCTTGTCGTGTCATGTGTGCTCGTAGAGAAGGTGTAAATTTCTAATTTTTTGATCTCCTTATGAGTCTATTTACCATATATCTACTAGGACCTTGTAATGATGTCTGAAATATTGAAAATAATTACATTCCACAAATATATGCAAAGCTGAATTTAACTTACCTCTATATAATCTTTAGCATTCTGGGATATAAGGTTCATTTCCCTCAAATTACATTGCATCCATCACATTGTACCCAATCAGCTTCAAATTCCAATTCTCCCTTATTACAATAAATGCATAAAGTTGGATCAATTTGCTCCCGTTTGCTAACCAATGATTCGCTTCTTTCCAGAGCCCGTTTGAGTGTTGTTCCTGAAAAATTATTATGAAGCACCTTTTCCTTCTTTTCCCAGGTTTCTTGAGAAGCAAGAGTTTGGACTCGTGGACTCTTGAAAAACAAATTAAAAATTCTGGCTGGTTCAAATATCGGTGGGTGCGCTCTACAACAACGCGCATGAAAAGTATCGCATCCGCCAATAAATCATTAACACAATTTTCAATTCAATGCGCGAACTGTTAATATTCGTAGTTAATTAATAATCGAATTTCGAAGGAAAAAGTACCGCTTCTGGAGGACTGAATCTTTTCCCAGGTTTCTTGAGAAGCAAGAGTTTGGACTCGTGGACTCTTGAAAAACAAATTAAAAATTCTGGCTGGTTCAAATATCGGTGGGTGCGCTCTACAACGACGCGCATGAAAGGTATCGCATCCGCCAATAAATCATTAACACAATTTTCAATTCAATGCGTGAACTGTTAATATTCGTAGTTAATTAATAATCGAATTTCGAAGGAAAAAGTACCGCTTCTGGAGGACTGAATCTTTTGAGCACTTGTAAATATTGAAGGAATAATCGAATAATTCGAATTCAAGTATCCTGAAAACTATTGGTTGGTCCAATCGCCAACTGTTAAAACAACAAAGTACTGAGTTTTCTAATCAACCTGCTGCTTTTTTGGCGCATTACTTTATTTGCTATTATGTTTTTCACTATGCCAAACCATCTCTCAACTGGTAGGGGAGACTGGGTACGATTAAAACGGTGGACGGTTGAAACAGAGCGAATATCTCGCGAACCATACGTCATGGGGAGTGGGGTGCAAGGGAAGAAAGAAGCGTTCGACAAGTATGAACACAACTCACATCGTTTCATTCCTCGTTGCGAACTCCGTTTGTGCATAAGTGGTCCTATTGAGATTTTCGATGCAAAAGTAAGTATTTTTGTTCGTGCATTTATGCTATTATTATGTATTTGATTGAAGATATAGTATTGAGAGTTTTATATCGTTTCAATTGAAAGTTGTGTAATATATAGTCATAATCAGTTTTCACTCAAATTCATTTTCATTCTCTCTGTGGGCCGTTTTGTACGTAGACTGGGGTTGGGGACAATTGAAACATTTTTTGTGGGGACGGTTGGAACAGTTTATTAATTGATTTTTTATATTTCTTAGATGCCCAGGATACGTAAAAGAAAAACTTCTAGAGGTCAGGTCGCTTTAACAAGTTATAAACACGCCTATGAGGATGTGAAATCAGGATCTTCGTTAAGAACAGCGGCAGCAAAGCATGGACTGAATCACTGTTCGCTATTAAGGTATGTAAAGAAACGAGATGCGAACACCAAAGTAGTGGTAGTGTTCAGCAAATTCCATCTGAACCTTCTACAAGTTTTCAATCCACTCCTGTATTGATAAATGAAACGAAAAATATCGCAACGTTTTCTCCGGAATTAGTTCGACCACTACCAAAATCTTCCCCAAGGAAATTAACAAGCAGGAGGCGAAAAACCAGAAAATCTACTATCTATACTGATACTCCCGAAAAGGAGGAGATGAGAAGAGAATATGAGAGAAGTGAATTGAAACGAAAAAAAACCAAGGATGTGAAGAAAAGAATACTTGGAGAAAAGACTAACAAAAATGCTAAAAACAAAACAAAAACTGAAATGCAACCTAATACATCCTCATCAGAAGAAGAATACTTCTGTCTTGTATGCATGTCGGCTTATTCAGAAAGCCGACCGAGAGAAAGATGGATACAATGCATACAATGCAAAATGTGGGCTCATGAAGAGTGCACAGAAGCTTCTATTAGTTATGTCTGCCATAACTGTGATTCGGAATATTCGGATTGAAATCGTTTCTAGTATTATTGTTCCAAAGATTTATTTTCATAGATTTACTTGTTTTTTTTTAATCTGTTAAATCTATTATTATATTTTATTCAGCTTTTATATTCAACTATTACGATTATTGTTTTCTAGAACTAATCTATTTTTTTCATTTCATTTAGTTTTTATATTCAACTTTGCCAAATGTACTATTAGAAGATTAATAAAATATATATATTTTTTATATTTTCCATAATTTGTATGTGTTTCAATTGACCCCAGGCACTGTTTCAATCGACCCTGGCATGAGTACGTTTGAAACAAACAAAAATTTTTTTTCAATTGCATTTTACACGTGAACTACTGTATGCTGATATCAAATAATGCCGCCAATTCGTAGACACTTAAATGGTCTTTCATTTTATATGTTTGTGTGATCTCTTACTCAACGAATCCCGATGCTATGGAAGATAAACCCAAAAATGTTTCAACCGTACTCAGTCTCCCCTACATTACTCACACACTCTTTATTATTCAGGAGAATACCACTCCATAGGGAGACGAAGGGCATTATAATGTTTCGAAAAGTGTTCGAAAAAATCTAATTGCATATATTCATTTCTAGGTAATGTATAATCACAATCAAGCTCCACAGTTAATACAAATTGTTTGAAATACTGATAAAAATTGGTATTTTCGTAGGTGCCACGAGTGTTTTTATCTAAATTAATTTTAATTTCTCCTTTCAGGGGTTCAACATAACAGAAACTGTTTGAAGACAAAGTTATATTCAATAAATTATTGAAAGCTTTTCTAAATGTTTCTGTTTTTGTTTCGGAGTTGGTTATTATAAATAGATTTTCAAACCAAGCACAAAAAACATCCCAGTCGTTGATAAGATATCCTGTAGCTACAATTTCTTTCATGTGAGCAATTACTTTCTGATCTTTATAATAATTATTCACGTCTCGGGCCATCAATTTGAGCATATGCGAACAGCATATGTGCATCTGAATTTTGTTAGAAGGGAATTCACAATGATTTTTGACATGGTCGAATGTCATGTTGCTGTATTCCTTCAAATCAAGGCTATTAAAAGCAATGGAGACGGCATTTAGAATAGCGAAACTAAAATCTGATACTACCTTTCGAAAAACTGGCCACTTCTTGTTTTGCATCATGCAGAAGGTGCGATACTTCAAGAGCCATGCATCAGCAATGCTGCCAGCATCGTGTTCACTCGAAATCATTTCGAGAACAGGGCATAATCTATCAGATCCGGATATTTGTATTACCCCAGCATAATAATAGGCCCTGTTACCTATATTACCAGGCCGACGTACTATAGAGCCAGTAGCATCAAGGTGTAAAACTGTAGATTTACGCGAAAAAAATTTGTATTTTGATGATGTCGAAAATATCATCTATATCGCGATCATTTTTGGCGAGTGCTTCTGAGCGCGCTTTTCTATAAACCGCATCCGATCTCACATCAACTAAGTTACGCGTTTCCAAAGAATGATCCTTCAAATTCAAAATATCATTTTGCCGTTGTTCCAATGCGTTAACATTCAACATTTCCTTTTTAACCAACTTTCGTTGAACTCCCCTTAGTTGCGTAGGCAAGTTATTCAGATGATTAAAATCTTTACCCGTGCTGAATACTTGGACGGTATGTTCTGTTTGTTTAATTTTAGAAAGATCACTTATAATGAGGATGAATATTTCACAGATAATGTGAGCACAAATACTTTCAATGATATGATATCTATAATTTAGAAAATATAATTTGCACGTATTATTGACAGATACAATTTTTTTTATTAAGAATTATTTTGAGACTTGCGGTACATTCTCTGGGTCGAGCAGAACGTTTTTGTGAAGAGATTTTGGAGGTACGCGCTTTTCTCAGCGAGATATTAACAAAAAACTGTCAAAATGACAGTTTTTTCATTTTCTGTCTTTTCGGTCGCGCCCCAAATTATTTTGAGAAATGCGGTTCGTTCTATGCGCCGAGCAGAACGTTTTTGTGAAGAGATTTTTGAGGTACGCGCTTTTCTAAGCGAGATATTAACAAAAAACTGTCAAAATGACAGTTTTTTTCATTTTCTGTCTTCCCGGTCGCGCCCCAAATTATTTTGAGACTTGCGGTACATTCTCTGGGTCGAGCAGAACGTTTTTGTGAAGAGATTTTTGAGGTTCGCGCTTTTCTAAGCGAGATATTAGCAAAAAACTGTCAAAATGACAGTTTTTTCATTTTCTGTCTTCCCGGTCGCGCCCCAAATTATTTTGAGAGTTGTGGTACATTCTCTGGGACGAGCAGAACGTTTTTGTGAAGAAATTTTTGAGGTACGCGCTTTTCTAAGCGAGATATTAACAAAAAACTGTCAAAATGACAGTTTTTTCATTTTCTGTCTTTCCGGTCGCGCCCCAAATTATTTTGAGAATTGCGGTTCGTTCTATGCACCGAGCAGAACGTTTTTGTGAAGAGATTTCAGAGGTACGCGCTTTTCTAAGCGAGATATTAACAAAAAACTGTCAAAATGACAGTTTTTTCATTTTCTGTCTTTCCAGTCGTGCCCCAAATTATTTTGAGAGTTGCGGTTCGTTCTTTGCGCCGAGCAGAACGTTTTTGTGAAGAGATTTTTGAGGTACGCGCTTTTCTAAGCGAGATATTAACAAAAAACTGTCAAAATGACAGTTTTTTTCTTTTTCTGTCTTCCCGGTCGCGCCCCAAATTATTTTGAGAGTTGTGGTACATTCTCTGGGACGAGCAGAACGTTTTTGTGAAGAAATTTTTGAGGTACGCGCTTTTCTAAGCGAGATATTAACAAAAAACTGTCAAAATGACAGTTTTTTCATTTTCTGTCTTTCCAGTCGTGCCCCAAATTATTTTGAGAGTTGCGGTTCGTTCTTTGCGCCGAGCAGAACGTTTTTGTGAAGAGATTTTTGAGGTACGCGCTTTTCTAAGCGAGATATTAACAAAAAACTGTCAAAATGACAGTTTTTTTCTTTTTCTGTCTTCCCGGTCGCGCCCCAAATTATTTTGAGACTTGCGGTACATTCTCTGGGTCGAGCAGAACGTTTTTGTGAAGAGATTTTGGAGGTACGCGCTTTTCTCAGCGAGATATTAACAAAAAACTGTCAAAATGACAGTTTTTTCATTTTCTGTCTTTTCGGTCGCGCCCCAAATTATTTTGAGAAATGCGGTTCGTTCTATGCGCCGAGCAGAACGTTTTTGTGAAGAGATTTTTGAGGTACGCGCTTTTCTAAGCGAGATATTAACAAAAAACTGTCAAAATGACAGTTTTTTTCATTTTCTGTCTTCCCGGTCGCGCCCCAAATTATTTTGAGACTTGCGGTACATTCTCTGGGACGAGCAGAACGTTTTTGTGAAGAAATTTTTGAGGTACGCGTTTTTCTAAGCGAGATATTAACAAAAAACTGTCAAAATGACAGTTTTTTCATTTTCTGTCTTTCCGGTCGCGCCCCAAATTATTTTGAGAATTGCGGTTCGTTCTATGCGCCGAGCAGAACGTTTTTGTGAAGAGATTTCAGAGGTACGCGCTTTTCTAAGCGAGATATTAACAAAAAACTGTCAAAATGACAGTTTTTTCATTTTCTGTCTTTCCGGTCGCGCCCCAAATTATTTTGAGAAATGCGGTTCGTTCTATGCGCCGAGCAGAACGTTTTTGTGAAGAGATTTTTGAGGTACGCGCCTTTCTAAGCGAGATATTAACAAAAAACTGTCAAAATGACAGTTTTTTTCATTTTCTGTCTTCCCGGTCGCGCCCCAAATTATTTTGACATTTGCGGTACATTCTCTGGGTCGAGCAGAACGTTTTTGTGAAGAGATTTTGGAGGTACGCGCTTTTCTCAGCGAGATATTAACAAAAAACTGTCAAAATGACAGTTTTTTCATTTTCTGTCTTTCCGGTCGCGCCCCAAATTATTTTGAGAAATGCGGTTCGTTCTATGCGCCGAGCAGAACGTTTTTGTGAAGAAATTTTCGAGGTACGCGCTTTTCCAAGTGAGATAAAAGTAAAACTGTGTCGAAATTACGTAATTGCACCAGGTAAGAAAACCGTGGATGGATCAAAATTTCGATTTTTGCAATTCCGAACGACTGATTGAATTCATAAATGATGATCAATTTCAATACGAATTTTCCACCGAAAAAAAACGGAATTGGGGGTCCCAATTTGATATGAATGTGTTCTCCCGCGGAGAAAGCCGTGGCTGGGCCAAAATTCCATTTTTTTGAAGTTCCAGACGACTGCCTTAATTCATATGATGATTGATTTCGCATCATCAATTCAAAAGATATTCATTTCACTCTTTATTTCATGATAGAACAAATTCGAGGCGATCGGAAACTTGAAGACATTTGGCAACGCCGCCGCCCTAATCGACGGTAGACTCTCATCGATGCACCGTACTGCATAAACCGTTAGCATACACAACATATCAAACGGTGCGGGCCAATAAGGAAACAGCGGACTCAGATGCATGCGCATACCGTGCGTCAACGCTCAACGAGAGAGAGAAATATATCTTTCTCTCTTTGACAGCAGTGATGTTTCAGGTGTTACGATTGTAACATTTGTGTTACATTTAAGATGTAGCGTTACAGTGTTACGTACTATTTTAACACAGTGTTCTGTGATTTTAAAATGAGGAAAAAAGGTTACGATTTTCGTTTCAGCAGTTCCTAATGAATTTAATATAGGGAAAATGCATTTTTTTTATCGCAGTTTCTACAAAATATGGAATTATAGGCATTTGATGGAGCTAAGAAAAAAATTTACAATTTTGGTGTGTTATAATTTAGCGAAGGCCAAAAAACACTGTGAAAGATAAATTTGTCTATGACTATGATCGTATTCCTCAACGAAACGGTTTTTTTCTTTCTTTCAATGTCAATTGTGTTGTGATCACAGTCAGATAGACGTTTGCTGAAAAATTTTCAGTTAGCGGAGTTAGCTATTTGTTTTGTATTCGCAAAGTTTCAAGAAATAAATTGAAGAACATGGAAGGAGGAAGGTGAGTGTTTAGATTAGATAGTAATATTTTGTTTTGTCAATGAATATTAGGTATTATTATTATTGTAGAAATATATCAGCCTGGTATCATCATTATACATTTCCAGCGAAAAATTGACTTGTCCAATTTGTGAAAAGGAATTCTCAAGTGTTTCGGCCAAAAATCGTCATTTGAGAGATATGCACAATGAAGAACCTCTTCCCTCTAAAAGGAACAGGCTAATAAAATGTCCAATTTGCCCTGAAGAAAACAAAGTTGGTTACGAAAAACATGATATGCTAATCAATCATTTACAGCAGATTCATTCTCTAGATATCAAAACTTCATTTTTAACGTTCAAAAATGAGAAAGAATTTGAGACTTGGAGATCACTTGATAACAGAAATGTGGATTATATCAAACACGCTCATAGGAAATCATCTGAAGGACTGATGGTTTATTATGAATGCAATCGTAGTAATTATTCAGGTGTGTACCTATTTGTTATTCAGCATAATACACTCAATTCACCAGAGGTCATGTATCAGCTTTTTGTTTTATTCGCAGGATTTACTAGCAAGTGTACCCAACGAAGCATTAATACTGGTGGAAGTATTAAAATGTCTGGCTATTGTCCTTCGAGAATTCGAGTTAAGATAACTCATAAGGGTAGGTTTCCATTGTATTTAATCAGGTATATACCTGAGTATATGATATATACCCTCTCTATCACATTGAATATCGTATGTTTCCGATGAGAATATCTGAACCTGTATATTTCAGCTGTGGACGTTAAATTTGTGGAGACGCATGTTGGTCATGACGATCTACTTCGTTCTAAACGTTTGACGAAAGACGCGCAGAAGATGATTGCCACTAAATTGATAGAAGGAGTCTCAAAAGAGAGGATTTTGGAAGATTCAAGAAAAATAACAAATGATAAGCTAGAAAGAATTAATATACTTAAAAGGGCTGATTTTGCTTATATCATAAAAAAATTCAATATAGAGAAAAGGAGGCACGATAACGACATGGTAGCTACTGCTTTGAAAGTTCAAGAGTGGAACAGTCAAGGAAAAAACTATGTTTTTTTGTTTAAGCAAATTGGTATGTATATAATTCAAAACTGTACATTCATTTTTAATCATCTTTTCTTTCAAATTTTCATTTTATTAGGAGAAACCTACCCTGGATTGCAGAAAGAAGATTTTGCCCTAGGCTATATGAATAGTGATATGGAGAGAAAGCTCAAAGAATTCAAAAAAATTATATGTGTTGACGGAACCCACGGCACAAATTCCAAACATTTTGATCTGACCATAGTTTTAGTCAAAGATGAAAACAAAATTGGGTTCCCTGTTGCATTCTTCTTATCAAATAGGCTGGATCAAACAATCCAAACTATTTTTTTCAATGCACTGAAAGCTAAAATCGGAGAGCCAGTGGAAGCAGATTATATTATGACTGACGATGATATAAAATATTACAATGCATGGTGTCAGGTAATAGAGAACATTCATCTAAATTGTGGATTTATAATTCTTTAAAATTTTACAGGCAATGGTAACAGAAAAAAAACCAAGAAGACTTCTCTGTTCTTGGCATGTTATAAAAAACTGGAATATTCAGGGGAGAAACAAATTGAAGAAGATGGAAAATAAAACAGAAATGAAAAGGAGAATGAGAATGATTTTGAAGGAGACAAACGTACCGACATTCCACAAGATGAAAGAGGAATATTTCGAGCACTTAGAAAAAGAGCAGGAATATGCATTTCTTAAATATTTAAAGCAGTGAGTGTATCTACATGTGAAAAGTATAATTTAAGATTTTCATTAATTTTTTTCAGATATTATTTTCAAAGTGAAGAAAGGATCATGATGTGGGCACACTGCTACAGAATAAATGCAGGGATTAATACGAATATGGCTATTGAAAGCTTAAATAAAGTATTAAAATACAATAAAATGAGGGGGAAACAGAACATAAGGTATAGATTTGAAGAATAAATAATTCTTTTCTAAAAAATGCATTTTAGGGTGGAGAAATTACTGGATACGCTAGAGGAATTGGTAAATGATAAACTATGGAAAAATATCATTGAAACTGAAAGACCTTCTGCCAATTCCTACCAGGCCAGAACTAATAGAGAAGCCCACTCGAGAGCAGAAAAGGGACTGACAGCAAAAGTAGTTTGCTTAGAAACTGGGGATTTTAGAGTTCAATCAGAATATAATAGTGATAAATTTCATATCGTCTCGTATGATGCCTTATGTGAAATGGATTGCAGATCCTTATACTGTGATAAGTGTAAGATATGCATCCACATATTTAAATGCGATTGTGCAGAATACACTGTAAAGGCTGTCATGTGCAAACATATCCATGCAGTTGCTTTGGTATTAAAGAGAAGCAGTACTATTTTAAGAAGACCGAATGATGATGACGACGACGACGAGAGCAATAACCTATACATATGCCAACCATCAACAAGTAGGACTGAATTTGAGATGGATGTTCAGAGTATTATAAGGGAATCCAATCAAATTTCAAATGCTCCGATTGATGCTACTAAAGCATATGGTGTAAGTCTTTGGGAATATTCATGCATACGGTTTTTTCAAATTTGATTTTAGGTGGTGAAAGAACAAGCTCATCTGAAACTTGACCTATTGGAAGAGAGTGTTGGTCGAAAAATTGCTAAAATAATTGATGATGCTTATGACTTACAGTGTTCCAATACTCCAACCAGGAAAAGAAAAATTGACAAACAGTCATATTTTCCAAAAAAAATGTAATTCAGTTCTACAGGCTGTACTTTTGAAGTCAAAAGGATGTCTATGGAATTATGGTATGTTTTCTTTGTATGGTGTAAAGTATGCATGTTGCTCATTTTAATAATTTCAGATATTGATGAACAGCTTAATTTTTTTCTTCTTCAATCTTCAGTTTCTTTTGAAACACTGCCTGTTATTATTTTAGGTTGACCTACTCATAGGTGATATGTTTCCAGTTTATCAATGAACAAAGCATGTGTTCTAAGAGCAAGAAGTGTTTGAATTCCAGAGGCCTTGGACAAAAATTTCAGTTTTTGCATTAACCTCAGTATTTTTTTGCATTGTATTATGTATTGCACTTAATTAAAGTTAGAAAAGTAAATGTTTAAATCTGAAATATATTTTTAATTATTACCTACTTCAAAACAAATTAGTTGTGTTTCAAAAAATAATGTGAAATTTAAATTCACCTGCTGTGATTATTAATCCCTATGAGATGATAAATGCAGCTACATGAAAAGTAAGTATTGAAAATCAAATTTATAAGCAGATAATAAAATAAAATATCTGTTTTGAATAAAAGCAGGTGTAGCTTTATTTTTTGTGACAATATTTATATTGACTGCCACACTTACAATTAATCTTCATATACACTACAAATAGATCAAATGCTGGTGGATTTTCTGTAGAAATTTCTGAGTGATTACATACCTTATAAATGATTGTAGCACCGCCGTTGGCCAGTCATTTAATTGACACCCTAACCTGCGTAACAAAGTTATATAAATAATTCAAAGCCAACTGCGCTGTTACAATCATTTATAGAGACCCTGTATAATATACTGTTAATCATTTGTAAATAAAATTATCCACATTTTGCAAGTTTAAGACGTTACACGAATCATTCAAGATACCTATGTGCATAGAATATAAACAAATCTGTATACTACAAGATTAAGTTAATTCGATAATAAAACTGGGATTCCAGAGGAGACCGTTACATTTTTTAAAAAGTTTACACTAATTAGGATAGCTTCAGAACAATTTTGGGTTATGGTTAAGGGCCTCAATTGAGACTACTGAAGTGATTTATCAGATTCAATAGCTTTTACTTTTATTGATCACTTTCGTAATACTTGTTCAATTTCGATTAAATTTTAAGTGTAGCTGTAGCACAATATTGGTGGGTACATAAAATAGATCTAGAATTTTTTACTGACTTGAGGGTGGTTATTGTGATAATTTCAGATTGATTCAGCATGTTGAAAAATCACCCTGTACATATTACAGTTTCAAATATTCGCTATCTTCAGATTCATGAATAATCTGAGAAAAATTTTCCAGAAAGAATGATATCTAAGTTTCTCTTCAGAGAAATGATAATATTCTTAACTAGGTGGTAAACCTGTATCGTCCAACTCTGGAAAGATGTTCCTATTACTTGATTGAATACAAATACTGAAAAAAATAAACATACGAACCAAATTAGGGCGAAACTAAGGATTAACAGAATACTAAATTAATTTTTTTTTCAATACTTTGTTGCGTCCAATCTATTAATTTTGGCCTTCTTATGAGCTGTACGATCTCAATCGAAGCCCCCAATCATGTAAAGCAAAGCATTGTCACTGAACTGTCTCGATTAGTGTAAACTTCTAAATATGACGGTTTCCTCCGGAAAAAATGAATGAAAAAAATTCCATTCCACTTTCCACAATAAAACCAAAGATTTTTCTTTTTATGCTTGTTCGCATAAAATAATTCTTCGGAAAACGGAAATATCGTTTGCATTATTTTTAAGATGTACGATGTTTTGGATTTGATTGCTGTCAATCCCGTCGCTGTCACTACAAAACACTGTCATTATCGAATGCGATGCGGGTTACGTTACGACGCGACGGCTTATAATGCAACACGTCGTTCGACCGTCGACGTAGAGTAGAAACATGTGGGACACAGTGCTGTTTCCTTATTGGCCCGCACCGTTTGATATGTTGTGTATGCTCTTGGCAGCACTTCAACCAGAGAGAAGAGAGAGGGGTGTCTGCCTACTAAATTTCTTCCGATCTTTGTCGTCAGATCGGTAAGGCAGCGTCCGAGGGCGCTACCGTCGGAAATTTTTGAACCTGCGCGGGAATTTCAAATTATACATATTTCAAATTTAGTACTTATTGTCATCCCTTGAAGAGCCCCCTCAACCCGAGGAATCCCCATCCTTTGTAAAGACAATGGAAAAGGATTCCTCAAGTATTGGGGGTTCTCCAAGGGATGACAATAAGTAGCTTTTAGATGAAATGACATTTTAATCGAAAAACTTGATTTATTGATATATAGTAATTTCGATTTAAACAGAGGAAAAATATGAAAAGGTGCATATAATAATAATAATAATGTTTATTTATGCTAATATTTTCAGATTTACACTCGCCAACATAACAAATTTTTCACAAGCAATAATTGATTGTGCTTTTCGTGAATATAATTAATAAATGATATATAAACTGAAGAAGTATCACAATAAATAAATGGAATAACAATAATAATATATACATGGTCTTCAGATCAGAATTTATTTCCAGTTTTTAAGTGTCTGAATTAGTGAGAAATAATATAAACAAAGAACATTACTGTATTATACCATTTTAATACTGTACATACCTATGGAAATTTCGGTAGAATGTAAAGACATTTTTTTGTAACTATAGCTGAAAGAGTTCAGACGATGGCCCTTTGTAATTTTAATACAATAAATTTCTATCTCTCTCTCAGATCAGAAATTATTTCAAGTTGTTAGATCTCTGAATTTTCGGTTTTATATAGTGTTGTTTGTTTATGACAAATAAATAAAAAATTATGAGGAAAATATAAAAGATTGAATTTGATAAAAACATATTTTCTCTTTCTTAGACACTTATGTAAAGGATATTTTTTGAATTAATGAATATTTTAAAAATCAGAACCATCAGTTAGGTATATACCTTTGCATCCCTTAATTACATGTTTCTAATTTTTTTGAGTTTTTTTGATCGGTTTATTTCAGTTTTTTCTTCTTTAAATTTTCTGTTTTCCCTCTGAACCCACCAGCTAATACCAATATTGAATATCGACATGGCTGTAATTGTCTTCACTTCTTCAATATGAAGTTCACAATCAAGCCATGAAAAATCGATTGTATTCTTGATGAGTTCAGAGGCATGCAAGGGTATATTTCTAGTACATATTGTATTCAGAGATGTTAACCAGCCTAATTGAGAAGGAGGTTTTGTTGTTTTCATCTGGCCATTTTTCAACATCCTTTTGAATTTCCAGCCCTTTACCATCTGAAATGCCTTCGGCCAATATGCGTGATGTTGAGAGTCCTTCGAAATATAATGCCTCAGCTCCTTGCCAGATTGGTCGGAAATTCCATTGAAGCTATCGAACAACTCGTCAACATTAAGCACAAATTCAGCTGTACCAATTGCGCCTTGATCCATGGTTCCTATAAACAAACATTAATTTATTAGCGTTCACAGTATGTAGAAAATGAAGCTGCAATCATATAACAAAATGATTGTAAAAGTTAAATAAAAGATTTTCACAATTCATTTTTATCAACGGTTCAGAGAAGTAGTTATGCTGTGAGAACTTCAAATTCAACAATTATTCTTGTTAGATGTATCAATGAGTGTCAAAGTAATAAGTAATGAAATCAAAATGTTACTGAAACCCATTGAATAATACAGATTGCTCACAAGATTTAAGGCTAAAAAATTTGGAAGAATGAACAGATATTACCACATGAATTGATAAATTAAAAAACAATGAAGAGCTGTTTTATGAAAAAATGAGGAAATATGAGAAAATTAAATGAAACTTACCCTCTCGGATCAAGGAATTTAAATAGGCTGATGTGGTGTAGCTCATGACTTGGGCAGGAATATGGACCTTCATGGCATAATTCATGATTGGGTTGAAAAAATGATCCTTTAGTTTAAACAGAGACCTGGTGGGATAAATGCTTGCCTTGTCATGTTCGTAGGCCCGAACTACATCTGAGAATTTGGCCTCCATGGTAGTTTGAGTTTCTCCTATTTGAACATTTATTACAACATCATACTTCCTGAATAGGGAATATATTCTCTTCAAAAGATTCGTTTGGGTGTTTTAGGCTGCTCCAGTTCAGTATTTTTTGTTACAGATTCAACATCTGAAAATGATATAAAAATTATGAATTTTTAAGTCTTACTTATACATGTATAAATGTAGCAAAGAGTGTATTTCATTTTTCAAACGAAAGCGTTTTCCATTGGTAGAACTGATGGAACACAACAATGCGCTTGAGTTCTCGCAATGAAGAACGCTATGAGTGATTTCTATAACTATACCTTCAGCATCATGATGAATGTCAAGGTCCATTGGAACTTGATTGCTATCTTCCAATTCTACATCAGTTGTGGAAGTTGAAGGAACTTGATTGCTTTCTTCGAATTCTGCATGAATTGTGGAGGTTGAGTAAAGTGCGTCAAGTGCGATATTGAAAAAACGAGTCGGAATTGCGTCAACTCTCAACTTGTAATCCACCGTGTTCATATACATGTTCGTGGAGAAATGATTCGAGCAAATCCTATAATTCCTCAAACACTTGTCAATAGGTTTCATACCTAAGAACTCCTGCCAAAGTTTTGATCTACAGAAATAGTAATTATTAGTATTTAATGCCCATAAATTAATTTGATTTTTCAACTTACTTTTGTACATTGCGTGGAAAATAATGCAATTTTGAAACTTCATCCTCTGAAGCACCACAAATTAAACACTTGGAAACCATATTTGGAAAAGAATTTCCTTTGACAAACGATGTAAACAAACTCCGTGAAACACGTGCAATGAAATTGGAATGTTGCCACGATGACATCAAAATGGAAAAGACATAAGCCACAAGAGAGATAACAGATGTGAAATTTTAGCATAGAGAAAGGGACAGTTGTTTTCTTTTATCCTGGGCGTTCAGTGCCTTTAATAACGCTTGGCAACATCAGGAATAACGGTTAGCAGCGCCTCTAGCTGTGCCTGAAAAAATCTGTAACAAGGACAGGCTTATACGATCTTCATGGTACAGAGAAGGATAAAAAATATCTTTAAATTCGGACAAATTTAGTGAAGGAGATATCCGTCTCTTCTTGTCTCTGCTTCAACTCTCTACTTTCTCGGCGTTTTGGCAGCTAGCGTTTTGCGAGCGTCCTAGACGCTCGTGCAATTTTCACCACACACAAGCGTCTCAGTAGCTCATCGATCGCTGACGATAAAGGTTTAAAATGTCATCCGTACTTGCACCTGACTTTTCCGTAGCTCGTAACTTTTTGTATTCTTTACGGAATGAGTCTCGGATGCTTTTAATTTTTTTCTTTACGAAATCAATATCGCATTCATCGTTTTATTGTTTACATAAAGCTAACAATTCTTCGTAGGCTTTATTCTTTAGTGTTCTGTTCGAATATTCTTTGCTCTTAATCACCCACCAATACTTATTCTTTTCAAATAGTTCTATAAAATTTGTAATCAATTCTTCTGAATGTGCAATTCTTGCATGATTCTCTGCCATTCTAGACGCTCTCACACACACACAAGCGTTTTTCATGCGTTTCGCCGGCTATCTTGACGCTAAAATCAAACACGTTTGATCTTGGCGTCCGGCGTTGCGTCCAGCTCGGCGACTCGCCAGCGTGGCAGCGGATAGACATACACAGGCGTTTTTCGGGCTACTTTTGGGCGTTTTGGTCGCTTGCGGCGACGCTAGCTGCCAGAACGCCGAAAAAGTAGCTTGTGTATGGGCCGCATTTGGCGATATGTTCTGTGGTTTGGCGGGTCGTAGCCATCACAGAACATATAAATAGCCATGGAGGTAAAGGAAGGGGAGGGGGCATAACGATTGAAAAGTGTCACGTAAACAAAACAACACAAAACAAAGGAGGGACACACCAATATGGCCGACTTGGAACTTTTTAAACGTTGAATTTTATTATTTGTGCCTCATTTCTTGTTGTTCTACAATTTGTTGCAGAAAGATATTAAGTGTTAGTAAAAAGTGGTTTCTCAGTCAGTGAATGGGTACTTTGATGAATCCAAAAAATTCCCGCCACAAAGTTGCCCATACCAATATGGCCGAACTATGTGACACTTTTGGAACAAAGGAAATATAGGATATGCTCCCTCCCCTTCCTTTACCTCCATGTAAATAGCCATGGAGGTTGCATCACAGAAATAAGAATACTCATTCCATTTATTTTTATTTTATGTTCTGTACATAGGTCTATGGTTGGTCATCGAAAAACATCAATGAAATAACATAGATTCTTTCTCTATGATCGAGAAACTTTGGTCACAGAACACATGTATGTTCTGTGATTTGGTTATATTTATGTTCTGTGGCTTTGGTTATATTTATGTTCTGTGGCTTTGGTTCTGTTTCTGTGTTATGTGCTTTTAAGTAAGGTGTACTGCGACATGGCAAAATTTGGAAGTTATTTTGGCCTCTGCCCTCTTATAGACTATAGGAGTCTTCTCGGCATTTCCGAAGATGGAGAAAATGGTAACGTGATTGTAACTTTAGGCAAGAATATTGCAATGAAATACAGACTGCGGGACCAAAAACAAATAACAAGTTGGACCACTAAAGAGAAATTCACTTCTCCGATAATTTTCGATTCGAGTACCCAAAACTACGTGGCTGTAATAAATTACATTTTCATTCGATGCTGGGATTCTGACAAATCAAACTTGGATAAGGTTAAAAAATTCAAATTCACATGGAATATAAACTCCATTGTTGTGATAAACAAGATGAGTTTCGTCGTATTCGAAACTGGAGATATTGTCTCATTAGAATATGCACTTAAAAATCACAAGAATTTTATGCCCGAAGAAATAATCGATAGAAAGAAGGAATACATTATGGATAATATTTGTTGTCATGTGAAAACAGATAGATATATTGGTTTGTTAATAGGCAACTCTGAAACAGATAAAGTTAGCTATATGCTTTGGACAAATTTTGATTCGGTTGGAACTAGATCAGAATATATTAGACTCTCTTTGAAGGGAACTTGTTCTGATTTAGTTGGATGTTGCTTTCATTTATTTGACCAAACAGTTCAGATCCTCACCTTGTGGTCCAAGGGAGAGTTGTATGTGAAGTGCTTAGAAGATACGTCTGAAGATCTTGGTGAAATGTTTTGTATTATAGAGTCTGTATCTTGCAAAGAACCACTCTCAATAGTTAGTCTGGATAAGGATTACTTTGCAATATATGGAGGCAATAGTAATCAGGAAGGTGCCTTATTAATCATTTACAACAATCAGTTCAAAGTAACTCAATGTATGCAACAATTTAAACTATTAACTGTAGGAGGGAAAATCTACAAGATTCAAGAAAAACTAATTCTACCGGTGGGACAAAATTTGGCAGTTGTACCTTATCACTTAGAAAAAGAACAATTATCAGCGCTGATAGGAAGTCATACAAGTCGTTCGAATGATGCTAAAGATATTCTAGTTGTGAATCGATTGGAAGAATTAAATTGGAATATGAATGAAAATATTCAAAGAAAGAAAAGTAAAGTATATACCATTATCAAAGATTATTTAGATCAAGGATTTCCAGAATCTATAATTTTCAAAGAGCTTCTACCAACATGCATTGAAAAAATCAATATTAAACACCTGAAGTTGCTTTTAAGTGAATTTTTAGATATACCAGAAAGCTGTCATGCAACAGTATTGAAATATATGTTAGAGCTTCCTACAGAATCTTTCAAAAAATCTAAACAGGTTTCAAATGAATCATACCCCAAAGAGTTACAGCCTCAGGAGAGGTATGAAATTTTAAAACTAATTCTTGAGAAACCAGTTCAAGAAATTAATAATAACATTGTTCTTTGGAGATTAGAATTGGATAATTTTTTGAAGTTACTTAAGTTTATATTATATTTATTGAAACATGACCATATAGTTGACACTAATTTTTGTATTCAGTTAGTGAAATGGGTGAACCTGATGTTTTGCTCTAATTTTCAATTGTTTTTTTCATCTAATGATGAAAGGATTGTAGATGTCTTATCACAATTTGATGAATATATAAATTCAGAGAATTTATATTTAAATTCTGAATTTATGGTTGAAGAACTCGTAAACCATAACAAAAATACGATTACTAGTTATACTATTGAAAATATTGTTTTATGATTTTATTGAAAATAAATAATTTATACCATTTTCTGTTATTTTTATATGTGCAGTTAACAATTGCCAGGAAATCAGGTTCCCTTTTCAGAAGGTCAAATGTCTATATGCTAGAAATTTTTACAATTATTCTACTGCAAGCAGGAATTTTGATGAAATATTCAATATACAGGGTGGGGCAGAAAAACCTATCCGATTTCAAATCCCTTTTTCTCAGAAGAGAGAGCAGGTAGAGTAGTGGGGTAAAAACCGTTAGAAAGCTGGTTTTATGCCATTTGTCAGTAGTCAACATGCCTTGGTCTGGTGAACATCGTGCTTTTGTTATTGAGCGGTTTATCGAATGCGGCGGTTCGATAATTGCTACACAACGTGCTTTTCGAATTCATTTCGGACTCGGGCGTCATGATCCTGTTCCACATCACGCTACGATTAAAGTGTGGGTGTCAAATTTTAGACAGACGAGTTCAGCATTGAAAAAGAAGTCGCCTGGACGTCCCAGGACAGCAACAGGACCTGAAAACGTGGCCAATGTGAGAGCGCTATTGTTTCATGCTGTAAAATTTTCTTAGACCCAAAATGGAAGAAAATGGCGTGGAAAATGTGTGGTTTCAACAGGATGGTGCAACCGCCCACACATCGCGACGATCAATGGACATTCTCAGGGAACTGTTTCCCGGTCGCCTCATTTCTCTGAGAGGTGATCTTGGCTGGCCGCCGCGCTCACCGGATCTCACTCCATGTGACTTCTTCCTTTGGGGTTACCTCAAATCGAAGGTTTACCAGCATCGACCAAGGACCCTTCTTGCTTTACGAAGGGAAATTGCTCGGGCAATTGAAGAAATTCCTGTGGAAATGACGGTGAAAGTCATGGAAAGCTACCGCGAGCGCCTAAATAAGTGTATCCGCTCCCAAGGACGACATTTGAGTGATGTGCTTTTCAAAACTTAAATTTAAAAATGGCATAAAATTTGCGATATGTTAATAAAAAAAATTTTTTGACAAGCTGAGTGGTTTTAATTTTATAACGTTTTGAAATCGGATAGGTTTTTCTGCCCCACCCTGTACAAAGGATTTTGTTTTGATACTGAATTCGATGGCATAGGTGAGGAAGATTGTCGACCCTAATCTTATATCTTATCTATTTTCCATAGTGGAAATAATTTAATAATTTATTTTTGACAAATGTAATGGCCCATTTCTATACTCCGTTCACGAAAGGTTGAGCACATAGTAGACGTTTCTTTATTTATCTGAAGTTGGCAGTATTTGCTGTCATAACGTAAAATAAATTCAATGTTGCCGAATGTACCCGGCCTCGTTTGACGAGTTTTCGAGTTATCAGATAACTCTATGCTTACAAAAAAAGTTTCGTCGCGAATTTAATGTGGAAAGACAAGAAAAAATTCCAACACGCCAGACCATAATGAAAATGGGTAAGAGATTCTGAAGTTAGAGGGAATGTTACATTAAATTTTCGTGGAAGTATACGTACAGTCAGAACACCCAAAATATTGAAAAGGTAAGACAAGCTGTGATAAGAAGTTCGAATGGTTCATCAAGGCAGTCAATTGCGTTGCATATTTCCAACAGGACATTGCTAAGACTTGTGCATTCTGATATGCCCTTCCACCCATACAAACTTGAATTTTGTTGCAAGAAAACTTAGCGTCATAGCCAGCTTATTCCCCCTATTTGACGGCTCCTGATTTTTTCTCTGGGGATATCTATAGAAAAAGGTTTATGAAAGGCATCCCAACACCATCCAAGAACATAAAAAACATATTTTAAAGAAATAAATAATATTGGAGCAGAATTGTTGGAACAAGTTATTTTTATTTTATTTAATCATAAACGGACCTGCCATTTTACAAATAATAGGAAATAAGACATTCGTCAATAATTAATATGAATTCTGTGGAAAGAATGAACAAACAAGAATAAAATCTAAAGCTTGTTATGCAAAATTTTAGATACCGATTGCAAAAATCAATGAAGCCATTCAGAGGATTTTATTTTTAAAACATAAATTGGACATAAATATATATATATATATATATTTATTTTTGTTTCAATGAAATGTTTTTTGCTCATATCACAGATTTTTGAAAATAGGCGACACCAAATGCCTAACCCAGTATAAGTATTAAATTTCAAATCCATTGGATAATTGTAAAATTATTCAAAAAGTAATATTTAAAATTTTTTCAACTTGAGAAGTGAAGAACTGATTGATTGAATTAAATGCAGATCCCAAATCGAATCATATAGTCTTTCAAATATGTGGTAAAAATTGAAGCATGAAAACACACAATTAAGAAGATATCCAACCACATTATTGAAAGTAACAAATAAACGCCTTAGATACAAAATGAGTATCATAATTATCTGAGATTTGATCAATAAGCATTGTGGTGGTGTGAAAGAAAAACAATCAACTTAATAACTTCGCTGCATTCATTTATTTCAAGTTACAATCTAACTTATTTAAAAAGATCTCGCTATAATAACATATTTATGTTATTATATTATTAAAACTGTAAAATAAGCTCTTCTGCTAATACAAATCAAATTTGAAATATTAACAAAACTTTGAACAAAATACACTTTAAATAAAGTTGATTTTTCAGTATAATTCATGTGTGATAATTTTTCGAGGTATCCCTAAGGGGCCATCCATAAAGTACGTCACACGTAAAGGGGGGGGAGGGGGTCGACAAAGTGTGACATGGTATGACAAGGGGTGGGAGGGGTCCTAAGTTTCGTGACATCACATTTGAAAATCTAGAGGTACTAATCGCGTAATTTGAAATATTAATTAAACTAAAAAATATGTCCAACTCTATCTTTAGGGCAATACGGTTTGAATTGTTTTGTTGACAAGTTCATAGCCGCTTCTGACACATGCCGATCGCCGCACCTCGCGTAGGTAGGTAATGTTTTTGTTTCTATATTTTCATTCGACAATTTGCTTTCGCTGAGTGAACGACGTCGTTTTTTTAGTTGTGCTTTTTTGTGGATATAAACATATACTACTGGAAAAAATTAAAGGATCAGAAAAAAATTCCAAATTTTTTTGGCAATTTTCAACATGCCGTAACTTTGAGAGGAATGGTCGTACAAGGAATTTATAAAAAGGAAATTGTAGCTCCAAGTGTCTAGTTTTTGGATTAGAACTTCAAAAATTTTAAGTTTCAGTGGTTTTCGAGGAATGATAGCAAAATCAGCAACAAAAAAATTCTCAAAAGTTTACCACTTATTTTTTTCTTGTCTACGAGCATGGAAATTTTATTTTTGCATAATCGTTATAATGATGAGATACTTTGTTAATTCAGCTTTAATTTTTTTTTTTATCGACCTCAATACGTTCACTTCTCGCCGATATATCGGCCTTCAAATTTAAAAGAATCCATTAACATCGCTGAACGTTTGAGAGCCGTTATTGAAAACAGGGGTGGCAATACCCGTTATTAAATTAATAAAAATTTTATTTTATTTTATTTTTCTTTTTTTGGAATTTATGTACTATCTGCAAATAAAATGTAGCAAAAAATTCTTTTTTGCCTTTTTTAAAGATTATGAGCTTCTCAGAGCAAAAAACGTGATCCTTATTTTTTTTCAAAAATTCAATCCTGTCTAACAAAAAAACGGCTCTTGGATTGAGTTGGCTCTTCGTAAGGTTTTTATCAACATATTGAACTGTGAAAGTCACACTTAGCAGTATTGGTTTCCTCAACATTTCCTATCCAGCGGTAGATTTTCCAAGAAACCAATATCATACCAATATCACTTTATTGATTTCAATACATAAAATAGTTTTATATGACATCAATCACAATTACAAAAAAACTACATTTTCTTTGAACTCAGTAAGCAAAGAAATATTATTAATAATATCCTACTCGAGAGAACTCGGCCATATCATCAAAATGAATGATGAATTTAGTCTTGATCAGAGGTTGAGCTTCGCTCGTCGTTCACACAAAACCAAAGTTTTTAGTTTTGATGGCCAATAATAATTTTTGCCTGAGTACGGTTCTGCTACTATACAAGGGTATGTATAATCGGGAAATACAAGTGTTTGCAGTAGGTAAATGGGCATCGTCAGCTGGCCTGATTGTAACTGAGTGATGGCATTGGTTGAAAACCATGATACAAAGAAAACATCTTTGTATCATGGTTGAAAACCATCTTCACTTGCTGGAAGAGCGGGAGAACCAGTCCTGCAACAAAAACATTTTATTTTTTTCGTTTTCGATTCTTTGATACGTGAATTTTTTGTCGGAAATTCCGAGGATCAACTGAATATTTATACATATGATTTATTTGTTGTAAATTCACAATATTAACATAGCTCAGTAGCGACAATCCCTATTATAATTTGCTTCAAATTTTTTTTTATTATTTGTCAGTGAGGTTGTCAGTGAGGTGGTGCATAACCATAGAGAAAAATGTGTTCTATGGTGCATAACCTGAAAATTTCAGGATAAAAATTTTCTAGTCAATCATTTAATGAATAAATAATTAATAAACCATAATCCTAATTTTCAGCCAATACGGAACAAAATGTGGGGCGATACTCTGCTCATTGTTTTCATTTCAGTATGTACAGCATTTTTGGGCGAAGGATTAACTTGGTTGATGGTATACAGAACAGAAAAATATCAAAAATTGAAAGCCGAGGTTGAAAAACAGAGCAAAAGATGTAAGTATTCAAAAGTATGAAGGGGAAGAATCTAAACACAAATTTTCAGTGGAAAAAAGAAAAGAAATTCATGGAGATTCATTAGATAAGCAGCATAAAAAAAAGATTGAAAGAGAGGAAGAACGCTTGAAAAATAATAATCGTGATTTATCCTTTGTTAAAATGAAATCCATGTTCGCTATTGGGTTTGCATTTACTGCTTTATTGAGCATGTTCAACAGCATGTAAGTTAATATGGCTTCAAAATTCGATTATTTCTCATTAAACTTCTTTTAGTTTTGACGGTAGAGTAGTAGCCAGATTGCCATTTATGCCTCTTACATGGATACAGGGGCTAAGTCATCGAAATCTTCCAGGAGAGGATTATTATGAATGTTCTTTCATATTTCTATACATTCTCTGTACAATGTCAATTCGACAAAATATTCAAAAGTTATTAGGGTTTGCCCCCTCCAGAGCAGCTAGTAAGCAAGGAAACGGGTTGTTTGGCCCAACTCCAGGCCAGTTTAAGTAATAATTTATTTATAATGAATAAAGTGTCATTATTCAATTCTTGTTTCAACTTCAAATTCACACATAGCCTATAAGTTTTGAAGAGTTTCGTGCTCCTGAGTAACTCAAAAGCTCGAAATAAGGCTTGCCATTGGTTGCGCACAAGCACTGGAACAGCTCAGGAGCTTGAAACTCTTCAAATCGAATACTATAACAATGTATAGTCTGTTCACGAAAGTTTGAGAGCATAGTGCAATAGTAGGCGTTTGTTTATTTATCTGAAGTTGGCAGTATTTGCTGTCATAACGTAAAATAAAGTCAACGTTGCGGAATGTACCAGGCCTCGTCCGACGAGCTTGTGAGTTATCATAGAACTCTATGCAATATGGACAACATTGCGTATAAATTCTTCAAGAAAATAAACAACATAACCTAAAATTTCAATATACACAGTCGAATTTGCCAAATTTCCAGGGCCAACCGACGGCTTAAGCTTTCGTGAACGGACTATACCTACTCCTAAATTGATCTGATGTATATCAGTCAAAACAGAATGATTATTATTTGAATGGCGAAATAATAGTGTTCAATGCTCAAAAAAGTTATCGAAATTGCCAAAAATATGATAAAACATTAATCTGCGCCCGATTTTGTTTGTTATCTCATAGAACTTGGTTCAGGCCCATAACCTATTGTAATAAGTTGATAACAGGTTTTAGAGTCATAAATAAAATAATTATACATTTTCTATGTACAAAGCTATTGGGTACAGGAATAATGATATTTCATCAATCAAACCAGTTACCTGAACTGTTTTAGGGTCAGAAATAAATGAATTATTATAAAATAATTGGACTACTGTGAAACCCAGCTTAAGTAATTTTTTTTAAACTAGTTAAGTTGATAACCATTATTTTCCACCTAAATACCCCGCACCTAACCTGAAAATTTCAAGTTCAGCTCTTTTGAGAGTGTTATGGTCATATAAAACTACTTTGAACCTTAAATTTTTTCTCAACTCCATTGATTGAGATCATTATCTGCTAAAAGTTCATATAAATGGGTGAATCTTAAGCAACTCGTTTCAAAATAATAAATAGCTCACAAAATATAACCTAGGAAAAAATATTAAATTACTTTATTTTGAGTAAAAAAAAACCATAACAGTTTGTATACTTAGGACTAGTCAAATAAATTATTTAACATTCAACAATAATCGCAAGACAGCAATGGTATAGAGTGAGTGTATGACAATAGCAATAAATATATATAAAAGGAAACAGTGAATTTAATACCACAGAATTTAGAATATCAAAATTCATTATTGAAATATTTACAATGGCATTTCAAAATTAACATCTAATTTGGCGTCTTTTGCAAGACTAACAATACTTGACAATTTGACTGCCAAACGTGCTGCTTCATCTAATTATCCACGGGCAATATTTTCAATCCTGAATTACCGATAAGAACTTTAGCATCATCGACTTTGGTGCCTTGAAGCCTGCAAATGATGGGCATTTTGAGGTTGAGCTCCTTTGCTGCTGCGATGATTCCTTCGGCAATAACATCACACCTCATAATGCCCCCAAAAATATTAACCATGATTGCTAATACTTTTGGATCTGACGTGATAATCTTGAAAGCTTCCTTGACAGCTTGAGCTGTAGCACCACCACCTACGTCTAAGAAATTGGCTGGGGAGCCCCCATGAAGTGTGATGATGTCCATGGTGGCCATAGCCAAACCGGCTCCGTTAACCAAGCATCCGATGCTACCATCGAGAGCGATGTAGTTCAAATCGAATTTAGCTGCAGCAACTTCTTTTTCGTCCTCTTGAGACCAATCTCTCAAGGCAAAGAGCTCTTTCTGTCTGAATTGGGAGTTGTCGTCAAACCTGAACTTTGCGTCTAAAGAGAAGTCTGGAAAAAAATTCAAGAGTGAGAAAGCAATTGAGACATCAAGAATAATGTTGAATTGATATTTTAAAATTAAGGGCAGCGAAATCAGAAGATGTCTTAAAAATTTAACCAAATAACCAATTGTCCATGGGATAGCGCCTATTTTTCATGATGATTACTAACAATCTGAATATTTGTGATTAGTTTCATTTTGACGAGGCGCCAAACTTTTTCCTCTACGAAAATTCTCGATAGTGAGGGCTAATACATTTTGGAGGCGTCAAAAGTGTTGAATGGGTGAATGTTCAGATATTATTACTAACAGCTACTTTATAAATTAAATCTTGAAACAATTTTATTACAAATTGAAAACAATAATTGTCCTACAAAAAAGATGATTCTATCAAAGTGTCCCTCACTCCCAACGTATAACAACTAGGTCTAAAAAAATTATTACTAACCAGCGGATTTTTTCACTATTGCTTAGCAAATATTTCCTTTATGAACTGGTCACATTGTCCCACAAATTGAGTGGTACGTTTTTCCAGTCCTACGATCAGAAATTGTTTGTAATCATTTTTAATTGTGGGTTCTGTGGTACAATTTCTGAGGTAGGACTGGAAAAACGAACCACTCAATTTGTAGGACAATGTGACCAATTCATAAAGGAAATATTTGCTAAGCAACAGTGAAAAATGAGCCAGTTAGTAATTATTTTTCAGACCTAGTTTTTGATATATGTTGGGAGTGGGGGACACTTTGATAGAATCATCATTTTTGTAGGACAATTATTGTTTTCAATTTGTAATAAAATGTTTCTAGATTTAATTTATAAAGTAGCTGTTAGTAATAATATCTGAACATTCACCCATTCAACACTTTTGACGCCTCCATGTTGTATTATCCCTCACTATCTAGAATTTTCGTAGAGGAAAAAGTAGGGCGTCTCGTCAAATTGAAGCTACTCACAAATATTCAGATTGTTAGTAATCATTATGAAAAACAGGCGCTGGCCCATGGACTACAATGACTCAGTTCCTGTCAATCGAAAAGTCAGTACTTACATGTTGGCCCAACATCTTCAGCATAGGGATTAATTTCAATCAAGAGAGCATCTTTTTTCAGGAATAAATCATACATTTTGTTGAGCATATCGATAATTTTTTCCTTCTGACTTGTTAATCCCACTTTTTCTACCACCCGTTCTGCTGTAGCTTTATCTAAACCTTTCATTATATCAATAGGTTCATAAATAATTGCATCTGGGCTTTCAGCTGCAACATCTTCGATATTGACTCCTCCTTGTGAAGAAGCAATTATAACTGGACCCTATAAAAAGATTGATATATTTCAATAGAAACTACAATATCCCTAAGAAATTTTCACATGAATTTATAGCAGAACTTCTGAAAATGCAGTTAGTAGACTCACATTGAAAGATCTCTCCATCATGATGGCAAAGTAAAACTCTTTCCTGGGAAATTTACGTTCCGTTACCATAACCATATTGCATATTCTTCCTTTTTCGCCAGTTTGTTTGGTGACTAACAATTGGCCCAACATTTTTCCGGAAATTTCCTCTGCTTCTTCAGGCCTGAAATAATAACAAAGCTAGATAGCTTCAACATTTTGCAGTGTGAGAATCTTATAAAATTATGCTGATCAATGACTTACGAGTAGACCATTCGCACTCCACCTTTGAGGCCATTTTTAAAACTTCCTTTACCTCTTCCACCAGCTAATACTTGAGCTTTTAATACTAAATCCTTAGTGTTAAGATCTTTGGCAATTTTTTTCGCTTCTTCCTTAGTTTTTGCTACTCCAAATTTTGGTACATCAATACCAGCGTCTCTTAAAAGTGTATAACTGATGTATTCATGAACGTTCAAGTTCCTTTGGGCCTGCAGTTGTGGCTGCCATCGGTTTTTCTGTCCTGCAACGATGGTCTGCAAAAAACTAGGTTTTTAGACTGATCCCTTTTACATAACAGTCAAGGACTAACTGAATTTGAGGATAAAATAATGATAATTACCTTTGGAGCATTCTTTAAAACAATTCTCTCAGTGAGAGTTAAACTCCTCAATATCGTAGCCATAATTCGACTTAATTATTTGGTTTTGTAGAGATAAATACGTTTAAAATAATATCACTGGTACACGAAATTCAATTTGACGTTTCCCGGACAATTTGCCAATTTTAATGTCAAATGTTCAAGTACAGTCAACAGCACTGTCAAAACGTGTGGGCGTTTTTCTTTGTTGAAAAATGATCGGTACGCAAAGAATGATTAAATTAAAACGATATAACAATAAAATTTGTAAACGAAAGGTTATCGTGAATCAATTATTCGATAGCAGGTTCAAAGGTCAACAGTTAATGGCATTGTAAATATTTTTTCTTGATTCAAAATACATACTATTCACTACATAATTGTTCTATTTTTAAATAAGCCAACAAAGAAGTTTTGTTTATGAGTTTAGGTATCAGTTCACTTCCTTAATTAATTATCGTACACAATAATTAAGCCATAATTAGGCATATAATCTGATTCTTTTTCGAATAAGCTTGTAAGTATACACGCCAAATTATGGTTCATTAAGATTTTGCATTTATAATTATTGAAATATTGAATGTATTTATGAGATGAAGTATTTTTCTGGTGCGAAACCTAACCTATATTGTGGCGGTGGATGAAGGCTTTTCTTCGTTTCCATGGCAACCAATGATGGGCCTATTTTATTGGTTATCTGCTGTGCTATTTAAATTACCGGTACTTCCCTATTGGCTGTTGAAAGTGCTCTATGTTTACGGCGAAGTTAAATAGTATTTTTTATTGAAATGTTAATTAGTACATTTTCGCAGTTTCTATTCAACGTTTCGTGTAACATTTTGAGTATTTTTAAAAAGTTTCGTTCTGATGAAAGCTGGCGAATGCTTAAGGTGAAAATTATGGAAATATCCGAAATAAAAACTAAAGTATTTCATTGCATAGTGCTTCGTTAGACAGTAAAAAAATAATCGTATAGTTTGATATATTGAAAACAAATTAATATTGCATTTTCATTCGTTTATATACCTAATCTATATAAGATTCTTTTCGCGACGATCTCTTACTGTTATGATACTTATCTGCAAAATTAATCTCTTGCGCTTGAATGAGAGTATCATTCATATCGCATTAATAAAGGCTATGCAAATGCAATGATAGACATCAATTGTACTACTAACTGAACGACGAGTGTCGTGGTTACTTAACATTCCTTATCTTAATTCTATTTGATGACTGGAAGATAAGTCCATCAGACAATTATGATGATTGACGAAAAGCTTTTACAAAAAATTCAAACAGCGAATATTTTCTGTTCAATAATAGTTGACTGTAAAATATCAACCATGTTGAAGTGCTCAGAAATTAATGTGACTATTCGGAAGGCTAAAAAGGAAGATATGGTGCAAGTGTATAAGCTTATAAGAGTGAGTAAATAGGAAAATATTTTTCCGGTTATCTTAGCGAATTTGAAATCATCAGTACTGTAATGGAAAAACGAAAAAGTCCTTAAGAATATAGCTATTTGAATAATAACTGAAATTTTTGGGTGTTTGATGGTGATTTGCCTAATATATTTTATGTTGTGTACTTTTGAGGATAATTCCATTTTAAATGGCGGAAGTTTCAACAATTAAGATATACGAGTATATAATATACAATTTTTTTAAGTGAGATCTCAACATATTCCACAATATATTAGCTCTGTTAAATGTATACACCATACATTTTTGCTTATAAAAATTACATAATTTGCAAAAATTACGCGAAAAAAGAGGTTGAATAATTTCAAATATTGTCCCCAATCTTGGGAAAAAAAAGCTGAATAAATACCCTCGAAACCATTTTCATGCTGAATTTATAAATAAAACAACTATTGGTCAATTTTTTACTGTTTCTTCACCTCTGCCACACTCGCACCTAGGCAATATAATATAATATATATACAGCTAGGGTGTCCCAGAAAATGTGGGAAATCTCTCGGATTCAGATAGAACATAAAAAATGAAGATGATAAGTTCCCATAATTTTTTTCCTAGCGGCCCTCCCTACGAAGATACTACCTCCTAAATGACGCTACTGGAAATCCATTTTAGTGGAATAAGTTTCAAACTACTCGATATAATTTGATGAAAATTTGATATCATTAATAGTATTAAGGACCTCTTAAATCACCGCAATCAAATTTCAATAAGCTTTTTCAGTTTACCAGGGGCGGACTGGGTTGTACATTTTAATGCTTACATTTTTAACATCCTGTATGATAAGGGGCTAAAAAATCAAATTTGGATACCTTGAACATTAAGCTAAAGATAAGGTACTCTTGTTCAGCGTCGATAAAATGAACCGTTTTCGAAAAAAAAATTATGAAAGAAGCACCTTGTAGTGCTTATGTATCCTTATGAGTTTATTTTTCAGTTTCTTGCAATCTCTGTGTTTGGCCGAGATGTGATTGTTGAGTGTTATGCGATTGTTTTTTTTTACTTGTTCATTTCCTGAGCTGTTACAGGTTATTACCTCAGCTCTAATTGTTGTGTAATAATAATAATAAGTAATTGAAATTTATTCCACTCAAATGAATTTCCAGTGGTGTCATTTAGGAGGTCGTATCTTCGTAGGGAGGGCCGCTAGGAAAAAAAATTATGGGAACTTGTCATCTTATTTTTTTATGTTCTATCTGAATCCGAGAAATTTCCCACATTTTCCGGGACACTCTGTATAATATAAGTCCTCTTTCACACTTTTATCCTCGCTGGTCAAGAATTCGACATGGAGATGTTCAAATACATATCAACAATCTATGATAAACGCTAAGACTAAAAGAGTCTTTAGTCTAAGGATAAACGATTACTATATACAGGCTCTCTATAAATGATTGTAACAGCGCAGTTGGCTTTGGATTATTTATTTATTTAAAAATTATAATATAATAGGGTGTCGAATTAAATGGCTGGAATTATCAATGTCATAGATAGATAGAAATAAATATAGAGAAAAAGATTTGATAAATGTGTAGTTTGCATAAAAAGCAGCAAAATATAATAAAAATAATGTTTTTTACTTCTTCCGATATTTCCGAAACTTTGAATATGATCTATCTGAATCTACTATTTAGAAGTTAAGTGCATTTTCCTAAAGATTCTATAAATGGGAATGAAATAATTATATTGATTACACCTGGGCTCATAATTCAGCTTTTGTGAGTTTTTGTGTTCTGTGCGAGCTTTGTTAATCTGTTCTTATGCTTGCTCGTACGTCATTATTATGACGCGAATTTTGAACTTTTACGAGTATAGAAATCGAATTTTCAACATCAATTAAAACTTAATTACTTGAAAATATAAGTGAATAATTAGAAAATGTAATTTAACACTTATTTTTATGCTGTTACATTACATTTAGGTTAATTGCTTTACTTGGTTATCGTTCTTCGTGAGTAATCACTGGTTCTAGATATTTTTAAGTAGTTATAATAGGGAAAATTTAGTAATTTGGGAGTTCTATCGTTCAGTTTAGATAATTGTAAAATATAATTTTTGTGTATTCCCATTTCTTCAAAAAACGGGTGAATTTTTTAAATGTTTATTGTTGCAATATACGGACATTGAAAGAATACGGCAAACGCATTGAAACTTTTGGTTGCAGGCGATAAAATACAGTTATTGAAATTGTTGGGAACATATTATGGTTCAAGCGCGCTTGTTTCTAAGCGAACAACGTGCTACAGTTTTGTACAAATGTCAGTATTGTTGAATTTTGACCCCCAGACAAATGGACTCACGTATAAAGAATCCTTGTTCAAAAGCGATTATTACTAGCCGTCTGTAAACACTATAACTTTCGAATGAAATGGGTTAGAGAAATTTGTGTTCAAGCAGATCACTAGTAGGTTATTAGGCGACGCATAGTGTTATTATTAATTTTGGAAACTATATAGGAGGTTTTAGATTCCCCCGTACAAAATGCGTAGACTAATAAATGCGAAGTGTTGAAAGGAAGGAAAAAATAAGTCAGTCTGATTTTAGAGGTGGCATGAGCTCGGTTTACGGACTCGTCAACCAGAATTGCGTCTTTTTGCGCGCTTTGTTCCTTGGGGAACACGGTGCTATCAATTTGGCCGTGAACACGATAACTCTCAAACGGATTAAAAGTTAGGGTTCTGAAATTTTGAGAGTTGGTTTGGGTTCCGTTAACGAACCAAATAGGCCCAGTCGTTTTGGAGTTATTGACATACGATATTTTTTATTATTTTTGAAACCACACATCTGATCATTTCGAAATTTTGTATTTTGAAATTTGAAGAAGTATAATCACTTGCAAACTTCTGCAAATTTCGTGAGGAATGTGCCGTTAGAAATTGAAAAAAACAGCAGATATCGACCAGATTTTGGTGTCATTGTATTCATTGAGTCTTCATGAACAACATTAGTGAAACCAACAGGTGGCGGTCTGTCTTAGTTAAGAAAATATGGACCCCCAAAGTTCCAAAAATGTTCCATCTTCATGTCACTTGTTTCACTATAAAAACACAAATTCACAGCTCCAATTTAGTCTAAATTCACCTTCTAACATTCAAATAACTATTCGATTAGTTTAATTTCAGGAATATTCAATAATTAATGCAGAAACACCGAATATCTACACCACATATCCATACTTTCTAAGGAAAACTCGCCGTTTTCAACGGTAGATTTGGCACTGCCGCAGATTCTTTCGCGCGAATATGATACGATGCCTTCCCGTAATTCCCGCCATCATTTGATATGCCACTCGCCAAAGGACGGAGCAGTGGTGCCAAATTTACCATGAAGAACGGCGGGCTTTCCTTAGAATTTGTGGTAGGTATCTCTAGAATTTCGATGTTTCTGCATTCATTATTGGATATACCTAAAATAAAACTAATCGAATAGTTATTTGAATGTTTGAAGATGATTTATAGACTAAATTGTAGCAGTGAATTTGCGTTTTTGTAGAGAAAAAGTGACGTGAAGATGGAACATTCTTGAAACTTTGGGGGCCCGTATTTTCTGAACTAAGACAGACTGCCACCTGTTGGTTTCACTAATGTTGTTCAGGAAGACTCAATAAATACAATGACACCAAAATCTGGTCGATATGGTCACCGAAATTCAAACATTTACCCAATTAAAATATTAGTTAAATAGTGCATTGCTTTCAGGCGTTGGCAGAGTTCGAACACTTGGAGGACCAAGTGAAAATAGACGCAACAGTCTTGGAAAAGATGGCTTCGAATCTGATAATCCCGCATTTACCTGTCTTGTTGCCGAACTTTCAGACGGTCATATCATGGGATACGCATTATATTACACATGCTACTCCACGTGGCTAGGAAGATCCATATTTCTCGAAGATCTTTATGTGCAAGCCGCCTATAGAGGAAATGGTATAGGCAAACAGTTGTTCATGGCTGTTGCAAAAATTGCCCATGAAACGCAAAGCAAACGGATGGATTTTCATTGTTTGTCTTGGAATCCAGCTGTCAGATTTTATAAAACACTGGGAGCAGTAAATCTGACTTCCACAGAAAAATGGCAAATGTTCAGATTAGATAGTGAGAACTTGAATAAACTTTTTAGCTAGAATAATTTTTAAAAATGACTCAAATAAATATATTACTTCAAATATTGATGAAGGCTTTTGTATCTTTATCTGCACCATTTTATCCAGGGCACTGATGCTTTCGTTGTGGTACACTGACCTTATTTTTTTACAGTAATGGATCACATATAGTCCGTTCACGAAAGTTTGAGCCGTCGGTTGGCCATGGAAATTTGGCATATTCCACTGTGTATATTAAAATTTCAGGTTATGTTGTTTATTTTCTTGTCAGATTGATACGCAATGTTGTCAATATTGCATAGAGTTCTCTGATAACTCGGAAACTCGTCGGACGAGGCCGGGTACATTCGGCAACGTTGACTTTATTTTTGTTTTGTTTGTTCTTCCCCCCCCCCCTTTATGGGACAGCCAACTTGGGCTATATCTCCCAATCTCATCGTTCTTTGTACTGGACGTTGACACCCACAAACATCCATGTCCTTGCCGGGATTCGAACCCGGGACCCCTGGCATCCCAGGCCAATGCGCTACCGCTGCGCCACGGGGCCGACTTGACTTTATTTTACGTAATGACAGCAAATACTGTCAACTTCAGATAAATAAACAAACGCCTACTATGAGCTCAAACTTTCGTGGACGGACTATAGAAGCAGTATGTTTGCTGTATTTAATGGATATCTTAGAAATGAATTGAATATTTCAGCATTGCAGAAGTACTTTACCATTTATTCCCTGTTTATTGTTAATTATTGAAATCATGCGTATCTATCTATAACCTGTTTAAACAGTAAACATTCTGATAATTCGAAAAAATAACATCAATTCTATTATTCAGGAAAGAATAGGAATTAAAATTGTTCAAAAAATATATGTTTGTGTGACTGCTATAGTCCGTTGACGGAAGTTTGAGCGCATAGTAGGCGTTTGTTTATTTATCTGAAGTTGGCAGTGTTTGATGTCATAACGTAAATAAAGTCAACGTTGCCGAATGTACCCGGCCTCGTCCGGCGAGCTTGCGAGTTATCAGAGAACTCTATGCAATATTGACAACATTGCGTATCAATTTGACAAGAAAATAAACAACATAACCTAAAATTTTCATATACACAGTGGAATATGCCAAATTTCCATGGCCAACCGACGGCTCAACCTTTCGTGCACGGACTATACCTAATGCTAATATGATGTCACAAGAACCAAATTAATTTGAAGCGTAGTTGCCACGTGTAGTAAAGGGTAAATTATTACTCTCATGAAAATAGCCGACTATTGATTCTGACCTTAGACTTGGCAACATTGCAACTTTCAAACCAATCAGAAGACTATCTGAAAGTTGTCTTTTATGATGTTTTTGAAGGAATTTTCAAATCTTTTTTTCTTAAAAAAGAAACAATAAGAGAGGAAAGTATTGAACGAATCATTCGGAAAATTTTTCTGAAAATCAAATCACCAAATTGTCAATTTCTTATATAAATATGGTGTTGCTTGTTCCTAATATGAATTGAACTTGAATCCACTCTGCAGATACAGGAAAATGACAAATCTAGATTTTTGGGATAGCAGTTCTTTTTTATTTGAACTTTATGTTGATAGTAAAAAAACATTAAATTCTAATAACACAAGTGTCTAAAGTATTTCATAGTAGGTTCTGAATTGACTCAATATTGTAGCAACTTACTCTGAAATAAAAATCTTTATTATTATTATTGCGGAATTTTTTGACTATCAAATTTTTATAACCAATGTGACAAAACAGTGATTGAAACTTGCAACAGATATTAGAAATTTTTCAGTTATTTTCAGAATCTACAATGAAGTCTATTTATTAATAATTCAGTACTGATCTTTTCCATTTTATGGAAATGGCAAAAAACTCATTGAATTAATTACAATTAAAATCAAATTAAAATAAATGATTAACAGAATTTTTCGTGTGAAAATGTCATCAAGATTCTCATTAACAATTAAAATAAACAAGCTAACTAGAGATTTTTCTTAAATTAATATGATCAATGATTGATTTCAAATGACACTGTATAAAAGTTCTTATCTCGATAAAATTAAATAACAATATTTTAACTCTCAACAGATATTAATTTCTTCCTGATTCATCCAGAATAATAAAGAAAATGGTTCACAATTACATTCTTATTTACGTTTGGTTATCCTGATCTTCATGAACGAACATATAAAGATAGTTACCATCTGACGTTGAATGTGCTTTTGTGATATGATCTTCTAAATGCAATCTTTTATGAAACACAACATTACACATATCGCACCTGCAATGAAATTGTCAACATTAATTTATGTATGAGTTGATTTTCATTAGAAAATAGTAGTGCTATACAGGGTTTTTCGACAGACGGTAGAACTTGTCAAAAGATATCTGTTCCCCAAAAATCGTCTAATAAAATATTCAATTTTACCAAACTTCATATACATACAGGGTTTTCTTTTTAAGTTGGCCTATTAGACGTTTTTGGAGAACTAGTGAATCTTTCGTTCTGAAATTTTAGGTGGAGCCTTGAGGATGAAGGAAGCTTAAAATATTTTCATGTCGACAGTGTTGCCATGTTTATCTCAAACTCATATTTACTTTCCTATTTCAAATGGAACAACCTATATTTTTATTGTATCGATTCAATACCAAATGCCTAGTATAACCTACGGAAAAAATTTCTTTGCCATGCACTGTTGCCAAGTTATGCATAAATTCTTGACATCTGCATTGCCGATTTGGAAATGCAATATCTCGATTATTTTCTATGCGAAAGGAACCAAACTGAGTAGTCTCATAGTTTAGAATTCATGCATTCATGTGGTACATTCAGTATTTTGATACATCGTAAGGTTATTCGAAGATTTTGCTCCGAAAATGTGGAAAATTGAAATATTTCGAGATTTTCAAATGGCAACCCCATATTTATTTTACAGTATTCGATTTGAAATGAAACATATAGTCCGTTCACGAAAGTTTGAGCGCATAGTAGGCGTTTGTTTATTTATCTGAAGTTGGTAGTATTTGCTGTCATAACGTAAAATAAAGTTAACGTTGCCGAATGTACCCAGCCTCGCCCGACGAGCTTGCGAGTTATCAGAGAACTATACGCAATATTGACAACATGCGTATCAATCTGACAAGAAAATAAACAACATCACCTAAAATTTTAATATACACAGTGGAATATGTCAAATTTCCATGGCCAACCGACGGCTCAAACTTTCGTGAACAGACTATAAAAGGCAGTCTTTTTTTACACTAATTATTTATTTCGGATAGTTTTCGAATGAGATGAAAAATACTGAAATTCTTCAGTATTTATAGTCATGATCTATGAACATAATGGTGTGTGATCTCATTTGAAAACTATCCGAAATAAATATTTTGCGTAAAAGGAGGCTGCAATTGCCATTTGAAAATCTCGAAATATTTCAATTTTAAGTTCCACATTTTCGGAGCAAAATCTTCGAAGAACCTTACGATGTATCCAAATACTGAATGTTCCAAATATATGCATGGATTCTCTATTATGAGACTGCTGAGTTTGGTTCCGTTCTCATAGAAAATAATTGAGATATTGCATTTCCAAACTGACAATGCAGATGTCAGAAATTTCAAGAATTTGTGCATAACTTAGCAACAATGCATAGCGAAGAAATTTTTTTCAGTAGGTTATATTGGGAATTTGGTATTGAATCGAAAAATAAATAAAAATATAGGTAGTTCCATTTGAAATTAGAAAGTAGATATTATGCGTTTTAGATAGACGTGGCAACACTGTCGACTTGAAAATATTTTAGGCGAAGAGGTCTTTTATCCTCAAGGCTCCACCTAAAATTTCAGAACAAAAGATTCACTAGTTCTCCAAAAAAACGTCTAATAGGCCAACTTAAAAGGGAAACCCTGTATATACATAACGAAACATGTTAAAGAGTGAAGATATAAGCATATGTAAAGAGTTACAATACCTACATACCTAAATTTTTTTTTCTGGTTTGAAACTGGTCCATTAACATTATGTAACTTGCTATGAGATACCAAATTATATCTTTCTGCAAATCTCTTTCCACATGTAGTACATGAATACCTCTTTTCACCAGTATGAACTCGCATATGTCTGTTAAGATGGGAGGTAGACATTAACATTAGTCCGCAAACATTGCATTTGTACGATTTTTCACCCGAATGCGATATTTTGTGAATGGTGAAGGAAGTGTGATGCGTGAAACATTTACCACATTCGTCACATTGATATGGTTTTTCACCTACAAAAAACTTTATTGATTGGGGGCTTTTACTTGGGAATCCCTTATGATTGACAATAGGCGTTTTCGGATACTTACTCGGGTTAACTCGATCCCTAACCTTGGCGTTCGTTTACCTAACCCGAACATCCAACCCGTGTTCAGAAAGTACGATGCTATTAACTCGATTACTGACCTAGGTTGATTTATCGTAACCCTACACGAGAGCAGGGTTGTAGAGTCACCATATGCGCACTGCAGTTCAATTTTGTATTTGAAAAAAGTGGGAATAAGTCTTCTACTTCTTTCTAAGTAATTTCATATATTCTATTCCAAAAAATAATGGAAAGAGAAGAGAATTTGGCTCATTGTAAAGTGTGTGGTTCCTTGAGCCGAGAAAATAATGTGAAACAACTTCTTCATAACTTTGTATGCAGATCTTTCTGCGTTAAAGCTAAAGCCTTCTTTACTTCTTTAATATAGGTACTCGAAGATAACATTGAACATGTGAGGGTGCACTAGAAATTATAAGAAAGATTTTACAGAAGCCAATAAATCCAAGCAAAGCTAGAGACAATCAGTAAATAAACTGGAACTGAAAAAATAAATTCTGTAATTCTTTAACATAGGTACTCAAAAATAACATTAAACATTGAAGGGCACACGGGAAATTATAATAAATATTCAACAGAAGCCAATAAATGCAAGCAATGCTAGAGACAATTTGAGAATAGACTGGGATTGACAAAATAAATTCATAAATTATTTGGTTATGTTATTGATACGACTGTCACTCCAAATCCTAAACCTGATGTGTTCGTATACTTGGAACCCAGGTCCGTGATCCGAGTAGATCCGTCACGTAACCCCATGGATCGAGTTAGTAACCCTGAGTAAGTTTTCAAAAACGCCTTTTATAAAAGATTTAGTTGGTAGAATAAAAGTCCTAAACTTACCTGTATGAATTTTATTGTGCCTAATCATAGCTCCTTTTTGTGTAAACGATTTATTACAATGCAAACATTTATATGGATATATTCCTTTATGCATTCCAACATGAACATCCAACGCATTCTTATGCCGATAAACTTTTCCGCACACTTCACATATATAAGACTTTTCTTCCACATGCAATGCAGAATGGGACTTAAGTTCTTGTTTGCTATCGAAAGACATGTTGCATTTATTACATTTGTTGAGTTTCCTTTGATTATTGACTTCTTTTGAATCAGTTTCTGATTGAGGATCTAAGTAGATTTCTATACTTTTTTCATCCATCATATCATACAAGACACTAACGTTGCTTTCAGATACCATTTTATCTTCTAAATTCTCAGCTTCATCCTCAGACTTGATTTTAATATTCAGAATATTCTTTAAATCTTGTTGATCACTAAAATGTATTTTTGCACTCTCCTTCAATTCCTTTTTCGTTATAGTTCTATACTTCTTTTTAAATCTCATATCCTGTTTGTTATCTCCATTAGAGTTAAGTATTTTTGGCGACTCTAATGAATCAGAAACAGAATTGACTTCAGTATTATTATCATCGAAAAACTCGTCATCATCCCTTACAGTTATAACTGAATATATCTCACCATCTGATTGTGATATTATTACTCGTTCTTTAATGTTTGATCTGTCACCATACCTTTTCCTCAAGCCATTCACAATTTTCTTCAATTTTAATTCCATCAGATCCAATTCATTAAAGTCATCATAGCAAGTTTCACATAATTGTTCGTTGCAGATAGACTCGACGCTTATCGAACTGTCTATTATCCTTTGAAATAATTGTTTGAGCGGAGTCATTGAATGGATTGTAACAGTTTCATTTATATTGTACAAATTTGTATCTTTGAACTCCGCGCAAAGTATGCAGGACATTATAAATAAGAGCACAGCAGAGAAACTTTTACGTTTAGAATTGTGTCTTTCCTCTCAGCTTTTCCAATTCATTCGAGGTTAATGTTGAGAAACTCATATTACTAACTTTTCCATCACGAGTGATATCTAATTATAATAACAATAATAATAATACAATTTAAGATAATTTAGGATTGAAGATAAACAAAACACAAAACTATTTTTGGAGGTTAGATCACAGAACATTAGAAGTTAGATCCACAGAGGACAATTTTTTCAATTATCGGTCTTAGCTTGGTAAAGTTGTGTCAAATGGAGTAGGCGTTTTTTCTTAAATGACCAAGTTTGCAATTTTTGAAATTGTCTGGAATCATATTCATATCGTATTGTATCCGACAATCTGCGAGAATTACTATGTCCTTAGTCCTTAGTGAATTTCTTATTTTTTGTTCATGCAGATCCATGCACTTTTTTCCAATGAATTTTGAATATATTGATGATTTTTCCACCAAGTCTTGGAGAAAATGATGAAGTTTAACACCATAAAATTGAAAAATTTTTATGCAGGAAAAACTCGAATAAATTTAAAAGGTGATATAAAAACTTTATTTCGAAAACATGCCAACTATTTATTGATTACAAAAATATATATCAATCAAAACTCTGAATTTTTATCCTCGAGAATTTTTCTGGAATAGGAACATAAAATCATAGGTAAGTAAATCATTTTACAGTTAATAAATATGAATGAAATATAAATATATTTGTATTCGTCTTGAAATAAAAAAATAAGTACAGTTTTATATAATTTCCATTATACAATAATCTTTTCCTTTGTTCAACTGTAATGTAATTAGTAAAATTGATAAAATTTTGTAAAGTTCGTATATTAAAATTGTATTTCATAAGATTCTTGACATTATTTCTCTCTTTCAGTACATCCCATTTACACCGTATGTGTTTTTTGAGATTGAGATGAAGCTGAAACGACAGATCCATTGAATTGTTTTGTGATGCACTATGTTAGTTTATCGATTCATAGTGGTTTTTGGCTATTTCATGAAGCATTTCTGCGGTTGCTTTTCCAGTTTGTTCTACCATTCCAGTGAAGACTCCCTCCTTGAAACAAAAAAATATAGTATTTTAAATTCAGAAATTTAATTGTAGTGTCTTGCAAAAGTAGCTGTCTTATTTTTTCCAGTTGATCATCAACCCTAATTCATTCCAAATATTTGCTTTTGAAAATGTAAAAAAGTGTACCGGGTTTTTTACTATAATTTGACACCCCCTTTAACTTTGTTACTAAAGAAGATACAAAAAAATATTTCGTATAAAAGCTTCACGAAATCAACTGAGGTTTTTTTATATGAGTCCAGAAACTGAAATATATACAGGGTGGCCAACATATTGATGGCAACTTCATTTTTTCAAATGGAACACCCTGTATATTTTTCCATGTTTGGCTAGCTCTTTTTCCCCTGATTTCGAATATGTAACATATGTTGGTCTATCTCTTATATTCTGAGAGCCACAGAGTTTCAAATTTTAAGAACCACCTGCCAAGATCTGTAATCATTTTACAAGTGGTGGAGTGCGTTTACTGAAAATGCTCATTTTTGGAGTCAATGGGAAGATATACAGGGTGAACAACATTGAATGCAACTATATTTTTTCAAATGCGACACCCTGTCCTTTATATTCTTCCCTTTTTTTGATAGGCTATTTCCTCCTGATCTCGAATATAAATGCGTATGTGGATGTGTCTCTTCAATTTTCAGAGTTTCAAAGTTTTGAAGTGATGACACCGAATAAAAAAATATGTGAAATACCTATGAAATTCTTTATATCCAAACAATCTACTTAAAATTATCATTTTAGAATGAACACTCAACAATTACTTAACCAATGAAAAATGATAAACTATGGTAGTATGGTAAGAATAACATAAACTAATACAATTGCTCAAAATGACCACCTTCATTCAATACACATAGTTCATATAGTTGTCTCAAGTTGTTGACTATTTTTGATAGCATTATTATGGCTCTGATTCAAGTCAGAAATTAAAGCTTCAAAATTTGTTTCTAATCATTACAATATTATCATTATTCTTTGTGCGTTGACGGGATTAGTTCCGAATTATGGGTTTAATATTGGTTGATTTTTTATCATTAATATTATTCTCCGCTTTCATTGATTGTCATTATTGCTGAAGTAAATTTGTTCCTTCAGGAACGGCTATAAAAATGTGTCCAACGGTGTTAAATCGGGACTATTTGGTGGCCATAAAATGGGTGCGCCATTACCAATCCAAAGATCAAATTGGCCACTTAAATATTCACGAACTTCCAAAACGCTATGCCAGATGGTTATTGAAATTTGAAACTCTTTGGTGCTCAGAATAAGAAAGATAGACCAAGATATGTTACACATTCGAAATCAGGGGAAAAAGAGCTAGCCAAACATGGAAAAATATACAAGGTGTTCCATTTGAAAAAATGAAGTTGCCATCAATATGTTGGTCACCCTGTATATATTTCAGTTTCTGGACTCATATCAAGAAACCTCAGTTGATTTAGTGAAACTTTTATACGAAACATTTTTTTGTATCTCCTTCAGTAACAAAGTTAAAGGGGGGGTCAAATTATAGTGAAAAACCCGGTACACTTTCACAAACTGAATCAATATTTTTTTGTGAACGACCGCTACGACTATATTTTTCACTTTTTTGATCTTCCACCGAACGGGTCTGTTGAAATTTTTAAAAATTCGACCAATAGTGCTTTCTGACGGGCGATTAACCATAAAAGTTCTAAAAACACTTTTTACAGACCGCTGATTTTCATAAAATAATTTAACAATTTGAACGACGAGTTGTTGTATCGTGTACGAAGCCATTTTTATAAATGTCATACACCACACTTCTTAAATGTCAAAATACCCAGACGAATTCAGTATGCCATCTACATTATATATTTTATTTATTCCCCTTATATTAATAATAGGGGCGTTCGGCATTGACCTCCGCGAGCGTACGGATTTTTTAGTCACGTGACCACAGATCGTACAGATAAATCTGAAATATCTGGGAATAAACGAACGGTACAGAGCATCTGCCACAGAACATACTGCTCTGTTCTACTTTTATAGATTATGAGATTTCAAAGATCACTATTTTGGGAAATATGCTCATCTTTTAACGATACTTTCACCCTTTTAGTAGCTCTTCCTTAAAATCTCAATTAATAAATAATTAGGTGCAAAGGCACTGAATGCAAAAGAAACGAGTAATGCAATATCCCCTTCTGGTCGTTCAATACGGCGATAGTTGTACCCACAGAACATATAATAACCGATATGTACCGAAAGATCCTGATCAATTAATTGATTAATTACACGAAAAAGAAACGGGAAAGCAATATCTCCTCCTGCCCATTTATAACTACGATAGCTATATTGAAAATTTTTAATGAATTAATTGAGTTTTTAATGAATAAATGAAAACAGAAGAATAAAACTGTTAGAATTTTTCAATCTATCGGTTGTCGGATCGGGAAACTCAACATAAAACAAAAAAAACTATAAAAAACATAAAACTCTATGGATAAAATCGCTTTGCTCCGTCGAAATAGACCGAGCGAAAAGATCGACGTCCGATTGCTCAGATTTTTATGACGAACGGTACAGATGTGTATTCACTGTATTCCCCTCAATCCGGATGTAATAAACGAACGGTTTAGATCGATCCGACACGTCCGATGTCGATGCCGAACGCCCCTAGCATAGTCGAATTTTGGCGAGCTGTGGTTACATGAACCATGTAACTATGGTAAGCTGTGGTAAGCTGTAGTTACATCGCCAAAATTCGACTTATGATTCGAGCTTTCGAATCTCACTTATCTTATAACGGGTGTTTTTTTCGAGGTATAGAACGTTAAGTTGGCATTACTGTTAAAAGATGGCGACCGATTTAACAGCAGTCAAATGATTTATTCTCAGTTTGGTTTGGCCATTCATCATGAATTGACTCACACCTGAACAACGCTGGCAAATGGTGCAATTTTATTTCGAAAATAATTTTTCTGTGCGGAATACGTATCGCACACTACGTCCATTTTATCGTCGACAAAATCGTCCATCAGAGCAGTGAATTCGATTAACCATGGAACGTTTTCGCACCACGTTTACTCTTATTGATAACTCGCATCCCCAGAGACGCCGCACAGAAGAAGTTATTGCTACTGTAGAGCATAGCATTGAGGAAGACTCGAATGAGTCCATCCGCCATTGAGCACAGGAATTCTTACAAATCGTGCAAGAATTGAAGCCAAACGATCATCAACCAAGCCGTAGATTCATCGAATAGGCCCAAAACGAGATTGCCGTTGTTTCCGATTTACATAAGCGAATTTTGTTTAGCGATGAAGCGCACTTCTGGTTGAATGACTACGTCAATAAACAAAACTGCCACATTTGCAGTGAAGCTAATCCTCAAGTGTATGTCGAAACACCGTTACACCCAGAAAACTGACTGCTTTTTGTGCTTTTTGGGCTTGTAGAATCATTGATGATGGCCAGAACGTTACAGTTGATGGGAATCGGTATAGAGCCATGATAACTAACTTTTTCATTTCTGAATTGAACAACCATGATGTCCAGGAGCTGTGGTTCCAACAAGACGGCGCAACATGTCACACAGCTCTTGCCATAATCGATTCATTGAAAGAAACGTTTGGTGACCGCCTAATTTCACGTTTTGGACCTGTGACTTGGCCTTCAAGATCTTGTGATTTAACAACGATAAACTACTTTCTGTGGGACTATGTAAAGTCATTGGTCTATGCGGATAAGCCACAAAAGCTTGACCATTTGGAAGACAACATTCGCAGTGTTATTGCCGATATACGGTCACAAATGTTGGAAAAAGTCATCGAAAATTGGACGTCCAGATTGGACTACATCCGGGCCAGCCGTGGCCGTCATATGCCAGAAATCATATTTAAAATGTAATACCACAAGATTATCTTTCGGATAAATGAAATTCATGTCAATCGAATAATCCATCATTATTAGGTGTACAAATAAGTTTCCGCGGTTTTTTATAAAAAATTAGGAATTTATTGTAAAGGAAAAGTACATTACGTTTTATTCAAAGTATTTTCCATCATTTGCCACTACTTTTCCCCATCTTTCTGGCAACATTCGGATACCCCGTCGAAAAAACTCTTCATCTTTTGACGCTATCCACAAATCTACCCAATTTTTGGTGTCTTCATATGATGTGAAGCGCTGCTCAGACAGACTATGTGCCATCGACCGGAACAGGTGATAATCAGAAGGGGCTAAGTCTGGTGAATACGGCGGGTGGGGTAAAACTTCCCAGTTGAGTGTTTCCAAGTATGTTTTTACCGGCGCCGCAACATGTGGACGAGCATTATCGTGTAAAAGAATAATTTTGTTGTGTCTGGAGTAGTAATGGGCGCGTTTTTCCTTAAGTGCCCGACTCAATCTCATCAATTGTGTTCGGTAGAGAGCTCCAGTAATGGTTTCGCTTGGTTTCAGCAATTCATAATACACGACACCAAGCTGATCCCACCAAATACACAGCATGAGTTTTTTTCCATGAATATTCGGCTTAACTGTCGATGTTGATGGTTCGCCGGGCTTAACCCATGACTTTCTCTTCTTTGGATTATCGTAGTGAATCCATTTTTCGTCACCAGTGACTATACGATGCAAAAAACTCTTTTTTTTATTCCTGGCAAGCAGCATTTCACTCATGCATAATCGGCGTTCAACGTCTCTCGGCTTTAGTTCATATGGAACCCAATTTCCTTGTTTTTGAATCATTCCTAACGATTTTAAACGATGTGAAATTGCTTGTTGAGTCACTTGTAGAGTAAGTGCAAGTTCTTTTTGCGTTTGGGACGAATCTTCCTCCAATAGTGCTTCTAATTCCATGTCTTCGTACACTTTCGGCCTTCCACTGCGTTCTTTGTCTTTAACGTCAAACTCACCGTTCTTAAACTTTTGAAACCATTCCTGACAACTTCTCTCACTTAAAGCAGCTTCACCATATGCTTCTAGAAGCAATCGATGCGCCTCAGCTGCAGATTTTTTCACATTAAAGAAGTAAATCAAAAGTTCCCGCAAATGATGCTTATTCGGAATAAAACTTGACATTTTTGCACGAAAAAAATTACGTGATGCTGATACGGAATCACTAGTACTTTAAGGTTATGGTGTTGCCAGATGACTAAACTTGGGATATTACGTTTTACATCTGACAATTTCTCCATAACCTTCTGGTGGGGCCATCTTTTGACAAACCGCGGAAACTTATTTGTACACCTAATATATTATGCAATTTTAAGTTCTATACCTCTAAAAAAACCTCCTTCGTATACTGCACTCACCTTATCTTGGAGTAAAATATGAGGATGATCAAATTCTTTGACAGTGCCAGCATCCATAACTAAAACTTTATCAGAATCCATAACTGTATGGAGTCTATGCGCTATTGTTAATACAGTACATTCAGCAAATTTCTTTCTTATGGTCGTTTGTATCAAACCATCAGTTTGCGGATCAACATTCGCAGTGGCCTCATCTAACACCAATATCCTGTTATTGCGAAGAATAGCTCTAGCTAAACAAACAAGTTGTCTTTGTCCTATGCTGAAATTCGAACCGCCCTCTGATACCTTGGAGTTTAGACCAGATGTAAGATCGGTTACAGCTTCTTTCAGTTCAACTTCTTCGAGTGCTGTCCATAAGTCGACGTCTGAGTATTCATCGAAGGGGTCCAGGTTTTTCCTCAAAGTTCCTTAACAGAAAAATCAGGTTAATATTTGAATTTCGGTGACCAGCAGATATCGATCAGATTTTGGTGTCACTGTATTCATTGAGTCTTCCTGAACGATATTAGTGAAACCAATAGGTGGCGGTCTGTCTTAATTTAGAAAATATGGACCCCCAAAGTTCCAAAAATGTTCCATCGTCACGTCACTTTTTTCACTATAAAAACACAAATTTACTGCTCCAATTTAGTCCATAAATCACCTTCGAACATTCAAATAACTATTCTATTAGTTTCGTTTCAAGTATATTCAATAATCAATGCAGAAACATCGAAATAATAGAGGCACCACATATCCACAAATTCCGTTTTTAATGGTAGATTTGGCACTGCCGCAGATTCTTTCGGGCGAATATGATACGATGCCTTCCCGTAAATCCCGCCATCATTTAATATGTCACTCGCGGAAGGACGGAGCGGTGGTGCCAAACTTACCATGAAGAACAGCGTGCTTTCCTTCGAATTTGTGGAAATGTGGTACCTATAGAATTCCGATGTTTCTACATTAATTATTGAATATACTTGAAATGAACCTAATCGAATAGTTATTTGAAAGTTCGAAGGTTATTTATAGATTGAATTGGAGCAGTGAATTTGTGGTTTTATTGTGAAAAAAGCGACGTGAAGATGGAACATTTTCTGAACCTTGGGGGGCCCTATTTTTTAAACTAAGACAGACCGCCACCTGCTGGTTTTACTAATGTTGTTCAGGAAGACTCAATGAATACAATGACACCAAAATCTGGTCGATATCTGCTGGACACCGACATTCGATATTTACCAAAAATCAATTAAAAAAAATTCATAACTATGTGATTGAGTCTTTTTTTGCAAACGTTCGGAAATATCTAGTTCAGTTTGTATTATCTCAGAATAAAAAGTAAACCTAGAGATGCCTCCACGCATTTGTTGACGCAGCCAAGTAGTATCTGTTTATGCACGCGGACAACATTGCGGCGTTGCGAACTTGTCCCGTATCTTTATTCCGTATTAGGATAATCGGTGTACCGCTCCCCCACTCTGATGAAGGGTTTTCCAATAAGAGATTAGGTGTTATTTTGAATAGCCCGCTATATCGGAAGATGTCACTTTTGAAGCTGTCATTTTTTGATATTTGACAAGAAGAAAGTACGCCATTAATAAAAATGGAACGATACACGCTTCAAGAGTGCATTGAAATTATTAAAATTCACTATAAAAATGGTGAAAATTTGGCAGAGACTGTTCGTAACACTCGAACATTTTTGGGTCGTCGTGAAGCACCTTGTCGTACTGCAATAAAGAAATTGGTGGAAAAATTCGAAACCATTGATCTTTTACAGGAAAAGTTTCTGGACCGTGTTATCTCTCGAAGAGGTGATCACCATTGGCCACCGAGATTATGTGATTTAACACCTCGCGACTTTCTTCCTTTAGTGTCATGTGAAAGAGAAGGTCTACGCCAATAGCCCAGCGTCGATTCAAGACCTCAAAGATGGAATTCGTGAGGCTATCGAGGACATAGGGCAGCCACTTTGCGATTTGGTTATGGAAATTTTCATTGGAAGGATATGGTCCTGTAAGCGTGGTCGTGGTGGTCATTTTCCTGATGTTATTTTCCACTATTAACGGCATAGCTTCTTCTTTATAATAAAATAAACATCCGATCATTTATATTGAATAATGATGGCATTTTTCTTTGAATATAAAAATAACAACTCTCATTGGAAAATCCTTAATTAACCAAACTTCAGAGTAACATTTTCGTAATTTCACCTTAGCTATAATTACCGGAATAGCCTCAAGCAACAATAAACTGTGACCAAAACAGTTTAATAATTCAGTTCATGAACGTCAGATCGAAATGAAATTGTAAACACATCGCATCAAGAAACTAAACAATAACAGACGATGTTGCCAAACTGACAGAATTGCCGGTAGCAGACGCAAAGCGTTAGTATCAGAGTAGACGGAATAAACATACTGAACGAGTTCGCAACGCTAGAATATTGTCCACGCGTATAAACAGATTCTACTTGGCCGCATAACAAATGCGTAAAGGCATCTCCAGGTTTACTTTTTACTCTGAGAACCAAACCAATTTTCATTGTAAACAACATCATAGAAGTCATCAGAAGCTTCTGTACCGGGGTTTTCACTATAATTTGACCCCCCCTTTAACTTTGTTACTAAAGGAGATAGAAAAAAATGTTTCGTATAAAAGTTTCACGAAATCAACTGGGGTTTTTTGATATGAGTCCAGAAACTGAAATATATACAGGGTGGCCAACATATTGATGGCAACTTCATTTTTTCAAATGGAACACCCTGTATATTTTTCCATATTTGGCTAGCTCTTTTTCCCCTGATTTCGAATATGTAACATTTGTTGGTCTATCTCTTTTATTCTGAGAACCACAGAGTTTCAAATTTTAAGAACCACCTGCCAAGATCTGTAATCATTTTACAAGTGGCAGAGTGCTTTTACTGAAAATGCTCATTTTTGGAGTTGTAACAACGTCAATGGGAAGATATACAAGGTGAACAACATTCAATGCAACTATATTTTTTCAAATGGGACACCCTCCCTGTATATGTTTCCTTTTTTTGATAGGCTATTTCCTCCTGATCTCGAATATAAATGCGTATGTGGATGTGTCTCTTCAATTTTTAGAGTTTCAAAATTTTGAAATGATGACAACGAATAAAAAAATATGTGAAATACCTATGAAATTCCTTATATCCAAACAATCTATGAAATTCCTTATATCCAAACAATCCAAAATGACCACCTTCATTCAATACACATAGTTCATATAGTTGTCTCAAGTTGTTCAGACTATTTTTGATAGCATTATTATGGCTCTGATTCAATTCAGAAATTCAAGCTTCAAAATTTGTTTCTAATCCTTACAATATTATCATTATTCTTTGTGCGTTGACGGGATTAGCTCCGAATTATGGGTTTAATATTGGTTGATTTTATATCATTAATATTATTCTCCGCTTTCATTGATTGTCATTATTGCTGAAGTAAATTTTTTCCTTCAGGAACGGCTATAAACACGTGTCCAACGTTATTAAATCAGGACTATTTGGTGGCCATATTATGGGTGCGCCATTACCAATCCAAAGATCAGATTGGCCACTTAAATATTCACGAACTTCCAAAACGCCATGCCAGATGGTTATTGAAATTTGAAACTCTATGATGCTCAGAATAAGAAAGATAGACCAACAAATGTTACATATTCGAAATCAGGGGAAAAAGAGCTAACCAAATTTGAAAAAATGAAGTTGCCATCAATATATTGGTCACCCTGTATATATTTCAGTTTCTGGACTCATATCAAAAAACCTCAGTTGATTTCCTGAAACTTTTATATGAAACATTTTTTTTGTATCTCCTTCAGTAACAATGTTAAAGGGGGGGTCAAATTATAGTGAAAAACCCGGTACGTTTGCCCGCATTTGAAAAACGATAATTCATAATATACCAAAAGTTAATACTAACCTGAAAATAAAACTGGTTCTTGCGGAATAATAGAAATCTTAGATCTCAAATCGTGAAGTCCTAGCTGGGTAATATCAACATCATCAATTATGATTTGACCTTGCGTTATGGAAAGTTGAAACAGTGCATTTATTAAAGACGATTTTCCTGCGCCCGTACGTCCTACAATTCCAACCTTTTCTTTGGGCAAAATGGTGAAACTCAAATGCTTCAGGACTGGTGGATCTGCAGCAGCGTATCTCAAATAGAGGTTCTTAAACACAATTTTTCCAAGTTCGGGCCAAGAAGGTTTTGGTTTCTTCGATTCAATGGTATCTAAGGCCCTCTCGTGCTCTATAGAGCTGTATTCCACCACTCTTTCAACAGACGTCATTTGGTTCTCGAGTTCTGTTGATTGCCTCATGCCCCACTGTAACATTCCCGTGATTCCGATAGCTTGTGTTATTACAAGACCTACGTTACCGCCATATTGATCTGAAAATAGAAAAAAACATTTTTGATTTTGGGTGCCAGAGCTCAGAACCCATAATGGATGGACAGAAAGATGTGAATGGCTCAAAAACGATAAAAGAAAGGCACATATAAGCCCTTTTTTGGCAACCGGTAGCGTTGCTTGGAGACCACGGGGTGCCTGGTAGACCTAGAGTAACATCTGCTAAGGAAGATCATTAATGGTGGTATTCTGCTTTTTACGATACTGTAGCGTACGATTGATCTGTAACTGGCCGCCTTACAGATTCGAAAATAATGCAATTCTGGAATGGTTCCTGTAACTCTCTTATTTACACTGTCACTTTTGAACTACTCATCGAAAAACATGACCTTCAATCGTAAGATGTGTTCATGGAACTTTATGTTGAGTAAACGGTTTTGATTTGAACTTGAAAATACATTTTTCTACAAGCGTGCACTTTCATTCTCTTTCCCGCACGTATTTCAATTCGTAAAGAGTCACATTGCCAAACAGTGTGGGAAAAACCCCTGCTATTCCATTACCGCACGCAAATGCGTGTGGTAATGGATTAGCAAGGGTTTTTCTCGCACGCTTTTTCTAAAGAATAAACTGAATAATGATATATCTCTATGCCACCGACGACGTTACTATGGAAACGATGAGAGTACAATGGTAACGACTTGTCAGAGACTTTTGTCATTCATGTGTATTTAGAATGATCAATTCACATTTGATCTGTGTGTTGAAATCGATCTCGTATAAGCTATAAGCTTGTAGAAAAAATATTGTTCCTAACTCGTGCGGAAAGTGTTTTTCCCGCACTCAACTGCTTACCCAAACTCCGCTTCGCGTCGTTTGGGTAACGGCAGTTTCGTGCGGGAAAATACCACTTTCCGCACTTGTTAGGAAAATAACTATTATCTGAATATAGTTTGCGTTTGTTTCTTTCATCTAATAAATTGAAAACAGGCAAGAAAAAAATCTTGGTTAAAATTGCTGTAGAGCATTTATTAAGTTTATAGTACACTGGTTCTTCAATCTGAACATGGGCATTCGGCTTTTCTTCAATCTGAACATTTTCTGGGCATCCGGCATTTCAAATGGATTTATTTGATCGCGCAACATTTTCCTTCCATTCGTCATAAAATTCCTACTTTAAAAAAGAATGATATTCAGGTCATGTATATTACTGAACAATGTTTTACCTGTTAAGATTATCTTCCGATAACAATCCAATAAACAGAGCCATATTAGTTGTATTCATCATGAATTTCTTATATTAAAACGTTGGTGTTCGTCCTAAAATAAACAAACCATTCAACGTAACCTCACAATATATCATTCGATAATGCTTCCGAGCACCCGTCGAGTACTCGTAAATATTTAACGATTTCTGTGAGCTACAGACCCCTTGAAGAGGTCCAGAATTGCAATTATCCTGTAAGCTTATGAAAAGTTACAGATTGGCTTACAGATGAAAGCAGAATACCACCATAAATAGCAAATTTTACTTTTAGGAATCGTACAGTATTTGTAACAGCCCTTCAAAGTCATTTATGAGGACCTATATACGGGTAGTCTCAATCTGTACCATAAGAAGACGATTGCATTCCTCAAATTCACGGCAAAACACCATGAAAACCGGCTTTTACTCAATGGAGCAACTCACTTTTTTTAGACGAGTCGCGATTCTGTTTACAAAGTAAAAGTCGAAAAGAAAGGGTTTGGAGAGGGAATGCAGACAGAAGCGACAGTAAATTTCACCCGGTAAGTTTGTCCCAGTATTTATAAAGTAAAAAAAAGATCGTGAAAGATTCAATACTTACCATCGTCAATAAGGAGAAAACTGAAAGTCACCAACACAATGTAAATGATGCATATTAAATCCAGCCAATAACCAAATGCCCTAGATGTTGCTATGAAGCTGAACCATGCCGAGCTGTGCAGATCTTGATGGTTATCAAACTCTCTTGTAAGAATTTCTTGAGCCTCAAACGCTCTTATCGTTGTTAAACCATTGAGAGTTGCATTGATGTGAGAGAAAACTGGGCTTCGTGCTGAAATAAAACAAAACATGCAAATGTAGTCTCAACTTTGGATGTGAGGAATTAAAGAAAGACTTTTCTTGGCACTAAAAGACCAAAAGAAGTGAGTAGTACAAAACCAAAAATAAATGTCATATCCTGCATTGAATCAAAAACAATTACAAAGATATTTAAAGAATATCTTTGGTAACAACCCTGAAAATCTAGAACTCTAGTAGCTGTAGGCGTTTTCGGAAACTTACTCAGGGTTACTAACTCGATCAATTAGGTCACGTGACGGATACGCTCGGATCGCGGACCCGGGTTCTAAGCTTACGAACACATCAGGTTTAGGATTTGAAGCGACAGTCGTATCAATAACATAACCAAATATTTTATGGATTTATTTTTTCAGTCCCAGTTTATTTTCGGATTGTTTCTAGCTTTGCTTGGATTTATTGGCTTTTGTAAAATTTTTCTTATAAATTCTGGTGTGCTCTTCCATGTTTAAAGGTGCTATTCCATTGCGCGAATTTGACTCGCGCAACTGTTTCGCGAGGGTGACTCGCGAGTCGCTGTTTCGGCGTTATACGTTTGCACGACGCGAAACTTTTCGCGAAAACGGGTGAGCCGCCAGTTTTACAGAGACAATCATAGTACCTATGTTAAAGAAGTAAAGAAGGCTTAAGCTTTAACGCAGAAAGATCTGCATACAAAGTTGTGAAGAAGCTGCTTCACATTATTTTCTCGGCTTATGGAACCATACATTTTACACTGAGCCAAATTCTCTTCTCTTTCCATAATTTTAAGAATAGAATATAATTATGAAATTACTAAGAAGAGAGTAGAAGACCTATTCCCGCCTTTTTCAAATACAAAATTGAACTGCAGTGCGCATGCGGTAACCCTACGACCCTGCTCTCGTGTAGGATTACGATAAATCAACCTGAGTCAGTGATCGAGTTAATAGCACCGTACTTTCCGAACAAGGGTTGGATGTTCGGGTTAGGTAAACGAACGCGAAGGTTAGGGATCTAGTTAACCCGAGTAATAAGTATCCGAAAACGCCTTGTGATTCTCACAGAGCAAGAATTGTTTACTTTTTTCTCTGAACTGCGAAAATTGAAATTGATAAAAATTAATACAGTGGAACTTCCCTATAACGAAAGCGCTAAATCCACAAAAAAATTAAGTTATAAAGAAATTTCGTTATACAGAAAATTTGTTACTATAGTCGGCAATGCCGCGGTCGACTTCACTGATAAATTTAAGATTATCATTCAAACTTAAGCACTTGCTTTTAGACATTTTCGCACAACTTTTCACAATAACATAATGGTTAGATTGAAACCAAACAGCCAGGGGTGTATTTAAAACTGTTTCGGAAGGATCTCTCTGCCCGCCGTAATGATTTAGTTCACGAGATTAATTACGTACGTCCGGAAAAAACCCACCCTTATACTTTTTAACCAATACCCATTCAAAGAGTGATGGTCTTTGAATATTTCGTTATAGAGAAAATATACTTCATTTTAGGTTTTTTTAAAATGGAATTTGGATTCAAGGTACAATGTCTTGTACGAAATTCGTTACACAGACGTTCGTTATAGGGAAGCTCCACTGTATTTTCAAAAAATAACAATAGAAAGGTGAAAAACTTACTAACTCCTTCCAATCTCTTCACATTTCTGCTAGTACTCAGGTAGAAAATCCTCAGGAAATAGAATATCAGAGCCATTACTGCCGTGGGTATCAACAATATCGGACTTACAACTCCAATAACGATGATTATACCAATAAGTGTCAGACCAATTTGTAAGCAGTCGATCATGGCGCCCGGCAGGAGTTCATCTACTGATCCCATGTCCTTGGAAAACCTATTCAAAATCCTTCCCGCAGGATTGCTATTGAAGAAGTTCATGGTGGCGATCGAAATACTTCCAAACATGTTTTCATGGAGCCTTGTTGAAGCTTTCATGCAGACCACAAAGAAGGAGAAAGAACGTACTAGTGTTAAAAATACCAGAAGACCCATGATGACTGAATAGACAATAATACAGGTGTTTCGGGAGAAGTCCCAGAAGTCTTCGTCTTCAAATGATAATGGCGGAATTGTTGAACTTAGATTTGTTAATGGCGAAATTGTTGTACTTATATTTTGGAAGACTTTACGAGTAGAAGATTCCAACATACTCTCTACTTCTGTGAAATTCCTGTCTTCTAGGTTCACCCTGAAAGAAAGATGGTTTACTGTGGATTGTTATTATTATAATTTAAACTGGGGTCGTTATGGTTAGGTTAGGTTAATAGTATGTTACAACTTATGGGGGTGAATCTACATGTTATTTTAATAAAAAAAGTTTATATGAACATGAGTCCGTGAAAGCTTCGTTAGGGAGCTACAGGGTGTTGAAATTTTCAAAAAAATTGGTTTTTTCTTCATAACTCCTGCAGTTTTTGAGATATTCAGTACAAATTTGGAATGCAAGCTATTTTCAATAGTCTCTATCGTTGTACGTCCTGAATCTTAACTAGAATCTACAGTGTGTTTTCTTTTCCGGAGCCATGTCTCCTTTTCCCTCTCAAACTTTTTTGCGGTATGCTACTGGTCAGCGGAAAATCAATTTTTGATATCTTCGTTAAATTTAGAAACTTTTTAGACTGTAATTTTTTCGTATCTCTAACCATTTTCGAGTGGAAAGTTATTGAACGATTGTATGTTATTCACTAAATAAAAAAAATAATAGAAATACTCGATAGGTATGCCCAAAATTTGCTTTTATTTTGATAGCTCGTCATCTGAGACTCAACTTAAGCTTATCAGCGAATGCATACAATCGTTCAATAATTTTTTACTCGAAAACGGTTAGAGATACGAAAAAATTACAGAAGTCAAAAAAGTTTCTAAATTGAACGAAGATATCAAAAATTGATTTTACGCTGACCAGTGGCGTACCGCAAAAAAGTTTGAGAGGGGCCCATGTTTATATGGACTTTTTTTCTTGAAATTATACGTAGATTCTTCCCCTTAAGTTGTGACATACTATTATGTAACACCCTGTTTAGAGAGCCACTACCTCCGTCTGTTAAATAGAGGGTTCACTTCCCAGTTTTCAGGAAGAAGCTTCCCGTTAAAGGATATTCTTATTGCTTCCAGCCGGCTACATTTCCTTACATGAAGATGTAAGGGAGGTTTCACTGTGTATGATAATCAACTAAAGGGTTTTCCAATAAGAGGTTATATTTTGATATTCAAAGAAAAAGGCCATTTTTCAATATAAATGATCGGATGTTTATTTCATTATAATGAAGATGCTATGCCGTTAATAGTGGAAAATAACATCAGGAAAATGACCACCACGACCACGCTTACAAGACCATATCCTTTTAATGAAATTTTCCATAACCAAATCGCAAAGTGACTGCCTTATGTCCTCGATAGCCTCACGAATTCCATCTTTGAGGTTTTGAATCGACGCTGGGCTATTGGCGTAGACCTTCTCTTTCACGTGGCCCGAAAGGAAGAAGTCGCAAGCTGTTAGATCACAAGATCTCGGTGGCCAAATGTGATCACCTCTTCGAGAGATAACACGGTCCGGAAACTTTTCACGCAAAAGATCAATGGTTTCGCTGATGATCGGCCGGCTTGAGTTCTTGTGTTAACTGAACTTCATAAGCCTTAAGACCCAAATCTTTATGCAAAATAAGGTGTAATGACGTTTGTGGAATGCCTAATTCCAAAGAACGATGAGAAATGGACAAACCTGGGTTTTCTTCAACACTTTCGGCTACAGCAGCAATATTCTTGGCTGTTCTTGAGCGACGAGTACGGGTTTTATTCTTCACATTACTAACTTGTCCCAACAGCTCGACTTTTTCCACCAATTTCTTCATTGCGGTCCGACAAGGTGCTTCACGGCGACCCAAAAATGTTCGAGTTTTACAAACCGTCTCTGCCAAATTTTCACCATTTTCATAGTGAATTTTAATGTGTGTATCGTCCCATTTTTACTAATGGCGTAGTTTCTACTTGTAAAATGTCAAAAAATGACAGCTTCAAACTGCTATTCAAAATAACACCTCTTATTGGAAAACCCTTTATTCAATTCACTTACCAAAAAGTCAGGAAGTAGTCTGATACACTGGCCAGTCCTTGCACGATCAAGAACATCGTAAATAACATGAATAAGACACACCAGTTTCCACCAGCCCGTAAATAAGCTTTATACACGTGAAAACCTAAAGTTCCTTTGGTCATTTGTTCCTCGACTTGCACAGGCGCATCCTCTACAGAACTCCTGCTAACAATGGAGTTCAATCTCTTCAGTTCTGTTTCCTCTTTTTCCCGTTGCTTATCCTCCTCATTTTCAGCCTTGCCAAGCAATTTCGTGAAATCTAAGTTGGCGTTTTGCAAGTCTCTGAATGTACCTGAAAGGGAAAATAGAACGATTTTACAACGAGAAGCTGACCCATGAATCCAAGAAGTGAAAAGATATGCGATTCCTAATAAATAAAATGAGTTGGAGAAAAAATCCGCTACTTTCGCGGATTCTTTGTTTTTTGGCATTTAACAAAAGGAGCTTCATGATGCTTCTCTCCTAGAAGTCTTGGCTTTTCCTACGAAAGTTGAAATCAATTTTCAAGAAGACTATCGGGTGAAATACTGTGAAGGATCTAGGTACGCCATGATTGTGCGCTTGGTTGATTACAATGCAGTATTATTCACGTGTAGGGGCAAGTTATATGTTGGATTCCCCCTGTATTCTTATAATATATACAGGGTTTTCCTTTTAAGTTGGCCTATTAGACGTTTTAGGAGAACTAGTGAATATTTCGTTCTGAAATTTTAGGTGCAGCCTTGAGGCTGAAGGAACTCTTCGCCTAAAATATTTTCAAGTCGACAGTGTTGCCACGTCTATCTCAAACGCATATCTACTTTCTTATTTCAAATGGAACTACCTATATTTTCATTTATGTATCGATTCAATATCAAATTCGCAGTATAACCAATAAAAAAAATTCTCTGCTATGCACTGTTGCCAAGTTATTCACAAATTCCTGAAACTTTTGACATTTGCATTGCCAGTTTGGAAATGCAATATCTCGATTATTTTTTATGCGAACGGAACCAAACTCAGCAGTCTCATAGTAAAGACTCCATGCATTCATGTGGTATATTCAGTATTTTGATACATCGTGAGGTTTTTCGAAGATATTGCTCCGAAAATGTGAAACTCAAAATTGAAATATTTCGAGATTTTCAAATGGCAACCCCATATTTATTTTATAGCATTCGATTCGAAATAAAAAATGAATGGCAGTCTTTTTTTACACTAATTATTTATTTTGGATGGTTTTCCAATGAGATGAAAAATACTGAAATTTTTCTGTATTTATAGTTCATGATCTATGGTCCTGTTTACGATGAAGTGGTTTTATGATTATGGTATGAATTGTTGAAGTAGATTCTATGGTTCAATTCATAAAAAGTATTCGATGATCATTGATGTCATCGAAAAAAGTTTACCCATATTATGTAGGACCTTTTCAATCGTTATTCACATTTAGCAAGAATGACTTGAAATAAATTCCAGAAATTGTTTAGGCTTTCTGTAATTCTGGCCTTATTTTCACTAATTGTTTATTTTGGACAATTTTCAAATGAGATGAAAAATACTGAAAATTTTTAGTATTTATAGTCATTTTCAATGGACATTATGGTGTGTGATTATAAAATGAATTATCGGAATGAATCCTATTGTTGAGGTCATGAACATAGGACCAGGATTACAGAAATCCTAAACAATTTTCGGAATTTCTTTCCAGTCATTCGTGCTAAATGTGAATAACGATTGTTGAAGGTCCTACAGGTCCTTTCAATAATTTTTTGGCATTCCCCGTGAATTGTGAAACAACCCGAATCTTGTTTGAATAATATGGGTAAACTTTTTTTGATGACATCAATGATCATCGAATACTTTTTATGAATTGAACCATAGAATCTACTTCAACAATTCATACCATAATCATAAAACCACTTCATCGTAAACAGGACCATTGATCATGAACTATAAATACTGAAAAATTTCAGTATTTTTCATCTCATTCGAAAACCATCCAAAATAAATAATTAGTGTAAAAGGAGACTGCCATTCATTTTTCATTTCGAATCGAATGCTGTAAAATAAATATGGGGTTGCCATTTGAAAATCTCGAAATATTTCAATTTTGAGTTTCACATTTTTGCAGCAATATCTCCGAAAAACCTCACGATGTATCAAAATACTGAATATACCACATGGATGCATGGAGTCTTTTCTATGAGACTGCTAAGTTTGGTTCCGTTCGCATAAAAAGTAATCGAGATATTGCATTGCCAAACCTGCAATGCAAATGTCAAAATTTTCAGGAATTTGTGAATAACTTGGCAACAGTGCATAGCAGAGGAATTTTTTTAAGTGGGTTATACTGCAAATTTGGTATCGAATCGATACATAAATGAAAATATAGGTAGTTCCATTTGAAATAAGAAAGTAGATATGCGTTTGAGATAGACGTGGCAACACTGTCGACTTGAAAATATTTTAGGCGAAGAGTTCCTTCACCCTCAAAGCTGCACCTAAAATTTCAGAACGAAATATTCGCTAGTTCTCCAAAAACGTCTGATAGGCCAACTTAAAAGGAAAACCCTGTATATTTTGCTGACTCCTGTTTTACCATACCAGGAACTGTCCCATAGTAGGGGAATACTAGTTAACTTGCTAAGTTAATTAGATTAGATAAGGCATTGTACTGAGTGTTGTGACTTTAACATTGTCCACTTTAGTCAATAATCAATAAAGCTTTTTAGAAATTAAAGTTTATTAATTACAAACATAAGTGGCATCTCTATGTTTATTTCTTACTCTGAGGATGAAGCACTCTGACATTATACGGGGTGTTTGTAAAAAAAATTCGAGGGACTTGGGGAGATGATTCTTCGATGAAAATAAGCAGGGGTAGTTCATATAATTTTTTTTCGGAATCGACCCCCCTTCCAAGATACAGGCTTTGGATGGCGATGACGAGTTGATAGTTTTTGATTTTTTTCAGGAGTCCTAAAAAACACTGAATCATAAAACTATACATAATATGATTCAGTAAGTAGATGTTACTCACACAGTTTTTTTGATCCCATAATTCTATTATTAGGGGTTGAAAATAACAACCCCTTATGATTTTCCTTCAAAAATTGTTTTCGTGGAATAGATTTTGGAAAAATAAAATTCTGTTATGGTTTCCCATTCAATTCTGGAGAAAAAAGTCTCTTGCAAAATTTCGATACAGTCAATACTTTTCTCGGAAAAAATAAAAACTTACAAGCAGTTATGATCAATGTTCATTCCATTTCATCGAATGAATATTTTAAGATATTATATTTATGCTCAAAATTGGTTTTGACAGAAGAAAAGATTTTCTATGATTGTTTTTACAATTTTCAGTTTCATAAGAGTAAGTTTTTATTTTTTCTGAGAAAAGTATCGACTGTATCGAAATTTTGCAGAAGGCTTTTCTCTCCATAATTGAATAGGAAACCATAAGAAAACTTTATTTTTCGAAAATCTATCCCACGAAAACAATTTTTGAACGAAAATCATAGGCGGTTGTTATTTTCAACCCCTTATAATAACGTTATGAGATCTAAAAAAATAGTGTGAGTAACATCTACTTAGTGCCTCATATAATGTATAGTTTTATGACTTAGTGTTTTTAAGAAACCTCAAAACAAAAATTTAAAACTGTCAACTCGTCATCGCCTTCCAAAGGCTGTATCTTGGAAGGGAGATCGATTTCGAAAACAATTTATATGAACTACCCCTGCTTATTTTCATCGATGAATCATCTCCCAAAGTCCCTCGCATTTGTTTACAGACACCCTTTATATTACTGAAATACTACATAACCCATAAACAAATGACTCTCACCTTCTGCTTTGATGAATCCATCATCCAAATAAATAATATGATCTACATCATTCAAATATTGAAGCTGGTGGGTAATTAATATCACAGTTTTATCTTTAAGATATCCATTAATGCACCTATCGAAGAGTTCTTTTCCTACATGCGTATCAACAGCTGATAAAGGATCATCTAAGAGGTATATATCAGCTTGTTTATATACAGCTCTTGCCAAATTTATTCTAGCTCTTTGACCACCACTAAGAGACACTCCTCTATCACCTACTAGTGTTTTGTCACCATATGGAAGAAGGGTGAAGTCTCTTTCTAAGGCACAAGTTTTAACTACAGATCTATAACGGAGTTTGTCCATTGGCAACCCAAAAAGTATATTTTGTCGTACGGTACCAGAAAACAACCATGGTTCTTGTGATGCGTAGCTTATTTCACCATTTACAACCAACGACCCATCCATAAGTGGTAACTCTTTAAGAATTGTCTGGAATAAACTAGATTTTCCACTTCCAACAGGACCTATAACTGCTAATAACTTCCCTGGAGTAACAGAAAAGGATATTTCCGATAAAGTATTGTCAATTGAAGCTTCGCTCCATTTGGCCCAACCGTTTTTCATGAAAATACCAATATTTTCTTCTTTTTTCGATATGCTTTTATCGACACCATTCATGGACGATTCTTTGCTCTGATCTTTGTCTTTTACTTTCTCGTTTCTTTCGACTTCCTGTTCTTCAGTTAGGGCCTTTTCTTCATAATTTAGGAATTTATTCAATCTATTTACTGATACGTTGGCCTCAGCTACCATTACTATACCGGTAGGGAAGAATACAGTCATGGTTGCTCTTAATATGTTGTAGAATGATGTGAGAACGAATACCTTTTCAGCATTTATGCTATTTCCAAGAAGGACATAGGCAATTATACTGGCAAATATGGACAAACGTGTGTTGAAAATGATGAATGACAAAATGATTCCCTTCATAAAGCCTGCTATCCTCAGCATTTTGATTTCATATCTGAAAAAAATAAAAATTTAAGGAAAGCCCTGAGCAGGAACCTTTGAGCGCTCGTTCTTTGGTGAAACAATGAGACTATTATCTCAGAATTCTATATGGGATTTGAAATTGATGCCAAATATACAAATGCAGAATCTCAACACAATCGGAATTATATTCTGGAAATTATTCAGAAAATGAAATATGTGAAAAATATAATTGAAAAAAATTAAATTCTATGGTTCTGATGATGCAATCCTCTGAAAATTTTGCATGAACATTCAGTATATCGGTTTTGATTCATAAAATAAATTTCACTCGAATCGGATATCCTGTTATGAAAATATAGAGATTCTTCTTTTCAATATTCCAATTGAAATGTCTATGGTTCTGTAACCACTATGGCCACAAAATTTTGCATGAAGTTTTAGTAACGTGCGTTCAAAAAAATTCGTGGTCAAGTAAGCTGTGGATTCTATTTTTCCCCTCATATACTCTTAGGAAAAATAGAATCCACAGCTTACTTGACCACGAATTTTTTTGAACGCACGATATATCAGTCTTCATTCACAAAAAAAATCACTTGAATCAGATATCCTATTATGGAAACATAAAGATTCTTCTGTTCAATATTCCAATTGAATTTTCTATAGTTCTGTTAACACTATGTCCACAAAATTATGCATGAACATTCAGTGTATCAATCTTTATTTTCAAAATAAATTTCATCCGTATCGGATATTTTTTTATGGATTGTTATTGTTAAGTTAATTCAGTGAGAGAACATTTCTCTTTATTCCAATCAATAACTTCTGCCCTTATCAGTTGGCGATGTTAAACAAAAGGGTGCTGGTCTGGTAAAGGGAGTGTTTGTTTCCCTTTTTGTCAGGGCAACACCTTTTTTATTTACCTGTCCTGGGGTATACAGTCAAACTGAATAATTCCGGCATAATAACCCCAATGAATTCCGGGAAAAGAAGAATTACGGAATTGAAATTTTCTATATTGGATAGATGAGTTATTCTGATTAAATATTTAATTATTATCAACTCACCTTCTAGCTGCTCCGATCAGTTTGGCGAATGGTTTTTCCCAAGCGTACATTTTGATAACTTGAATACCGTTTATGATTTCACTCATTAAACGGACTCTTTCGTCTGTTCTCAATGCTGTTTTCAGACGGACAATGGATATTTTACGCCCAACATAAACTGTAAAGAATGGAAAAAGTATAAAGGGATTGCAATCTGAATAAATCTCAATTGACAAATACATTCAAGTAAGGAGTGAAACTTGTGTTTGAATACTGTATGGAAAATAGAGTTGTTCAAACTCTGGTGTTCTTACGTATAAGAATATAGAAATATTTCAGATATTATATAGCTGATATTTTCATTCTGATTAGAACAAGATCATATATTGAGAATTTTCTGACGGTTTTCAAGAATTTCAAGATGAGCTATCACATTAAAATCTTTAAGACCAGCAAAATTAAAGTACAGTGGAACTTCCCTATAACGAAAGCGTTAAATCCGCAAAACAAATTCGTTATAAAGAAATTTCGTTATACGGAAAATTTGTTTTTATAGACGGCAATGTCGCGGTTGACTTCACTGATAAATTTAAGTTTATCATTCAAACTTAAGCACTTCCTTTCAGACATTTTCGCACAACTTTCACACTAGCGTAATGGTTATATTGAAACCAAACAGCCAGGGGTGTATTTAAAACTGTTTCAGAAGGATCTCTCTGCCCGCCGTAATGATTTAGTTTAAGGCCGAGATTTATTACGTACGTCCGGAAAAATTTCGGAAAAAACCTTATACCTTCTTACCAATACCCATTCAAAGAGTGATGTTCTTTGAATATTTCGTTATAGAGAAAATTTACTTCGTTTTAGAGGGATTTTTTAACATGGAATTTGGATTCAAGGTGCAATGTCTTGTACGAAATTCGTTATATAGAGAAATTCGTTATACAGACGTTCGTTATAGGGAAGTTCCACTGTATGTATGTATGTATAAATCGAGTACTCACTCTGCATGGGTATGAACACCAAAAGGAGCACAATACCCAGAAAGGCCGACACTCCAATCTCAAGATATAGCAAGTAGGACACAACAATGGTCTCCAAAGGCGCCACCCACAACTGATGTCCAAAAATAAGAGACACGTCGAACCTGTTAACATCATTCGACAGCAAATTGACAACTTGTCCTATAGTCGTTTGTCCCAATGCGGTGTTGCTCAATCTCAAAGATTTCCTGTAGATCAGGGAACAACAGGCCACTCTTAGCTTCATTCCCAGATGGGACACCCCTAACATGTAGGGGTGTACCACCAGGACGTTTATCAAGGAACATAGAACCACAGCTCCGGCATAAATATAGGCATCATCTTTGGTTATTTCTGTGTTACTTGGGGAGTAGTAGTCTAGTAACCGGCCGATTACTATTGGTTGAACTATTCTGTAAAAACCTCGCAAATTAATTATGAAGCAATGATGAAAATTACAGGTGCTAAACGATAGTGAAATACTAAAACGATGGAAACTCAATAATAGCGAAAACATGAGTGTGCAATGATTAACAAAATTGATGAGAATGGCACATTAAACAAAACTTATTTTTGCTGATTAACAATTAACGTAACAATAACTATGTTATTAACAGCGAGAATTCATACAAATGGTGGTTATTAGTTGTGATAAGAAGTGCAGTCTACTATTTTGGTTGAGATTTAAAATTTTTATGTCGTTGATAAGGTTCAATATCTGCTGGACAATTGTCATGTACAGGGTGCGGCAGCATAACTTCCTTTTTTTAAAACTTAATAAAACGCATTGTATGAATCAGAAAATTTTTATTCGTTTTTTATAATATAGGCACATACATAAAGTTTTATTTTACCCAGTTTTGAAGATAAAATCAGGTAGGTGACGTACCCCATTCTCCATACACTGAGTAAACCGATTTCTGGCGTTTGTCATGACTCCAGCCAGTATAGCAGGCGTTATGTTGGCAATTTTTTCCTGGATGTTGTTCTTCAAATCTTGTAGGGTTCTTGGACGGTTCACATAAACACGAGATTTCAAAAACCCCTTTGAAAAAAGTTACAAGGGGTCAAATCGACAATTGCATCAAAGGCCTTTGCATTCACCTAAAGTCACAGTGTGGTGTGCAATTTGCTCAAGTGAAATTATTGGTCCCTGGTTCTTTGAGGAAAATGAAGTTACAGTGACAGTGAATTCGGACCGGTATGTAAACATGTTACAGGATTTTTTTGCCAACAAGACGGTGCAACGGCACACACTTCAAGAGCATCGATGGCTGTTTTGAGGGAACACTTCCCAGAGCGCCTTATCTCAATTAGGGGTAATTTGGAGTGGCCGGCCCGCTCTCCTGATTTGACCCTTTGTGACTTTTTTCTATAGGGTTTTTTGAAATCTCGTGTTTATGTGAACCGTCCAAGAACCCTACAAGATTTGAAGAACAACATCCAGGAAGAAATTGCCAACATAACGCCTGCTATACTGGCTGGAGTCATGACAAACGCCAGAAATCGGTGTACTCAGTGTATGGAGAATGGGAGACGTCACCTGCCTGATTTTATCTTCAAAACTGGGTAAAACAAAACTTTATGTATGTGCTTATATTATTAAAAACGAATAAAAATTTTCTGATTCATACAATGCTTTTTATTAAGTTTAAAAAAAAAGGAAGTTATGCTGTCGCACCCTGTATATCTCGAGGTAACGAATTTTCGAATGAACGAGTGTTACAATGAGAAACCAGTATTATTATTATTTGAACTGGGGTCATAATGGCTAGGTGAGCCTTCCGGGAAGGAGAAAGCCGAGAAGGAAAAACTCTGGCGGAATCTCCCAGGGATGGATCATTCCACTAAGTTCCTTCGGAACTTTGAAACAGCAAGATCCAAAAGATATCTGGATCTTGGTAAGAAGCAATTACACCTCCTCACTGGCTTTCTCACAGGACACTGTCGCCCCAGGAAGCACCTGTTGAGGATGGGATTATCGGACGCTGACGAGTGTAGGTTCTTTGGGGAGGATGAAGAAATCCCCATTCACCTAGTCACGGAATGCCTAGGGCGAGAAACTTGTAAGAGTGAGGAACTAGCCTCGTTGAAGCCTTCACAGATATTGGATTTCTTCAGATCTCAGGAACTGGAAGGCGAGCTGTGAAGGGTGTGGTCAGAACAGCTCTGTAAAGGGGCACAATAGACCTTGAGGTCGCAGTGAACCGTAACCCCTTTTAAACTGTTACTATTATAACTAGCCTTCCAGGAACTGCGACCATGTAGATCTTTTATTCTCTACCTTACTGATTCATGAAAACCAACGGAGGTCGTCAATGGAGTTGATAAAACCTTAGCAGCCTTGGCCGTTACATCTTGTCATAGGACCAGTTTCCCCATATGAATTGTTCTTAGCATACCATGTTTTCAGTTGTTTAGGTTTCTCATACACAAATCTGCAAATCTCATCTGCTGACTTTTCCATACGCTACAAAGAGCTTTCTGATATAGGTAGGTGAAATGATCACGAATTTTTGGACTGAGTAAGTCCAAGACCGTTTCTCCAGAAGGTTATTCGTTTATTCAACTCCCATTTCTGGGACACTGCCTTATATTGGTCTATTCCAAGCTCACAGAAAGGCTCAGGTCAAACAGATGTTATAGCTATAATTTAAAAAATGGTTACGGTTCACTGCGACCTCAAGGTCTATTGTGCCCCCTTACAGAGCTGTTTTGTCTACACCCTTCACAGCTGGCCTTCCAGTTCCAGAGATCTGATGAAATCCAATATCTGTGAAGGCTTCAACGAGGCTAGTTCCTCACTCTTACAAGTTTCTCGCCCAAAGCATTCTCTCCTTAGGCTCGCAATGCCAAAGCATTCCGTGACTAGGTGAATGGGGGTTTCTTCCTCCTCCCCACAGAACCTACACTCGACAGTGTCCGATAATCCCATCCTAAACAGGTGCTTCCTGAGGCGACAATGTCCTGTAAGAAAACCAGTGAGGAGGTGTAATTGTTTCTTACCAAGATCCAGATATCTTTTGGATCTTGCTGTTTCAAAGTTTCGAAGGAACTTAGTGAAATGATCCTTCCCTGGGAGATTCCGCCAGAGTTTTTCCATCTCGGCTTTCTCGTTCTCCAGAAACTCTTTCTTATAGGTACATTTACCTATAGCACAGAACAGGTGTAAACCTTGATGCACTTTTTGGGTTTTATAATAGTATATATTTCTTTTGTTTTCCGGAAATATAGACCCTCGTCTGAAGATCTTTTACGATAATTCATAAAAACTCCTGCGTAATATTTATTTTGGACGTTCACACCATTTTCTGTAATTATGAAGTTGATTTTCATGTAAATTTATGTTTCTGGAATACTCAAAACATTATAGATTTTGGAATAGATCGTATTTGGATTGATTTATTGAAGAAAGAAATGACATCAGGAAATTTCAATATTAAATGAATCAACATCTCTATGTGTTGACAAATTTCAATGTCAATTAGACTGCAAATGCAAAAACACACAATTCTGATGATTTTACAAGTTTGTCTGAAGAAGGTGTCCGATATAGACACCGAAACGTTACATTATCCTTTTCATTTATTTCCTTTTTTTGTTTTACTGTTAGGCAACATTTTTTTTCAAAACCAATTTGCTCCTGTCAAATAAGTTCAAAAATTTTCGCAGGATCACTTCATCTCAATTGAAATTTTTTAATTATTTCTGTTTCAGAGACTGGGAGTGAAAACTTATTTTTAGAAAAAATCAAAACATTATGCTACTGCGCTTATTGAATAATAATAATCAAAACGCTATCAAACTTTCCTAAATAAGATACACTCGATAAGGTCAGTGGAAATCAATATGAACAACAAAAGGACGATAAATACCAAATTGGCGGTTTGATACTTTTGATGTAGTAAAAGTTCATAAGGTGGATTGATAGAGACTGTTCTCCATTCATGAAGGAATAAACGACCTTGAAGTCGAGGATATGTACAAACAAAATCCATATATTTCTGTGAATATCGATATAACTAACAACAAAATTCGTGTTTGAGTAAACTCCCAAGTTTGGACGTTGTCACATAATAATTAAGCTCTTTATGCTGAACATTAAGCGGTATCTAATAAGTTAGACAAAAGTAGCTGTCATAAAACAATAATTACCAAGTTGTAATTTTCTTTTGACACCGTGGGTAAATGATAAAGAGAAAAGATAAATACTAATGATTTTGTTAAAGTCCAGACTTCATTCAAGTGGTACAAATTCAGGAGTTGTGCCTACGAAATTGTTATTGATTTTCTCAGGAATGGTAAAAGCTATCGAGAATAAAAACATTATATGTATATCTGCATCTTTTGTTTGCTCGTCTAGTATTAATTTTACTTTCATATTTTATATTTTTCCTTGAATTTCGGTATTAAACAACTCCTTCGTATTGTATACAAATTCAGGAATTTCATATCTGATTTTTATTCTGATTCCTGAAGGCCGTACTCCTGAAATCCATCGTTTTATAGATACAGGGTGTTACATATTCTCCAAATGAAAAGCGAATTTGATAGAGTTCCCAGCTATTTTCACTTATTATACTTTAATATTATTCTTGTAGTTTAAAACATTTTTGTGTGGAAGTGAAATAAGGAAAATTTCATGAACTGCGAAAGAAATGCTTTGAAACAACTTTCTACTAAACTGAATGTTCACAAAGCAACAATAAATAGATGGAAAATATCTTGCTAGCAGTCACTTATTTTGGTTGTCACCCATTCGGATCAAAAATTCTTTTCAATCAGCCAATTATTGCAAAAGCTCAATTATAATTTAATTAAAAAAATATTATGAAGTGAAGTTTCATTAGTTTATTTCTTAAAAAAATCAAAAGTCTTTATGATATGGTTTTATCAAAATGCCGAATTATTGGCTCCACAATTGCAAATTTTTTATGTTAAATAATGAAATCAAGAATATAATTAGTGGAAGCAGAAAGGCCATAATGCTTCTTTATATGCCAAAATATTTTTTGAAATTTAATCAGGTTAGATTCCGTTCATGATTTTTCCATCTATTTTAGTCATGAAAAAACTGAACCACAATGCAAAACGACTATAACTGTGAATGAATATCACACACTATAATTACTGTTTTCGTTGCGCCGCTTCGCTGAAATATTGTACCAGTTTTCCCAAACAATAAGGTTGGCATAATCTGGGTATGAAAAACATGTATTAGATAAACACTATAACTTTGAACTGGAGACTTAAAGTTGTAGGTAAAGGGTTTTCCAATAAGAGGTGTTATTTGACATTCAAAGAAAAATGACATTTTTTCAATATAAATGATCGGATGTTTATTTCATCATGAAGAAAAAGCTATGCCGTTAATAGTGGAACATAACATCAGGCGATTGACCACCACGACCACGCTTACAGGACCATATCCTTTTAATGAAATTTTTCATTACCAAATCGCAAAGTGGATGCCCTATGTCCTCGATAGCCCCACGAATTCCATCTTTAAGGTCTTGAATCGACGCTGGGCTATTGGCGTAGACCTTTTCTTTCACGTGGCCCCAAGGAAGAAGTCGCAAAGTGTTAACTCACAAGATCTCGGTGGCCAAGTGTGATCACCTCTTCGAAAGATAACGCGGTCCGCAAAACTTTTCCCGCAGAAGATCAATGGTTTCGTTGCTTGTGTGGCACGTAGCTGAACTTTATGAGCCTTAAGACCCAAATCTTTATGCAAAATACGGTGTAATGACGTTTGTGGAATGCCTAATTCCAAAGAACGACGAGGAATGGACAAACCTGGGTTTTCTTCAACACTTTCGGCTACAGCAGCAATATTCTCTTCAGCGACGGCACGAGTTTTATTCTACACATCACTAACTTGCCCCAACAGCTCGAATTTTTCACCAATTTCTTTATTGCGGTCCGACAAGGTGCTTCACGGCGACCCAAAAATGTTCCAAGTTTTACGAACCGTCTCTGCCAAATTTTCATAATTTTTACAGTGAATTTTAATCATTTCAATGCGTTCTTGAAGCGTGTATCGTTCCATTTTTATTAATGGCGTAGTTTCTACTTGTCAAATGTCAAAAAATGACAGCTTCAAACGTGACATCTACCGAAACTGCGGGCTATTCAAAATAACACCTCTTATTGGGAAAGCCTTTACATAAAATATTCCATGCATCTTGAGAATAACAAAAACATATCGTTACATAATGAGTTATTTTTGTTGCGCAGTGTGTAAAAATCTAATGGACTAGAAAAATATATAGTGTTTCCCAGAAAGTTCGCAGCAGAGGGCATTTTTTGCTGAAGGATTCTGCTTTGAAAATGAATGCAAACCATAGAAAAACAATAAGCTTAATTACAAATCCAATGAAATATTTATCTATTGGGATCCTTCATTTCTTCAGACATTTTGACATAATCAGACAAAAAAGCATTAGATTACAATATACATGTATTATATTTGTTATGAAAGTGATCAATAATGTTTATAATACTGTCCAAACTTACACAGATGTTATTGATAAGAGATAAAAGAGTTTATTTGGTGATTTTCCATCACCCGATGATTTTTTTCATATAGATACAAATCTGACATCTAAAACGATAATTCATAAAAAAATGCATAATAGTACATTATATACCGCGGGACTGAAGTAGTACATTTAATCCTGAAGGTAAAGTTTATGGCCCGACCGCAGGGAGGGCCATAATTTACCTGAAGGATTAAATGTACTTCAGTCGCAAGGTATATACGATACTTTTCGTACTTCCGGTATGATTTTATTAATTATTTCAATAATTTCAATCAGTTTTTTCTCTCTTCAACTCATTTAATAAACTGTCTTTAAAATAAGTTACCATAGTAACATTGCGTTGTGACAATTATAATTTAGAAACATTGTCATTACTAGTGTCATTGTAAAGAAATATTGTTATTGATAATTATTGGTATCATGAGTGAAGAAGGTGTATCTGATATTGATAAAAGAGCAGCCGAAGTATGTGAAGAATTGTTACCACCGAAATCTAGAAAACTATACGAGCAGCAGTACGATGCTTTTAAAAAGTGGTGCCGCTTAAAAAATGTGAGACAACCTACTGTCTACTTCAATGATAAATCAAAAGCGGTTTGTGCCTCAACTCTCTGGGCACATTACTCAATGCTGAAATCGGTTATTAACATTAGAGAAGATATTGATATAAGTAAATTTCCAAAATTATTAGCTTTTTTGAAGAGAAGAAATGAGGGATTTAAGCCAAAGAAGTCAAGAATTCTCACGTCTGAGCAGGTAGATCAGTTCTTACGGGAGGCTCCGGATGATAAATATTTAATGCTTAAGGTAAATTTGGAAATTTGTTTATATTCAGAAATTTTAAGAAATCAATTTTTTTGTAGGTTGCACTTATTTTGGGCGTTGCGGGAGCTTGTCGTGGAAAAGAGTTGGTTGATTTAGAAATCGACGATGTGAGAGATTTGGGCGATTCCTTCCTAATTGCGATTAGAAACACCAAAAATAAAATTGACCGAAATTTTGTGATCAAAAATTCAGAAAACAGTGCCATCAGTTTTGTGGCGATATTTCGGAAATATGTGGCATTGCGAAAGACAGGGACACCTCATTCAAAATTTTTTGTTCAATACATCAACAAAGAATGTACTACGCGAGTAGTAGGAAAAAACATGTTTGGTACATTTCCACGGCAAATAGCAGCTTTCTTGAAATTAGAAAATGCGACGTCTTATACGGGACATTGTTTTAGACGCACATCTGCGTCTTTGTTAGCTGATTCGGGAGCAACAATAGACGTGCTGAAGAGACATGGAGGATGGAAATCCTCCAACGTGGCCGAGGGATATATTGAATCGTCTATTAAAAATAAACAAAAAATTTCAGATAAAATATTTGGTCAAGTCGCCGATTCGTCCACTATAGTTATGCCACAGTCCTCATTCTCGCTTCTTGTTTCCGCAGGATCTTCGAAACAAACACCAGTTCAATATGAAAAGGACCTATCTGTTACTCGTCAGTTACCTGCTGCATTAACCCAGGAAAGACTGGTCAATATGACGAACTATCACAATATTAATTTGAATATTAACGTTAATTACCATTCTAATTAATTATATTTTTCAATAAAATATCCCTTAAATTCGTTTGTTTGTGATTTAATCGTTCCGGGAGTTTCGTCAATACACTTTAGTACCAGTCACAAGGGAGTGAAGTTGTCACTTTAGGCCCGGAAGTACGAAAAACCATTTTTTTTTCGTGAAAGCAATTTTTCATCGTTATATTTAACCATAGCGATCTATAGTTTTTTATTATTTCCTTCAATGTTGAAGATTTATTGCAAACAAACGGTGGTTTAACGATTAGTGAAATAAAATCATATTAAAGTTTGCAAAATTGATGCTGTTATTATTAAGGAAACAAGATATGATGTATTAAAAGGTGATCACTAGAGCAAGCAAATAAGCATATAATGATCGTATAAGGCCATGAAACAGGAAGTTTTAAGACTCTTGTCAAGATAGAAAGTCACGTATATTTGGTCGATTTTCTTTAAGACTATGTTCGACTCAAAGAAAATACTGATATATCAAAGCTTGTTTAGCTTGCTTTCATAATATCCAAAGAAGAAAAACTGAAACGTAGAAAAATAAAGGAAGAAGCTGAAAACAATCTGTGCTCCAAAAATATGATCCAATTTAAAAAAGATCAAAAGAATTGTTTGAAAACTAATTCAATCATAAATAGATTTGAGTCATTGATGATTGATTTCAGAGAACTGTCAAAAATTACAAACATTTTCAAGGGGTGATGAAAGTTGCTGTTCTGAAGGTTAAAAGTTTCAAGTGTTTTCCTGACGGCTGACGGCGCCATTCAAAGAGCAAAAATTATGGAAATAGCCCAAATAATATTTCAATAAATATTCCATCATCGAGAATTTCACGTCAACAACGATTATTATGATTATTTTTAAAATTAAATGGATATGTGTGTCTCGAATATGTTGTTTATTCAGCTTCTGTTCTTGTTATGCTCGATACGAAAATTTTACCGCTCTGATAGTAAATTTGGAATTAAAATAGACAAAAAAGTACAATTAGGATCATAAACAATGAAGTTAAAACAACGTGACTGAACCCTGTACAATATTGAAAAAAGCATCGTTGAAAAAATTCACATATTTACATTTGAAATAAATGGTTTTCCAGTAAGAGGTGTTATTTTGAATAGCCCGCTTTTTCGGTAGATGTCACGTTTGAAGCTGTCATTTTTTGACATTTGACAAGTAGAAACTGCGCCATTAATAAAAATGGAACGATACACGCTTCAAGAACGCATTGAAATCATTAAAATTCACTATAAAAATGGTGAAAATTCGGCAGAGATTGTTCGTAAAACTCGAACATTTTTGGGTTGTCGTGAAGCACCTTGTCGGACCGCAATAAAGAAATTGATGGAAAAATTCGAGCCGTTGGGACAAGTTATTGATGTGAAGAATAAAATCCGTGCACGTCGCTCAAGAACGGCCCAGAATATTGCTGCGGTAGCCGAAAGTGCAAAGAGCAACAGTTACGGTGAATGGATTGCGCTATCGAGAGATGGTTAATGATTTTTTATGACCGAAATTGGATAGTATTGATCTGGACAACGTTTACTTTCAACAAGACGGCGCTACGTACCACACAAGCAACGAAACCATTGATCTTTTGCGGGAAAAGTTTCCAGACCGTGTTATCTCTGGAGGAGGTGATCACAATTGACCACCGAGATCTTATGATTTAACACCTTGCGACTTTTTCCTTCAGGGCCATGTGAAAGAGAAGGTCTACGCCAATAGCCCAGCGTCGATTCAAGACCTCAAAGATGGAATTCGTGAGGCTATCGAGGACATAGGGCAGCGACTTTGCGATTTGGTAATGGAAATTTTCATTAAAAGGATATGGTCCTGTAAGTGTGGTAGTGGTGGTCATTTGCCTGATGTTATTTTCCACTATTAACGGCATAGCTTCTTCTTTATAATGAAATAAACATCCGAACATTTATATTGAAAAAAGGGAATTTTTCTTTGAATATCAAAATAACACCTCTTATTGGAAAACCCTTTATCACGTTATGTAGTATGGGTTATTTAAATATTTTCAAAAGACCGCTTTCGGAATTAAAAATAATGATAATGACTGCGACATTGACTATGTAGGACATTTTATCGTGCGGTATCAGTAAAAGGAGCAAATATTCCTTTTTTTATAAATTAATTAGGCATAGTCATCCTTAATACCAAACAATAATTCTCTTTGTGCTTCAATATTATGATTATTCTTATCTGGAATGCGACGACTTTACGTATCAGTTGAATAATTGGTTATCGTCAAATTCTTCACGAGTTTTGTAATTTTTCAATCGTCAATGAATAAACAAAGTTTAATGCGTAAGCTTTTGGAATCTCAGCTGAATCAACGTATCTTAAAAAAAAATTTTAATGATTAATCATAATTAATTTTATCAATTTGTTCGTCATGCAATTGTTTAATATCTAATGATGCATAATTAATCTTAATATTCCTCCTGTTATACAATTGTTTTCAATATAATTTTCTCGATTGTATTTTTCATGATAGAAAATAATAATTAAAAAGTAGAACTATTTTGGATATAGGTCACTTCAAAATATTCTTGGGAAATAAATATTTCGTATTTGCCGACGTTTCGTCCTAAATTAGGCCAGGATTAGACAGGATATTAAACCATCTTTAAGATTCAGATAAAACATAAAAAAATAAGATGACAAGTTCCCATATTTTTTTTCCTAGCGGGCCTAGCGGCCCTCCCTACGAAGATACGACCTCCTAAATAACGCCACTGGAAATCCATATTTGTGGAATAAGTTGCAAACTACTCGATATAATTTGATGAAAATTTGATATGATTAATAATATTAAGGACCTCTTAAATCACCGCACTCAAATTTCAATTAGCTTGTTCAGTTTACCAGGGGAGGACTGGGTTTTACATTTTAATGCTTACATTTTTAACGCCCTGTATGATAAGGTGCTAAAAAAACAAATTTGGATACCTTGAACAATACCTTGTCGATAAAATGAACCGTTTTCGAAAAAAAATAATGAAAGAAGTAAGTAATTGATATTTATTCCACTAAAATGAATTTCCAGTGGCGTCATTTAGGAGGTCGTATCTTCGTAGGGAGGGCCGATAGAAAAAAAATTATGGGAACTTATCATCTTATTTTTTTATGTTCTATCTGAATCCGAGAGATTTCCCACATTTTCCGGGACACCCTGTATAAAAACGAACAATGTTCTCGCTTGCTTAGATGAGCCCAAACCTACTTGTAAGTGAGGATAATTTAGGCCCCGAGATGAATCCACGTTTTTTGAATTATTTTACCAGTTTGAATTTTTCAAATGATTTTTAATTCATTCATTCATTAAGCCTGAAGATGAGTAGAATTTTTCTCGAAACGTCGCTGTGTGAATAAGTTGTAAATAAAGTGTTCCTTAGTTATTGTGGATAGTTGAAAATATCTTAAAATCACTCACCTAATGGATTCACTTACAGCTAATATTACACCATAGATCATGAATTCGAATCCGAAGACCCTGAACAAGGCTCTCCTCAGTGATGGCGTTCTTTTTTTCTTCTTTGCTAATTCTTCTTCTTTTATCCATGCTCGCTCTAATTTGTCCCCCAACGCCTTTGATTTGTGTTCGTTCAAAGTTTGTGTTAGATCTGATTCGGTGAGATCTCGTTTGAAACCTTTGATAAAAGTGGGGATTAGGTATCTGAAAATAAAAAATTGGCTATGAGAAGAATGTACTGTATGAAAATGAATATAGAAATCAAGTTTTGACAGAATATTTTTTGTAAATCAGTGCTGAAAAATATTATGTGTATTCGTACTTATACACGTTCTACTGAAACAATGAATCATCACTTGAGCCATATAAAAATGTATTTCAATCAAAAATTTATATTCAATTCATAAACAACGAAGAAAATGTTTTGGCCAACTCGTTTTTAATAAATAAGTAGATTACAAGGTTTTTCCGTAGACCGCATTATGAATTGAGTATACATTTTTGATTGGAATACATTTTATTTGGACCAAGAGATTATACATTTGACATATAAATTTCTGTTTCAGTAGAGTTGTAACATTACTGGTATTGCTCCAGAATGCTTTATGACCGGTTGTTCATGACAATTGCACATCGAAATAGTGGAAATTGAGCAATAAAATGTGTCATTATTGATCGATTTCGTAAACGTTTAACTCAGTACACAGAAAATCAAATTCAATTTATTCATTTTCTACTAAAAGAAACACTTATTATAGTATATAATTTTTCATCAAAAATTAGATTGAATAATTTGGAAGAATAATTTCCTCATTATATTTTACCTGTATTTTTTAATAAATTTTCTTTTCATGTACCGGGTTTTTCACCATAATTTGACCCCCCCTTTAACTTTGTTACTGAAGGAGATACAAAGAAATGTTTCGTATAAAAGTTTCACGAAATCAACTGAGGTTTTTTGATATGAGTCCTGAAATATATACAGGGTGACCAACATATTGATGGCAACTTTATATTTTGAAATGGAACAACCTGTATATTTTTCCATATTTGGTTAGCTCTTTATCCCCTGATTTCGAATATGTAACATATGTTGGTCTATCTTTTTTATTCTGAGCACCACAGAATTTCAAATTTCACTAACCTTCTGACATAGCGTTTTTAAAGTTCGTGTTAATTCAAGTGGCCAATTTGATCTTTGGATTGGTAATGGCGCACCCATTTTATGGCCACCAAATAGTTCCGATTTAAGAACGTTGGACACGTTTTTATAGCCGTTCCTAAAGTAAAAAATTTACTTCAGCTATAATGAAAGCGAAGAATAATATTAATGATATAAGATAAACCAATATTGAACCCATAATTCGGAACTAATCCCGTCAACGCACAAAGAATAATGATAATATTGTAATGATTAAAAACAAATTTTCAAGCTTCAATTTCTGACTTGAATCAGATCCATATTAATGCTATTTTGATAGCATTAATATAGTCTAAACAACTTGAGACAACTATATGAACTATGTGTATTGAATAAAGGTGGTCATTTCGAGCAATTTGTTTAGTTGATGTTATTCTTACCATACTACCATAGTTTATCATTTTTCATTTGTTAAGTAATTGTTGAGTTTCTTCCTAAAACAATACTTTTAAGTAGATTGTTTGGATATAAAGAATTTCGTAGGTATTTCACATATTTTTTTATTCGGTGTCATCATTTCAAAACTTTGAAACTCTGAAAATTGAAGAGACACATCCACAAACGCATTTATATTCGAGATCAGGAGGAAATAGCCTATCAAAAAAAGGAAGAATATACAGGACAGGGTGACCCATTTGAAAAAATATAGTTGCATTCAATGTTGTTCACCCTGTATATCTTCCCATTCCCAACTCCAAAAGTGAGCATTTTCAGTAAAGGCGCTCTGCCACTTGTAAAATGATTACAGATCTAGGCAGGTGGTTCTTAAACTTGGAAACTCTGTGGTTCACAGAATAAAAGAGATAGACCAACATATTTTACATATTCGAAATCAGGGGAAAAAAAGCTAGCTAAAAATGGAAAAATATACAGGGTGTTCCATTTGAAAAAATGAAGTTGCCATCAATATGTTGGCCACCCTGTATATATTTCAGTTTCTGGACTCATATCAAAAAACCTCAGTTGATTTCGTGAAACTTTTATACGAAATATTTCTTTGTATCTCATTCGGTAACAAAGTTAAAGGGGGGGTCAAATTATAGTGAAAAACCCGGTACCTAAGCTATCGATATCCAAACTCTGCATAAATATAGATCCCGTAAAAATCAATAAACATAACACAAAGATGACGTAAGAAATCTACGATAAGAATGTTTATAACATTTGTATGTGTTGCATAGAGGTAATATCAGAATGGAATTTTTTCATTAAACTCAAACGGACAATGATCGATTCGATCTCAATTTGGAAATAGCTTATCAACCTACCTGATGTTAGCTGAACGATAATGACGCTTTATAAATTACTACCCTATATAAGAGTTAAGACCATAAATAGAGAAAATAAACACTTCTATTCCCACTCATGGTAGAAGTAAGTACATAATAAAATTCATTGATTTTATAGGCAATGAGGTTTTGACGGTAGGTAGGTATAGAATTATAGATTAAGAGCTGAAACTGAAACTTAGCTCAATAGATTAATTTAACAATGTTTCGAGCTAAAATCGTTTTCTTTCCATCAATAATATTATTTTTATTTCAGAACCGTTGTGTCATAAAGAGCTAGGACAAAATGTCATATCTACCGTCATAAAATCATTAAAAAAAAGATTAATTCGACTTCAATGATATACAGGGTGTTCTGATTTGTTTCCGACAAACTGAAATGGGTGATAGATCACATCATTCTAAGCCAAAAAGTTTCTATGAACATGGGTCCGGAAATGCTTCGTTTCCGAGATACAGGATGTTAAAGTTGAAAAAATAATTCGCGTTTTCTTTAATATGTTTCGAAGATGTCATTTGTGCATTCAACAGAACGGTGGACATTTCGAACACCTTCTTTAAAAATTATTATGTTATTTTGTTTTGTTCTAAATTGTTACTCCTAAAAAATATTTAATTTAAAATTATTACAAATTTTTTTCTACATGTTTTAGAGATTACAATAATATGGATTTGGCTTTAAATGCGTTTTTCTCTGAAACAGTTGCTCCTAGCAACTTAAATAAGGTATACCTTTTTTAACTAGAAAAGCCAGAGGAATCGAATTTTCTAGTCTAAAATGACGTACAGGGTATCACAAAAAAGTTGCAACGGTTTGAAGGGGACGAAATGATGCCAGTGGCGCCCTCTAGAAAATACAACCAAATCGACAACAAATTTGAATTTCTCATCTCAAAAAAACCCTATGTACCAACTTTCATGTAATTATTTGAAATCAGTCGAAAGATATTAAAGAAAACGCGAATTATTTTTCAACTTTAACACCCTGTATCTCGGAAACGAAGAATCTATCACCCATTTCAGTTTGTCGGAAACAAATCAGAACACCCTGTATGTATGTATATACAAATTATTGGAAAGAAAAAATTAAATTTCTTTCAGAGAAATATTCTATTGAATGAATATTTAAGCCTGTTTTTCGAACAAATTTATTACCCTTGCATACTCGCTAGAAGACAGATATTTTCCAAATGTTTTGCGCACTTGTTTCTAGGAGAACAACGATTCGACCACACGCGTAAAATTTCGAGAGATCCTTAGAATTTAAGAATGTTTACGATAAATTTGGTACTTAAGAAACTATTAGATATATATCGTTGAAATTTGAAGTGTTTAGATGGATAGTCGATAACATGAAGTGTATAAAAATTCAAATGACTATCTTGTTCGCAAAAAAAATCAGGTTATTTGATTCGGAAATCAAAGGAAACGAAGAGGCCAATGCCGCCAATACACTTGCAAAAGAGGGCGGACGAATGTCACTCATTGGCCCAGAACCCTACTGTGGTATAGGTAAATGTACCTATAAAAAGGAGTTTCTGGAGAAGGAGAAAGCCGAGAGAGAAAAACTCTGGCGGAATCTCCCAGGGATGGATCATTCCATTAAGTTCCTTCGGAACTCTGAAACAGCAAGATCCAAAAGACATCTGAATCTTGGTAAGAAATAATTACACCTTCTCACTGGCTTTCTTACAGGATACTGTTGCTTTAGGAAGCACCCGTTGAGGATGGGATTGTCGGACACTGACGATTGTAGGTTCTGTGGGGAGGAGGAAGAAACCCCCATTCACCTAGTCGCGGAATGCCTTGCCATTGCGAGCCTAAGGAGAGAATGCCTTGGGCGGGAAGCCTTCACAGATACTGAATTTCATCAGATCTCTGGAACTGGAAGGCGAGCTGTGAAAGATGTGGTCAGAACAGCTTTGTAAGGAGGCAAAATAGACCTTGAGGTCGTAGTGAACTGTAACCCCTTTTTAAACTATCAACTATTCGGAAATGGAACATTTGTCAAGGAATGTAAAAGTCTTATTCTTATGATTTTAGGCGAAGAACTAATATTTTCGAAAACATATTGATAATTTTATTTACCTACACCAAAAATGTCGTTATCTACAGATCAGAGAAAGATTATGTTTCTGGTGGTAGCACCTACGAAAATTTCAAATTCTGTTTGACATTATTCTACAAGTAAGTGTAACCAATTCTATATTGCAAACAACATTATACAATCCTAAGAAAACTCCTGATTTGAAGCTGAAGCGAAGATGATACCAGATTTCAAGACAGGAGGGGCAGGATTTTATAGTGGGGAACATAATGAATGAATTTGTAAAAGGTTTTCCAATAAGAGGTGTTATTTTGATATTCAAAGAAAAATGTTATTTTTCAATATAAATGATCGGATGTTTGTTTCATTATAAAGAGGAAGCTATGCCGTTAATAGTGGAAAATACCATCAGGCAAATGAGCACTACGACCACGCTTACAGAACCATATCCTTTTAATGAAATTTTCCATAATCAAAGCGCGAAGTGGCTGCCCTATGTCCTCGATAGCCTCACGAATTCCATCTTTGAGGTCTTGAATGGACGCTGGGCTATTGGCGTAGACCTTCTCTTTCACATGGCCTCAAAGGAAGAAGTCGCAAGGTGTTAAATCACAAGATCTCGGTGGCCAATTGTGATCACCTCTCCGAGATATAACACGGTCCGTAAACTTTTCCCGCAAAAGATCAATGATTTCGTTGCTTCTGTAAACGTTGTCCAGAAATGTTATGACGTTTGTGGAATGCCTAATTTCAAAGAACGACGAGGATAGGACAAACCTGGGTTTTCTTCAACACTTTCGGCTACAGCAGCAATATTCTCGGCTGTTCTTGAGCGACGTGCACGAGTTTTATTCTTCACATCACTAACTCGCCCCAACAGCTCGAATTTTTCCACCAATTCCTTTATTTCGGTCCGACAAGGTGCTTCACGACGACCCAAAAATGTTCGAGTTTTACGAACCGTCTCTGCCAAATTTCCACCATTTTTATAGTGAATTTCAATAATTTCAATACGTTCTTGAAGCGTGTATCGTTCCATTTTTATTGATGGCCTAGTTTCTACTTGTCAAATGTTAAAAAATGACAGCTTCAAACGTGACATCTACCGAAATAGCGGGCTATTCAAAATAACACCTCTTATTGGAAAACCCTTTATAACTAATTCTATTGCAAACAACATTTAACAATTCTAAAAAAAATCCTGATTTGAAGCTGACGCGAAGGCGACACCAGATTTTGAAGACAGGAGGGCAGGATTTTACAGTGGGGAACATAATGAATGAATTTGTACAATTTTGTTTAGCATAGGCAATATTTCAGGGAGACCAGCAAAAATTAAGGGGGGCACCCCTGGCCCCCCTACATCGCCACTGACTCCAACAAGCTTTCAAAACTTATTGCATCGGAAACATGAAAATAAAAATTCGAATATACCGAGAAATACTGAAATTTGAATAATTTTTTCCCGATATGCACAAGGATACCAAATCTTTTATCTTCACGTCAAGGTTATTTTTTTGGAATTTTCACTCGACACATGTATCTTATTCTTCCTTAGAATCGTTTAAAATATTCCGGTAAGTTGATCAACATTGGTAGAAGCCTACCATCTTGGTTATCCCATCTGATGTTACCGTATATTTGTTTAGTCAATAATGTAAAAGATATCTTTAAGTTCAATATTGACAGGACCATTAAAATACAATTACGATGGGTGATCTTTATTTATAAAAGGTAACAATTGCTAACCATAATGTGTCTGAAGATGATTGGTTATCAAAATATCAATAAATACAGTGTGTAAAGTGTAAATGAAATTGAGCATTAGACAAATGACAAGTGTATATTGAATACACGATGAAAATCATGAACAGGTTGAACATGTGGAAAAACCTCATTACTGCGAATTACATTTAAAATTATTCACAATTTTGTTCATCTTGCTAATTAACGTTTGGAGATACAGACTGTTATAAAAGCAGGTGGCCTAGTTCAAAAGGATGATCGTTTGAGTGATTTAAGGATGAAAAATGAAAATATAAATATATGAAAAAATTTGTTGGAAAATCTTTCGATATGAATATACAGGGTGTCCCGTAATTAGACCGACAAACTTCTAGTGGACATTATAGATCGTATTTTAGACAGATTCGACCCAAATCATATAATGCAAAATTGCTTCTTTAAGGAGCTAGTGGCCTTTGAAGATGACGTCCTGTTCACACTTTTTGCCACATATTCGCAAAACGGAGTCACATAAAGTGCTGAAAGTTTACACATTGGCTAATATCAAAAATACGCATCGATTAGATTGAATGCAATTCTTCCATGTCAAGCACAATCGTATCATTTGGAGGGGCGCGAAGGGTATTTTTAGTTAACACTTTTTTAACTTTCATTATTTCGCGAGATTTACATCATATTCATACACTCTGATGTTTTTTCTTGAAAAAAGATGCTCTTGTATAATAACGCCCAGATTAAATTCAAAACAAAAGTGAACATTGAGTACTTAGTGAAAAGAGAGAAAATTTGAAATCTATTTTTTTCAGAAATGGTGCATCTGGGCGTTATAATACAAGAGCATCTTTTTACAAGAAAAAACATCAGAGTTTATGAATATGATGTAAATCTTGCGAAATAATGAAAGTTAAAAAAGTTTCAACTAAAAATACCCTTCGCCCCCCCCCCCAAATGATACGATTGTGCTTGACATGAAAGAAATGCACTCAATCTAATCGATGCGTATTTTTGATATTAGCCAATGTGTAAACTTTCAGCACTTTATGTGACTCCGTTTTGCGAATATGTGGCAAAAAGTGTGAACAGGACGTCATCTTCAAAGGCCACTAGCTCCTTAACGAAGCAATTTTGCATTATATGATTTGTGTCGAATCTGTCTAAAATACGATCTATAATGTCCACTAGAAGTTTGTTGGTCTAATTACGGGACACCCTGTATTTCTAATTTTGTATTATACGTAGGAATATATGGAGCCTCGTTCACATTTTCCTCTGCTAATATTGTGATGCTGAAGATACAGGGTGTTGAAGTTTCACTTAAAAACTAAAACAGAGGTAAGCCTATGAGATAGTTTGAACTAACAGTTATTTTTGAATTCTTCGTTCAATAATTCTTCTATCTTTTTTTCGTGTTGGTCGCCGTTTTCAAATAAAAATGAAACATCTTAACGTAGCGTCTCTACTATACAGGGTGTCCAGGAAAATGTGGGAAGTCTCTCGGATTCAGATAGAACATAAAAAAATGAAGATGACAAATTCCCATAATTTTTTTTCCTAGCGGCCCTCCCTACGAAGATACGACCTCTTAAATGAGGCCAGTGGAAATCCAAATTAGTGGAATAAGTTTCAAACTACTCGATATAATTTGATGAAAAATTTATATGATTAATAGTATTAAGGACCTCTTAAATCACCGCACTCAAATTTCAATTAGCTTGTTTAGTTTACCAGGGGCGGACTGGGTTGTACATTTTAATGCTTACATTTTTAACACCCTGTATGATAAGGTGCTAAAAAAACAAATTTGGATACATTGAACATTAAGCTAAAGAAAAGGTACTCTTGTTCAGTGTCGATAAAATGAAACGTTTTCGGAAAAAAAATAATGAAAGAAGTAAGTAACCGAAATTTATTCCACTAAAATGAATTTCCAGTGGCGTCATTTAGGAGGTCGTATCTTCGTAGGGGGGAGCCGCTAGGATAAAAAAATTATGGAAACTTGTCATCTTATTTTTTCATGTTCTATCTGAATCCGAGAGATTTTCCACATTTTCCGGGACACCCTGTATACTATTGTGTTGAAGTAACGACAAATATGCGTTGAAATGTCTTAATTTTTCACATCAAAACGGTGGCATATCACTGTTTGATAAGTTTTTAAGTACAACTTTAACATCCTGAATCTTGGAAAGATTTCATTTCCGGACCTACATTTAAGCGCACTTTTCTTCATAAATGGATCTGAGAAATTACCCCCTTAATTTTTTCGCATCAGTTCAGAATTAAACACCCTTTCTAGCATATTTTTCTTGACTTTTTCCTTTCACAATAACCCAATACATTTTATTGCCTCTGTATATGAAATTATATAAAAATTTATCACGGTCAACTGTTACTGCAAATTATCTTATGTGAAATACATAATTATAAGCAATTTCTGAAGTGTAAATGTTATAGAATGATGTAATTTATCATCATCTCCTCTCGAAAAACAATAAATACGAGAATTATTATTATTATTTCTGCGAAAAACGAGAATAGAGTCCTGAAATATCCAGGAATAAAACTGGATTTCATTTTGACGTGATTATTTTTTCATCATGATATCTATCGTGAAAAATAAAGGAAGAGGCGGTGTATACAATACATCTGTTAAGTTTAAGTAGAGGATACATTATGTTCAAATAAGATTCTTGTTGTAATTTATTCGAAAAGTAAACATTTAGGTGCTGTTAATAGTCTAAGAGCCCGTGAACCCCAGACCTTCGTTATTTTATAAAAGCTGAAAACTTGTCTACGCATGCTCCCAACACAGTTAAGAACGATGAACCATTATAAAGTTTGGGTAACCCTGGCTTTGGCAGAAAAACGGAATTAAAGGGGTGTAAAATACTGATCTAATTTCGTCAAATTATAAAGTGTGATTTTTTGATATTACCTTCAGAATATCATTATAAATCACGTCATTAATTGCCAGACACTTACTATAGTGGCAACCCCTTGCCAGACACCCTTAATTTTCATTAAATTATATGTAATTCTACTTACGTTATAGTATAAAAGATGATTTTTAAAAATAATACTTGGGTAATAATTAGATAATGTTTCCCCATTAGCCAGACATTTTTGATAGTGCCAACCCTTTGCCAGACAAGCTTGTAGTTTAGATGCAGGTGCGAGCGCGAGACAGTATATATGAGTGGGTGCGAGTGAGATGGCATGATTATAATGACTTATGCAAATAAATTTTTTGGTACAGATTTATTTAACTAATCATTTAAGTGAATCTCAAAAACATCTGAAGAAAAGACATTCGATGCTACAACTAAATAAAATTGTTAAAAATTTTAATTTATTCTATTAACAATTTAATTTAGTTGTAGCATCGATTGTCTTTTCTTCGGATGTTTTTGAGATTCACTTAAATGATTAGTTATATAAATCTGTACCAAAAAATGTATTTACATAAGTCATTATAATCATGCCGTCTCACTCGCACCCACTCATATATGCTGTCTCGCGCTAGCACCTGTAGCTAAACTACAAGCTTGTCTGGCAAAGGGTTGACACTATCAAAAATGTCTGGCTAATGAGGAAACATTATCTTATTATTACCCAAGTATTATTTTTAAAAATCAGCTTTTATACTATAACGTAAGTAGAATTACATATAATTTAATGAACATTAAGGGTGTCTGGCAAGGGGTTGCCACTATAGTAAGTGTCTGGCAATTAATGACGTGATTTATAATGATATTCTGAAGGTAATATCAAAAAATCACATTTTATAATTTGACGAAATTAGATCAGTATTTTACACCCCTTTAATACCGTTTACTTGCCAAAGCCAGGGTAACCCAAACTTCATAATGGTCCATCGTTCTTACCTGTGTTGGGAGCATGCGCAGACAAGTTTTCAGCTTTTATAAAATAACGAAGGTCTGGGGTTCACGGGCTCTATAAAATAATACGATTCAACTTGAAATTCGAATTTCGTTTACTCGAGAAAAAGCAGTTCTTATCGGAATTTTCAGTTTTTTAGTAGTTTTCAAGGAAATTATCAGGAATAAACTCGTGAATAAATGAGTAGAAAGTAACAAAAAGTTCTAAGTATGTATATTCGAATTTCGAATGAATGTTATTCATGTGTGTGTGTGTGTGTACCAATGCTTTCAAATCCCATAATTTTGTTTGTGGTGGAAATTGTATAATATTTAGAAGTTGTGAACAACCAATAGTTCTCAGGATTTCTAATTTGAGCAATAGTTTTCCCAATATAAACAAGTATCTACGTAACTCATAGAATATTTTCACAGACAGTTATAATCAACAGTCACCTAAATATCAATTTATGTCAATTTGTGTTTTTGTTTCTTGTTATTTGTGATACAGGAACTGGGTGAAAAATTCTGAAACATTTTTTTATTTCCTGTACAAAAGATTTTCACAAAATTTCACTCAAGTCTATACAGAGTGTCCCGGAAAATGTGGGAAATCTATCGGATTCAGATAGAACATAAAAAATGAAGATTACAAGTTTCCATAATTTTTTTTCCTAGCGGCCCTCCCTACGAAGATACGACCTCCTAAATGACGCCACTGGTAATCCATTTTAGTGGAATAAGTTTCAAACTACTCGATATGATTTGATGAAAATTTGATATGATAATAGTATTAAGGACCTCTTAAATCACTGCACTCAAATTTCAATTAGCTTGTTCAGTTTACCAGGAGCGGACTAGGTTGTACATTTTAATGCTTACATTTTCAACACTCTGTATGATAAGGTGCTAAATAAACAAATTTGGATACCTTGAAAATTAAGCTAAAGAAAAGGTACTCTTGCTCAATGTCGATAAAATTAACCGTTTTCAAAAAAAAAATAAGAAAAGAAGTAAGTAAATGAAATTTATTCCACTAAAATGAATTCCCAGTGGCGTCATTTAGGAGGTCGTATCTTCGTAGGGAGGGCCGCTAGGAAAAAAAATTCTGCGAACTTGTCATCTTTTCTTTTTATGTTATCTAAATCCGAGAGATTTCCCACAATTTCCGGGACACCCTGTATATTGTTATTGAAATATACAATTTCGAACCGATCTGGCCTAGTTTTGAAATTATTTGAGAACAATTTTTTAAAATTTTTAACTATTACATCGATTTATTTTGGCCCATGAATGAACTAATCTAAGATATTTCAACCCTATATACCAATCTTGAAAATTTGAAATCTCTGTTTTCTACCGAATTGCCAAACCGAAATATTTTAGAAGAGTCCAACTTAATCTTCTAGGTCTACTCTCGGCTCAAAATTCCTATTGACATTTGGAAAAAATATACGGCACACTATATTCCCATAAAACAAGCGAGTAACAAATTTCTTTCATTACTTATCACTATCTAAACTATAACAACAATGTCCTTTGTAATAAATTTTTATCAATTTCCTTTGTAATGATCACAGATTTATCTTGAGTAGGAACTTAATAGATCATTAACTTCCATACTCCTACACCATTTAAGCTTTATGTACCGCATCTTTCAATATGTGAACTGATGAAAATAGTATCCTTTAATGTTTGCATAAAAATAGATCGCATATGCAAACCTTGAGTGACGCTAGTATATCTTGGACTATGTAGTTATCAATAATATATCGAAACCATTTATTATCATTGGAAATTCGAGCAAAGATTTGTTTATAAATGACGAAAAGAAACATTTAGATTCTAATACGATGTGTCCGTGAAATCTGGAATGATTCGATATTTCCTGATATACATAATATATTATGTAGATTCAAAATTTTACTCACGAAAAAGTAACAACTGATAGGGGAAAGGCATTTTCTCTTGGATTAGGTTTTCTTTCTTTCTTAGACGTGCTATCCATTTCTCAAATTAGGTCCTGAAACAAATGAAACATATTCAAAATAAGAAATATAACTTTCATTGCATAAAAATCAAAAAATATTATATTATTGTGGTTTTGATTCGTGATATTTTCTGTTTTTTGTTCGTGAAATCTGAAGCGTTCACTAATATTGTGTTCTATATTAATTGATACACCATATACACAACTCCTATTTTGACAAATTGCAGATAAATACATCAATCTAGATGAGGTGTTTCTGGTGCAAGAATTAATACGTTTTGATGCTAGTGTTAGAAACAATCATTGAGTTTTTCATTGATAATAACGAATATAAATATAAACTCAAAGGTAAAATTCCAAAATTCAGCAAAAGCATAGCTACCTTCCTGCCTGTTTCTGTAGGTGCAAGAATTTACTCAAATATATTGAAGAAGTTTCACAATTGAATACCAGTAACAACGCTACAAATACAGATTTTCTGGTCAAATAGACATGAGCCCAAGTTAGATTTTATATTGGCTCTAACAGTTAGAATGTTAGATGGAACTGAAGCTAACGATTTTGTTTGTAAAGCAAGGAACATTTCGGAACTGTAAAAAATCCCTCATCTCATATCACCGGACAAGCTAGTTTTAGTTCGGGCAACTACTCGTCAGGACTTTGATTGAAATGAGAAAGCTGACACCCTTACAAAAATAGAAGAATACTATTCTTCACGTCATTTTGGGCATCAACCAAGAGATTAACACACCAAGGCAATGAAAGCAAAGCATCCTCAAACAAAATAAGCCCAAGAGTTTCAGTTCACTTTCAGCTAAAATTGAAATAATTTGGGCGAAGTTATAGCTTACTGTGCCTTCAGCAACAAGCGCACAAAAAGGAAATTGAGGATAAAGTCCATGGGGCAGCGCCTGTTTTTCATAATGATTACTAACAATCTGAATATTTGTGAGTAGCTTCATTTTGAAGAGACGCCCAACTTTTTCCTTTACGAAAATTATCGATAGTGAGGGCTAATACAGTATGGAGGCGTCAAAAGTGTTAAATGGGCGAATGTTCAAATTTTATTGCTAACAGCTACTTTATAAATTAAATCTTGAAACAATTTTATTACAAATTGAAAACAATAATTGTCCTACAAAAATGATGATTCTATCAAAGTGTCCCCCACTCCCAACGTATATCAACAACTAGGTCTAAAAAAATTATTACTAACCGACTGATTTTTTCACTGTTGCTTAGCAAATATTTTCTTTATGAACTGGTCACATTGTCCTACAAATTGAGTGGTACGTTTTTCCAGTCCTACGCTCGGAAATTGTAAATTGTTAGCAATAATTTTTAATTGTGGGTTCTGTAATACAATTTCTGAGGTAGGACTGGAGAATCGTACACTCATTTTGTAGGACAATGTGACCAGTTCATAAAGAAAATATTTGCTAAGCAACAGTGAAAAAATCAGCCGGTTAGTAATAATTTTTTTAGACCTAGTTGTTGATATATGTTGGGAGTGGGGGACACTTTGATCATCATTTTTGTAGGACAATCATTGTTTTCAATTTGTAATGAAATTGTTTCAAGATTTAATTTATAAAGTAGCTGTTAGTAATAAAATTTGAACATTCGCCCATTTAACACTTTTGACGCCTCCATACTGTATTAGCCCTCACTATCGATAATTTTCGTAGGGAAAAAAGTTGGGCGTCTCGTCAAAATGAAGCTACTCTCAAATATTCAGATTGTTAGTAATAGTCTGGTCTATTTAGACATTCGAAGTTACATAAAGTCCCAACAAGCTGAATTTCTGTGAAGTTGTTCAAAACATAATTATAAACAATGTCTAAAAGTTCCTCATCATTCCCCTGTGAGGAAAAAATTTTATTCGAGGTCAAATGTCAAAAAAATGAGTTTTTCGCGATTTTCAGCAAAAAGGTAAGTTTTATCATGAAAGTACCTCAGACAAAAATTGTAGATCATAAAATTATCTATAAAAAATGTATCAATACTTTTTTTCTTACGAGCCACCGTTTCTGAGATATAACGATTCAAAAAGTTATAACTACGCGCTAAGTACACTACCTCATAGGTGGCGTGTAAACGTGTGCATATTATGACGATATCGATTTTTATAACTTTTTGAATCGTTATATCTCAGAAACGGTGGCTCGTAAGAAAAAAAGTATTGATACATTTTTTATAGATAATTTTATGATCTACAATTTTTGTCTGAGGTACTTTCATGATAAAACTCACCGTTTTGCTGAAAATCGCGAAAAACTCATTTTTTTGACATTTGACCTCGAATAAAATTTTTTCCTCACAGGGGAATGATGAGGAACTTTTAGACATTGTTTATAATTATGTTTTGAACAACTCCACAGAAATTCAGCTTGTTGGGACTTTATGTAACTTCGAATGTTTAAATAGACCGGACTATTTGAAAAAATAACTATTATTACAACTGAAACTATTATTCTGAAATATAACAGAAAAAGGGTTTCACAAGAGATATGAGGTGAAGCCTTGGATGAACTAAAAATCAGGCAATAAAAGTCATGAGTCTAAATTATTCATATATAGGTTAATGTAATGTAACTTCACTCTCATTTTTTGGTCTAAATAGACCGGACTATAATCATTATGAAAAATAAAACGGGCGCTGGCCCATAGACTAATATGCTTTTACGGTGAATTTCGTGTTACGATATGTTACAGTATTTAATTTCCTTGAGTGTTACAGTTTCTGGAAGGCTTGAAGCATTACTTCCTCCTCGAACAAAGGCACAATAAGAACCGAGAAAAATCATCTTATTCATCTTACCACAATGCATGACGCAGCAAAGCAGATTGCACATTATCAAACGTAGGTGGTTATCGATCAAAAAACAAAGTCTTCTTCGACACTCTGTGTGTCATGTATTGTAATGAAAAACGTCACTCGTGATTCCAATATGGAACGAAATCAGTGGCGGATAGCCAGGGACGGCAGTAAGAACTAATAAATCAAAATAAAAAAAATTCAATTTGTATTTTGCCACAATGAAACAATGTAACGGTTTTCATGTTTCGATAATAATTCTCTTGAACACGTACTTAGGTCCTCAACTGCTTCGAAATGTTAATGTATCTTTTCCTTTAATTTGAATACCTAAAACTTCAAGGTAGCTTCGGGATTTTAACAGGAAAGTCGAATTTGATAAATGATTACAATGAAAAGAATGGTTCATTCGATAATAAAGGATTTTTCAATAAGTGGTGTTATTTTGAATAGCCCGCTATTTCGCTAGATATCACCTTTGAAGCTGTCATTTTTTGACATTTGACAAGTAGAAACTACGCCATTAATGAAAATGGTACGATACACGCTTCAAGAACGCATTGAAATTATTAAAATTCACTGTAAAAGGGCCCACTCACTAAGAGGGAAGCGCGAAGACTTGAATGCGCGTTGTACGGGGTACAGTTAAAACAGTGTGTGTATGGCGTAAATTTGGAATGCGCAATCATCTCCGTCGTGTGGCGTGTGCATTCTTCACCGTACGTGGAAGAATGACCAAAAACGACTGTGTATGGGCAACAAGTCTCTGCACGTTTCATATGTTTAGCAACACAGTGTCGGGTTCGATATTTATACCTTGGACATTTTTTCCTTAATAACAACACACGCCACTACCATTAACATCAGATCTTTTTTCGACGTCATCTCACGCTTGTCGCACATCCAAACCAACACGCAAAAGTGTATGTGTGTGGGCAATATGAATGCACACGTTTGCGTTACAGCAAACGTGCAGATACTTAACTGCGCATTCTTCCTTCTTAGTGAGTGGGCCCCTAAAATGGTGAAAATTTGGCAGAGACGGTTCGTAAAACTCAAACATTTTTGGGTCGTCGTGATGCACCTTGTCGGACCTTGGTGGAAAAATTCGAGCTGTTGGGACAAGTTAATGATGTGAAGGATAAAACCAGGACATGTCGCTCAAGACAACCGAGAATATTGCTTCTGTAGCCGAAAGTGTTGGAGCAACAGTTACGGTGAATGGATTGTGCTATCGAGAGATGATTAATGATTTTTTCCGCCGACCTCGAAATAAAAGGTGATTTCAATGTGTACGAAATTGATCATTAATGACCCATTTTAATGCTCAATTTTTTGGCTATTTTAATGTGCAATCCTCATGGCAACCGTTCACAAAGTGTTCAGAAGCACTAGGAGAAATGTCAAAACTCTACTGGAACATAGATACATAGAAATTTCATTTTGACAAATGTATGTCTTGTGTAGAATGAAAATGTATTTCAATCAAGAATTCATACACAAATCATATTGAGATCGTCGGAAAAATCTTGTAATAAACTCGGTTATTAATCGAGCGACTAATGGTCTCGAACTATTAAAGCGTTCGCTCCGCTCACGCTTTAAAATATCTTGACCATTAGTCGCTGTCTTTAATAACCTAGTTTATTAAATAACTATTTATGGCCGAAATTGGATAGTATTGATCTGGACAACGTTTACTTCCAACAAGACGGCGAAACATGTCACATAAGCAACGAAACCATTGATCTTTTGCGGTAAAAGTTTTCGGACCGTGTTATCTCTCGAAGAGGTGATCCCAATTGGCCAGCGAGATCTTGTTATTTAACACCTTGCGTTCTTCTTCCTTTGGGGCCACGTGAAAGAAGGTCTACGCCAATAGCCCAGAGTCGATTCAAGACCTCAAAGATGGAATTCGTAAGGCTATAGAGGACATAGGGCAGCCACTTTGGGATTTGGTAAAATTTCATCAAAAAGATATGGTCCTGTAAGCGTGGTCGTGGTGGTCATTTGCCTGATTTTATTTTCCACTATTAACGGCATAGCTTCTTCTTCATAATGAAATAAACATCCGATCATTTATATTAAAAAATGGCTTTTTTCTTTGAATATCAAAATAACACCTCTTATTGGAAAACCCTTTAATAATAATAACGAATGCGTCATTCGATAGTTCGAATTCAAAAATGCAATCACTCAAAAACGGTTTTAAATTTTGCCAAATTAGTTTTTTTATTGTGAAGTACAATCTGGCCTCAGAGTACCTAATTCAGTTGGACCAATTTTTTCGAGTGTACCCATATGCTCAATTGTCTCTGGTTTGCCGATATATCATTTTTCAAACGTTTCACTCAATAAATCAACGGTGGTGTGCGATGGGTGGCTATTTGCCCCATCCTGTTGAAACCATACATTCTTTACACCAATTCTATCAAAAGCGACACAAAAAAATCAATTATCATGGTGGGAAAGATGTCTCCATTGACCGTTATGGTTGCACCGTCCTCATTTTCAAGGTAATATGGGTCAATGATGCCTTAGTCGCACCAAACAGTGTTGGCGCATCAACAATGAAACCTGTATCACGAAATTCAGCGTATACGCTGTTCAGTAGCGTATATAGAAAATATTTTCGGGGGGGGCCCGAGATGCTTACACCATCAAATGATCCAATGGTTATATGCCATGCTTCTCGAGCCTGTATAATTTATTATAGTAGTTCAGTTTTCTTCATTCATTTCGGGGGGGGCCCGGGCCCCCTGGGCCCCCCTATATACGCCCCTGACGCTGTTGGCCCTTTTTTGCGTCCAAATTTCGTACGAAATTTTTGTGCAATTCGCCATTCTGTCAACCCATGATAAAAATTCATGAGTCGCCACTGAACAAAACGCAGTTCTGACGTCATGATTCTCGGACATCCGTATTCGATTACTTCGGCTACATAACCGCACAGAGATTTTTCCAGTGACAAAGTTCAAGAATTATGAAACGTCCTTTGTTTATGAACACTTGTTTACGAATCAACTGAATCACACGAATATGTTTCTTCTGAATACTATTTTTTCGTTTTCTTGTCGTCAGCGACCTGCAGCGTGTTTTATGTTGATTATTCCATTTATTTTTTTCTGTATTGTGACATGTTAGATACATAGATATAATTGTGCTTTTTAAAATCGAAGGGTTTTTGTAGCAAACTATTTCTCAATCATTATATTCATCGAATATTATATTTTATAACAATAAATATTTTTTAATAATAAATGCAACATGTCAAATCATATGTTCCATATAGCGGTAAATTATGATCCATACATAAATTATATATTTTCCTAAGTTCATTATAAGTTACTTTGTCCAAGTGAACCCTAATATTTTGGCCAAAGTAATATTAGGTATAATGAAATATGGAAAAAATATAATCTACCTATGTATGGATCATAATGGCCGGTATATGGAACATATGATTTGACATGTTTCGTTTGTTATTAAAAAATTTTTTATTGTTATAAAATATAATATTTGATGATTGAGAAATAGTTTGCTACTGAGTCCCTTCGATTTTAAGAAACACGATCATATCTATGTCTCTAAATCAATACTGTCAAAATACAGAAAAAAATAAATGGAATAGAATTAAAATAAAACACGCTGCAGGCCGCTGACGGTAAGAAATGTAAAAAAATGGTATTCAGGAGAAACATTCAAAATTAAATTATCTTTCGAATGACACAATAAAAAAAAAGTATGTTCCTTGAGAAAAAAAAATTGATAGCGCCGCGACGCCTGGCGTTCTAATTTTTGTCTGCGACTTTTACGCACATCTGAAGTCAACATTGACTTGTACCAAATACCGTTAACAGAATTAAAAAAAATCATCTCTTTTCGAGAAAAATCAGGTTACCAAGATGTGAATCCCCCTGTACAGGGTGCTATTCCTTCCTCGAAAACTTCTAATGAAACACTTAAAAAAATCACTCTGTTAATGCTGTCATATGAAAAAACCCTATACAGTGGAACTTCCCTATAACGAACGTCTGTATAACGAATGTCGCTGTATAACGACATTCGTACAAGACATTGCCCTTCGAATCTAAATTCCATGTTGAAAACACCCTCTAAAACGAAGTAAATTCTCTCTATAACGAAATATCCATAGAACATCACTCCTTGAATGGGTATTGGTAAGAAGGTAATTACGATGGGCGAAGAGATCCTTCTGAAACAGTTTAAAATACACCCCTGGCTGTTTGGTTTCAATCTAACCATTACGCTAGTGTGAAAGTTGTGCGAAAATGTCTAAAAGGAAGTGCTTAACTTTGAATGATAAACTCAAAATTATCAGTGAAGTCGACCGCGACATTGCCGACTATAGAAACAAATTTTCTATACAACGAAATTCCTTTACAACGAATTTTTTTTGCGGATTTAGCGCTTTCGTTATAGGGAAGTTCCACTGTATTTTAACATAGTTGAGAAAATTCGGGTTTTATAGATATTGATGCAAAATAACAATGAAGAACATTCATACAACGGATTCTTTGTACAATTATTTCAAAGCATATCTTTTTTCTTGCCGACAAGTCCGCTCCTAGTTTCGTTTGATCAGCGTATATCGAACGTGTTTAGCGTTTTCGATACCCGAAATGATTCACGTGAGATGAATGTGACATTAACAACAATTCATGCATTGTTAGTAGTTTATATTAACGAACAACTGTATCAGGTCGAATTATAAATAAATTATAATCGATTATAATTTTTGACCGATTACACAATGGTAAATTTTGAGTTCGCAATTTTTGTTACTGCTATCGAACAATTAATTAGTTTCAGTCAATACTTGATTGTTCAAGTAGGTAATCTAGATAAAATAAGATGGAAAATTGGAGAATCTGATATCAGTTTAAAATGTCAATATGGTACTCTTATTGATGGAATAATTACCGGTGATTTTAATGCGATTTAATTGTTTTGAAATCGAGATGAAGCTAACGTATTTTGGTAAAATTGTGCGTTTTTACGCGCTGAAAGTTATATCAGAATATGAATGATAAGATGGTTACAAATGAGGATTATTTTCCGGTACCTTAAAATACAAGAACATTCAAAGAGTTTCCTGAGGAAATATCTTTCGGAAAATTTTTCGAAAAAAAAATTTCGAAATTTTCGAAGATAGGTTTGTTTTCAAAATAATAAAGGAGAATTTTAGTTGTTCCTGGGGAGTTCCCAGCTAATTGGGATTTCCAAAAAAATATAAAACTACGTAGGTACACTATATTTTTTCCAAAATTTTTGTGTTCAAAGAATTAGAATAAATAACCAATCCAAAATATTATATTTAACCCTATTTACCCCCCTGGAACCGCCAATGGATGTTCTCTCAAAATGACTTACGAATACCTGCCAAACAGTCGCTAATAAATACAGAAAATTGTGTTTCCAATCGTTATTAGGTTTGCGTATTATTCATGTTCTTGTCTTCAAGAATTTCAACTTGATACGACACTGCTTTTTCTCCAATTGTTAGCGATTTTTGAAATTTTTCTTAATTTCCGTTTTCCGAACTAATGTGATTTAAGCAAGTAAGCAACGCATGTATTTCTTGATAATATTTTTGTCCACCCTGAAAGACCAAAGTCTGGTTCCGCCACTGTGTGTTGGTAGACAATTGCACCAGATATTTGAAGAACGAACATCCTTCAAAAAATACCTTACTTATATTTCTCGAATGGTATGCAACAACAAAGGATGTTATCCTATTCCCATATTATGGGGTTGAACACTTGAACAGCTGTTCTACCTGGCTATTCCTATTCTGCTACCACAAAACTACAAAATTCTCTAGGTATATCCTGTACAATGTACATATTATTCAAAATGTTTAGAGAATTTGTTACTATGATTGATATGCCTTGTTTTAAATCAATCGCAAACAATTGACAACAAAGTGAAAATTTGATAAAACTGACGTTCAAACTATCTCCTAACTATTTTTATTTTCACATAAATCCTTTGGGAAAACAAACTGAACTTTCTTGTTATCTTTGATTCAATATAGCTGCCATAAACAGTGGCCATCAGCTGTCAAGAATCAACTAGGATAATTTTAATTGATCCGCTTCAATTTACTGTTCAATCGGAAAAGATCAACCAACAGCATTTCAATTTGTCTCTTTCAATTCATATCAGTGATTGCAAAGCATGTAAAGTACGTAAACTTAAAGAATGACACAACTAATTATTATATTATTGTTTAATGCATTCAAAAAATTGTCATAGAAAAATTATCCCAAAACATGAAAAATAAACATTAAGTAAACTTTTCTAACACAAGAATATTAATAATACTCGCATACAAATGTGTAACAATAAATTGAAAAAATGATAAATATAATTTCACTGACAATAATGAATAGACATCGCCGATAAACAGTCAACCAATTCAAAAATTCAATAAACAATTAAATAACTAAGTATTGTAAAACATAAAGAAAATGATAAACATTCTGAAACATTTCAAACAATGGATCAATTGTAAACGAATGGGAAATTAAGGAAATCGAATTCGAACTGCTATTTACTTTGGTAAACAGTAAAGTTTGGAATCAACCACAAGAAGTTCAATTCGGTGTCATCAAATTAAACAATATAATAATAATTTATCAGGGTTGAAAAGTAAAAAATAAACAGAGGTTTAAATGAATATTTAAAAAGTTAAACGATTTTCTATTACAACAGAAGGTTCTATAAGAAAGAGTCAATCAAATAATAACGTATTTATCTGCAAATAAGAATCAATCAAAAATAACTTGCACAACATTTCGAAAAGAACAAAATAAAACAATACAATAGAATCTACACTAGTTTGTCTCGAATTGAAATAAAATTTCAGATACCTTCGACTCAACAGTTGAAATAAACAAAGACCATCAGCTGTATTCACCTTCGAGAACCAATTAAAATCAATTAAAAGTCCAACGAAATGGGCAAAAAAGAATACAATTAAAGTGTTCTTAGACGAACATGCTACTCACCATAAAATTCTCGTTCAAAAAATGAATCCTTTCAGATCACCATCACACAAATTAATAATCCAATCATCGACGTGGTTGTTCAAAAATTTGAACTAATCACCCACTACCGGCATTGATTCACGATGGATACCAATTCCGTTCTGGCGTTCTAACCTAAATCCAGCTCTGCAGCTGGTCACCATCTAACAGACGGACCGACGAACGCATGTCATGATGTCACGAATACCGACCTTTGTTGTCCTATGGGAAAATTATTCCCTACCACTTTTCGATGGGTATTCCGATGAAAATAACCCGTGCAGAAAAAGAAACGACTACGCGAATTCATACACTTTTGAGATAATGATCCGTTACATAAGAGGTGTGTTTATTATTGTGTTCACCGGCATTCGTGAAGGCAGTAGGTTCTGCTAAACTGGGTCACTAGCTTTTAACATTCGGAGGATTTCATTCATATGCGCTATTATGTTGTCCAAATGTCGGTATTTTGCTCGATATAATTCCAGTGGCGGTCGGGCCTCCTCTAATTTCACTGCATTTTATTCCATTTTAAATTAATTCAAGTTCAATATTTCCAATTTCCATCATTATATCTACTATCTAAATCTCAAAGTAATAAACATATGTTTATTACTCAGCGATCTAAAAACATTAATAAATTATCCGCAACACACAATACAGCGTAACGGATAGCAGGCAAACCGCTTAGCGAAGGAGGCTCGCCTCCACGAGTCCAGATTCGTTAGAATGTAACATTTCAAACTTCTTCGAATGAACGGTGTGGGAACCACTCAAAATTCAAGCTGTAGATCACGTGTCGGAGGCCCGGCTCCGCGGCATTATTTTCGCTTCTAGGCGAACGAGCTTAGCCGAAACTGATCAATCAACCCCGACGATCGTGGATGGAGATCAAGTGTTCTTTTGATTCCCTCCCTTCTTATTAACGAAGTATAAATCCTCTCAGCGTGCGGTTTTGTGACATTTTTCGGAAAAGTTTGTAGGTAAGATCTTAATATTTCAGCAAAAAAGATGGAAACGGAAACAAGAATTGAGAATTATAATGCAAGTAGTGAACTTAAAGAAACGCAAGATCCTGTAGATTTTATTTCGAATGATAAATTCAGTAGTAAAATGGTTTCGATGATGAAATTTTCATATACCCAAGTAATTAAGACACCTCGACCAGCAATGCCAAATTTAATTATTAATTCTGCTCATAATCCTTCGTTCTGCGTAGAATGGTATAATAAATGCCAGTGGCTGACAGGAAGTCCAGTTAGAAATAAATTATTTTGTTGGTTGCATGGTCTCGGGCCTCCTCTGACTGAAACCTCACGAGCCGCCACTGTATAATTCAGAAAAGCACTTGGGTACAGCTTTTGAGTACTTGTTGATGATGTGAAAGAAGTAACTTGAAAATCCAGAAGATTCTACTTGCCTTTTTCAGCTTATTCAACTTTCCTATCCCAACCTTAAACTTACTCTGAAAATTTCAAGTTATTATTCCCTTGAGGTTCGAGTAGAGAACTTTCCTATTCAACCCTTAGAAATATCCTATAATTTCAAGTTTTTCTTTCAGATATAGATCAAAACAACTAGAAATTTTCACTCCAAAGTCCGAACTATTGTGAAGATTTCGAATCAATTATTCCAATATCTGAAAACACTGGCACAGCAAAGATTAATTTCTTCGTTATTCCTTTCTTCTTAATATTTTTGCAACTTTCGTATTTGTTGTATCATCGAGAGTTGTTCAGTTCAGCCCCCCATAACAAAATCCTGGCTGCGCCACTGTCTGAAAAGAATACCTTGAGAACTTGAAAATATCAAGACTCAAACTTCCCCCAAAAATTTTATTCCCACAAGCTCTTAAAAAGAACTTGAAATTTTCATGACACTACTGAGGTTCGAACTTGAAATTTCCAAGTTCAAGTTTGATGTTTGCAATGTTTGTCCGAAACTTAAATCCCTAGATCTATAATTTGAATATTTAAAGTTGTTATTCCTTCCAGATACTTGAAAATGAAAACTTGAAATTTTCAAATCGGTTAAATAATGGAAATACCTCAACCAAATCTTTTATTTATCCCTAAACTTTCAAGTTTCACCTTCCGGAAAATTGAGAAGAAAATCAAGTTTTCGAGGCGCAGAACTTTTCTATTCGAAGTATGAAATAAGCATTTCTATTTCTTAGGAACAATATAACCGAAGGTATGCTTGACTTTTTCATTTAACTCACTCTTCACTAATAAGTTACTATTCCTTTCATATAGATTACTGAAAAAGACGACTTGAAATGCGAAATTCCCACGATATGTTTTAGTATTCGGACTTAAGGATGATTTTGATATTTTCAAGTTTGTTTTAGTGTTTTTGTTCTTTTGAGGCGGAGAACTCATTCAAAGTTCGAAACTTCATGAAATTTTCAAGTTCTTTCTCTCGAATAACTGAAAGAATGAACTTGAAATTTTCAAGTTTGCCAAAGTGTTTCTGACAATGTTGATTGCGGCCTATACTTGAAGTTTTTAAGGCGAAGGGGACTTTCCTATTTCAAGTGCGAAACTGCCATGGAATTTTCAAGTTATTTCTTCCGAGTGACTGAAAGGATGAACTTGGAATTTTCAAGTTTGCTTCAGTGTTGCTCACGATGTTGTTCGCAGACTATGTACTTGAAGTTTTCAAGACGAAGAACTTCCGTATTCAAAGTACGAACCTATCATCGGATTTTCGGGTTATTTCTTTCAAATAACTGAAAGGACGAACTTGAAATTCTCAAAATTGTTTCAGTGTTATGAGTTGTTACCTACAATAGGAGTCTGAGACGTGACTGCACATTCACCGCAAGCTATAAAGTGGGTATGTATATTATTATTGTCGCGATCTATTAGAAGTATTTCCTATAAATCCTATATCACGTGGGCCATGAGAATGCTATGTAAACTATCTATTGTAAGCCCAAAAAGTAATAAAATATAAAACATGACAATTTTATCACATTGCTATTTATACTCTTCATACTGAAATCGGGACACGTGGCGCTTCGGTTCTGATAAGATATTGATTTGGTCAACTTTCGACAAAGGAAATAGAATGCGATCTATCGTTCCTTGAAAAACCTCATTAATTGTGTTATTTGGTGTTTAATAACGTGTTCTATTCGATCAAATAATTTTCTGTTTATAATGAAGCTAAGTGGAAAATATGTCTGATTTCATGAAAGGGGTCAAATACAAAAAGAATATAACTTCGCGAACTTCTAGAATTTTGACGGAACAATATACCCCCAGTACATTATTTGTTCGTCTTGAAAGGGCACAACTTTACGGGGTGAGTTGAGACGCTCTAGTCTGCTTTGAGTCTCTCCAAATCCCTTTTCGTCGACTATCATTTTGTAAACTCAATGGCGACTCGTCCGAAAAAAGTACGTTGCGCAATTGCGGTAGCAGTTAGTCTGAGTGATGTTCTACCCATTGCTGATGGGTGCTCTATGTCCGGGTTATAGCCGTGCTACTCAGACTTAAAGGTCTTTTTTCCTTGAATTGAGGAATGTATCCATCTCCTTGTAGTACTGGTTGAGACTACCCGTCTATAGGTCCTCAAAAAATGATTCGAGAGCTGTTATAAGGCGTTTTCGGAAACTTACTCAGGGTAACTAACTCGATCCATTGGGTCACGTGACGGATCTACTCGGATCACGGACCCTGGTTGTAAGTTTACGAACATATCAGGTTTAGGATTTGAAGCGGCATTCGTATCAATAATATAACCAAATATTTTATGGATTTATTTTTTCAGTCCCAGTTTTATTTTCGGATTGTCTCTAGCTTTGCTTGGATTTATTGGCTTCTGTAAAATTTTTTTTATAATTTCTGGTGTGCCCTCGCATGTTCAATGTTATCTTGGAGTACCTATGTCAAATAAGTAAAGAAGGCTTTAGCTTTAACGCAGAAAGATTACATACAAAGTTATGAAGAAGTTGTTCCACATTATTTTCTCTCTCATGGAACCACACATTTTACAATGAGCCAAATTCTCTTCTCTTTCCATAATTTTTAGGAATAGAATATATGAAATTACTAAGAAAAGAGTAGAAGACTTATTCCCGCCTTTTTCAAATACAAAATTGAACTGCAGTGCCCATGCGGTGACTCTACGACCCTGCTCTCGGGTAGGGTTACGATAGATCAACCTGAGTCAGTGATCGAGTTAATAGCACCGTACTTTCCGAACACGGGTTGAATGCTCGGGTTAAGTAAACGAACGCAAATGTTAGGGATCGAGTTTATAACCCGAGTAAGTATCCGAAAACGCCCATAGATACCGTTCAATTCCTTCGAGTTAAATTTGCGAAATAATGGTCTTCCATATTATGTTACTCTTGATCGATTAGGCACAGGCCCCGTATTCTCGACAAGTGATCTTTCAATGCGTATACGAACCTCATTGCGCGATGTGCATTTTTGCAGGTAAAAGATGGACTCGCGTACTGAAGTTCATATACGCATTGAAAGATCACTTGTCCAGAATACGGGGCCAGGTCTCTGGGTAACACTGCCGGTGTCCAGGAAAAAGCCACTATGCGCTTTACTGAAGTCCGTGGAATATTCAAACACAGCTTCTTGATGTAGGGCTACAATATTTTCCTGGTCATACTCAGAAATTGGTTGTCCCGGCTTTAACTCTCGTTATTCGCTGAAAACTGATTAACTTCAAATACACCTGTATATTTGTTGAACCAACGTTAACTATACATTTAGTTCGGCGAATAAGACATTCGAAAGATGAAAATGAATCGAATATCGTATTCGGTTCCGCTGGTAGCTAATTCGAGAACCGAAAATTTTCAAAAGGGCTCATGTTCATACGAAATGTTTTACTGATTTTGAATTATTTTGAACCAGCCCCCAAAATATTCTTTGTTTTCCAACACCCGGTGTAGAAATGTCGCGTCTCGAAAATGGTATGTCAACTGGTGCAGGATTAACCGTGATTTTTGGATAATAATTTGTTTCGCAAAGTGGTGTAGGAATGAAAGAAAACACTTATACACTAATAAAAAGTTTCTTTTATTCATGTTTTTCTTCTTCTATCGGATGGGGCCAAATACCTTTTCCTGTGAAATCGTATTTTTTCTCCAAATGATACAATAATAAATTAAGTCTATCACTTTGGTCAGTCGATGTTCTCAGAAATTGACTGTTCTTTATGGATATCAATGTTTCTCTCACGGTATCTCTAAAATCATTATAATAATTATGAGATCATAAACTCTTGATAATCACCAATCAAAAAAAATGTTGAGAGCTAAACTTACTTGGGATAAAGTAGAATCGCGATCACTCTACAAATCGCATCATTTGTGAATTTTATACTTTTAAGATAGTTGAATGTTTCTTCCATTTGTATTAGCGGTACAGAACAGTAATGTGGATGCCTTTTAATATGTTTCTCAAACTGCTTCGGTTTGCATTTAAGTATTCCTCTCAAAAAAAATATAACCTCCTTTGGATCGTTCACGTCTACTCCACTTAAAACATCTTCATCAATTCGATTCTTCAACGCTATAAATATTGAAACCAAAATAACAATTAAAACGAAGTTTTTCCAGTGATCAAAACATTGAATATTTTTGTTCACTCCACTTTTTACATTATTAATTTATTATTTATGGTTGGAAATAAATATCGATTCAAATTTCGCGAAATGGAAATTTAAATGCGTATGATTATCTTATGCGCGGTTGCCACATCATAACTGCTTTTCTGTAATATACAGAATAGAGCTTGGGGAGAAGAGAGGTGTGAAGTTTTTGAAAATTTGGTTTCTTGGGTAAGAACTAAACCTCTTTCGATCTCAAATATTTTCAGAGCTGCGGTGTTGCCGGTTACATCAAAAAGTACTAACCACTCGAGATTTTACTCGTTTGGAAGCTGCCAAATTGAGAAGCTTCGAAGAATTTAAGGTTATGTTATGACAACTAGTCCTACCCCACCAGTCATATTTCCCAGATAATGCGTTTTTTGTTTCGTAGTCAGGTTTTATAGAAAAAATATTGAAACGACCTAAATAAGCCAGCGAATTCAAACGATAACAATTGGCGGTTGATTGTGACGTACGCGTTAACATTGATTTCATTGGTTGAATGTAAATCACGGTTTACAACGATGGCAACTGGTCCATTTATTGTGAAGCAACATCCCCACTAATTGTGATTGATCGTACGTCATCATGGCGCGATATTTGAACTACAGTGGAACTTCCCTATAACGAATTTCGTTCAAGACATTACACCTTGAATCCAAATTTCATGTTAAATACACCCTCTAAAATGAAGTAAATTCTCTACAGATTTGGAAATTCACATCTAAAACATACGATATACAATGCATCAGACAGAGAATTCTTCCCTCCAGTTGCACAGATGAATAGGCGAGATAATCAAGTGCGATAACTGAATGAATTCAACTGTCTTATTGCAATAATCTAGTCTTGTCTCTCTCTTATCGCAGTATGGTAGGGAACCTGCACTACACGTATAGAATTTTTAATTTGTCAGGCTGCCCGTAATACTCGATTCAAGTATTTACTGTTGCCTACCATACTGAATGAATTAGGCTCCTCTAAACGATAAGAGAGAGACAAGACTAGAATATTGAAGTAAGACAACGGAAATCAGTGTGTTGCAGCACGTGATTATCTCGACTATTCATCTGTGCAACTGGAGGGAAGAATTCTCTGTCTGATGCATTGTATATCGTATATTTCAGATGTGAATTTCCAAACCTGTATATATCGAAATATTCAAAGAACATCACTCTTTGAATGGGTATTGGTAAGAAGGTATAAGGGTGGGTTTTTTCCGAATTTTTTCCGGACGTACGTGATAAATCCCGACCTTAAACTAAATCATTACGGCGGGCAGAGAGATCCTTTTGAAACAGTTTTAAATACACCCCTGGCTGTTTGGTTTCAATCTAACCATTACGCTAGTGTGAAAATTGTGCAAAAATGTCAAAAAGGAAGTGCTTAAGTTTGAATGATGAACTTAAATTTATCAGTGAAGTCGACCGCGACATTGCCGACTATAGGAACACATTTTCTGTATAACGAATTTTTTTGGTGGATTTAGCGCTATATGGAAGTTCCACTGTAATAAGATTTGAAATCGCATGTACAAATTTTAAGTGGATAATAGGCTATATTATAGGAATATATTTAACATTACTCTTTATGCTCTGACATGAAAAAACCTTATATTTCAACTTGCTGGATACAACCAGTTTCAATGAGATTAAGGTTACGTTATGTTGTTCCACTTTCCACTCGTAAAAAAATATCAGAAAATGGTTTGATTCGTAGATAACCTCGAAAAACGAATTGAAAGATGAGAATGATTATTTTATAACCATTTTTCCACTAAGAAGTAAAATATTCATCGAATAATGTAAACTTAGTTGCGCACTTTATAAATAAATAAAAAATTAAATTACCTAGAAGTTTGAGGGGTAGACACTTCATCTGAAGTTCTTGTAGATAACACATTCTTGATTTGGCTCTTTGGTGGTGTACAACAAGACTGAGAAACTTGTTATGATGCTTCAGTATCCTCAACTCGGGGACTTTATCAATTTCTTCCAATCGAAATTGAACTGTTTGAGAGGCATATTGGAATACATTTAAATTATTTCTAATTGTTTCGTCTGGTATTTCATGTTTCTGAAAATGTATTCATAATCAATTTTTGTCAATTTTCAGAGGCTCAAAGTTCACACATTCAGATAGTTTTTCAGCGTTCGTTTTACTTATAGAGTGCTATATCGTTTTGCCTAAATGTCTGTAATTTTCGATAGGGTTCGACTCCGTGGTCAAACTCGATCCTGTTTGTGGACCGGTCGTCCGTTTGCACGATAACTTTCGAAGGGATTGTCCTAGAGACTTGAGATTTTCAGGCTGAGTTCAGTTCCCAAATATCGCGCTTGAGTTTGTTAACCAGCCAAATCGTACAAGGTGTTCCATAAATTCTGGCCATTCAAAATTTTTGTTCCTCAATATCTCAAATAAAACAAAAACAATCGAAATGAAATTTTGCGAACACATTCAAAATGCTCATAATAAGCCTCATGCAAAACTTTGTGGCCATAGTGTAAAGAGAACCATTGAAAATCCAATTGAAATATTGAAAAGAAAAAACTTCATATTTCCATAACGAGATATCTGATTCGAGTTAAATTCATTTTGTAAATGAACATTGATATACTGAACGTTCACGCAAAATTTCAAGAAGATCGCATGATCTGAACCATAGCAAATTCATTGGAATATTGAAAAGAAGAACCGCCATATTTCCATAACAAGATATACGATTTGTGTGGAATTTATTCTGAGTATGAAGATTGATATATTGAATGTTTGTGCAATATTTTGAAAGGATTGCATCATCAGAACCAAAGAATTTAATTTTTTTAATTGCCAAGTTTTTTCATTATTAAGTTTTTAAATAGTTGCCAGAATATTATTCTGATTGTGCTGAGATTTTGCATTTATATATTCAGTATTAATCTCAAGTTCTATACAAAATTTTGAGGTAATAGCCTCATTGCTTCACCACTGAACAAGTGCTCAAAAGCTCCTGATCATGGCTTTCTTATATTTTTTAAGCGTTTAACATCCCAACTCTGAATGTGTCAACATTTAACCAGGGATTAAAATAACTCACGTACCTTCAACAAACCATATATTCTGGCATATTTCGCAGGTGATACTGTTAATAATTTTGGACAACCCATAACAGCTTTCTTCAGATCACCTCCAGCGATGTGAGAATAATCCCTGAGAACCTCTTTGGTATAATTAGGATATGAGTGAAGAAGATAACCAGCAGTTCTTATGCGATTCAAGCTCAATCCTACTTGCAAAGATAATTTGATGTTTTCACACATGAGACGAACGCTTTTATTCCTCAACATGATATGTATTCTGAATAATTTTTCTATTTCTTCTGAAGAAGCCTGTAATCTCCAACCTGGGTGTACAGAAGTTTCAAAATTATACTCGATAAAAATAAAGTGATTTCACCAACCTAAATATAACTTCAATAATTTACAATGCATATCTCGCCATATTTCATCATCACTAAATTGTTTGAGATCTATAACACCATCTTCAGGCTGTGGATCAAAATGTTTGCAAAATGATTGTGCTACATTTGTAGAATATGGTATATACTCATTTCTTTTTAAATCAGCTACTCTTCTTCTATAAATTTTAGAATACCTGAAATCTACTACTTCATTCAATTTTTTCTTCAATTTTCTAAATTCCTAGAAGGAAATTGTATATCTTATATAATACTTACTGAAGTAATATTTCAGGTGTTATTTTATTGAATCCACCTTCCTCCAACGTCAGATACTGCTGTTCCAATATTATTGGTTTTCTATTTAACAGTTTCGGATAGGATAAAATATCATCATCAGTGAGACCAATACTTCGGCACATTTTTATGGCAAATAAAAAGGATTCTGGATCTTCTCGAGTAATATTCCGAAGCAGTCTACAAGCCTCGCTCGGACTTAATCCTTTTGAAGAAATGGGAATATGAATTAGAATTATGCAAGTGTAATCAAATACGTCAAAACTCACCAAATGCATCTTTCAAAATTTGAATTCTTGTATTGCTGTGAATATAACGCCGTATTTGTATTTTAATAATTGAATTCAGTATCAACATCCTTCATCCTTGAAAAAAATATATAATATAAATAAAAAGGTAGAAAATCTTTCAGTTTTATTTTTGTGTAGAAAACAGAGGTTATCCCTCAATCACAGAACCATTATTTATAGGTTAATCACAGACCCAAATTGATGAGAATTTCCACCTACTACTATAGATTAATCTTTGCCTACCTCTTGAAACTGATAATTTCAGGGAATATTTTATGAATGATAATTTGAAAAATGATAGAGTAATTTAAGAACTGCAGCCCCGTTTATTTGCTAATTATTGATATTTCAAGTTATTGTTGGTAGGTGGAAAGTTTTAGTTCAAAAAACTGCTTCTGCAGGTGTAGTTATAAACTATGGTAGTTCGGAAGTACCAATTTGTTATTTTCCAATTTTCCTGAAAAATGGAAATCCAATTTCTAAGTTTAGATCATTTACTAATTTTTTGATTTTTTTTGTTATTAAAATGGGATTTAGTTTGTATGTTATTGAGAAAATACCCGATAAATATGAGTTTGTGGACTGAAAACGATGAAAATAATCACGCAATAAATTCCACCCAAAATGTGCAAGGTCAATTGGAATTTGAAGTCGAAGAAAATATAGGAAACCAAATAAGGACAACCAGTCAATATGATACTTTTGTAGATAGGGACAGGTTAGTTACTGGAGTATAATTTTGATGAATGAGTGTGTTCAATGTGGAAAACATGATGAATAAAGAACCGGTATAAATCATAGAAAGGTCTATTATTTTCTTTTGAGATATTCAAGCTGTTCATTACATTGCATGCAGGTTTAAACAATTAATGCCAAAATCAGTTCATGATATGTGTACAAGTGTATTTTTGTGGGCCAAATTAGGTAGAACTCGGCCCCTGCAACACAACGATACACAATGTGTTTCGTTCTGGAAAATAACAAAAAATATATTGTTCCAGCTTGCCAGAATACAAATACAACTGTGAAAATGAATTATATTCTTACATTGAAATAAAGGAACCAACTATAATAGCAAACTATGGGGAATATCAAAACAATGAAGCAGTATTATTGGATAAATCAAAGGATAATGCGCAAAACAGATATCAATGTGTGTTTGACGGTTGTAGTAGAACGTACAGCACAGTTGGCAACTTGAGAACACACATAAAAGCACATAATGGTAGGTAGAATGAAGTTGCAATCCATTTGAATTGCTGACATTCTTATTATAGTTGTAGTCCAGTCAATTTGTGCTCAAAAGAACCCCTAGCAGGAAAGTTCTGGGGTAGTTTTGATTTTTTCGATTTTTATGTTTTTTGGGGTGCTGAATCCGATTCTGAGGTTTGCTAACAAAATTTCATGAGGGAACATTGAAAGAAATACAAAAAAAGAGAAAAAATCTCATTCTTTGGCAGTTTTCTGCTTATAACTCGGAAACTATCAACTTTTCGTGAAAAACCTTTCCATACAAAATGAAAGTACATGAAATTTCCTACAAATTGTATTACCACAGCTTGTTCTGCGACAACCCATTCTGGCTCAAATTATAGTTGAAAATGAGTTATTTTCTATGACTCAATAAATGAAAATAAATTAAATTCCATGGTTCCGATAATGCAAACGTCTTGAAATTTTGCATGAACATTTAGTATATCAGTCTCGATTCACATAAAAAATTTAACTCGAATCGGATATCTTGTTATGGAAATATAAAGATTCTTCTTTTCAATATTCCAATTCAATTTTCTATGGTTCTCTTCACACTATCGTCACACAATTTTGCATAAGGCTTATTATGAGCATGTTGCATTTGGCCGCACCATTTCATTTCGATTGGTTTAGTTTTATCTGGGATATTGAGGAACAGAAATTTTGAATGGTCATGTTTTATGAAACATAGAATATGGCCATTCAAAGTTTTTGTTCCACAATATCTCAGACAAAACGAAACCCATCGAAATGAAATGTTGCGGCCATATGCAAGATGCTCATAAGAAGCTTCATGCAAAATTTGGTGGCCATAGTGTGAACCGAACTATAGAAAATTGAATTGGAATATTGAAAAGAAGAATATTTATATTTCCATAACAAGATATCCGATTCGAGTTAAATTTTTTTTGTGAATCGAGACTGATATACTGAATGTTCATGCAGTATTTCAAGACGTTCGCATTATCGGAACCACGGAATTTAATTTATTTTCATTTATTGAGTCATAGAAAATACCTCATTTTCAACTATAATTTGAGCCAGAACGGGTTGTCGCAGAACAAGCTGTGGTAATACAATTTGTAGGAAATTTCATGTACTTTCATTTTGTATGGAAAGGTTTTTCACGAAAAGTTGATAGTTTCCGAGTTATAAGCAGAAAACTGCCGAAGAATGAGATTTTTTCTCTTTTTTTGTATTTTTTTCAATGTTCCCTCACGAAATTTTGTTAGCAAACCTCAGATTCGGATTCAGCACCCCAAAAAACATAAAGAGCAGAAAAAATCAAAACTACCCCAAAACTTTCCTGCTAAAAACCCTATTTGACTGTACTATTGTTACTGCCATTGTTTAGGAACCCCCTATTTGTTATTTATAAAGATATCCCAGAAGTTACTATCCTATAGTTAAATTGATTTCTAAGACATTTATGCAGTGTGTTTGGTCATGACTTAGCTATAATTTAAGGGCATCAAACATACCTAATTTTATCGACAAAAACACCCATATTGGGGAGTACACCCCTTCAGTTTTGGAGAAGCTTCCTTTTTAAATTTACTTTTTTATTTTAGTTGACCCTTCCTGATAATATCGATATCTTTGGACATAAAGGTCCTACAGATGTGAAAAAAATGTTTTTTGAAAGATGATACTACCGCCTTTTATTGAAGTGGAACAATATGAAAACATATAACTTAAAAATGTTACAAAAAAATTCTTTAAAAAAATGTTAGTAAAAAATGTACTGATTTTCTAAGTATATTTGCAACAGTACAAGAACTAGCACATTGAAGTATATTTTTTTCTTAATGAGCTAACACGCAAGGATATTAGCTACGAAATGATACCATCATAATTTCTGTAAGTTACATATGTGGAAAGTAATTGCTGTTCGAATATGACCCACATGAAAATTGATGAAATAAAAAAACCTCACTACTGTACTTTCGATAATTTTCAATGATCAAACAAACAAATTAATCATAAAAATTGCTCAAAATGGCCGCTTCTGCTCTGTAGACAGGCAGTGGCCTTCATGTCTCATGACGACCTGTTTTGTGTCTTTTGCTCGCATAGTGATCATGTTCGAACAGCAATAACTCTCAAATTATGTAACTTACAGAAATGATGTAAGAGTTGTTTTGTAGCTAATATCCTCGCGTGTTAAATCATTGAAAAAAAATTATACTTCAATGTGCTAGTTCTTGTACTATTGCGGATTAACTAAGAAAATCAGTTCATATTTTCACTAAAACTTTTAAAAAAATTTTTTTATGGCGTTTTCAAGTTAAATGTTTCTATATTGTTATACTTCAATGAAAGGTGGTAGTATCATCTTTCAAAAAACATTTTTTTCACATCTGTAGGAACTTTATGTTCAAAGAAATCGATATTATTTGAGAGGATCAACGAAAATAAAAAAGTAAATTTAAAATGCGGGCTACTCCAAAACTAAGGGGGTAAACTTCTACTTTTGGGTGTTTTTGTTGATAATATTAGGTATATTTGATGACCTTAAATTATCGCTAAGTCATGACCAAACACACTGTATAGAGAATATTTCTATAGCAATTGACTAATGAATCGCTATTTCCTTGCAGGTGAATATAAGTTCAAGTGTGACGATGAAAAGTGTGGAAAAACTTTCCTTACATCATACAGTTTAAAAATTCATTTGAGAGTTCATTCGAAAGTTAAACCCTTCAAATGTAGTTATGATGTTTGCGATAAAGCTTTCAACACTCTGTATAGATTACGTGCACATGAGAGGCTGCATAACGGACAAACATTCAATTGCCAAAGTACAGGTTGTGTGAAATACTTTACCACTCTAAGCGATCTCAAAAAACACATCAGAACTCATACACGAGAGAAACCATATAAGTAAGTTCAGTTTAATTAAGAGTAAAATATTTAATGATCGGTTGAAGATTACAAACTATACATTTTTTTAGTCGAGAATGCCAGCATTCCTAACATTTATAGAATAGATAGATATTGTTACGTCCCGATATTATTACTACTTGGTTATTATTTTTTAAAGATTTCGCGATACTTTTGAGTATCTAGCTTGATAGTTTGATAATAGTTTTCTCACACAGACATGATCTCTTCTGAGCTGTAAGAAAAAATTTTGGGTAAATATTTTTAATTTTGGGGTCCTCAGATAACGATCAGATTTTGGTGTCATTGTATTCATTTAGGCCTCCTGAACAACATTAGTGTAACCAACAGGTGGCAGTTTGTCTTAGTTGATAAAATATGCGGCCCAAAGTTCCAAAAATGTTTCATCTTCACGTGGCTATAAAACCACAAATTCAACGCTCCAATTTAGTCTATAAATCACCTCTGAACATTCAAATAACTATTCGAATAGTTTCATTTCAGGTATATTCAATAATTAATGCAGAAACATCGAATTTCTGGAGGTATCACTTATCCACAAATTCTAAGGAAATCCCGCCATTCTTCATGGTAAGTTTGGCACCACTGCTCCATCTTTCGGCCAGTGACATATCAAATGATGGCAGGAATTACGGGAAGGCATCGTATCATATTCGCGTGAATGAATCTGCGGCAGTGCCAAATCTACCATCAAAAACGGCGGGCTTTCCTTAGAATTTGTGGATATGTGGTGCCTCTAGAATTTCGATATTTCTGCATTAATTATTGAATATACCTGAAATGAAACTTTTCGAATAGTTATTTGAATGTTCGAAGGTGATTTATGGACTAAATTGGAGCAGTGAATTTGTGTTTTTATAGTGAAAAAAGTGACGTGAAGATGGAACTTCGAACTTTGGGTGTCCATATTTTCTAAACTAAGACAGACCGCCACCTGTTGGTTTCACTAATGTTGTTCAAGAAGACTCAATGAATACAATGGCACCAAAATCTGGTCGAAATCTGCTGGTCACAGAAATTCAAATATTTACCATTACTTTCAATCTAATCTGACCAATTTGTGATGACGAAAGTAGTTGATAGTTATTCAATCAAATTGTAGATGCAAAGAAATATCCTGTGGAAAAGCATTCACGGCTAGTCACCATCTAAAAACACATTTACGAATACACAGCGGTGAGCGTCCTTATGTTTGTAAGGAGAACAATTGCACCAAAGCATTCTCAACACCTCATAGTCTGAAGTCGCATCTCAAAACCCACCAGAAAGCTCAGGAAGCTGCTAATAATGTAATCAAAGATACTACCAAAACTATTTCAAAACAAGTATTAGTTAACACGATAGAAAGTGAAACCAGTTCGATTCAGAAAGTGAACGATAGTTCTTTGCAGTGTAACGATATACATTTGAATGAAAATGAGCGATTTGATTGGTCTTATGTCCAGACTGAAAATCAAGGAGATGCAGGTAAAATTGTGCGTGTGCTTTTCTTTGTTTTTGTGTGTGGCGTTAATGTTTCAAATATGGTAACTTGTGTTTTATGAACTAACCATTTCAGTTTGTGTAGCTTTTTCAATTTTACTTTAACTCTCGCGTTTTCTTACTTTGGTGTCAGTGGCGGCTGCTCAGAGGAGGCAGAGGAGGCCGGTCCTCCCCTAATTAAACTGGTTTTTATTCAATTTTAAATTCAAGTTCAAATAAAAAATAATCACATTTCTATTTCTGTATTATTTCCATCATTGTATCTACTATCAAAATCTCAAAGTAATAAACATATTTTTATTTCCTAGCGATTTAAAACATTCATACATTATCCGCAACACACAATACAGCGTAACGGATAGCAGGCAAACCGCTCAGCGAAGGATGCTCTCCTCCATGAGTCGAGATTCGTTAGAATGTAACATTTCAAACTTCTTCAAATGAACGGTGCGGAAACCACTCGAAATTCAAGCTCTAGATCACGTGTCGGAGGCCCGGCTCCGCGGCATTATTTTCGATTCTAGGCGAACGAGTTTAGCTGAAACAGAACGTCCGATCGGCCCGAATTAACCCCGGCGATCGTGGATGGAGATCAGCTGTTCTTTTGATTCCCTCCCTTTTTATTAACGAAGTATTTATCCTCTCAGCGTGCGGTTTGTGGTTTTGTGTCTTTTTCGGGAAAGTTTATAGGTAAGATTTCAATATTTCAGCCAAAAAGAAGGAAACGGATACAAGAAGTGAGAATTATACTGCAAGTAGTAAACAAAGAACCGCAAGATCCTGTGAATTTTATTTTGAATACTTAATAAATTCAGTAAAATGCCTTACGATGATAAAATTTTTATAATACAAGTAATTAAGACACCTCGACCAGCAATGCCAAATTTAATTATTAATTCTGCTCATAATCGTTCGTTCTGCGTAGAATGGTATAATAAATGCCAGTGGCTGACAGGAAGCCCAGTTCAAAATAAATTATTTTGTTGTTTGCGTGGTCCCGGGCCTCCTGTGATTGAAATCTCACGAGCCCCCACTGCTTTGGTCTCGTCGAATCTACCCCCCTTCCGTACTTAAGTCGAGGGTGTACTACTACTACCCTCAAATCACTGCCTAATCTCTCATTTGTCCATTCTCACAACGATTTAAGTTCTGTGGTAGGAACTTATACCAATATGAATCGCCGTGTGAAATATCATCATCATTGCCAGACACGGGGTGAATTCTAAGAATTATCAGATCTGGTGAAATTCACTTTTCTGGAACATAACTCTTGCAAAAATGTCAACCCAACGGAATTACTTAACACGGCCCTCACGAAACCCATATATCGCTTTTCTACAAGAAGTTTCCCAGTTTTTACAGCTTCCTAGAGGCGTCAGGATACTCTAGCTTTACGTGTTTAGACGGCTAAGGCTTCCCATATACAGGGTGTCCCGTAATTAGACCGACAAACTTCTAGTGGACATTATATATAGATCGTATTTTAGACAGATTCGACCCAAATCATATAATGCAAAATTGCTTCGTTAAGGAGCTAGTGCCCTTTGAAGATGACGTCCTGTCCACACTTTTTGCCACATATTCGCAAAACGGATTTACATAAAGTGCTGAAAGTTTACACATTGGCTAATATCAAAAATACGCATCGATTAGATTGAGTGCATTTCTTTCATGTCAAGCACAATCTTATCATTTGGGGGGGGGGGGGCAAAGGGTATTTTTAGTTGAAACTTTTTTAACTTTCATTATTTCGCGAGATTTACATCATATTCATAAACTCTGATGTTTTTTTTTGAAAAAAGATGCTCTTGTATAATAACGCCCAGATGCACCATTTCTGAAAAAAATAGATTTGAAATTTTCTCTCTTTTCACTAAGTACTCAATGTTCACTTTTGTTTTGAATTTATTTTCACTTGATAATGGTTAGGCATCTTTTTTCAAGAAAAAACATCAGACTCAATGAATATGATGTAAATCTTGCGAAATAATGAAAGTTAAAAAAGTTTCAACTAAAAATACCCTTCGCCCCCCCAAATGATACGATTGTGCTTGACATGAAAGAAATGTACTCAATCTAATCGATGCGTATTTTTCATATTAGCCAATGTGTAAACTTTCAGCACTTAATGTGACTCCGTTTTGCGAATATGTGGCAAAAAGTGTGGACAGGACGTCATCTTCAAAGGGCACTAGCTCCTTAACGAAGCAATTTTGCATTATATGATTTGGGTAGAATCTGTCTAAAATACGATCTATATATAATGTCCACTAGAAGTTTGTCGGTCTAATTACGGGACACCCTGTATTTCGAGTTTTATATCTTGATCTAATCTACGTGGAAAATAAATCTCTTTCCGGAAAACTTGAATGTCTACATATATTTTTTGCCAAATTACAATATTAATTTGGATTTTTCATTCCAGATTTACCACCTCTCCACCAAAACATTGATTTCTCACATTTATTCACCACGAACAATATCGAACTACCAACTCCTGTTGTCACCGAAACTATAAATCCTGCCAGATATGCAGCAGTTATAGAGACGGACTTCAGTGATCAGTTCGAAACTGCAAACATTCTCAAGAATTACGCTACAGTGAACACCGCAGAACCTATAGCTACTCAACTGTCCTACAACATCGGTACTGAAAATATAGAAAATGGAAAAGATGGTGAGACTCTCAATAATACCGAAATGCAGCTGGAGGAGAACTCTATTATAATGGAAATTGAAAAAGCGGACATTGATACTTACGACGTGAATCTTACTGTCAATTTGGTTGATAATTTCGATGCAGAAATGTTCAGGCAGATGGGTGAGTAGATCATGAACTTCGCCAACAGTACCGAATTAGATTAGATTAGATTGTGGTCGATTGGCACCGTGAATACCACTCTGCACTGCGACCAATGAGCGAAATGGCGTCAAGGTCGCACCACCCAGTGGAGCATTGGCGTAATAAAGGGTTTTCCAATAAGAGGTGTTATTTTGAATAGCCCGCTATTTCGGTAGATGTCACTTTTGAAGTTGTCATTTTTTGACATTTGACGAGTAAAAACTACGCCATTAATAAAAGTGGAACGATACACGCTTCAAGAACGCTTTGAAATTATTAAAATTCACTATAAAAATGGTGAAAATTTGGCAGAGACTCGAACTCGAACATTTTTGGGTCTTCTTGAAGCACCTTTTCGGACCGCAATAAAGAAATTGGTGGAAAAATTCGAGCTGTTGGGACAAGTTAGTGATGTGAAGAATAAAACCCGTGCACGTCGCTCAAGAACAACCGAGAATATTGCTGCTGTTGCCGAAAGTATTGAAGAAAACCCAGGTCTGTCCATTCCTCGTCGTGCTTTGGAATTGGGCATTCCACAAACGTTTATGGCCGAAATTGGATAGTATTGATCTGGACAACGTTTACTTTCAACAAGACGGCACTACTTGCCACACAAGCAACGAAACCATTGATCTTTTGCCGGAAAAGTTTCCGGACCGTGTTATCTCTCGAAGAGGTGATCACAATTGGCCACCGAGATCTTGTGATTCAACACCTTGCGACTTCTTCCTTTGGGGCCACGTGAGAGAGAGGGTCTACGCCAATAGCCCAGCGTCGATTCAAGACCTCAAAGATGGAATTCGTGAGGCTATCGAGGACATAGGCCAGCCACTTTGCGATTTGGTTATGGAAAATTTCATCAAAAGGATATGGTCCTGTAAGCCGAGTCGTGGGGGTCATTTGCCTGATGTTATTTTCCACTATTAACGGCATAGCTTCTTCTTCATAATAAAATAAACATCCGATCATTCATATTGAAAAATGGCATTTTTCTTTGAATATCAAAATAAACCTCTTATTGGAAAACTCGTTATGTGCTCAGTGGTTTTTGCCACCCATCCACATAACCTACAAATATTGGAGTTTTAATTAATGATCTTGTGCAAGGGATATAGCAATATCTCACGAAACAGTGACCAGTGATAAGCCCAGTAAGCAGCCTTAACTCGTTTTTTGACAACAATAGAGTTTGTTGATCTTTCTTTTATGACGATACATGCTTGTCTTTCACATAGTGTGCCAGTAAGACTCCTCATGAAGGGCTTGGCGTCCTGTGCATTTGGCAAAACTGTAGTACACTATAGCCGGGTTTCACAAAACTCCGATCAGCTTGATTTTTGAAATGTCATCATTTCTGTGCAATTTTCAGTTCATTTTTGACATAAACCATCGACTCAATTCAAAATCAACGATTATATTGCCCGATCAAGCTTTGTGAAACCGAGGGTATGTCTTCAAAATATGGTGTGAAATATCTTATTGTAAATCTAGCAAAAAAAAAGTATTTTATTTATTTTCAGGTATAGAATTCAGCGAGGAGGACTCAAATGTCAAGTCTTTTCCTGACACAGTAAATCCAACACAGGAAGTAACACTTCCAGTTCAAGACTCCGGAGAACTGAACACACCGGAAATTTTAGATCCGACTCAAGAACTGGTTCCGAATTGGTTAGATGCTCTGAACTTCCAAACCGATACTGACCCATCTTCCCTTGCAAATAATTTATCTCAAAATGATAACACGGTATTCGATATGTTCAATTTTCAGGAAATATTGAACGATTCAAACAATAATAGTACATTAAATAGTAGTAATAACCCTTTACCGATGGACAAAACAGACAAACTGAAGAATTTGGCAGCTGACGCTGATATTTGTAAATGCCAAAATTGCAACTGTAACTCTCAGTCGAACTGTAACAGTTGTTCGTCTGAAACAGTTAAAACGGCAGATGAAGTATCGAATAATTCATTGACATATTTGGATTTGTCACAGTTTAACAACGCTATAAACAATGAGGATGAACCATGCTGTATATTGGTTTGTTTGAAAACGTTGCGGCAAAATCAACAGGTTTTTGCTCTTACGAATTGCTGTGCCAATGGTCAGAGCATGAATTTGGGCTGTCTTAAAACTAATATTTGCGGTAATTATTAAAATTTATACTCGCAAATACTGGTCAAATGTTTGTTTATTTGTTCAAAGTTGGGACTCTGACGCATACAGGACTCAGATTAATAAAAAACATAGATAGGCCCCAAGCGTAATATCAATGGATTTAATTTGAGGATATACAAATCAATGTTTTTGTTTTGAAATTTGACAGTTCAATACAAACAAAAGACAGAGTTATGCTTTTTTTCTGTATACAGAAACATAATAAAAATATCTTTTTCATGAACTGAGATCAATCAGTGGCGGCTCGTGAGATTTCAATCAGAGACCATAGACCACGCAACCAACAAAAAAATTTATTACGAACTGGACTTCCTGTCAGCCACTGGCATTTATTATACCATTCTACGCAGAACGAACGATTATGGGCAGAATTAATAATTAAATTTGGCATTGCTGGTCGAGATGTTTTAATTACTTGAGTTATGAAAATTTTATCATTGTAAGGCATTTTACTTAATTTATTATTCAAAATGAAATCTACAGGATCTTGCGTTTCTTCAAGTTAACTACTTGCAATATAATTCTCACTTCTTGTTTCAGTTTCCATATTTCTTGCTGAATTATTAAAATCTTACCTACAAACTTTTCCGAAAAATGTCACGAAACCACAAACCGCACGCATTCACGATCGCCGGGGTTAATTCCGGCCGATCGGACGTTCAGTTTCGGCTAAGCTCGTTCGCCTAGAAGCAAAAATAATGCCGCCCAGCCAGGCCTCCGACACGTGATCTACAGCTTGAATTTTGAGTGGCTCCCTCACCGTTCATTTGAAGAAGTTTGAAATTTTACATTCTAACGAATCTCGACACGCAGTATTGTGTGTTGCGGTTAATGTATGAATGTTTTAGATCGCTTAGAAATAAACATATGTTTATTACTTTGAGATTTGGATAGTAGATAGAATGATGAAAATAATACAGATATAGAAATGTGATTATTTTTTATTTGAACTTGTATTTAAAATTGAATAAAATGCAGTGAAATTAGGGGAGGCCCGGCCTTCTCTGCCTCCTCTGAGCAGCCGCCACTGAGATCAATATGAATATGAATTTTTTCAAGAAATTAGGCGCATCCCTGTGTGATTATTAGCTACGGTACATTATCCAACAAATTTAAGGTTTACAGAAAAAGAGAAACATAATTGAATCAATACCTACTACCCATAGTCAACCCACGCTACTGTACTCAACTCTGGAATGTTGCGTTGCTGTTTGTGAACATCGTGTTTTTTACATGTCTTGAAAGCATTTTTCTGAAGGAAATAAACTTCAATATCACTGCAAGGCACATTAAAATGTACCTAAATTAGGTTAATGTTTATAAACAGCAGGGGGATATAAACATACAGATTTTTCCTCATTTTTGCTCTGTTCACATCTGACAGGGCCTATCTATGTTCTTTATTAATCTGAGTCAGACAGTATCAGACCGAGACCATATGCACTGTTGTCATACTTTAGCTGGTTGAATGGTTACGCCGGTGTTCTTCATTAAGAGATAAAATCTGAGTGTCAATAATAGAGCTATTGCAAAATTTGACCAATAGTTATGGGTGTAAGACATTTTAAGAACTCCTATATTTTCAAGAATTTCATAATACTCCACACTGAATCAATATACCTAATCATACAGATCTTGAACGAACAAAATATCCTTAATTTTATTTTAAATTTGATAATTGCAAGTTTATATATTTTATTACAGTAAGATATTTTTGAATGAGATTTATAATTTGCTTAACTACTAATTCCTATTTTCATGGTCAATACTATCAATTTTATACTCAAGGACTTCCTCAGTTTGCATTGCTATCCAATAGGGACAGACAGATTAGTGTGTAAACTGCAGTCTGCAGTTATACTAAAGTACAGATTGTTCAAGTTACCAGACATGAATGTTTTCCTGTAGTGAAAAAAAAGTTTATATTTTTTTAAATTCCTTTGTTTCCGAACTTTCTCTGTTTCATATGTGCCATAACCTGGTAGATATTCAGCTTTGTTTATAGATGAATAGTTTTTTCAATTGATGAACTTGGCTCAAACTTGAATTTTGTGTATCCAAAAGAAAGAAAAAACATTTAAGAAAATTTTCGAACTCCCTATACGTCTTTTGTCTCATTAAGAATACTTATTATTCTATAAAATATAATTCATTTATTGATATAAAATTCTGAATAATTAATAGTCTAATGATTGTCGAGTATAAAGCACTGTGGAGGTATGGGGATTTTCCTTTAAAGCAGCTAGATCATTTAGTTTGTGCCATATTTGTGATTTTTCATCCAAACTGATCAGTTTCAGGTATTTTTCCTGTTATAATAATCAAAGAATGTTGAAAAAACTGTACATTCAACTTACAGTGCCTAATAATGTGCCTTGAATACTTAATATTGTTATACACCTTAGTTTATATGAAAATCAACCATAATCCATAATAATTATACATTCTCTATGTGCAATATCTCAAAGTTATCATTATTTGAATGATTATTTTTTCATCATTGAATAATTGGTTCTAATTTTTTTGTTACATTTGTTTTCTTATTTTTATGAATGCTATTACTGTTGACTGTTTTATATTTTTCAGTTATCCATAGTTTTATATTATGTGTTGTGGTATCATTGTTGTTTCTTATTTTATATAATATTATTGTATTATTGCTAGTCATAATAGTGTAAGCTTTTAACTAACGACTGACAATAAAGTTTTATGTTAACGCTATGAACTTCAATTGGAAATACCGAATAGAAACATATGTTATGTTATCCCTTGTGAGATTACATTTTTGATTTGTACAGATGAAGTGTGGAAACCACTTATACAGGGTGTTTTTCATGTCCAGATCTGAAAACCGCGATTTTCACTGATTTCACGCGCAGTTGGAAGTCATGTGTTGCTGTTACTGATTTATAGGGATGAGTCAGTCCGATCACTTGAAGTTGCGGTGTTTTTTATTCCGAGAAACCTACTGATTACGTGAATGAGTTTAAAAATTCCGCATATTTTTTCAAATAGTGAATTAGTTGATATTTGAGAAGTTTGCTGCATCGTGAAATTGAGATTAATGGTGATAAATAATTATAATAAGCAGTTTCATCACTGAGATTTTGAGATGCATGTGGCCGCAAAATTTCATTGCGATCAGTTTTGTTCTGTCTGAGATATCGAGGAACAAAAATTTCGAATGGCTTTATTTTATGGAACACGCTATACGATTTGGCTGGCTAACGAACTCCACCGAGCTTGGCAACGAACCACGAAATTTAGGAACCGAACATACTCGGAAGATTTCAAGCCTTTAGGATAATCCTTTCGAGAGTTATTGTGTTTACGGATGGACGGTCCCACGGAAAGAATTGAATTTGACCACGAATTCGTCGAACACTATCGTTTGATACCATTTTCGGCTCAAAATTCGAAAACATCGTTACAGATATTTGGGCAAACCGATATTGCACTCGTTTAAGTAGAAGGAGCGACAGCAAAACGCGGAAGAGATATCGCAAATCAAATATCAATTATAATGAACAATAACATTTGTTTTTAAAAAAATTTCGACATTCTAAGAAAGTTGATCTCTGGAGAGGTCTGGTCTTTCAAGCGTAAAATTTTTAGCATGTCAGATATGCATTAAACTTTACAGATCCTTATATTGGGTTATCATCCCCATATAAAGGGTTTTCCAATAAGAGGTGTTATTTTGAATAGCCCGCTATTTCGGTAGATGTCACGTTTGAAGCTGTCATTTTTTGACGTTTGACAAGTAGAAACTACGCCATTAATAAAAATGGAACGATACACGCTTCAAGAACGGCTTGAAATCATTAAAATTCACTATAACAATGGTGAAAATTTGGCAGAGACAGTTCGTAAAACTCGAACATTTTTGGGTCGTCGTGAAGCACCTTGTCGGACCGCAATAAAGAAATTGGTGGAAAAATTCGAGCTGTTGAGACAAGTTAGTGATGTGAAGAATAAAACCCGTGCACGTCGTTCAAGAACAGCCGAGAATATTGAAGTTGTAGCCGAAAGTGTTGAAGAAAACCCAGGTTTGTCCATTCCTCGTCGTTCTTTGGAATTAGGCATTCCACAAACGTCATTACACAGTATTTTGCATAAAGATTGGTCTGGACAACGTTTACTTTCAACAAGACGGCGCTACGTGCCACACAAGCAACGAAACCATTCACCTTTTCGGGAAAAGTTTCCGGACCGTGTTATCTCTCGAAGAGGTGATCACAATTGGCCACCGAAATCTTGTGATTTAACACCTTGCGACTTCTTCCTTTGGGGCCACGTGGAAGAGAAGGTCTACGCACAGCGTCGATTCAAGACCACAAAGATGGAATTCGTGAGGCTATCGAGGACATAGAGCAGTCACTTTGCGATTTGGTTATGGAAAATTTCATTAAAAGGATATGGTCCTGTCAGCGTGGTCGTGGTGGTCATTTGCCTGATGTTATTTTCCACTATTAACGGCATAGCTTCTTCTTTATAATGAAATGAACATCCGATCATTTATATTGAAAAATGGCATTTTTCTTTGAATATCAAAATAACACCTCTTATTGGAAAACCCTTTAGTTTAATGAAATTAAATTCCGAAATAACAAAAAATGCGAGTATAAAACTTTCCCTCTATCGGATACAAATTAGTTGGCGACATAACAGAACGGGGGTTAATACAATTAAACCAAAAGCAGGTGAGAGATCCTAGTAAGCCTTGCAAATGTAAATTTCGACAAAAGCGAAGCTCGAAAATGCGCTGCCTGGATTAGGACCCCAAGAACTCGGATTTCCCGACACCTTATCCAGGAATAATAAATGGAACATGATGGCAAATAACGAATTGCAAAAGTTGGAAAAGATATAAAGAGAATTTCCAATCAGTAAGAAAGGTTCATATAAAATGTTTTGAAATAATATTCCTTCAATCTGGATTAAAGCAAAAAACCTCAAATAAACATTTAAGAAAAGCCCTGAGCAGATGCTTTTGAACGCTCGTTAATTGTTGGAGCGATTACCTCAAAATTTTGTATGGGACTTGATATTGTCATTGTTACTAAATACAGGCTGTCCCAAAACTCGACGTCAACCCGAAACCGGGTGAAAAGGCAAGTAATGCTGGTTGTCAGAAAAATATAAAAATAAATTTAAGTTGCATGATTTTAAAATAATGGGCATTTAAAAAAACACGCAAAATTCCACACTCTGCGACAGTCTTTTCACTCCTGTTGCCACAAATATCAACTTTTTCCAACTTTTTTTTTGCTGTGTAACCTTGAGTAATGCTTGTCTAAACTGTAATCAAAATTTGGATACCAGCTGCTCTAGGTTTCATAAAAATAGGGCTTGCTTCTCAGAAAAAAAATTCAAAATAAACAATTGCCTAGTTTCAACTGACTGTATTGAAATAAAAATGTAGTACGCTAGTTTGGCATGTTTTGTCAAAAGTTGGCGCATTTAGTGAGGATTCCAAAATGGTATAATACTTGTTGAATTGTAGCTGCCGTAGTTCAAATTTATTTTCGATTGCCTTTGAATACACTTTTTCTTAAACTGCTTCCCAGTAAAAAAGTCCAATGGATTCAAGTCCGGTGAACGGGCTGGCCACGAGATTGGACCAGAACGTCCGATCCATCTTCCGGGAAAAAATGTTACCAGAAAAAAAAATTTCCAGAGAAAATAATTTTTCCAGAAAAAAATTTTCCTGGGAAATTTCTCTGGAAATTTTTTTTTTCTGGTAACATTTTTTCCCGGAAGATGGATCGGACGTTCTGGTCCAATCTCGTGGCCAGCCCGTTCACCGGACTTGAATCCATTGGACTTTTTTACTGGGAAGCAGTTTAAGAAAAAGTGTATTCAAAGGCAATCGAAAATAAATTTGAACTACGGCAGCTACAATTCAACAAGTATTATACCATTTTGGAATCCTTACTAAATGCGCCAACTTTTGACAAAACATGCCAAACTAGCGTAGTACATTTTTATTTCAATACAGTCAGTTGAAACTAGGCAATTGTTTATTTTGAATTTTTTTTCTGAGAAGCAAGCCCTATTTTTTTGAAACCTAGAGCAGCTGGTATCCAAATTTTGATTCCAGTTTAGACAAGCATTATTCAAGGTTACACAGCAAAAAAAAAAAGTTGGAAAAAGTTTATATTTGTGGCAACAGGAGCGAAAAGACTGTCACAGGGTGTGGAATTTTGCGTGTTTTTTTGAATGCCTATTATTTTAAAATCATGCAACTTAGATTTATTTTTATATTTTTCTGACAACCAGCATTACTTCCTTTTTCACCTTTTTTTTCCTAGCGGCCCACCCTACGAAGATACGACCTCCTAAATGACGCCACTGGAAATTAATTTCAGTGGAATAAGTTTCAAACTACTCGATATAATTTGATGAAAATTTGATATGATTAATAGTATTGAGAACCTCTTAAATCACCGCACTCAAATTTCAATTAGCTTGTTCAGTTTACCAGGGGCGGACTGGGTTGTACATTTTAATGCTTACATTTTTAACACCCTGTATGATAAGGTGCTAAAAAAACAAATTTGGATACCTTGAACATTAAGCTAAAGAAAAGGTACTCTTTTTCAGTGTCGATAAAATGAACCGTTTTCAAAAAAATAATGAAAGAAGTAAGTAATTGAAATTTATTCCACTAAAATGGATTTCCAGTGGCGTCATTTAGGAGGTCGTATCTTTGTAGGGAGGGCTGCTAGGAAAAGAAATTATGGGAACTTGTCATCTTATTTTTTTATGTTCTTTCTGAATCCGAGAGATTTCCTACATTTTCCGGAACACCCTGTATAAATGCAAAATCTCAGCACGATGGGAACTATTTTCTGAAAATTATTAAAAAAATTAAATATGTAAATAATCTATAGCTGAAATATCAAAAATCTATGGTTTTGATTCCACAATCCTTTTGAAAATTTGCATGATCATTCACTTCGCCAATTTACATCCTCAAACTCGATTTCGTTTCAATCATAACTTTTTTCATGGAAATATATACCTATTAGGTATAATTTTTTTCGATATGACCATAGACTTTTCTTTGGTTGTATAATAATAATAATAATATTAATAATAATAATAATAATAATATCTTTATTGATCCAAAAGACACAGATGTGTATAGGACATGTCATATAATATAGATACAGATATTAAACCTTATGAATATTCAAAAGAATATATAGTAGGTTTAGTGCAACTCTGATAATTTTTTCGTAGTACTTCGAATTGGTATTGAACATTTCACTTCAAAATTTCAGCTCGATTGAATTAACAAATTCTAAATTATTCGAAAAAATGGATATAATTTGGGAAAACACTAATTCTATGGTTTTGATAATGCGATCCTCTTGAAATTTTGCATGAGCATTCAGTATAAGAATATTTTGTTGTGGAAATATAAGAATTTTTCATTTCAATATTCCTTAAATTTTAAATGATTTTGTTAACACTATGACCACAATTTTTCGTATGAGGCTTCTTATTTGTATCTTGCATTTGGCTGGAACAAAAATTTTGAATGGCCATGTTTTATGGAATACCCTGTACGATTGCTGGTTAACGAACTTAATCGGAGCGTCTACAGGGTGTCCCGTAATTAGACCGACAAACTTCTAGTGGACATTATAGATCATATTTTAGACAGATTTGACCCAAATCATATAATGCAAAATTGCTTCGTTAAGGAGCTAGTGCCCTTTAAAGATGACGTCCTGTCCACACTTTTTGCCACATATTCGCAAAACGGAGTCACATAAAGTGCTGAAAGTTTACACATTGGCTAATATGAAAAATACGCATCGATTAGATTGAGTACATTTCTTTCATGTCAAGCACAATCGTATCATTTGGGGGGGGGGGGGTCGAAGGGTATTTTTAGTTGAAACTTTTTTAACTTTCATTATTTCGCAAGATTTACATCATATTCAGTAACTCTGATGTTTTTTCTTGAAAAAAGATGCCTAACCATTATCAAGTGAAAATAAATTCAAAACAAAAGTGAACATTGAGTACTTTGTGAAAAGAGAGAAAATTTCAAATCTATTTTTTTCAGAAATGGTGCATCTGGGCGTTATTATACAAGAGCATCTTTTTTCAAGAAAAAACATCAGAGTTTATGAATATGATGTAAATCTCGCGAAATAATGAAAGTTAAAAAAGTTTCAACTAAAAATACCCTTTAACCCCCCCCCCCCCCAAATGATACGATTGTGCTTGACATGAATGAAATGCACTCAATCTAATCGATGCGTATTTTTGATATTAGCCAATGTGTAAACTTTCAGCACTTTATGTAACTCCGTTTTGCGAATATGTGGCAAAAAGTGTGGACAGGACGTCATCTTCAAAGGGCACTAGCTCCTTAACGAAGCAATTTTGCATTATATGATTTGGGTCGAATCTGTCTAAAATACGATCTATAATGTCCACTAGAAATTTGTCGGTCTAATTACGGGATACCCTGTATATAGGAATCGAACTTTCCCTGGGACAATCCTTTCGAGAATTATTATGTTTACGGACGGATCCACGGACAAAATTGAATTCGACCACGGATTCGTCATCAGTGAGTGGAACCTTATCGTTTGAGACCATTTTCGGTTTAAAATTCGAAGGAGCGCTCAAAAGGGAGCAAAAGAACAAAGTACAGTAGAACTTCCCTATAACGAAAGCGCTAAATCCGCAAAAAATATTCGTTATAAAGAAATTTCGTTATACAGAAAATTTGTTTCTATACTAGGCAATATCGCGGTCGACTACACTGATAAATTTAAGTTTATCATTCAAACTTAAGCACTTGCTTAACTTTTCACACTAGCGCAATGGTTAGATTGAAACCAAACAGCCAGGGCTGTATTAAAAACTGTTTCAGAAGGATCTCTCGACCCGCCGGCCGTAATGAATAAGTTTGAGGTCAGGATTTATTACGAACGTCCGGAAAAAAACCCACCCTTATAAGTTCTTACCAATGCCCATTCAAAGAATTATGTTCCTTAAATATTTCGTTATAGACAGAATTTACTTCGTTTTAGAGGGTGTCTTTTACATATGGAATTTGGATTCAAGGTGCTATGTCTTGTACGGAATTCGTTATACAGAGAAATTCGTTATACAGACGTTCGTTATAGGAAGTTCCACTGTATATTCAAATATGCTCGGTTTTCCAGGACCTAATAATAACAATCAGCCAAAATAAGATATTGGGGGGACAGTTCTGTAAATTCAAATTCTCTGTGACATTAACCAAATCAATTTTGCACTCTTTTTCGTATTGGCAAAACGAAAATAAATTTTCAATAATCTGAGAGGTGTTATACATTCATGAATTAAATTTTTATAGCTTAAGAAGATATCGTGTTTATGACCAATTTATTGAAGCAATCATTCAAAGACAAACAATTTCTTTAATACTTTCATTTTCATCGAGCCCAAAGTGTTTTCCATCCAGGCCAACAAGATACAGGATTTGAACCGAAACCATCTAACTCACGAGTAATGTTACATCGACAGACATCCCATACAACTTTACTACCATCTTCAAAAGGGAAATTCTCCTATAGCACCCCACAAATAAAACCATATCGCTTTCGTTGCGAAACTTAATCGGCCAAGCAATAGAAAAATAGCGGTTGCATAAGTTTATTATTCAATTTGAGGCCCCAATGGACTCGTCAACTTTATAACTCGGCGGTCATCTTAGGACCTGACCGATGGCCCGTTTCATTTCCATATCTTTTACGAGTTTTTGGGGAGTTGAAAGCCACTTACGGACCGGTCAGTCTTGAATTGTTTTCGTCTAACACCCTCTTGAGATACGCTGCGGATGCCTCAATATTCGATATTAGTTTATGCATGCAAATTACTTTCTTGACCGTGTACGCTCGATTTGGCAGTCTTGGGGGTGCATATTCTGCACATGTTTTCAATACTATCGTATGGGGGTAGGAGGAGGACGTGGGGTCTATAGGAAGCACATAACTTCTTGGAGCGGTTTTGGGAAATGGAGTTATTTTCGATAGGTTCATTCTGGGGTAAGTTTTGATGCGATAGCAGGTCCAGTCCAGATGACGAAATAACAATAAAATCTTCTTGGTGAAAGGATTCATCAGCGGAAATAAAGGGTTTTCCAATAAGAGGTGTTATTTTGAATAGCCCGCTATTTCGGTAGATGTCACGTTCGAAGCTGTCATTTTTTGACATTTTACAAGTAGAAACTACGCCATTAATAAAAATGGAACGATACACGCTTCAAGAACATATTGAAATAATTAAAATTCACTATAAAAATGGTGAAAATTTGACAGAGACGGTTAGAAAAACTCGAACATTTTTGGGTCGTCGTAAAGCACCTTGTCGGACCGCAATGAAGAAATTGGTGGAAAAATTCGAGCTGTTGTGTCAAGTTAGTGATGTGAAGAATAAAACCCGTGCACGTCGCTCAAGAACAGCCGGAATATTGCTGCAGTAGCCAAAAGTGTTGAAGAAAACTCAGGTGTGTCCATTCCTAGTCGTTCTTTGGAATTAGTCATTCCACAAACGCCATTACACCGTATTTAGCATAACGATTAGGGTCTTAAGACTTATAAAATTCAGTTAACACAAGAACTCAAGCCGGCCGATCATTAGCAAGCAACGAAACCATTGATCTTTTGCGGAAAAAGTTTCCGGACCGCGTTATCTCTAGAAGAGGTGATCACAATTGGCCACCGAGATCTTGTGATTCAACACCTTCCGACTTCTTCCTTTGGGGCCACGTGAAAGAGAAGGTCTACGCCAATAGTCCATCGTCGATTCAACACCTCAAAGATGGAACCGGGAAGCCCGGTCGTGGTGGTCATTTGCCTGATGTTATTTTCCAGTATTAACGGCATAGCTTCTTCTTTATAATTCAACATCCGATCATTTATATTGAAAAATGGCATTTTCCTTCGAATAAATAACACACCTTATTGGAAAACCCTTTATGAGATGAACAACATGCAGATGAGTTAGGGTATACAGGGTGCTCAAAGATGTTGCATACAGTCAATATATCTACCATCCGACATGGTAGAAAGTTCAAAGTTCAAATGAAATTTTTTTAAATCAACTAGTTCATTAATGACAGCGATTAACTATTCTAAGACGTGTGTGGAGCGGGCACGTTAATAGTTCGAGACCATTAATCACCAGATTGATAAAAGAGTTGATTACAAGGTTTTCAGTCGACCGCATTATGAATTGAGTATAAATTCTTCATTGAAATAGATACATTTTTATTTTGCACAAGGGATATATTTGACATAATGTGATTTTATTGTTTTTATGTTTCAGTGGAGTTGTACCATTACTCGAATTGATTGTGAATACTTTATGTTCGGCTGCCCACGAAAATTGCACATTGAATCAGTAGAAATAAGGCATTTAAATGGGTCAATATTTATTGATCAATTTCGTTTACGTTCGTTTTTTAAATATTCATCCTTTTGTTCTTCAAAAAATTAACCTGTACCGAAAAGAAAAAATATGCGAATAAAATTTTTCGTGAATTCAACCCCTAAAATTAATAATTATAATTTGTGGCATATGCTCTTTGTTTTATTTTGACCCGTCATTATATTCAATTGTTTTTAACATTCAATTGTTCTTTATGCTTCAAGGTGTCTTTCGTGTCGATGTTTTCGTATTGATATCTTGGGAATTGCAAAATGGTGAATGCGTAACAATTTATAAATTAAGTAAACTGAACATTTTTTTAACTGGGGATCGCTCAGAGCGGAAAATATAAGGGTGCAATTTGAAAAAATATCCGGGGATAATTTTTGTAGGGGTACATAATCAGAAACAGAATTTTGACGACAAATTCTGATAGAGTTTTTGGTGTCATTTGAAATACTTTCTATTTAAACTTTCAACTCTTCTTAATATAAACCTTTGTATTCCCATATAAGTGTATCTCTTGTATGTTTGAATTTGAAAAATGAGCTGAGAGCCAGATTATATCGAAGACTTTCTTTCATCGGACTATATCGTTTTTCCCTTTCATTTGATTCGTTAACTGAAAAAAAAAACAACAAAAACCTCCGTGTCTCAAATTACAGTCACATTCAAATTTTTCTTGAAATTCCATCGATATTCGAGGAAAACTGCTCTCAAGCCAAAAGGGGTTATCGAAGCAGGTTTGACTTTCCAAGTGATGATCTCACAAAATCTCAGAAGTTCACGGAACTGTCTTCAGTCCTCTAATATTGGGTAATCATCTTCCATAGATTTGAAAAGCGATATTTCGCCCAAAGTATCGAATATTAAATCTCGGAATAATAATAAAAAAATTTGTGACAAACACGATTATTTCACCATGGTTCTTTCACACAGAAATAAAGGGTTTTCCAATAAGAGGTGTTATTTTGATATTCAAAGAAAAATGCCATTTTTCAATATAAATGATCGGATGTTCTTTTCATTATAAAGAAGAAGCTATGCCGTTAATAGTGGAAAATAACATCAGGCAAATGACCATCACGACCACGCTTACAGGACCATATCCTTTTAGTGAAATTTTTCATAACCAAATTGCAAAGTGGCTGTCTTATGTCCTCGATAGCCTCACGAATTCCATCTTTGAGGTCTTGAATCGACGCTGGGCTATTGGCGTAGACCTTCTCTTTCACGTGGCCTCAAAGGAAGAAATCGCAATTGTGATCATTTGGAATTTCGAATCATTTTCATGCATTTCAACTATCCAATCACCAAGGACACGACGTTGTTAATGATCGGCCGGCTTGAGTTCTTGTGTTTACTGAACTTTATAAGCCTTTAGACCCAAATCTTCATGCAAAATACGGTGTAATGACGTTTGTGGAATGCCTAATTCTAAAGAACGGCGCGAAATGGACAAACCGGGGTTTTCTTTCGGCTACAGTAGCAATATTCTCGGCTGTTCTTGAGCGACGTGCACGGGTTTTATTCTTCACGTCACTAACTTATCCCAACAGCTCGAATTTTTCCACCAATTTCTTTATTCCGATAAGGTGCTTCACGACGACCCAAAAATGTTCGAGTTTTACGAACCGTCTCTGCCAAATTTTCACCATTTTTATAGTGGATTTTAATAATTTCAGTGCGTTCTTGAAGCGTGTATCGTTCCATTTTTATTAATGGCGTAGTTTCTACTTGTGAAATGTCAAAAAATGACAGCTTCAAACGTGACATCTACCGAATTGCGGGCTATTCAAAATAACATCTCTTATTGGAAAGCCCTTTAGTTCTCCCGGACAAGTCAACCCAAATTCGTACATCCTAAGCCATTTCCAAGAAGCCACGAGCCTCTAACTTATTCCAGGACAAATTTGAAAGGCACTTTCATCAATGGCTGTTCTCCATCGGCAAACAGGTGCTCCGCATTTTTGCCGCAGATTCCTTAATGCTCCTTCGACGTTTCGACGAGCTGGCGAAGGGGCAAGGGGAACGCTGTGTGGAGATAAGAATCAACTTAGTCTCCTGCTCTTCGCCTACCGACAACTCCCAGTCAATAAGAAACGGTTGGGATTCACCCACCTCTTGCATAAAGTCATGAGTTCATCTCGTTTGATTGAAATCCTCCATCTATTTGAAAAACCCCACACCACGCCACGTTTTCATTGTTTTAGCGGGCTCATGCATACTTCATGCGACCCTTAGGATGTGAGCTTTCCACTCTTTTCCGCTCCTGTTCTCTGTTTGGTCCGTATAATATAATGTACTTACTCTTACGTAATAGATTGGACGAGGTGAGTAATTGAATATTTTCTTTTTATTGGCTCGAAAAATTATACTTCTCTCTTATATAAACAGTTATAAATATGGATGAGGAAAGGTTTTGGCGCACCTGGTGCATCTCTGGAAGAATATGTATGATGTACCTGTCTATTTGTTTAGAGGGTAGTTTGTTGGCACGGTTTCAAAACATCTTTATGAAACTACTGATGCATACTGCTATGTTCATCATCTTAAAAGCTAGTTGCCTAATTTCATTATTCCGAAATTCAATTCAAAGTGCAAGATACAACTATTTAAATCTGTGGGAGATGATTACCCAGTATTATGGATGTGTGGACAGTTCCTTGAACATCTGAGGTACTAATAAAGGGTTTTCCAATAAGAAGTGTTATTTTGAATAGCCCGCTATTTCGGTAGATGTCACGTTTGAAGCTGTCAGTTTTTGACATTTGACAAGTAGAAACTACGCCATTAATAAAAATGTAACGATACACGCTTCAAGAACGCATTGAAATTATTGAAATTCACTATAAAAATGGTGAAAACCTGACAGAGACGATTCGTAAAACTCGAACATTTTTGGGTCGTCGTGATGCACCTTGTCGGACCGCAATAAAGAAATTGGTGGAAAAATTCGAGCTGTTGGGACAAGTTAGTGATGTGAAGAATATAACCCGTGCACGTCGCTCAAGAACAGCCGAAAATATTGCTGCTGTAGCCGAAAGTGTTGAAGAAAACCCAGGTTTGTCCATTCCTCGTCGTTCTTAGGAATTAGGCATTCCACAAACGTTTTTATGGCCAAAATTGGATAGTATGGATCAGGACAACGTTTACTTTCAACTTTCAAGATGGCGCTACGTGCCACACAAGTAACGAAACTATTGATCTTTTGCGCCATGTTGTGGACACACTATGTCCAACTTGTTGCGCACGTCGTCTAATGGACAATTCACTGTACGACTGTATTTTTTACCTTTTTGATCTTCCACCGATCCGGTTTCTCGAAACATTTCTAATAATAATAATTCACATTGACGATTATGTATCTTGAAAATTTCAAATTTTCAGTTTTTCCAAAATACCGAGCTTGAAACAAAAAATTCTAGAAGGATTAACCCAGAAGATCTTTATCTATACTTCTATACTAATATTATAAAGAGGAAAGATTTGTATGTTGTGGATTTGTGGGTTTGTGGCGTTGATATGAGTTAACTCATAAGCTACTCGACCGATTTCAATAATTCTTTCACCCTTAGAGAGCTACACTATCCCTGAGTAACATAGGCTATACTTTTCACCCGAGAAAATTAAGGAAACCTACTATAACTTCAATGATAATAAATATGAGTACTAAAATCAGCTATTTTCAGGTGCGCTGCAAAAACCGTAAGACGTACATGGAAGCAATGTATGACGGAAATGTTCCTCTTCAATAGTTCTACAAAAAAGTCCGCGATAGCATATATCTATCTTTCAAGGTTTACTCGGTATCACCTTTTAAAGGTATCCGAATGTTTCTCAAAATTATGCATTATTTGGGAGTATTTTTTATAAATACGCTATTGATCCTTATCCAATTAAATACGTCGTTCATACCCAGTATTTAATTTAAAACGAAATTGCCTTCTACAACATTCAATTATGATGAATACATCAAAAGATATGGCAGGTTGAAGATGAAATCGCACCAAAATGCGTCTCCGAGGTAGGCACTAGGCGGGTAGGAGAAGGTACCGAAGTGTGAGGGATGTATGAATGTATTTTGGATTGCCTGATGCCCGTATGTTTATGATCACAAATCAGATCAACAGATGGCGCTGTAGTCGTTATTCAGGTTATTCATCTACTCTGCAACTAAACGACTGGATCGAATTGAATGAATTTTTGTGTATACAGGACAACGTCTGTTGGGTCTGCTAGTGGAATATATTCGAGAAAGTTGAGAATTCTGAAACTTCACAAATATCACAGAAACAAAAAGGAAAACATTTCCAAAGAATAAAATTGCTCAAAAATCTCTAACGCTGTATATATCATCATTTTCCCTGGTTGTAATATATTGATCTCATTACACCAAGGTCCTTTTTTGTTGACCAGCACCCGAAAGTCTTCCATAGCTGGTGGAATGTCAGCAGCAGAATACTCCAATATAAATCAGGGCATAATAATGTTGCCATATCCAGAAATCCCCCTCGTATAAATCAGGGACTGATTAAGTCAAGTGTTTTAGGAAGTTAGATAGGAGAAAGCGTATTCACCACTCGAAATGACATAAGACCGTGTTATGGATTCTTTTTCACGGAAAATTTATTAAGCTGGAACCAGATCTGACATTCATGATGAATGTGTGTATAAATTTATACTCTGTGGCGAAGAACTGAGGAATCCTTTAGGGTTTTTGTGGTTATCCATTCGTCTGAGTTATTTTAGTGTCTTTTCAGGTATTTTAATAATTTTCGAGTTGTTGGTGTGGAATTTATAGGAATGGATTCATCAATAAGAGCGCATCGATTTTGAAATGAAAGAAACAAGCTGTTTAGGTAGGCAACACGTCCGGAAATAGTTTTTTGGACTCACAGACTTCTAGAACTTGACTAGGGCATTTTGTCTACTCGTCCAAAAAAACTCTATTTTCCGGACTTGTTACGAAAACAGTTATTTATTATACAAGGGATAAAAGTATTAGATTTTAGCACGAGGTTATGTTGTCAAAAAACCGAGAGCTAAATCTAATATTTTTTCCGAGTATAATACACTATTGTTTTCTGTGACAGAAATAACGACCAATTAATAGTGAAAGAAATATAACTTTTCACGAAATTACTTTTTTCCCTGGGAAAAAAGTTAGTACTTTTTTCCCGGATACATAGACACTCATTTTTTTGACAGGGAAAAAACTAATTTAGTAAAAAGTTATATTTTGTGACCTGTCAAGAGATATAAAATGTCAAATTTTCGGCAACCGCCCGGGAAGAAACCACTTTCGGGACGCTTTTCCTTTGAGAGAGTATCATTTCCTACCCTAGTCCGGGAAGTATAGTCCGTTCACAAAACTTTGAGCGCATAGTAGGCGTTTGTTTAATTATCTGAAGTTGGCAGTATTTGCTGTCATAACGTAAAATAAAGTAAGCGTTGCCGAATGTACCCTGCCTCGTCCGACGAGCTTGAGAGTTATCAGAGAACTCTATGCAATATTGACAACATTGCGTATCAATGTGGCAAGAAAATAAACAACATAACCTAATATTTTGATATACACAGTGGAATATGCCAAATTGTCATGGCCAACCGACGGCTCATACTTTCGTGAACGGAATATAAGTATGATTTTGGCAGTTGATCATTACCACAGCAACGAAATAACGGCTGACGTTCATATGTAATTAGTTGTCAAAAGTATGCATGTTTTTTTGAACTCGCTATAAAATATAGAAAACAGCAGCGATGATGTTATTCTGCACGATTGTCGAAAAAATAATGAACGCAACACGACCGAAAAAGTTTTTTTGGATTCGCAAACTTCCATAGTCCAGTCCTAGAATTTTGTCTACGAGTTCAAAATGGGGATTGGTTACGTAAATTACTATATTATCACTCTTAGGAAAATTGGTGATCGTTTTCATTTTACATTTTTTGATATACCTACAAACAATTATATTTTCCGCAAATCGTTAGGAAATTGTGACATTCCTGTCAAAATTTCTTGAAGAAAAAGTCAGGACTTCCTTACTGTAAGGAAATGTAATTTCCTAACTGTAAGGAAATGATATTTCCGTACAGTTGTTAGTGTACTACATAAATGATAGAAAAGTAATTTGTTCTTCATGGTAATTTGAGAGTTTCTGGAACAAATATTTTTATCAATAAACGTAAAAGAACTATTCAAAAAGGATATTCGTACCTTGTTTCATTTGGATCTGCCCTATTTCGTTCACAATGAACCAAAATTCTCAGGCTCTTCCCTCACGTAAACACATCTGACAGTTCTCATTAATTTTCCGATGAGAATGACATCGAAAATGATGCAATTTAAGAAATGTCAAAAATTCGGGAATTTTTTTAAAAATGTTCAATATCTGTCGAATTTCAAACGATTTGCGGAAAAATAGTATGTTTACCTCGTAGGAAAAGCCACATTCCTGGACTCTGTGTTGCTAAGTCTCGGCTTGCGCCTCGACTTAGCAATCTTCACAGTCGTCCAGGAATGTTAAGCTTTTCCTACCCGGTAAACAATGTACTATTGTTTTGTATTGAATATTTTCGGAAGACAAAATGCCGAGACACTGCTATTTTTTCAATTAAAATTTATTTGTTGAATTCTTATTGATTTTTGAACAAGTTTTATACCCCGATTTTACTTGATCATACTGGACAATCATCTCTCATACTCAACTTTTAAACAGTTAGTTATGGATCGGTTCCGACAAATAAAAGAAATATAAGATGTTCCTAAAAGAATGATCACCTTCTGGACAGAATTTACTGTGAAACCCTAGTATGAAATTTGAATCCTAAATTCTACCCCGTTCAAAATGGAAACAAAGAGTATTTAAGAATTAGGTACAAAGATAGGACCGAAAGGGGCAGTCGAAATAAATAACTGAAAATGTTAATTTCTTTAAATGTTTTCGGGATTGCAACAGAATATCCCTGCCGAGGAAAGAAAAACCGATGTGCTGGTCCGATTCGTATCACAATCTCTAAGAAGCGGTTCATGATAGTTAACTCTCATCTTTTCTTCGAACTCGCGATGAAAATCAAAATTGAAACGAAAAATAATAATGAATAAAGATCAGTTTAACGTACAGTGGCGGCAAGCGAAATGTGAACAAATTACTTCAATAGTAAATTTTCAGAAAATAACCATTTTCTGTCGAAGCCTTATTTAATCAACTAAAAACAGCCACGTATGTTCTGTAGAGTCGTTCACATTTCGCTTGCCTCCACAGTACATTAAATTGATCAATAATTCAATATAAAAATAATAAAACTTTTAATCTAATTTTATGCTTGATTTCTCATATCTTAATGTATCGGCATCGGCAAACTGAACGTAAAGTATGTCGAATGTATCTCTTATGCATAATAAAAATGTTTACAATAAAGAATTTTTACTCAAATTTGTATAAAATAGTTTATTAATCTGGCTAATAAAGAACTAGTTGATTAAATGACTGTACGTATTATGTCATTCCTCTCCTTCTTCTGATTTTTCCTTCTTTATACACTGCTCAACAATTGATAGGGATCACTTACTTGTTATAAAATATTTCTGAAATATTCGCTCCAAGATTATAAATTTAGTCAGATATCAGAGTATTTTCAGTTGATAATATGGTTCACTTGAGAAAAGAATGAAAAAATGGAAAGTTGGAGAGAAAAAAAGACTTTATTAGGAACACTCAAAATTCTGTGTTTGAATAACATAAAATTTTTATGATGAAACCACAAGAAGGCTGAAGTTTCGGTTAAGCTAGTACCTAGTTGGTCTTCCACGAGCTCGTCTCAAGCATTCTACCCTACGAGGCATACTTTCGATCAAACGATTTATAAAATTTTGGGGCAAATTCGTCCAAATATCTAGTAAAGCGTTAGAAAGGTCCTCCAGGTTATTGATCGGTTGTTCTAAGGTTGACAATCTCAGACCAGACATGTTCGATGCAATTCATGTCTGGAGAGCGAGCTTGCCAGTCCATCCTATCAATAGCATGATCCTCAATGCTAGGAGAAATCCCACTTACCCGGCGTCGCGGCTCAATAGATCACTGAGAGTTGCAACAGGAGTTCTAATTTCGAACCAGACTGTAAGACGACGACTACATGTTCGTTGTTTGAGAGCACGTAGGAGGGTACAACATCCCCGTTTGAATAGGGAACACCGGGTTCATCGACGGCAATGGGCTGAGGAGCACCGCAATTGGACACTTGAAGATTGGAGCCGATGTTTATTTACGGATGAGTCTAGATTTCGTTTGGTCAACTCCGATGGACGTATTCTTGCTTGGAGGGAAAGAGGTCGAAGGTATGCAGAACAGTTTAGGGTACCCACAACAGCTTTTGGCGGAGGTTCTATATGTGTATGGGAAGGCATTTGTTTGAACCAAAGCACAGAGTTGGTTGTTCTGCAGAACACCACCATGACCAGCCAGAGATATCACGATATGATTATTGAACCCATAATTGTTCCGTTTGCGGCTGCCGTGGGCGAGAATTTCATTTTAATTGACGATAATGCCCATCCACACCGTAGTCGTCTGGTTAATGAAGCGCTAGAAACTCATGCTATTGAGGATGGACTGGCCAGCTCGCTCTCCAGACATGAATTGCATCGAACATGTCTGGTCTGAGATGTCTAGACAATTGTCAACCTTAGAACAACCGATCAATAACCTGGAGGACCTTTCTAACGCTTTACGGGATATTTGAACGAATTTGCCCCAAAATTTTATAAATCGTTTGATCGAAAGTATGCCTCGTAGGGTAGAATGCTTGAGACGAGCTCGTGGGGGACCAACTAGGTACTAGCTTAACCGAAACTTCAGCCTTCTTGTGGTTTCATCATAAAATTTTTATGTTATTCAAACACAGAATTTTGAGTGTTCCTAATAAAGTCTTTTTTTCTCTCCAACATTCCATTTTTTCATTATTTTCTCAAGTGAACCATATTATCAACTGAAAATACTCTGATATCTGATTAAATTTATAATCTTGGAGCGAATATTTCAGAAATAAATTTAGAACAAGTAAGTGATCCCTATCAATTGTTGAGCAGTGAAGTTCCACATGTGATTCAAAAATATTTGGTACATGCAAAAAAAGAAAAATTTCTGTATCTATGAAAACGAAGTTTGCCCATATAAATATGTTATATATGATATAATTTCTAGTTTGAAAACGTCAATAAAATTATCAGAGTTTACAGAAATAGCTCGCTCAAGGAAACCAGAAAAACTTGCGGAAAATCCAAATGGAAACTTCTTGAGGCCGCTCGTTGAAAATCTCGACCGGAACTAAAGTCGGCAATAAATAAAAAGACGGTTTTTCATGCGACCAGAAGGCGTGCATTTTTATTGCCTGAAAACTGGCCGTTTAAATTAAATGTAGAGATAGCGACTCGAGTCAGGCAACGGAAAATGGTACGGTGTATTTCTGCATGTGTGACTTGCCCTCTAAGGGTGGTCTGGGCTGCAAATCACCTCTTTGGGTTCCGATTTCAACGAAAGATACTTTGCGAATTAACTTTTATTTCTGAAAACATTGGTGTAGGGCTCATTCGCTGAATATCCCGAGAAAAAAACATTATTTAGAAATGTTAATGATAGGTATGCTAAACGGTTTTATTTTGATATTCAAAGAAAAATGCCATTTTTCAATATAAATGATCGGACGTTTATTTCATTATAAAGAAGAAGCTTTGCAGTTAATAGTGGAAAATAACATCAGGCAAATGACCACCACTACCACGCTTACAGGACTATATTCTTTTAATGAAATTTTCCATAACCAAATAGCAAAGTGGCTGCCTTATGTCCTCGATAGCCTCATGAATTCCATCTTTGAGGTCTTGAATCGACGTTGGGCTATTGGCGTAGACCTTTTTTTTCACGTGGCCCCAAAGGAAGAAGTCGCAAGGTGTTGAATCACAAGATCTCGGTGGCCAATTGTGATAACCTTTTCGAGAGATAACACGGTCCGGAAACTTTTCCCTCAAAAGATCAATGATTTCGTTGCTTGTGTGGCACGTAGTGCCGTTTTGTTGAAAGTAAACGTTGTCCAGATCAATACTATCCAATTTCGGCCATAAAAAATCATTAATCATCTCTCCATAGCGCAATCCATTCACCGTAACTGTTGCTACAGCCTCATTTTCGAAAAACTAAGGTCCAAGAACTCCGCCGGACCATAAACCGCACCAAACAGTCACACGTTGAGGATAGAGAGGCTTTTCAACAATAACTCTTGGGTTTTCGGAGCCCCAGATGCGACAATTTTGCTTGTTGACGAAGCCATCGAGGTGGAAATGGGCCTCATCACTCAAGATGATTTTTCAATGGAATTTCGGATCATTTTCATTCATTTCAATGACCCAATCAGAGAAGACACGACGTTGTTGATGATCGGCCGGCTTGAGTTCTTGTGTTAACTGAACTTTATAAGCCGTAAGACCCAAATCTTTATGCAAAATACGGTGTAATGACGTTTGTCGAATGCCTAATTCCAAAGAACCACAAAGAATAGACAAACCTGGGTTTTCTTCAACACTTTCGGCTTCTGCAGCAATAGTCTCGGCTGTTCTTTTCTTTTATTCTTCACATGACTAACTTGTCACGACAGCTCGAATGAACCAGCACCAATTTTTTTATTGCGGTTCGACAAAGTGCTTCACGACGACCCAAAAATGTTCGAGTTTTACGAACCGTCTCTGCCAAATTTTCACCATTTTCATAGTGAATTTTAATAATTTCAATGCGTTCTTGAAGCGCGCATCGTTCCATTTTTATTAATGGCGTAGTTTCTACCTGTCAAATGTCAAAAAATGACAGCTTCAAACGTGACATCTATACTGAAATAGCGGGATATTCAAAATAACACGTCTCATTGGAAAACCCTTTATAAAACCATATCCACTCGAATAAATCCATGTTCTGTGTATTAAAAATCACAGATTTGACCGAAATACATTCAATATGTAAGCAAACATACTCGTATATGTTTTCAACATATAAACTTAAACCAAAATATTATCTCAAAATTAGCATAACTACATTCACCGATTCATAATTAATGTATTTATTATGTTAGTTCGAATTCTCCTACAATTAATGGGACAGAGAATACAGTCATGTAAACAAATTTATTTCGTAAATTCCGTTTCAAAGCGCCACCCCAGCACAATTCTAGATTAACCCAGGACCGACGCCTGGGGATGTTTGACATTTCAGATGGGTAGACCCAGGAAATCAACCGTTTATTTTTGGTCGGTTAGCCAGAAGCTGAAACAAAATATTTTCGCAATTTCGCATGATTTAATCTTTCATATGTTGGTTCTCAGTGGAGAAGCTTCGGAAAATGAAACGAAATAAGTCAACCTAGGATAATGCCTCGAACAAAACCCTGACAGGGATGGAAATCGATGTACCGGTGAATAGAAGGGTGGTATTACTGGGTGGGATGCATTTTATGTTTATTTTTGGTGCTTACCCGAAAGGAAACAGTTTAAACTAAAAATGAAGATAATTTGACTATATTCAGATATCGATTGAATTATAATCTGCTTAGGTTTTCACTCGCAGTCTCTGAAATAGAAATAATTGAAACATTTTCAATTAAGATGAAGTGCTCCTGCGAAAATCTTTGCACTAATTGGCCAGGAGCAAAATGGTTTTGAAAAAATTGTCGCCTAACAGAAAAACTAAAAAAGGAATTAATTGAAAAGGATAATGTAACGTTTCGGTGTCTATATCAGACACCTTCTTCGGACAAACTTGTAAAATCTTCTGAATTGTGTGTTTTTTCATTTGCAGTCTAATTGACATTGAAAGTTGTCAACACCTGAAGATGTTGATTTATTTAATTTTGAAATTTCCTGATGTCATTTCTTTCTTCAATAAATCAATCCAAATACGATTCATTCCAACAGAATAATTGGTCAAATTATCTACTTCACTAACAAAATACATGTGGATTCCTTAATTTTTCTTTTTATAATTATAAGGTTCCGTGATTAGGATCTTTGTGTTGTTCCAGTTTATCATATGATCTCCGTTATTTGAACATGCATGATCAGCGATTTGTGATCTTGTAATGTCTCTATTTTTGATGATGTTCTTATGTTCTTGATGTCTCTCCTGTATAAAATTTTCTACATATACAGGCAATATTGTACACAATTTTTTTTTATTTTTGTGTCTCATTTATTGGTTTCGTTCTGGTTAGAATGGATCTCAAATCATTTTGTGTTTTGAAAACATTTCTTATGTTTCAGATACTGGGAGTGAAAACCTAAAAAGTTTTTAGAAATACTTTATTCTTCTCAATGACGTCAATTTGATAGTCATATTAGGTTCTTTTAATCACATTCTGTAATGATTTTATTTTGTGAGTTGAGCATTGATCATTTTTCCTCCAATAACTGATAGTTACGGGTTTTTTTCTTGAGCAGCATGAACGATTTCGATGATTAGACCTGCTCATATCAAATACTTTCCTATATTCCAGATGATAAGATTCCCCGATTTCAGTGCGGTGTCTCTCTTTAATGAACTTCCTCGTGGGGTGAAGGATTTGGCTATAGCTGAGTTCAAAGCCACAATGCTGGCAGCCAAACAGTTTTATTCTGTTGACGAGTATTTGTATTCGACTCTTGACTTTATGTAAAATCAATTCTATTTGTGACCTGTGAAAACAATGTTGTATTTGTATTATCACCAATAAATTTCTATTCTATTCTTATAGAATAAGGTATAATTAGAATGTTTTTCTACTTACCATGTAACTACTGTATTTACTTATCTTTGTTATATTACAATGTTCTCGCCTCAAGGAAGCTGCTGCAGTGCTGCCAGCTAAAACTGTTCTTAGGAATGCTTTTTATCTGCAAATTTAGCAGAGCTGTTTTCGCAATAACATGCTTTTTCAGATTAAAAACTTCGAACATTTCTTCTTCTCGAATGCTAAAAAAAATAAATGTAGATTCTATTTCGAGTTCATGACAAAATCTCCTAGAACCGGAAATACCGGAACCGGACTGACTACGGAAGCGGAGCGTAGGAGTAATGAGACGGTGGAAAACACTAGTGCCGGCGGAATAGTCCGGTCAGTTCCCGGAATAGAGACCCCTTTACATTTCCTTCCTGAGACACGAAACATATTTCAGTTGAGTAATGTCAGTTACAGTCTATTATGTTCTGCGAAAGCTACAACCTTCTTGGGTGCCTTGAAAATTTTATGAACGGTCATCTGTCATGCGATTCTACTTTCTGAAATATTGTAGGATTTGTATCCAAACTTTAAAGAGCATTTTTCGATGAGATGTTCAATTTTACTGCTGCCAAACTATATGAAGAATCAAACACCCATATCTTCCAAAAAAATTTATATGTACGTTAAACTATTACAAGATGATATGCCGACCACCGCCGGAATATGGACACACTATTTTTCTAAACTCTACCAAAACAACTCTGAAGAACCTTGAAAATGCTGAAAGAACATGCTTAAGAAAAATCACAAAAATGAGACATCCTAATAATCCCCTGCACAACCTACCTAATCAACTTTTGTATGAGACAACTGGAGTAGAACCCTTATTGAAGAGACTAGAAAAAATTAGCCAAAAATTCATCGGAAAACAGATAAACAGGACTATTATGGAACCACTTATTCACCACTATGAACCACAGAACACACCAAGAGCAAAATTACCAACACTACCACTATACGAACTTCTACTGTCTTTAGAATAACATTTTTATAAAACTTATATACTCATTTATTTCAAACTAGCGACCCGCCCCGGCTTCGCACGGTACGACATCACATTAGAAACCTCAAAAATAACAGTACTTCTCCACTATTTAATGGATGTTATTATACATATAAACCTTCCTCTTGAATCACTCTATCTATTAAAAAAAACGCATCAAAATCCGTTGCGTAGTTTCAAAGATTTAAGCATACAAAGGGACATAGGGACAGAGAAAGCGACTTTGTTTTATACTATGTAGTGAAAAGTTAATTTCTCTCTCTCTCTCTCTCTCTCTCTCCCATTTCAAGGATGACAGAATTCAGTTGTGAAACTAACTAAAATACGCAATGCACATAAAAAGAAAATACCATGATTAAGGAAAACTTTTTCTCAGTGGACCATATTTTGTATAAACTTCAGCGAAGGAAAAATTAGTATTATCATCGATTTATTATCTTTTCTTTTTTCTTTTTAGGCATCAAGGACGAATCGTCCTTGATAGCTTTCTACTTTCGTAGCTTCTCCATTACACTACTTTCGTAGTGTTTCAATAACACTGCTTACGCAGGTTTTCATCTCTCGTGATTTCTCACGGATTTACATACACAACTTCTCTGCAGCGAAGTTAGTATACGAGCAACTTTTTTTATCCTCTGCAATAGCGTGCCAACCCACGAAATCTATACAGCTAATTTATACAGGGTGTCTGTAAACAAATGCAAGGGACTTTGGGAGATGATTCCCCGATGAAAATAAGCAGGGGTAGTTCATATAAATTTTTTTCGATATCGACTCTCCTTCCATGATACAGCCTTTGGAAGGCGATGACGAGTTGACAGTTTTTAATTTTTTTACGGCTTCTTAAACACACTGAGTCATAAAACTATACATAATATGAAGCACTAAGTAGATGTTACTCACACAATTTTTTTCAGATCTCATAACTTCATTATTAGGGGTTGAAAATAACAACCTCCTATGATTTTCGTTCGAAAATTGTTTTCGTGGGATAGATGTTCGAAAAATAAAATTCTCTTATGGTTTCCCATTCAATTCTGGAGAAAAAAAGTCTCCTGCAAAATTTCGATACAGTCGATACTTTTCTCGGAAAAAATAAAAACTTATAAGCAGTTATGATCACTGTTCATTCCATTTCATCGTATAAGTGTTCCATAGAATGAATATTCTAAGATATTGTATGTCTATGAAAGGAAATAAAGATGTTCTATAAATCTTTCTGAAGGTCTAATTACTAATTTCCGGAAGAAAATTATATCTGTAATATTTTAATTTCACAAATAGAACTTTTTTTCGATTAATAAGCATAATTGACAAAACCAATTTTGAGCATAAACAATAACTTAGAATATTCATTCTATGGAACATACCATGAAATGGAATGAACAGTGATCACATTTTATTTTTTCCGAGGAAAGTGTAAACTGTATCGAAATTTTGCAAGGGACTTTTTTTCTCCAGAATTGAACGGAAGACCATAAGAGAATTTTATTTTTCGAAAATCTATCCCAAGAAAACAATTTTTGAAGGAAAATCTTAAGGGTTTTTTTTTTCAAAGTTATGGGATCAAGAGAAATTGTGTGAGTAACATCTACTTAATGAGTCATATTATGTATAGTTTTATGACTCAGTGTTTTTTAGGTCTCTAGAAAAAAATTGAAAACGGTCAACTCCCTTCCAAAGGCTTGGAAGGGAGGACCCCTGCTTATTTTCATCGAGGAATCATCGAAGTCCCTCGCATTTGTTCACAGACATTCACGTTCGTTTTCTACAAGCGCATGAAAGATTCCGCCTTTCCTTAGGGCGTTTTATTTTTTTATGCTATTTTATCATACGTAAAACTGCGATAACACTATTCTCTGCAAATATCTCTGAAAATTTTTTTTTCTGGAAATGAATTGTTATGCCCATACAAGACAATGTTTCGATTTTCCTCTTGGAAAACTTCTTCATGTGAACAAGACGAGATAATTTGCAGGATCTATATGTGGCTTCCATATGGTACTTGAAAAAAACACTTACTGTGAAAGCCACATAAATATTTATGAAAACATCCAATATTTTTAATTGTCGAACTTTTCCTTTTCCCATCTCCAGATCCCGGAATGGACGAGACCAGAGTGGAAAGGCGGCGAACTAAGAAAAGCGAGTCGGAAAATCCTCGAAAGCTCCGCCTCGGAGCATTTTCAGGACCAATAATCTGCTAGAGATCGAGAAAAGGTCTGGTCACTATCGTCGCCTGACCAATCAAACATTTTTCTCCCACTTGATCGGTTGAGAATTTTTGTTATAAATAATTTATATTTCCTGGAGTAATCCACGGGACGAAGTCTTAAATCATCAATCTGGAACGGGAAGCTTTTCCTGGAAATATTTTTCGAGTTCTTGGAAAGGTTTTTTTACAGGGAGTTTGTTGCTAAACTAACGGAGTTTTATGGTGTGCATCACTAATTTAGGTTGTTAAATAGACAAATGTCGAATAAATGAACAGCCAAGGAAATTCTGAAATATATTCTTCTGTTTAAGTTCACATTGGAATGGTATTGATACAAATTCAAATATACTGAAAACTATAGTCATATACTTTTCTATTTTCTATGAAACAACATTGGATTACCATATAAAGGGTTTTCCAATAACAGGTGTTATTTGACAAGTAGAAACTACGCCATTAATAAAAATGGAACGATACACGCTTCAAGAACGCATTGATGATTGAAATTATTAAAATTCACTATCAAAATGGTGAAAATTTGGCAGAGACGGTTCGTAAATTTCGAACATTTTTGGGTCGTCGTGAAGCACCTTGTCCGACCGCAATAAAGAAATTGGTGAAAAATTCGAGCTGTTGGGACAAGTTAGTAGTGTGATGAATAAAACCCGTGCACGTCGCTCAAGAACAGCCGAGAATAATGCTACTGAAGCCGAAAGTGTTGAAGAAAACCAAGGTATGTCCATTCCTCGTCGTTCTTTGGAATTAGGCATTGCACAAACGTCATTACACCGTATTTTGCATAAAGATTTGGGTCTTAAGGCTCATAAAGTTTAGTTAACACAAGAACTTAAGCCGGCCGATCATCAACAACGTCGCGTCTTTGCTGATTGGGTCGTTAAAATGCATGAAAATGCATTCGAAAAATGATCTTGAGTGATGAGACCCATTTCCACCTCGGTGGCTCCGCCGAAAACTAAAATTTTCGCATCTGGGGATCGAAAAATCCAAGAGTTTATTATTGAAAAGCCTCCCTATCTTCAACGTGTGACTGTTTGGTGCGGTTTATGGTCTGGCGGAGTCATTGGACCTTACTTTTTCGAAAATGAGGCTGGAGCAACAGTTACGGTGAATGGATTGCGCTATCGAGAGATGATTAATGATTTTTATGGCCGAAATTGGATAGTATTGATCTGGACAACGTTTATTACTTTCAACAAGACTGCGCTAAGTGCCACACAAGCAAAGAAACCATTGATCTTTTGCGGGAAAAGTTTCCGGACGGTGTTATCTTTCGAAGAGGTGATCATAATTGGCCACCGAGATCTTGTGATTTAACACCTTGCGACTTCTTCCTTTGAGGCCATGTGAAAGAGAAGGTCTACGCCAATATCCCAGCGTCGATTCAAGGCCTCAAAGATGGAATTCGTGAGGCTATCCAGGACATAGGGCAGCCACTTTGCGATTTGGTTATGGAAAATTTCATTAAAAGGTTATGTTCCTGTAAGCGTGGTCGTGGTGGTCATTTGACTGATGTTATTTTCCACTATAAACGGCATAGCTTCTTCTTTATAATGAAATAAACATCCGATCATTTATATTGAAAAATGGCATTTTTCTTTAAAATCAAAATAACACCTCTTATTGGAAAACCCTTTATATTATGGAACACATCAATGAACTTTTAACTAGCAGTTTATATCAACAAACGCATCTATCATAACTCCAAATATGGGCGGTTAAAAACGTAAACTCATTTTTCATGGTTTTACATCCCGAATTCAGGAATTCAAGATCCGGAAACAGTCAGCAGAGTTCCGCCAGGTCCAGGAACTCGTAAACTGACCAACTCTGATTGCGGGTAGAACCCCACTTTGTGGCAGAGGTACATTTCCGTCATACATTGTTTCCATGTACCGGGTTTTTCATTATAATTTGACCCCCCCTTTAACTTTGTTACTAAAGGAGATACAAAAAAATGTTTCGTATAAAAGTTTCACGAAATCAACTGAGGTTTTTTGATGTGAGTCCAGAAACTGAAATATATACAGGATGACCAACATATTGATGGCAACTCCATTGTTTCGAATGGAACACCCTGTATATTTTTCCATATTTGGTTAGCTCTTTTTCCCCTGATTTCGAATATGTAACATATGTTGGTCTATCTTTCTTATTCTGAGCACCACAGAGTTTCAAATTTCAATAAGCATCTGACATAGCGTTTTGGAAGTTTGTGAATATTTAAGTGGCTAATTTGATCTTTGGATTGGTAATGGCGCACCCATTTTATGGCCACCAAATAGTCCTGATTTAACACCGTTGTACACGTTTTTTTAGCCGTTCCTAAAGGAAAAAATTTACTTCAGCAATAATGATAAGCGCAATGAAAGCGGAGAATAATATTAATGATATAAAATCAACCAATATTAAACCCATAATTCGGAACTATTCCTGTCAACGCACAAAGAATAATGATAATATTGTAATGATTTAAAAAAAATTTTGAAGCTTTAATTTCTGACCTGAATCAGAGCCATAATAATCTAAACAACTTGAGACAACGATATGAACTATGTGTATTGAATGAAGGTGGTCATTTCGAGCAATTTCTTTAGTTGGTGTTATTCTTACCATACTACTATAGTTTATTATTTTTCATTAGTTAAGAAATTGTTAAGTATTCAGGACAGGGTGTCCCATTTGAAAAAATATAGTTGCATTCAATGTTGTTCACCCTGGATATCTTTCCATTGACGTTATTATTATAACTCCAAAAACGAGCATTTTCAGTAAACACACTCTGCCACTTGTAAAATGATTACGGATCTTGCCAGGTGGTTCTTAAAATTTGAAACTCTGTGGTTCTCAGAATAAAAGAGATAGACCAACATATTATGTTACATATTCGAAATCAGGGGAAAAAGAGCAAGCCAAACATGGAAAAATATACAGGGTGTTCCATTTGAAAAAATGAAGTTGCTATCAATATGTTGGCCACCCTGTATATATTTCAGTTTCTGGACTCATATCAAAAAACCTCAGTTGATTTCGTGAAACTTTTATACGAAACATTTTTCTGTATCTCCTTTAGTAACAAAGTCAAATTATAGTGAAAAACCCGGTACGTCTTACGGTTTTCGCAGCGCACCTGAAAATAGCTAATTTTGGTACTCATATTTATTATCATTGAAGTTATAGTAGGTTTCCTCAATTTTCTCGGGTGAAAAGTATAGCCTATGTTACTCAAGGATAGTGTAGCATTCTGAGGGTGAAAGAATTATTTAAATCGGTCAAGTAGCTTATGAGTTAACTCGTATCAACGCCACAAACACACAAACATACAAATCTTTCCTCTTTATAATATTAGTATAGATAAAGAAATGACATCAGGAAATTTCAAATTAAATGAATCATCATCTCTGTTGACAACTTTCAATGTCAATTAGACTGCAAATGAAGAAACACACAATTTCGAAGATATTACAAGTTTGTCTGAAGAAGGTGTCTGATATAGACACCGAAACGTTACATTATCCTTTTCATTTATTCCCTTTTTTAGTTTTACTGTTAGGCAACAATTTTTTCAAAACCAATTTACTCCTGACAAATAAGTGCAAAGATTTTCGCAGGAAACTTAATTTAAAAATTTTTTTTTATTATTTCTGTTTCAGAGACTGGGAGTGAAAACCTATAAAGTTTTTTAGAAATTTTAACTAGCAGTTTATATTAACAAACGCATCTATCATATGGGCGGATAGAAACGTAAACTCATTTTTCATGGTTTTACATCCCGAATTCAGGAATTCAAGATCCGGAAACAGTCAGCAGAGTTCCGCCAGGTCCAGGAACTCGTAAACTGACCAACTCTGATTGCGGGTAGGACCCCACTTTGTGGCAGAGGTCATTTCCATTTATCTCCAACTTAGGGGTATTATATACAGGGAAGTATATGTGAGCATAGAAGTTCTCCCAGCCGTGATAAAATATGGGGTCACATTTCATGTTTTTCTGAAATAGGTGAGTTTTCCTGTCGGAATTGTTACGATTTCCTACTTCATTCTGTGATAAATCACTCTGGAGTCCCCTACAAGGGATTTTCCATGCGACACAATTTTTCTTCGAGATTTAAGTATTTAAATATACAGGGTGGGACGAATTAAACGAAGCCAAATTAGAGTAGATTGAAGATTGAGACCTACTTCTTTGAGTTTTTTTCGGCTCTCCCATATAAGCTAAAGGGTTTTCCAATAGGAGGAGTTATTTTGATATTCAAAGAAAAATGCCACTTTTCAATATGAATGATCGGATGTTCATTTCATTATAAAAAAAAGCTATGCCGTTTATAGTGGAAAATAACATCAGGAAAATGACCACCACGACCACGCTTACAGGACCATATTCTTTTAATGAAATTTTCCATAGCAAAGTGGCTGCCCTATGTCCTCGATAGCCTCATGAATTCCATCTTTGAGGTCTTGAATCGACGCTGGGCTATTGATGCATAGACCTTCTCTTTCACGTGGCCCCCAAGGAAGAAGTCGCAAGGTGTTAAATCACAAGATCTCGGTGGTCAATTGTGATCACCTCTTCGATAACAAGGTCCGGAAACTTTTCCCGCAAAAGATCAATGTTAATGATCGACCGCCTTGGGTTCTTGTGTTAGCTGAACTTTATGAGCCTTAAGACCCAAATCTTTATGCAAAATACGGTGTAGTGACGTTTGTGGAATGCCTAATTCCAAAGAACGACGAGGAATGGACAAACCTGGGTTTCTTCAACACTTTCTTATATTTAACTTTCTTCGACGGAAATTTTCTCGATTATCACATGTTATTGAACGAAAATAATGAACAATAACTCATCATATGTTGGAGAAAAATGAAAATAATAGTTTTCCCACCAGACAGTTGAATAACAAAGGACGGACAAAATAAAAGAACCAGGTAGTTGGATTTTAATGAACACATAACTTTTGCATTTCAAAGAATCTTCGAAATCAGAACTTCGTTCCTGGACAAGACCACTCTCTTTCAATTTGAAGATAATTAATTTCCGAAGTATTTTCGCACAAAGGCCCCTTTGTGAAATCTCAGTCATTGGCGAAAGCCAAGAGAGAAATCAGAGAGGATAATCATTATAAGGCGCGCCTCTCGCAAATATTTAGCCGATGAATATGCATGACCCGAAGTACACCGGCTGTTTTTCTAGCCGCCTCAAATCGACGACGGTCTGCAATATCACCCCTTCGTCTCTTAAATTCTATGCTCTGGCCAGGGGCGTAGACGATGAAAAAGTGATAAAAATATGGAGCAACGGATGTTCATCCATGAGTAGGGATTGCAAATTTACCGAATTTCAATTTACCGGTAATTCGGTGAATTATTTGAAAAATTACCGATTTACCGGTTTTTTTTTATTGAAAAAAAATTAACCCACAAAACGAATAACAAAACTTTATTTGATTCTTAATCAATAATAAACACAGGAAAGTGAAACTCTAGGTGAACTCAAAAAAATTATATGCCAGTAAAACTCGAAATAGTCTATATAATAAAAAAATATCAGTCATTTCTTACTTAATCTTTCGATTTTTTTTGTTTTATGAAAAAGGCCGTAAGAAAACGCAGTTTATCAAGAATGTTATCCTTAGAGTAAAAAGTAAACCTAGAGTTGCCTTCACGCATTTGTTATGCAGTCAAGTGGAATCTGTTTATACGCGCGAACAAATTTTCAGCGTTGCGAAATCGTGCCGTATGTTTATTCCGTATTGGGATAATTGCTTTACCGCTCTTCCACTCTGATTCTAACGGCTTGCGTCTGTTACAAATAATTCTGTCAGTTTGGCAACATTGTCTGTTAGTGTTCAGTTTCCTGATGCGATCATTTCGATTTAACGTTCATAAACTGAATTATTTCAATGATTTGGTGGCAGTTTATTGTTGCTTAAGTCTATTCCATTAATTGTAGCTAGGCTAGGGCAAAATTACTAAAATGTTGTATTATATTCAGGAATAGGAGAAATGCAAATCTAACCAATTGCTTTTTTCACCCCAGTGTGGCAGTGAAATTCTTTCCATCTCACTGTTATGCTTGGTTGATTACAATGCAGTACTATTCAAGCATAGGGGCATCTCTTATGTTTCTTTCTTACTCTGAGGTGTTATCACTTAGCCGCGACCTAATCTTAGTGCAAAGTGTTTCTGCCGCAGAAAAGGCTCTTTCGGACTCCACACTAGTAGGTCGAGTTGTCATTAGTGCTGCGATAACCATTTTCAAGTATTTCCCCTGAATACCCTCCTTCCGAAAATATTGCATTTAGATTTTAACACACTGCTGAACATTGTTAAACGTAGCCTGATGTCTTCTGATTGGAAAGGTACTGCTTATTTCTATTTTGTTTCTGATCGCTAATTGCAGCTTTTCTTTAATGAACAATGCATCATTATCCGATTTGGTTGTTATCAGCTTGGTATTTTTTACCGAAATTACCGGTAAAAGATGCCGATTTCTTCGTCGGTAATTTGAAGAACTTTTAAGGCGGTAAATCGGTTAACCGGTAAATCGGTAAACCGGTTTGCAATCCCTATCCATGAGAGGCCTTGTTTTTTTGCACGTTCGCTTGTGCTAGTTGAATATCTACCATTCTCTGCTGAGATAAACTAAGGTTATTCATCCTAGGAGGAACTGTGTAGACTGGAGTTTGTCAAGGGTTTTAAATTCTACTGTGTCCAAAAGGTCTATTGTGCCCCTATAAGGCCCGGGGTCCGCAACAGTTATACAGCCCTATGAACTCCAGTATCTGAGTATCTGAGGACTTCATCCGATTTTCTTCTATAATTCTCCTCTTCAAGACATTATTTGCATATGTTTGTAATGGCGAGGCATTTCTGAAATCGGTTAACTCATGGTTTTGATGTACACCAGGCATGGGCAACCTTTTTTGTAAGGGGCCAAATAAAAAAAAATTTGTAAACAAAATTTCTAACAGTAGTAGAATTGATTTGATTTTCTCAGGTCCCTAATCTGGGCAGCAGCAAAACCCCCCTGTTGTGTACCAGATCAGGAATTAGGCTCAGCAGTCATGCTATGTGCCCAAAATCACGTAAATTCGATAAATAAACTATATTCAATATGCTGTGGGATGATTCCTGGGGCTGAGGAGTCTAGGATGAACCTATACCATCCCACGTGGGTTACCCCGACAAAGTGTAACTTCCAAAATCCACACAATCCTCACATAAATTCACACATATATACTCTAAAAAAGATTATTTTGACTTATTATTAAACTGTAACACAATATTTTTAGACTGATGCGATGTATTTAATTAACTTTGAGTTCCAAAGCAAGACGCGGTGACAGTAGTCTTTCCGACATCTCGTCTTACAAGGAACTGAGTAGTAGAATTAATTCAATAATATTCAAATAAACCTCACATTATGTTCCTCACAATGGAAGAGATGAGAAAAACTTAAACTGATATATCAACAAAAAAACCCTGTGACTTATCAGTCACCTAAGATTGCTTTTCCTTTCGCAAGATCATCATTAGGTTGGCTTTAGCGAGAGCAAGTTTTCTGTAATGTTGAACGACTGCGCGAATGAAGATTGCTAACTGTGCTGTATAAATAATGTCAGTGCTTTCATCCAATGCTATGGGAAAAGCAACAGATATTTCCACCACTTTTCCAAAAGCGACTTTTATAATTACAGCTGTAGCATCTATTTGTCCTTCGACTGTTATTTTTGATAGACTTACTTCTGCAAACGTCTTCTTTCATCTTGATACAAAGTATCCGCGAGTTCTCTCAAGTACTCTTTCATAAATTCACCTAATGAAAATGTCTTTGAGTATCCTGCTTTTTTCTTACTAACGATATAACTTGCCCGAACAATATCTTCAGCTTCTTCATTACTTCTCACAAAGAAATTCTGCTGTCCAACCATATTTTTTTTCAACTTCTCTATTCTTTCATTTCAAAGTTGTCCAGTTCAACTTCCGAATTTTTGCAAATCTTTGGTAGTATAATGTCTTCTTGAATTATATTCATTACATATTCAAAAAGCTAATTTGAGGGTTCGTCGTGTAGGAAAAATTTATTGCCGGATTGTACACCATTTGCCATACACCATCTTGAAAACTATCTAAACATAATTTTAAATGTTGTACTTAAATAAGGAAAAATAATCAAATCGATATTTGCATAAGTTTTTGTTGAATTGACTTTCTAAATCAGAAATTTCCTCTGCCCCACCCTGCACTGTGATCTACTGTTATTAATACAAGATTTAAGCGTCGATTGGTATCTATAAAAATAAATTCTGACTTGATCTCTTTTTCGGATGGATCAAAGTAAAGGGTTTGCCAATAAGAGATGTTATTTTGAATAGCCCGCTATTTCGGTAGATGTCACGTTTGATGCTATCATTTTTCGACATTTAACAAGTACGCCATTAATGAAAATGGAACGATTCATACTTCAAAAACGCATTTAAATTATTAAAATCCACTATAAAAACGGTGAAAATTTGGCAGAGACGGTTCGTAAAACTCCAACATTTTTGGGTCGTCGTGAAGCACCTTGTCGGACCGCAATAAAGAAATTGGTGGAAAAATTCGATCTGTTGGGACAAGTTAGTGATGTGCACGCAGCTCAAGAACAGCCGAGAATATTGCTGCTGTAGCCGAAAGTGTTGAAGAAAACCCAGGTTTGTCCATTCCCCGTCGTTCTTTCGAATTTTGCAGTCCACAAACGTCATTACACCGTATTTTGCATAAAGATTTGGGTCTTAAGGCTTATAAAGTTCAGTTAACACAAGAACTCAAGCCGGCCGATCATCAACAACGTCGTGTCTTTGCTGATTGGGTTGTTGAAATGCATGAAAATGATCCGGAATTCCATCGAAAAATCATCTTGAGTGATGAGGCCCTTTTCCACCTCGGTGGCTTCGTCAACAAGCCAAATTGTCGCATCTGGGGCTCGGAAAACCCAAGAGTTATTGTTGAAAAGCCTCTCTATCCTCAACGTGTGACTGTTTGGTGCAGTTTATGGTCCGGCGGAGTCATTGGACCTTACTTTTTCGAAAATGCGGTTGGAGTAACAGTTACGGTGAATGGATTGCGCTATCGAGAGATGATTAATGATTTTTTATGGCCGAAATTGGATAGTTTTGATCTGGACAACGTTTACTTTCAACAAGACTTCTTCCTTTGGGTCCACGGTCCACGTGAAAGAGAAGGTCTATGCCAATAGCCCAGAGTCGATTCATGACTTCAAAGATATAGAATTCGTGAGGTTATCGAGGACATAGGGCAGCCACTCTGCGATTTGGTTATGGAAAATTTCATTAAAAGGATATGGTCCTTTAAGCGTGGTCGTGGTCGTCATTTGCCTGATGTTATTTTCCACTATTAACGACATAGCTTCTCCTTTATAATGAAATAAACATCCGATCATTTATACTGAAAAATGGCATTTTTCTTTTAATGTCAAAACAACACCTCTTATTGGAAAACCCTTTACTATGAAAAAGCGTTCGAATGGGTTCAAAAATCGATAGGAATATCTACGTGGTGTTTCAATCAACAACATACAACAAAGTAACCAATTCAAACAAAGAAAAAAAGTAATTCCACAGAAATAATTCCAGGATACCTACGTCTCTGTGGTCCTTCAACTCCCTTCCCTCGCTTCAGGTCCCTATCGCTCCTGTCATCACAGTGCGACACCACCATTCGGTTCACTAATGGCGTACTCTTATACCAGATCAATTTGAGCACTTATAATTCTCGTATTTTGCTTGTAAATTGTCTCTACATTCTGGATTGATATGCAAATGTCAGTGAAACCAGTCCCAACGTTTGCAGGCTCCGATTTGAAGCAGCACGTGTGATGTCAGCTTTTAGGACTTTCAAGTTGGTAATTGGTGAGGTGGGTTGGGTTTTCGATGACGAAGTTATGTTTTGAAATTGTGGATTTTTTTTGAAAGCTTATGATGATGTCGAATGGTGTTGTTTATTGATTCCAGACAACACATAGAAAGTGAACATGACTATTTTATCATATATGACGATACTAGCTTTTACCCGCGACTTCGTTCGCACTAACTAAATAAGTTTTCTTCCTACTGCCTACGCCTTAAGTACGATAGCATGAATATTAATAGCCCATATCCTTTTCTAGGTTAGTATCTATCACCTAACTGAATTTCATCAAAATCCGTCCAGCCATTTAGGCATGATAGATCAAAACTCCCAGCAAAAACCATAAAAAAATCACTAACTCAATTCAGTTTTCTGCCTACTTCCTACCCTTTAAGTAAAATGACGTGATCATTTTGATCTTATATCCGTTTTTAGGTAACCATCTATTACCTTACTTAATTTCATCAAAATCTATTCAGCCGTTTAGACGTGAAAGAGCAAAAGTTCCAACAAAATGACTAAAAATCACTAACTCAGTTTAGTTATCTGGCTACTGCCAACCCCCTAAGAACGATGGCGTGATTTTTTATAGCCTATGACCATTTCTAGGTTATCATCCATCACCATACCAAATTTCATCAAAATCTGTTCAGCCGTTTAGACGTGAAAGAGCAAACGTCCCAACAAAAACGACAAAAAATCAGTAACTCAATTTGGTTATCTGCCTACTGCCTACCCCCTAAGAACGATGGCGTGATCATTTATAGCCTATGACCAATTCTAGGTTATCATCTATCACCATACCAAATTTCATCGAAATCTGTTCAGCCGTTTAGACGTGAAAGAGCAAAAGTCCCAACGAAAACGACTAAAAATCAGTAACTCAATTTAGTTATCTGCCTACTGCCTACCCCCTAAGAACGATGGCGTGATTATTTATAGCCTATGACCATTTTTAGGTTATCATCTATTACCATAGGTACTAAATTTCATCAAAATTTTTTCAGCCGTTTAGACGTGAAAGAGAAGAATTCCCAACAAAAATGACTGAAAATCACTAACTCAATTTAGTTATCTGCCTACTGCCTCCCCTTTAAGAACGATGGCGTGATTTTTTAAAACTTATGAGCATTTCTAGGTTATCATCTATCGCCATACCAAATTTCATCAAAATCCGTTCAGCCGTTTAGGCGTGCAAGAGTAACAGACGAACAGACAGACATAATTACTTTCGCATTTATAATATTAGTATGGATGACCATTTCTAGGTAATCATCTATCACCATACCAAGTTTCATCAAAATCTGTTCAGCCGTTTAGACGTGAAAGAGCAAAAGTCCCAACAAAAACGACTAAAAATCACTAACTCAATTTTGTTATCTGCCTATTGCCTACCCCCTAAGAACGATGGCGTGATTATTTATAGCCTATGACCATTTCTAGGTTATCATCTATTACCATACTAAATTTCATCAAAATCTTTTCAGCTGTTTAGACGTAAAAGAGCAAAAGTCCCAACAAAAACGACTAAATGTTACTAACTCAATTTAGTTATCTGCCTACTGCCTACCCCCTAAGAACGATGGCGTGATTATTTATAGCCTATGACCATTTCTAGGTTATCATCTATCACCATACCAAATTTCACCAAAATCCGTTCAGCCGTTTAGGCGTGAAAAAGTAACAGACAAACAGACAGACAGGCAGAGTTACTTTCGCATTTTTAATATTGGTATGGATGACCATTTCTAGGTTATCATCTATCACCATACCAAATTTCATCAAAATCTGTTCATCCGTCTAGACGTGAAAGAGCAAAAGTCCCAACGAAAACGACTAAAAATCACTAACTTAATTCAGTTATCTGCCTACTGCCTACCCCCTAAGAACGATGGCGTGATTATTTGTAGCTTATGACCATTTCTAGGTTATCATCTATCACCATACCAAATTTCATCAAAATCTGTTCAGCCGTTCAGACGTGAAAGAGCAAAATTCCCAACAAAAACGACTGAAAATCACTAACTCAATTTAGTTATCTGCCTACTGCCTACCCCCTAAGAACGATGGCGTAATTATTTATAGCCTATGACCATTTCTAGATTATCATCTATCACCATACCAAATTTCATCAAAATCTGTTCAGCCGTTCAGACGTGAAAGAGCAAAATGCCCAACAAAAACGACTGAAAATCACTAACTCAATTTAGTTATCTGCCTACTGCCTACCCCCTAAGAAAGATGGCGTGATTTTTTATAGCCTATGACCATTTCTAGGTTATCATCTATCACCATACCAAATTTCATCAAAATCCGTTCAGCCGTTTAGGCGTGAAAGAGTAACAGACAGACAGACAGACAGACAGACAGATAGACAGACAGACAGACAGAGTTACTTTCGCATTTATAATATTAGTATGGATGAAGATGAAAGGTTTTAAAATAAGAGTGTTATTTTGATATTCAAAGAAAAATTCCATTTTTCAATATAAATGATCGGATGTGTATTTTATTATGAAGAAGAAGCTATGCCGTTAATAGTGGAAAATAACATCAGGCAAATGACCTACACGAACACGCTTACAGGACCATATCCTTTTAATGAAATTTTCCATAACCAAATCGCAAAGTGGCTTTCCTATGTCCTTTATTGCCTCACGAATTCCATCTTTGGGATCTTGAATCGACGCTGCTGGGTTATTGGCGTAGACCGTCTCTTTCACGTGGCCCCAAAAAAAAGTCGCAAGGTGTTAAATCACAAGATATCGGTGGCCAATTGTGATCACCTCTTCGAGAGATAACACGGTCCGGAAACTTTTCATACAAAAGATCAATGGTTTAGTTGCTTGTATGGCACGCAGCGCCGTCTTGTTGAAAGTTAACGTTGTCCAGATCGATACTATCCAATTTCAGCGATAAAAAATCATAAATCATCTCTCGATAGCACAATCCATTCACTGTAACTGTTGCTCCAGCCTCATTTTCGAGAAAGTAAGGTCCAATGACTCCGCCGGACCATAAACCGTACCAAACAGTCACACGTTGTGGATAGAGAGGCTTTTCAACAATAACTCTTGGATTTTCCGATCCCCACATGCGACAATTTTGCTTCACGACGACCCAAAAATATTTGAGTTTTACGAACCGTCGCTGCCAAATTTTCTCCATTTTTATAGTGAATTTTAGTAATTTCATTGCGTTCTTGTAGCGTGTATCGTTCCATTTTTATTAATGGCGTAGTTTCTACTTGTTAAGTGTCAAAAATTGACAGCTTCAAACGTGGCATTTACCAAAATAGCGGGCTATTCAAAATAACACCTCTTATTGGAAAAACCTTTATCATTAGGTTAAACGGTAGACTGCCGAATCGAAAAAAATATATTACCATTATACCTACGTTGTTGAGTTGACATCCTTGCAAGATTCTACCAGCAAGAAAACTACTGCTCTCTTACCAATTTTTCGGGAAGAAACCATTTGATTCCGCGTATCATCCACCCTCCACTTCCTCCACTAAAAATACCCGAAAAGATGAAAACAGCAGATTTGCATAATACAATTAAAAGTCTCCTCAATCAAGGGAAAAGAAGTGGGTTGATTTTGTGTCTTTGCAATCAGCGAGAATCTCTTTGCGACAGTCAAAACAAACTTGATGAACCTAAATCCATTACTTCGGCGCGCCCTCCCTTTCTCTTCACTTCGGTTTCCTTTCTTTCATCCAAGGTTTATGTAATTTTTTAATTCAATAAGCTTTGTTTTCGAACCCCCACGGGATCCGTCTTAGGGGTATTTCCATATTTTATGGACTCTAGGATGGATTATGGAATCAACAGACTTGATTGAATAACGTGGAAGGCCCTTTGGGAGATGAACTGGATGCAAATCAGTCTTTTCTTTTCTGGATGTAATAAAAAAATCTTTTCGATCAGGCCTCGAAGGTTTCTTCTAGAAAGAATAAGTCGAATTGGTATCAAAGCTCATGTTATATTGTATTGAACAAAAGAGATAGAAAATATATGAAGAAAAACAAGTAGTATACAGGGTGAGTTCTAGAGGTTCATATAGCATCAGGCAATACAGTTCTCTATTAATTCTTCAACTACATTCCATCCTGGTAAAAAAAAATTTTCCGCCTACCTCGAAATGAAAAATGATTTTAATCTGTACGAAATTGATCATTAATGACCCATTTTAATGCTCAATTTAGGCTGTTTTAATGTGCAATCCTCATGGCAACCGTTCACAAAATATTCAGAAGCACTAAGAGAAATGTCAAAACTCTACTGAAACATAGATACATAGAAATTTTATTATGTCAAACGTCTTGTGCAGAATGGGAATGTATTTCAATCCAGAATTCATTCACAAATCATATTGAGATCGTCGGAAAAATCTTGTATTCAACTCGGTTATTAATCGAGCGACTAATGGTCTCGAACTATTAACGCGTTGAAGTATCTTGACCATTAGTCGCTGTCTTTAGTAACCTAGTTGATTAAATAACTATTAATATTTTAAAAAGGGCGAATGCACTTCTGAAATCTTGTCAGCAAACAGACGAACATTATGTATTTTATCCGATAAACTGAAGAAGTTGAGAGAAACAGTCTAATTTTATAATCCCATATGTTTTTTCATGTTTGTGCAAAATTTCTGCCATCTTCGAAATGCATGTTACAGGAGAATCTTTTCCAACATCTTCTGACATTTACAAAGAACATACTCGTATATGATGCTTCCTACCTGTATTGGGGTTTTCAATTGAAAAATTTTCAGTTTCTATAAAGTAACGAAGCCCATTGTGGGCTCTGGGACTATTAGATCGAAGTTACTGCTAACATTAAAAATGTGTATGTGTAATATTAATATTAAAACTGGGCTTGTTATGGATGGGTTAGCCTTTCGGGAACTGAGACCAAGTAGATATTTTGCTCTCTACCTTACTCATTCATGGAAACCCAAGGAGGTCGTCAATGGCGTTGATAAGACCGACAACTTCCTTAGGAGCCTTGGCTGTTACCTCTTGGGTGTCCAGGACCGGTTGTCCTATATGAATTGTTCTTAGGCCAGTCAGACCTGCATACCACGGGGTCAGCTGTTTCTGCTTCTCATCCATTGAGCCTCCAAATCTCTTTTGATGATTTCCATGCGGTACAACTTATATTTGTACCGACAGTACCCTGTCGGCAACCACCATCACCTGAAGCTCAGCACGTGACAGTTTCAGGAGCTTTCTGGTAGTGGAGATGGTGGAATTATCACGAATTTTTTGGACTGAGTAAGTCCAGGAGTGTTTTCCAGAAGATTATTCTGTCATTCAACACTCATTGCTGGACCGCTGCCTTATATTGGTCTTTTTCAAGACCACAGGAAGGTTCAGGTCCAGGACGTATTACCCTTGATGCATTCAGTTCATTGGCTTTTTCATTTCCTTCAACACCGCAACTACCGTTTTGAAACACATATAAGTCTTTTCACAATAAATGATATTTTTGTGTGTTTACTTTGAAGAGGATTAAACGGATATTGATCAATGAATGAATACTTAAATAAATTACCTTTTCTTTTGAACAGACTTCTATGAGAAGAGGCGAAGGTGGAGCATGTAGCAGAAGAATCATCTCTTCCTATCATCTACATCTGACCGCCATTGGGCCAATGGCGGCTAGATGCTGGCCCGACATCACCAAACCGACAATTGCCAGACCAATAATCTCCAAACTGATTTTTCCATGTCAGAAATCCCATTATGGAAAATTCATCCGATATATTGAATAAATAACTAGTGGCCAATGAAAGAAGAGCGTTTAGAACAATTGATGAGATAAAGTCCGAACCGAAGATCGAGCTTATGGCCATGCCGAAAAGAGGTTTTCAGAAGTGCTTCGAGGATTGAGAGTAGCACTATCATAAGTGCATTATATCTGGGGGGATAACTTTGAAGAGGACATAATGGATATTGATGAATGAATGACTACTTAAATAAATTACCTTTTCTTTTGAACAAACCTCGTATGAGTAGAGGCCAAGGGAGAGCATGTAGCAGACAAATCATCTCTTCCCATCATCTACATCTGACCGCCATTGGGCCAATGGCGGCTAGATGCTGGCCCGACATCACCAAACCGACAATTGCCAGACCAATCATCTCCAAACTGATTTTTCCGTGTCAGAAATCCCATTATGGAAGATTCATCCGATATATTGAATAAGCGGCCAAATCCTGAGCCGGCTTAATTAACAATACACACATTTTCCGGCAGGATTATTAGCCTACGATCCCGCTCCGGATTTCGGAGGAACTTGTTCGCATTTACATTTTAATAACACCGTCATGCGAGCCGTTTTCTGCACTCGCTCGGCTCGGTCCTCTCTCTGTATAGCTCTATGGGGTCCCGTAATGTAATTGACGTAAAATGATTATCAATTTTATGCCAATTTGGTCAGATTGTCGCCGCGTTTTGCATCTACAACGCATGTGACTGATAAAATTATACCTACGAATCGTTCTATAATGGAATTTTGTTGGGGGTTGTTTTGGGGCTGTGGTGGTTTCTGGCCCTGGGATCATGGGCGCAGGGTGGTGGAAGGATTTGAAAAGGGAGGTAAAGGGTTTTCTAATAAGAGGTCTTATTTTGATATTCAAAGAAAAATGCCATTTTTCAATTTAAATTATCGGATGTTTATTTCATTATAAAGAAGAATGTGCCGTTAATAGTGGAAAATAACATCAGGTAAATGACCACCACGACCACGCTTACAGGACCATATCCTTTTAATGAAATTTTCCATAACCAAATCGCAAAGTGGCTGCCCTATGTCCTCGATAGCCTCACGAATTCCATCTTTGAGGTCTTGAATCGACGCTGGGCTATTGGCGAAGACCTTCTCTTTCCCGTGGCCCCAAAGGAAGAATTCGCAAGGTGTTTAATCACAAGAACTCGGTGGCCAATTGTGATCACCTCTTCGAGAGATAACACGGTCCGGAAACTTTTTCCGCAAAAAATCTATGGTTTCGTTGCTTGTCTAGCACGTAGCGTAGCACTGAACTTTATAAGCCTTAGAACCCAAATCTTTATGCAAAATACGGTGTAATGACGTTTGTGGAATGCCTAATTCCAAAGAACGATGAGGAAAGGACAAACCTGGGTTTTCTTTAACACTTTAGGCTACAGCAGCAATATTCTCGGCTGATGTTCTTGAGCGACGTGCAAGGGTTTTATTCTTTACATCACTAACTTGTCCCAACAGCTCGAATTTTTCCACCAATTTCTTTATTGCGGTCCGACAAGGTGCTTCACGACGACCCAAAAATGTTCGAGTCTCTGCAGAATTTTCACCATTTTTATAGGGAATTTTAATAATTTCAATGGGGTCTTGAAGTGTATCGTTCCATTTTTATTAATTACGTAGTTTCTACTTGTCAAATGTGAAAAAATGATAGTTTCAAACGTGACGTCTACCGAAACAGAGGGTTATTCAAAATAACACCTCTTATTGGAAAACCCTTTATTGAAAACCCCGGAACAGATGAGAACTTTCGAGTTTCATATACGAGTACTTTGCAAAAATATTAGAAATCACTTCGTCCATTGGCAGATACTATGACAGATGGTACGGTTGCATCTGTCTGCAGCACACCGTTTAATTTCAATAAATTACATTTTCCGTCGACCTCAAATTAAAAGGTTAGTTTGATGTGTACGGAATAGAACATTAATGGACCATTTTAATGTGAAATTATGCTATTTTAATGTGCAATTCTTATGGGCAACCGAACATGATGTCTGCAGAAGCAATACGAGTCATGTTTCAAATCTACTGAAATATATACCTTTTTATATTATGTCAAATATACCTATCTCTTATGTGAAATAGAAATGTTTCAATCAAGACTTTATACTCAAATATAATGCAGTCGACGGAAAAATCTTGTTATGAACTCGTTTATCAATCTAGCATTTAGTGGTTTCGAACCATTAATCGCTGTCATTAATGAACTAGTTGATTCAATAACTAGGTCTAGGTATTATTGACTAAATTTTCCAGTTCTGAATAAAACTTAACAGAATTCTTGTTTAACAAAAAAATATTACGTCAAAACGAACAATCCATTGAGATTTGACCTGAAAACTGAAAAGTCTACTATCAAATAAACAATTTTTTGCATATCCATAAATTCCAGTGTGGATCGTCGATCTAGTGAGTATCAGCCATATAAGTGCCGGAGAAGATTTTAGTAGCCATAACGTTAGATCAAGTATCTATTTAGTAGGGTGCTGTGGAACAATGGAGGCAGCAAACCTTACAAAGATGCGAGGGGTGGAAAATAATGCGGTCGTTCTGCCGTATTAGATACAGGGTATGTTTGTGAGCAGTGTATGGGGACAGGGTTGAAGTAGGTGCTAAAAAGTTAACAGGAACATTTTTGAATAGGAATCCTAATAAAATAGAAAAATTTCATAAGAAAATCTGATGACATAATTGACGTCACTGTATTCTACGTGAAAATTTTCTCAAATAAAGTTTTCATAGAAAAAAATCCATCAGAAGAAAAGTTACAGCAGTATTCTTGTCTATTCCTGTAAGAATTATGACTTCCATTAAAAAATATCGAACTTGGCCATCCTGTACATGAAATTGATCAATAATGATCCATTTTATGGCACAATTTATACTATTTTAATGTGATATTGAACACAAAGTATTCAAGTAGCAATACAAGTAATGTTACAACTCTACTGAAACATAGAAATTTATATTATGTTAGAAGTACCTATCTCTAATTTACACTCAATTTATATTGCTGCAAACGGGAAAATCTTGTCATAAACTCGTTTATTAATCTAGTGATTAATATACAAGTTGATGAAATAACCATATCAATCATATATTGCATTTCCAAGTTGAGCACTGATTTGTATTAATGTTAAGTCCGTTCACGAAACTTTGAGCTGTCGGTTGGCCATGACAATTTGGCATATTCCACTGTGTATATTAAAATTTTAGGTTATGTTGTTTATTTTCTTGTCAGATTGATACGCAATGTTGTCAATATAACATAGAGTTCTCTGATAACTCGAAAGCTCGTCGGACGAGGCCGGGTACATTCGGCAACGTTGACTTTGTTCATCGTTATGACCGCAAATACTACCAATCTCAAATACATAAACAAACGCCCACTTTGCGCTCAATAATATGTGAACGCAGTATACTTTAGACTGACATTTTCAGTGGAGCCAACCCTGTATCATTTTCGCACACCCTTTTTAACTAGGTACGGTCTTATTGTATACCAAACGGGGGTAAGTTCATTGTGGATCCTAAATCGACTTTAATTGTTATAATGTGTATGTGTATTTTTCCATTCGACACGTGACTTTGCTTACATTTTGAAATAGAGTTTGTTGAGGGCACTTCCAAACTTTTAATAAAACGCACTGCCGACTTTTATTTTCTATCCTGATCTGATTGACAGGTCAAACCTAATAAGCAATTATAGAAAGATTCAGTAAATATTTGCGGTTTAAACAGATTTATAGTTTTAAGTTTTAGAGTTTAAATCCTATGCTTTTTGAATTTGATATTTCTCACCCCCGCACTCCTCAGTCCTCTACTTTTTTTCACATAGGAATATATGGGTTACATCAAAAGAAAGGTAATTCGATTAGATATCTATTCAACAATGTGGCTGAAAGTAGAATCAGTTGTGCCGTTTTTAATTAAAGAATCAGGAAATAATTCACAGTTTGTGATTGGAAAGTACTGCAACCAGACCATTATTTTTGTACTAATTATTACTGACTACTGAGGGAAATTCACGAATTCACGGATATGTAATTTTAAAAGCAAGCCTTTCTATGCTTGTTTGAATTTGAAATCTTTCACATCTTTTTTTTTCAAATAGGAATATATGGATTGTGACATATCGGATGAAATGAGATTATCAAATAACCTTTCATTTGTCCATATATTCCCATTTGAAAAAATAAAGAAGAGGGATGCAGGGCGTGAAAAATATAAAATTCAAAAAGCATCGGATAAAATGCTTTTAAAATTATTAATCGGCAGATGCGAGGATTTTTCTTAATATTTTTTTATTCAACATAAAAACTGTTTTCAAAACACAAAATGATTTTAGATCCATTCTAACCAGAACGAAACCAATGAGTGAGAAACAAAAATCAAAACATTGTGTTTACAATATTCCCTGTATATGTGGAAAATCTTATACAGGAGTGACATCAAGACCTTTAGAGATAAGAAAACGGAAACATAAGAACAACATCAAAAATAGAGACATTACAAGATCACAAATCGCTGATCATGTATGTTCAAATAGCGGAGATCATATGATGAACTGGAACAACAAAATCCTAATGACGGAACCTGATAATTATAAAAGGAAAATTAAGGAATCCACATGTATTTTGTTAGATGAAGTAGATAATTTGGCCAATTGTTCTGTTGGAATAGATCGTAATTGGATTGATTTATTGAAGAAAGAAATGACATCAGGAAATTTCAAAATTAAATAAATCAACATCTCTATATATTGACAACTTTCAATGTCAATTAGACTGCAAATGAAAAAACACACAATTCTGAAGATTTTACAAGTTTGTCTGAAGAAGGTGTCTGATATAGACACCGAAACGTGACATTGTCCTTCTCATTTATTTCCTTTTTCAGTTTTACTGTTAGGTAACAATTTTTTCAAGACCTATTAACTCCTGACAATTAAGTGCAAAGATTCTCGCAGGAGCACTTCATCTTAATTAAAATTTTTTAAATTTTTTCTCTTTCAGAGACTGGGAGTGAAAACCTATTAAGTTTTTTAGAAATTATTGACGAGTTACGTTACTTTTTCGTAGCAAATATTTTGACATAGCATGAACCGATAAAGGGTTTATCCCAAATTTCTGAATGTATTCTCCAAGGTATACCAAACTATAAATTTCGGTATGGCAATCGATATTTTCCTTATTCATTCGGTGAGATGTAGGCCGACTTTGGGAATATAGGAATTATATCCGGGTATATTACTTTGGGGATGAAAAGCAGTCCGGAGAGTTTGTGCCGTGCGCGCGTTAACATTTAAGCGGTTTCGTCCGAATCTGCATGTCTTTGAGAGAGAACCAAGTTAAACCCTTCGGTTTTTACTCAACGAAGGACGGAATTACTGAGGGTCTTTGGAGATTGCCTGAATTACGGATGCGGTTTCTGGCTTCTGAAGGGTTACAGCTCATGGATCTTCTTAATTTTTTGTGGCAAATGCGTTTGAGAACTTCTGTCTCGCTTCAAAGACCGTTGGTTTTCAAATCGCTTTAGTTACTTCAAAAAACAACTAGATCTATAAAAGTTGTTTTAACTCTACTATTTCGAAAAAAGGTTTGTTTTTTCATAAAATCAATACAAAGTGTTTCTGTGGTACAAGAAATGATCATATTTGGCAAATGGTGTCCATTAATGTCGATAAACTGCGTGAATCGAAGACGGAAATGTCAGACAACTTTGTCCAGCGTTTTGTTTGGTATGTTGGAGATGCCGAATGAATGTTTTTATTCAAGAGGGCCATAGTTGTGGAACGATCGTTATAAATATGTGATTTTAGATTTTTGACTCAGAAAAAACCCCTGGGGGGCTAAATCAGGCGACTGTGCTGGAGTGCTAAACCCGAGAGAACTTCTCAAGTATCCCCTACATTCACAAAGTGTGTGGGTTTGCATTATCAGTTGTGATAATCAGCCTAGAGTTTTTCGATGAAAATGATCGGACAGTTTCAGTGACTTCTGACCGTTATGTCCACACGATTCAGGCTTCCCTAGGGTTCTCTGGGATTTTTAGCGCGTCTTATAACTTTCGTTCCAGGAGTTTGGCCAACAAGAACAATATTCGATTGGCTTTCGCCAATATACCCAATAAAATGCTGGATAGAATTGTCCGAAATTCAGGGAGCGTAGAGCAGAACGAGTGGCAATGGTAGGCAGCAGGGAAGTGTAGTGATTACATTCATATGAAGTTGGTTTTTTCCAAAAATTGTCCCAGTCAATATCTGCATATCATTCAGGAAAACATCGGTATATGTACAATTAACACGTCATTCTTCTTATACCAAAATTCTCCTCCACGCTCAGCCTGTCTCCCTATCTAATTCGCCATTTCACCAACTGAAATTAACCCAAAAGTATCCTTTTCCTCCGGAGTAACCAACATTTCCGAGTTTAGTATCCTCCCGTGAGAGCTCGTGTTCTCCCGAAAATGGAGTTTGCCAACACTCCTCTTTCCTTTGATCTGTCCCTTGATTGCGTGCCGCTTATAAACATCGCCGATATGAGAAAGTTACCGTATGCATCCTCATTGGGATCCTTATTGGATCCTTGTTTCGTCCCCCTACCTCCTCCCCTTTTCGATATCGAAGGCGCCGTTCCTTCGACTGACATCAAAAGAATCCAAATAAGTGCTAGCAACTTTTCAATTTCTGTTTGGCTCGGTAAATATATCGAAAATGAGAGGCTGTAATAACATGGAGGTGTTTGAGAGATCCTTTGAGGCAGGATGAAGAACCTACCGTGTGTTAGTTCTTCACAGAAAAAGGAAATTAGTTAATTTGTTTATTGGAAATAAATTCTGAAATAGTTTCAGCTTTCATGGTTTTCACTGAGTTCCTGTTGAAAAGGTATTCATCCTAGAATCAATGAACTGTGGCTAACAATTGAATCAAAAGTTGTTTTCAACAATATTTCGGTATATACCTTCATTCTTTCGAGATATGGCTATAAAATTTTTTGTATGTCAAGTTCAATAGCTTGTTCACAATTACAGCAGAGGAATATGTCTGAAAACGAGGCACCTATGCCTATTCATCTGAGGAATAAGAAAAAATTTGCAAATCATTTAATTTTCGACCCACTTCAGATTCCTTTCTTTCGGTAACGAAAAATGCATTTTTTTCTGTGACGGGAAAAAAATTTGACATTTCATATCTCTTGGCAGGTCACAAAATATAACTTTTTACGAAACTAATTTTTTCCCTGTCAATAAAATGAGTATCTATGTATCCGGGAAAAAAGTACTCACTTTTTTCCGAGGGAAAAAGGTAATTTCGTGAGAAGTTATATTTCTTTCACTATTAAATCGTTGCTTTTCTTGTCACAGAAAAAATTGGGTATTATACACGTGAAAACGCTTCGCGTCGGGAGACAACATAACTTCGAGCTAAAATCTAATACTTTTTTCCCTTGTATAATAAATAAATATTGCTTCACTTTTTATAGGGTCTCTGATGCTTTACAAATAAGAATCTATGCACCATCCATGAACAATCATCCTAATTGAATTTTTTTTAATATCTTCAATTATTTGTTTGCCTTAAATGGTGTAATCTAAAAATTCTGTGGGGGCAATTTTAAATATATGATGCAAATCTACCAGGAATGTCTCTGATTTACCTTTTTGTTTGACAAATTTTAACGATGTTGCTAAAATATAAGGCTAAGGCATCACTAGGATATCTCAGCCTTTTCTCCAAGCTGTTTCAGCATTAGTTTCTAGAGCTTTGGTATTGGAGGATGTTCCGGCTGTTGTTTCTTCAGCTGAAGTTAAAAAATGAAATATTAGAGAATTCTATTTTTATGAATAATTAGATGATATAATTATAAATTACTAGCAGACCCAACAGACGTTGTTCTGTATACACAAAAATTCATTTAATTCGATCTAGCCGTTTAGTTGCAGAGTAGATGAATAACCTAAATAATGACTACAGTGCCATCTGTTGATCTGATTTGTGATCATACGGCATACAGGCAATCCAAAATACATTCATACATCCCTCACACTTCGGTACCTTCTCCTACCCGCCTAGTGCCTACCTCGGAGACGCATTTTGGTGCGATTTCATCTTCAACCTGCCATATCTTTTGATGTATTCATCATAATTGAATGATGTAAAAGGCAATTTCGTTCTAAATTAAATACTGGGGATGAACGACGTATTTAATTGGATAAGGATCAATAGCGTATTCATTAAAAAATACTCCCAAATAATGCATAATTTTGAGAAACATTCGGATACCTTTAAAAGGTGATACCGAGTAAACCTTGAAAGATGGATATATGCTATCGCGAACTTTTTTGTAGAACTATTAAAGAGGTACATTTCCGTCATACATTGTTTCCATGTACGTCTTACGGTTTTTGCAGTGCACCTGAAAATAGCTGATCATGGCTGATTTTGGTACTCATATTTATTATCATTGAAGTTATAGTAGGTTTCCTTAATTTTCTCGGGTGAAAAGTATAGCCTATGTTACTCAGGGATAGTGTAGCATTCTAAGGGTGAAATAATTCTTGAAATCGGTCTAGTAGCTTATGAGTTAACTCGTATCAAACCCACAAATCCACAAACCCACAAACATACAAATCTTTCCTCTTTATAATATTAGTATAGATATAGATGAGATACAAATAATCATTGAAAACTTACATCTTTTCTACAATATATTTTTTATGTATTGTATTTTGTTAGCTCTCAATTCAAAAGAATATATATATATATACAATATATTAAGATGGTATTTCGATATTTCTTTCTGGAAAAAGCAGCAAATTTCAAGTAACTTTACTCATTGATTCAATTCATCAACTTTTCAGCACAGATATTGAATGGATTTTCACAAATAACCAGCCCAAATTTTTCTTGTTCACATGTTTACCTTTCTTCTACGGCCATGTTGATAATTTTGACATTATGACATTTCAAATGAAAGGAATCGTCAAAATTTTTACTCTAGCGGGAGATGCATAAACTAAATATATGAAACCAGAAAAATCAATTAGTTAGGCATCTAGAGAGTTTATTTATCTATGGAGCTGATAATCCGATAACCTCCTTAGGAGCCTTGGGTGTCCAGAATAGTGCCTCGTCAGCAGTACCACCATACTGCGAATCTCAGCTCGTTATAAATAGTTTCAGGAGTTTTATGGTATAGGTAGGTGAAATCATAACACATTTTTTGGCCAGGGTCAGTCCAGAAGCGTTTCTCCAGAAAGTACTTATGTTATTCAACAGTTGTACCTCTGCCTTATATTGGTCTTTTCCAAGCCCACAGATAGGCATCTAGTAACTAAGTAAATAGTATGGCTTCAATTATTCTCTAAGGCGATTCAAGTTTCTCACAGAAATTAGAGTTTCCTGTCGAACTTAGGTATATGGTATCTTATGATCAAGTAAGCAATCTGATATCAGCTTCTAAGATCAACAATTTAAATTCGGAAGAATTGCCTTAGCGAAATTCTTTTACACATTCAAGAAACAACTTCATATGAATGTCTAAGTCCAAGAGCCTGCCTCCGTTGTATTGAAAAAGCTGAAAGTTTTTCAACAGATGGCACCAGCACAGGTTATACTTAGCTTACACCGACTATGAAAGAGATTACAAAATCCATAAGAAGATATATTCATTTTCTTGGCGTCCATTAGGAGACACTTAGAACAATTCCAACGGGCCAACCCAACAAACAGGATCCCAAATATTCCTCCACTTTGAGTTCATTTATGGTTAATTACAAGAGAAGAAGGTCTAAGAACACCAGGGGACAAGCCAATATCCCATATTGAGAACGCAGGAGGCTAATAAAAGTGCCAGAGACACAGCACTTAATGCCAATGAAAAGATAAAACAATCCCATTACAGGGGGGAATGTTTACAATGGATCGAGCATTTCCGCATTTCCAGCCCGGAAAATATTTATTGCCCCCGAATAAATTTAATTCTATTTACAATTCGAAAACTACGCTGGAGATTTGTCTGAACGAATCGGCTAAGTAGGAAGAAAAAGGACGCTGCTGGATAAATATGTGAGACGTTGAAAAGAAAATTTATTTACTCCAGGTATTTTCCGGGATTTCGGCCGATGACGCAACGGGAATTTATTGCCAGGCACGCCGAAGGCCATTTTGATATTACCCGGAATTTATATTCACTACTATTCTTCGGCGGATTAATTTAACTTTCACTTTATTAATCGAGGTGGTGATTGAGAATCTGGGTCATCAAAACTAGTCTACGATTAAGGGAGATCACATAAAGGGTTTTGATATTCAAAGAAAAACGCCATTTTTCAATACTAATGATCGAATGTTATTTCATTATAAAGAAGAAGCTATGCCGTTAATAGTGGAAAATAACATCAGGCAAATGACCACCACAAATCTCAAAGTGGCTGCCCTATGTCCTCGAACGCCTCAAGAATTCCATCTTTGAGGTCTTGAATCGACGCTATTGGCGTAGACCTTCTCTTTTACGTGGCTCCAAAGGAATGAGTCACAAGGTGTTAAATCACAAGATCTCTGTGGCCAATTGTGATCACCTCTTCGAGAGATAACACGGTCCGGAAACTTTTCCCACAAAAGCTCAATGGTTTCGTTGCTTGTGTGGCACGTAGCGCCGTCTTGTTGAAAGTAAACGTTGTCCAGATCAATACTATCAAATTTCGGCTATAAAAATCATTAATCATCTCTCGATAGCGCAATCCATTCATCGTAACTGTTGCTCCAGCCTCATTTTCGAAAAAGTAAGGTCCAATGACTCCGCCGGACCATAAACCGCACCAAACAGTCACACGTTGAGGATAGAGGAGCTTTTCAACAATAACTTGTGGGTTTTCCGAGCCTCAGATGCGACAATTTTGCTTGTTGACGAAGCCACCGAGGTGAAAATAGGCCTCATCACTTAAGATGAGTTTTCGAAGGAATTCCGGATCATTTCCATGCATTTCAACGACCCAATCAGCAAAGACACGAATTTGTTGATGATCGGCCGGCTTGAGTTCTTGTGTTAGCTGAACTTTATAAGCCTTCTTGAGCGACGTGCATGGGTTTTATTCTTTCTTTTTCTAACGTTTCGGTGTCTATATCAGAAACCTTCCTCAGACAAACTTGTAGAATCTTCGGAATTGTGAATTTTTTCATTTGCAGTCTAATTGACTAGGAGTGAAAACCTAAAAAGTTTTTTAGAGATTTAGAATTCGTTTAAGTACCTAGAACACGCGCACAAAAATATAAAACCATGTTTAGAACATTTTGTATGAATATTTTTTCCTGGAAATTCAATATCAGTGTCATCTCTAGTTCAGTAGCTTCCCACAATGCCAGAAATCAGACTAAAATCTGAATTTTCAGATACTTTCAGCCGCAATGCCCAGTAACGACATCTGGTGTTGCGTTCGTTATAGAATGTAATATCCGCCTCCCCAACCGAATACTTCTGTATTTTTCTTTGTGGCCTCTTGTAATCTCCACGTACCGTGCTCTCATCTACGCCTGGTTTTCCTCCACGCTTTTCCCGCTTTGTCTCTTCACTTTTCCGCCTTGAAATTTTAATAATAACGCCTTAATTAAGTTGAAGATGTTTTTAATTGCGGACTTCGGAGCGTTGTATCGTCATTTCTCGGGCTTACCCACTTTCATTAAAGTCGACACCTCGTAAAACACGAAGATATTGGATTTGTTTTCTGAAGGAATCACCAGACATAATTAACGAAAGTTTCTGTGGGTATTTTGAGTCGAGAGGCCGCATAATCAAAAGTCTGTGACTTTCAATTAAGGGGAATTGAATATTTAGGATCAGGCTCTGTGGTTTGCATCGGAACGGGGTTAATTTTATGCAGGTGCTCGGTTGTATAGGGGAAAACCCGGATAGTTGCCCCACTTTTTGAATTTGCCTCATATTTTTGAAAATATTGATTTTTAATGTGTAATTTCTATGAGTGTAGGAAGCCCCATTATTTGATTTGAAATACTCAGATTTTTCTCTGATATAGCAATCCCAAATTTCACAAAAATTTGATTTTTGTAGAACCCTTTTTTTGGGGATAGATGCCTACAAGTATGGATAGTTGCCTCACCATGAAAATACGGGGGGGGGATAGATGCCCTGCAACTTTTTCTACGCAACATGGATCGAATTAACAACAATTGTGCATTTTTAATTGAATTTCAAAAGCATATATTAAACGAAAAGTTGCATTCTTCATATTAACATAAAGCATTCATGATAAATTAATGAAATAATAAGTCTCAACAAAAATGATCAGGAATCAAGTTTAAAATCAAAATAACACAATGAATCGAAAATCTGTTAAGAAGATAAGGTTTTAGTTTAGATGTCCTAAGGGGCACCTATACCTCAAAAAATCAGGGCAACTATCCTTTTCGATAGGGATAGATGCCCATTAATTTTTTTGATAAATTAAGAAGAAAACAAAAAATATTTGTACTCAGATGTGCACTCAATGAAACACTGTATTGACGTAATAAAAAAATTACTGAATTTTTTACCACTTCAAAAGTTATACAGCGGCAAATACCTACCTCTAAAAGTTTGGCATGTTTGTGAAGTTCGCTGCTGAGATGATCGCACACACTAGCGATAAACGGCTTCACTTTACAATAACTCTTACAAAACTAAGGTCCAGGGTGACTATAGCAGCTACTTATAAAATTAATTTTTCTCCAACCATCAAAAAATGTTGACTTTTCTGTACTATTTTCAGGTGCAAAAGTCATAAATTCTCTTACCGTACAAAAATTTGCTCGTTGCTTAGCAACACTTTAAATCCTAGGATTAAAAACGCTACTTTTAATCCTTGGATTAAAAGTAAATGCATTTGAAGTCTACTTGACAATCACTGTCATGATTCTGTGTTCAAATTCATAACCAAATTATGAACGATTTCTCACTAAAACCAATTTTATTGTAATTTTGACTTGGTTGGAGAAAAAATAGTATATATTATTCGGATTAAAAGTGCCTATTTTAACTCGCAATTCTGCATTCGCTCGGCTGTGCCTCGCAACTGCAAATATTGCTCGTAAAAAAAATATGCACTTTTAATCCTTATAATATAATATACTATTTTTGATACGTGTTTCGGAAGTTAGGTATTTTGAAAATAAGGCATCTATCCAACTTGGGCATCTATCCGGGTTTTACCCAACAGGGTTGAGCGATGAAAGTTGAGTCATTTATCGGTCAAAATTCGAATCACTGGTTATTTCGAATCTGACAATACTTGACTTCAAATTCTATCACAAGAATCAGTGTATCATCTTTGCTGAACGAAATAACTGAAATTTACGCTTCAGCACCTTTAAGATTGAATAGAAATTCATTTTTGAAACGAAAACAATTGGTCGGAAAATGAATAAAAATTTCGAACAAAATATGGCAGCAAAGAGGGACCAACAGTGCCAGCAAGTATGTTGCTGAAGGTTTCATTGTTGTTGCACACGGCTTGTCAAGCAGAGGTATTATTGATCCATTTTTTTGAGCGTTCTTTCTACTTAAACGAGTGCTAACGGGTTTTCCAATAAGAGGTCTTATTTTGAATGGCCCGCTATTTCGGTAGATGTCACGTTTGAAGCCTGGTTCTCAGAGCTTCGACGTGAAGCCAGCGACAATCCCCACTACTCCTATTTTCTCCCTCGCTGTCGCAGAAATACAAGTGAAGTTGGTTTATTTCAACTACAAAAGAGGCGTGTCGCGACAGATTTTGACAACCAGAAACCAAAAGGAGGGGGTCAGGGGAAGTTTTGTTGATATTCTCTGATTGGTTGAATTGCTGTCGCAGGCTTCACGTCGAAGCTCTGAGAACCAGGCTTGAAGCTGTCATTTTTTGACATTTGACAAGTAGAAACTACGCCATTAATGAAAATGGAATGATACACGCTTTAAGAACTCATTGAAATTATTAAAATTCACTATAAAAATGGTGAAAATTTGGCAGAGACGGTTCGTAAAACTCGAACATTTTTGAGTCGTCGTGAAGCACCTTGTCGGACCGCAATAAAGAAATTGGTGGAATAATTCAAGCTGTTCGGACAAGTAAGCGATGTGAAGAATAAAATCTGTGCACGTCGGTCAAGAACAGCCGAGAATATTTCTGCTATAGCCGAAAGTGTTGAAGAAAACCCAGGTTTGTCCATTCCTCGTCATTCTTTGGAATTAGGCATTCCACAAACGTTATTACACCCTATTTTGCATAAATATTTGGGTCTTAAGGCTTATAAAGTTCAGTTAACACAAGTACTCAAGCCGGCCGATCATCAACAACGTCGTGTTTTTGCTGATTGGGTCGTTGAAATGCATGAAAATGATCCGTAATTCACAATTGGCCACCGAGATCTTGTGATTTAACACCTTGCGACTTCTTCCTTTGGGGCCTCTTGAAAGAGAAGGTCTACGCCAATAGCCCAGCGTCGATTCAAGACCTCAAAGATGGAATTCGTGAGGCTATCGAAGACATAGGGCAGCCACTATGGTCCTGTAAGCGTGGTCGTGGTGGTCATTTGTCTGATGCTATTTTTCACTATTAACGGCATCGCTTCTTCTTTATAATGAAACTAGCAGACCCAACAGACGTTGTTCTGTATACACACAAATTCATTCAATTCGATCGAGCCGTTTAGTTGCAGAGTAGATGAATAACCTGAATAACGACTTCAGCGTCATCTGTTGATCTGATGTGTGGTCATAAACATACGGGCATAGGCAATCCAAAATACATTCATACAAAACATCCCTCACACTTCAGTACCTTCTCCTAGCCGCCTTGTGCCTACCTCGGAGACATTTTGATGCGATTTCATCTTCAACCTGCCATATCTTTTGATGTATTCATCATAATTGAATGATGTAAGAGGCAATTTCGTTCTAAATTAAATACTGGGTATGAACGACGTATTCAATTGGATAAGGATCAATAGCGTATTCATAAAAAATACTCACAAATAATGCATAATATTGAAAAACATTCGAATACCTTTAAAAGGTAATACCGAGTAAACCTTGAAAGATAGATATATGCTATCCCGGACTTTTTTGTAGAACTATTGAAGAGGTAAATTTCCGTCATACATTGTTTCCATGTACGTCTTACGGTTTTTGCAGCGCACCTGAAAATAGCTGATCATGGCTGATTTAGGTACTCATATTTATTATCATTGAAGTTACAGTAGGTTTCCTCGAATTTCTCGGGTGAACAGTATAGCCTATGTTACTCAGGGATAGTGTAGCATTCTAAGGGTGAATAATTATTGAAATCTCTAGTAGCTTATGAGTAAACTCGTATCAAACCCTCAAACCCACAAACATACAAATCTTTCCTCTTTATAATATAAGTATAAGTATAATATTAGTAAAGATATAGATCAATTCTCTACAAACGCCCTATTGACCACTTTTTTCTATAACCTATCGTTTTGAAAATATCTCGAATAAAGTTGGGAGGAGATGAAAAATTACATTTTTTCATCTTCTAATGAAAATAAATCGGTCTGTGCTCATTCGATCAGGACGATTGATACCTCATTTTATAGGTTAATTAATTCTCTACAAACGCCCTATTGACCACTTTTTTCTATAACCTATCGTTTTGAAAATATCTCGAATAAAGTTGGGAGGAGATGAAAAATTACATTTTTTCATCTTCTAATGAAAATAAATCGGTCTGTGCTCATTCGATCAGGACGATTGATACCTCATTTTATAGGTTAATTAATTCTCTACAAACGCCCTATTGACCACTTTTTTCTAAAACCTACCGTTTTGAGCAGAATCCGTACCAACTTAAGACACCGGGATCTGAATAAGATCAGTTTTCAGAATATGAAGAAAAAAATGAACAAAAAACTTTCCAAATTCACGAATTTATAAATGACATTCATAGAAATTTTCTGAATATGATAAAAATATTTTCATTTATTCGAAGTTTTTAAATGAAACTTGAATAATTTATTCTCTATTAAAAAATACTCGTAAATACTAATACACTAACATCCATATTTATACAACTTCATTGATATAATCCGGGATCAACAAACAAAGACATCGAAGAAATTTCATTTGAAATAGTTGATTGCATTTTCAATGAAACTTGCGATTAATTGCATTATTCCAATCATTCCCTCGAGTTCTAACACTTCCATCCCGCAAATGCAATGGAAATTCTCCGCTGTGACGTCACATCTCGATGGGCGTCGGCATACCGGTATTTGTGTATATCGTGCTCGGAGAAGCAATTCGATTTTGGTGCGATTTCATCTTCAACCTGCCATATCTTTTGATGTATTCATCATAATTGAATGATGTAAAAGGCAATTTCGTTCTATATTAAATACTGGGTATGAAGGACGTATTTAATTGGATAAAGATCAACAGCGTATTCATAAAAAAATACTCCCAAATAATGCATAATTTTGAGAAACATTCGGATACCTTTAAAAGGTGATACCGAGTAAACCTTGAAAGATAGATATATGCTATCGCGGACTTTTTTGTAGAACTATTGAAGAGGTACATTTCCGTCATACATTGTTTCCATGTACTTCTTACGGTTTTCGCAGCGCATCTGAAAATAGCTGATTTTGGTACTCATATTTATTATCATTGAAGTTATAGTAGGTTTCCTCAATTTTCTCGGGTGAAAAGTATAGCCTATGTTACTCAAGGATAATGTAGCATTCTAAGGGTGAAAGAATTATTGAAATCGGTCCAGTAGCTTATGAGTGATGTCATATCAACGCCACAAACACACAAACACACAAACACACAAACATACAAATCTTTCCTCTTTATAATATTATAGTATAGAAGTATAGATAAACATCCGATCATTTCTATCGAAAAATGGCATTTTTCTTTGAAGATCAAAATAACATTTCTTATTGGAAAACCCCTTGTTTGTCTAAGGGAAAACCCTTTGTATCGTTTTGCCCAAATGTCTCTAATTTTCGAATTTGAGCCGAGAATGGTCTCAAATTATAGGGTTCTACTCCCTGATGATGAATTCGTGGTCCTAGAGACTTTTCAAGGTGAGTTAGGTTCCCAAAATAATGGTTTGAGTTCGTTAACCAGCCAAATCGTTTTCATCGAATTTTTGTTTCTCAATATCAAACAAAACGAAACCAATCGAAATGAAATTTTGCGGCCATAATGCAAAATGCTCAGAATAAGCCTTATACGAAATTTTATGGCCATAGTGTTAACAGAACCATGGAAAGTTCAATTGTAATGTTGAAAAGAAAAATCTTTATATTTCCATTACAAGATATCCGATTCGAGTATCGAGTGAATTCTGAATGAAGCTTTATATACTGAATGTTCATGCAAAATTTCAAGATTATCGCATCATCAGAACCATAGAATTAATTTTTTTAATTCTCAAGTTTTTACTCAGTTTTCGAATAAATTATTCCGATCCAGCTAAAATTTTGCATTTATATGTTTTGTATCAATCTCAAGTCCTATACAAAATTTTGAGGGAATATCCTCATTGCTCCACCAATGAACGAGCGCTTAAAAGTTTTCTCAATTTCTCTTTCGTCATTAGATAAATCTCGGGGGTGTCATTTCAAACTCCACACGATAAAAAGAGTCCAATCCTTCCATCATTGTAAAAATGACAGAATATAAATTGAACTAGGGTCAAAGTGTGGTTCGATAGATTGATCTGTTTTAAATCTGTTACCTAACAATAGAAGGCTTTGCCGCACGCAGAGAAAAGCCTGAATGGGATGAATGAGACTGTTTATGAAAGAGAAACGGACCAGATCCATATCGAGCAGATATTATAACTTCTCTAACGGTAGGGTTAACTTGATATGAAATAGATACGAGCTGAGGGGATGATCTGTCTTAATTAAATTGCCATCAGGTTCTCCTCTATGAAAATGATAATACAATCACTCTTTATTGCCGGAGAGAAAACTCTGAAGTTTGGGCATTTATTTTGTTTTAATAAGTGATAAATGGAGTGTTGATTGTGATTTATTTCGATTTATCCCAATCAATTTCATCTGAGATGTTTATAGTTTTGTTTCGAATTGTAAGGAGTTAGGAATTGAGAATAACTTTAGGTTTTCCTACTCTGAAAGCAGTCTGAAAGAAATTCAATGTGCAAGTGCATAAAATTTCGAAAATTAGTCAGCTTGGAAAAACAAAACAGACAGAAAAACCACCACTCTCTACTGAATTCCATTTGAAAAGCATGCTATTACAACGGCCATGACCTGGTTAAGAACAGTCCAAATTTTCCTTGGAAGATTATTGGAGGGATCTTTGTTTTGAATATTACATGTGTTCCCCTCGGATTGCCAAATTGCTTTATCGCTTTCATTCGAGGTCAGAAAATAATTGGACCAAAATGGTTGACGTGATTTTAATCCAGAAACCTTATTATCTGGAATATAGGAAAATATTTGATATGAATTTGTAAAAGAATTAAATTTATTTCAAATTTCAAAATTTAGGGCCTGCCTGCGGATATGTGGAGGAGCAATGATTGAAAGAACTGGTAACCATGGTGTTGGTGTTAATTTCATTGTTCCAGTTACTATTCTCATGGAAAAGTTCAATTGTGCACCAATCTTATGTACATGGGCACTGTTGCGCTAAACAGGGCAACAATATTCGGCAGTAGAGTAACCAAGGCTAGAGCTGCCGTACGAAGAGTTGTTGCGTTAGCACCGGCAAGTTTTTGAATAATATTATTTCTAGTTTTCAATTTCTTACGAAAATAATCCAAATGGGTTTTGAAATTCAGGGAAGAATCTTGTTTAACTCCTAGAAAGTACAAAGTACTAATTCAAAAGCGATACCAACTACATAATATTGGCTTCTGAAACTCTGCTGGCGTTCGCGATTAGGAGTAGATGAATGGATTACCTACAGTAAAACATTCTAGAGATGACTTTCACTCCTACCATTTTTCCAGATTGAAATAAATCTGATAGTTTTTCACCAGATTTCCCTGCTGGCTGGATCCTTATGAAATAAGTAATATTAAAATTTTTTAATGAAATTCTTTTGATAGTCGAAAAAACTGCTCTAAAGTCAGGAGTATTTATTAATTCAGGTCTGAACTTCAGAGATGATCTTTCGCACCTCAGATGTTCACGAGACTGTCTACATACTCATAATATACTGGATAATCATATCTCCCTGGTGAAAGACAAGGTGCCCATTATCTACCAGTAGCAGTATCTTGGCTACTGCAATCTAGAATCTCTTAAAAAGTAGAAGTATTCCCTAAATGATTCGAAACATTCTCAAATGAATTTTTCTCAGAAAAGCTTCGTAAGCAAGGTATAATTTGTAGAAATCTTAACGGTAGACAGCCTAATGGTATAGACTATAGAGGGTGAGCTAACAAGATCTCGAGTATCCCTCGTCACAGGCAGAATGAGCCTTCAAAAACCTCAATATATCACGTCGCAGCTTCACGGGTCAGAACCATTACAGTTAATGAATCGGTGCAGTTTAACTTATATGTATACTCGTGGGTGTACTTCCCAATTTAACCCCACATTATCAACGACAAAATGACGACAGATTGCCAAAGTGAGTGTGACAAATCGTTCTTCGCTCCATCTGGATACTGAGTTAACGCTGTTTATGTACACTCAACGTATCTACTGTAGGGTGAACCGGATGGGAGGTAGTTTTTCGAAGGGAGTGTTCAGTTCCCGCACTATACCGCTAATGGCATTGTTTAAGGAGAAGATAGTTAGTTACTCGCCCTGCTAAAGGCATTGGATGTGCGTATGTGGCGGTACCTATTAGAATTATGTGGCAAACTATAAAATTTTAGGGTCCATCCTAATACGCCCTCTTGGCGGATACTTGAATAATTACTTATCGGTAAAGAGGTTTCTATTTCTGCTATGAAACTTTATTTTTATGACGTGAAGTTTGAAGAATCGAAACATTCGAAACTGAGTAAATTCCAACACATGTTCGTCGATGAATAGAGTAAGCCAGGGTTCCAGTTGGGAATTTTATTACTTCGATAATTACAGGGTCTGTTTGTGTTATGCGATTCTAGTTTTTCTATTCTAAGGTAGTGAAGGGAATAAGTTTGAAATTTGAATCGTAGTTGAAGGCAAAATATGAAATAGAAAAAATTGAATATAAGAATAATTTTTGGTTTTCGCTAAATTAAACGTGTTTTAAATTGAATCGCAAAACGTGAATTTATTTGGTTAGACTTTATTTTGAAGTTTTTTTTGATAGCCATGAATTCTTCTTCAAACAAATGCGACGAATAATTAGTACCAACGTGAGGTCTTTGCACTCACGAAAACTATGATAAAACATTACCTATTTAAAAAGTTATCGCAGCGAAATTGAGGCGTTTTCCTTATTATTAAATTATTTCGGTTCAGAAATACGACTGAAGTTTCAAAATACTGACAAGAAATGTATTATTATTGGCAATATATTTCTAATCAATGTCATTGGAAAAAAGAAAAAATACCTATGCTTTGTTTCTCTTGTGTTGAATTCTTGAGTCAATATCGACTTTGGCGGCAATAAATCGTATCCCTGATGACGATACGTGGTCAAATTCAATATATCCGATTGAAGTGAATTTCATTTCGTGAAGGAAGATTGGTATATTATACTTAATATTCATGCAAAATTTCAAAAAATGGCATTGTGTAAACCATAGAAAATTCAATTGAAATTCGAAAAAAAAATTGCTATATTTCCAAAACAAGATATCCGTTTCAAGTGAAATTTATTTTGTGTATGAACATTGATATACTGAATATTCATTCAAAATTTCAAGAGGTTCGCATTATCCGAACCATAGATTTGGTTTTTTTAATTGTCAATTTTTTACATAGTCCAGTTTTTTAATAATTTCCAGATTATTATTCCGATCGTGGTGAGATTCAGCATTTATATAGTAGTATCAAGTCCTATACAAATTTTTGCGGTTAAAGCCTCATTGTTCCGCCAAAGAACGAGCGTTCGAAAGGGCTTTCTTAATTTTTTATACTCATATTGCAATGGAAATTTCAATTAAACGAGTAGTGATCAGGGTACGAATGTGTCTTTTGAAAATGGCGTTAAAAAATGCAAGAAAAGCCCCGAACAGGTACTTTTGAACGCTCGTCTATTAGTAGAGCAATAATTCTATCACATCAAAATTGTATGGGACTTGAGATTCATGCTTAGTATATGAATGCAAAATCTAGGCACGACCGGAATTATGTTCTGGAAATGATTAAAAAAATGAAATATGTAAAAATCCAGTAATAACATTAAATTAAATTATATGGTTAGCATTATGGCCACAAAATTTTGCAAAAGGCTTATTATGGGCATCTTGCATGTAGCCGCAAAATTTCATATCGATTGGTTTTGTTTTGTCTGAGATATGGCGGGACGGAAATTTTGAATGGCCATATTTTATGGAACACCCTGTACGATTTGGCTGGTTAACGAACTTCTCAAGTCTCTAGAACAAACAGAACAGAATTGTATTTGACCTCGGATTCGTCATCACGGAGTAGAACCCTATCGTTTGAGGCCGTTTCGGCTCAAAATTCGTTAATTAGAGACACAAACCGAATATTATTATTATTACGAAATAAGAATTAGTGCGTTAATAGGAACGCAGGTATAATATAAACAATGAAAGCAGAGAATAATATTAATTGATTAAAATCAACCAATATCAAACGGAACATCCGTTTGATATTACCACCATGCATGTTCTTTGTGCGTTGACGGGATTAGTTCCGAAGTATGGGTTTAATATTGGTTGATTTTAATCAATTAATATTATTCTCTGCTTTCATTGTTTGTATTATTATTATTATTATAAAGCCTGTCTATCCTCAACGTGCAAGTGTTTAGTGCAGTTTATGGTCCGGCGGAGTCTTTGGGACCTCAATTTTGTTATGGAAAATTTCATTAAAAAGATATTGTTCTGTGAGCGTGGTCGTGGTGGTCATTTGCATGAAGTTATTTTCCACTATAAATTAACGGCATGAAATAAACATCCGATCATTTATTTCAAAAACTATAATTCTGCTTTGAATATCCAGAATGACACCTCTAACCGGAAAACTCTGTATATGCACAGCGAAGTGATTTGAAGCTTATAAGCGCTTGTTCATACCGGGAAAATTCATTCATGAATATCATTGGAGCTGTTGGTTTCATTCTATTTCTTTATGCATTCAACTTTCACCTTCAAATCCTGAACGTTTTGTGAAAAATACCAGTTTTGAAATGTTCCTTTTGAAAACACTTTCATTACGTGGCTTTGATTATTGATACAATAATTATATCATTCATTTATTTAAATTCAAGAGACTGCATAGGTACCTACAAACAGGATGCCCAAATTTCTTTAGCATAAACATATCAGAGAATATAAAAATTTCGCAAATCATTCACTTCTTTAATATAATATTTCTTTGCTACTGAGTTAAAAAAATTCCTTCTAGCGATCTCACGACGAAATCGAAAATATTTCTCAAATCCCAACCCTAAGGGCCTCAGAGTAATAAAAATTTTTATTACTCTGGACCCTCGGATATTTCATACTACAGGCATACAAGAGAGAAGTTGTGGAGCAAGATGCAAGACACGTTGACGTGAAGAAAAATAGCTCGTCACTAGAGACATCTGTTGTTCACCATACCCAAAAATTAATACTCGTCTGAATTTTCAACATTGCACATAGGCAACCCATCATGTTGGTCCTCTTCCGGAGTGGCGCCCTCTAACGATATTGTCCAATATCCTCCAATGATATTTGAACCGAAGTAACTAACTATCTTCTCCTTAAACAATGCTAATGGGGTAACTCTTAGACTATAGAAAGAGTTTCTTTACTCTTAGGGATAACAAGAAACTATAGTCTGTTCACGAAAGGTTGAGCCGTCTGTTTGACATGAAAATTTGGCATATTCCACTGTGTATATTAGTTTGTCACACGTTTTTTATCATTATTCCGAAATTAAATTCGATATTTAGTATAAAATACCACTATTATAATCTATAGGAGATGATTACCCTTCAGTAGGGTCCTGTAGCGGTCTTAGAAAAACAGAAGATTCGAAAATCATCACTTGGAATGCCAGACCTGGTTTAAAACACCCTCCTGGCCCAAGAGCAAGAAAAACGTATTTTGTATCTAAATATTGAAGGTATTCATTCGAATAGTTTTATGTTTCAATTCTGTAAAAACGGCGAGGCAGGGTTTTTTCTAATGAGGTTTTTCCCTGTGCTCTGGAATCATACGACAGAATAGTATGGTACACCGTCTTGCACCAACCTCACCTAGAGACTTTTTTGTTTCATGTGTTGTATTTTGTTAGCTCTCAATTCAAAATAATATATATTAAATTTCTAGGTTATGTTTTTTATTTTCTTGTCAGATTGATACGCAATGTTGTCAATATTGCATAGAGTTCTCTGATAATTCTCAAGCTCGTCGGACGAGGCCGAGTACATTCTCAACGTTGACTTTATTCTACGTTTAACAGCAAATACTGCCAACTTCAGACAAATAAACGCACGCCTACTATGCGCTAAAACTTTCGTGAACGGACTATATATAAATCAATAATTGTTCCATATATAAATTTCAGGATGACCTGAGAGCTATACTTGAGGTTACCGAGTCGTTTTTGAATTGGGTTGTTAATTTTAAATCGATTTAATAGAGTTTCAATCATTTTATTTTTCTGTTCCTTTTTACTGCTTTGATTTTTTTCGTTTCGAATTCCGAAGGCATCCTGGAGAAGGTTATCGTTTGGAATGAATAAAGAAGGAATCCTTCAATATTCTAATAGTGTTTAAGTGTTATTTTTATTGGAACGGCGAGACAGGGTTTTTTCTACTGGGGTTTTTCCCTGAGCTCTGGTACCACCTCAGTTAGGGATTTTTATTTTTGTTTTATGTATTGTATTATGTTAGCTCTTGATTCCAAAACAGTATATATATATAAGTCTTTGATTTAACCAATAGACAAAATTCTAGAACAAGCCGTAGGCGATTCCTGTGCATTCAAAAAAATATTTCTAGGCATGTTGACTACAATATTCATTCAGCAACCGAGTAGAATAACACTATCGCTACTGCCTTCCATATTTTGTTGTGAATTGCTAACAGAAAATCTGCAAACTTTTTTCATCTACATATTTTCCTGGAATGCATAAAATAACGTATCAAAACATTCAAAGAAAGCCCTAAGCAGGTGCTTTTGAGCGTTTGTTCATTGGTGGAGTAATAAGACTATTACCTCATTGTATAGGACTTGAGATTGATACTAAATATATAAATGCAGAATCTCAGCACGATCGGAATAATATTCTGAAAATTATCCAAAAAATTAAATATCTAAAAACTTGACTATTAAAAAAATTAATTCTATGGTTCTGATGATGCGATCCTCTTGAAACTTTACATGAACATTCAGTCTTTCAATCTTTATACACAAAATAAATTTAACTCGAATCGGATATATTGTCGTGAAAATATGAAGTTTCTTCTTTTCAAATTTCCAATTGAATTTTTTATGGTTCTATGGCCATATTTTGCACGAAACTTAGTTTGAGTATCTTGCATGTGGCCGTAAAATTTCATTTCAATTGGTTTTTTTTGTCCGAGATATTGAGGAACAAAAATTTTGAATCCCCATATTTCAAGGAACCGAGGTATGTGCGAACCGAACTCACCCTGAAAGTCTCTATGACAATCCCTTCGACATAATTGAATTTGACCTCGAATTCGTCATCAGGGAGTCTAACCCTATCGTTTGCTCAAAATTTGAAAATTACCGAGATTTGGGCAAAAAGATATAGCACTCGTTTGAGTAGAACGAGCTCTCAAAAACTGTGATTATTATTTAGTGAAGTTAGACTGCTGTTTTCATGAGAAAAACAGAGTTGATGTATAATAATATATCAGGAAGGAACTCATACAACAAGCTACTGAATTTCTATCAAGAAGTGTTTCTGTATAATGTTTCAATTCCATAGCACAAATAAGCACGGAGATAGCGACCAAAGTGAAAATTTCCTAAATGCCAGTTCGAAAACAAAAGACTATAGAGCAATACGGTGATGGCAAAGTGAGTTTCTAGAAAAAAGATGACCTCTATCTTTTATGATTAAAAAGTTGTTCAGGGATCACCAATTCTGTTGGTCACCCTGAATAAGCCTCGAAAATGAAAACCCACTAGGTTTATGCCATACTTATAATGACAATTGTAGAATCTGTGTTCTTATCTGAAATGAAAAAACCTGTATAACTTTAATCGATAGAGAGAACAGTACATTCATGGGTGGTAAGGAACAGGAGGTCTAATCGTCAGAAGTGAAATGAAACGCCATATGGTCGAACAGTGTGACATTATTAAGCGAAATGCGGCTTTACGCAGACTTATGACATGGCAATAACTAATATACTAGCTGGGGTTGACCGGAAACTATTTGTTCCCCTAATTCAAAAGCGATACCAATTACATATTGGCTTCTGTCACCCTGCTGGGGTTCATGGATAAGGAGTAGAGATGAATGGTTGCAGTTAAACATTTGGGAGATGACTTTCACTCTTACCGTTTTGCCAGATTGAAATAAATCCGAATGTTTTCACCAGATTTTCTACTGGGTAGGTCTTTAAAGTGTACAGAATAATAATATCCTTTTCCGTGGATCTCCAAAGAAAAGATGATTTAAATGTGACAAAATTGACCATTAATGACCTATTTTTAAGCTCACTTTCTGCTATTTTAATGTGAAATCCTCATAGCAACCGTTCACGAAGTATTCAGAAGCACTACGAGAAATATCAAAACTCTACTGAATCATATAGATACATAAACATTTTATTATGTCAAATGTAAGTCTTGTGCAAAATGAGAATGTATTTCAATCAAGACTTCATACAGAATTCATATTGTGATCGTCGGAAAAATCTTGTAATCAACTCGGTTATTAATCTAGCGACTAATGGTCTCGGACTAAATAAAAAAAAATTAAAATATGTTGACCATAAGTCGCCGTCTTTAATACCCTAGTTGATTAAATAACTATTATAATTATATATTATAATTCTGTTTCAAATTGCGCTTTTTTTGTGAATAAATAAAACACATTATTTGCATCCATTTTCAAAAACTTTCATTGGTAATTTAATTATCAGATGAAACAATTATGTACGGAAAATAATATTTGCCAAATGGTCTCCTACCTGCAGCTTTACAGATAATAATGTTCTACGATTAAAATCACGTAAACGTAAACCATTTTGATCCAATTATTTTCTAGTATCTCTGAACCCTTTAGCGTCCACCATTAGGTATATAGAAATAGAAATGAAATAATGTTCAAATGCCTTTTTATTGGTGAAACTGTTTATTAATGCTTTAAAGCTTTGCTCTTGAAAATGAGGAGAGATACTCATCGAAACTAGTCGAGCAGACAAGTTATTTGCAGTCATTATTAAACAGTTTCATCAATAAAAAGGCATTTGAACATTATTTCATTTCTATTTCAATTATTTTCTGACCTCGAATGAAAGCGATAAAGCAATTTGCCAATGCGAGTGGAACACATGTAATATTCAAAACAAAAATTTAATAACCGATCCCTCCAATAAAGTTCCTGGATTTGATCTTCCAAGGAAATTTTGGACTGTTCTTAATCGTAAAAGAACCAGTCATGGCCGTTGTAATAGCATGCTTTTCAAGTGGAATTCAGTTGAGAGTCCTAGTTGCGAATGTGGAGGAGCAGAGGAGACTATAGAATATCTGATGAATAATTGTCCAAAATTTAAATTTCAGGATGGCTTGAGGGCTAGACATGAAGTTACAGAGTCGTTTTTGGATGGGGTTGTTAATTTTAAATTGATTTAATAGAGTTTCAATCATTTTATTTTTCTGTTCCTTTTCTCTGCTTCGATTTTTTCGTTTCAGATTTAGAAGGCATCTTGGAGAGGGTTATCGGTTGGACTTAATAAAGAAGAAATCCTTCAATATTCGAATAGTTTTTAGGTGTTATTTTTTTGGAACGGCAAGACAGGGTTTCATCTACACGTTTTTCATCATTATTCCGAAATTAAATTCGATATTTAGGATGAAATACCACTATTTAAATCTATGGGAGATGATTACCCTTCAGTAGGGTCCTATAGCGGTCTTAGAAGAACAGGAGATTCGAAAAATCATCATTTGGAATGCCAGACCTGGTTTAAAACACCCTCCTGGCCCAAGAGCAAGAATTACGTATTTTGTATCTGAATATTGAAGGTATTTTCGAATAGTTTAAAGTTTCAATTTTGTGAAAACGGCGAGACAGGGTTTTTCCCTCTGCTTTGGTATCATACGACAGAATAGTATGGTACACCGTTTTGCACCAACCTCAGCAAGGGACTTTTCTGTTTCATGTATTGTATTTTGTTAGCTCTCAATTCAAAAGAATAGGTAGGTATATGTTGTTTATTTTCTTGTCAGATTGATACGCAATGTTGTCAATATAACATAGAGTTCTCTGGTATCTAGCAAGCTCATCGGACGAAGCCGCGTACATTCGGCAACGTTGACTTTATTTTACGTTATGACAGCAAAAACTGCCAACTTCAGATAAATAAACAAACGCCTACTATGCGCTCAAATTTTCGTGAACGGACTATACCTAGTATGGTACCCCGTTTTGCGCAAACCTCAGGTAGGGATTTTTAATTTTTCCAGGTCTGTTTGAGTTTGACCAGATCACATAGTCTCATACAGTTTGATATTTTCCATTTGGTCTTTTCATCCGATTCAAATTCAGACTTCAATTTCGTTTTCATCAGCTTACCAAAACTAACAAGGGTTATTCCCACCCTTTGTAATCTACGATTTGAATAATTGAGATATACTCATCCCAAATTCAGACATCTGAAGAATTCCAGACTGCAATCATCCCAACTCTATTACTTATAGACAGGAGTTGGCAACACTCCCCTCAGAGATCGGCATGCAAATTGAGACTTCTTGCAGCTTTTCACACGAGGATTTCTGGGGCTCAACACCTGATAAGGTTGAAGTTACACGACGACGTTGCTTTGTCGTACACGTAGTAATTACAAGGTGCGAAATGTATTGTGGCGTGTTTAGAAATGCTGGATGGATGACTTAAGTATAGCTCTTTTGGAATTATAATCATATGTAGACAGGAAGTACGAATTTCTGCCGGAGAACTGAGGGAATTAGATATGTTATAGAAACTAAGTTGAGTTCTGATTGTGAGACGATTGTTCCGATGATATTTCTTCTATAAGAGTTTTCGGGAAAATAAATGTTGAATTATCGATCAGTCATATCCAAAAAAGAAAATTTGCACAAAATGAATTCAGAAATGAATCAACTTAATACAGTCGCATTGTGCTTTTGGCAGGAAAGTTTTGGGGTAGTTTTGATTTCTTTCATTTTTTATGTTTTTTGGGGTGCTGAATCCGAATATGTGGTTTGCTAACAAAATTTTGTGACGAAACATAGAAAAAAATATAAAAAAGATGAAAAATCTCATTCTTGGTCAGTTTTTTGCTTATTACTCGAAAACTATCAACTTCGTGAAAAATCCATCCATACAAAATGAAAAAACATGAAATTTCCTACAAATGTACCACCACAGCTTGTTCTGCGATGACCCGTTCTGGCTCAAATTTTAGTTGAAAATGAGGTCTCAATAAATGAAAAAAAAATTGAATTCTATGGTTCCGATGATGAGATCTTCTTGGATTTTGCATGAAAATTTTGTATATCAATCTCAATTCACAAAAAAATTTCACTCGAATCGGATATCTTGTTATGGAAATAAAAAGATTCTTCTTTTTAATATTCCAATTGAATTTTCTATGGTTCTGTTCACACTATGATCACACAATTTTGTATAAGGCTCATTATGAGCGTCTTGAATTTTGCCGCAACATTTCATTTCGATTGATTTCGTTTCTTCCGAGACATTTTTGTTCATCAATATCTCAGACAAAACCCATCGAAATGAAATGTTGCGGCCATATGCAAGATGCTCATAATAAGCCTTATGCAAAATTGTGTGACCACGCTAGGAACAGAACCATCAATTGGGATATTGAAAAGAAGAGTCTTTATATTTCCATAACAAGATATCCGATTCGAGTGAATTTTTTTTTAATCAATAAAACTGATATACTGAATGTTGATGCAAAATTTCTAGAGGATTGCATCATCGGAACCATCGAATTCAGTTTTTTTCATTTATTGAATCATAGAAAATACCTTATTTTCAACTATAATTTGAGCCAGAACGGATTGCCGCATAACAAGCTGTGGTAGTACAATTTGTAGGAAATTTTATGTACTTTCATTTTGTATGGGAAGGTTTTTCACGAAAAGTTGATAGTTCCTGAGTAATAAGCAAAAAACTGACCAAGAATGGGATTTTTCATCTTTTTTTGTATTTTTTCTATGTTACGTCACGAAATTTCGTTAGCAAACCTCAGATTCGGATTCAGCTCCCCAAAAAACATAAAAAATGGAAGATATCAAAACTTCCCCGCTAGGAGTTCTTTTAAGCACAAATATACTGTCCTAACTATAATTTACATAAATGCTCTTATGATATACATTAACGAAAAAAATCGAAAAAAGATGTTGCTGAGTAATATTTCAACAAAAAACATGAGTACTTTCACTTTTTATTTGAAAATATTACTTTGCATTGTGTTTTCTCGATTTTTTTCACAGGAAAAATTAGATGCTCCAATGATATTTGACAAAACTATTTCACGAGTGACAAATTATTCTGCATGAAATTCATATATGTAATAACTGTCAAGTTTTTAGATTTTCCAGCTAAAAACCATTTGTATCTCTAAAATGGGCGTTAATGATCAAAATGAAGGAAAAAGTTAAAAAACCAAGTTGCCTTTTTTCCGGGATCAATATTTGATCGACATAAAACACGTAAGTTCAAAGGACTGGAATAGTTAGCAGAATATTTCTCTTTTAGATATCGATTGAAATATATTCTGGGAGGATTCTCCATTTCTAAAAAACTGTATTGGTTTTCACTCCCAGTCTCTGAAACAAAAATAGTTAAAAAAATTTTCAATTAAGATGAAGTGCTCCTGCGAAAATCTTTGCACTTATTTGTCAGGAGCTAATTTTTTCAGAACTAATTTGCTCCTGACGAATAAGTGCAAAGATTTTTGCAGGATCACTTCATCATAATTGAAAATTTTTTAATTATTTCTGTTTCAGAGACTGGGAGTGAAAACCTATATAGTTATTTTTGTATTAAGTGCGTAAAATGAGTGTTTTTTTCATGGCACATGAGAGTGTCAATTTTGGCCGAGACCGCAGGTCGAGGCCAAAAATTCACTCGAATGTGCCATGAAAACACGAATTTTATACGCAAGAAATACAAACAACATTTTTGTACAACTGTGAATGTGAATTTACATCGTCTGAAATACGTATGATCATTGAAGATAATGCTTTCAGTACAATATTTAAATGAATCCAGTGATCTTTCTGTGTCGTAACTATAGAAACAGTTTGTTGAAATTGTTTGAATCTTTGACAGTATTTGCTCGTAGTTGTTTCAATTTCGAATTATTTTAAAGAAGATGAATGTTGAATATGATAGTGGTAGTGATAACCCCGCAGATATGGCTGAAGAAGCAAATACAATTGTATCTTATATGTTACCAGCCAACTCAAAGCTAGGGTGAATGTGTATAAGAGTACGCACTTAGTGATTTAACTTCAATATCTTTTCGATTTTCAATGCAAGGACGCTTTTTTATGTTTTCACGTCTTCTTTGAACATTGAAGATTATATTTCAATGGCATTTTACACCTAAAAAACATATACAAATAAATTATTCAACTTTTCCTGGACCTATTCGAGTGCGTACTCTTATGCTGACCTGTGCATAAGAGTACGCACGCTCATACTTATGAGTACGCATATTATTATAATTCAATATAACACTCATTTCTGGATGAAAAACGATTATAAGCGAACCAAAACAATTCCATTTATTCAACTTTTTCTTTTAAAACATAACATACTAAGTGGACTAGAGAAGTTATTATGACAACTTAATAATTACATAAAATGAAACTCTCCTTCACCTCATATGACTCAACGAAGTATGTATTAGAAAAATCTCATGAAAAAAATACTATTCTTCGTTGGAGCATATGACTTTTCCTATAACATAATTTATTCACGACTATTTTATAATCTAAACATATGTCTATTTATTCGGTCATAATAATACCCATTAATCACTAGTGGTAGTGGATAATGTGTCATTTTTCACTGCTGTCAGATGCTGCTTGGATTGAGCTATGATATTATATTGTTAAAACTGATATTTCTACATTGTTTTCTCATCGAGGGCAAAATCTTTGAATATAATCAACTTTTATTACAAAATGAATACTGACAAGTTAATAAAAGAATTAATCATGTCAACTCGACTTTTGCCACACTAGTAATAGAAGAAACATACGCGAGTAGTATAAGAATAACATTCTACTCGCGTATAATCGCTATTATTCACTCGATGATATTCATGCCACTCGCCTGCCGCTCTTAGCCTAAACTTCACCTTGTGAATACTAACAAGCAATATACGCTCGTTGCATAAAATACTAATGTACATGCCTAATGCCACCACTGTTTACACTGGGAACACATAATGTAGTCTTCTACTGCGTACTCTTATACAGATAATTTTGCGTACTCTTATCCACATCTATGAATTTCGATACTTTCGGCTTCAATTATGACAAAAATATATTTTGCTCCTGTTTTCATATGAATTGAAATGAAGTGAAACATATTGTGACATAATTTAATATTTACAAGGCCAAAGCGCTAGTTTTTACCTGTAGAAACACAAAACTTTGAACGGTGAAAATTACAGTGCGCGGCAACAGAAACTTCTAACCTATTTTTCTTTCAACCGACGATAGCAATTGCAAATTTCGATCTTGTCAGTATCATTATATGGCATTCGGATTGAAATAGGCTTTTCAGAATCAAAAACAGGTGGCGATCTATTGAAAAAACAGTGGTGCGTACTCTTATGCACATGAGTACTCTTATACACATTTACCCTAATAATATGAGAAAACATATAACCAATTTCGAGAATGGCGCAACAAGAACAACGTAAAAAAGGTTTCTGAAAATGTGCTCACATGCTATTTCGAGGAAAAATCAAAAATTTTTAAACCTTCCAAGTTATGGAGCTCAATGTTAAAAAAAACATCGAATGTCAAGGAAAATATTGATATAGGGAATTTTTCAAAATTGGTTCCGCTTATTAAGAACAAAAGCGTCGGATACCGAGGAAAGAAATCTAAAGTGTTATGGAGGGATAATATCAATAAATTTCTCAGAGATGCTGATGACGAAACTAATTTACTTTATAAGGTACAGATACAATCATAATTTTGTGAAATTAGTTGTAATTAAAATATTCATTATTTTTAAGTTGTTCTAATTTTAGTTATCAGCAGTGAAAAAAAGACTTTTTTTAACGGTGAAAAAAAGACTTTTTTTAACGGTGAAAAAAAGTAATATTTTACGCATCCACAGTGATGAAGAAAAGTCAAGTTTTTTTGACAGTTGTACAAAAAAGTTTTTTAAAAATATATCTCTTTTTTCATCTTCTTCATTCTTATCTGAAGCAAATAGCATCCAATTCAATCAACTCTTGATTTATAGCGCTAATGGTTACCTACCACAGAAACCTACCAACAAGGAACGGTAACAACTGGTTGAATTAGTCAGCACTCGTCCAGTTTTTATAATCGAGGTGCAAAAATAACAAAGTCTCAACGACTGACGACCAATGGAATGACAGAATCGGGATAACAACCTCCTTTATTCAATGTCTACGTGATGACAAACTGAGTGAACGATTGGACAGTACTGAAGAGACCTCCTACGATCTCATTCTTCACTTCTCTTATTTTTTTTCAAAACCGGGCATTTCAGGAATGGATTGATTACTAAATGACTCAGTTGATTTTTAGTCGGATGAATGTATCTCAGAATATTCTGGAAGAATAGGGATGTTGACTATTTTTCGGAATTTATTTTATTTTAAAGATGAACCCTATACAAACACGAAAAAATTACTTTTTCCTTAAAAATATAGTAATTGCCAATAAAAATGAGTAAATGAAAAGACAATTCAAAATTCCCGCGGAAATGCTCAATTTTGTCACGTTCTGATGATTACGTCATAATACAGTGAACATACTTTGACTTCTGTCAAAGCGAACTGATTTTTGATCCCTTGTGGAAAAGTTCAATCTAAGCCTTCAAAATGAATAGGTCGGTCTGTAAATGCTGAATGAGGTGCTTCTTTTATTTGTAATAATAAATATGAGTTAAAAGTCTGCTACTTACAAAGACAATTCCACGTTTTTAAGCTCCGCTGCACAAAAATCCTTGTTTTCAGCAAAGAAACTTGCAACCATAAGGGAATTTATCTTCGGTAAAAGTTACTACTATTACCCTTGATGAATCCTATCTCCATTATAAAGAAAATTGTAGATTATCGTTCTTGTAACGAACTAGGTATTCTGTTCTGTTTCAGCTTTCAACTTCGTAAGTTCGAACCATAGATATGATATATTATATTATATTTACTATGGTTCAAGTCACAGAACCGTGGGTTTCACAAAGCTTGATTGGCAATCAAATCGTTTATATTGAAGTAAGTCGATGGTTTATGTCAAAAATGAACTGAAAATTGCAGAGAAATGATGACATTTCAATAATCAAGGTGATTGGAGTTTTGTGGAACCCGGCCTATGAATGTATTTTGTTGATCTGAGCACCGAACATTCGAATTTGCAATGACAATACGGATAGTTTGACGTCACTATACGGATTACCTCTGATTGGCGTTCGCAGTCACGTGATAGTTGATAATAAATAACATAATTTAAATCAGCTTCATTTAATTCAACGAGAATAATAAGATCACTAAAATGGTTTTTTAGGATTGCAAAAATTTCCTTCTATGAGGAAAACCTCAATTTATATGAATTCGTAACATGAGTCAACATCCCTATTGTGGAATGAATTTCATTTATTATTTTTGTTTTTTTCATAGTAGTTCATTTTGACATAATTGTAACAAATTCTTTGTTAGTTTGAAGATGATATCTGGCAATTGGTGTGCATTAATATCTATTCACTGAATTAATTGATTTCGCATTAGTATTTGTTTAATTGAAGTCTTGAATCTGCAAGTTTCTCTATCCCACCCTGTATGAGGCATCCTTATTCAGTTCACCTGTGTAGTTTTCTAAAAGGTTTTCCAATAAGAGGTGTTTTTTTGAATAGCCCGCTTTTTCGGTAGATGTCACGTTTGAAGCTGTCATTTTTTGAGTAAAAGTAGAAACTACACCATTAATAAAAATGAAACGATGCATGCTTCAAGAACGCATTGAAATTATTAAAATTCATTATAAAAATGGTGAAAATGTGGCAGAGACGGTTCGTAAAACTCGAACATTTTAGGGTCGTCGTGAAGCACCTTGTCGGACCGCAATAAAGAAATTGTTGGAAAAATTCGAGCTGTTGGGACAAGTTAGTAATGTGAAGAATAAAACCCGTGCACGTCGCTCAAGAACAGCCTAGAATATTGCTGCTGTAGCCGAAAGTGTTGAAGAAAACCCAGGTTTGTCCATTCCTCGTCGTTCTTTGGAATTAGGCATTCCCCAAACGTCATTACACCGTGTATTGCATAAAGATTTGGGTCTTAAGGCTCATAAAGTTCAGTTAACAAAAGAACTCAAGCCTTTTGCTGGAAAAGTTTTCGGACCGTGTTATTTCTCGAAGAGGTGATCACAATTGGCCACCGAGATCTTGTGATTTAACACTTTGCGAATTCTTCCTTTGGGGCCACGTGAAAGAGTAGGTCTACGCCAATAGCCCAGCGTCGATTCAAGACCTCAAAGATGGAATTCGTGAGGCTATCGAGGACATAGGGCCACCACTTTGCGATTTGGTTATGGAAAATTTCATTAAAAGGATATGGTCCTGTAAGCGTGGTCGTGGTGGTCATTTGCCTGATTTTATTTTCCACTTTTAACGGCATAGCTTTTTCTTTATAATGAAATAAACATCCGATCATTTATATTGAAAAATGGCATTTTTCTATGATTAAAATCAAAATAACACCTCTTATTGGAAAACCCTTTATTTATTACCAAGAAACAAACCAGTATTTCGAATATGCTGCAGTTCCTCAAATAATTTTTAGAAGAAGTTGTACCTACCATACTTTTTCTTCAGTTTTATGTTGTTCTGGTCAAGCTTGAATTCTTCTTTAATTGGTTTTTTCTCAAATTGCCAACATTCTGAATTCTCCAATTCTACATTCAGCAAGATAGAAATCAACAATTTTCGCGATCCCATAATAGGAAGCAATTCATTTCGTCCATTACGCAGGGTCGATATAATGACACGTAGTGTACCCTATTTACGGCACCCATTTATCATAGTTACCACACCCCCACAACTGCCAACCGTGTAACCCCAACTGTTCTTGCTATGCTACCAGGGGGTACCGGGCTGGCCATTTGATAATTTACCATATGACAACTTTGCACAGAGTCCACGCAAAATGCTTATAAACTGCGTTGGGATTATCACTTAATTTATATCATTTGAAGATTAGTGTTGAGTATTTTGAGCTTGATGTGGATGTAGAGGTTTGGGCAGTATCGCATCTGTTAGATTTGTTTACTTTTGTGAATTCACTGAGTATATATCATTTTGTTGGGATTTTGAAGCCAGAACTAGGTTGTATAGGAGAGATTTCTTGCCAGAAATGGGTTGTGAGAGAGATTCTTCGTCACAAATTGAACAAATTCGAAATAATATCTCATTGGTCTCACTTTTTGAGAGCTCGTTTTTCTCAAACGAATGCTAAATCGTTTTCCCAAATGTCTGTGATTATCGAATTTTGAGCCGAAAATGGTCTCAAACGATAGCGTTCGTTTCCCGGATGACGAATTCCTGGTCAAATTCAATTATGTCCGTGGGACTGTCCGCCCTGCTGTTAGCACAATACCTTTCGAAAGAATTGTCCTAGAGTCTTGATATTTTCAGGATGAGTTCGGGACCCAAATGCCTCAGTTGAGTTCGTTAACCAGCCAAATCGTACAGCGTGTTTCATAAAATATGGCCATTCAAAGTTTTTGTTCCTCAATATCTCAGACGAAACGAAACCAATCGAAATTTTTTGCGGAGACATGCAAGATGCTCATAATAAGCCTCATGCAAAATTTTGTGGCCAAAGTATTAACAGAACCGTAAGAAATTCAATTGGAATATTCAAAAGAAGAATCTGTATATTTACATAACAAGATATATGATTCAAGTGAAATTTATGAATGTTCATGATCTGAACCATATAATTGATTTTTTTTGATCATTGATTTTTTACATATTGTATTTTCTAAATAATTTCCAGATTACAGGCAGACCTGGTTTAAAACACCCTCCTGGCTCGAGAGCAATAATTAAGTATTTTGTATCTGAATATTGGAGCCATTCATTCGAATAGTTTTAGGTTTAAATTTTGAATAAACGACGAGACAGGGTTTTTTCTACTGAAGTTTTTCCCTGAGCTCTGGTATCATACGTAGACTAGTATGGTCCCCGTTTTGCACAAACCTCGACTAGGGACTTTTTTGTTTCATGTATTGTATTTTGTTAGCTTCAAAAGAATAAATGGAATTAATAACTTCATAAACACAGACCGAAATTAAACAGGCAATGTGCCTTTTTAAAGAAGAAAAAAAAGAAAGAGTTCTTTCAAGAATTTCGAAAGTTTCTGAATGGTTTAAGAATGTTCACAATTCAAGAAAAATAAACCAAAACCGGAGATTATGCCTCATTGCCCGCATACGAATCCATGATGGGACTGGGTCATTCATTTCCCTCGTCCGTTTTCAATGTCGCTTCAATTTGTCATTCCAATTAATCTACCGAGAAATTCAGAATGATTGCTCATTGATAGCGAATTCAGTACCGTAGATCGCGCAGATAAAAGTTGTTGAAAAGGTGTTTAGTTATTCACCGTACGTATTCACTTTTTCCAATGGCCAATAAATTACCATTTGTTTGCATTCCTGAGAACCTACCTTGCCGAGGTTTAGTTTGAGATAGTAGCTGTGTATTTTGTACTATACGAGGGTGTCTTTTTCGTTCTATTCGAACAAGTGCTATATCGTTTTGCACAAATGTCTGTAATTTTCAAATTTTGATCCGAAAATATCTCAAATAATAATGTTCGACTACCTGATGTCGAACTTGTGATTGAATTTAAATCTGTACGTAGGGTCGTCCTTCCGTAAGCACGATAACTCTCGAAAGGATTGTCCTAGAGGTTTGAAATTTTCAGGGTAGGTACGTTCGGTTCCTAAGTGCCGCGGTTAAGATTGTTAACCAGCAAAAACTTGAAGGTTTTTTTGTTCCTCAATATCTGAGACAGAAGAAAATCGATCGAAATGAAATTTTACTGTCACATGCAATATAATCATAGAAAGCTCTATACGAATCATTGTGGCAATAGTGTACACAGAAGCATAGAAAATCCAATCGGAATGTTGAAAACAAAAATCTCTTCTTAGAAACTTTATAGGTTTTCACTCCCAGTCTCTGAAACATAAATAATTAAAAAATATTTGATTAAGGTGAAGTGCTCCTGCGAAAATCTTTGCACTTAAGTATTTGCCAGGAGCAAATTGGTCTTGAAAAAATTGTTGCCTAACAGTAAAACTGAAAAATGAAACAAATTAAAAGGATATTGTAACGTTTCGGTGGCTATATCAGACACCTTCTTCAGACAAACTCTTGAAATCTTCAGAATTGTGTATTTTTTCATTTGTAATATGATTGACATTGATAGTTGTCAATCTATAGAGATGTTGATTTATTTGATTTTGAAATTTCCTGATGTCATTTCCTTCCTTAATAAATCAATCCAAATACGATCTATTCCAACAGAACAATTGGCCAAATTATTTACTTCATCTAACAAAATACATGTAGACTCCTTAATTTTTTAAGAAATGCAGAATCCTCCCAGAGTATATTTCAATCGATAAAAATCTTTTCTGCAAGAAAATATCCGATTCTGGTGAAATTTACTTTGAGAGTGGAGATTTTTATACTGAATGTTCATGCAAAACTTCAAGAGGATAGTATAATCAGCAAAATTTCGTGAGAGTTGCGTTAATACAGCCATAAAGCAGTCTATCGTTATATCGAAAAAAAACTAATATTCCCATGAAAAAAGTTTCGATTGAAATGAAATCAAGTTCGAGTTAATTGGCGAAGTGAATGATCATACAAATTTTAAAAACTATTCTGAAATCAGAACCACATAATTTTGATAATCTTATTTATTGATTTTTCATATATTTCATTTTTTAATAATTTCAGGAATTTAATTCCGATCGTGATCTTGCATTCATATACAGTGAAACTTCCCTATAACGAAAGCGCTAAATCCGCTAAAAAAACTCGTTATAAAGAAATTTCGTTATACAGAAAATTTGTTTCTATAGTCGGCAGTGTCGCGGTTGACTTCACTGATAAATTAAAGTTTATCATTCAAATTTAAGCGTTTTTTAGACATTTCCGAACAACTTTCATACTAGCGTGATGATTAGATTGACACCAAACAGCTAGGGGTGTATTTAGAACTGTTTCAGAAGGATCTCTCTGATCGACGTAATGATTTAGTTTAAGGTCGGGATTTATCACGTACGTCCCGAGAATTTTCGGAAAAAACCAGCCCTTATACCTTCTTACCAATACCCATTCAAAGAGTGACGTTCTTTGAATATTCCGTTATGGAGAGAATTTACTCCGTTTTAGAGGGTGTTTTTAACATGGAAGTTTTATTCAAGGTGCAATGTATTTTACGAAATTCGTTATATAGAGAAATTTGTTATACAGACGTTCGTTATAGGGAAGTTCCACTGTATTTAGTATCAATCTCAATATCTATACCAAATTTTGAGGTAAATGCCTCATTGCTTCACCAATCAACGAGCGCTCAAAAGCACCTGCTCAGAGCTTTCTTGAAATTTTCAATGTGGATCTAGTGGAAAAACATCAATGTCTGAGGAACTTTGTATAGCTCCTACGAAGTATGCGAGGAAGTGCTCTTGATATGAGAATAACTTTTTTCTCCAACCATCAAAAAATGTTGACATTTTTGTACTATTTTCAGGTGCAAAAGTCATAAATTCCCTTACCGTACAAAAATTTGCTCGTTGCTTAGGAACACTTTTAATCCTAGGATTAAAAACGCTACTTTTAATCCTTGGATTAAAAGTAATTGCATTTGACGTCTACTTGACAATCAATATTCACCAACAATACCAGATATCACTGACTACCGACTTGCTATCGCCAAATTTATTTTAATTTTGGCTTGGTTGGAGAAAAAATAGTATATATTATAAGGACTAAAAGTGCCTATTTTTACACGCAATTCTGCATTCGCTCGGCTCCGCCTCGCAACTGCAAATATTGCTCGTGAAAAAAATATGCACTTTTAATCCTTATAATATAATATACTATTTCTTTACTATCCCTATCCTGTAAACTACGCTCGGCCCCTGTATAAATGTCCTGCTACCTATCCCACGGTGGTCAATCAGCATTCAGCTCAGCATCGCCCAATATATTTGTATACAAATCTGCTTTATACTGCGGTGAGCCGTATAGCGGTTACCGATCGCCGGGTAGCTCATTATTCGATCCACCTCGATGGCTAATGAGTATTTTTTCTATTATTAGTCCTCACAATGGGGCATTACTGGCAACTGATGTTTTTCTAGACTATCCTTCTTAATTGGTCGTGATTGTTTTATGATGTTATTGAGAAGGTAATTGGAAAACCTACTGTGGACAAATATACGTGCAAGAACTCGAGCTCACTAAATTATTTGATGATGTGGGAAACTGAAGTCTAGGTTTTCATTCATGGTGGTTTTTTTATAAACGTTATGCCTTTATTCACAGATGCTGCTGGTCGAATGAAAATTTGAAAATATAGCTCGAGTGCCTCTTTTTGAGCACGTGATATAGTTTTGTTCAAACCGTCGTTAATTTCACAAACCTATCTCAGAAAAAGATATGTATTTCAATCTCACAAAGAGACGTAACTCCTTCATCACTCGTATAATCATGTCAAATTGTTCTTTTAGAAGAAAAGTTTTGGGGTAGTTTTGATTTCTTTCATTTTATATGTTTTTCGGGGTGCTGAATCCGAATTTGAAGTTTGCTAACAAAATTACTCGGATACTTTCAACTCTCCGTGAAAAACCCTTCCATATAAAATGAAAGTACTTAAAATTTCCTACAAAATGTACTACCACAGATTGTTCTGCAACAACCCGTTCTGGCTCAAATTTCAGTTGAAAATGAGGTATTTTCTATGACTCAATAAATGAAAAAAAATTAAATTCTTTGATTCCGATGATGCGATCCTCTTGAAATTTATCATATATATATACCAGTCTCGATCCACAAAAAAAAATCACTCGAATCGGATATTCTGTTATGGACATATAAAGATTTTTGTTTTCAATATTCCAATTGATTTTTTTATGGTTCTGTTCACACTATGGTCACACAATTTTGCATAAGGCTTACTATGAGCATCTTGCATTTGGCCGCAACATTTCATTTGGATTGGTTTTGTTTTGTCTGAGATATTGAGGAACAAAAATTTTGAATGGCCATGTTTTATGAAACAAAATATGGCCATTCAATCTTTTTGATCTTCAACTTTTTCCCGCCAGGGGTTTTCCAGCAAAAATATACTGCATTATTACGACAGTAATAATATATCGCCTCAAAGTTAGTCGTATTCGAACACGAAGCTCTTTTATATCAGTTTACTTTGGAATGATAAGAGCGTATCTCATCAATTCGAAAAAAATTGGTAACACAAAAATTGTTATCTGGTATTTTTCTCAAAAACTCACTGAGAAAAAAATTTCTTCTAAACAATATTCCATTAACTATTTGACAATCTCAATAATTAAAATTAAATTTTCCGTTGACCTGGAAATGGAAGGTGAGTTAAATGCGGACGAAACATTAATGAATCATTTTAATTTATGCTATTTTAATGTGCAATTGTCATGGGCAACCGAACACGAAGCATTCAGAGTAATGTCATAACTCTACTGGAGCATAGAAAAACAAATTTATATTTTGTCGAATGTATATCTTGTGCAAAATGAGAATGTATTTCAATCAAGAATTTATTCTCAATTCTTAATGAGTACTACGAAAAAAATCTTGTAATCAACTCGTTTATTAAACTAGCGACTAATGGTCTCAAAATTTCTCATCAAACGCAATCATTACTTGATTGAATAACTGAGTATAATTTTTTTAATTGATTAAGAAAAAAAGGAAAAAGGGATTTTTGTGACAATTGAAAAATAATTGTTGTTAAACATATCTCAGTGACACCACTTTTCTATATCTTTATCTTGGAAAAAATTCATTTTCAACTCACATTTACGAGAATTTTATTCATTGAACGATCTGCGGATTCACCCCCTCAAATCTTTCGCATCAAATCAGAAACACCATGTAAGTATATGTTGTATTTTGAACTACAATTCCTCTTCAATAGCCTATTTCTCTGATTCAATCGGTTTTTATATTGTTGGTCAAACCAAAACCTACTCATAATATCTCATATAAAAAATAAAACCTAATACATTAATAATGATCAATTACTCCTTTCGCTTTCTTATTTTCAATACTTTCTTCAGATATTTCCACATTTTCTTCCATGCTCTCTCATCTGGGAGTATTACAACTTCTGGTTCTTCCCGAGTTGCCAAACTGAAGGTCTGTATAATTTCTTCGTACATGCTTTCTTCATCTTCACTTCTTTGACTAAAACTGCCAGACGAAGATGAGGAACTTCGGGAATATAATTTGTTCTGATAGATGACACTCAACTGTTTATCCTCATTCCTAGTCGAGCTGTCGAACATGTTCAGCATTTTATCCTGAAAAACAAAGACATTTCAGTTGATTTGATGTGATAAATTTCATGGAGTTTGCTATTAGTTAGTTTATCAGAATTACTGAATCTGGTCGTTCAGAACCCTGACAGTCTTTCTGCAATGAGACTAACGCTTTACGAAGTATAGATAGTATAGTATAGATCTCCCGTTCTCCGCTCTCCTCATTCATGAGAACCCAATGAGGAATTCAGTTGAGAGTCCTAGTTGCGAATGCGGAGAAGCAGAGGAGAGAACGTCTGATGAATAATTGTCTCATATTTAAATTTCAGGATGGCTTAAGGGCTATACATGAAGAAACAGAGTCGTTTTTGAATTGGGTTGTTAATTTTAAATCGATTTAATAGAGTTTCAATCATTTTATTGTTCTGTTCCTTTTTTCTGCTTCGATTTTTTCGTTTCAGATTCAGAATTCCGAAGGCATCTTGGAGGAGGTTATCGGTTGGCCTCAATAAAGAAGAAATCCTTCAATATTCGAATAATTTTTAAGAGTTATTTTTGTTGGAACGGCTAAGCAGGGTTTTTTCTACTATGGTTTTTCCTGAGCTCTGGTATCATACAAAAAAAAGTTTTGCACTAATCTCAGTTAGGGATTTTTGATCTAGTTGCCTTTGGGCACCTCAGTAAGCTACCTAATATTAGCTTTTTAGACCCTTAATTTAAATTTGGAAGGATTGCTACAATGCAATCTCTACTATTTTACTATTTTATAGTATTACTTGCCTGTAAATCGCCCCAACTCTCTATTTCTACAGCAAACATATCGAGAGGTACTGTTATATTCCTAATACCTGTTGTCATATCTAAGAAGCCATTTTTCGCTATCAGAGAAATATGTGAAGATTGGTTATTTTCTAGATAAAAACTTTCACTCTGAGTATTTCTGTCCATTCGATTTGTTTTTCATAGTTTTCCACTTTTTGACAATCAATGTTGACAACTGGCGTGACAGTAATGCCAGTTGATTGTGATGATCATTTATGAAAACATAATACATCAATTCTTCTTTATCGTTAAATTGACGGACAAAAATAGATCATACCTTGAAAAAAGTTAAGGGTACCAACATAAAATAATTGCAGAATGAGCATCTTCGCTATAGAATTACGTAGAGAAATTAATTTGGATATATCTTTCACTCATAAAGGAGACTCATGCCCTACACCATTTTTCCAGATTCATCCGAAATGAAAAGTTATAAGCTTTCAAATATGTCTGATACAGACAATCAAGGACACTTTATAGGTCAGTACCATATAGGCAAATGAAGAAAAGAAACATCAAACATAATTGAAAAAATTATTATGCAAAATGTATCTCTCATGACCTTTTGATACCTTTTGAGTATCAGCTATCTTCATGGGAAAAGTTCCTGATAATTCCTGTCGCTTCTGTTGAGATGCTGAGATAAGTGAACACCTGCTTTACAACTGCTCAGTTGTCCAAAGAATGGCTTTGAAACATTGGTGAATGTATCCTGAAACCGTAGTAAATAATAGATTTAGCTCCTAGGAAATTAGCAGGACTTTGTTATTCGCTGGTAGTATAGAGACAGAGTTCGAATGATGCTTATCATGCCATGTTTCAACTTAGAAGGCATTCTTCCTATCAAAAATAAATTTTTATCCACGACTATTGTAAAATCCGTCTATTGTACGTCTCTGTGCTCGGCCTTAATAATACCCATTAATCACAAGGGAATAATGTGATTATAAATCACTGCTGTCAGATGCTTCATAGATTTAGCTTTGATATAATATCCCTTTAATTGGTATTTCTTCAGTACTCTAAAGTATTCCAACTAATAACCATGGGCATACCTTGTCAACCGAGGGGCAAATCTACTTTCATTATATCAATTAAAGCTTTTTTATTACAAAATATACAATGACCAGTTCTCCAAAAATTTCTCATGTGTCAACTTGACTTTTTCCACGCTTGTCATAGAAGGGTCTTGTCGCGGTCGCCAAATGTTAAAATATTCAAGAAATATATTCAGTAGTCGTGAATAAGGTATAGTATGCTACTGGCGTATAATGGCTGTTATACACTCGGTGATTTGGGCCACTCGCCTACGACTCGTGGCCTAAACTTCACCTGGCGAATAATAGCTTTCATTATACGCTCGTTGTATAATATACTATTTGTAGATTTAAAGAGCACGGTCACTTCAAGAACTGGTACTTAAAAGCGAATTATTGAAATGGCTCTAAATTTGGACAGGTATGATTTGAAGATTCGTACTATCTAATGAACATAATGATTCTCTATATTTTGTGACATCAGTTGTGTGTTAAAACATTTACTTTTCGGTCGATGTAATGAGATGAAGAGACCAAAGTATGAATATTTTTTTCCGCGAAGTTTCGATTATTTTTCAAGGCTGTTCCTTCACAGTCCAAGACCCCTCACCCTGCTTGACAAGAAAATAGAAAATAGCGCCTAATATCCGCGAAATTCAACATATCCATCACTCGCACAGCTTTCAGCCAACGCACATATCTGATGAAATACATAATTCGTCTTCGCTTTGACAGTTTTCAGAACGTCCTAGTCCTCAGCCATTCTGTCTGTTTGTGTGCGTGTGTGTGCCATGTAATCCCTTACATTTGCGTATGAATACGGCCTGTAGTGTGGTTCCATTGTACCCTAGGGGGTGGGCAGGGGGTGGCATTGTCCTGGACTCAGTTTTGACACCGTCATTTTCTGCTCGACTGATCTCTGCGATCTTATCGCATTTGCGTGAAGGTGGCGACCGCCGCATTCTAAATTTACCCCCTGGGTGAATGGGGATGGGGATAATAAGGTCGCACAAGTGTTGGTTCGGATGAACCTGGTTATGTGTGAAAAGAGGTGCGTAATATTGAGATGTTTAAATTGTCCGCCGATTGAGATTTGGATGATTTATTGCTTTTGACGGGATGCTTCGACGATGCTAATGGGTTGTTCGGGTATATTTGCTTCAGGGTGGAATTTATTGATGTTCTGTGAAGATATTCTGCTAAGAATATTCCACTGAAAACGTTCTTGAACTGTCTATCTTGAAGTGCTCTCCTTGAGTGAGGAAGAGTTGATTAGGTATTAACTAATGGCAACATGTCAATAATTATGGTCTTTTTCCTTTTGGTCAAATGGCTTGAGGTGAATGTTTTTTTTGTAATTATCAATTGTGTATAAATTAATAGTTATTTAAACTAATTTTTTGATCGCCATACAAATAAACGAATTTATAACATATTTCTAAGCCGACCGCATTATCAGAGCCGGACCGTGGGCGTGGCGAGAGAGGCATTTGCCACGGGCGCAAACGACCTAAGGGCGCAAAATGTGAAATAACATTTTAATTATCGTTTTCTATTCATTTTGTTGATTGAGTTCTTGTTCATTACTTTTTTAGAAATATGGAAGGTTCAGTATATTTGTGCTTAAAAGAACCCCTAGCTGGAAAGTTTCATACCATTGGTTATGTTTTTTGGGGCGCGGAATTCGAATCTGAGGTGCTAACAAAATTTCGTGACGAAACATAGAAACAAAACAAAAATAAATGAAAAATTTAATTCTTGGTCAGTTTTTTGCTTATTACTCGGAAACTATCAACTTTTCGTGAAAAACCTTTCCATACAAAATGAAAGTACATAAAATTTCCTACAAATTGTTTTACCACAGTTTGTTCTGCGACAACCTGTCCTGGCTCAAATTACTTAAAGTTTTAAATGAGGTATTTTCTGTGACTCAAGAAATGAAAAAAAAATTAATTCTATGGTTCCAGTGATGCGATCCTCTTAAAATTTTGCATGACATTCAGTATATCAGTCTCGATTCACAAAAAAAAATTCACTCGAATCAGATATCTTGTTATAGAAATATAAAGATTCTTCTTTTAATATTCCAATTGAATTGAATATCTCATACGACACGAAACCAATCGGAACGAAATGTTTCGGCCAAATGCAAGATGCTCATAATAAGCCTTATGCAAAATTGTGTTGTGTGCAAAGTGTTAACAGAACCATAGAAAATTCAATTGGAATATTGAAAAGAAGGCATAGAAAATACCTCATTCTCAACTTGAGCCAGAACAGGTTGTCGCAGAACAAGCTGTAGTAGTACAATTTGTAGGAAAATTTTATGTACCTACTTTCATTCTGTATGGAAAAGTTTTTCACGAAAAGTTGATAGTTTCCGAGTAAACTGATCAATAATGAGATTTTTTTTCTTTTTTCTATGTACCGTCACGAAATTTTGTTAGCAAACCTCAAATTCGGATTCAGCATCCCAAAAACATAAAAAATTAAAGAAATCAAAACCACCCCAAAACTTTCCAGAGCCCAAGTCCTTTTTTCCAGAAAATCGGTTTATGGGCTGAAAAAATGCTTGCTACTACACTTCATCTGATGCAGAAGTATTGCAAGTCCATCATTCATCCTTACTCCACTTTTTCAATTTCATATAAACTCACGTGATAGTTCAATCTAGCGATTAAGTGGACATAGCATAGTTCTGACCCATACCATGAAGACATAGTTTTAGTTGAAAGTGGCAATGCCATCTTGAAAACAGAGATCTGTTTTCAAGATGGCATTGAAAGTGGACAGAAAATAGTTCTAATATGCAGAACTACCATACAAAGCTATATTATGTCCCAATTTTTTCGGAAATTTCTTTTTGGGTAAATTTTGACCATCACAAAACAATCAGGATCTTCAAGTTGAAGTTCAAAATGAAAGAATTCGTATATATTTTCAATCAGCTTTTGACCTATTAAAAAAAACATGTCTCCTGAAAAGTGAGAATAGTTCTGCATTAAACCCATCGAAATGTCAATTATGAAAAAAAAAATGTATTTATTGAAAAATGAATTTCTTCTAGGGCGCATTTTGAAAGTTTGCCACAGGCGCTAGAATCCTAGTTCCGGCTCTGCGCATTATGACTTGCACTTACCTTTTCCAAATTTTAAATTTTTTGATAAAAAAATGGCACAACCAATTCTACTTTTAGCCACATCGCTGAAAAGGTATTCAAATTATCTTTCATTTTATGTAAAGGGTTTTTCAGTAAGAGGTGTTATTTTGATATTCAAGGAAAAATGCCATTTTTCAATATAAATGATCGGATGTTTAATTCATTATAAAGTAGAAGCTATGCCGTTAATAGTGGAAAAATAACATCAGACAAATGACCACCACGACCACGCTTATAGGACCATATCCTTTTAATGAAATTTTCCATAACCAAATCGCAAAGTGGCTGCCCTATGTCCTCGATAGCCTCACGAATTCCATCTTCGAGGTCTTGAATCGACGCTGGGCTATTGGCGTAGACCTTCTCTTTCACGTAGCCCCAAAGGAAGAAGTCGCAAGGTGTTAAATCACAAGATCTCGGTGGCCAATTGTGATCACCTCTTCGAGAGATAACACGGTCCGCATTTCAACGACCCAATCAGCAAAGACACGACGACGTTGGTGATGATCGGCTGGCTTGAGTTCTTGTGTTAACTGAACTTTATGAGCCTTAAGACCCAAATCTTTATGCAAAATACGGTGTAATGACGTTTCTGGAATGCCTAATTCCAAAGAACGACAAGGAAGGAAACAAACCTGGGTTTCTTCAACACTTTCGGCTATAGCAGCAATATTCTCGGCTGTTCTTGAGCGACATGAACGGGTTTATTGTTCACATCACTAACTTGTCCCAACAGCTCGAATTTTTCCACCAATTTCTTTATTGCGGTCTGACAAGGTGCTTCACGGCGATCCAAAAATGTTGGAGTTTTAGGAACCGTTTCAGCCAAATTTTCACCATTTTTATAGTGAATTTTAATAATTTCAATGCGTTCTTGAAGCGTATATCGTTCCATTTTTGTTAATGGCGTAGTTTCTACTTGTCAAATGTCAAAAAATGACAGTTTCAAACGTGATATCTACCGAAATAACGGGCTATTCAAAATAACACCTCTCATTGGAAAACCCTTTATTACAATCCATATTTTCCCACTTGAAAAAAAAGTGAGATTGGAAACTCTCTGCATTTCAAAAGTATTGAATGTAGCACGCTTGTAGGGAAAACTGGGGAAATGATGGGCCTCTTAGCTTCATTGGATAATTTGTTGTAGTTTTTTACATTATAATGTAAAATAACTTTTTTTTGAATTACTTTATATTTTGATACTTCGAAATATTCTCATCTTCTAATCTATAGTGTTCTTTATTGCTTGAAGTTATGAATAATTGCAACGTTTCTTCCTTTGTAACTATAGGTACATTAAACCTTCATTGCAGCAACAAGCAACTATTTTATAACTTATCGCACTCTATTCATCTTCATCATTTCAAGTCCACCAAGACAAATGACCTTTGTAATCATTTTCATTAGCACATATCAAAAAATGCAAAGGGGACGTCCTGGTGCGACTAAGTATAAACGACGAAAAGATATAATTCAAATAATTGCCGTGAAAACAAAGAATCGTTTCTTATGGAAATAACTGTTCACTTTTAAGAGGCGATTAAAACGAAATGTGCGTGTTGGCGACACTCCTTTTAATCTTGGAAACACTGTGTTACATTTTCAGGTAAATGGTCAAAATATCAGGTTCGCAATAGGAAAATTATTTTGGTAGGAATGCTATGTACCTATATTTCTGTTTTTATAAAGCAATTTTAACCAAACTTTGGAAAAGGAAGAGAATTGAAACACATTATAGTTTTATAACGTATTATTTATACGAAATACATATGAGAATTACAAGGTATGTATACAATCATAGACTAATAAATATTTTTTTCGCCGACCTCGAAATTAAAGGTGATTTTAATTTGTATGAAATTGAACATTAATGACCCATTGTAATGCTCAATTTATACTATTTTAATATGAAATCCTCATGGCAACCGTACACATATTATTCAGAAGCACCACAAGAAATGCCAAAACTCTACTGGAACATAGAAACATAGAAATTCCATTATATCACATGTACGTGTTGTATAAAATGAGAATGTATTTCCATCAACAATTTATACAAGATTCATAATGAAATCGTCGGAAAAATTTGGTAATCAACTCTGTTATTAATCAAGCGACTAATGGTCTCGAACTATTAACGCGGGAGCGGAGCGAACGCGTTAGAATATCTTGACCATTAGTCGCTGTCTTTAATAACCTAGTTGATTGAATAACTATTATTATTAGTCTATGCATACAAATCATAATAGGCAAAAAGTACCAAGAAGCGAAAGAAAAAGTTGAAATCACAAAATTGTGGGAGAAGCTGACTTCTATTCTGATCAAGACAGTTGACTTCAAAATTGATAATTTGATTTTATCTACATCCTTTTTATAATCTACCCATCATAAATCTATTTGCCCGGCAATAATTACCTATACCATACCCATGAATTACTAGTGAATAATGAGTCATTATTCGCTGGTGTCGAATGCTTTATGGATTTATCCATAATATTTTATAATTAAAAATAATATTTCTTCAGTATTTTAGAAATCTCTAAGTAACAATATGCTTGGGAATACATTTTTACAAACTATACAATGCAAAGTTCATCACAAAATACTCAACTTGACTTTTTCCACACTAGTAATAGAAGGGACTTAAATATTACGACCGCCAAATATTAAAAACTAAAGTATAGTGTTTTACTCGCGCATAATAGCTATTATTCACTCGGTGATTTAGGTGTGAATAATAGCAATCATTATACGCTAGTTGCATAATACTATAATTACCTGACATTAAATTTATTATTCACCGGCTCTTCTTGAATGATATGCAAATATCAGAGAAAAAAGCTAGAACCCGAAATTGCCTTTTTTCAAATCAAAAACTATTGTAGTAATTCTCATTAAGAAAATTTTGAACAAGTTCATTCGAATTTTTTTCTAAAAATAGCCTCAGTAATAACCTCCTAATATTTTTGCATATCATCTGAAGCCTGTTTGTTTTTCTCCAACCATCAAAAAATGTTGACATTTTTGTACTCTTTTCAGCTGCAAAAGTCATAGATTTTCTAACCGTACAAAAATTCACTCGTTACTTAGCAACACTTTTAATCCTAGGATTAAAAACGCTACTTTTAATCCTTGTAAATGCATTTGAAGTCTACTTGACAATCACTGTCATGATTCTGTGTTCAAATTCATAACCAAACTAGCAAACCCGGCGAACTCCGTTTCGCCACCAGATGGCTTCGTTTTCTGTAACATTTCGTTTGGTGATAAAAAAAATGAAGAAAAATTTTTTTTTATTTGAAAAGGAACAACAGTAATAAATTCATTTCGATTACAAAATGAAGTGTTACTTAGTTAAACTTCTCTAAGTAAATGAAAGAGAATCCAAAGTAAATACTGAATCGAAGCGTAATACGTTTCCGCAAACTATCCGTTTTTTTGAAATGCTCTTTGGTAAACCATATTTTTGTTTTTTGGTCTGACGTAAACACAAACAAAGCGGATGGTTTTCCAACTCGTGAACACGTATAAAGTATAACTGCCATGTAAAAAACAATGATTTTCTAGTCAGGCCAGTAGATCTACCTTTTTAAGTAGATTTGTGAAACCGGTAGATCTACCTTTCTAAGTAGGATAATTTAACCGGTAGATCAATTGAACCGATAGATCAGATGAACAGTAGGTCTTTCGAACCGTTTTGTATACCTCGATAGATCATCATTGGTTATTGATGTTCATAGATATTTGATATATTCCTTGGTATCTGTCTGACTACACTACACACCCTGTATATACTCAGAGCGTCTATTGAACATTTATGGGAAAAGTAATACAAATGTTCGTGTTAGGAAGTAGAAAATTACAATATTTGTCATTTTTATGAAGAGACCCTGTATAAATCAAACCACCATCGATAGTAAATCATTTGAAATTCGAAAACTTCTTCGTTTCTGTGGAAATGTCTCTGTGATAATGCAGAAATTCAAAATATTCGACATGTTTATAGGAGCACCCCGTATGAATCCGAAGTATAGTATCTATATTTAAAATTCCACCTCCTATAACGAATCACTCGAAATTCAAAAGCCCCTTCAATTTCATTGAAAGCTTTCTGTTATAACGTAGAAATGTGAAATAATTGATAGATTTATAGAAACACCCTGTATATATCTAAAACGTACCTGTATAAAACATGCACATGAAAATTTTAAATTATTTTCATCAGCTTTCTTTGAACCTGGAAAAAATACTTTTTATCCAGAATAAACAGAACATGCCACCATGGGGATTCGAAACCGGTACACTACCAGGTCCACACACCTAGACGTTAGTCGTTACACCACTTGCCTTGTTACACGTGAAGACTGTTTATCTCAGACTTCAACGGGTTTTAACATGTAAACATATCAGGAAATCGAAAAAATATATTGAAATATCGATAATTATCATAATACATACAGTTTGATATCATTTCCTGGCGTATTTTTTCCGAAAATACGAATAATCCCCGAATTTTGTTCTCATTACGTTATTTGTCAGGGAAATTCGGTTTAGTAGAAACCTCAAATATCACTGCGACCTGAAATGATGCTTTTGATCGCTGAAATGTTAGGAATTCGTTGAATGAACGTTGAAGTTGATGATTTCATATGGACTTACCTATTCAAATAACGTTTTCCACTCGAAACGAACAAATGTTCACATGAGACGTACCTATGTCAAAAATATTTTCTTCTTCCTGGTTATTTCAGAATTCCTGCAACGAATGTCTTCGTTAATTAACGTTATAGAACTACTCGAAAACGATATTCGTACCTTTTTTGATTCGGATCTGGCCTTTTTCTTCTGAAATGAGGAAATTGTTGGAAGCACTTCCCTCTCGAAAGGAGACTTGACAGTTGTCATTGAATTCGATGTCATAAATAATGACATTTTCAGAAATGTACCAATTTCCTACGTTCTTCTCGATATCTTGAAATTTTTCCTGAATTTTCTTTGCTACAAACCTAGCGGAGCCCGAGACCTTTCAAACGAATGCAAAACCGTTGAAATCGGTTCGTGCGTTCTGGAGTTAAAGCGTCAGGGAGGAAAACCCGACTTATTTTTATATAGTAGATTATGAACGATTTTTCACTAAAACCAATTTTATTGTAATTTTGACTTGGTTGGAGAAAAATAGTATATATTATTCGGATTAAAAGTGCCTATTTTAACTCGCAATTTTGGATTCGCTCGGCTGCGCCTCGCAACTGCAAATATTGCTCGTAAAAAAAGATGCACTTTTAATCCTTATAATATAATATACTATTTCTGTCGACCTCAACATAAAAGCTCTGATTAAAGTACAAAAAATTGATCAATGACCTATTTTAATGCATCTTTCCTTAGGATATTATTTCATTGTATGATTATCCTGGGCACCCAAACATAAAATTTTCAGAAACATTTACAGGTAACAGATGAATTGATGATTTCCATAAAATTACATTCAAAATAGAGCAAATTTAGGTTCGGAATTTTCAGACTTTTTCGTTGTTATCATGTTAGCCCTGATATTATGGCGGAGGATGAGCAGCTAAAACGAAAATTGATATGTCATTCGAAAGCACGCTAAATGAGATATTTTTTACTGAAATGAAAACGAGTGCATAATTATAAATGTTTCATCGAAAAAACCATTGGAAGATTAGGGCTAATTTTGCCAACTCCAGAATCGTGATATTCATCTCCTTACCACGCCTGCAATAGGAGTTTTTTTGCACTCAGATTCTCTTATCTTGAAGCAAATTTATTGCTATTTCTGAATATGTGATCAAATTTGATGAGACTACCAGGAAAACTTAATACTCGTAATAATCATTTCAGAGAAAATCAAGAACAAGAAATCAAGAAATGTTAAATTGAAGAATAACCGTCAACAGTTCAGCCATATGTTATATGACATATTTTGTTGCAAGTCGCTCTTATAATCTTCCCTTGAAGTTTGTAAACTTTAAAAGTAGACACCCTGTATAATTTTGCAATTTTGAGCCCAGAGAGCTTTTAACTTGCCATCAGGGTTTTTCTGCATTTTCTTCTACCATTAACCAGATTCAGTGGATGCACCCCTGTTACAACCTCCCCTTTATTAAATATGAGAGCAATACGCTCATTTGTTGCATTTTCCTATTCTTAAAGTTGACATCCTTCTCTAATTAATATACCTCCGACTTAAGCGGCGTGTTTTAAGCGAGATTGAGATTCAGATTATTTCTTTATTACTTCTGTTTTGCATTTTTATGCTGCCTTTTCGCTCACTTGTAAGTCGTTACTCGCCGCAATTCAAAATGAAATAGTGACACGAAATTCTGTTATTTAAAATGTCTGAAAAGCTTATCTTGCACATCTTCTTATAATTCAAATCGACGACTATAAATTAAATAAATTCGCACTTGACTTTGATGGGAGATCACGATTTATCAAATTCTATGGCGACACGATTTATTGTTTATTTGAAGATTTATTGTCTTTACGTGTTGTGGTTTGTTGTTCTTATCCATCATAGAGATTGTCGACCTTGGAAATGTTTTTCTTTAGCTGTTTTGCTTCGATACGTACTGAGAAGTAATGGATGAACATGAGGCCATATTTTATTATTTTCGTAATGTTACGTGAACATGAGAACTACTGTGTGAAATGAAAGCAGAACATAATATCTACCAATATTAAACTCATACTATGGAGCTAATTTCGTCCTGGTTCAAGACAAAATGCAAAAAAAGTGGTATCAAACAGAGAACCTATGGATGGCCATTTCGTCCTTATTAGAACTCATCAGCATAGGATAGCTCTGAATGATACAAGGTATTTCTTGGAACTTACAGCGAAATGGCATCTTATTCAAGGTATTATACAGGGTGTTTCATCATAAACTGGACAAACATATATTTTCGTGTAGAGGACATAGGGAGAATCATTTTTGCCTTATACAATATATCCCGTTTTCGAAGCATAAGCGAGATACAGGGTGTCAAACGTCATTTTTGAGCAAGATTCTTATGAGTGTGGTCAGTTATGTATAACACTTAAAGTAACGGTTTTTGGTCAAATCTCAGTATTTTTGGGTCCTCTATTCAGAAAAGTTGACGAACTCCGAAACAAATTTTACAAAATGAAGGAAGACCTGCAATGTTCCAAATTTTTTTTTGCAGTTGTCGAATTGACTTTTATTTTCTGAATGAACACAATTTTCTAAGAATTTCTGTGAAAATTTGTTTTCAAAAATCGAAAACAATTTTTTTTACATGTCTAAAGCGATGAAAAAATTTCTCTCGAAATGGATGAAATTTTGTACAATTGTACTTCTTGAATTATCAATCACGAATATGAAAACAGAATTGTAAAATATCGAACGGTTTCGTTACTACAGTCATTCAAATGTTTCGGTCGGACCTCTGAAATAATGAAAAAAAATTGGTTTGAGTTCTAGAGTCAAAATAATTAAATTATTGGCATATCCAAACATTCTAGATGAATTTATACAAAAAAATCAGTGAAACTTAGTTGGGACTCGAACCGACGTAGGTATTAAATAGCGAAATGGCACTGTACTAAGGATATTAATATTCGTTGCCAGGCAACGGTAGTTCGTAGTTCATATCTATGGCCGGCTTTAGAAGACTTTAAGCTTTCCTAAAGAATGCAAGCTATCACATCTAAAGTGTCATTTATGTATAGGATTCATAGGCTTCGGCCTCATCCAATTATCTGGAATAATAATAATAATAATAAGAAAAGATGAACACTCAAGTCAACACAAAACTCCCAGCGCCATCTTCTGGTGGAAGAGTTATATTACATATCCAACCGATTCCTTCAAGAAACAACAATCACACTGGGTTAAACGTAGCCTCATCATCAGAATTGCCCTAAGAGATTCCCCAACGTATGCACTCACAAAGACTCGCAAGAACATCTTAACACAACTTTATATTCGTGATGGCTGTCCAAGACCATCAAAACCATCATCCTTATAGTTGAAATGTTCAAACCAAACGTATTCACTGACATAGACATAGACCCGAAAGAACGTCAATCCATAGGCCCATATGCGCGACCGATAGGTTCACAACCACCATGGTCGTCACCAGGAGGCCCTAGACCATCACCAACCCGTCGAAGAAGACGTCTTGGAGGTAAGACGTCCCGCGTCGCGGTCGGCATCAAAGTGTGCCATCACCGACACCCAGCCGAATTTTATACAAAACCCTGCCATCAGTTCGTGCCTCAAAGAGGGGGCAAAACACTTTTTATTCCATCCGCGGCTCATCTGCAAGTCCGATAACACACCTAATTATCAAGTTAATATGGCCATTCTGTATGGCGAACGTCGAAAAGAGGCTCGAGAAGGGAGACAGACGCCGGGCGTCGCTAGCGTCAGAAAAGGACGCCTCGACGCATTGATATTATAAGTAAGTTCAATAGCTGTATTCATTTGTAAACTAAGGCCGGCATATTATTCAGAAGGGGGCAGAACTCATGTATGTTTCATACAATTTAAAGTACCGCCGACGCTGCCAGCGTCGTTATATTCCAGCGTTGCGACGCAGGAGGACTCGAGAAGAAGAAGAAGGATTTTACGGATTTTGGGCGGAATAATTTTGGAAACGTCACCTTTTGCTGTGGAAGCGATGTATCGATGGTCGGTTCTAGGCAGTCAATCGTTGAAGGTTTCTATATTATCGAGATATATACTTTCAACACTTTGAGATAACTTTTTGTATTATAAAGGATTTTTCAATAGGAGGTGATATGTTGATGTTCAAAGGAAAATCCCATTTTTCATTATAAATGATGATGTTTATTTCATTATAAATAGGAAGCTATGCCGTTAATAGTGGAAAGTAACATTAGGCAAATGATCACCACTACCACGCTTACAGGACTATATTCTTTTAATGAAATTTTCCATAACCAAATCACAAAGTGGCTGCCCTGTGTCCTCGATAAGCACACGAATTCGATCTTTCCGGTCTTGAATCGACGCTGGGCTATTGGCGTAGACCTTCTCTTTCTCGTGGCCCCAAAGGAAGAAGTCCTAAGGTGCTAAATCACAAGATCTCGGTGGTCTCACTAATTCCATATTTGAGGTCTTGAGACTTGAATCGATGCTGGGTTGATGGCGTAGACCTTCTCTTCCAAGTGTCCCCAGAGGAAGAAGTCGTAAGATGTCGTAAGAGGTGCTTCACGACAACCCAAAAATGTTCGAGTTTTACGAATCGTCCCTGCTAAATTTTCACCATTTTTATAATGAATTTTATTGACAGCTTCAAACGCGACATCTACCGAAATAGCGGGCTATTCAAAATAACACCTGTTATTGGAAAACCCTTTATCATTCTGAGTGATCGTTTACAGATATTATTATTTGAACGTCATCGTCAGGGGTTGAATTGATCTCAGTATTCGAAGAGTAGAATGATCAATGAATACATGAGAAATGCTCAAGATGAAATAAATCATAGCTAGATTCACCTCTGAACTCCAAGATTGCAATCAGTACCTTCCAGATTGTTCATAGTAAGAATTCACATTTAATAAACAGCTGAAGGTTCCCATGTACCAATTTAATAGATGATAACCGCACCAAGGAGTGCAGTCACATCTTGCTTATTCTCAACAGAATCCAATTATTCTTAGCATCGAGGTCCTTGAAGAATATCTGGAATGCTTCTATCCAGGATGACACCCCCGAGTGCCTCACTGATTTCTTCCAAAAGGGTATCCCAATAAGTGGTGTTATTTTGAACAGCCCGCTATTTCAGTAGATGTCACGTTTGAAGCTGTTATTTATTGACATTTGACAAGTAGAAACTACGCCATTAATAAAAGTGGAACGATATACGCTTCAAGAACGCATTGAAATCCTTAAAATTCACTATAAATGGTGAAAATTTGGCAGAGACGGTTCGTAAAACTCGAACATTTTTGGCTCATCGTGAAGCACCTTGTGGGATCGCAATAAAGAAATTGGTGGAAAAATTCGAGCTGTTGGGACAAGTTAGTCAAGCGAAGAATTAAAACCGTGCACATCGTTCAAGAAAAGCCGATAATTAAGCTGTTGAAGCCGAAAATGTTGAAGAAAATCCAGGATTGTCCATTCCTCGTCGTTCTTTGGAATTAGGCTTTCCATAAACGCTATCAAGAGATTATTAATGGTTTTTATGGTCGAAATTGGATAGTATTGATCTGAACGACGTTTACTTTCAACAAGACAGCGCTATCTCTCGAAGAGGTGGTCACAATTGGCCACCGAGATCTTGTAATTTTACACCTTGCGACTTCTTCCTTTGGGGCCACGTGAAAGAGAAGGCCTGCGCCAATAGCCCAGCGTCGATTCAAGACCTCAAAGATGGAATTCGTGAGGTTATCGAGGACATAGGGCAGCCACTTTGCGATTTGCTTATGGAAAATTTCATTAAGAGGATGCGATCCTGTAAGCGTGGTAGTGTTGGTCATTTGCCTGATGTTATATTCCACTATTAACGGCATAGCTTCTTCTTCATAATGAAATAAACATCCGCTCATTTATATTGAAAAATGGCATATTTCTTTGAATATCAAAACAACACCTTTTATTGCAAAACTCCTTAGTTTTGCATATTTTCTGCGACCTTCTATTGGGTATCCTTCGATAATTTTGTCGATCAAAACCAAAGAACTAATCAAATCTTACATTTGACGAAATACCGCACCACGTTGCAACACCGCAAGAAAGTACTGCCGGAGAAAGTGCCGCGAAATCTGAATATGCAACACCCTAGGCCGCCGAAAATGCATAATTCAGAATGGAAATTAGAAATAAATTAAATATGAAAATTACGGACAGCAGAGGAGAGTAAAAAGAGCCTTATTGATTATGTATGCAGTGAGGAAAAATTAAACCCCTAATGAAGAAATACGTCTTCCCTAAACGCACGCTAGAAAATGCTTGAAAAGTTACTGTGACGGCTTTCTATTTTCCCGCTCCGAGCTCGGACGTAGCAGGTGGTTGCCTGGAGCGACCTCTGACAGCGGCGGTCTGAAACGGCGCCTAAAGTTTTTTATTTTTTCTGTCGTAAATACCTCAAACTTTTTTTATGTAATTAATGGACGTCCGGATTGAATGAATTAGTTCTGTGTTGAGGGTTTTCAGCGAGATGGAAATTTTTTGTCGATTAGGAAATGATAAATGACTTTTCTTGAAGGTTTTGTGAGATATTTTTAGCGCAACATTATTCGGGGTGCTTTTATATTCGCTAACACCTCATTATAAATACGGTTGTAGTCGATATTTTCGTTATAATTGGTAGTTTCGTTTCTATCAAGATTCTCTGAATAAAGGGTTTTCCAATAAGAGATGTTATTTTCATATTAAAAAAATGGAAGCAAGCCCTGAGCAGGAGCTTCTGAGCGGTCGTTCTCTGGTGGAGCAATAGGACTATCATCTCAAAATTCTGTATATGACTTGAAATTGATACTTTATATATAAACAATTAAAAAAATTCAATTCTATGGTCACACTTGAAAATTAAAATAATTGAATTTTGCTTGAACATTCAGTATATCAGTCTCAACTCACAAAATGAATTTCATTTGAATCGGAAAGTTGGTTACGGAAATAAAAAAATTCTTCTTTTCAATATTCCAATTGAATTTTCTATGGTTCTGTTAATACTATGGCCACAAAATTTTGCGAGAGGCTCACTATGAGCATCTGGCAAGTTGCTGCAAAATTTCATTCCGTTTGCCCTCGTTTTGTGTGAAATATTGAGGAACAAAAATTTTGAATGGCCACTTTTTATGGAACACCCTGTACGATTTTTCTGGTTAACGAACTTAACCGAGCTATTTGGGAGCTGAACACACCCTGTAAATTTCAAGTCTCTAGGACAATCCGTTCGAGAGTTATTGTGCTCACGGACGGACGGCCGGACGGCCGGCCCTACAGAATTTAATTTGACCTCATATTTTCCATCAGGGAGTCGAACCCTATCGTTTGAGACCATTTTCGGCTCAAAATTCGAAAATTACAGACATTTGGGCAAAACGATATAGCACTCGTCTAAGTAGAACGAGCGCTCAAAAATGCCATTTTTCAATATAAATGATCGGATGTTTATTTCATTATAAAGAAGAAGCTATGCCGTTAATAGTGGAAAATAACATCAGGCAAATGACCACCACGACTACGCTTACAGGATCATATCCTTTTAATGAAAATTTCCATAACCAAATCGCAAAGTGGCTTCCCTATGTCCTCGGTAGCCTCACGAATTCCATCCTTGAGTTGTCCAGATCAATACTATCCAATCTCGGACATAAAAAATCTTTAATCATCTCTCGTTGAGGGTATAGAGGCTTTTCAACAATAACTCTTGGATTTTCCGAGCCCCAGATGCGACAATTTTGCTTGTTGACGAAGCCACCGGGGTGGAAATGGGCCCCATCACTCAAGATGATTTTTCGATGGAATTCCGGATCATTTTCATGTATTTCAACGACCCAATCAGCAAAGACACGACGTTGTTGATGATCGGCCGGCTTGAGTTCTTGCGTTAACTGAAGTTTATGACCCTTGGGAAGAGCAAATATTTATGCAAAATACGGTGTAATGACGTTTGTGGAATGTATTATTTCAAAGCACTACGAGGAATGGACAAACCTGAGTTTTCTTCAACACTTTCGGCTACAGCAGCAATATTCTCGGCTGATCTTAAGTGGCGTGCACGGGTTTTATTCTTCACATCACTAACTTGTCGAACAGCTCGAATTTTTCCACCAATTTCTTTATTGTGGTCCGACAAGGTGCTTTACGATGACCCAAAACTGTTCGAGTTTTACGAACCGTCTCTGCCAAATTTTCACGATTGTATAGTGAATTTTAACGATTTCAATGCTTTCTTGAAGCGTGTATCGTTTCATTTCTATTAATGGCGTAGTTTCTATTTGTCAAATGTCAAAAATTATAGCTTCAAACGTGACATCTACCGAAATGGCGGGCTATTTAAAAGAACACCTCTCATTGGAAAACTACGAGAGAATATTGAGGCTTAAGGAATAATTCTCAGAACATAACTGTACTACCACTACTACCAATAATTCAGTGTTAATTTGTCACGCCCTGTATAGCTAACAGCACTTTTCCCCTTATTTTTCCGTTTGGGAAATTCAATGATACGGAATCGATGCGTCAGGCTGCGCCAATGGAAAGAACACACGCAATATGGAGTGAGAAGATGCTGGAAAAATAAAGGAAACCGACGAAAAGCTAACACCAGATAAGCCCCCATTCACATGTATGAAATTCAGCACATCAAACTTAAGTATTGCCGTATAAAATATGTAGTTATCATAAGTTCCCGGGAAAACGTCGGGATTCGGGAAGCGGACACGGTTCAACTCCGTGATCTCGGAAAAAGAGAAATAGTGGGCCTGAATGGTCTTTTTCCTGAGATTATGGAGTGTTATGAAAGGAATACACAAAACTTGTGCTATTTTTTTATGTAGGGGTTTTTGTTTCTCGTTAATCTTGCGTTAAAAGGAAATCTTCATCGAGAATTTTAGGTATATTATTTTAACGTTATTTCGATATTTAAAATGTAGAAAATTGATCATCGAAATACACTACTGGAAAAAATTAAAGGATCGAAAAAAAATTTCAAACTTTTCGGCAATTTTCAACATGCCGTAACTTTCAGAGAAATGGTCGTATAAGGAATTTAAGAAGAGGAAATTGTAGCTCCAAGTGTCTAGTTTTCAGATTGAATCTTCAAAAATTTTGAGTTTCAGTCGTTTTAGAGTAATAATAAAAAAATCAGTAACAAAAAAATTCTCAAAATTTTACCACTTTTTTTTCTTGTCTACGAGCGTGGACATTTTATTTTTGCATAATCGTTGTAATGATAGGATACTTTGTTAATTCAGCTTTAATTTATTTTTTACTGACCTCAATACGTCCACTTCTCGCCGAGATATCGGTCTTTAAATGGAAAGGGATCCTTTTGTTTTTGATTATCGATTTCTCAGCAACCAATGATTGCCCGGAAATTTCAAGGAGGGGTTCAAGACCTTAAATGAAATCCCATTAATGAGCAACCATTGCTTATTCATAGAAATTTTGTCTTCTTCATGTCTCATCAATATAAAAATTTAAAAGAAAAATGGCTTTTGGTGGTTTCTTGGAAAATCTACCGCTGGATCGAAAATGTTGAGGAAACCAAGAATGTTAAATGTGACTTTCACAGTTCAATATGTTGATAAAAACCTCACGAAGAGCCAACTCAATCTAGCGAGCCGTTTTTTGTTTGACTCGATTGAATTTTTGAAAAAAAATAAGGATCACGTTTTTTTCTCTGAAAAGCTCATAATCTTCAAAGAAGCCAAAACAAAATTTTCTCGCGCTTTTTCCACATTTTAATTGCAAAAAGTACATAAATTTCAAAGAAGGAAAAAGAAAGTAAACTTACTAATAAAAATTTTATTTATTTAATAACGATCGATAAATCAAAGACAAATGGATTCTTTTCCATTTGAAGATCGATATCTCGACGAGAAGTGGACGTATTGAGGTGAATAAAAAATAAATAAAAGCTGAATTAACAAAGTATCCCATCATCATAACGATTGAAAATTGCCGACAAATTTGGAATTTTTTTTTGATCCTTTAATTTTTTCCAGTAGTATATTAAAATTTTATGGTTCTGATTTCATAATCCTTTTGAATATTTGCTTCGCCAATATACATTCTCAAACACGATTTCAATTCAATCGAAAGGTTTTTCATGGAAATATTACGTGTAATTTACTCTAAAAAGGTTGTATTGATGATCATGAAGACATTTTTTTGTGTCATAATCACCAGAAAAATTGGGTGGAACATATTTGTTATTTTCTATTCGAATGGAATTATGTCAAGAGCTTCAAATGCATATGAGGTGCAGATGAGGAAAGTAGATAACATTTGGTTGTTCTATTCACCAATTTTAGGATTGCTCTGAAAGTTTTCATTTAATTTTCAGTCCTTTCTTCATTGGGATGGATAGGGAAGTACCCGGATAGATCCCTCACTTTTCGAAATTGCCTCATATTCTTGAAATTATTGATTTTATATAAGTAATTTCTATGGATGGAGGTAGCCCCATTATTTGATTTGAAATACTAAGACTTTTCCCTGACATAGCAACCCCAAGTTTTCCAAAAATTCGAATTTTGTGGAACCCTTTTATTGGGGATAGATTCTTACAAGTATGAATAGTTGCCTCACCATGAAAATATTGGGATGGATAGATGCCCTTCATGCTATGTAAACCGAAAACCCAACTAAATACAATAAGATTTTCCAAGCCTAAAATAACAACTTCATCTACGCAACATGGATCGAATTAACAACAATTGTGCATTTTTAATTGAATTTCAAGAGAATATATTAAACGAAAAATTGAATTCTTCTTATTGACATAAGGCATTACTCCACACAATCAAGATAAATTAATAAAATATCAAGTCTTGAAACAAAAAAATTAGAATTAAGTTTAAAATCAAAATAACCCAATGAATCGAAAATCAGCAGAGAAGATTTTAGTTAAGATGCCGTAAGGGGCACCTATACCTTGAAAAATCAGGGCAACTATCCTTTTCAATAGGGATAAATGCCCATGAATTTTTTGAATAAATCAAGAAAAAATAGCCACCATTTATACTCAGATGTTCACTCAACGAAACACGGTATTGACCCAATAAAAAAATAACTGAATATATTACCACTTCAAAAGTTATTAAACGGCCAATACTTACCTCTAGAACACATTATAGCGAAAAATGACCTCAATTTACAATAACCCTCACAAACCTAAGGTCCAGGGTGACTGTAGCATCTACTTTTAAAATTAATTTCTTGTAACGGTCTTCAGTTTTTTGAAAATGGGGCATCTATCTAGGCTTTTCCCTACATATGCTCAAATAAAATAAAATCAATCAACCAGATGATTTTAGTCACACAGAAAGTTTTGTTTACCCAGAGTTTAATCTGACGCATTTCATCTCATCAAACTTGAATGATTCTTAGTCGTTTCTTCTACAGGTTCGTCATCGACAATAGTTATTTAATCAACTTGTTTATTAAGTTCGAGACCATAAGTCGTTAGATGGGTCCTTTAGGTATGTTCAATTTTATATACATTAAAATCACGTTTCATCTTGAGGTCGACAGATAAATGAATCATCTCCCAATTTCGAATTTCCTGCAATACCTCCAATCAGACTCTGCAACCTAATCTATAACTGTAACCAACAGACAGGAGGAAAAGAAAATGAGGCTTCAGGGCTTTCCTCTTGAGTGGTCCTCGCTTCCATCCGCTTGCAGTTCACTTTTTATTATCTTTACCAACGTTAAATTAATGCCGATGATGCCTGAACCGTATATTATTTTTCTACTTGAGCGGGTGGCGCTGACGCGTAACACTTTTTATGTGACGACGGAGCAAAAGATGCTCCAGGAACGTTACAAAATGTATCTCGCTTTGATTCGGTTCATATTTTCATTCTGGAAGCGGCTGTCAAATCAGCACGGCTTACAGGACTGTCTCCATCTCAAATTAGACGAATGGAATTTTAAAATTTGACGTTAATTCACTGAAATATCCATTAATATAGCAAAATTATAAACCTGCCAAAACAAGCTTTCATGGAGAAATTAAAATAAAATGCTAGCCAATCCCTTTTAGTCTGAGAAAGGGAAACATTTTTTTTAAACAAAAATGGCGAAATGACCCGACTCCTCCGCCATTTTGCAACCACCCTATTTCCTAGATGGTTGATATTTTCATCTACATGTATGTATGTATCAAGGGCGTAGCCAGGAAGGGGTTTTGGGGGTTTAAAACCTCCCCCTTCCCCCGAAATGTTTCAGAGTTATTTTTTGTTGCAAAAATAATCTTCATTTTGAACTTAAACCATCTTATCTCCGAAAATCTAGTTAAAATTATCAATTCATATCAGCAATATGGATGATATTAAAGTTTCATTCCATTTCTAGAACATACTATCCAACAATTAACTGATAGATTTTCTAAACACAGACAATTAATATCTGCTACCCTATAATTTTAACAGAGAATATGAATGAGAAGAAGCATTATCGATGTATTCTTCACTACTCCTAGAAAAAAAATAAAAACGTAATTAAAGCAGAATTTGAAATATGGATAATGTCAATTCGGCATTAGAATGCTTAGATGAGTGCAATCAGAATATGTATCCGAACATCTACATCCTACTACAAATTTTAGCTTCGATTCCAGTATCTTTTGCTACTCCAGAAAGAAGTTTTTCCAGCTTGCGGAGAATTAAAAATTACCTGCGCAATTCTTCTAGCGAAACAAGATTGAATGGGTTGACGCTTATGAATAATTCATTATTGTGTGAGAATTGATGAAAAAAAAGTGGTTGATCAATTCGTTAGAAAAAAGAGACGGATAGACTTTAACTGAAGGAAATCACCATAAAAAATATTGTGTTTTCTCACTGTTTCATTTTTAACCTACCTATTCATATGTTGTTGGCACTATTTTGGAGTACAACATTAAAAAATTCTATTTAGTTTCAATTAAAGCACACATCCACACTAATTTCATATTGATTCATCCTGTAAGCATTGTTTGGGAAATAAATATTGTTTTTTAAGTTTTTGTTTGAGTGAATAAAAATTAAATTCTGAAGCATATTTGAGAAAAAGGTTTACCTAACCTAACCAGGAATATCTATGCTGAATATTGTTTCCGAAGTAGGAAAAGGATTATTGAATTCTTAAAAACAACAAATACTTGCTACAGAAAGCGACCCTCACAATTCCCAGCACCTACAAAGTCAATTGCCAAAATACGTTGTAATGACAACGTATTTTCCACAACCGAATCGCAAAGTGTCCTCGATAGGCTCACGAATTCCATCTTTGAGGTCTTGAATCGACGCTGGGCTATTGGCGTAGGAGTCGCGAGGTGTAAAATCACAAGATCTCGGTGGCCAATTGTGATCACCTCTTCGAGAGATAACGCGGTCTGGAAAAAACAAAAAACCCGACGTTGTTGATGATCGGCTGGCTTGAGTTTTATGTTAACTGAACTTTATGACCCTTAAGACACAAATCTTTGTGCAAAATACGGTGTAATGACGTTTGTGGAATGCCTAATTCCAAAGAACGACGAGGAATGGACAAACCTGGGTTTTCTACCACTCTTTCGTCTACAGCAGCAACATTCTCGGCTGTTCTCGAGCGATGTGAACAGGTTCTATTCTTCACATCACCAACTTGTCCCAACAGCTCGAATTTTTCCACCAATTTCTTTATTGCGGTCCGACAAGGTGCTTCACGACGACCCAAAAATGTTCGAGTTTTACGAACCGTCTCTGCCAAATTTACACCATTTTTAAAGCGAATTTTAATAATTTCAATGCGTTCTTGAAGCGTGTATTCTTCCATTTTTATCAATGGCGTAGTTTCGACTTGTCAAATGTCAAAAAATGACAGTTTCAAACGTGACATCTACCGAAATAGCGGGCTATTTAAAATAACACGTCTTATTGGAAAACTCTTTACTATGAACTACTCCTGCAAATGGTGTCGAAATGAAGAAGATAACCTGAAAGTCCGACCCTGAACTCTCCTCCACTCGGCAAGCTCATCTCTTATGGATACTGATGACTTCAGCAATGAGGCTGAAAGAGAGTGGAAGTCTTTGTTGGTGGTTGTTAGTTTTCGATCGCCCCTTGTTAAAATAAATTGGGAGAACGTTAGACTTTGATATTTTGACGATCGAAATGATGTCCCGCTTTCTTCTCTCTGTGTAAGTTCAACGATGAGAAAGAACCACAACAGATGTAAAGAGCAGTTTCCTTGAATGATAGGAGGATTTTTTGTAGGTTTTTTTGGTCTTTGTATGATACGGTTCAGTCTGAGAAGTGAGATGAAATTGGGTACTGGTTTTATTGACTGAGAGGAAATTTCAGATAATTGAAAACTCGAAATAGAGAATTCTATTTTGTTTGGTTGAGGTACTTCGAAATTTGATACTATGTTAAGTTTCAACGAGCCATTTCACGAGGAAAAACCACATGAAATAAATTTTTACGTTCAACGAGATGAAGAAATACCGGGCGTGTCATTTAACAGAAGAAAGTTTTTGACTATTCGTAGTCGATGTTTGAGAATTAATTATGATCACTATGTACATTCCAGAGTTCAAATTTTTTCCTCTTTATGGGAATAGCTAATATGTCTACTCAAAAAACATTGTCTGTATGGCTTGTGTAACTGGTTCCTTCATAAACTATTATTCAAAATGACTCCATATTTTGAATTTTTCGCGATTTTCTTGTAAATGGTGCATCAAATGTAAAGATTGATCTGAAGGAAAATCATTATAATTTGGCTTGCCTTTCCTCTTTGGAGGTTATACAGGGTGTCCCGGAAAATGTAAGCAATCTCTGGAATTCAGATAGAACATAAAAAATGACGATGACAAGTTCCCATAATTTTTTTTCCTAGCGGCCCTCCCTACGAAGATACGACTTCCTAAACGACGCCACTGGAAATCCATTTTAGTGAAATAAGTTTCAAACTACTCGATATAACTTTATGAAAATTTGATATGATTAATAAATTAAGGACCTCTTAAATCACCGCACTCAAATTTCAATTAGCTTGTTCAGTTTATCAGGGGAGGACTGTGTTGAACATTTTAATGCTTACATTTTCAACACCCTGTATGATAAGGTGCTGAAAAACAAATTTGAATACCTTGAACATTAAGCTGAAGAAAAGGTCTTTTGTTCAGTGTCGATAAATTGAACCATTTCCGAGAAAAAAATAAAAAGAAGGGAGTAATTGAAATTTATACTACTGAAATGAATTTCCAGAGGCGCCATTTAGGTGGTCGTATCTCCGTAGGGAGTGCCGTTAGGAAAAAAAATTATGGAAACTCGTTATCTTATTTTTTTATGTTCTATCTGAATCCGAGGCATTTCCCACAATTTACGGGACACCCTGTATAAAAGGTGCCACATTTAAAAAAGTGTAACTGTGGTCTGTATCTTTGTATTGGAAGAGTCTGTATAATTGTGTAAATCGTACTTCTGGTTATCCTATACTCACCACAAATTTTTTCTTCTAATTATCATTTTTTTAAATTGAAATTATTATTACATTCCTCGGACACCTTGTATGAAAAAACAATCTATAATTCAAAACATATATTCCTCATAGATACCATACGTCAAAGAGCCACCCTAAAAAAGCACCATCACAGTCAATAGCCCGAAATTCTGGGATAAATACGAGTAATAAAAGATCAAATCGACTCGAAGGGGGAGAGCGAAGCGTTATCCTGGATCTAAAAAAAGACTCACCTATTGCTCGATGACGACGGGGAGTCTTCTATGCTCACATATGTCGCGTGCGAAATGAAACGTGAATCCGCCTAAAGCCGCATAAAAAAGCTTTTCCAAATCTTCTGATAAACGGGTGCCATTTTCACAACGTTTTATGAAAGGACCTCTGACGAGAGAGGTTTACCACATCATCTCGTCAGCTCGTCTCAGAATTGATTTTCTTTCGGTAAAATTTTCTGCAAGGCGTCTGATTTTATTCGGAACGTTTTGAAATTCGAATACTAGGTTATCTATTCGGATTTCATGTAGGTAGTGAAAGACCAGGGGTGCGAATCCCTGCTTCTCCATGGTACAATGTTAATTCAAGAAATTTAACCATTTTCTGGCTTTCTAAGAGGATATTTTCGCTTCAAACTCAACTTGATGTTGAGAGAGAAGCAAAAATGGAAAACTGATACATTTCCCAGTAAATATTGTCAAATGGTACACAGATACGGGGTCTTTATAAACGATTTTAACAAATTCTATGTAAATTAATAATTCCAGTCACATTATTCAATTTCTTTCGAAATTACCAGCCCTATTTCACAGTATCCTTTGTCATTTGAAATCAAAAGCTAACATAATACAATATATAAAATGAAAATCCCTAACTGAGGTTAGTGCAAAACGGGGTACCATACTATTTTTTCGTATGATCCGCGAGCTCAGGGAAAAACTTCAGTAGAAAAAACCCTGTCTCGCCGTTCCAACAAAAATAACACTTAAAAACTATTTGAACATTGAAGGATTTCTTTCTTATTGAGTCCAACCGAAAACCCTCTCCAAGATGCCTTCGAATTCTGAATCTGAAACAAAAAACTCGAAGCAGAAAAAAGAACAGAAAAATAAAATGATTGAAACTTTATTGAATCGATTTAAAATTAACAACCCAATTCAAAAAAGACTCTGTAACTTATTCATCAGATGTTCTATTGTCGCCTTAGCTTATCCGCATTCGTAACAGGGACTCTCAACTGAATTACACTTGAAAAGCATGCTATTACAACGACCATGACCTGTTCTTATACGATCAAGAACAATCCAAATTTTCCTTTGAAGATCAAATCTAGGAACTTTATTGGAGGAATCAGTTATTAAATCTTTGTTTTGAATATTACATGTGTTCCACTCGCATTGCTAAATTGCTTTATCGCTTTCATTCGAGGTCAGAAAATAATTGGACTAAACGTGGTTTCAATCGAGGAATCTTATCATCTGGAATAAAGGAAAGTATTTGATATGAATTTGTAGAAGATCTAAATTTATTCCAAAATTTCAAAGTTAGGGCCTGCCTGTGGATTTATGGAGGAGCAATGTTTGAAAAAACTGGTAACGATGGTGCCAGTGGCGGCTTGTGACAGAATAAAGTGATGAGGCACATCAAAAAAAAATATTAATCTTATAAACTCTTTTTTGACAGCTGCATACTTATCATTATGAAAAAATCCTTCGGTATTAATGCTCCAATGATTCTTTAGCGTTTTATTGGGTGGTAACTGGTAATTGCTCTGAGATAAGTTTTTCAACTCGCTTCAACCATATATTCACTAAACCCTATCGGAATATGTATTATTAACACTGCCAAAAAATAATTTGATTAGAGTTACACTGCCAGTAGGCCAGTAGTACTCTCATTTTGAAACCTCCGATTCGATTTTCCTACCGCACCGATAGTCAAGACTTGGAATATATTCCAAATATATTCCAAATCTTGACTATCGGTGCGGTAGGAAAATCGAATCGGAGGTTTCAAAATACAACCTATAGGTTGTATAACTTCTTCAATTGTACATATTTTATACGCATAGGAATAACTCAAAAACTGTTTCTGTTTTATTGAAAACTCTGCAATATCACGAGTACTGCACAAACCCAATAAACCCAAACCAGAGTGAAATTTCACTATTTTCCGCTTCACGATTAACCCGAATATGTGCAGTTTGCCGATGAAACGAAACGAAACGATCACGGATCAAGGGTAGATAGTCCGGTCAATCCAGACCAAAAAATCAGGGTGATGTTACATAAAATCCCAACAAGCTGAAAATCGGTAAAATTGTTCGAAACATAATAATAAATAATATATAAAAGTTCCCAATCATTCCCGTGGATGGACAAAAATTTATTCAAGTTCAAAGGTCGAAAAATGAGTTTTTCGCGATTTTCAGCAAAACGGTGAGTTTCATCAAAAAAGTAATTGAGACTACGAAGGGGAGGTTCATGATCTTGTCACGTCAATGTGAATAACGCGCTAGACAAGGAACCACGTGAGGCAAGCCTCACCTCACCGTTTAGGCCTTGAAGAGGAAGTGAGAGGAATATACAAAAATCGGACCTTAACGCCTGTAACATGTAACGTTACGGTCCGATTTTTGTGCATTCATCGTAACATCATTAACGTGTAATGTTACAGACGTCTGTAGCTGTACCCGGCTTGAGATTGATATCGGATATTATGGAAGACGAGTGCAGTATCGTACAAAAAATTGAGACTGAAGAACATAATGGGATGATGAAATTGATTAATAAAATATTGGATTAATTCGCTTGATATTATTTGTGATTTCCGTAATTTATTTGGTGTGTCACGGCCTCACCTGCCTCATAGGACAAGCCGCCACTGGATGGTGCTGGTTTTGATTTTATTGTTACAGCTGATAAAAAAGTACCGGAGAAAACTCAAATGCAATAGGCGAGAACAACAAGCCAGGGAGGAAGCACAAACTCCACTTACTGGCCCAGAACCCAGAACCCTTCTGTGGTATATGGAAAAGCACCTAAAAGGAAGCGTTTTTGAAGAAGGAAGAAACTAAAAGGAAAGCACTCTGAAGGAATCTTCCTAGAATTTATCATTACGAAAAAATCCTTCAAAACTTTAAAACTACAAGGCCAAAAAATATTTGGTTGTTACCAAGGATAAATTACGCCTATATTTGGTTGTTACCAAGGATAAATTACGCCTCCTCAATGAATATATCCATTCTATTAAATGAATATACAGGATGTTCCTAAATTGAACGTACAAACGAAAAGGGGAGATTCCTTAAGTGAGTTTGAGAAAAAAAAGTCCCATAAACATGGGGTCGCAAACGTTTCTTTTTCGAGATACAGAGTGTTGAAGTTTGAATTTTTTTCAAGTTTTTTTCTCATTGTATCTACACTTCACAAGATATTCAACTGAAATTTGGCATAGATATTACATTTGAGAGTTCTCACCACGTGACATGGCAATTTCGATAGAAGATCTATAGGGTGATATTTTTTCTGGAACACTGCCACCTGTTCTTCTGCAGAACTTTTTTTTGATGAGCAACTGTTAATTTGAAAAAATGTAAAAAGCAGCTTTGTTCTTATACTAAACTTTTCGGTCTCCTGTAGTTTTTTCGTATCTACAAACGATTTTGAGAAAAAAATTTCGAAACTTCAACAGTCTGTATCTCGAAAACGAAACATTTGCGACCCCATGTTTATGGGACTTTTTTTTCTTAAACTCACTTAAGGAATCTCCCCTTTTCGTTTGTACGTTCAATTTAGGAACACCCTGTATTCTTTCGAATTGAGAGCTAACAAAATAAAATACATGAAACAAAAAAGTCCCTACCTGAGGTTGGTGTGAAACGGGGTACCATACTATTCTGACGTATGATACCAGAGCACAGGGAAAAACCTCAGTTGAAAAAACCCTGTCTCGCCGTGTCAACAGAATTGAAACTCTAAACTATTCGAATAAATACCTTCAATATTTAAATACAAAACACTCAATTTAGGCTCTTGGGCCAGGAGGGTGTTTTAAACCAGGTCTGGCATTCAAAGTGATGATTTTTCGAATCTCCGGTTCTTCTAAGACCGCTACAGGACCCTTTTGAAGGGTAATCATCTCCCATAGATTTAAATAGTGTTATTTCATCCTAAATATCGAATTCATTTTCGGAATAATGATAAAAAACGCGTGATAAACTTATGTCAAAATGAAGAAAAAAATAAATGAATGCATCACAAAAATACAGAAATAATCTCGATACGTAATCCAGACATCGCCAAAAATAAAATTTCACTACCACATCGCTACTTTGTATATTTCTGCTTATATCCTTAATGGAAAAACCCAAACAAACCCTAAAAAGAGTGGTGATTTTCAGGATGACCATTACCAACCGCATCTTCTCTATTGAAAGTTTATATCCACCATCAAATGAAAGTTTATTTCGGAGCCAGAGGTCCAGTTTCATATGGACATCCGAAGGAAACTACATCAATTCACTTTAACATGACAACGGGTATTCGTTTATGGTGTCCATATATCATAGGGAATATTTCAATTACCCGAGCAAAAATCCGGAGAAAAGAATCTATATCTGTATATTTCTGTCGTTTGACCGCGTATTTCTGTCCGCAGGAGATCGTAAAGATATATATAATATAAGAAATATGAAATATTTTGTTGCGAGTTTTGGGGACAGGGCCGGCTCTAGAACCAAGCTCTATGATATGTCTTAAGATTCATGAAGGGGTTTGTGAATGAGTGCGACAAACTTCGTGAGATGAATCTGCATGGAAAAATTGCGACATAATTCTGAAGTGTTTTCCAATAAGAGGTGTTATTTTGAATAGCCCGCTATTTCGGTAGATGTCACGTTTGAAGCTGTAATTTTTTGACATTTGACAAGTAGAAACTACGCCATTAATAAAAATGGAAGGATACACGCTTCAAGAATGCATTGAAATTATTAAAATTCACTATGAAAATGGTGAAAATTTGGCAGAGACGGTTCGTAAAACTCGAACATTTTTGGGTCGTCGTGAAGCACCTTGTGGAACCGCAATAACGAAATAATTGAAAAAATTCGATCTCTTGGGACAAGTTAATGATGTGAAGAATAAAACCCATGCACGTCGCTCAAGAACAGCCGAGAATATTGCTGCTGTAACCGAAAGTGTTGAAGAAAACCCAGGTTTGTGATTTAACACCTGGCGACTTCTTCCTCTGGGACCACTTGAAAAAGAAGGTCAACGCCAATAGCCCAGCATCGATTCAAGACCTCAAAGATGGAATTCGTCAGTCTATCGAGGATAAAGGGCAGCCACTTTGCTATTTGGTACTGGAAATTTTCATTATAAGGATATAGTCCTGTAGGCGTGATCGCGTTGTTCATTTGCCAGATGTTATTTTTCACTATTTACGGCATAGCTTCTTCTTTATAATGAAATAAACATCAGATCATTTATATTGAAAAATGGCATTTTCCTTAAATATCAGAATAACTTTTGTCTGCAAATACTTCGTTTTCCCAGATACAGGGTAATAAAGTTTTACTCGAAAACTGACTAGAAAATTGTTACATCACTATGATTTTTCGACCTCACAACGGTTGAGTTTCGTTAACCAACAAAACCGTATAGGGTTTTTTTTCAGACAGAACAAAATCGATCGAAATTTGGCTGCCACATGCATACCAAATACATGATACATCCACAGAAATAGTTATTTTCCTAACAAGTGCGGAAAGTGATATTTTCCCGCACGAAACTGCTTGGGTAAGCAGTTGAGTGCGGGAAAAAAACTTCCGCACGAGTTAGGAACAATATTTTTTCTACAAGCGTGCACTTTTATTCTCTTTCCCGCACGTATATTTATTTTTTTAGAAAAAGCGTGCGAGGAAAACCCTTGCTAATCCATTACCACACGCATTTGCGTGCAGTAATGGAAAAGCAGGGGTTTTTCCCACACTGTTTGGCAATGTGACTCTTTACGAATTGAAATACGTGCGGGAAAGAGAATGAAAGTGCAGGCTTCTAGAAAAAGTATATAGTGATATCGAAAAAATATATAAAATCCGCATAAAAAAACTTTCGATCGAAATTAAATAGAGTTCAATGATGTAAAGTGGAAAATAATTTTTATTTATTAAATGAGATTTTCAATGTTCATTCAGATCATGCTTTTCAAGAATTGTGGAAACATTCAAGAGTAGGTACACTCAGCAAATCCTTTCCGGCCCTGTACCCACATCCTGCTTTCCCGTGTCTGTTTTCACGATATATCCTTATTCCTGGCGATTTTATGTGTTTATTATACCGCAGCCAACTTTATAACAGTTCTCTGGATTTACCAGACTGTAAATTTGATAAAAGTTGTGTGTATATCCGAGTATATGATTCAACTGACAACGAAATAAGGAACAAAAAAGTATTATACTACCTATATTAACTTCAATCACAAATACTTCTTATTCATATGTCAGTATATTGTTATGGCATGTCATGAAAAATACGGCACTAAAAGATCGAAACTTTTTCTAGTTGTTATTCTCTTAGATTCTTGCATATTTCAATTGAAGTGTACCCACCATATTTATCTAATTCACTGATTTTAAGGTTATCAATCACGTAAGATCCTAAGATCTTCATGGAATCTCAATAAAATTCAACAAGTTGAGGAAGATAATGTATTAACAAAAAAGGATTCATTCTAACGCTAGTTTTTTCAAAATATGTTAATAGTTATTTAATAAACTAGGTTATTAAAGACAGCGACTAATGGTCAAGATATTTTAATGCGTGAGCGGAGCGAACGCGTTAATAGTTCGAGACCATTAGTCGCTCGATTAATAACCGAGTTTATTACAAGATTTTTCCGACGATCTCAACATGAATAGTGTATAAATTCTTGATTAAAATACATTCTCAATTTGCACAAGACATACATTTGACGTAATGGAATTTCTATGTTTCTATGTTCCAGTAGAGTTTTGACATTTCTCGTAGTGCTTCTGAATACTTTGTGTACGGTTGCCATGAGGAATACACATTAAAATGGATAAAAAATTGAGCATTGAAATGGGTCATTAATGCTCAATTTTGTACACATTAAAAGCACCTTTTATTTCGAGGTCGGCGGATGCCTGAGATATTAGAATTAGAGAATGAACGACTTCGTCAAACAATTATAGAGAATTTTATATCGCACTAAAAATACATTACATTATTGAGCGCTAGTTTTACTTAAACGACTGCTATATCGTTTTGCCCAAATGTCTATAATTTTCGAATTTTGAACCGAACATGGTCTCAAACGATATGGTTCGAACCCCTGAAGACGAATCCGTGGTCGAATTCAATTCTGTCCGTGGGGCCGGAAGTCCGTTAGCACGATAACTTTCGAACGAATTGTCCTAGAGACTTGAGATTTTAAGGGTGAGTTCAATTCTCAAATGCCTCGGTTAAGTTTCTCAACCAGCCGAATCGTATAGGGTGTTCCATAAAATATGGCCATTCAAAATTTCTGTTCCTCAATATCTCATAACAAGATATCCGATTCGAGTGAAATTAATTTTATGAATGTAGATTGATATACTGAATGTTCATTCAGAATTTCAAAAGGATCGCATCATCTGAGCCATAGAATTTTATATTTTTAATTATTGAGTTTTTACATGTTTCATTTTCTGAATAAACAACACAAACAGTTGTAGTTTATCATAGTTTATAAAAAGAAATATGAATGTCATTGTAGCCTCCTTCGTATGAGAAAATAATAGACATAATAACTTCCACAATCTGCAAATTACAGCAATTAAAATCGAACATTGCTACGTTCAACTAGTTTGCAGGTAATTTAGCAGCTATGAAGATCATAACTGGAATATGCGAAGTCGAACTGCTTCCGTTGCGTATGTTAATACAAGGTCAGGTGACTTTCCCAATGATGTGAAATAAAAACTATATTGAGTACTTATGCTGGTTGAATATTTTACCTCCCATAGTTCGATATACGCTTTAACTGCTATTTCAACGTCTTTATCATATTAGAGTTTTTTTCATAATCAATATCAACATCTTATAATTTTTATTAACATTTCATTATTGTTATATGTATACGATGGCATTATGTATTTAATCATGTTAGAAGAAGTTTTTTGAGAATTTTATTTCAGTTCATATGCAGAATTAAATTTCTTATTATCACTTTCTTTTTAGCAGTTTCGAAATTCTCTGAAATAATTATATTCACATGGGTCATATGATTCATTCTGGTTCAATCATTTATTTGTCTCATACTCAATTTTTTCCCATCTCAAAATGAGGACTGCAAATAAGATCTGTTTTTTGCAAATTTGCGATTCTAGGGAAATTTCAAAAAAGATTGCACATTTTTGTCTTGAACCCATATGATCATTCATGATTTTAAGAATAACAGTGAACTGCTTTTGAACGCTCGTTCTACTTAAACTAGTGCTATATCGTTTTGCCCAAATATCTGTAATATCCATATTCTGAGCAGAAAATGGTCTCAAACGATAGGGTTAGACACCCTAATGACGAATTCGTGGTCAAATTCAACTCTGTCCGTGGGGCCGTCCGTTAGCACAATTACTTTCGAAGGGATTGTCCTAGAGACTTGAAATTTTCTGGACGAGTTCGGGTCTCAAATGGCTCGGTTAACCCTTAACCACAGACATGAATTTGATTAACATTGTAACAGACAGGAGTCAAATTGACTCTTTGTGTTTTAAATGATCTGATTAAGGGTTTTTTTGTGATTAATGTGAAAAACCTGTAGGTTTATTCATTTAAATGTCATTTTCAAGTTAAAACCGTTCATTATAAAAATCAGAATGATAAAAAAACAAATAAACAACACATTCTTAGAAAACGAGTAAATAATAATTTTCAAATTTAACAACGTTTAAATAAAACTTCTTAATGCAAGTAACAAATACAAAACACATTTATTCTAAGAAAAAAAGTGAAAAAATGTTTTTAAATGCATGTTGAACATACAGCAGAAGAACATTGTAGGCATACTGGACTCCTGCATTCAGAGCATAATGTAGATGTTTTTCGTTTTAGTTTCTTGGGGCAAATTGAACAGTATTTTCTAATGGCGAGTTTACCTACTGTTTCTTTTGGTTGCTCTTCTTTTCTTCCCAAAATGTTTTTAATTGCTATTTTCATTTCCAGTCTTACACGTGAATTATTTCGTCTTCTCTCTAATTCTTCAGTGATAAGTTGCTTTCCAAGATTTTTCTGGATGGTCCGGGACTAGAATCCATATTTCTATAAAAAATGATAAAATATAGAATCCTCAAACAATAATTTTCCATAAATATTTAAAATATTTTATTATTTTTCTTGTAAACTCACCGGTTTTATAATATTAATTATTTAGCACGTAATAACAGACGGGAGTCAATTAGACTCCAAAGATGCGCGCAAAACTTTGAAACCAAATAGCGTAAACAAAACAACGATTTTGATCACTTCAAGCCTCTAGGCGTACTGAAATATATTAGATTCGAGGGTAACTCGAAGCTTATGAGCAGATTCTTGCGCAAACGAAAGATATTTTGATCATAAATTTCACACGGAGTCAATTTGACTCCCGACTGTGGTTAAGGGTTAAGTTCGTTAACCAGCCATATCGTACAGGATGTTCCATAAAATATGGCCATTCAAATGTTTGTTCCTCAATATCTCAGAAAAAGGAAACCAATCGAAATGAAATGTTACGGCCAAATTCAAGATGCTCATAACAAGCCTGATGCAGAATTTTGTGGCCATAGTGTAAACAGAACCATAGAAAATTCAATTGGAATATTGAAAAAAAGAAACTTCATATTTCCATAAAAAATATTCGATTCGAGTGAATGTTTTTTGTGAATAGGATCGATATACTGAATGTCCATCGAAAATTTTGTGGCCATAGTAAGAGTATATTAACAGAACCATAGAAAATTCAATTGGAATATTGAAAAGAAAAATATTTATATTTCCATAATAGGAACTCCGAGAGGAGTGAAATTTCTTTGTGGCCATAGTGGTAACGGAACCATGGAAAATTCAATTGTAACATTGAAATCTTCATATTTCCATAACAGAATATCCGATTCGAGTGAAATTTATTTTGACAATGAAAATCAATAAACTGAATGTTTATGCAAAATTTCAGGAGGATCGCATCATCAGAACAGATTTATGGATCGAAAAAAAAGTAGAAGAAAAAAGAATTATTGAATTAGATTGATTTGATTCTTTAGCACATGTGATTCGAATTAATTCGAAGAAGTTTGGAATGACCGACATCCTGAAAATATTGAATATCTCGAAATGAAAAAAAGTTTCAAATTAACAAAGGTGAGATTCTGAATCAATTTTTTCCTCATTTTCAGTGTGTAGTTCTTGAAGTACGTACTCGCTTTACTAGTAGCTTGTAGGTATTCAGGAACTTGACAGAAAATTCCGTATTTCGATTTTTCTTCCCAAGGTCTACATTAATCAGTCCGCAGCATTAGATTCAAGTTGGTGACCAGCAGGGTCCCGCAAAAATCTAATTTATTTATCGTAGCTTGAAGAAAAATTGCCTGTGAACAGCACCTACCTACAAATTAAACCGGACAAGTTGAAACCCACTAATTAATTGTCGGTCTGATAATTCCCACCGAAAAAAAGGCGTTTAAGATATATTGGCGCTTTCAGATGCGTATTTCGAAAATGTTATAGGATCTCAGTCATGAGGGAATTATTTTTTCGTTTCAAGATATTCTGGAGACTGCAGAAGTGATTCGATGCAAAGAGACCAAGAATAATTGAGATCAGAAACGCGTAGTTTTGAATTACAAATGGGGTCCAGATGGAAAACTGTATGTCGGCAGCTGTCAGCAGTTTGTATCGAGGCAAAACTTGACAGTTGTTGTCAAATCAAAATTGCATGCTGAATAATCTGTTACTCATGAAAAAGTATTGTCAGAAACCATACGAAGTAGCATCTTATTTTTGATGTGAAAAAATTGAAAAAGCAAAAGTAGGTGCAAAAATCCTCATTTTCGACTCATAATTTTGTTACTACCAGCACTGCTTCTTGTTGAAACTAGATAATCAATACCCACCGAATTTAATTGCAAGAAAAATTTCAAATTTAGAACGAAAAATATCTAATAATGATCAGGTACAAACAGAAAACCGTCAAGAACAACCAAATTTGTTGAACGTCATTCCTTATATTCCTGACCTTTCGGAAAAAATAAGAAGAATTGGTTCCAAATTCAACATAAGAACTGTTTTCAAAACACAAAATGATTTGACATCCATTCTAACCAGAAAGAAACCAATGAATGAGACACAAAAATCAAAAAATTGTGTTTACAATATTCCCTGTATATGTGGAAAATCTTATAGAGGAGAGACATCAAGACCTTTAGAGATAAGAAAACGAGAACATAAGAACAACATCAAAAATAGAGACATTACAAGATTACAAATCGCTGATCATGTATGTTCCAATAGCGGAGATCATAATATGATGAAATGAAACAACATAAAGATCCTAATGACGGAACCTGATAATTATTATAAAGATGAAATTTAAGGAATCCACATGTATTTTGTCAGATGAAGTAGATAATTTGGCAAATTATTCTTTTGGAATTGATCGTATTTGGATTGAATCATCGAATAAAGAAATGACATCAGGAAATTCTCTATGCGTTGACAACCATCAATGTCAATTAGACTGCAAACGAAAAAAAACACAATTCCAAATATTTTACAAGTTTGTCTGAAGAAGGAGTCTGATATAGACACCGAATCGTTACATTACCGTTTTCCCTTATTTCTTTTTTTAGTTTTACTATTAGGCAACAATTTTTTGAAAACCAACTTACTCCTGACAAATTAGTGCAAAGATTTAAGCAGGAGCATTTCATCTTAATTAAGAAATGTTTAATTAGTTCTGTTTCAGAGACTGGGGGTGAAAACCTAAAAGGTTTTCTAGAAATTTACTTCATCTGTTTCATCTGTCTGGTTTTATCATTATTCCGAAATTGAATTCGATATTCAGGATGAAATACCACTATTCAAATCTATGGGAGATGATTACTCTTCAATAGGGTCCTGTAGCGGTCTTAGAACAACAGGAGATTCGAAAAATCATCACTTGGAATGCCAGACCTAGTTTGAAACACCCTCCTGTCCCAAGAGCATGAATTAAGTATTTTGTATCTTAATACTGAAGGTTTCAATTTTGTAAAAACGGCGAGACAGGGTTTTTCTACTGAGGTTTTTCCCTGTGCTCTGCTATCATACACCAAAATAGTATGGTACCCCGTTTTGCACCAACCTCAGCTAGGGACTCTTTTGTTTCATGTATTGTATTTTGTTAGCTCTCAATTCAAAAGAATATATATATTATTCGTGACTATCGAAATCATCAAGTTCCTCTATCTTATCCTGTATTATTAGATACCGTAGTATACCTTCAAAAATGGTCAAACTAAAGTTGTACTTGAGTGCGACAGGTAAATGCCAATTTTTTCAATGTTTGCCGCTCTGAAACGTCCTGAAACAATCGTGAAAAAAGCGAGGTTTCAATAAGAATATTATTGGCTCGTTCATAACGTTTACTTCATCTGTTTCATCTATCTGTCTGCTTCAATGACATACATCTACCAGAACCTCCAATTTCTTCAGCACACGCAAAACGAACGCAAATTTTCTAAACACGCAGCTGACGGCTGGCTTAGTGTCCGTTGCGTTCCACTCTAGGAACAGTCTAGCAGGTATGGGCGACCGTTTTTTAAAATATGCTAAGTTATTCAAATGAAATGTATCGGTGAGATGAATCTGCCGTGTAGTTTTTACTCGTGTTTCCTTCCGGTTGGTAATTACGACCGCGCTGAATTATCTTCATTATCTGTCGACAATAATGAGCGTTACATTACCAACACACACACTTGGCGTATCCACTTCTGATGTAGAGACGTCACGGTGCACAGACGCAGGGGGCTCTGACTAGATACCACCAGCCCGCTTGATGCAATTGGAAGGATTAGCAGGACTTGTTATATATATAGATATTTTTTTCGTTTCTAGCATTTTTTCAACGAATGTTGTTAATCATGTTTTTTGGAGTTCTGGATGCTCATCTCTATATTCTACTGCATTATTTGAGATCATTGGACCATAATAGTTTGTCACATTCCACTCTGTATAATTAAAATGATAGATATAAAAGTAAAGAATAGATGCAATATGCATTATTGCGATTTATGGTCTATTGTGCCCCCTATACCTTGAGCTGTCTCTGGTACTTGCACTATATCTCGCCATCCATTTCTTAAATCTTGATGAATGCTAGAAATAAGAGTGACTCCAGTGATGGGATACTTTCGTCCTTATTTCTATGCTCAGGTTCTGCCTCCGTTGGAAACCGAGGACCAAACATTCCTTGGATGCGTTCACAAACTTACTCCGAGCATGCTTTGCTTACTCCAAAGCGTTCAGAAACTCACTTTAGCATGTCAGAGTATGTACTCTAGAGTCTAGATCATTCAGAAACTTTCTCGGAGTAAGTTTTATGTACCCAGCTTTCTTGTAGAGTATTCGGTGTTCTGACAGTTATTTGAATACATTCTTCTTCATTCATTCAAAAAAAATATTTATTCACGACTACCTTATAATCTAGTCATTTTACCTCTGGGCTCAGCCAAAATACCATCCATTAATGAGATGAGAGTGATTAATGAGATATTTTTCACTACTTTCAGATGCTTCATAGATTTAGCTTTGAAATAATATTCTTTAAATAGGTATTTCTTCAGTATTCTAAAGTAGGTACTCCAACTAGCAAATATGGGTAAACTTTGTCAATCGAGGGCCAAATCTACTTTTATTATATCAATTAAAGCAATTGTAATTACAAAATATACAATGACCAGTTCTCCAAAAATTTCTCATGTGTCAACTTGACTTTTTCCACGTTTATCATAGAAGGGTCTTGTCGCGGTCGCCAAATGTTGAAATCCTCAAGAAATATATTCAGTAGTCTTGGGTAAAGTGTAGTATGCTACTCGCGTATAGCGGCTATTATTCACTTGGTGATTTGGACCACTCGCCTACGGCTCGTATCATATTTTAAATCTTCATGAGATAATCACCCAATATACTAGACTGATAATAACAGGTTTCCCAATAAGATGACACAATTCAGGAATTAAAAAAAAACAAAAATTATCACAGTTTACACAGAGTTCTCGTTTTACTTAAAGGGTTTATATATGCCATTATGTATGGAATATAACATCATTCAAATGACCATCATGACTTCTCTTTATGTACTGCATTCTTTGAACACAATTTTCCATCACTTTTTCATGAACAGAACGATCAAATACTATTTAATTATTTTGAAATTTGAATTATATTGAACGTTGTTCTTTAACGAATGATATAATGATATAATAAATCCATAAAATATGGGTGGAACTGATATATTCCCGCGGCCCGCGGTATTTTTCTCAACAAGATATGACAAAATGAAAAAATTCGCAGAATCGGAAAAAAGTATGAAACAATCCAAAAATATTCGTGTAAATCCTGATTATTGTCTAATTCGGCTATACGAAACCATTCATTTTGAGTAACTTTTTAATTAATGTTAGTTCATATGACGTGAGAAGTCAACCATGCATTTCACCTGTCAAAATGGAGAATATATGTTCGTAAATTATTATACTCGATGGTTTTACCGGTTGTACCCGGCGAATGGCGACGCATAAAAAACAATTGGTGCTGGATTAGTTGGCATGCTCACCGACCGTAACAACATGTAGGACTCCATTTAATTTCATAAAATCAGTCAAAACGCATTGGAAGTTTGACACGTTTCAATCTTCATAATGAAAATATGGGATTGGTAGCATTTTTCTGTGGGATAATAAACCAATAATCTTTTCCTTGTCACACAAAGAGCTCAAAAATGATTGCAACAATTGGAAAAAGAAATAAATTTTCGATTTCGAACAACAATTTCACATTACAGGTTTAAGAGTAAAGGATATAAGTATATATATACCTTTATTTATTTTTGAGTATTTATGGATATTACTGCCAATCCATAAAACTTCAAAATTTTCAGTTTATCGTAAGAAAATAGAGATATTAACTCAGAAAAGTTAACAAACGACGTAGAAAGCTTCAATATCAAACCAGAATGGTATATATTATGCAACAAGCGTATAATGATAGCTTTTATTCAGGTGAATAACAGCCATTATACGAGAGTAGCATACTATACTTTATCCACGACAACTGAATATATTTCATGAAGATTTTAACATGTGGCGACCGCTACAAGACTCTTCTATAACAAGCGTGGAAAAAGCCAAATTGACACATGAGAAAGTTTTGGAGAACTGGTCATTATATTTTGAAATAAAAAAGCTTTAATTGATATAATGAAAGTAGATTTGGCCCTCGATTGTCAAGGTTTGCCCATATTCGTTAGTTGGAGTACTTTAGATTCTTTAGAATACTGAAGAAATACGAATTTAAAGAATATTATATCAAAGCTAAATCTATGAAGCATCTGACAGCAGTGAATTATAATCTCATTATTTGCTTGTGATTAATGGGTATTATTATGGCCGAGCAAACAAACGTATGGTGGCAGACTATGCAATAGTCGAATCTCAAATTTTGTCCCCATAATGTATGAAAAAAAACCGAAAAAGCAAAGTCATCTCTACTTTCAAAACTATCAAATATAAGAAACCTATGAAACTTCATGTCAAAATGACAAAATGATATTAATAGTCCGTTCACGAGAGTTTGAGCGCATATAGTAGGCGTTATTTATCTGAATTTGGCAGTATTTGCTGTCGTAACCACGATACACAAACACCGGTATGCCGACGCGCATCGAGAGTGACGTCACTGGGAACATTTCCATAGCATTTGCGTGATTGAAGAGAGAGAGAAGAGAGAGAGAATTGATTAGAATTTGTTCTCCTAATGACGTAGATGGGTAGATGCTCGCGCCGGACGAGTTTAGACCACGAATCTGGCATACCGGTGTTTGTGTATCGTGGTCGTAACGTAAAATAAGTCAACGTTGCCGAATGTACCCGGCCTCGCCCGACGAGCTTGCGAGTTATCAGAGAACTTTTTGGAATATTGACAACATTGCGTATCAATCTGACAAGAAAATAAACAACATAACCTTAAATTTCAATACACACAGTGGAATATGCCAACCAACAGCTCAGAGTTTCGTGAACGGACTATATCTACATTGCGAGTTTTTATACGATTTTCAGTGTCCAGAAGAATGAGGAAGATGGTGAAACCGGTTGAAAAAACTTGCCGGGTAGTATATTCGAGTTGATTTAAATTGTAAATATCAAATGCACGCAGCAGCAAAGCAGAGTTAAAGGTAAGCACGGCGTGTCCCTTTAAGCCGACGCGGCTCAAGAAAGAAAGCGGAACGTCGAGGCTTAGGATTATGCAGATTCGCGAAAAGTTTTCTTTTAATGCTTTGCATCTGAAGTGCTTCCGAAATTTCGCGCCATATGAAAGTAGGTGGTGGCAAGCAAATGAAATCAAATGTATTTGCGTATTTTTAGGGTGACAATGGAGGGCTATTGTTGTTCTGATAGAGGTTCTTTTGGAAGATATTGTCATTTCAGGAATATTTTTTTCAGGGTTCACAGAGGCGTTTTTCCTTGATTTTCTGGTGAATCTGTTTGTTATGCTTATCTTGTAGAGAAAAATAGTGCCTTATTTTGTCAGATTCGAAGAGATTGTTATATTTCATCATTATATGTTGGTACCCGGATTTCTCCTGTCATAGATCTCTTATTTGCCAACGAAGCGAACAACAAAATAACGAATAAAAATACCTACTTTACACTTCGTGATATCGAAATGAATGAAATCTGGCTAGAAATGAATGCACGCATCGTCAAAAGTTTTGTAAAACTTAGATTTTTACTCATTCTTCTTATTGAGTGCTCGTTCTTCTTAAACTAGTGCTATATCGTTCTACCCAAATGTCTGTAATTTTCTAATTTTGAACCGAAAATGGTCTCAAACGATAGGTTCGACTAACTGATGACGAATTCGTGGTCAAATACGATTATGTCCGTGGGGTCCTTCCGTTAGCACAATAACTTTCGAAGGGATTGTCCTAGAGACTTTTCAGGAAAAGTTCGGGTCCCGAATGGCTCGGTTAAGTTCCTTAACCAGTCAAATCGTACAAAGTGTTCCAAAAATATGACCATTCAAGATTTTTGTTCCTCAATATCTCGGAATATACGGAACCAATCGGAATGAAATATTACGGCTAAATGCAAGATGCTGATAACAAGCCTCATGCAGAATTTTATGGCCATAGTGTTAACAGAACCATAGAAAATTCAATTGTAATATTAAAAACAAGAAACTTCATATTTCCATAAAAAGATATCCGATTCGAGTGAATTTTTTTTTTCTGAATGAAGATCGATCTTCTGATTGTTCATCCAAAATTTGGTGGCCATACTTTTAACAGTAACAAAGAAAATTCAATTCGAATATTGAAAAGAAAAGTCTTCATATTTCCATAACAAAATATCCGATTTAAGTGAAATTTTTTTCAAATAAAGATTGATATACTGAATCTTCATGCACAATTTTGTGGTCATAATGTTAACAGAACCATAGGAAATCAATTGGAATATCGAAAAAAGAATCTTTATATTCCCATAACAGAATATCCGATTCGAGATGAATTTATTTTGAGAATGAAAACTACTCTACTGAATGTTCATGCAAAATTTCAAGATGATCCCATCATCAGCACCATCGAATTTAATTTTTGTAATTATTTATTTTTGACCTACTTTATTTTTTCGAATAATTTTCAGAATATAATTCCGATTGTACTAAGAATCTTCATTTCTATATTTGGTATCAATCTCAAGTCCAATATAAAATTTTGAGGTAATAGTCCCATTGCTCCACCAAAGAACGAGGGCTCAAAAGCTCCTGCTCAGAACTTATAGTCCGTTCACGAAAGTTTGAGCGCATAGTAGGCGTTTGTTTATTCATTTGAAGTTGGCAGTATTTGCTGTCATAATGTAAAATAAAGTCAATGTTGCCGAATGTTTCCAGCCTCGTCTGACGAGCTTGTGAGTTATCAGAGAACTCTATGCAATATTGAAAACATTGCGTGTCAATCTGACAAGAAAATAAACAACATAACCTGAAATTTTAATTTACACCGTGGAATATGCCAAATTTTCATGGCTAACCGACAGCTCAAACTTTCGTGAATGGACTATACATATGGATACAATTATCAGTTTACCAAAAATAAAATTACAAATTCTTGAACATTCCACAGTTAGGTTGCATTACGATTTATTCAAACCCCAGATCAATAGAAAACACAGCTTGGCCCTCTCACATGTAAACAGAGGAAAATGAGGAATAAAACTCTATGTTTGTATCCCCCTTCCAGGCCCTTCCTGCTGTAGAGAAACATTAACCTAACTTTTGGTGTTCATATGATTTTCGACATTCACATTTAATGTGCCTTGCAGCAATATTGGAGTTCATTCACTTCAGAAATACTGTATGACTTGCAAGACAAGTGCAAAATATTAAAGTAGCGTGGGTTCACTATAGGGTGTTCCGGAAAATGTGGGAAATCTCTCAGATTCAGATAGAACATAAAAAAAATAAGATGACAAGTTCCCATAATTTTTTTTCCTAGCGGCCCTCCCTACGAAGATACGGCCTATTTAATGACGCCACTGAAAATTCATTTTAGTGGAATAAATTTCAATCACTCATCTATAGTCCGTTCACGAAAGGTTGAGCACATAGTAGGCGTTTCTTTATTTATCTGAAGTTGGCAGTATTTGCTGACATAACGTAAAATAAAGTCAACGTTGCCGAATATACCCGGCGTCGTCCTACGAGCTTGCGAGTTATCAGACAACTCTATGCAATATTGACAACATTGCGTATCAATCTGACAAGAAAATAAAGAACATAACCTAAAATTTCAATATACACAGTGGAATATGCCAAATTTCCATGGCCAACCGACGGCTCAACCTTTCGTGAATGGACTTTACTTCTCTCATTATATATTTTTTTATAAAACGGTCCATTTTATCGACACTGAACAAGAGTACCTTTTCTTCAGCTTAATGTTCAAGGTATTCAAATTCGTTTTTTAGCACCTTATCATACAGGGTGTTAAAAATGTAAGGATTAAAATGTACAGCCCAGTCTGCCCCTGGTAGACTGAACAAGCTGATTGAAATTTGAGTGTGGTCATTTAAGAGGTCCTAAATACTATTAATCATATCAAATTTTCATCAAATTATATCCAGTAGTTTGAAACTTACTCCACTAAAATGGATTTCCAGTGGCGTCATTTAGAAGGTAGTATCTTCGTAGGTAGGGCCGCTAGGAAAACAATTATGGGAATTGTCATCTAATTTTTTATGTTCTATCTGAATCCGAGAGATTTCTCACATTTTCCGAGACACCCTGTATATCTGATTCCCAAATTCATTCCAATTGATATCGCGTTTAGGGCCTATCCACGTTCTTCATTGATTTGAGGTTCAAACTCTCACAAGATCATTATTCAAGTTAAAAACTTCGGTATCTACATTTATTCATATTGGTGAAACTATAATTGAAATTTAAATATCTGGCAAAGTTTCTGAAATATTTTTTCAGTCTATGTTTTGGTCATATTTTTCAAAATAAAACGTAATTCAATTAGACTGAAGTTTTTTGAATATTGCAAAAATTTTACCTGAATCATTTTCGCACAACAACTTTTGATAAAAATACAGGGTCTTTCACGAGGAACCTCACCCATATTTATACGGGATACTACTGAACGTATTTTCATGAAATTCAGCACTTATAAGTATTTCACGATGCTGATGAAATCTAAAATGTTTTCAAGGCATGAGCACCTCCGGTTTTTCCGGAAATGACGTCAACTTCCGTTTTTCAAATTAGAACACCATTTTTTTATTGCAGAACTAGATTCCTTAGAAAATTTCAAGTTATTTTGATGTAACATTTTTCAGTTTTGGTTGGAAAATTCTCTCTGAGCCGAAAAATTCGAAAAAATAATCGAAAAAAGAGCACCGCTGAAACAAGAATAACTTCGAGGTTTTTGGATGAAAAATTTTCATTTTTGGGATTTTTCAAGATGTAAGATTGATGTATCCACTTTGAAAATCGAAATCGCGATTCATGATACAGGGGGTGAAAAAATCGCTTTCAAAGTTAGGGATGACAAAAAAAAACGCACAAAAGACGTTATTGGTCGCAGTGCAGAAGGGTAATCAACGTGCCGATCGACCACTATCTAATCTAGGGATGACAAAATCGTGAAAAATCAATTTTTTCAAATTAGAACCCCATTTTTTTATGGCAGATATTGAATCTACGTTAAAAAATAATGTGAGTGTATGCATCACACCCTTGCCCTAAAGTGGATATTTTCTGAGTTATTCACAAAAAACTGTTTTTTGTCTCGAATTTTCAGCTATTTCTTTTCCCTTCACGCCAAAAAGATGAAATTTTCAGGAACTGTTACTTAAACCATGTTTTAGATTTTACTACCCTAATATGCAAGAGATTCAATATCTGCCATAAAAAAATGGGGTTCTTATTTGAAAAAATTGATTTTTCACGATTTTGTCATCCCTAACTTTGAAAGCGATTTTTTCACCCCCTGTATCATGAATCGCGATTTCGATTTTCAAAGTGGATACATCAGTCTTACGTCTTGAAAAATCCCAAAAATGAAAATTTTCCATCCAAAAACCTCGAAGTTATTCTTGTTTCAGCGGAGCTCTATTTTCGATTATTTTTTCGAATTTTTCGGCTCAGAGAGAATTTTCCAACCAAAACTGAAAAATGTTACATAAAAATAACTTGAAATTTTCTAAGGAATCTATTTCTGCAATAAAAAAATGGTGTTCTAATTTGAAAAACGGAAGTTGACGTCATTTCCGGAAAAACCGGAGGTGCTCATGCCTTGAAAATATTTTAGATTTCATCAGCATCGTGAAATACTTATAAGTGCTGAATTTCATGAAAATACGTTCAGTAGTTTCCCGTATAAATATGGGTGAGGTTCCTCGTGAAAGACCCTGTATAATTCCATTTTAAAATTCATATCCCAAGGGTGAATTCAATGAAACCAACTTCCGTAAAAAATACAAAAGAAAACAAGGTGATGGAGCAACATTCAAGATTGTATTCCTCGTTACATTAAATTGGGTTCACTTTTCCATATTGTGAAACGAGAAACAAAAATTACTGCATAATTAAGTAATTACTCGATTGAGTAGTGATGTTATACTGCTAATGGGAAAAAACGATTGAATTATTTCTTTATTTTCAAGTCGAACTTGCTGTTGGATGAACATGAGAAAAATTACTGCCTCGGAAGTTCATTTCCAACAAAAAATTCAAACTAATTTCTGAAGTTTTTCTAAAACTTAAGGAAATTCCGATAGAACTTCCTGGAAGTAACATCAATACAAAAACAAGTCTCATCATTTATCACGGTAACACAAAAACAACATACGCATTTTATAATTGAAAAATTAACTTGTTTTCCTCGTTGAAATTAGAGCTATACTTAAACTCATTTCATATTGAATACTTGTGGTATCGCTGCAAAGGCGATAGAACTTTTGTTTAGAGTTGAAGATTCAAAAATAAACATGTATTTTATTCTACGTCCCGATTTTGACTATACCGTCACAGTGCCAGATCCTGAAGGTGATTACAGTAAAAATAAAGGCGATTGTGAGTTTAATTTCAAACTGGATGAAAACCAGAAGCCTGTTATTATTCTATTTGGATGGGCAGGATGTACAGACAAGTATTTGAGTGTGTACTCGAGAATTTATGAAGCCAAAGGGTGAGTGAATTTCAATGATATCCTTTTTTTACTTAAATGAGTGCTACACCCAAATGTCTGCAATATTCGAATTTTGAGGTTTAACTCTATGATGACGAATCCAGTAGGTTGAGTTCGTTAACCAGCAAAATCCTACAGGGTGTACCATAAAATATAAGACCATCCAAAATTTCAGTTTTTCAATATCACAGCCAATAAAATCGATCAAAGTGAACTTTTACAGCCACTTACAAGATGAGCATCATACGAAACAGAACCATAAAAATTCAATTGGAATATTGAGAAGAAGAATCCTATTATTTTATTTTATATCAAATTGGCGTGTTACGAAAATTACTCTAGTTCGTTCAATATTTGAGATTCAAGTCAGAAATTTAGCAAGATATTGATCTGATATATGTCACTGCTTTTGAATTATGGTTGTCAGTTATACAAGATGGACTAAAAAATGCATCATTTGCCAAGTTACAAAATCGTAAAATAGTCTGTTTTTTCAAATTATACATGAATAGAAAACTTGTTGAGTGCGTTGTACTGATTCCAAAAATTTGAAATATATACTAGGTGTCTTATTTGAAAAAACAGACTTTTTACGATTTTGTAACACAGCAAATGATGATTTTTGTAGTCGATCCTGTAAAACTGACAACTATGATTCAAAAGCAGTGCCATAGATTAGATCAATATCCTGCTAAATTTTTGACTTAAATCTCAAATATTGAGCGAACTAGAGTAATTTTCGTAACACGCCAATTTGATCTAAAATTTCGAAAAATAATAAATAACTCAAAATTCAGATATGAAAACGTAAAAGCGAATAGATTTAGTATTTTATGGAGTATCATAAGAAAATAAAAATACCGGATGTCCCATTTAAAATAACAAAGTTATTGCCAAATTTTCGTATATCCGGCAACACTGGAAATGTGAAATTATTTCAAAAATGTACCTTACACGGCTAAACATCGATCCACACAATTTGAAGTATATACGATCAATAGTTTCCAGAATAATCTAATAGGCCACTCATTGGGACACCCGATATACTAAAGGGTGAAACATGTATTCCATAGATAAACACAAAATGGGCATGAACAATATCTAAATAATTTTTTTTCAGATTTACGACAATAAGATGTATAGTTTCTGCAATGTCGATGTTTTACCTGAAAAAACACATATTTGCAATATCAAGAAAAATGGTGCAGGTAGTCGAAAATCTGAACCTGAAGAATAGACCTATCATAGCACACATTTTCTCGAATGGAGGGTCTTATATTTATCAGCACTTTGTAGAAGCTGTCAAGTCCAGCAAAAAACCGATAAGCGTAAGATTCATAAAAAAATTATTCCATACTTTCTTAGGATTCGTTCGATATAATTTTTTTTCTCAAACTATTTCTAAATGCGTCGATTACATCGAGATACTTTACGAGCTTCTACTGAGCGAATTTAGTAGATGATTGTAAATTCGCTCAGTGTAATCGTGTTCACAAGCCAACAATCTGCTTGTGAAAAAGCTGCGACTAAAGTTGAGAGCTGGGCTACTTTATACGCTAAATCGCTGACATTTTGGCTTGTTGGCATGTAAAAAAGCCGTGTGTAATCACAGCTGCTACTAAACAACCTGTGAGTTCTCATCTACTCGGTGGTTCCTGGTTCTTAAATTTGAAAACGTATTTGACATTGTTCTTGACAACGATACAAACATAAACTCCACTTGGATCGCTAGATTGTTGGCTACTCAGCAAGTAGACATTTTTGTGTGTAATCATCACAATCTCACAAGCTAATTCACTCGCTTCTAAATTCGCTCAGTAGCAGCTTGTAAAGTATCTCAGTGTAATCGACCCATTATCATACTGTATTGTTCCATACATTTGGTATCTTTCCACAACGAAATATCTAATTATAGTGAAGTTTATTTTGGGGGTTGATATTCTTGTACTGAATGTTCGTGCAGAATTTCTAGAGGATCGCAATTTCACATTCATAAAATTTAGATTTTTTCTGAAATATCCATTTTTTCGAATAATCGATATGAAATTTTGAAATCAATACGTAAAAATTTGTGGGAGTTGCGTTAATATGAGCATAGAAAAGTATATCGTTATATCTTCCCAGTCTGTTTGGAGTTGGGCTCACTCTATCCGAACAAGTTCGTTATCTCGGGGTGATATTGGACCGCAAACTTTTGTGGAACAAACACGTTGAGACTCAAACGAATAAAGCCAATGTAATATTCTGGTCCACTCGGAGGGTGCTGGGTAATGGATGGGGCTTCAAACCGCACATTATGCACTGGTTGTATACTGCCGTGGTGAGGCCTATCCTGACCTATGCCTCTGTGGTGTGGTGGCCTTCTATGGAGAGGGCCGTCAACCAGAACATTATGACTAAATGCCAGAGGAAAGCTTGTTTAAGTATTACAGGCGCTCTGAGGTCTACCCCTACAGCAGCGATGGAATGTCTGCTGGGTCTCCCTCCTTTGCACTTAGTTGTGAAGGAGGTGGCTATGAAGACAGCTCTAGGAATCTGGGAACGGGGACAATGGCGCGATGGAGGACTCTTCACTGGGCACGCGAGGGCCCTCAAAATGGTCAAGGATGCTCACGCTCCCCTTCTCCAGGGAGGTGACCGCGCGGGCACTAGGTTCTGCTTCGACGAACCCTACAGGGTAATTGTTCCCGACAGAGACCTATGGTCTTCATCAAACAGGCTTCTTAGTCCAGAAGGTCCCACCTGGTTCACTGATGGCTCTGTCACAGCAACAGGGTCTGGGGCCGGAATCGTGGGTCCTCACTTTAATCAGGCTATCCCTCTGGGGAAGGACTGTTCCATTGTACAGGCTGAGCTATTTGCGGTTCTTGCATGCGCACTGGAAAACATTCGCAGGGGATACTCTGGCCAGCACATTTATATATGTTGCGACAGCCAGGGAACTCTGAAATCTCTATCTGATGTTAGAGTTGACTCTCTTCTGGTAGAAGAATGCAGGAAAGCTCTGCGTGGGCTGGGCTCTGATAACTTTTTGAAAGTGGTCTGGTGTCCGGCTCATGCGGATATACCTGGTAACGTCAAGGCAGATGAACTGGCTAGGCGGGGAGCCGGATTAGCATTTGTTGGTCCGGAGCCTTCGCTGCCAATCTGTCGCACATCTGTCAGAAGTTTCTTCAGGAACTGGCTGAACAGGGAATTTTCCTCGGAATGGAGCGCAGGGGTGGGCCTGAGGTGGTCGAGGATTCTCATTGAGAGACCGTCCTCGCGATCTGAGGTCAATAGGCTTCTGCTGCTGGAGAGGAAACAACTCAGTCTGGTGACTGGTGCATTGACTGGTCACCTGTTTAACAAGCATTTGAAGAGAATGGGATTGACGAGCTGCTCCCTATGCCGGTGGTGCAGGAGTACTGATGAAACGGTTGAGCATATTTTGTTCAACTGTGAAAACCTTACTGAGTTAAGGTCAACACACCTAGGAAATCCAACACCTTCTATTCCTATGGTGAGAGGGACCACTCCTGGCAGGATCGCGACATTTCTGTCTTCGTGTCTGAGGAGCTGAGTCTCTGTAGAATGATGCGGGTGAACAATGGGCCACTAGGCCTCAGTTCGGCCGGTAAGGCACCGCACAGAGAAGAAGAAGAAGAAGATATCGTTATATCGAAAAAAAATTTAATATTTCCATGAAAAAACTTTCGACAGAAATGAAATCGAGTTTGAGGATGTAAATTGTCAGAGTGAATGAAAATGCAAACTTTCAAAAGGAATATAAAGTCAGAACCATAAAACTGTTATATTTTTAGTGAATGATTTTTCATATTTTTCATTTTTCAACAATTTCCAGAGCATGTCTGATCGTGCTGAGATTTTGCATTTGTATATTGAGTATCAATCTCAAGTCCTACTATACAAAATTTTGAGGTAATAGCCATATTGCTTTAACAATGAAGTAGAACTCCTCAGGGCTATTCTTGAAGTTTCATAAGATTTTTCAAGTTTTATTTTATTAAAATTCTATCTGCAATATTTTCAACAGATCAAGGGTGTTATCTTCGACTCTGCACCCTGTCGGACAACATTCAAAACTACCTACAGAGGAACAAGATCAGCTGTTAATCAAAACCCTTTACTTAACTTGCCCATAACTCTATTGTGCATGATAACTTTCATACTTTTACGAATATTGGAGGTAAATGAAGAATTGAAGATTTTTAATAATTCAATATGATGTTTTCATTTCATTTTCAGTTCATAGAAGAAAAGATTCTACGAAGAGATGCATTAGTATTTAGGCCGATGGAGAACCTTCTGAAAGAGGATAATAGATGTCCTCAACATTTTATTTATTCAAAAATAGATACAGTGATTCCTGCAAAGGTGAAATATTATTCATTCCTTCATACTTCGCGTAGCAGACATATGGTGGTATTCTGTCTGCTTTTCATCTGTAAGTTACGATACTGCGTACGATTGATCTGTAACTGGCCGACTTACAGATTCGTAAATAATGCAATTCTGAAATGGTTCCTGTAAATATCTCAGTTTCAGTGTCACTTTTGAACTACCCATCGATAAACATAACCTTCAATCGTAAGATTTGATCATGAATCTTTATGTATTATGACTAAATGGTTTTGATTTGAATTTGAAAATACATTTATCTGAATGTAGTTTGCGTTCGTTTCTTTCATCTAATGAATTGAAAACAGGAAAGAACAAAAATTTGGTTAAAATGGCTGTAGAGCCTTTATTAAGTTTATAGTACACTGGTTCTTCAAACTGAACATGTTGACACACTGGGCATTCGGCATTTCTTCAATCTGAACATTTTCTGGGCATCCGGCATTTCAAATGGATTCATTTGATCACGCAACCGTTTCCTTCCAATTCTCATAAAGTTCCTACTTAAAAAAAATGATATTCAGGTCATGTATATTATTGAACAATGTTTTACCTGATATGATTTCCTTCCGATAACAATCCAATAAACAAAGCCATATTATTTTTATTCATCATCAATTTCTTTTATTAAAACGTTGGTGTTCGTCCTAAAATAAACAAACCATTTAACGAAACGTCACAATATGTCATTCGATAATGCTTCCGATCACCTGTCGAGTACTCGTCAATATTTAACGATTTCTGTAAGCTACAGATCCCTTAAATAGGTCCAGAATTGCAATTTTCCTGTAAGCTTATGAAAAGTTATAGATTGGCTTACAGATGGAAGCAGAATACCACCATTAGTCTTTAAATAATTTCTTGAGGAGCTATCATCACGGTAATCATTGAAACACTTGACGAATACCAAATTGTGACTGAATATCTATGGTGGCTCTCTGATACCTGCCCAATGGTTCTATGGACTTACACCAGCAAGAAGAGCTAATTTTGCGTATATTAATTCAGACTTAGCCAAAAGAGGCTAACTCATTCCCAGTTTGCATGGATTTCTTTTTTTCTTTCAGGATGTGGAATTCTTCATCAGCCAGAGAAAGTCCATTGGAGTTGATGTTTCAATCCAATACTACGAAGATACTGATCACGTCAAGATTTATCCTTTTAAGAAATATACCTATACACAAAGTATTTTCAATTTTATCAGTAAATGTCTGAATTTGGATTCAAGCAATGTATAAAATTTATTGTTTTCTGTTGTCGTGTGCTTGATTCAGATCCCAAAACTACTATAATATACAGAATGTTAATGAATAAGCGCGACAGACTTCAGGATGCTATAACTCGAACAAAAATATGAACAATACAGGGTGTAACATAATAGTATGTCACAATTTAAGGGGATGAATTAAAAAAATTTGAATCTATGGTTCTGATGATGCGATCCACTGGAAATTTTGCTCGAACATTCAGTATATTATCAATCTTCATACACAAAATGAATTTCACACGAATCGGATGTCATTTTATGGTTATATGAGTTTCTTATTTCCAATATTCCAATTGGATTTTCTACGATTCTGTCAATACTATGACCCCAAAATTTTGCATGAGGCTCAATTTCAAGTCTCTAGGACAATCCCTTCGAAAGTTATCGTGCTAACGGACGGACGGCCTAGGGACAGAATTGATTTTGACCAAGAATTCGTCATCAGGGAGTCGAACCCTATCGTTTGAGACCATTTTCAGCTCAAAATTCGAAAGTTACAGTCATTTGGGCAAAACTATAGCACTCGTATGAGTAGAGAGAGCACTCAAAAATATTCCTTGGAGCCAAGATGACATTGAATTTTTGTCATGAAATATCTCCAATTAAACTTGCTCAATTCTGCTCTTCAAAATTTTGCATATTGAATGGATTTACAACAGAATTGAAGAAAATTAAATTTGTCACTTCATCGATCATAAGAAAATTTCGTTCTAATTTTCTTCTCACCGATTTCCTGATAGTTTTTCAAGGTGAACGACTTAACCACCAATAATGAAATTCTAAGAAAACCTGTGCGTGATTTAGCAGTCGTAGAAAATAATAATATAATGTCTATATTCCTTCGAGATTCTTGTTCCATTTTCCTATTCGAATTCCTTTGTTTTTATTCACATACCTACGTGTTATTCAGTCGTAAATTTCTTTATTCGATTTGTGTGCAATACACGCAAGATACATACAATAAATTGTTCTAAATGGTTCAGTCGCTCTAGGAAAACAATAAATAAAGTTGCTATTCTTATGGCGGCATCTTAACTTACAAAATCCAAGTCCCTTCTTCTATTTCACTCTTAAGTACAATTACTGTTTCAATAGGCAGAAAACGCTTATGTTCATATCAAAATCAAAATAAATATTATAGCATTCGATAACTAAAAATATCAGAATTCGTTGGTTCTAATTTCACAAGCTTTCGAAAATTTGCATGATAATTTACTTACATTATTACATTTCGATGGAACATTTTTCCATGGAAATATTAGAATTTTTTCTCGATAAAACAATGGACATTTTTATGGCTATATCATTCGAAATATTGAACAATTTAGAAAAAAAAAATTCTATAGTTCTGATCGTGTTGAAATTCTGCATGAACATTCAGTAGATTCAGTAGAAGGATTTTCAGAGTAAAAATAAATTTCGTTCCAATCGGATATTTCTACCTACCCTGAAAATTGCAAGTCTCTAGGACAGTAGTGTGTTTACGGACGTTTGAGACTATTTTCGTAAGTAATATCATAAGGGCATCTAATTTTTCCGAAAAGAATCGAAAAAACATGTTGCTAAGTAATATTTTGACAAGAAGCATGAGTGCTGGTGGCAACAAAAATCCGAGTCGAAGACGAGAATTTTTGCACCTGCACGAATGCTTTTTGTCAAAATATTACTTTGCAATGTGTTTTTTCGATTTTTTTCACAGGAAAAATTAGATGCCCGAATGGTATTTGACAAGACTATTTCCTGAGTGACAACAACTGTCAAGTTTTGCCGCGGGTAAACGTGAATAAACTGCTGACAGGTCCTGCCAAACGTTTTTCCACCTAGAAACCATTTGTAATTCAAAATTGCGCGTTTCTGATTGGTGCAAATTACGACGAGGGAAATAGTCGGCTCAAAATCAGGAAATTACAGCCATTTGGGCAAAGCGATATAGCACTTCTTTGGGTGAAACGGGCGCTCAAAAAAAGCATTTCCACTGAATTTCTGGAATGTTTCAATTTCGATAAATTTAAATATGTTCAGTTCAATGATATCTGCTAGATAGCTATAGAGCACTTTGATATCAAGTGATGAAACATAGTCTAAAAGAAACTGTATTTTTCGCAAATTTTCCATTAAAAAAAATAATCATGATGCAAGGTATGATCAAAAACACATCTTGGTATGGACCCTAAGAAAGGGTTTAAATCTGACTATTTCCCTCGTCGTAATTTGCACCAATCAGAAACGCGCAATTTTGAATTACAAATGGTTTCTAGGTAGAAAAACTGTTTGGCAGGACCTGTCAGCAGTTTATTCGCGTTTACCCGCGGCAACAGTTGTTGTCACTCAGGAAATAGTCTTGTCAAATACCATTCGGGCATCTAATTTTTCCTGTGAAAAAAATCGAAAAAACACATTGCAAAGTAATATTTTGACAAAAAGCATTCGTGCAGGTGCAAAAATCCTCGTCTTCGACTCGGATTTTTGTCGCCACCAGCACTCATGCTTCTTGTCAAAATATTACTTAGCAACGTGTTTTTTCGATTCTTTTCGGAAAAATTTGATGCCCTTATGATATTACTTACGAATAGTAAGTAAACATTCGTAAAAAAATTCATGACCTTCCACATGAATCAATAGCAGAATAAACTGAAATTGATAATTTTCTCCCATTTTTTCAAATAAGTCACCCTATAAATTTTTTTTCCGTGTTGAGTTATGAGATGGAGAACAGAAAAGATTGATGACCCCCGTTGTCATAAATTTACCTAAAGAATCCCGAAGGGTGGAAGACAAAGTTAGGGTAAGAGTAGGGTAAGTTTTGTTTTGGCGAGTATCTCTTTCCCTCTATTTTATGTAGCTGGTTCACCATCTCGACGTGATGTTCATCTCTGCCAGAAGAAAGAAAAATGTGCCTTTGGATTATGGTAAATCATTTCTCTTATGCTCATCAAACGGAAATATTTCGGCAAATTTGGAACTAATATATTTGTTTTTTTGGTTCGTCAGTTTTTGATAAGAAAACAATGTTGATGTTTAGACTTTCTTACTTTCATTTTTCGATGATTTGAAAAACGAAGGATGTGGTCTTTGAGCGCTCGTTCTACTTAAACGAGTGCTATATCGTTTTGCCCAAAAGTCTGTAATTTTCGAATTTTGAGCCGAAAATGGTGTCAAACAATAGGGTTAGACTCCCTGATGACGAATTCGTGGTCAAATTCAATTCTGTCCGTGGGGCCGTCCGTTAGCACAATTACTTTAGAATAGATTGTCCTAGGGACTTGAAATTTTCAGGATGAGTTGAGGAGCAACTTTTCAATACGCATTATGTCCAATTTGGACAAAATTGAGTTTGAAGCGGATTCAAAAATGCGTTCTATTGCTCTATAAGCCTATGTTCACAAAATGTTCCAAATCGCATTATGTCCTCTAGTAATTTACATCCAAAGTATGATAGCCGCATCGAAAAGCATTATGTCCAGCCTTGTAGTCGAATCATAACGCATTATGTGATTTTGTCTAGACGCAGCAGAGTCTGAAATAGCAGATCCTGCTAAAGAAATCCTGTGCGACTGTCTCGAAGATGACCCTAATCAGGAACAAATTTAATTTTTGGAAACAAATAAAACAAAAGAGGAAAAAATTTTAATTTTCAAAAATGTGTTTTTTTTTCATGTTAATCAGGTATCAGTTGAATAATTACTGCAAAACTTCTTCTGTGAAATTAATAAATCGCATCAATCAGCATTATGTCCAATTTCAAGTAGAACAAAAAGCATTTTATACAGTTTGGTGAATCAAAACGCATTAAGTCCAAACGTTTTTTGAATTTTTTGTCACTACGTCTTGAAGTGAATTTCTTTCAAAAACACTCGACGTATTCAAATAATAAGGCACGGTTAAAGAATAAATCGTTTTTCGTTGATTTCCAATAAAATGGTTTTTGGACTAAATGCGTTTTGAAAAGTTGCTCCTCAGTTCGTTAACCAGCCAAATCATACAGGGTGTTCCATAAAATATTGCCATTCAAAATTTTTGTTCCTCAATATCTCAGAAAATACGAAACCAATCGAAATGAAATGTTACGGCCAAATGCAAGATGCTCATAAGAAGCCTCATGCAAAATTTTGTGGCTACAGTGTGAACAGAACCATAGAAAATTCAATTGGAATATTGAAAAAAAACTTCACATTTCCATAAAAAGATATCCGATCCAAGTGAATTTTTTTGTGAATGGAGATCGATATTCGGAATGTTCATCCAAAAATTCGTGGACATAGTTTTAACAGAACCATAGAAAATTCAATTGGAATATTGAAAAGAAAAACTTTATATTTCCATAAAAGGACATCCGATTCGAGTGAAATTTATTTCAAAAATGAAAACTACAGTACTGAATGTTCATGCAAAATTTCAAGGATTTCGCTACATCAGAACCATAGAATTGAATTTTTGTACTTATTTATTTTTTACATACGAGTATTTCATTTTTTGAATAATTTTCAGAATATAATTCCGATTGTGTTGAGATTCTGCATTTATATATTTGGTATCAATCTCAAGTCCTATACAAAATTTTGAGGTAATACCTTCATTGCTCCACCAATGAACGCGCGCTCAAAAGCACCTGCTCAGGGCGCTTCTTGAATTTTTGAGATTGGAGTCACTCCATTTCATCAGGCTTCAATTTCTCGGAATCAGTTAATTTTTGGCGAAATTGGTTCAATTCTTCAGAAAATTGAATGAATAATTAGGTATTGTTTCTCTAAAGAAATCGATTTGGCTTTTATCGTTTCTAAGCTAAAAAAGTTCATTTTTGTCGATAATTGTTTACTCTGAGATTTGATTCACTTCATCTGCAGATAGTTTTTTATTTTCAGAAATTGTTTTTTTCTTGGAGACATTAGTTTTTCTTTTCAAGAAATTCACTTCGCTTATCTTAGTATTATTTGCATACCTTTTTTCGGAAATTCTTCACTTTCAAAATCTTTTTTGAGCGCTCGTTCTACTTAAACGAGTGCTATATCGTTTTCCCGAATGTCTGTAATTTTCGAATTTTGAGCCGAAAATGGTTTCAAACGATAGGGTTCGACTACCTGTTGAAGAATACGTGGTCAAAATCCATTCTGTCCGTGAAGCCGTCCGTCCGTTAGCACAATAACTTTCGAAGAGATTGTCCTAGAGACTTGAAATTTTCAGGATGAGTTTGGATCCGAAGGCTCGGTTAAGTTCGTTAACCAGCCGAATCGTACAGGCTGTTCCATAAAATATGGACATTCAAAATTTTTGTTCCTCAATATCTCAGAAATTACAAGACCAATCGAAATAAAATGTTACGGCCAAATGCAAGATGCTGATAACAAGCTTCTTGCGAAATTTTGTGGCTATAGTAAGAACAGAACCATGGAAAATTCAATTGGAATATTGAAAAAAACTTTATATTTCCATAAAAAGATATCCGATTCGAGTTAAATTTTTTTTTGTGAATGGAGAACGATATTCTAAATGTTGATCGAAATTTTTGTGGCCATATTTTCAAATGAACCATAAAAAATTCAATTGGAATATTGAAAAGAAAAATCTTTATATTTCCATAACAGGATATCCGATTCGAGTGAATTCTGTGAATAAAGATTGATACACTGAATCTTCATGCAAAATTTTGTGGCCATAGTGTTAACAGAACCACAGCAAATTCAACTGGAATATTGAAGAATGTTTATATTTCCATAACAAAATATCCGATTCGTGTGAAATTTATAATGTAAATGAAGATTTATATAATGAATTATTTTGAGAATGAAAACTATTAAGTATACTGAATGTTCATGCAAAATTTCAAGGGGATCGCATCATCAGAACCATAGAATTTAATTTTTGTAATAATTTATTTTTAACATATTTCATATTTTGAATGATTTTCAGAATATAATTCCGATTGTGCTGAGATTTTACATTTGTATATTTGGTATCAATATCAAATCCCATATAAAATTTTCAGGTCTTATTGCTCTACCAAAGAACGAGCGCTCAAAAGCTCCTCCTCAGTGCTTTTCTTATTTTTTTATTAGTTATTTGTTCCGGAATTGGTATTAATCTATGGAATACTGAGACATGGAATGACAAACTCGGTCCAACCCACAAAACCATTCCTCGAAGACATCTTTCCAACAATTACACGGCCTCTTACTATAACCAAGATTGACTAACCGACGTTTCTACTCGATTACTCCCAAGATATACGACAAAATTGTTTTTTTTACGGCCGCCCAATTCGCCAACCCCATCCGTTAAAAACGTCCGGCGAAAATTTACCACCGTACCGTTGGCGGAAGAGCCCACTTGGGCTAAAGCCGCGTTTTCGTGTGCGGAACCGGGGGTTCCGGTCGGTCGTCCCGGACCGGGCATCTGTCGCCGAAATGAATATTTATAGAAAACGGCCGCGGCGACGCTGATTTACATGTTATCGGTGGCATCGCCTGGGAGTTGGGGCACCCCGAAAGACCGCAGGTTGCGCCACCACGCTTTTTTACTCCGATCGTCTATTAAAGCCGGAAACGGACTTTAGTTGCCGTGGTGAAGTTTTGGGACGAAATAAGCTATAAAGGGTGTCTACTTTTAAAGTGGACAAACTTCAAGGGGCGATTGTACGAGTGAATGGAAACTAAAAATGTCATATAGGGTAAAGGGAGGAGAGATGGACCATAATTTACAAAAGTGAATATAATCACTTTATTAATCAGAGAAAAAATCTGCAAATTTGTTCATAAAATAGCTTAACTTTGGTATCCTCTTTGGAACAGTTACAAATAAAAGAATATTTATCATTCCATCGAAAAAGTATAAAAATCTTAAACTTCTCAAAGGTCCATCTATCCTACCCTATGGAGGTGAGATGGACCATAGCAGGTAGGTGAGATGGACCATAGGAGGTAACAAGGATGAACATCAATACTTTCCTTTTTTTTAGAAAATACGTTGCCATAATAATTCTGACAAAGGTTAATAAGAGTGTTATAGGTGTTGTGCAACCAGCGCTTGCACAAAAGACACTGTAACCATTCATCTTTCTTTTTTGTTAGTCGATAATCTTCACTGCAGCCAACGCACTCACTTTCTATATCGCTGAAATGTTCATCCGCACTGGAATCGTCAATTAATGTGACATCCTCTGCCTCTTCTTCAGAAGATGAAGATTTGCTCCATTGATTGTTTCTTGCTTTTTTTATATTTATCGCTTTTACTGCCAAATTGGAACACGGTTTTGTTTTTGCGCTTTTCTTTTTCTTTTCCTCAATAAATTCGGGTTAGGTTATAACTCCTGATATCTTTTTACGAACTCTTCTTATAGCCATAGACATGATGGGTACCTACAGGGGCAACTTCATCCAGAGCTTTTCCGGCAGTAACAGTTTCAGTAGCTGTTGATTTGTCAGGAGTGGTTTGTAGATTTTATAGACTTGGTTGAGGAGATTTTGATCCTGCTTGCGATGTTTCATTCGGCATTGGCCATTGATAGAGCAAACAGGAACATTTTTCTTATGTATGTACTTATTAGGCATTATACTGAAACAAAAAGAAATTGGTCCGACTCACCTCCCTCGTATTGGTCCGTCTATCCTCAAATGGGAGGATAGACGGACCATTCCACAACAGCTTAACGGTTCAAGATGGATTCCGTATTTTAAGTCCTACGACGCACTAATACACATATTCATAGTTCCAGTATTTGAAAAAACATCAGAAACTTACCTACATTGGTTAAAATGACAAATATATAACTTCAAATATAATTTTCACCAACACAAAATTTGTTTTTCTTAAAAATCGTTCAATTAAATGCGTGAAACTGTGACCTTCTCTATGTCTCAAAGTGATCTGATCGAAACGCACCACCACAGAACATATAATAAAAGAAATGCGAAGTCCTCACTATTCTGTGGAAACAAATTGGCGGCCATTTTGAGTGGCCAACTACTGGTAGCGACATTTGCGGCCACATTAGGAACTAATATCTGTCTAATTCTTTCGATATGGCGGTAAAATTCAAATCAATCGAAAATCTTAATAGGTCGCGTTTTTATTTTCATCACTTCCTTCGATGAATTCAATCGGAGAGAAAGATGAAATATAGTTTTCATCTTCCTCCACGATTGAATTCATCGCAAACTTTTGAAAATAAAAACATGACCTATCACACATTTCAGACGTTGCTGAAGTCGAAAAGGTTACATTTGTAAACATGGAGGTGTAATTAATATTTTAATAAGTATTCAGAACAATATGACCAGTAATATAATAAATTACATTAAATTTGTTGATGAACAAGATTCACGATTTATGTACATAGCATCAATATCAATTGCCAGCGACATTATGGAATGCAAATCCTATGAACCAGAAGTCAGAACCAGTGATGACCAAGAGCAGTGGATGACCTAGAATAAAAGAATATGAAGATAATTTATTGCAATAATCCAATGCCAGGTTCTATATTCTACCCTTTGTACCCAAATCATACAAGACATGGCTATATTCTTCGCTCGTGTCTTTCATAAAACAATCCACAACTTAAAGCTATCTCATCGAAGAGCACAAAAAGGATAAAGCTCGTTCGTATATCTAATCTGAACTTTTCAGATGTTTTAAAGAAACGGATACCAAAAATTATTGAAGGAACCTGGGTTGAACGAAAGGTTGGAGGTATGTAGTTGTATACTTCCTACTCTTATGGACGTTGAGATATTTCATGCCTTCTGCTTATGGAATAATTTGGTTAAATTCTTGGGAACTCTGAAGAATAGCCTTCTGAATTATAGGAATAGGTACAAGGGAAAAATTTATATTGAAGTTTCATTAAAACATGTTGGATGAAGAAGGATATGATGAATGGGATTAAATAGTGAGTTAGCAATTCTTGTTAGTATTGAATAGACATAATAGAGTAAAATTTACCTAATAAATTCAAAAGCAATCCGTAAAGGTTGAAAAAATTCACTGATTACAACTTCCGACTTCGCACATTTTCTAACAAAACTGAATTGTCAAATTGATGCGTCAAAGTCAAACTTCAAAACATCCATTCCATTTAGAGTGAGACAACAAACATCATCTTCCATCTCCCTCAATCTTGAGTGGCCACCATAGAATATTTTGTTTCCAACCTAGCACTAGCAGTTTCACCCCCCTGCGCACCACGTACGCCGGTCAATCGGAGCGGTGCTGTCGTTCCTTGCAAAATATTACCGATGGTCCGTCTATCCTCCTGGTCCATCTAACCTCCCTTTACCCTAACACATGGTCGAAATGTTGACGGTTGTTCTTCAATTTAACATTTCATGATTTCACGAAATACAATGGAACTTCCCTATAACGAAAGCGCTAAATCCGCAAAAAAAATCGTTATAAAGAAATTTCGTTATACAGAAAATGTGTTGCTATAGTTGGCAATGTCGCGTTCGACTTCACTGATAAATTTAAGTTTACGATTCAAACTTAAGCACTTGCTTTTAGACCTTTTCGCATAACTTTCCACACTAGCGTAATGGTTAGATTGAAACCAAACAGCCAGGGGTGTATTTAAAACGGTTTCAGAAGGATCTCTCTGCCCGCTGTGATGATTCAGTTTAAGATCAGGATTTAAAACGTACGTCCGGAAAACTTTCGGAAAAAAACCACCCTTATACCTTCTAACCAATACCCATTGAAAGAGTGATGTTCTTTGAATATTTCGTTATAGAGAGAATTTACTTCGTTTTAGAGGGTGTTTTTAACATGGAATTTGGATTCAAGGTGCAATGTCTTGTACGAAATTCGTTATACAGAGACGTTCGTTCTAGGGAAGTTCCACTGTATTTCGAGTTTTTCCTCTAAAATGATCATTATTTAGTTTTCCTTGTAGTCTCATTAAATTTGACACATATTTTGGAAAGGACAATAAATTTTCTACAAGATAAGAGAATCTGTGTGCAGAAAAACTCTTATTGCGGGCGTGGTAAGGAGATGAATATCACGATTCTGAAGTTAACAAAATTAGTCCTTTTTTCCAATGGGTTTTTAGAATTTTTCGATGAAATATCAGACCACATTTTCTAGGTGGTACCATAAAAAATTCAATTGGAATATTAAAAATAAGAATCTTTTCATTTCCATAACAAGACATCTGATTCGAGTGAAATTTATCTTTTGAATGAAGATTGATTTACTGAATGTTCATGCAAAATTTGAAAAGGAACGCATCTTCTGAACCATAGAATTCAATTTTTTTCTAGAATAAAATTCCGATCGTGCTGTGATTTTGTTTTCATATACTTAGCATGAATCTCAAATCCTTTAAAGAATTTTGAGGCATTATTTCTCCACCAATTAATGAGCGTTCAAGAGCACCTGTTCAGAGTTTTTCTTAAATTTTTTGAAATTTGAATATTGATAGAAAAAATGAGGTGGGTACTAGGAAAATGACACAAAGGTTCAGTTAAAATTTGTATTTTGAAGAATTGAATGAATTAAATTGTTATCTGTTCTTTCGAATTATTCAAGAAGTAAATGAACATTAATTTGAAGTGAAATTTGGAAAAGTGTGAAATACAATAATGAAATGAAAGTAAACTAGAATTAAATAAATTATTTTCAGTAAATAAAATATGCGGTTGCAACAAACATACTCGGAATAATTTTAAAATTAAATAGCTATATATTCATATTCGAAATTTAAAAATAAGAACATCATGAAAAATTTTGACGCCCCACGTTGGGCGCCAATTTTTGTTGAACTCATGGGTGTATTTCCATGAATCTTTCTTTGCTCATTTTCTATTTTGAGGGTCCCCACAAATTTTTCCACAAGTTTGTTCAAGGTGTTCACATTAATGAAAGTAGATAACTACTATAAGGTAATTCCGGGTTAGATGCCCCACTGGTACAGATGCCCCGATCAGCATAACTTCGGACCTAATCGTTAGTTGACGCCACGTGCATGGTCGTTGTTTACTTGTTCTTCGTTTTGCGAAAGTCATATGAAATAATACCACAAAATCTTTTTAATCCCGAAATATTCAAGAAAAACAGGAAACTGTTGGTGACTTGCTCCTATGATCTAATTTAGGTGTGAACATATCACAGTGGAAAATATTTATCTTTCAACGTTTAATGCAATACTATTGCATTTTCGTATGAAAGGGTCCATTGGTTCATTTTAGGTTAGAAAATAGTAGAGGAATTCTTCATGGGTCAATTTTGATATACTGGGGCATCTCTCCCGTAAAAAAAGGATAGATGGCCTGAAATAATACGGGATAGATGCCCTAGATTCATTTGTATATTTTGCAAATGTTGATGATATATCTGATGAGTCTCGCCCTTGCTGTTTGATTGAGGGAATATTTCTTAATGAATGAATAATAAAATTTCGGATAATATGTCCCAACTTAAAAACTCAGATGAAGTCAGCGCCGAAATGGTTCCTTGTACGAAAAGGTATAATGGTACTCCACCCAAAAAAAACTCCTTCAAAATAGCGGAAAGTTATAAGCCTGGTACAAGTTCTCCTAAAATCGATCAGGAAATGAAACTTTGACAAAGCGAAACCCAAAATAAAAAAAATATAGAAGAACATTTTTCGTTCTCGGAAGATGGAATCCCATTCATATAAAAAGGTACCTAAAAATTCACCATCTACAAGTTGTGCTAAAGGATCAGAAAAAAATTGATATCACAACGAACAAAGCAGATTGGTCAAAATGTTTGGGTTGTGACTAGTGGTTCCATGAGACGTTTACAATGGTTATAACTGCGTCACTTGTGGACGTGAAAAATTAAGGGCCGTGAATCTTGACCGCCGTAAAAAAATATTCTCATGATCTGAGGTTTGGCTAATCCTTATTCTTAAGATTAAGATAAAAAAACTAATGAAAGTTTCTGCTCTTCTTTTATAAAGCGCTTTCCTTGAGTGGGGCGGGTCACCCAAACTACAGGGGCAACTCTCCCTTACTCTCGGGAGAGATGGCCAAAAAAGTTGTTTTTATTTTTACCTTTTTTTTAGAAGGAACATAAGAATTTTAAGTTTTTGAACAAACAATATTGTGTCTAAATAAATATCTCATGTTTTTAGCATCTGTTTTATAATTTTAAATTATAATTGCATTTTTAATCACAGTTTTTCGTTAGGTTGGGCATCTAACCCGGATTTACCTTATTCCCAAACTACTAATTAACATGTTTTTGTATCTACCTAGGTTGTAAGTTACCTATAGATACATATAAGCTTTTTAATGTTTTACAGAGTTATTATTTGAAATTTCGACAGGTGAAAAATTCTAATGACCCTTCTGGCAGAGTTTTCACGAAAAGATTCAAAGAGCAGCAGGAATCATTCAATGACAGGAATGATAACTCAAATTCAAACCATTTTTTCGATCCAAACTTAACCTTCCCTGACTTCCCAGTTAATTTTGAAATTGAACATCTGCCACCAAGAAGCTAAAAACTGGAAGTTTTAGAATCTATGTGCATAATTCCCTACTTTTTGAAATTCTGAAGAAATAAGACGACAAAACATTAAGAAATATCGGTGTAGGTATCAACTTACTATTTACCAGTTTGAGAATATAGTCATAGTCATACTTCGAAACTCTGGTCACTGTAAAACCTAAAATAAATGTAGTGAAAATAAATAAAGTAATTAATTTTATATTCTCATCCATGATATTGAATAATAATAGTTATTTATACAACAAGTGAATAAACATTTTTAACTCACGTGTCGTATACAAAATTTTATCCCATTTTGATGAAAATTCAAATAATGAATACTTACTTTTTAGAGGAAATATTAGGTATAATTCAAATTCATAACGAGATTTCCCTTCGATCGATGGTTGCTAGGGCACTATGTAATTAATTTTTTGCAAGTGTCAATGAAAATTATAGAACAGTCAAAGAATTTTTGTTTCGAAAAAATGTTGAGCGGTGACGACGAGGTTATAGTTCCTGAGTGCATTATACAAGAAGCAAATGAGGCAGCAGAAGCAGTAATTCCATTAAAATCAAAAATATTGTACGGAAAGCAATATACGGCATTTTGTGCCTGGAGAAAAAATAAAAAGCCAAAGGTGTCAACGAAAAAATAATTGTGGCGTATATTTCCGAACAATCCAAGAAAGTTAAGTCGTCGTCTTTATGGTCCTACTATTCGCAACTTAAGAAAATGTTGGCTTTGAAAGAAAAAATAGACATCGGCAGATTTCACCAAGTCACCGCTTTTTTGAATCAACATTCCAGGGGATACGTAGCAAAGAAAGTGAGTGGTGAACATTTTATTCCACTAGTGAATTAAAAAAATTTAATTCACTCAGTGGATAAACGTCAACTTACCCTTGTTACCATGGGTTGAATATTGTCGTCTTTAAACGTCAAAATGGGATAAAAAAATATAAAAATCATCTGTCAAGTGGACTATTTTTATTCTTCAGGTTTTTACATACAAATTTTCACCAACGTTTCGGCACAATTCGTGTCTTTATCAAGGCTGAATTTTTTTTATAGTGTGAACACAACAGATCCAAGTAAATAAACACAACAAACAACAAACTGATAACTTTCTTATTATCAAATAAAGTAATTTCATTTATCGTATTCATATGAACCATCGAAAGTAACGGACTCTATCCAAGTAAATTAAATTATTGGCACCTGATCTCTATACCTAATCCCACATTCCTACCAAAACAATACAAGATACTGCGAATAAAGGTAATTTAAGAGCAAAATCCCACAGACAATAAGTATCAGACCCCCATACTTCCACACCGAATACGACCTATAATTATTTCAATCCGACAAACACTCAATTCTTGCATAAATCAATATATGAACACAGTTAACAATTTTAACAGGAGCTTTACCATAACGACGTGTTTATTACCCCCAAACCCCCTCCGTTGCTTACTATTAGAAATCCCTGCAGATCGCATTTGTAGGGGAATAATGTTTCCTTATCCGAATGAGTGGGAGGAAAAAAGTGGGGATGAATTAGAGTGGGGGTGGATGAATTGTGGGTGGAGCGCAGATTCGAGCCAATGGCCATGTGCAAAGGTTGGACAGAGCATCTATTGATAGAGTGAGGTACAAAATGGTTGTCAAAAGGTTGGGGAGTGCTTGCATAGATGGCGTTAGTTGTACGATTGAGGGGGATCATTTAACTTTGGAGTGAATGTGGCTGTTGAGTATTATGTTTATGTTATTTTCTGATTATTGTCTGATTGATCTAAGTTGGAAACCACTTTGTGAGGTAAGTTATCGAGTGTTTATCAGAAATGGCAGATGAAATGCTTGAAGATGGAATACTCACAAGTATCTCGTTTTTGAGTATTTAGAACTCTAACAAGATTGATGTATCTAAGTCAAAAAACTAAGTGGGAATAACTATTAAATTTTGTTTGAATAGGGAAGTGCTGTAGTTTTCAATCGAAGGAATTTCGGTGACGACACTGTCGACACTGATATTACCTAGGTAGCCTAGTTTCCCCTCCTCTCATTGAATTTTCATGAGCTCATTTGATTTGCTGATTTGGTCATAAACTGATGCATAAACATTGAATTTCTGATTTTTCCAACGGTAATGTAGTGCTGTAGGCCTAGGTCAAGGTTTTGTGTCGTGAAGGACGTAGATATTTATAATTTACATTGCTGACGAGACAGTTTTTTTATTTCTGTACTTACAGACTTTATTTTTATGCATGTCATTTGGGAATTCATATGTTTTTTGATTGTAGTGAAATGAATCCTGTTGTTCATTTCTAAAATTTATCTCCGAATATTATCTATTCCAATTTAGCGATTGGAAGGACAAAAGGCACTGGTATTTGGAGTGAAGGGCTTAAGAGTAAGAGGTAGGTACTCAAAGAAACTCCCAGAAATTGCTCATTACCTACCTACCTATATTGTAAATATAAGTACGACATAAAGAAGCTAAATGGAATAATATTTTTTCACATTGAGTTAAATAAGTAAGCTGCGAAAAATGCAAAATTTCTTCATGTATCCATTTAATTCACTAAAGTGAAATTTGTCGGCAGAATATATGTATAATGATTGTTACGAAAAGGTTATAGGTACAACTTGACTACTTAAATTATTTTCTCAATTTCTCTGAATTGTATAGTAAAGAAGATAATTGAATAAAGATATTTTTCTTCCAGTTTTCATTTTCAAATGGATTGAAAAAAATTCTTCAATTCTAATTTTTAATAACTTAGAGGATATCTTTCTAACCAGCTATTTATTTGTTTCAAATATTTTCGTAATTTCATATTCAAGAGTGAATAGATAAAACAATTTTTTGACCATCATCGCTGTAACGATGGCTGTTTTTCTTTGGATCTAATTTGGTTTAGAACCTAGCAGTCGTTCAATTTTTTCAATTTTTCATGTAATTTTTCTAATATGGAAATAATATAAGATACATTATTTTCTTAACAAGTTTTTGATAAAAATCGAATTATAGGTTTGTATATCTGAGTACGCTAATCAAATAATACAAAATACAGGAAAAGCTGAATAAAATAAACACAGCTAAATAAAATTAACACAGAACAGAAAAACAAACTGAGTTTCATTGTCTACATGAAGGGAGAAAAATAATTTTATGCTTGAAAAACTAGGACGAAAACCTTCATATAATTTTCCCATCTTTTTGATTATCTACCTTTTAAAATAAAAATCGATTGAAAAAATATTGAGGAAGGAGTCTATCACTTCCTGATACAGTGCAACCTTAATATAACGAACCTCAATATAACGACTTCCTCGATTTAACGAATTTTTCATAATCCCCTTGAATCGTCCATAAGAGTCAATGTAAAACATACCTCTACATTACGAAAACTTTTTACGAACAACCTCTTTATAACGAATTTTCAACTACCAAAAAGATTGTGAATACCTCTACTTAACGAATTTCGTCAACTCAAAACCTCTATATAACGTTTTCACCAATAACCAGGTATGTATGTAATTCAGCCGGTCAGCAGGTTTCAACGCGTATTACGAAAATTACGAAGTTAGTTGATGGAAAGTAATCGTGTTGCTCCTCACTTTTTTGCAATGGCTCAGAAACGTAAAAGGCGTTCCTTATCTGTCGCAGAAAAGCGAAGCATCATTAATTATGTTGACAAAAATCCTTCCACAAAAAAATAGATATAGCTAATAAGTTCGGGATTCCCGCAAGTTCATTGGCTACAATTTTAAAATCTAAAGATAAGTTTTCCGACGAAATTGGTTTGCCTTCAAACATCAGAAGATTGAAACCGTGGGAAACAAACTACAATTTATGACTTTTTTTCCAATCAAGATGAATAAAATCAGATTTAGGCTTTTATACCAATTTGTTGTTTCTTCACCTCTTTTTATTTTGTTCTGCGAATTTTTGAAAAGAAAAAAACCTACCTACTCACTTTATTGTTTTGAAAAAGAAAATATAAAATAAATGAGTAATTTGATAAAATGAGTTTTCATTTATATGAGCAAAATTAGTTCGCTATAACAAGATGAGTACGTAATGTCGAGGTGAATAAAACCTCGGTATAACAAATTTTGAACCAACCTCACCTCAATATAACAAACCTCAGTTGTACGAATTACTTGATATAACGAATATTTACTGGTTCCCTTCCGATTTGTTATATCGAGGTTCCACTGTAATTCCTATTTGAATACAGTAAATGAAATTTGTATCCTTACTTTTTTGATGACCCGAGTTTTGTAGTGCACCTACTACATTTTCAAACTGGTGTATAATTTCGTGATATTCCCAAGAATTAATAATTTTATAGATCTGTATGTTCATTCAGGAATTTTATTGTATTATACATCAGATCAGTGGCGCAGCCAGGATTTTGTTATGGGGGGCTGAACTGAACAATTCTTGATGATACAACAAATACGAAAGTTGCAAAAAAATTAACTCAGAAAAAATTGAAACTGTTAGGATCTTTGGGGGGGTCCCAAAGCCACCCCCCTTCCCCAAGCTACGCCAGTGCATCAGATATACACTAAATAGGAATTTAATTTATTTATTTTTCAATGCAGAACATAAAGCAACAAATTCTTCAATTCGAGAGTGAATAAATTGAAGTGTTAAGATTACCATAGTTTTTTTCAAACACGTAGTAGGTACCTTCACGAAAAGGTTCGATAAGCACCAACAAGTAGGTACTGTCAAAACAATGGATAAATACCGTGAATTTCATGATTAAACCATATATATAGTCCGTTCACGAAAGTTTGAGCGCATAGTAAGCGTTTGTTCATTTATCTGAAGTGGCAGTATTTGCTGTCATAACGTAAAATAAAGTCAACGTTGAAGAAAGTACCCGGCCTCGTCCGACGAGCTTCCGAGTTATCGGAGAACTCTATGTTATATTGACAACATTGCGTATCAATCTGACAAGAAAATATACAACATAACCTAAAATTTCAATATACACAGTGGAATATGCCAAATTTCCATGGCCAACCGACGGCTCAAACTTTTGCGAACGGACTATACCTACCTGATTCAGCCCTTAGCGATTATATTTTTATGAGGATATCTAAAATCACATATTTATAACCATTGTCTCAGAACTCTGGCTCACTTGAAAAACACCATTCGTTTGGATATCGCCAAAACACCCCACCAAATGCTTGACTAAGTTAGGTACCAGATATTTCCAAAATTGATTAACGTAGTGTATCGACAATATTGGACACCATTTGCCAGATATTATTTTTAAAACTGTCTAAACGAAAACTTCAAATCTTGTACTCGATGATGTGAATATAATCAAATCGATATTTCCAAATGTTTTTGTTTAATTGAATTTTCAAGTCCGTAAGTTCTTCTGTTCCACTCTGCACAACTTTCCGTATATTCACAACTGTTAGATTAGTCAAAAATCAATTTCAAGCGGATAACCAGTTATCAATTTGGTTAACCAATTGCATACAAGCGCTTTTGGTTATTTTTGGTTCAAATTATTGACATCATGACTAAGCCGTTCGACGTCATTGATTTGAACCGCAAAAGACCATACTCAAGAGCTGGGTTGAACTTCTGGTTATTAGAAAAGTAGGGTTGTATGAGGCAAATTTCAAAAGTTGTTGACTGACGAAGCATATTTGAAGAAGATATGTATTCGTGAGCTTAGCTACATTCCGATTTATATTGAGAAAACTATTTCAACAATTTCAATTATCGGCTTAGTTTCAATCATTTAGGAATTGAACTTATCTATTGAAAGCTCTAAGTTAGGTTCGGAAATAAACGCATCCAAAAGCTTCTGACTTGTTAATATTATTTAAAACAGAATTGTCTGAAGTTCTTAAAGATTGCTGATATTATTTGAGTATAACAAAACATGCTTTCTTTACTTGGATAATAGGAAAACTTTTGTGTTACAATTAATAGCTCTCGACAGTTATAACAAATTATGAATTTGTGTTTAAGTTCCCAAAAAAAGTTTTATTAATAGCAAACTTTACTGTGACGTGTGAGATGTAGCCAAATACCACAGCGATATCAATACATATGAATTTAAATGTATTGGATACTGTGCTCCTATATATTTTCGGTAATATTTTCTCTTTGAATTATTTCTGTCAGAACAAAAAATTTTTTTTTCAAGCGGAACATCCTGAAAAACACATGTTCATCGTTACATTGAATCGACGTTTCAAACATTAATATTTTGGGATGCATTGAGTTGAACTTGAACATAATAATTAACATTCACTAATCGAATTTTGTATTTATTGCATAAAAAAAATCTAACAAACATTACATATTAATTCGAATTTTACTGAGATTAGATCTAAAACCAGCAACTTGTATCCGTCGGCGGCAAGTCTTGTTCAGCCCTGTTGGCAGGTTCCGTTAGACAGAGGCAGAGGAGCTAACATGGCAACAGCCCCAACATCGATTGTTCGGCACAGCTGAGCTATGCAAATCAGCTTCAGCCGTAAGCCAGGCCTTGCTCTGGATTTTATGCACCACATTTCCATACTATGATGGCTTAAGCGTACATTTCGCCACGGAACCCACTGAAAACATGCTCGAATCATTCGGTATAATGGGGCCTAGCGATTGTATTTCGATACGGTCGCCTCTGTGAATGGGATATAAAAATTTTTCGAAGATAGGTAAGTTTGATTGTAAGGTTGCTTTCTTGAGGAGAAAGGATTTTTTTGATGATTTTTCGGAAGTTTGGATAGCGATCTATTGGTGAAGAATTGAATTGGGAATTTGACCATGCTGTTGATGTGAAGTACTTGATAATGATATGTTTACTCTACTATTGTTCATTATTATCATTAAGACTTTTATCAAATTTTTCTTTGTTCTCTTGAACATTCTGGAAGCAGAAAGACTTCCAGAAGAATAATCTTGAGAATGTAAAAACTCATGGTGAAAATAAAGAACAAAAAACAAAACACTGTTAAAATAATGTGTGTGATTGAATTTTTTGTCTACACCTTTCACAGTTGTAATTCAGAAAATCAAAGTTCAATTTCAGAAAAGGGAACATGTATTTCAGAATAGGAATATGTAATTCAGAAAACAGAAATTGAATTTCAGAATAGTTAATTCAATTTCAGAAAACCGAAATTGAAATTCAGATTAGGAAGTTGTATTTCAGAAAAACAAAGTTGTAATTCAGAATAGTGAATTGAAATTCAGAAATGGCAAATTCAATTTCAGAAAAGGAAAATTGTAATTCAGAAGTTATAAATTGAATTTCAGAAAATGTATAGATATATGTATACTATATAACATAGATATAAATAGGTACATATTCATGTTCATTATATCTCGAGTACATGCAACCAATTCTGAATTATAATTTCCTTTTTATGAATTACAATTTCTCATTTCTGAATTTCAAATCACCAATTCTGAATTACAATTTATATTTTCTGAAATTCAAATTACCCTTTCTGAATTACATATCACTATTCTGAAATTCAAATTACGCTTTCTGAATTACATATCACTATTCTGAAATTCAACTCACCATTTCTGAATATCAATTTACTATTCTGAATTACAATTTTCATCTTCTGAAATTCAATTTGCTATTCTGAATTACATTTTACGTTTTCTGAATTACAATTGGAAAAGGTGTAGAGTCTCGACTTGCTCACCCTGAGCTGAATAAATTTCATGTATTTTTCTATAAATTTCACGAATTGTCTTCAATTGTAACAAGGTAACCCATTCCCATCCCATTTTTTAGAGCGTTTAGTGATAGAATGAATCCCATGTTGAGAAAACATGATTATCCAATTGTCACAGTGCAACATCCAACTTTAGAAAGTATTTATTTCATAGTAAACAATTACAGTTTTCCTCATCAAACTAATAATGGTTTTCCTCTTGCCTCCTTTTCTGCAAATTGTTGAAACACTACTTCGAAGTCTAGTATTTTTAACAATTCAGCTCAGAGAATTCAAACGCTCTTGGGACATGCTAGATCGCAAATACGATAATATTCGCTTCAATGCTGAAAACGACCTCTCTGCTGAACAGTTCCTTGCAAAAGAGCATAATATCGATAAAGGGAAACACTTGCACTAGGCTTTTATCACTTCTAATGAAGGAACTCATCTCGTGTAGAGTTTTTGGAGGTTGTTCTAACTGAGCTAAGTAGAATTTGAAGTCCAAACATTCATCGTGAAGTTTTTCATCTAAATCATCAAGAAAACTAGAGATGAGATTAGTAACCGCTACTCCTAATTCTTCAGAACTAATCGATTGAAATTTTAACAAAAAGGAGAACTTCGCAGCAAAACCCTTGTAGCAATTTTTACGCTCATTCAATTCTCTTGTTAGATAGTCAATTATTATAACAAGATAAACGCCAACTCTGAAGTTTTCCCTCCCACTCAAAACACTATGTCCCACTCGAGTTTCATCAACAGGAACAGTTCTTGTTGTGGCTCTTCTTTCTTCACTTCGATATTTCTCGAATCCAGAATTGATCTTCACTCTCTCCTTAAATCGATCAAATTGATCTCTTAATTCTACGATATTATCAACCAATGACTCATAATACAAAACTACCTACTTCATCTATACCAATTTTTCTATTGCTTCGCTTGCTTTCATTTTTTTTTACATTTTCTTAGAAGAGTTGAAAAATTTTTTTTTGTACAGCTGTCAAAAAAACTTTACTTTTCTTCATCACTATGGATGCGTAAAATATTACTTTTTTTTACCGTTAAAAAAAGTCTTTTTTTCATTGCTGATAACTAAAATTAGAACAACTTAAAAATAATGAATATTTTAATTACAACTAATTTCACAAAATTATTATTGTATCTGTACCTTATGAAGTAAATTAGTTTCGTCCTCAGCATCTCTGAGAAATTTATTGATATTATCCCTCCATAACACTTTAGATTTCTTTCCTCGGTATCCGACGCTTTTGTTCTTAATAAGCGGGACCAATTTTGAAAAATTCCTTATATCAATATTTTCCTTGACATTCGATGTTTTTTTTAACATTGAGCTCCATAACTTGGAAGGTTTAAACATTTTTTATTTTTCCTCGAAATAGCATGTGAGCACATTTTCAGAAACCTTTTTTACGTTGTTCTTGTTGCGCCATTCTCGAAATTGGTTATATGTTTTCTCATATTATTAGCTTTGATTTGGCTGGTAACATATAAGATACAATTGTATTTGCTTCTTCAGCCATATCTGCAGGGGTATCACTACCACTATCATGTTCAACATTCATCTTCTTTAAAATAATTCGAAATTGAAACAACTACGAGCAAATACTGTCAAAGATTCAAACAATTTCAACAAACTGTTTCTATAGTTACGACACAGAAAGATCACTGGATTCATTTAAATATTGTACTGAAAGCATTATCTTCAATGATTATACGTATTTCAGATGATGTAAATTCACATTCACAGTTGTACAAAAAATGTTGTTTGTATTTCGTGCGTATAAAAAACACTCATTTTACGCACTTAATACAAAAATAACTATTTTATTCACCGAAAATTTGCCGCCCCTAGGCCATGGCCTATGTTGGCCTAGGCTGCAAGAACCACAGCAGAAAAAACTCCACAAAATGAGGGAAACGTAATACTCCAGATGATATTGTCGACATTTTTGTGGGATAGGCCCTTTTCATGCTTGCTCTATCATTTACCTACGTGAAAAGCTAATTTTCAGGATTGGTTATGACATAAACGAAAAGCATTCTGTAATAAACTGTGTTGTTTGGTCTCTTCTAACTTAATTTGCTCTTATTGGGCATAGATGGAGAACCATCTCAGGAGAATAAAATAAGCAGTGTAACTTGTACTAAGTCTATTTCTCGATTCCTTGTTCTACAAGTAAAATCATTCACCTATGATATCGACCTACTTATTGACAATTTGTTGTATCATCAGTATGTGAATACACGGAAGACAATGGCTTAATTTATTAACAAACTAGGTGAAATAATTGGCTATCATATCTATAATATAAAAATGAATCGCAAAATGTGTTGGTAAGCGCATAACTCAACAACGCCTGGACCAATTTGGCCAAATCTTTTTTTAAAATGTTCGTTGAAGTTCAAGGATGGTTTTTACGGCGAGAAAAATTTGAATTATTGCTGGAAAAACCCTAAAAATAGCCCTTCTTTTTCCCATCACAGAGTATGTTCATAGAAATGTTGGGTTGTTTTAGGGGTGTTTTTGTTGATTTATGGTGGGTTTTACGAGAAGATTTGACCGAGCCCGAAGGGCGAGGCTTGAAGAGGAAGGACGGAAGTTTCTTTAGAGACGTCCGACGCCGCTTCGCGGCGTCGGGAACATTTTTAAAAAAATTCCCGAAAACGGTCAATTTCGTCGATTTTTCGAAAAAGCTTTCCCGTAGACTCCAATGAAGTCCGAAGGAATTGCCTCTCGAAGATCGCTGTCGCTGTCGACCCGATGTCGAATAACGTAGGGGGTGCCCACTCAAGAAATCGTTTCTCTAGACCGTCTGCAAGATATCGAAAAGAACGAAAGAAAATGAAATTTTTTTGACGTTTCTCAAAATCGATTTTTTTTCCGATGTCATTCACATCGGAAAATTAGACAACTGTCAGATCGATTAACGTGAAGGAAGTGCTCGAAAATATTGGTTCATTGTGAACGAAATGGGGCAGATCCAAATGAAACAAGGTATGAATATCATTCAGTTTCCAGTGCGGCTTGCTTTTGCTATGACTATAAACAAGTCCCAGGGGCAATCATTAAGTGTTTGTGGTATTAATCTAGAAAACCCATGTTTCTCACATGGTCAATTGTATGTTGCCTGTTTCCGTGTTGGAAAACCATCAGATTTGTTTATCTATGCGCCAGGTCATCAAACAAAAAATCCATCGTATACCACAAAGCACTACAATGATAATAATAATAATTATGATTCACATGATCAACAATAAAGCGATTACTTACTTTTAAATCCTTATATATGTACAAATCTTTTTGATAGGACGAAGTCTGTCGGGTCAGCTAGTTTCGAATAAAAAGGGGTTTGGACTTTAAGGAATTTCAATATTTTCGTTTGAACAATAACTATGATTATGAGTCCATTACAATTCATCATGTAGATAATCCAAAATTGACTATTTTTCCGATTCCATGGGAAAAGGAGGAAAACTCTCAACGAAACTCCCTATCGCCAATCTCTCCCAGACATCAACAGCATCAAAATTGTATAGGTATACAAGAATTCTCTCAGAACACCAACGAAAACAGAAAATAAAAACGGAACTGCCCGAAAAAGGAAAAACGTAAAGAAGTTTAAGTTTTCCTCTCTCTGGCGCCGCAGTCATAAAACTTTATTTACGTTTCAATTTTCGTAAAAATATCACGGTCCATTACTCCGGGCCGTGGAGTTTCTCACAACAGCAGGAACATCGCTTCCTCTTCTTATTTTCTTCTTCTTGGGACGTAAAACGGTCGTAAAAAGGCACGCGGGACGCCGGCGGTAGAGTCGAAGATGAAATACTGCCTCGTCGCCGCGGCCATCTATGATTTTCGCGTATCGCAAATGGCCTGGAATGTCTCTCTGCTTGCTTATGCCAGATTTTACGGGGCAAGGGTTTTGCCTCGCTGCTTCTTTCTGCAAACAGGACGAACTTTCAGGTTTATGGCTACAGTTAGACACTAGTCTTGGTTTGGTTTTTGTAGCATGGTTCGCAGAAGTTTTGCTGGATATGTCTACTACTTACTCGCTTGAAAATATATATTATCCACGACTATTGTAAAATCCATTGAGCGTCTCTGTGCTCGGCCTTAATGATACCCATTAATCACAAGGGAATTATGAGATTATAATTATCTGCTGTCAGATGATTCATAGATTTAGCTTCGATATAATATTCCTTAAATTGGTATTTCTTCAGTATTCTGAAGTACTCCAACTAACAAATATGGGCATACCTTGTCGATCGAGGGCCAAATCTACTTTCATTATATCAATTAAAGCTTTTTTCATTACAAAATATACCTACAATGACCAGTTCTCCAAAAATTTCTCATGTATCAACTTGACTTTTTCCACGCTTCCCATAGAAGGGCCTTGTCGCGGTCGCCAAATGTTAAAATCTTCAAGAAATATACTCAGTTGTCGTGGATAAAGTATAGTAGGTATGCTACTCGCGTATAATGGCTGTTATTCACTCGGTGAGTTGAGCCACTCGCCTACGGCTTGTGGCCTAAACTTCACCTCGCGAATAATAGCTATCATTATACGCTCGTTGCATAATATACTAAATTCAATTTGTGGTGAACCCGTTGATAACGCCACATCATATACAGGGTTTGGATAAAGTATGGAACCAAGTGACTATCTTTTGAACGTAAAGGACAATATTTATGAAGTTCTGCAGGTGAGTGCAATGGCATGAAATGCATTTGAAGTAGGTAAAATTTTTGTTGGTATCAGATCTCGCACGCCTATGCTATTCATTTTCTTTGGAACGTCACTGATAATCATAGAATGTACATTGACAGACTGTTACTCTTAACTTTATGTCAGTGTATTTCCCTTCTATGATCTTCGAATCTGCATGATGTAAGGAAATTTATTTGACTTCCTTTTTCGGCTTTCCTCTGAAGAAGAAAGCATCTATCGTATATCGTGCTATCGTGAAGAATTTGTATCCGAACTCATCGAATATTTCCTGTGTAATTTCTAAGTTTGAATTTGCGAGATAAATGATATTTATTCCTTGGGCTGGAGCATATTTTTTTTGGTTTGGACCACATTTCTTGGCTTGGGCTGAAATACAATTTTTGGCTGAAGCTGAGTAATTTTTGGCTGTACCTATATTTGCTTCGAAGTTAACTAATGGCAGAGAGCTGGAAGCATACCTGAAGTCCATAGAAGCCGACTTGTGTTGATGATTCAAAGCTTACCAATTGACTACCTGTCTGGCCGCTCAGACCCTTTCAAGTACCACTCGAACCTGGTGCTGTAACTAAGCAGAGTTTTACTATTTCTATCTAGATTCAACGATATTGCTCGCAATATATGCCAAGACTGAATATTTGTTTATATTCGAGTCAATCCGACAACTCAAGCATTTATGAATTTGTGCAGTCCAATATTCTCTGATGGGTCGATTACATTGAGATACTTTACAAGCTGCTACTGAGCGAATTTAATAGCTGATTTTAAATTCGCTTAGTGTTATCGTGTTTATAAGCCAACAATCTGATTGTTGAAGTTGAAAGCTGGGCTACTTTACACGCTAAATCGCTGGCGTTTTAACCCGTTGGCATGTAAACAAGCCGTGTGTAAACACTGTTGCTACTAAACAATTTGTGAGATTTCATCTACTCGGTGATCCTGGTTCTTAAAGGACCCCGCACATTTTGTATGGGAATTGGCTCCCGGTAGATTTGGCTGAAAATTTGATATGATGTTCTACTAATCCTTCTGATCAAATGTCTAAACAGTCACGAAGCTGAAAAAAGCATACTTCTAGGAGTTTTTAGCTATTTTTTGTATCCATTATGGCTTATGTATTATGGGAATTGGCTCCCGGTGGATTTGGCTGAAAATTTTATATGATGTTCTACTAATCCTTCTGATCAAATGTCTCCAAAGTCACGAAGCTGAAAAATGCATACTTCTAGGAGTTTTTAGCGATTTTTTGTATCCATTATGGCTTACGTATTAACGTTCACACAGAAATGTTTGAAAATATTTCGAATTCACAGAATCTGCTTTCAATAATCACGAAATATTCTCAAACATTTCTGTGTGAACGGTACTACGTAAGCCATAATGGATACAAAAAATCGCTAAAAACTCCTAGAAGTATGCATTTTTCAGCTTCGTGACTGTAGAGACATTTGATCAGAAGGGTTAGTAGAACATCATATCAAATTTTCAGCCAAATCCACCGGGAGCCAATTCTCATACTAAATGTGCGGGGTCCTTTGAAAACGTATTTGACATTTATCTTAGATCCTTGAGCACGATACAAACATAAACCTGACGTGGATCGCTAGATTGTTGGCTACTCAGCGAGTAGACAGTTTTGTGTGTAATCACAATCTCACAAGCTAATTCACTCGCTTCTAAATTCGCTCATTAGCAGTTTCTTAAGTATCTCAATGTAATCGACCCATCATAATGATACATAAAATCTAACGACTGAGTTTGCAGGAACAAACACCGACAAAACTGCAAAGATGTCAACTCCAGTGGCGGCTTTTCAGGTGAAGGGAGTGAAGTGGTTCTTCACCTAAAAATTCCTAGGGTCAGGGTCACCTAAAATGTTCATTGAGGATGATAATTATTATTCACTATTTATACAATAATTTAATCGTTTCATTAGCTCCATGTCAGAACTCAGGAGACGTTTATTATCGAGATTATTATCGAATCACGAAACTCATTATAAATATCTTTTCGCTTGCCGCATCGAGTGAAGAGGTTTGTCACGGAACTTGCACCTCGATCGCTCAAACAGACTGCGTTGCTATGGTAACGGGTGACGTCACCGGGGCTTTTTATTACGTTTTCTGGCTGTAGTGAAGAGCTCCAGTAACAGACTACATTAAATGGAGCGGATTTTGAACCAATCAGAGAGCAGTAGGGATTTTCAAATTTGACAGACGAAATCTGTTTACATTTTCGTCCGATGTCAGCTTGACTTTTGAAAACATTACGGTTTTTACCTATTTTAAACGTTTTTTAGAGCTTGAAATAATGGGATTCTCAATTAAAACTCAAGAAAGAGGAGATTGTTGTACGCATTTCCGTTAGATGAAATTATTTCATTTTCGATGTTGATATGAAAATGGGCAATGACTTTGCTACTTAGAGGTAAACTTGATCCCTAATTTTCATTAGGTATTGAGAATCCCTTTGATTATTGATATTATTTCAGGTTTCATCTTATTCAGCAAGCCAGGGAAAATGTGCCATCAATTAAGAGCCTGAACAATGACAAGATGAAAAGAACATGCACACGAATCAATTGATATTTTCTAACGGTCTACATAACATAGACTTCATTCAGCATCTATTATTATAATCGTTTTAATTTTATCTTGCATTTTCCAGTTAGTTTAAAAAAAATCAAGATCAAATGAAGTTTCTCTACGACAGAACTACTTATTATACCAGAAAAATATTATGCCATGAATTGTGATCCATATTTCCTTCTGTTTTATTATGATTCCAACAATAATTACTAGTTTTGTCCTATATCAGTTTACCCTGTTTTATTTTCTATTTGTTTTAGTGAAGTCCTTCAGCATTTGTGCAATAGTACCTTTGATCATATTCAGAAATTTTTTACTAATTAAACACATATTGTACTTCCCAACATTAATATTTTCAATAATCGAGAGCACTAAAAGATTATACCATACAAAGTATTATTGTTTACAATTGAATTATACAAAAATCAAGTTTGACTAATGAAAGCATGGTTAGTATCGAACTGAAGTTTCATGTTAAACGCAGACTCAGAATCAGGTTTAAACAATTTACACTTTTCTGAAACAATTATGCTCAACTTATTCGCTGTGGGTTGAAATGAAAATATTGTTATCGATTTCAATCCTCTTTCCGAAAAGAACATCAAAATATCTGGTACCTGTTCATCAAGATCCCAGGCCAAAATTAATAAAAGCATTGATCAGGCACTAAAGGTAATCATCATTCATCAAATCTTTCAATATGAATAATTGATTTCCAATATTCCTGTTCAGTTGTGAGAGTGCACATAATTGAAATACCTACATATAAGTAAAGGACAAGAAAGTGAATTTGAAAAGTGATACGGTTCTTTCTTTTTGATTTAATATTAGATAGTGGTTCAAATAATGTGTTTTATTCTTCGTTTAGATACATCAGTTTTCTCGTTCATTCACTTCAATTAAGCCTGATAGAAATTTTATGCAGTAACACCTTCAATCGTTCACTTATTTATGAAAATAGAACTTTATGTGCTTAATTACATTCATAGTCTCTGCTAACATTATACCCAATTCAGTAAAAATTAACCACAAACAAATCCATCATCGAAACTTATTCATTTATCTTGTAAGAAAAGTACATGATTAGATATCACAAGTTAACTACTAACTACATACTTGTATTCTGGGCAAAGAGTAAGAATCAAGTTAATTCAATTTCCACTAGATTATACTTTTACACATACTGAAAAAAACTTGACATATCAAATGCTTCTCATAATAACACAACGATTTATTCACATCCAACTTGAATAATGATAAGATTGACCGAGTCAAATGACCATTGACCGAAGTTCTTCAGCCCTCATCGAACTATTTTCTCTATTTGTGAATCATGTAGATATAAGTCCATCAATTGAATTTTGTCTTGATACATTGATTTCTCTCCTTCTTTATTGATAATTGGAATATAAGAATACATTTTCAAACCAATTTGATGGCTCAAACAAGTTTCAAAGTACATCATTCCATTATATTCGTATTGATGGCACATTTTTCCTGGCATACTGGACAAATAAGATGAAATCTGAAAATCAAATGAATACTTGAAAATATTATCAATAATGGATATTAGGGATAAAGTTACCTTCGAACAGTAAAGTCATCATTGCCCATTTTCATTATTTTCATACCATCATCGAAAATGAAATAATTCCAGCTAACACAAATGCGTACAACAATCTCCTCTTACTTGAGTTATAATTGAGAATCCCATAAATTCAAGCTCCAAAATCCAAATAACGTTTAAAATAAGTAAAATCCGGAATGTTGTCAAATGTCAAGATGACATCGGACGAAAATGTAAACAGATTTCGTCTGTCAAATTCAAAAATCCCTACTGCTCTCTGATTGGTTCAAAATCCGCTCCTTTTAATGTAGTCTCTCCAGTAACCCTCTGCAGTCTGCACCTGTTAGGTCCGCGCGTCGCCTCTGTCTCGCTCCAGTGAGAACGTCTGACCGTTGTTTACTTTAAGTGCTTCGGCTTCGATATTAAAAATGAACCCCATTAATGACATTGTGTGCAGTTTAATAGAAACTTCGTTTCATCGTTGGAAAGACAAAGACAAAAAGGACATCTTAAATGAAGGTCGGCCTACTGTTAACTTGAAAATTTTTACAAGAAAAGAAATGAAAAATGGCAAATCATATAATATTAATTTCAAATCATCTTGGTTTTCGGAATACAATTGGTTATTCAAGAAATTCTGTATCTCAACAAAGGCTTTCCTCTTTGGCCAATATTTCCATTCAAAAAGAACTTTTAATTCAACTAACAAACAAACAACCATTTTATGAAGACATTACGGACAAATTTGCTAGTTTAAAGGACCGAAGGTTGGACCTGATATACAAAAAAATAGGTGAGTTTACATAAAAAAGATGTTATTCTAGATTTTTCTGCTTGTTTAGCTCTTCACCTCTTTTTTCACCCACGAGCCGCCACTGGTCAACTCATCTCACCAACCCAATTTCACTTTCTTCGCGACAAAGCCCTTATGCCATCTGCATGAATACATTCATATCGCGAAGTCGCATTTTTACCGAAGGGCCATCTCGGAGAGAAAGTGAATATCAAATGGTAGCAGCAGAGAGAAGAAGGGTTATGCCGAGACCGTGTTAGGTAAGGTTAGGTCCAGTCTCTGTGTGCTCATGTAAAATGCATAAGACGCAGGCAACGGGGCACGAGCTCTGCATGTGAATTATATCTAAACATAAGCGGGAGCAGAGCAGAGCAGTTCGAGCCTGTGACCGGTGCAGCGGAAGCACTAACGAGATATGAAGAAGCCGGATCAAAGGGGATCATCCTTGAGGCAGGTTGGTGTGAAAAATTGCAGACGTATATCGTTTTAATTATACGGCCCTGCGTTTCAAGGATTTGAGGATGAAGCGGAAATGGAACTAGCTGGGTTTTTCGTTGTTTTCAGAGGTTTATCGCGGATTTTTCCTACTTATGGGGCAATAATTTTGGTGATCAAGAGTTGTCATTAGGTATCTAGGACTCGTCAACGGCTAGTGTTTGTACTTCTTCGTTTTATGTTACCTAACAATTTAGTCTCCAAGTCGAACAACAACAATTGAGCAGATAATGATATTCGTCGATAAAATCAACAAGTATTAAACTCAGACTCCTGAGCTATTGATGCATACCGTCCAAAGAATCTGCATGATAGTTATGTCACCCAGAATATCTGCAGACAGTGTTGTGAATTATATTTAAACATAACCGGTAGCAAAGCAGAGCTGTTCGAGCTTGTGACCGGTGCAGCGGAAGCACTAACGAGATATGAAGAAGCCGGATCAAAGGGGATCATCCTTGAGGCAGGTTGGTGTGAAAAATTGCAGACGTATATCGTTTTAATTATACGGGCTTGCGTTTCGAGAATTTGAGGATGATGCTGGGAAGCGGAAATGGAACTATAGCTGGGTTTTTAGCGTATCTACAGGTTTATCGCGGATTTTTTCACTAATGGTTGTATAATTTCGGTGATAATCTGTTGTCATTAGAAGCTGTGGTTCTAGAACTCCTAGTGTTTGAACTTCGTCGTTTTATGTTACCAAACACAAATCTCGTTCGTTAAACCGAAAATATTTCATGGCAACTAATCATCCAACCAATATGCATGGAGGTTTTTTCGCCCAGAGGATCTGCAGCAGCTGTTTTTCTGGCTTCAGGCCGTCATCAGTACATACAAAACTCTGAAGAACCCAAGGTAGGTACTCTAGCATCAGGTTTTGAGATTTGGCAGTCAATTCTCGCTATAGTTTATTGACAAATTTCATAACACCATCCTAGAGTATCTTGGATCAAACGGCTGTCTGAAGATTCTAGATTTTGTGATTTAAGGGTGAAATATCACAGTTTCAATCTTTGGAAGAGGATTGGTCTCCAGAGTTTTCTGCATGTTTGAGATGCAGAAAAATGATGGATTGGAAGACCAGACTTCGTTTTATATACCTTTTCGGTTAGGGCGCCACTTTATTAAAGTACTGAAGAGATTTCGGAGCAAAAGAGTGATTCTGCATCCCTTGGAATGTTTTCAAATGAATTGTCTTTGACAGCGTTGGTTTCTTATGTCATTTCAATGAATTGGTCAGTTCCACTAAATCATCACTAGAGAAAATTAGAACTTGCCATAACGAGAGTGCTTCTTCTTCTTCAAAATCCAGGAAGCCCCGAACATATGCTTTTAAGCGTTCGTTCATTGGTGAAGCAATAAAACTGTTAACTCAAAATTTTGTTTAGGACTTGAGATTTATGCTAAGTATATGCATGCAAAATCTTAGCACGATCGGAATTATATCCTGGAAATTATTCAAAAATTGAAATATGTAAAAAATCAATACCTAAAAATAACAAATTTCTATGCTTTTGATTTCACAATTCTTTCGAAAATTCGCATGATCAATTGAAAGTTTTTTCATGAGATTATCAAAAGCTTTCCCGATTTTGTCACATGAAAACTCCAATCCAAAAAATCCAAACCATAAAGACAGGAACTGAAATCTTCTCTTTCCAATAAACATCGTGACTTCTTTCGTCGGCTACTCAGGGAGTCTCTCAGCCATTCCATCAGCATTGGAGCTGATACGACCAGCCATATCGACGCTCCCAACTTGGAATCAGTGTCGCTATAGAAACGACGCAAGCGTCGCTATCGTGGCACGTGCAGACCTATTATGTTACCGACGTCGTCGATTTTTGATGTACGCCATCTTATAGCAAGAAACATGTACATTTCTTCACCGATGGTAGTCAAGTATTCTCTCTAACTCTAAAGGGCATTCCAGTACAGTGGCGCAGCCAGGATTTTATTTTGGGGGGGGCTGAACTGAAAAATTTTTGATGATACAGTGAATAACGAAAGTTGCAAAAAACTAAAGAAAAAAGAAATAACGAAGAAATTAATCTTTGGGGGGGGGGCTGCAGCCCCAAAGCCCCCCCCCCCCTGGCTGCGCCAGTGTTCCAGTATGTTGAAATATAAGCTTTTTTCATGTGACAGCTTATACCTATCCAATTTTTCGCATGAATTTCAAGTAATAAATTGTTTAACCACGACTATTGTAAAATCCGTCCATTGTACGTCTCTGTGCTCTGCCTTGATAATACCCATTAATCACGAGGGAATAATGAGATTGAAATTCACTTCTGTCAGATGCTTCATAGAGTTAGCTTTGATATGATATTCTTTAAATTAGTATTTCTTCTAAAGTACTCTTACTAACAAATATGGGCATACCTTGTCAATCGAGGGCCAAATCTACTTACATTATATCAATTAAAGCTTTTTTTATTACAAAAAATACAATGACTCTCTAAAAATTTCTCATGTGTCAACTTGACTTTTTCCACGTTTGTCATAGAAGGGTCTTGTCGCGGTCGCTAAAAAATGTTAAAATCTTCAAGAAATATATTCAGTAGTCGTGGATAAAGTATAGTATTCTACTCGCGTATAATGGCTGTTATTCACTCGGTGATTTGGGCCACTCGCCTACGGCTTGTGGCCTAAACTTCACCTCGCGAATAATAGCTATCATTATGCGCTATCATTAAACTTCACCTCACGTAAAACAGCTATCATTATACGCTCGTTTCATAATATACTATTATTGCAGTGATTACAATTATTATTTCCATTTCTTCGAAAACCTGCCTATGAAACAAATTCGGATAATCACTATGATTTTCTGAGGGTTTATTATTTCAAGATGAATTTTTAAAAATGTCCTTTATGATAATTTTTTCTGGGTATCTTCAAAAGTATACCTTACTTCGATAACTTCCAAACAGAACAACTTGGAAGCATGGGATCTTCAAGGAACTTTCAAGTTCAGAAAAACAACTTGTAACTCAAAAAACAAAATGAAACAAGTTCTCTTGATAGGGTATTCAAATTTATATTATCGTTTTTCCAAAACGAAAGTTTTTAACTATTCACACGGCAGTGTTTTCTGATATGCAAAGTTTTCATTCTAGGAAATTCGAGAAAAACACTGATAGTATGTAGATTTTCAATATTTATTCATAATTTTTTCGGAAAATTGGTTTGAGCAGGGATATAATTCCCTCACTTATTTCACAGGAATGAGATCAAAGTTCATCGTCATATTTTTTTGCAATTTCACTATTCTTGGATGGTGCACATGCACAACCTCCACCTTGTCCTCTTGTTGTGTTGTCACTGCTACATTTACATTTCACACATTGATCGCAATTTCCTGATGTCTTCTTAATGTTCTTTTTCTGGATTTTTTCAGCTTGGGGGGAATGCATTATGATGGTTTGTATATTTCTGGTTTTATTACGACAAAAGATTTTTGAATGACGGTCGAATGAAATGATATGTTGAATTGACGTTTTGTTGACAATGATTAAGTTACTTAGATTTAATTTTATTGCCTGTCACAACGCGAAATTTTAGTGAGCAAATGAAGAAATGTTGTTTTTCTTTTAGTTAATTTCATTTTTTCTCTTTTTATGGGATTTTTCCGTTTGGAATTGCTCTGAATCATTGTCAGTATCTAAAATTCTTTGAGTGTCCTTGTTGTAAGTATTATATCTATAGGTACTCTATTCTCCGAATATGTATTTGACCAGAATATGATGTATAACAGATATGTTTGTGCTTTTTTTCGAAAATTTTCAGAACTAGAACCCGATCTTGGGTGCAAATTTCATATAGAGGATTTTCGTCAGGATCTTCAGAACAGAAAATCAAAAACATGAAGTTTTAGGGCACATGTATAGTTCAAATGTACCAGATTTTATTTTTCTATTGTTCTTAACACTAGGAATCCCATTGGGTCGAAATTATAGGTACAGTTAGCAGCTCAACGATGGTAAGAAACACTTGGGCCAAATCGTGATAATCAGTAGGTAAAATAGTAAAGTTTGAATAAAACTGTTTTGAGAAGATTCGACATTTCGATGATGAAATCTATAATAATATTATAAAGAGGAAAGATTTGTATGTTTGTGTGTTTGTGGCGTTGATACGAGTTAACTCATAAGCTAAAATTAAGGAAACCTACTATAACTTCAATGATAATAAATATGAGTACCAAAATCAGCCATGATCACTGATCAGCTATTTTCAGGTGCGCTGCAAAAACCGTAAGACGTACATGGAAACAATATATGACGGAAATGTACCTCTTCAATAGTTTTACAAAAAGGTCCGCGATAGCATATATCTTTCTTTCAAGGTTTACTCGGTATTACCTTTTAAAGGTATCCGAATGTTTCTCAAAATTATGCATTATTTGGGAGTATTTTTTTATAAATACGCCATTGATCCTTATCCAATTAAATACGTCGTTCATACCCAGTATTTAATTTAGAACGAAATTGTCTTTTACATCATTCAATTATGATGAATACATCAAAAGATATGGCAGGTTGAAGACGAAATCGCACCAAAATGCGTCTCCGAGGTAGGCACTAGGCGGGTAGGAGAAGGTACCGAAGTGTGAGGAATGTATGAATGTATTTCGGATTGCCTGATGCCCGTATGTTTATGATCACAAATCAGATCAACAGATGGCGCTGTAGTCGTTATGTAGGTTACTCATCTACTCTGCAACTAAACGGCTGGATCGAATTGAATGAATTTTTGTGTATACAGAACAACGTCTTTTGGGTCTGCTAGTACCTAATAATTTGACTGCTCAATGTGAACAAAAGGCAGAGTCGTGCTTTTTTCAGAGGTACAGAAACGAAATTAATATAACTTCTTCATGAACTTTGATCAATAGGATTGTATTCAAGAAATAAGTCGTATTCACTTTATATTTATTAGCGACAGTATATTATCTAACTAATAAAAGATTTACAGAATAAGAGAAACATAAGTGAAGTTAATAACTGTTACGCATAATCAACCCAAAGTTAGGTTAATGTTTATAAACAGCAGGAAAGGAATATGAACTTAGAGATATTTTCCTAATTTTTGTCTCTATTTGAATCCGACAAGGTATATACAGTGGAACTTCCCTATAACGAACGTCTGTATAACGAATTTTGTACAAGACATTGCATCTTGAATAAAAATTCAATGTTGAAAACACCCTCTTGAACGAAGTAAATTCTCTCTATAACGAAATATTCAAAGAACATCACTCTTTGAATGGGTATTGGTGAGAAGGTATAAGGGTAGTTTTTTTCCGAAATTTTTCCGGACGTACGTAATGAATCCCGACCTTGAACTAAATCATTACGGCGGGCAGAGAGATCTTTTTAAAACAGTTAAATACACCCCTGGCTGTTTGGTTTCAATCTAACCATTACGCTAGTATGAAAGTTGTGCGAAAATGTCTAAAATGTAGGGCTTAAGTTTGAATGCTACACTCAAATTTATCAGTGAAGTTGACCGCGCCATTGCCGACTATAGAAACAAATTTTCTGTATAGCGAAATTTCTTCATAACGTTTTTTTTTGCTGATTTAGCGCTTTCGTTATAGGGAAGTTCCACTCCTATCTATATTTTTATTTGATCTGAGGATTCAACTATGAATCATGAATGAAAAAACTTTGACAGCTATAAATACAACAATAAAAAATCTAAATTTCCCCTAGGAATTCTTTTAAAACCTGGACTTCACCAAATTCAATACCTAAATTGACAACGACCGTGAGTGAAGATGTGAAATCAAGAGTTACCATTCAAATAATGACGCCGCAATGAATGAAAGTCCCCACACACCCTACGAAGCTTTTGAAGGGGTAGACAAGGGCGCTCCAATACACTTAATTTTTAGCTAGCCGTGAAACCCTAAACTCCTATATTCGTCATTCGGTGTTATTGTTATTCAAATTTATAATTCAATTTCGGGCAATAAATTTACATAAAGATGCTAGACGCGGGGGTGAGGGGATGAAAGGGAGTCCCATACGCTGAAAGAGATTTGTGTGTGGTTGAAATACACATAATATATCTCTGGCTTGCGGAATGGATCTTGGATATCTTCATTAAACTAAACGGTCATCTGTTATGTCGGGATTAGTAATAAATTTGGTCTAGGAGACGTTTTCTATGGTTGGGTATAGAAAACTCAATTTGCTTGCTGAAGGATTTTGGATGAATACAAAAGGGAAGGATCGTGAAAAAATATTTACATTCAGATAGATCGTTCGGTAGGAGGATAAATTCGCTGTTTTAGGTATGTAATGTAATGAGGTTATATGAGATGGTGAATGTTCCTGCGGCCAACAGTTAACACTATAACTTCCGAGACAATTTCAAAAGAATTGATCTAAAGAGTTTTTCAATAAGTTAACAAGTAGGAAGTACGCCATTAAAAAAATGGAACGAAACACGCCTCAAAACGCATTGAAACTATGAAAATTCACTATAAAAATGGTGAAAATCTGGCAGAGACGGTTCGTAAAACTCCAATAGTTTTGGGTCGTAGTGAAGCACCCTGTCGGACCGCAATAAAGAAATTGATGGAAAAATTCGAGCTGTTGGAACAAGTTAGTGATGTGAAGAATAAAACCCGTGCATGTCGCTCAAGAACAGCAGAGAATATTGCTGCTGTAGCCGAAAGTGTTCAAGAAAACCAAGGTTTGTCCATTCTTCGTCGTTCTTTGGAATAAGGCATTCATATATCTAGGATAAATCTCAAGTTTTATACAAAATTTTGAGTCTTATCGTTCCACCAATAAACGAGCTCTCAAAAACACCTGCTCATGTCTCTTCCTAAATATTTTCAATTTTGAATTTTCAAATTGTAACATCCCTTTCGGAAAACCCATTACAGTATGAGATAAACTTTGTATAGTCCGTTCACGAAAGGTTGAGCACATATTAGGCGTTTCTTTATTTATCTGAAGTTGGCAGTATTTGCTGTCATAACGTAAAATAAAGTCAACGTTGCCGAATGTACCCGGCCTCGTCCGACGATCTTGCGAGTTATCAGACAACTCTATGCAATATTGACAACATTGCCTATCAATCTGACAAGAAATAAGGAACATAACCTAAAATTTTAATATACACAGTGGAATATGCCAAATTTCCATGGCCAACCGACGGCTCAACCTTTCGTGAACGGAGTTTACCTATAAGTAATTTCAGTATGTCAAGAATTCGACACAACTCATGGTAAACATAAAACATATTAAGTATTGGGATTACCACGACAGCAAGAAGTCACGGAAAAGAAGAAAATCGAATGAAAATTTTCGATATACCGAATGCAGCCCCAGTCGATGATGAGTTTTCCTCCGAAGACGTTTTCTTATGGCAATTTTCACGCATGCCTGCCTTTCATCTCGATTAAAATCCCTTTGATATTGAAATCATGTGACGTTTCATTAATTCTTCCTTCATTTCTTGTTTGAGTTATTCGCCTCGTGTTGGTTCTGATTTTCACCGAGTCGCCTTTGATTTATCCGGAGATGGTGGAAAAGGGGGTTTTCCTCCACCACCCCCTCCTCCCTCGCCCGGAGTTTCTCCTTTGTAAAAGATAAACAGCGTCGCTTGGCCATATTGGAAGGAAAAACTTTAAATTGCTTGTGTCGTCTGGAGTTCGTGGACCGCACAGCATCGAAACTTGCGATATTAACTTGGCATATTAATGATTTTGAAAAATGTCGAGGTGGAGACTGGGGGTCAACTTTGATTTAAAGAAAATTTGGACGAATAATGTTCGTATTAAAAATGTATGAAATTCAAACATGGCTGCTGAATTTCTAAAAAAATGCAGTTTTAAATATTGGGTTTGATCGTTCCCATTTCAAAATATCAGAGTTTTCTATTCGAATGGAATTCTGTCTTCGGTAAGAAAGTAGTGGAAAAGGAGCAATGAATTGTCCGATTATTTGTTTTTTTTTGTTGATTTTTCGAGTCTATCCATTTGAAATATTCTAAGAGAATAACACTTAATCCAGAAGATAGATTTTTAACTTAGTTTTTTCCCCATATCAAAAGCAGAAATGATTGGTGGGATGCGCTGAAAATTTCAACACATGGATGCTTTAATTACTTTATGTTTATGCTATTTTAGGGAACTGACTGAAATACTAGTTATGGTAAGAAAAAAAGAATATGTTTTCATAATGGTCATGAGAAATACATGTCAGAATTCAGAATGAAAACCTGATTCTGTTCGAGATTTTCAAATTGTCAAATGTCAACAAATGGCAGCTTCAAACGTGACATCTACCGAAATAGCGGGCTATTCAAAATAACACCTCTTATTGGAAAACTCTTTAGTTGGAAATGAAGTAGACAAGGCTTTCTCAGGGACACACTGTTCGAAACGAAACAACTTCCCAAACAATTTCAGTTGCTAAAAGTTAACCCAGCAGAAATCCTTTTGGAAACACATGAATCAGTGGCGACTTTAAGCCTCTAAGAGTCACAGAGCACACAGAACAGTCAGAGGATCTGCAGGAATACTTGGCGATCTCAGTACCAACATAAACTGTCGTATATTCGGCAAAGCATTGGTAGTTGTGGGGGGTGATAATGTGCGATAATATCGTTTCATGTCGTTATACGCGGATCCTTTGACGCGTCAACTGAACCACTCTCTCTGCGAGGTTTCCCTAGCTTTCCTCGTTTGTGGGTGCATATATATATGGATACCATTCCGTGCCACCTATCTATCTCTTACGGCATAATTAAAGTTGTTAGCTTCACCCCTCTGCGACCAACTTTGTGCTAATACTCCTGTAATGGACTTATGACCGTCTTTTATGTATGCGTTTCCTAGCTCAAAGCGATGAAATGTATCTGAGCTGTCTTGAATCCAATCTGGATCTATGATGGTGTCACAGAGCTTTTAGGTCATCATATGAAGCTGTTGACGTGGAATTATTGATGATGAACATTTGGGCTCTTTTTATCATTTTTGCTTTTTGGATTCAACAACATACTCTTTTTCCATACCAAATTAGGAGAAGCCAACAGTCTACAATAGAGTATCAATGACATATATGCTCTCTCCAAGAAGATAAAATCGAAGAAATTCTTAAGCATTCTTAAGCAGAATGGCTATCCCAAGAAATTGTTTGATAATAACAGAGCAATTGGACACAATTGTATAGAGCCACCACCTACAAGTCAAAACGAAATAGCACAAACGATAACCAATATGTTAAAGGATTATCTGAAAAGATAGTTATAGTTTAAAACCGGTTACAGTTCACTGCGACCTCAAGGTCTATTGTTCCCTCTTACAGATCTGTTCTGACCATACCCTTTACAGCTTGCCTTCCAGTTTCAGAGATCTGATGAAATCCAATACCTATGAAGGCTTCAACGAGGCTAGTTCCTCATTCTCACAAGTTTCTTGCCCAAGGAATTCTCTGCTTAGGCTCGTAATGGCAAGGCATTCCGTGATAAGGTAAATGGAGGTTTCTTCCTCCTCCCCACAGAACCTACACTCGTCAGTGTCCGATAATCCCATCCTCAACAGGTGCTTCCTGAGACGACAGTGTCCTGTAAGAAAGCCAGTGAGGAGGTGTAATTTTTTCTTAGCAAGATCCCGATATCTTTGGATCTTGCTGCTTCAAAGTTCCGAAGGAACTTAGTGAAATAATTCATCCCGGGGATATTCCGCCAGAGTTTTTTCTTCTCGGCTTTCTCCTTCTCCAGAAACTCTTTCTTATAGGTACATTTACCTATACCATAGAAGGGTTCTGGGCCACTGAGTAACATTCATGCGCTCTCTTTGGCAAGTGTAGGTATATTAGTTTATGGTCGGTTGGCACAGTTACAGCCTTGCTGCACGGCGACCAAGCAATGAGTTTCTTGTGCGTTACCAACCTACCGAAAGTGGACAGTAGTCGACTGTATATTTCAAGATGAAATGTCACAACCGTACCACTAAATCAACATAGTTGTCTTTCAGCCGCAAAAGACGGATTACTCTGCACTACGACAATGCGAGCTCTCACACATCGGTCAAAAAACTGCATTTTTGAGCACTCTGTAGTACTGACTAGCAATTTTGAAAACGGTTATTTGGATTGGAATATCCTGATCATTATTGATTGGAAAATTTGAGTTCCTTCTTGAATAGCATGGGACCAAAAGTTAGCAGAATATTCAAATTTGATTTTGTCAATATGAACAAGTACGAGTAAGCTTCCGACTTCAAAACAATGCATTCTGCAATTGTTGTATCAATTATATTGTAATACACTGACCGGCAAAATAATCGATCCACTCAAAAAATCGATGAAGTTTGTTCATTCATAAATATATTAATAATTAATAATAATATTTTTTATTATTATATACAATACTAGCTGACCCGTGCCCACTCCGTTGGGCATAATGTTAATAATCCTTTTTTAGTACAGAGTGTTATGTTTTGATTTCTAACTGTCAAAAAGGAGGTTTATACACAGGTATATTTTGTATTTGCATGCTAATACAAAATTGGAAAGTAACTCTGTCCTAAAAAAACATTTGAGGGATTTGCGATAAACGAATTCCAGGGGGACCAAGTCGCGGGTAAAGTTAGTTTGGTAATGGTAATTTTACTTGTTCAAAACTTCTCTGTAAACAATATTGGATATAATGTTATCATTTGGTAGCAAAATACAGGGTCTTTATAAATGATTGTAACAGCGCAGTTGGCTTTGGATAGCAGAATACCAATCTCTAACCAATCAGAGCATAACATGATCACAGAATTCTGTGGTTTGCATAATCCAAAGCCAACTGCGCTGTTACAATCATTTATAGAGACCCTGTATATTGTCTGTCAGGAGTTCTAACCCGAGATAAGCCAACATGTAACTGCCAATGGGAAAAACACGGATTTCTCAGGTCAAGGCCCACCAGAGAGAAAATGTGTCACCTTGGGACTTGTTAATAGTGAGGGCAAAAGAGATCTTCACTGGAGGAAGCTGTAGCCTTTTAAACGGTATGGGTAAATCAGTGGGAATCGTGGGTATCCGCAGAATATAGGCCAGTTGTCCCACTGCTGGCCCTGATAATGGTCGTCACGATTATACTGTCCCGTAACTGTTTTGTAAGCAGCATTTTCTCATTACACATGCTGGGGGGGCTCAAGTTTCTTAATAGCATGATAGGAATGCCAACTTTCGTGAGGAAGTAAGCTAGAAGGGTTCAAAGAATTTAAAAATTTTTGGGGATAGACTTATAGTGATTGACCTGACCGGGCATTTTCTCTGAAATGAATTTATTTGTTTCATTCACTGTATCGTTTCTGGGTGACAATATTGCCCTAGAACAAAGCAAATGATAATCTCCAATAAATTTTCAAGACCGGGATATATTGCATCAGTAAGATGTTCCAACCTGTGCAATATGTATCCTAATGTCCCGTCAAGTTTTTACGTCATTGCTGTTGGTGTTAGAAGAGACAATTTATTCTTCGCTAAGATTGAGTAGTTTACGCGGAAAGTCGTCATCGTCGTTGTCGCTCAAATGTTCGTAAATTGGGAGATGCAACCGAACTCCGTAAGTGAGATGATTTTAAGCATGCTCTGATGATATCGGCGCGTGTTTCTTTTGTTACTACAGGCAGTGTTTGCAGAAAATCGCCCGCAAAAACAAAAGTAACACCACCCATTACAGCATCAGAGTTTCTGAGGTATTTGATAGTACATTTGTCCCATATAATTAAAGATGTTTTTCGTAAAAGTTTCCCGAGTGGCCCATTTTTACGTATGGAACAAACTGACTGTTACTCTAGTTAGACTGTCAGAGGTAGCTTAAAGGTGGATTGTGCTGTTTTCCCATCATTTAACAGAGTAGCGGCAATCCCCGAAGAGGCAACAGCTAGTCCATTTCTCCCGGATTGTCTCACTTTTGCCTATACCAAATTTGCAAGAAACGATTTGCCAGTGCCTCCAGAGGCGTCAAGAAAAGTTAAACGTCTGTTATTAAGCACACAGTGAATTTTGTGCATCAAAAGCTCGTTTCTGGCCTTTAACTAATTTCGGTACATTTTCATTAATAAAAACTGACAACTCATTGGTATCCTACGAACGTATCAGTAGTATGCCCGTTTCATTCTTATGTGGCCGAAGCCGAATATCGAAAGTGTGCTAATTCTGTTTCGAAGAATTCAATTCCGATGACGTCCGCTGGTCCGCTGCGCCTGCGTAAGGATACGCGACGCGACTGAGCTGCCGTCACGCGATCAGATGTAAAAGGCCACGCCCCCTTCTCCCGAAGCGAGCACTAACGCAAACCGAATTAAACCGAAGCCCTGGCGCGTCTTCCGCTGATTTGGCTGGCTTTCATACGATTTTTACCCGATTCACTTTGCAAAACCGACTACCACGTGAAAGCCTTCTTATCTTTTGGTGTTTTATATAGCCTATGGCACTCTTGAATAATGTGGCTTTCTATTGGTGAAAGAATTTTTAAAATCGGTTCAGTAAATCCCGAGATTAGCCCTTTTCATTTAACAAACAAACTTTACCTCTTTATAATATTAGTATAGATATATATTATTATTAATATTAGGTGTACAAATAAGTTTCCGCGGTTTGTCAAAAGATGGCCCCACCAGAAGGTTATGGAGAAATTGTCAGATGTAAAACGTAATATCCCAAGTTTAGTCATCTGGCAACACCATAACCTTAAAGTACTAGTGATTCCGTATCAGCATCACGCAATTTTTTTCGTGCAAAAATGTCAAGTTTTATTCCGAATAAGCATCATTTGCGGGAACTTTTGATTTACTTCTTTAATGTGAAAAAATCTGCAGCTGAGGCGCATCGATTGTAGAGGAAGGTTGCGGCTTCGGCGTTTGCTATATTTCGAGGGGTTTCGAGGTCCGGGGGTATTTTAAAAAAATTCCCGAAAATCGCGAAAAATCCCTAACTAATCGGGATTTTCCCCCCTAAGGAGGGTCGCGGGGGTTCGGTTATCGATCGCTATCGACGCAGAATCGCGAAATCTACGTTTTTGCAGAAGAAATCGAGACGATATCTCTTTTCGTTTAGAAATTATCGAGAATTTAAATTTCGGGGACGACAAATTTCGCAGGTGTCGCATTATTAATGCTCGTCCACATGTTGCGGCGCCGGTAAAAACATACTTGGAAACACTCAACTGGGAAGTTTTACCCCACCCGCCGTATTCACCAGACTTAGCCCCTTCTGATTATCACCTGTTCCGGTCGATGGCACATGGTCTGTCTGAGCAGCGCTTCACATCATATGAAGACACCAAAAATTGGGTAGATTTGTGGATAGCGTCAAAAGATGAAGAGTTTTTTCGACGGGGTATCCGAATGTTGCCAGAAAGATGGGGAAAAGTAGTGGCAAATGATGGAAAATACTTTGAATAAAACGTAATGTACTTTTCCTTTACAATAAATTCCTAATTTTTTATAAAAAACCGCGGAAACTTATTTGTACACCTAATAATATTTCAAGTCTGATTGAATTTTTGTTTCAATTGTAGGTATGACCATCCTTAATCAATCACCATTTTTGAATTTCAAGAAAACTTGGCGTGCGTCATTTCATACAGGGTGAAACAAAATCTGTTTTTTTACCCTAACTTTAGAACCACCCCTGGTGTGTTCCAATTGTTTCACCTTGTGATTTCTATTTCCAGCAAGACACATCTTCTCTCGACAATTTAATTCTTCATTTATAAAAATAGCTCAATTTTTGTGAAAGATACAGGGTTTTCAGTGAAACATTAAATTTCTTTAAACTTCTCTTTTCATAAGGTTAGGATTTAAGGTTTAATCTGGGAAAGTACTTTCATAGCCGTAGCGAAATTGTGGAGTTTAATATTGCTTTGAAAACCCTGTACCTTCAACAAAAATTGAGCTATTTTTATAAATGAAGAATTGAATTGTGGTTCTAAAGATAGGTTAAAAAAACAGATTTTGTATCCACCTGTATAAAATGACGTACGCCGAGTTTTCTTGAAATTTAAAAATGGTGATTGATTCAGGAAGAACATACCTACAATTGAAAAAAAAATTCAATCGAATCGGACTTGAATAAACATATTTATGAATGAACAAACTTCATCGATTTTTTGAGTGGATCGATTATTTTGCCGGTGAGTGTATATTCGTAGGTAAAAGTAATAATATGGGTAACAGCTATTTTCACTAACAATAAGAAAATTCCTTCACCTCATTAGAAACAAAAGAAATCACTTATCAGGGAACCCGATCAGTTTATCGCAATATTCCCTATTCCGTGTTATTTTTCCCTATCAAAATTATAATATTTCTCTCGGTATCTTGCACAAAGTACTCCTTCAGAAATTCGAGAAATACGTCTTAGATTAAGATCTTTTACGTGACGAAATATCTGGCAATAAGTTAAATATAATTTAATGCCTTTCCATCAGTGACACGCCTCGGTCACGCTATAAATATTTTATTTGTTCTTGTGAAGAAATGAAACGTTTTACGGTTTCGGTCAATTTTATGTTCTTGGAAGGAATGGTTGGTGTGACCTCCGAGGTCAACGGCAAGGTTTGATCCTTGAACAATTGATTCTAAATTCAATTGTTGAGGGAATAAAGGGATTTTCGTGTTGTTTTAAGATGGTAATGCCCAGATTTGGAATTTTGAAACTTAAACACGAAGTGAGAAGCTTCTGCGAGCATGTTTTTTGGATTCTGAGCAATTAAATATTGAACAACTCTATGAATATGAATTTATACTAAATAAGATGAAAGAGAGGAAACAGCGTTCGTTTCAAACAAGACTGGTTCTAAATAAAGATCTTGTTGCTCAAAAAGTATAGAAAGCAAATAACATTGAAGAGTATGAAATATCACATGCATGAAGAAAAACTCAAATAATACGTAAATTTCATTTTGTGAATAGTCTTTGTGCAATGCAATTCAAAACTCCGTGAATAAACCATAGAAAAAGAAATTTTTTTCGGTCTATTTTATAAACCATAAAGTTATGAAAAGGTTTATCATATAATAGATTTTCTCAGAGACTTTAAATTTTCAGGATAAGTTCGGTCCCAAATGCCTCGGTTAAGTTCGTTAACCAGCCAAATCGTTTTTGTTCCTCAATATCTCAGACAAAACGAAACCAATCGAAATGAAATGTTACGGCCAAATGCAAGATGCTCAAAAGAAGCCTCATGAAATTTTTTGTGGTCATAGTGTGAACAGAATCATAGAAAATTCAATTGAAATATTGAAAAAACGAAACTTCATATTTCCATAAAAAGATATCCGATTCGAGGGAAATTCATTTTGTGACAGAAAATCGATATACTGAGTTTTCATCCAAAATTTACATATTTACTTTTCTCAATAATTTCCAGAATATAATTCCGATTGTGCTGAGATTCTCCATTTATTTATTTGGTGTCAATCAAAATTCTCATATAAAATTTCGAGGTTATAGCCTTATTGCTTTATAAATGAACGAGCGCTCAAAAGCTACTGCTCAGGGCTTTCTTAAATTTATTCATAAGTAAAGAATAAGAACCACGATGTTTTTGATCATAACCATAGCAACGAAATAACGGCTGTCATATGAAATTATTATTCAAAATTTTACATGTTATTTAATCGCATCTCAATAAAATATGCGAAAAGCAGCGATAGTGTTTCTTCGCGGTTGCCAAAAAATATGGTACGTACCGTTTTTTTGAACTCGCAGTAAATCTTTTTTCCAGACCTGTTACTATTTGCTATTTCCATACCATGCAAAAAAATATTACTTTTGTAACCCAAATGTGTAAGGATGTTAAAAGAAATTTATGTTCCATTAGATGAGCTGATTCAATGGTTGAAAACTATGTACGACTCGCCCTGTATATCCATCAGATTTTTAATGAGGAACCCGTAAAACTCGTTGAGCGTAGATTTCGTTCCAGTCCTATGCTAGTTTCGTAAAACCTCGTATTCGCGTGTTTGATATAATCTTGATGTTAAAGATATTATAGACCATCAATCATTATTATCGTCCAGTTTCGTCCACTAAGGTACACGGTCCTCGCATGACTGATACCATTATTATTAGGACATTTTGGTCACATTCTTTCCGGGGGTTAGCAGTGAAAACGAAAGTTTTTTTGGCTTTATCGATTGAAATATATTCTGGGAGGATTCTGCATTTCTTAAAAACTTTATAGGTTTTCACTCCTAGTCTCTCAAACAGAAACTTATAAAGTTTTTAAGAAATGCAGAATCCTCCCAGAATATATTTCAATCGATATCCAAAACACGTTCGATGTTTCCTTATGTTTTATTTTAAGTCCGTTTAAGTCACTGTTTTTGGTCATAACCAAAAGAGAATGACTTCTATTACGTTTAATTTTTCAAGTAAGACGAATCCGTTTTCCGAAATGTTTTTCTAATCCATAGCGAAGCGAAAATACTATGTTGAATAAATGAATTTAAGAAAGCTCTGAGCAGGTGCTTTTGAGCGCTCGTTCATTTGTAAAGCAATGAGTCCATAACCTCGAAATTGACTTGCGACTGATACCAAATATATAAATGCACAATCTCAGCACAATTGGAATAATATTCTGGAAATTATTGAGAAAATGAAATATGTAAAAAAATTAATTGAAAAAATTAAATTCTATGGTTCTAATGATGCGATACTCTTGAAATTTTGCATGAACATTCAGTATATTAGTTTTCATTCTGAACATAGATTTCATTCGAATCAGGTATTCTATTATGGCAATACAAAGATTCTTCTTTCAATATTCCAATTGAATTTTATATGGTTCTGTTAACACTATGGGTTCAAAATTTTGCATAAAGATCCTGTATATCAATCTTTATTTTACAGAGGAAATTTCACTGGAATCAGATAATATTCTGTAATGGAAGTATAAATACTCTTCTTTTCAATATTCCAATTGAATTTTCTAAAGTATATCGATCTCCTTTCGCAAAATAAATTCCACTCGAATCGGATATCTTTTTATGGGAATATGAAGTTTCGTTTTTTCAATATTTCAATTGGATTTTCTATGATTCTGTTCACTCTATGACCACAAAATGAGGCTTCTTATGAGCATCTTGCATTTGGCCGTAACATTCCATTTCGTTCTGTCTGAGATATTGAGGAACAAAAATTTTGAATTTTATGGAACACGGCTCATAATTCGAAAACTACAGACATTTGGGCAAAACGATATAACACTGGTTTAAGTAAAACGAGCGCTCAAAAAATGATAAAGGCCCAAGCCTCGGTAGTTAATGAAACATACTTCATCAAGTAGTTGGAATTGAAATAAGTATTCATTACTTCATGGAATAAGAAGCTGCATTCAGCGACAAATGGAAAAAATTCTTGAAAGTACCTTATTATTAACGCACATTCTGAAAATCTCAATTTTAATGAAAGTTAACTCTACATTGACTTTATAACTTATTTTTTATGTTTTATCGGGAATGTTTTGAATGAAACAAGACACATTAATGGAAGAAAAATTCAGGATTTCACCAAATCTTATGTGAAAGAAGAGAAATAAACAATTTTCAAAATACTGGAATGCTGATAAGTGATTTAATACTTGGTATTTCCACCGCTTGCGTTAATTACAGCTCGGCAACGACGGCGACGGTTCATACTCAAAATGAGTGATCTTAAAATGTTCTGATCTAATCCTTCCCAGATTTCTCTGAGTAGGATTGAGAGTAGCTGGATGATTTTCTGAACTTCTCAGCCTTCTATTGAGGTTGTCCCAAACCTGCTCAATCGGATTGAGGTATGGACATCTTGCTGGCCATTCCATTCGAGAGACTTCAACCTCTACAGGGTACTCCTGAACGATATACGCACGATGGGGTCTAGCATTATCGTCCATAAAAATGAAATTTTCACCAATGTATGGGGCAAATCGCACTACATTATCTTCAAGAATGTTCCTTATATACCTATCAGCATTCATAGCTCCATTATCAACGACCACTTGGTCTGTGCGAGCAGTCAAAGATATTCCACCCCATACCATAATCGATCCTCCCCCGAGACCAGTAGTATTCAGGAAATTGCACTGAGCATATCTTTCATGTGGTCGTCTGTATACAAGGGAACGTCTCTGGTAGAGGCAGAATCTGGACTCATCTGTGAAGAGAACTCTTTCCCAATCAGCCTCTTCCCAATGGATATGCTCTCTCGCAAAATCCAAACGCGCCCTTCAATGGGCTGGGGTAAGAGCTGGGACTCTTGCCGCGACACGAGGCCTTAAATCATATTCTCTGAGGCGATTTCTTATTGTCTGAATGCTAATTTGCACCCCATGAGTTTGCTCAAGCTGATTTTGAAGGAGGCGAGCGGTTGCAAACCGTTGTCTCAACGAAGAAACTCTCAAGTAACGTTCTTGAATGGCAGTTGTTACCCGTGGTCCACCCTGTCCTGGTCATCGGACATTCATACCTGTCTTCCTGAATCGCTGCAACATTCTGGACACACTTGTATGGGAAACTCCAAACCTTTCTGCAATTCTTGTGTATGTCCACCCTTCTTCTCACAAAACTACCGCTTGGGCACATCCCTCTTGGGTCAAATTGCGTGTTTCGCGTTGCATAGCGATCGAGTGTAGAAGGTCAAACGAAATAAAAACTATTGATCAATAGAATTGATCGACAACAACTGATTTCAGAATGGAGCCAATACATTCAAAATCTGATAATCTCATCTTTTTTTATTCCTGCTGGGAAAAAACATCTGTTTTGAAGAAAAACGTTGAAAGTGGATAACATATGCATGCATAATTCTGATAAAAATAATTATCATTGAGAACACATTCAGTTGTAGAATAAATTTGAGATTTCCAAAATGTGCGTTAATTTTTTTGCGCAGTGTACTTAGTCGCATATCTTACATAGTGGATGGAATGAAACCGCCCATTTTCATTTAGATATTCAAATATGAAAATCTAGCAGAAGTAGCTAAAGGCTCCCCAAATTATCAAATGCGCGATATAGATGGCGTAACGATGCACAAACACTCGATCATCCCTCCGGTGAATCAATGAAACGAGCACTCGCAACAAATCCCTCGAAAAACAAAGCGCTAAACAGGGTATACAAATCCAGCAACAAACATTCCATTGAAGATTTGCCCTGTCTGTCCAAGGTAAACGCTTCCGAACGCTCTCCACTGTTTACAAACAGAAGCCAGTCAGCTGTGAGTGCCGCGCACTGAATTAATGTTGCATACATTTAAATATATTTACCCCAGTAGTGTCTGCCTGTACCTACTCTCACTCCACGATATTCGACAGTCAGAAGAAGAATTTGGAGGCTATTGCGATCTGTGGTTTGTATGTTAGTTGCATTGGTCTAAACGCACAGTCATGGCCCAATATCCATTGTTTTTTCATCGTTTATCAATAAACTCGAATATATTGTGAACCAATACTTATTACTCATATTAGGGAAACATTCGGATGAGATAATTTCATTATGTTAACAGTTCTTGCTAATACTAATATTGGAATGAATTTATTTGGTCAATATCGATAACTAAATTCCAATTATATTCCAATACATATATGAGGTGTTATTTTGATATTCAAAGAAAAATGCCATTTTCAATATAGATGATCGGATGTTCATTTCATTATAAAGAAGAAGCTATGCCGTAGTGAAAAATACCATCAGGCAAATGACCACAACGACCACGCTTACAGGACCATATCCTTTCAATGAAATATTACATAACCAAATCGCAAAGTGGCTGCCCTATGTCCTCGATAGCCTCACGAATTCCATCTTTGAGGTCTTTAATCGACGCTGGGCTATTGGCGTAGACCTTCTCTTTCACGTGGCCCCAAAGGAAGAAGTCGCAAGGTGTTAAATCACCTTGAATCTCGGTGGCCAATTGTGATCACCTCTTCGAGAGATAACACGGTCCGGAAAATGGTTTCGTTGATGAAAGAAAATGTTGTCCAGATCAATACTATCCAATTTCACGTTTGTGGAATGCCTAATTCCAAAGAACGACTAGGAATGGACAAACCTGGGTTTTCTTCAACACTTTCGGGTACAGCAGCAATTTTCTAGGCTGTTCTTGAGCAACGTACACGAGTTTTATTCTTCACATCACTAACTTGTCCCAACATCTCGAATTTTTCCACCGATTTCTTTATTGCGGTCCGACAAGGTGCTCCAAAAATGTTCAAGTTTTACGAACCGTCTCTGCCAAATTTTCACCATTCTTATAGTGAATTTTAATGATTTCAGTGCGTTCTTGAAGCGTGTATCGTTCCATTTTCATGAATGGCGTAGTTGCTTCTTGTCAAATGTCAAAAAAAGACAGCTTCAAACATGACATCTACCGAGATAGCGGGCTATTCAAAATAACACCTCTTATTGTAAACCCTTTGTTTGAGCCACTGCGTATATTGAGAATGTTTATTATATTATTTTCACCTTATGTGCCTGTGAAATTATCTGCGGTCCGGGCGATATCGCCGGGCAGCATGTGTTCAGAATGAAATCGAGAACTGGCTAGACGCTAATGTACCTATCACTTGCTAATTAATTAAATCGAGTTTATTTAAAATATCATAAAAGTGTTTTATTCCGTCTTCAGAAATAAAATAGCTAAATTCACTATACAGCTAACACCCTTTATTACGAGTATCACGCCAATATTGGATTCAGATGAGGTGAATTGCCAATATAAGCAGTTCATATTACCTACTGCCAATATACGAGTAGGTCCTGTATTGGAATGTTGTAAACCAATATAGCTCCAATATTGGGAAGGTATTTGGAGTATATTATTTGCCCTAGCAGCTTTGTCTGAAAAATCAATCTTGTATACACTGTAATCTATTGATTTCATTCTATTCATTTACTAAACTTACCCGTTCCGGGTGTCCTGAATTCGTTGTCTAGTGAGGGGATTTCAAAATCCCGCTGAGCTAGAACAAAATGAGTGGCACACTTTTGGGCTCGATTGTTTAGAGAATTCATTTGGTGAAAACCGCCATTTTCTAAGTCAAACCGTTTTCGAGCTATTAGAGAAAGTTGTAAAATGGCGTCAAATGAAAAGTTCTCATAACTTCTTCTGAAGTTATAAACAACTAAAACATTATACAGGCATTTTTTCAGTAGGATTCATTGAAGTAATCAATTTTTCTTTATTAAATTTTGTTTTAGCTCATCGGATTTCTGAGATCGCCCCACTAGACAACGAATTTGGCACACCCGGTTAAAATCTAAAATCGTAGGCTGTGTGAAATACAGCAAATGATAGAAACTAGATGAGTTTATTCGTTTTGAAAAGTACACGTATTTTTAAAGTATAAGGTATGTATGCCACAAATCTACAACATTTTGACATCACTTTCCATCAGAGTGAAAGGTATCAGGCTGCCAAAAATATAATGTATTCTTCCATCATCATTCATTTGGGGAAGTCTTCTCAATATCTGTTTCATGTAGATACATCAGCACTGCATCTGAAACAATAAAATTATATGAATTGGGATTTCTTCATGTCCGATGATGGATATGATGATATAATTTTGGAAAGCCGTACGAATAATTAAATATCATATTTTCTTCACAGCGGAGGTATGAACTGAGCAGCAACGTATCAGAAACCTCAACTCTATCCACAAAAAATCTACATGCGTCCAGAAAGCTCAGATAAATCCAGCTCAATATTGATATATCCTGATCAGACATCAGACTCTTTAATCATACAAAATATAGATTAGATTGTGGCTGACTGACACAATCAGATGGTAACAAATAGTTCGTAAACCACGGTAGTTACCGTGTGTATACAAGGGAACGTCGATCACAATGGTAGAGGCAGAATCTAGACTCATCTGCGAAGAGAACTCTTTCCCAATCAGCCTCTTCCCAATGAATATGCTCTCTCGCAAAATCCAAACGCGCCCTTCGATGGGCTGGGGTAAGAGCTGGGCCTCTTGCCGCGACACGAGGCCTTAAATCATATTCTCTGAGGCAATTTCTTATTGACTGAGTGCTAATTTGCACCCCATGAGTTTGCTCAAGCTGATTTTGAAGGAACGAAGAAACTCCCAAGTAACGTTCTTGAATGGCAGTTGTTACCCGTGGTCTACCCTGTCCTGTTCTTCGGACATTCATACCTGTCTCTCTGAATCGCTGCAACATTCTGGACACACTTGTATGGGAAACACTTCCAGCAATTCTTGTGTATGTCCACCCTTCTTCTCGCAAAACTACCGCTTGGGCACATTCCTCTTAGGTCAAATTGCGTGTTTCGCGTTGCATATAGCGATGGAGTGTAGAAAATCAAACGAAAGAAAAACTATTGATCACTAGAATTGATCGAGAACAACTGATTGCAGAATGGAGCCAATACATTCAAAATCTGATGATCTCATCTTTTTTTTATTCCTGCTGGGAAAAAACATCTGTATTGAAGAAAAACGTTGAAAGTGGATAACATATGCATGCATAATTCTGATAAAAATAATTATCATTGAAAACACCTTCAGTTGTAGAATAAATTTGAGATTTCCATAATGTGCGTAAATTTTTTTGCGCAGTGTACCTATCAGACAATTCAATAAAGCTAAAGTAAGAACCTCCGTACTACATTTCGACGTTACCTAGTCGTCAACAGGAGCAGAACGTTATGATGCAGGCCGCGTAGTAATCCGTCGCGGCGCCGTCGTCACCGACCCGCCATGCTGATTTGCATGCGACGCCGAAAGGGCGTCGAGGAGAGGGGAGAGCTTCTCGTCGGCATACACACGTAGAGAAAGTAATCGATATGTTATATTCAGATGGGTATGGTTTGGGGCTACAAGAGGGGATAGGTTTGTGCGTAACGCACATAACGAAGCCATTAGGGGTGCCCGTTTTGGTGATTTTCTGTCGGAAGAGCTATTCGGGGAGTTTTCCTGTTTTGATTGGTTTTTGCGTGGCACACACAGTCTCGATTCGGTTTATTGTTTTTCAGTTTTGAATTCTCACCGAATTATATGGATTGTGTACCTGGAAAGAGGCACTAAATGACTTCACTATGAGTGCCAGAGCAAGGAAAATAAAAACCACATGAACTTGTAAAAAGTGCATCAAGGTTAACACCTGCTGGATCTAAGCCTTTCTATGGGCTTGCAAAAGACCAAGCTGTTCAGCATAACAGAATAACCCTCTGGAGAAACACTCCTGGGCTGACTTAGGCCAAAAAATTCGTTATGATTTCACTCAACAATACCAGAAAGCTCGCGAAATTTTTCAGCTATTTCCATAATTTTTTTTTCGTCAGAAATTCTTAAGAATAATGGTTATTTCAAGAATTTTTACAGAAAAGGTCAAAGTAATTGGATATGATAGTGTAGAACCACAGCCTTCAATCTATAATAATGAGTTTATTAAGAAATATTTACAATCACGTTTAAAATTGAATCAATTATTGAACAAACGAGGTCGATGAGTGATTGAACACTAGTTTCGACAATAAAATTACATACAAAATCATCGCAAATACAATAAATGACAATAAATCCAACCGAAATTTCATATGGTGAAGGGTTATCTGAAAAGATTGGAAGAATTGAAAAGAAGTACAATTTGAGAACAGCATTGAAACTAAAGATACTATGAAGGCTAATTATACCCAGGTGAAACAAATAAAAAAACATAGTCAATTTTTTGAATGTTTTGTTCTTGATTTTTCTCGGAAACGGCCAACTGCAGAGCTTATGACCATGGTACTTTTTTGTGCAAAAAATATTGGCGGTTCAAATAGACGTCTCAAAAACCGTACTTTTTCCTTTAATGTAAAAGTTGAAGGTTAAAATGTTTTATGATGTTTGGATGGATGATTATTAATGTAAACACTGCAGCTTTTAACTATATTTTATTAGTTAACTTCGGAGACAATCTTATGTTACATGTAGAGAGTAGAGCTTGGCTAACGAATTAATCAAGTGGCACGTAATTATTAGTTATATGACATTTGACAATGACACTTAATGCACCTAGAAATATACAAAACGGTCTTGGCTTTACAACTCCATAACAAAAAACACCCACTTACCCCTCGAAACTTTCACCAACCTTCACAGATAAAGACTTGAGAAAACAAATTTCACAAACAAATATAGCCTATTATTATTAGAAAATGCTCACAAAAACTGTTTTCTGTACGTAAGAGGTTCCGGAGATATTCGCTAAAAACGATAGTTTCTTCAATTTCAACATCTTGTATCTAGAACACCACCAAGTATGCTTTTAAGCGGAAATCTAAGCTATTGAAAGATGTGTAGATATAAACCTAGAAATAAACTATCAGCGATATAGCCATATATTCAGATAGTCAAGCTGCTATTAAAGCACTGAGCTCCTATTTCATCGACTCAAATATGATCTGTTAGTGCCGGAACAAACTCAATGAGGAAGGCAAGAAAAATAAGGTCTTTTTAATCTGGGTTCCCGGTCATTCGGGAATCAAAGTAAACGAGGAGGCCAATACACTTGCCAAAGAGGGCGCACGAATGTCACTCATTGGCCCAGAACCCTTATGTGGTATAAGTAAATGTACCTATAAGAGGGAGTTTCTAGAGAAGGAGAAAGCCGAGAGCTAAAAACTCTGGCGGAATCTCCCAGGGATTGATCATTCCACTAAGTTCCTTCGAAACTTTGAAACAGCAAGATCCAAAAAATATCTGGATCTTAGTAAGAAACAATTGCACCTCTGGAACTGGAAGGCGAGCTGTGAGGGTATGGCCCGAACAGCTCTGTAAGGGGGCAAAATTAACCTTGAGGTCGCAGTGAACTGTAACCCCTTTTTAAACTGAACTAACTAAACTAATCTAGAAAATGATGCATTATAGAGGGAATGATATTACTCTTTCGTTAAAATTTCTGGACGAGCTATAACATCCTCATGTCCTGCGCCTACTCACACTACCCTGCATTTACATCCTAAACTGTCTTTTGTATGTGCGATCTAATTTTAATTGTCTCACGAAATGCTCTGATTTCCATAACTATGGAACTAGGAACCGAAATATGATTTGTGTGCCAAGGCACTCGACGGCCAAATACGAGTCGTCCCCCGGATATGCCGGTATTGCTTTATATAATCATCTGCCGAATAGGTTTAAGTCAATGAATGAGAGATTATTCAAGAATGAGATAAAGCAAATGTTATGTTCCAAGGGATATTATGATTTGAAGGAATTCTTTTCAGATGTTTTAAAATAATAGTTTTGTATTACCTACTTATGTATTGACATTTCCTATATACCTCTAAGGTATCTAAAAGGATGAATAAATTATTATTATTATTATTATTATATTATGAAACATCCTATATACGTATGGCATTCAAAAATCTTTCGGAATTCATATTGACTGGAAAATTAAATAATTTCCCCGTAGCGACCACCGATTTTTCCCTGCCGTTTTTCCTAAACTCGCAACAACAACCTCAGAAAAACTCCCATTCTTCATTACGGCTTCGAACGGCTAAGCCCGTCGCAAAAAGAAGAAGCTGTCGCGCTTTTTCTTTGCGCATAAATCCGGCCGAAATCAGTACGGGCCTCTGTGACTGAGGCTGTCTCTTCAGACCATCATTCTGTGGCTCCGCATAATAAAAACAGTTTTTGTTGCGTTTTCTGCGAATGACGTATGGACCACATAACGTATGCTGTCTGCCGTTGATTTATAGCATAGCGCTGGGCCAAAGAAGGACCCCGAAGAAGAGGAAAAAGAAAAAGAAACATGGCGAAATAGAAAAGGGACTTATTTAAAATGTCACAAATCATCCGGGACAATGCGCCGAAAAAAACGGAATGCCGCGAAGTTCTGCGCTGTAAGGATTCGAGCATGACGTGTTTGGAGAGGTTTGACCATTGTTGGTCCTTATATTGGGCCGTGACAGCCGGATATAAAACGGTTCTTTTTGTTTTTCGAAGAGGCCATTTGTGTGCCAATTAAATTGGTTTTGGATAGTTCGTTTGTTTGTCGCAGGTCGTTTTACACCCTACGTGAAATTAGGCCGATATTTTCGTCGGACATCCTTTTAAACGTTTCGGGTTTGTTGATGAGTTCTTTTGACTCTAATTGCTTGAAAGGAATTCGAATACTGCTAATTTTCTGACAGGACTCGGATACTTGGTTTGATAGTACTATTCTATAAGTAGGCGATATTATCGTAAGTAATATCATAAGGGCATCTAATTTTTCCGAAAAGAATCGAAAAAACACGTTGCTAAGTAATATTCTGACAAGAAGCATGAGTGCTGGTGGCAACAAAAATCCGAGTCGAAGACGAGGATTTTTGCACCTGCACGAATGCTTTTTGTCAAAATATTACTTTGCAATGTGTTTTTTCGATTTTTTTTTACAGGAAAAATTAGATGCCCGAATGGTATTTGACAAGACTATTTCCTGAGTGACAACAACTGTCAAGTTTTGCCGCGGGTAAACGCGAATAAACTGCTGACAGGTCCTGCCAAACAGTTTTTCCACCTAGAAACCATTTGTAATTAAAAATTGCGCGTTTCTGATTGGTGCAAATTACGACGAGGGAAATAGTCTTAAGTAATTGCACAAGTGCATGAAAATTACCGATAATTTTGCATGACAGCGTCTTGTCAAAAAACTCCATGAGTTCATTTTCCCGACACCGAAGGTGAAGGGCTCTTTCTTCAAAAATAAAAATGACCGAATGCAGTTTTTCAATGACAAACACGCTGGAATGCGAAATTATCCGGTTATATTGATGCACGAGTGTAATTCTGGTGAATATTTCCGACTAACCTGTCAATTTTGAAACATTGCAATTATCGCTGTGCTCTTTCGCTTTCTACAAAGCAATAGGGATGTTGACTCATGTTACGAATTCATATAAATTGAGGTTTTCCTCATAGAAGGAAGTTTTTGCAATCCTAAAAAACCATTTTAGTGATCTTATTATTCTTGTTGAATTAAATAAAGCTGATTTAAATTATGTTATTTATTATCAACTATCACGTGACTGCGAACGCCAATCAGAGGTAATTGACGTCACTATCAGGTATTGTCATTGCAAATTCGAATGTTCTGTGCTCAGATCAACAAAATACATTCATAGGCCGGGTTCCACAAAACTCCAATCACCTTGATTATTGAAATGTCATCATTTCTCTGCAATTTTCAGTTCATTTTTGACATAAACCATCGACTTACTTCAATATATACGATTTGATTGCCAATCAAGCTTTGTGAAACCCACGGTTCTGTGACTTGAACCATAGTAAATATAAAATATATCATATCTATGATTCGAACTTACGAAGTTGAAAGCTGAAAAAGAACAGAATACCTAGTTCGTTACAAGAACGATCATCTACAATTTTCTTTATAATGGAGATAGGATTCATCAAGGGTAATAGTAGTAACTTACCGAAGATAGATTCCCTTATGGTCGCAAGTTTCTTTGCTGAAAACAAGGATTTTTGTGCAGCGGAGCTTAAAAACGTGAAATTGTCTTTGTAAGTAGCAAACTTTTAACTCATATTTATTATTACAAATAAAAGAAACACTTCATTCAGCATTTATAGACCGACCTATTCATTTTGAAGGCTTAGATTGAACTTTTCCACAAGGGATCGGGCAAAATCAGTTCGCTTTGACAGAAGTCAAAGTATGTTTACTGGATAATGACGTAATCATCATAAGGTGACAAAATTGAGCATTTCCGCGGGAATTTTGAATTGTCTTTTCATTTACTCATTTTTATTGGTAATTTTTTCGTGTTTGTATAGGGTTTATCTTTAAAATAAAATGAATTCCAAAAAGTAGTCAACATCCCTATTATCGCTGTGATTATGCGGTAATTGCACTCCATTTGCATAGAATTTCTGACAGGAGGGAAATATTCATAATAATAACGAATACAATATTGTGTATTGTAGGATCGATAATTTTAGAAACAAAAAAAATTATAATTGGATGAAAACCATTGAAAAAGGCAGAGAATTCAATGAAAATGAAAAGAAAGTTTGACCATTGTTATATCCGGGTGTCACGGCCCAATATAAAACGGTTCTTTTTGTTTTTCGAAGAGGCCATTTGTGTGCCAATTAAATTGGTTTTGGATTACCAAGACAGGCATAATTCGTTTGTTTGTCGGATGTCGGTTTACACCCTACGTGAAATTAGGCCGATATCTTCGACGGACATCCTTTTAAACGTTTCGGGTTTGTTGATGAGTTCTTTCGACTGTAATTGCTTGAATGGAATTCGAATACTATGTATTTTCTGACAGGAATCGGATACTTGGTTCGATAAGTCACTATGATATCATTATATGATGTTATTTTCCACTATTAACGGCATAGCTTCTTCTTTATAATGAAATAAACATCCGATCATTCATAAATGGCACTTTTCTTTGAATATCAAAATAACACCTCTTATTGGAAAACCCTTCAAATAGACATTGGTTCCCATATGTCGTTTTCACTGAAAAAGATGACGAAAATCAAGAATGATTCCAAGAAAAAACCCTTTAATTTCCTCATACTGAAATAATACTTTGATCAACTGATATTTACATCAAAATAAGGCGTGTGCGTTTTTTTTAATCGGAGAACGATATTTTTGACAATTATTCTGTTTACTATATTATGACATTTCGAATTTCGAAACATAGGTTTGTATCCCCTTTATAATAAGTGCATGGTTGACTATCGTCCAACCCAACGGTATGGTTTTTTTCCCTCAATGTATCAATTAGAACCTTCACTAATAGAGGCGAATTTCCCTGGTGCAATAATGTTTCCCCTCCGAAAAGAATTTTCAGTTCCGACCAATGGCTCTTTAGTTGCCGCTAGACTAATTTCGTTAAGGAATCCAACATGCAAATGAGGGTCTGAATTCGTCTTAATTGGGATGGCAATTTGCTGCTCCCTAGTACTTTACTTCATTCATGAAGTCCAAGGTTGATGAAAGGAAATTCACTAACAAATTCATATACTCAGAGTGCGCGTTTCTCCCATTGAAGGACTGAAGGAAAAGCTCGCTTCTTGTTGTTTCGAAAAATCATTGAGAGTTGATATTGGAATTGGAAATTTTGTTTGATTTTCAAGTGAATGGTTTTCCAATAGGAGGTGTTATTTTGATATTCAAAGGAAAGTGCCATTTATAAATGATGGGATGTTTATTTCATTATAAAGAAGAAGCTATGCCGTTAATAGTGGAAAATAACATCAGGCAAATGACCACAACGACCACGCTTACAGGACCATATCCTTTTAATGAAATTTTCCATAACCACATCGCAAAGTGGCTTCCCTATGTCCTCACGAACTCCATCTTTGAGGTCTTGAATCGACGCTGGGCTACTGGCGTAGACCTTCTCTTTCACGTGGCCCCAAAGGAAGAAGTCGCAAGGTGTTAAATCACAAGATCTCGGTGGCCAATTGTGATCACCTCTTCGAGAGATCCTAACACAGTCCGAAAACTTTTCCCGCAAAAGATCAATGGTGTCGTTGCTTGTGTGGCACGTAGCGCCGTCTTGTTGGCAGTAAACGTTGTCCATATCAATACTATCTAATTTTGGCCATGAAAAATCATTAATAATCTGTCGATAGTGCAATCCATTCACTGTAACTGTTGTTCCGGCCTCATTTTCGAAAAAGTAAGGTCCAATGACTCCGCCGGACCATAAACCGCACCAAACAGTCACACGTTGAGGACAGAGAGGTTTTTCAACAATAACTCCTGGGTTTTCCGACCCCCGATTAGATCATTTTGCTTGTTGATGAAGCCAACGTTGTTGATGATCGGCTGGCTTGAGTTCTTGTGTTAACTGAATTTTATGAACCTTAAGACCCAAATCTTTATGCGAAATATGGTGTAATGACGTTTGTGGAATGGCTTATTCCAAAGAACGACGAGAAATGGACAAACCTGGGTTTTCTTCAACACTTTCTGCTACAGCAGCAGCTGTTTTTGAGCGACGTGCAAGGGTTTCATTCTTCACATCACTTACTTGTCCCAACAGCTCGAATTTTTCCACCAATTTCTTTATTGCGGTCCGACAAGGTGCTTCACGACGACCCAAAAATGTTCGAGTTTTACGAACCGTCTCTGCCAAATTCTCACAATTTTTATAGTGAATTTTAATAATTTCAATGCGTTCTTCAAGCGTGTATCGTTCCATTTTCATTAATGGCGTAGTTTCTACTTGTCAAATGTCAAAAAATGACAGCTTCAAACGTGACATCTACCCAAAATAGCGGGCTATTCAAAATAACTGCTCTTATTGGAAAACCCTTTATATTAGATACACACCGAAGCTAAAGGTCTCACCCATCCAGATCCCACAGTATATCCGTTGCGTGCGAAAAAAATCTCAGCACAATTTATCAGTGTTTGCAAACAGTGAACGTCGCGATGCGCCTTGCATGAAAGGACAAATCCGGCCATTAAGGCGTCAATAATGGCCGAACGACGGCGTTAAAATACATAAATAACGAGCGACGCTGTCGCGAACGGCAGCCGGGGGGGCCAGAGGGTGCTAGGGGAGGAAAGGAAGACATCCTGATAAATGAACTGGAGGGCAGCACCTCGCCAAAGTTTTCGCTCCCTTGACTTTCTGGATTTTCCGGGAGGATGTTCGAAGGATGGAGCTTTGTGTATTCATTTTTCATGGTATCATAGGAGGACACCAGAAAATGCCCATGATTTATGCTGAATGGCGTTGCCGTTACGAATGAATTGAGTGGATTTTGTTTTTTTTCGGACATGTGAGCAGGGACCTTCGTATATCTGTGTTTTTTTGTCAGGTCAATGAAATATGATTGACTTCTATTTTCTGACAGGATAACGCTGCGATGTATCAATTGCTACCATGCAAAAGTTGACCCGAAGCAAAAAACACTAGCGTAAAGTCACACGAGTTTGTTTATAATTTCATTTTGAAAAATGAACAGTCAACTTTGAATAGAAAATCGCAAAGAATAACAAAAATAGTCGAACCTGTCAAAGTAGGATCAAGTATTGAAAAAAAAAGTTTAGAAGAATTAATGAATGAACCAATTATTTAGCACTATGAGGCCAAACGAGTTCATTATGGCTCATCAAAGTTGTTTTCCTAACTGCACTACAGCTCATCCACCAGTTCCAGAGTGCCATTGAACTCCAATGTCTGAGAGGACTTCAAGCAAGCTAAGTCCGTGTATCTCCTGTCCAAGACATTTTTTGAGCAGGCTCGCAATGGCGAGGCATTCTGTAACTAAATGGTGGTATTCTGATTTTCATCTGTAAATTACGATACTGTAGCGTACGATTGATCTATGGTGGTATTCGGCTTTTCCTCTGTAAGTTACGATACTGTAGCGTACGATTGATCTGTGACTGGCAGACCTACAGATTCGTAAATAATGCAATTATGGAATGGTTTCTGTAACGTTCTTATTTACAATGTCACTTCTGAACTACTCATCGAAAAACATAACCTTCAATCGTAAGATTTGAACGTTATGTAATATGTATGTATTATGAGTGTATGGTTTTGATTTGAATTTTGAAATGCATTTATCTGATTGTAGTTTGCGTTTGTGACTTTCATCTGATAAATTGAAAACAGGAAAGATAAAAAATTCTTGTTTAAAATTGCCGTACAGCATTTATAAAGTTTATAGTACACTGGTTATTCAATCTGAACATGTTTACAAACTGGTCATTCGGTATTTCTTCAATTTGAACATTTTCTGGGCATCCGGCATTTGAAATGGAATCATTGGATCACGTAACCTTTTCCTTCCAATTCTCATAAAGTTCCTACTTTAAAAAATAATGATTTTCCGGTCATGAATATTATTGAACAAGGGTTCACCTGTTATGATTTTCTTCCGATAACAATCCAATAACCAAAGCCATATTATTGCAATTCAACATAACCTCACAATATGTCATTCGATAATGCTTCCGATCATCTGTCAAGTACTCGTTAATATTCAACGATTCCTGTAAGCTACAGATCCCTTTAAATGGGTCCAGAATTGCAATTTTCCAGTAAGCTTAAGAAAAGTTACCGATAGACTTACAGATGAAAGCAGAATACCACCAATATAACCAGAAGATTTCGTAAAGAAACATATAAAATTAATAAGTGTACCTAATACCGGCCAGATGAGCCACTTGTTGAAGTAAAACTGAGGTTATTTCCATAAAATTTTATCGCCCAAATTCACCGATATGACAACGTCGACATATTCAAATCCACCATGTCTGGCCCCATTAACCAGCAGTCCTGACCTCACTAGAGCTTAAAACCCATCATTTCCATTGCCAGGATCCCATGATGCGAAATAAAAAGTGGTCGCATATGCCGAATCCTCAAACGATTCACGCTCACCCCTATTTCTAGATAATCGGCTTAACGGACGAACGGACGGACGCCGATGCCTATCTAGGTTAGGTTCACTGTATCAATTCAATAGCTTTCGCACCCGTCCAATTTTCCATCTGTCATTTCGAACGAAAAAATCGAGACAGATTCACGACTGATAAGTTTTTGGGGGTCGAAAATATATATCTGTTTGATTCGTTTTTGTCGACGATCGTGGGTGACGAATGGCATTCTGAGTGTTATTGACATTGACAGAAAGATATACTTACGCGTTTGTTCATCAGGGCACAGGGTGCGATAGTTTTGCCGATATATATATATTAGTTGAGAATTTTTGAGGCAGAGGTCTTAAGCGACTCAGAATAGTATATTATGCAACGAGCGTATAATGATAGCTATTATTCGCAAGGTGAAGTGTAGGCCACTCGCCTACGGCTCGTGGCCCAAATCACCGAGTGAATAACAGCCATTATAGGAGAGTAGCACACTATATTTTATTCACGACTACTGAATATATTTCTTGAAGATTTTAACATTTGGCGACCGCAGCAATACATTTCTATGACAAGCGTGGAAAAAGTCAAGATGACACATGAGAAATTTTTGGAGAACTGGTCATTGTATATTTTGTAATAAAAAAAGCTTCAATTGATATAATGAAAGTAGATTTGGCCCTCGATTGACAAGGTATGTCCATGATTGTTAGTTGGAGTACATCAGAATACTGAAGAAATACCAATTTAAAGAATTTTATATCGAAGCTAAATCTATGAAGCATCTGACAGCAGTGAATAATATCTCATTTTTCCCTTGTGATTAATGGGTAGAATATTAAGGCCATACACAGAGACGTGCAATGGACGGATTTTACAACAGTCGTGGATAAACCATTTTGATCGTATCCATTTTCCTTCTTCGTCCGTACAGTCTCTGAATTTCGGCCAAATGAGCTAAAAACATAAAATTATCATGAGGGTGAAGAACCGTCACCTATATCTTGGTTAAATTCGTAAATGGGCCATTTAAAATTTTATTTTTCGAAGATTTTCAAAACAATTAATCCGATCGAGTTCTCATTATTATTATTACAACTGAGGTCGTTGTGGCTAAGAAAGTCTTCCAGAAAGTGCAATATGGAACTTCCCTATAACGAAAGCGCAACATCCGCAAAAAAATTCGTTATAAAAAATTTCGTTATACAGAAAATTTGTTTCTATAGTCGGCAATGTCGCGGTCGACTTTACTGATAAATATAAGTTTATCATTCAAACTTAAGCACTTCCTTTTAAACATTTTCGCACAACTTTCACACTAGCGTAATAGTTAGATTGAAACCAAACAGCCAGGGGTGTATGTTTCAGAAGGATCTCTATTCTCTCTGCCCGCCGTTATAATTTAGTTTAAGGTTGGGATGTATTACGTACGTCCGGAAAAATTTCGGAAAAAACTAACTCTATACCTTCCTACTAATACCCAATACCCATTCAAAGAGTGATGTACTTTGAATATTTCGTCATAGAGAAAATTTACTTCGTTTTGGAGGGTATTTTTGACATGGAATTTGGAGTCAACGTGCAATGTCTTGTACAAAATTCGTTATACAGAGAAATTCGTTATACAGACGTTCGTTATAGGGAAGTTCCACTATAGATCTTTTGTTTTCTTTTCTACTCGTTCAAGAAAACTCAAAGAGGTTGTCAATGGTGATGATAAAACCGACAACCTCTTTAGGAGCCTTGGCCGTTTTTTCCAAATGAATTGTTTTTAGGCCAGCCAGTTCTAGACACTTGCCTACCATTTGTTCAATTGTTTTTTTATTCTGATCCCCAAAACCTGCAACTGACTTTTTGAATACGAGTTCAAACAAGAGAGTTATTCAGCATCAATGAAAATGACAAAATCTCAATTTTCGTTCATAACTCAAAATCTATTAAACATAGGTTAGATCTATTTTCAGATTTGAGTTAGTCAGGAAAAAAGAGCCCGAAAAGCTGTTATCCGTTTTCTACTAACTGCTATGGTTCTCGAGATCCCTTCAGTAGACAACGAATTTTGCCCACCCTGTACTTTTCACCTCACCTGAAAAATATCTTACTCAACAACATTGCCACTCCCAAAAAGCCCACGAAAGTAATTGAAACTCCTCTGCGTTATTCAACGATCCAAATATTTATCCAGCGTAACGCCTCCTAATAAGTTGTTATTTCTCCCAAACACAACCCCACCCTAACCTCCAAACACGAAACAAGTTTCGCACTCCGAGCCCCGGATATCAGCGGACCCGGTCCCCCAGGAGATTCGCGGCTTCAAAAGGTCCTCTTTCTATCTGTCATTACGGTCCGACGCTTCGGGCCCTTCGGCCCTTTGAAGTTGAAGCCCCCAGGCCCGGCTAGAGTTTCGCGGTCGCAGCTCAAAGCGCCGCATCGGCTGAAAGATGACACCTCTTTAATTCCCTGTGAAAATTACTTTTAAATTTTGATAGATGACGAGATAACGTTTGCAGTGAGTGGGGACCTATGTGACAGGGGGTGATAACTAGGATTAATTCCTGATGTAGCTTTTTCGGTTTGACGCGGAGATGTATTCATTTGGGGTTTGGGCCAGTCAGTATTAGTGTTGCATTGAGGAGATAGCTGGAGACTCCAGTCTTGGTCTCAAGGCATAAGGCATATTGATAGCTCCGAGAATTTTCTAACTGTAAAAAAAAATTCTTGGTCGCAATCGATTTAGAAGATCGATTGACAGCAAAAAAATTTGGAAGAACTATTTCATGAGTTACACAAAACACATCAAAGGAAATGAAGCACCTTTTTGTGGTGTAGGCAGATGAACCAATAAAAAATTTAAGTAGCGCCCTGTTCAGGAGCTTTTGAGCGCTCGTTCTTTGGTGGAGCAATAAGACTATTACCTTAGAATTTTATATGGCATTTGAGATTGATACCAAATATATAAATGCAGAATCTCAGCATAATCGGAATTACATTCTAGAAATTGGTTCTGTCGAAACTATGGCCACGAAATTTTTGATGAACATTCAGAATATCGATCTCCATTCACAAACAAAATTTCACTCGAATCGGATATCTTTTTATGGAAATATGAAGTTTTTTTCAATATTCCAATTGAATTTTCTATGGTTCTGTTCACACTATGGCCACAAAATTTTGCATGAGGCTTGTTATCAGCATCTTGCATTTGGCCGTAACATTTCATTTCGATTGGTTTCGTATTTTCTGAGATATGGAGAAACAAAAATGTTGAATTGCCATATTTTATGGAACATCCTGTACGATTTGGCTGGTCAACGAACTCAACCGAGCCATTTGGGACCCGAACTCATCCTGAAAATTTCAAGTCTCTAGGGTCTAGGACAATCTTTATTTCTTTAAATATTTGGTTTCGTTGTCTTGTAGTCAAATTTAAAAGGATGTAAACAACGACTACTTTCATGGGTGTTTTCAGGCATAATAATATGGTAAAATTCCATCTGCCACGAGCTTTTCAACGAGCTTACAAACGACATATGTTTGCATTTGAAAGAAAATTAAGGTTGAGTTTCAGCTGAGAGGTTGAAGAAAAACATTTTATTTCATCACCAAAAATAGTCACTCTGGACAAATCCTAGCGTCCAATCACTTCACTTATACGGGGTGATAGAGTTTTTTATTGAAGTTTTATTTACGTGCTTTTGTATCATACACAGAAATGTATGGTGCTCTCCATCGACATCATCCTCTAGATATTGCTAGATATTTCAAAAATGTTGTAATTTTTTCAACTTCAATAAAAATTACTCGATTTATGTTTTTCTCAGATATAATGTCCTTTCTCCCGAAAGATATCCTAAGATGTTCCAAAGATTCGATAAAAAAAAGTATAGGAACATTCATTCATCGGGATATTCTCCTCTTAGCAGACACATCAGCAAATTAACAATTCTTTTCATTAACCAAAGACAACCATCGAAGTCTCAAACGTGATTTGGCATCGACGTAGCGGAGCTGTATCAATCAGTTGTCGCAGCGGACGTCTTGGCCCCCCAGCGAAAAGGGGTCTAGAAGGGGGAAAAGGACAACTTTAATTGGGATTTACATTGGGCCATGATCGTTGTTCAGCTCCGTGTCGACTTGGGACGTTCAGATGGATGGCTGAAGAGATTCTGGAATACTTTATTGTCGGTGTGTTGATTGGGAAACTGAATCAAACCAATTAGAGGTGTTTATTTGTACGAAATAACGAATGATTCGCTTACCTGCAGTTTCAACTGGTTTTTCATTCGGAGTGGCTATAGATCCTCGTATGAAAACTCACCCTGTATAGGGTGTGTCATTAAGTCAAACGTTGGAATAGGTTCTTCTGGTATTTCTGAGGGATTCATTGAAGTGTGATAGGAATTAAGATTTTTCGTATCGGTTTTATCCACGTTTCATCACGAAAATGAAAAATTCAGAGGAATTTTTCAGAGACAAAAACATCACTAAATGTAAAGCGTGAAAACCCACTTGTTTGCTAGTTTAATCATAAGTAGAATATTCCATCATGATTTCTTTCATGAAATTCAATGTGAACTCTAATATCTGATAGGGCTCCAATTTTCAATTGTCAAGTTTTCAAATATTTCAGTTTTTAAATAACTTCCAGAATATTATTCCGATCGTGCTGAGATTTTGCATTTATATATTTATTATCAATCTCTAATCCTATCCTAAATTTTGAGTTAGTAGTCTGATTGCTCCACCAAAGAACGAGCGCTCAAAAGCATCTGCTCAGGGCTATCTCAATTTTTTTTCGTTCTTATTGAACTGTCAAATTTCGAAACAAAAACCAACATTATTTGCTGTGAATATTTATTCTGATCCTCAATTTCATTCCATTGACAACGCTTTTGGGGCTTATTTATTATTGTTTATTGATTGATCTGAAAATAGCTTTCAATTCCACTTGTTATTATTTTTGTGTCGAAATTCTTCATTCTTTAACGTCTTCAAATTTCACTTGTTATTATTTTTGTGTCGAAATTCTTGATTCTATAAGGTCTTAAGATCATTTCATTTCTATTTTTCTAAGTATTCACTAAAGAACGTTCTCATACGCCGGTTCATCCGGGAAATATCGAGGAATTTTTCTATAAACAAGGGAGTCGCGGAAAGCTTTGGCTTCGGTCTGTTCTGTTGCTATAGCGAATCCGGAACAATGTCACCGGAGTCGAGAGCGGGACGTGCCCGGACTCCTAATTAGGCACGCGGTCTGTCGAATCGATACGGGACCCGGACCCGTCGAGGAGACAGACTTCCTACGTTCTCAGTTTCCTAAGAATCGGGTCGACCAAAAATTCACAGGGAATACGCTTAACCCAAATGCTACGCCATTGATTTTTTTCTAAGAATAAAGAGGGATTATGTATGGTCTGGTTTTTTGAAATAGAAACGTCTTATGTTTGTTGGGTTGGAAATTTCAATATAAAAGGAAAAAGGATAAAGTCAATGTAGGTATGTAAAATCGCGGCAAATATCTATTGTTGATATTTAAGTCGATTCAGCCGGGTTTCAAAAAACTCCAATCAGCTTGATTTTTAAAATGTCATCATTTCTGTGCAAATTTCAATTCATTTTTTACATAAACCATCGGCTTAATTCAAAATCAACGATGTGATTGCCAAATCAAGCTTTGTGAAACCCACAGTTAGAGTCAGTAGGTAACGTATAGTAGATAAGTTGTGAACTTAAATTTTAAAAAAATTATTCTGGCTTGTTCTGAATTTTACTCAATTCAACTCGTGTGACATAATAAAGGAATAATAATTTTAGAATACATTTGGATGAAGAGATTTTGTGCAAATAGATTCTTTTTTCTCAAATAATCTATACTTCACAAGCTGTTCGACAAATATATTGCTGAAATTTTGAATGTACTGAGGTATTAAATAATAATATAATAATAAATCGATTGTTATTACAGATAATAAATTCTACATGTTGTTAAAAAATATATTTGTGTTTTCACGCGAAAATGAAACAATTGGTTAGAATAAAAAAGAAAATTTCGATATTGAGGAAACAGTTGTAAAGATTTTGAATTGATTAATTGAGGGATATAGGGCGTAGGGGGTGAGAAATTTCAAATTCAAACGAGCAAAGGGAGATCTGCTTTTGAAATTACAAATCCAATGATTCTTGAACTTCCCTCAATAATAATCATAAAAAAAATTATGGTCTGATTGCAGTACTCTCCAATCACGAATTGTGAATTATTTACAAATTTCTTCGATAAAAAACGACACAACCAATTTTACTTTTAGCCATATTGCAAAATAATCGAATTACACCTTATTTGATGTATCTTGATCCAATCACAGTGGAACTTTCCTATAACGAAAGCGCTAAATCCGCAAAAAATATTCGTTATAAAGAAATTTTGTTATACAGAAAATTTGTTTCTATAGTCGGCAATGTCGCGGTCGACTTCACTGATAAATTTAAGTTTGTCATTCCAACTTAAGCACTTGCTTTAAGACATTTTCGCACAACTTTTCACAGTAGCGTAATGTTAGATTGAAACCAAACAGCCAGGGGTGTATTTAAAACTGTTTCAGAAGAATCTCTCTGCCCGCCTTGATGATTTAGTTTAAAGTCGGTATTTATTACGTACGTCCGGAAAAAAATTCGGAGAAAACCCACCCTTATACCTTCTTACCAATACCCATTCAAAAAGTGATGTTCTTTGAATATTTCGTATTGAGAGAATTTACTTCGTTTTAGAGGGTGTTTTTAACATGGAATTTGGATTCAAGGTGCAATGTCTTGTACGAAATTCGTTATATAGACTTTAGTTAAAGGGAAGTTCCCAGTGTATCCCCATTTGAATAAATACAGCAAGGGGTGCGGGGCTAAGGGGATGAGAAATACCAAATTCAAAAAAGCATAGAATGAGTTACCCTTGAAATAAAAAATCGACGGTTACGAGGATTTTCCATAATCAGTCTTTGTACAAGAATTATTGACGAGAACCTTTTTTAGTCATGTCGAAAAATTCTCTACCACTGAAACCAATTTCTCTCACAATAACCTATTTTGTTCCTCAACAGTCATTCCATATGAAAACGTCAAAATTCCTTCGCTTCATTACCTGATTTTAATAAGAAGTCTCCTTGAAGCACTTGCTATCAGGCAATTTCTCACTAGGATAAAAAGCAACAGCTGCCTTCCAAGTTCCAGCCACTCCAGTCTCAAATAAGCCGTATTATTCAAATCCAATCAGTAAAAATCGGGGCACAAAGGGCCCTCGGTGCACTTAACCGGGCCTTGTCTAGCAACCCGCGGTGCAAATTAGCCATATCGCAGGGGGGCCCCCCGCTAGTGGCCCGGGGGCACATGACACCTCGTCTATTAACTGTTTTATTGTTACGTTTCAATCCCTCATGGTCGAAATAGGGGTGGATACGACGCCTCTGGACGATTGTCAGGGAGACGATGCGGATACATTTATGTGTTTTTTCCGAGTAATGACGCGATATGGGGATTTGTTATGTCAGGGATGGAATCAGCAGGAATAGGATTTTCTTTCACTTTCTTTTAAACGAGAAATTCTAATGATAACTTATCCACTATATAATCTAGCCATTTTACGTCTATGGGCTCGGCCAAAATAATTTTTTCAGTATTCTAAAATACTACAACTAACAAATAAGGGGATATCTTGTCAATCGAGGACCACATCTACTTTCATTATATCAAATTAAGCATTTTTCATTACAAAATATACAATGACCAGTTCTCCAAAAATTTCTCATGTGTCAACTTGACTTTTTTCACGCTTGTCATAGAAGGGTCTTGTCGGGGTTGCCAAATGTTGTAATCTTCAAGAAATATATTCAGTAGTCGTGGATAAAGTATAGTATGCTACTCGCGTATAATGGCTATTATTAACTCGGTGATTTGGGCCACTCGCCTACGACTCGTTGCCTAAACTTCACCTCGAGAATAATAGCAATCATTATACGCTCGTTGCATAATATACTATTTTGCTCGAGTGAGTCTTCAACGGTCAGTAGGTACCTGCAGAAAGTTCATTATAATGTGATGTCATCTATGTCCTATTGATAGTTGGGCATTATCAATACAAGTGTAGATTCTAGATTGTTGATTATTAGAGGGTGGCTTTTAACTGTGACCTAAAGGTTTATTGTGCTGTTTTCCCATCTGAGCTTTCAATGAACTAGAGTATGCGAGAGGGCTTCAAGGAGACATGATTCTCATGTCCAAGAAATTCTTTACGTACAGAGTGTACAGAAGTTTTCTCCTCTTCTCCACAGAATCTAATCTCTTCAGTTTCTGTTAAGCCCATTCACTTCATATGATTTCTTAGGCGACAATACTGTGCAAGAAATGTAAGAAGGCCAGTGAGATCCAAATACTTTTTGGAGTTTTAAAGTTCTTTTTGCTATGATTCATTCTCGGAAGATTGCTCCAGAGTGCTTCTCTTTAAGTTACTTTCTTTTCCAATAGCTCTTTCTTATAGGTGTATTCGCCTATTCATAAGGGTTCTGGGCCAGTAAGTGGCGTTTGTGCTTCCCTTCTGACTAGTGTCTAAGCTTCTTTATTTCCTTTGATACCCGAATGTGTAGCGTTTGAAATGTTCTAAGCTGAAGTTGCGATGTTGTTGTTAACACCATCTTTATTCCAATTACGAAATTATATTATATTACTCAATTATTAACTTAGAACACATTGTCTTTTGATTTCATTTTCATTGATGTTTCCCAGATGGCACGCGAATCTTATTAACGTCCATTTTCTTGAAATAATATTCATTCCGATTCCGATATTTGAGAGCTAAAGAGATAATAACTTGTTGTAAGGATTTTATCGATTTTCATACTGTTCCCGATATCAATTGCCGATATTTCAAAATCACGTCATAGTACGAATTTGGAAAATATTGAAACCCTTCTCTAGAAGGTGAGTTGAATAAATTTAACATTTTTTTTAACGGCCATTCTGTTGATAACAGTTGGTAACAGAATATGAATTTTCAGGGTTTTTTTTTGGTATACAAAGTTTTGGAATTTTGATTACGCCTGCCATTCTGGACGACATCAAATTGTATTCAATCAGTTCTGACGACTCCAATTTCATCCTCAATACAATTGATAGACCCCTGTTGAGAAACATTACACGGAAATCTGTGGAATCCACTCTGAGAGAACTCCTGTATCGTGACCACCAAAAAAAAGCGAATAAAGTGTTTGTACCTCAGGTATTTTTTTATGGACATTCTTTAAAAATCTTTAACAACTCTGTCATTTATTGGTTTGTGATAGAAGAACTTATTTTTTTGATAAAAACCAATTGGCGCCCTTAAATTTTTGATATTAGACATTTCATTTAAAAACCCACTTCCAATTTGCTCACTGGCGAAAAGCTGCCGTACGCTTGTGTAAACTGTTTTTTTTTAAATAAGATTATTAGTTGAAAATTAAATAATATCTTTGATACAGAGTCAATTTACGTTACAAATGACCAGGAACTTAGACTAAAGTGATCTTGTTGTTTTTGCTTAGTTCATTGAGATTTCTTCGGCACTCCCATATAAGCTTTGAGTCGATGACGTAGTAGTTTAGTGCTCCTATTGCAGATAAACTATATCACACCCTCGATGGTTTCTTAACAGGTTTATATCAAAAGAATTCTGTAAGTTAGTGAACAGGAATTTCCGCCTCTACTGAGGTACTGAAATTCAAGGAAACTGAGGAACTGAAAAACTGAGGAAATAGGTAACTAAGGAATTAATAGACAGAGAAACTGGGAAACAGAAACAAATATACTAGGAAAGTGTTCCATAGAATGATAATTCTAAGATATTGTATGTCTATGACAGGAGATAAAAGCAAAAGCACATATCTGCCAAATGCAAATTCGAATAAACTACCATTTTCATAACTGAGTAATTTATTTTATTACTGCAAAGTATTTATTAGAAAAATCGAACTCTTCTGAAACTGATAATTGTAGAAAGAATCATAAAAAATCTTTCTTCTTCTGTCAAAACCAATTTTGAGCATAAAAAGTATCTTATAATTTTCATTCTATGGAACATCCGATGAAATGGAATGAACAGTGATCATAACTGCTTGTAAGTTTTATTTTTTCCGAGAAAAGTATCGACTGTATCGAAGTTTTGCAAACGACTTTTTTCTCCAGAATTGAATGGAAAACCATAAGAGAATTTTATTTTTCGAAAATCTATTCCACGGGAACAATTTTCAAAGGAAAATCATAAGGGGTTGTTATTTTCAACCCCTATTACGTAATAAAGTTATGATGTGAAAAAAATGTGTGAGTAACATCTACTTAATGAATAATATCAAGGAATAACGATGATATACAAGTGCATAAGAACGCCAGGTAACACTTCGACCAAAATACGCAGAAACCGAATCCAGCGACACTCCGTAGATGGAACTGCCCCGAAAAAAAATCATCCATGTCTAAGCATAAATCAGGTTTGAATTTTTTCCACGTCTTCGATCGTCGAAACAAATGCAGATGCATTCGGACCTGAAGACGGCGAGAAATAGCGGTCCTGCGTCCGGATAAGTACGACTTGCGATTGTTTTATGAGGACCACATCCAACGCCAACGTCGATAGACGACTTTTTTCGACTTCTTAACGACAGCCCTACAATGGCCCGTCTCGCGTTGCCTTAACGGGACATGTGAGTTGAATCGACAATGTATGGGAACGCATCTTTACCATTGTTAATTCATGTATGATTGTCTTCTTTATTTTTTTGGTGCTGAAGGAATCGCGGTCCAAACGGTTGTGTGAGGTCGGCTGTTTTATTTTGGCTGTGCCAGGATTTAAGTTCGGTGATAGTTTTCTATCCAAGTGCCTCAAGACCCTAAGGCCGGAGACACACTTGGCGTTTTTTTCCGATCGGATATTTTGCCGTCGACGCCGTACCAGAAGTGGCGCGTGGGATCTTATGGTGACGTACACATTCGGCGGAAAAAAGGACGATCGGATTTTTTAACGCCGTCGGTAGAAATGCAGCCGACCGCTGCCACTACATTCGTCGGTTTTTCTGTTCATTTTTAAATACGTGTCAGTGATCGACTGGCGGAGGAAGCGTGGTTGTGACTTGAGACGGATATTTTACCGCCCAGTGTGTAATCCAGTCTGTAAGCTCCAATTTTGTTGTACCGTTGACGGCAAGAAAACCGATCGGACTAAAACGCCAAGTGTGTCTCCGGCCTAAGGCTGCCTTACGATTTTACTGAAAGTAACAGTAGTTTGAATAGCTTTGGTGAGAATTCAGGAGCAAAAGATAATTCAGCTCTGAATAATTAGATAATTGAATATTTCAATCTACTCATTCATATAGATACATTTTTATCATCATCATGCAATCGGAAATTCGAGCTTTTTATTTGCCCTAAACTGAAAATCTGCCGCTTGCATTTGTCTGTTGAAAGTCGGACAGAACTGAAAAGCGAGCTGTATAGGACTGGCCGGAAATCACATTCGATTCTAGTATACAGTGTGTTTGGTCATGACTTAGCGATAATTTAAGGGCATCAAATATGCCTAATTTTATCGCCAAAAACACCCACATTGTGGAGATTATCCCCTCAGTTTCGGAGTGGCCCCCATTTTGAATTTACCTTTTTATTTTAGTTGACCCTTCCAAATAATATCGATTTCTTTGGACATAAAGGTCCTACCGAAGTGAAAAACATGTTTTTTGAAAGATGATACTACCACCTTTTATTAAAGTGGAACAATATGAAATCATTCAACTTAGAAATGTCATAAAAAAATTCTTTAATAAAATTTTGGTAAAAAAATTTACTGATTTTCTTAGTAAATCCGCAATAGTATAAGAACTAGCACATTGAAGAATAATGTTTTTTCAATGAGCTAACACGCAAGGACATTAGCTACAAAACGATACCAACATAATGTCGATAAGTTACATAATTAGAAAGTAATTGCTGTTCGAACATGACCCTTATGAAAATTGATAAAATAAAATAAAAGTCAGTACTGTATTTTCGATAATTTTTAATGATCAAACAAACAGATTAATCATAAAAATTGCTCAAAATGGCCGCCTCTGCTTTGTAGACAGGCAGTGGCCCTCATGACGAACTGTAGCAACAAAAAACTTGTACTTGTACTTGTACTATTGCAGATTTACTAAGAGAATCAGTACATTTTTTCACTAAAATTTTCTTAAAGAATTTTTTTATGGCATTTTCAAGTTGAATGTTTTCATATTGTTTTACTTTAATGAAAGGTTGTAGTATCATCTTTCCGAAAACATTTTTTTTTCATCTTTAGGGCCTTTATGTCCAAAGATATCGATATTATTTGGAAGAGTCAACGAAAACAAAAAAGTAAATTTAAAATGGAGAATACTCCAAAACTGAGGGGGTAATCTTCCCAATATGGGTGTTTTTGTCGATAATATTAGGTATATTTGATGCCCTTAAATTATCGCTAAGTCATGACAAAACACACTGTATAAATCTGTGAAGATGAATATTATTCTTACATGAGACAATCAGGCAAGATCATAATATATAAATTACCAATTGAAAGCTTGTTTCTACTTGAATCACAAGGCTTCTTGAAAGCAGCTGGTATCGGATTTGAAGAAAGGTCTCTTATTGTTTTTTGGAAGGGCAGTTTTTCGTTTCTCCTTCTGTTGACAAAGCACCGAAACTGATAGTTGCTTGTTACTCTTCGCCAATGTTATGTGTGATCTCTAACAGCTCTTGAAATGATCTTTTTTCCTACCTTTAATTTCGGCCGAAGGGGCAATCAGCAGTCCTACCACCACCAGAAGCTCAGTTTGTCACAGCTTTATGAGTTCTCTGGTGAAGGTGGGTGAAATCATTACGAGTTTTTTGTCCAGGAGTGTTTCTTCAGAGAGTAATTATTCAACCTCCAATGCTGAACCACTGTATTATATTGGTATTTTCCAAGCCACCAGAAAAGCTCAAGTTCGACAGGTATTAACCTTGATGCTCTTTTCGCATCGGCTTTCTTATTTTTTTCATCACCACACTGCCCTGGCATCTATGGATGGTAAACAGTTCAGTGCCACTTCATTATAAACGGCAAGGCAAATTCTTCATTGAACTGCCTGTACAGACAAACTCATCTGTTCATTTATGTGGAATCTGGTGAATACTATAATTACATTCTTAGGAGGAAACAGCTTTTTTCTGAAGTTTTCATCTTCCTGCTTTAGTATCACACGTATGGTACCTCATGTACTAAATCTACCTCTAATAATAATGTGAGACTTGTACACATCTTTGTTTATCTCTGAAGTATATTGCTAATAACAAAATGATTTTCATGGTACAAATAACCCAGCGCTCCTCTAACGACGAAAGAAATACCAAACATAGTATCCAATAACAAATACACTAATACCGAATAAGGCGAATTTAATGAAACTTCACCATCGACTATATTTCGATGCTCCTCCGCTCTAAATAATATCCAATCAAAGCTCGTTAACAATGTCCCCGACATACCGGGAAGCTTAACTTCGCCGAAGAATCATTTCCTACCGTTAATTTCGGCCGAAGAGGCAGACATAATGACAAATGGCCCGTATCTAGTTCATAATCATTTAATCCGCGTTAACCCTCTCGCGTCATCGCGCAGCATTATGTGCCTCGTGTGTACGCTACTGGGGACAGAATAAGGGGCCTAATCGAATTTTCGCTTTAGGAGAAGACGGATGAAATGGCGGTGAAGGCTATTACCACCACAGCTGTGATTGGAAATGGAATTGATGAAATACTTGATGAAAAAATAGACAATAGGACAGATTTTGGAGATATGAAACATATAGTCCGTTCACGAAAGGTTGAGCCGTCGGTTGGCCATGGAAATTTGGCATATTCCACTGTGTATATTAAAATTTTAGGTTATGTTGTTTATTTTCTTGTCAGATTGATACGCAATGTTGTCAATATTGCATAGAGTTCTCTGATAACCCGCAAGCTCGTCGGACGAGGCCGGGTACATTCGGCAACGTTGACTTTATTTCACGTTATGACAGCAAATACTGCCAGCTTCAGATAAATAAACAAACGCCTACTATGCGCTCAAACTTTCGTGAACGGACTATACTATGAATTCTGAGCTCCTCAGTTTCTTGGTCCTAAAGTTACTTGCACGATGAAATGGAATGAACAGTGATCATAACTGCTTGTAAGTTTTTATTTTTTCTTAGAAAAAATTTTGCAGGAGACTTTTTTCTCCAGAAACCATAAGATAATATTATTTTTCGTAAAAATATCCCACGAAAACAATTTTTGAACGAAATTCATAGGCGGTTGTTATTTTAAACCCCTAATAATAAAGTTATGAGATCTGAAAAATTTGTGTGAGTAACATCAACTTAGTGCTTCATATTATTATAGTTTTATGACTCAGTGTTTTCAAGAAGCTGTGAAAAACTCAAAAACTGTCAACTCGTCATCGCCTTCCAAAGGCTGTATCTTGGAAGGAAGGCCGATTTCGAAAAAAAATTATATGAACAACCCCTGCTTATTTCCATCGAGGAATCATCTCCCTAAGTTTCTCGCATTTGTTTACAGACACCCTGTATAATAATGAAATAAAACCGTGAAATGTGTATGGAACTGTCAATTATATTCTCGCATTATTTTACACTTCAAGAAGTTGTATAATGAACAGTTTCATCAAAGAAGCAAAAAAAAGAATTTCCTTAATCCTACAAGCATTGCCTTTTCATTCTCGATTCTCGTCTTTGAGGATGTTGCAGTTGATTCGTACTTACTAAATTGAAGAGTCGAAGAAAAAAAATCCGAAAAATAATATTGACATTCTCTGTTTCATGATTCATCACTCAATAATAGAACTTAAATAGTATATTATGCAACGAGCGTATAATGATAGCTATTATTCACGAGGTGAAGTGAATAACAGCCATTATGCGCGAGTAGCATACCATACTTTATCCACGACTACTGAATATTTTTCTTGAAGATTTTAACATTTGGCGACCGCGACAAGACCCTTCTAAGACAAGCGTCAAAAAGTCAAGTTGACACATGAAAAATTTTTGGAGAAATGGTCATTGTATATTTCATAATAAAAAATGCTTTAATTGATATAACAAAAGTAGATTTGGCCCTCGATTGACAAGGTTTACCCATATTTGTTAGTTGGAGTACTTAAGAATACCTACTGAAGAAATACCAATTCAATTTAAGGAATATTATATCAAAGCAAAATGTATGAAGCATCTGACAGCAGTGATGAATATCTCATTATTCCCTTGTGATTAATGGGTATTATTATGGCCGAGCAAAGAGACGTACAATGGACGGATTTCACAATAGTCGTGGATAAACAGTTATCGTAAACGATGTGCTATATAGAAATCAAAACAGACTGGAATTGCTCGAATCACGATATCAAAATATCCCATTTTGTCGGTTCCATTAAGAGAAAATATCGCTGGGATTGATATTTCCGTATCTGGATCGATCTGAAATTCATACGCAGAAGAGGAAAAGGGAAAGTTCCTAGTTCCCCCGATTTCGCGGGGGCAACCCTTGGCCTCATGAATATGTATCGGGTGATACATGCGGCCGTAACCGCTCTCGAATGACTCAGTCTCATCTGCTCTGCTGGTGCTGGTGCATTTCGCATCGCTGGACAAAAAACTACATTTCGGTTCGAGAACCTAAATAAATTGGAGAAATTATCACTGATTGATGTTATAAATTGTGATAATACGACTGTTGTAGGCTATAATAACAACAATATCTAACACATTATACAGCGTAACGTAACTCTTCAATAATACTTGTACGGAGAATTATTGAAGAAAATCCTCGCACCTGTCGATTTTTAATTTCAATAGCAATTTATTCTATGCTTTTTCGAATTAGATGTTTCTTACCTCCTACTTTATTTTCTCATATACAGGGTGTCCCGTAATTAGACCGACAAACTTCTAGTGGACATTATAGATCGTATTTTAGACAGATTCGACCCAATTCATATAATGCAAAATTGCTTCGTTAAGGAGCTAATGCCCTTTGAAGATGACGTCCTGTCCACACTTTTTGCCACATATTCGCAAACCTGAGTCACATAAAGTGCTGAAAGTTTACACATTGGCTAATATGAAAAATACGCATCGATTAGATTGAGTGTATTTCTTTCATGTCAAGCACAATCGTATCATTATGGGGGGGGGAGGTTATTTTTAGTTGAAACTTTTTAAACTTTCATTATTTCGCGAGACTTACGTCATATTCATAAACTCTAATGTTTTTTCTTGAAAAAAGATGCTCTTGTATAATAACGCCCAGATGCACCATTTCTGAATAAAATCGATTTGAAATTTCCTCTCTTTTCACTAAGTACTCAATGTTCACTTTTGTTTTGAATTTATTTTCACTTGATAATGGTTAGGTTGAAGATATAAATCAATTCTATCAAACAAAGATCATCTTCTCTCGCCAAAAATTTCGATATCAATTATTTGCATTCATGTTTTGCGAATATGTGGCAAAAAGTGGACGTCATCTTCAAAGGGCACTAGCTCCTTAACGAAGCAATTTTGCATTATATGATTTGGGTCGAATCTGTCTCAAATATGATCTATAATGTCCACTAGAAGTTTGTCGGTCTAATTTCGGGACACCCTGTAGAAATATAATATGGGTTTTGATATATTTGATTACCAACCACAGCGACGTGGTTGAAAGTAGAATTGGTTGTGCCGTTTTTTCTTTGAGAAAGTTAAGAAAAGCCCTTTAATATGGGATTTGAGATTGATACCAAATATATAAATGCAAAATATCAGCACAATCGGAATTATATTCTGGAAATCATTCAAAGAATTGAATATTAAAAAAATAAATAATTGAAATATTAAATTCTATGGTACTGATGATGCGATCCTCTTGAAATTTTTCAAGAACATTCAGTATATCAGTCTTGCTTCACAAGATAAATTTTATTTAAATCGGTTTTCCTATTATGGAAAAATGGACATTCTTCTTTTCAATATTCCAATTGAATTTTCTATGGTTCTGTTGACACTATGGCCACAAAATTTTGCATGAAGATTTAGAATAACAGTCTTCATTCACAAAAAAAAATTCACCTGGCGGATATCCTGTTATGGAAATATAAAAATTCTTCTTTTCAATATTAAAATTGAATTTTCTATGGTTCTTTTAACACTGTGGCCATAAAATTTTGTTTGAAAATTCAGTGTATCGATCTTTATTTATAAAATAATATTCCATTCGAATCGTATATTTTTTAATGGAAATATGAAGTTACTTCTTTTCAATTTTTCAATTGAATTTTCTATGGTTCTGTTTACACTATGGCCACAAAATTTGGCATGAGACTTATTCTGAGCATATTGCATATGGCCGCAACATTTCATTTCGATGGGTTTCGTTGTATCTGAGATATTGAGGAACAAAAATTTTGAATGGCCATATTTTATGGAACACCCTGTACGATTTGGATGGTCAACGAACTCAACCGAGCCATTTGGGAACCGAACTCACGCTGAAATTTTCAAGTCTATAGGATATTATATATCCATGATTCGTGAATTTCTCTCAATAATAATTAGTAAAAGAGAAATGGTCTGATTGGAGTACTCTCCAATCACAAGTTGTGAGGGAATTCCTAAATTTTTGACGAAAAAAACGACACAACCAATTCTACTTTCAGCCATATGGCTAAATAGGTAATGAAAGTACCTTTCATTTGAAGAAGAAGAAGAAGATTTGATGTATGACTAAATGTAGATACCCATATACATAATCCCATTTTAAAAATGGGTGCGTAACATCAAATATCAAATTCAAAAAAGCATGGAATGAATTGCTTTTGAAATTAAAATCGCCGGATGCCAGGATTTTCGTTAATAATTCTTCGTAAATCTTCCCAAATCATTGAAATTATACAACAATAGTTGTATCAACGAATATTCTTCAACGAAAAAATCACTTCAAGATATTTATGGAAGTATTTGTATGAATTCAATAAAACGTCAGTGAAAAAAAGATGATAATGTAAAATAACTCATGCAAAATGCTGCTGCTGCTAGTTAATTCAAAAACTTGGTGAAAAATTAATGCCTTTTTCATTTGTACTATAAATACAAGTTTTAAGAGTAAAGAAGGAATTTTTAATAATATAAACTTCTTGTAGTATAGTAAGAGGCAACTAAGGCAACTAAAATCAGTCAAAACAGAGAAGTTAGCCGAAATCATTTCTGTACAACCAGGAACAATCCTCATTTTCATTTTAACCCACATGTTTCTATGTTGAGGAAAAGTTCATTCCACTTTCCCCCCTATTGAATTATTCATATTATCGATCTGCCCCAGTCTGACCTTTCTCATGCCAGCCTCATATTAAGCAGCAAGACCGAAATATTTTACATTCTCAAGGACAACACGGAAAAATCCACCAGTTTTCCCGGAAAATTTTTGTTTTCCACGAGAAAAATATGTCGTTTTCGATGTCCCGAATGATCCTCCATTAGGAAAATATTAAAGGGGTGGTGGCAAGTGAACAACACAAGACGAGGGTGGCTAGATCCACGAATAACGATCCGGGATTCCGAGTCCGGGTGAAGTCCGGACGCATGCGCCTGGAGGACGGGCAACGTAGCGCGCACGCGCTAACGTGCGTCACGTCGGCCTTGGTTGTGGAGTGCATCGCCCTATCTGCCTTGCAAATGAGCCCTGCGCTCTTTAATTTATGGAATTTCTGAACTTTGGAGGTAGGTGTGATGTCTGAAGTTCACGTTACATATCTTGGATAGCTGGTTTGATAAGGTTTCGGATGGATGTGATGGTGTTACAAAGTTGTTTTATGGTTATCTCATTTAATTCTTGTAATTTAATAGCTGTGATTTAACTTTTGATAGCTCTTGTTTAGCTGGAGATATTAAAATTCCATTTATACCCTATGTAGAAGAAAGAGTGTTTTTTTCCATAACTGAAAAGCCGTTACAAATCTATCGATTGCAATTGAGAAAGTTCTACTGAAGTTTGTTTTATATTTTCAAATTTTCTTTGTATTTACTCATTTACCTATTCCATTTCAATTGTGAAAAGCTGAAACCGATTTCGGAAAAAGTTGAACTAATTTCGCAATATGTAATCACATGTAAAGAAAAAAAACAAGCACTTTCAAGAGAAATATAAGCATTCAGTGAGTACATTGTAAGGTTCATCTGACTTTGTATTTGCTATAAATAGTATCATTTTTTTTCTTCTGCTTTTCGTTCCAGCTGAATTGATTATCGCTCAATTCACTAATAAAGTCAAGATACGAGTATGAAGATAGATTTCTAGCATATAAAATATTGAAGAAGAATTACTTATTTGAATGTAACCTACTCTAGAGCTCATATCAAGAGGTTTTATACAATTCAAATAGGGGTTTTGTTATATTTGAATACAATATGCTGAAGAGATGCAGAAAATAATATTTTTTGTGTCATTAGTCAGGCAAACCACTTTCAATTGAAACATTTCTACAATGAAATATTTAGTAGGAAATTTAATTATTTCTTGAAAAAAATGAATACATAATATTACTCAAACTGCATTCGATTTTCACCTAAAAAGTTTTGTTTTTTCTGACTATTTTCCGAACTAGTTATAGCTCGACATAAACGATGAATAGTGACCAATTTTAATGTTCAATTCATGGTATTTCAATGTGCAATTGTCATGGGCAACCGAACATAAAGTATTCAGAAGAAATACAAGTAATGTGATAACTTTACTGGCACATAGAAACATAAAAAATTATAATTTGTCAAATGTATGTCTTGTGCAGAATTAAAATGTATTTCAACCAAGAATTTATAGTCAATTTATAATGCGGTCGACAGAAAAATTTTGTATTCAGCTCGTTTATCAATCTACCGATCAATAAACTACTTGATTGAATAACTATTGATGATTGAAGTTATAGAAACATTTAATTTAGCAGACAGAGGATAAAGAACGAAATTTTTTAACATCTGGAACTTCTTTAACGGTATTTGTCGTAATACCTACTACAATATATTAACAACAATTCTTTTGACCACCAAAAATAAACCTATTGGCAGCAATAAGAAATCTAAGAATTAATTTCCAAAGATGAAAATGAGAATCAATCAAGAAGATATCTGATAATAATTCAAATCAATGAAAACAAAGAAAATATCTATAAACATCCCAATTGTTTGTCTTCCAGCAATATAGGTACTTATATTCTTCTGAGATATAGCTTCACGAAATCTTTCGAAAATCACTGTTAGTAAAATAAAATGCGAGTGGGGCAGTAAACATTTACACTAGTAGGTATGTAAGATACAAAAGCACAGACATAAAGCGATTAAAAAGTCTGTGTGTCAGTTGCAGGAACGTCCATTAAAATTTAAAGGTCCATTAAACTCTTAATCCTCCATTATTACAAGGAACTAATGGAGGATTAAGGGTTTAATGGACCTTTAAATTTTAATGGACGTTCCTGCAACTGAGCATGTGTCACCAAAAGTTGCTTTGATTAGAGATAAACAAACGAATTTCATTCTGTCAAAACTGTGCACGGATTCATAAATCAATAGAACGTGAACATATTTTTTCATGATTCAGTCAACTTTGGTTCTGTGTTCTGTGGTTGTTTTATGCGCAAATTAGACACAATAGGGATGTTGACTACTTTTTGGAATTTATTTATTTTAAAGATAAACCCTGTACAAACACGAAAAAATTCCTTTTTTTTAAGAATATAGTAATTGCCAATAAAAATACGTAAATGAAAAGACAATTCAAAATTCCCGCGGAAATGCTCAATTTTGTCACGTTATGATGATTACGTCAATTTCCGATAAACAAACTTCGACTTCTGTCAAAGCGAACTGATTTTGCCGGATTCCTTGTGGAAAAGTTCAATCTAAGCCTTCAAAATGAATACGTCGGTCTATAAATGCTGAATGAGGTGTTTCTTTTATTTGTAATAATAAATATAAGTTAAAAGTTTGCTACTCACAAAGACAATTTCACGTTTTTAAGCTCCGCTGCACAAAAATCCTCGTTTTCAGCAAAGAAACTTACGACCATCAGGGAATCAATCTTCGGTAAGTTACTAGATACTATTACCCTTGATGAATCCTATCTAAATTATAAAGAAAATTGTAGATGATCGTTCTTGTAACGAATAATCGAACTATTCTGTTCTCTTTCAGCTTTCAACTTCTTGATATGATATACTATATATTTACTATGGTTCAAGTCACAGAACCGTGGGTTTCACAAAGCTTGATTGGGCAATCAAATCGTTTATTTTGAAGTAAGTCGATGGTTTATGTCAAAACTGAACTGAAAATTGCAGAGAAATGATGACATTTCAATAATCAAGGTGATTGAAGTTTTGTGGAACCCGGTCTATAAATGTATTTTGTTGATCTGAGCACAAAGCATTCGAATTTGCAATGACAATATCAGATAGTGACGTCAATTACCTCTGATTGGTGTTCGCAGTCACGTGATAGTTGATAATAAATAGCATAATTTAAATCAGCTTTATTTAATTCAACGAGAATAATGAGATCACTAAAATGGTATTTTAGGATTGCAAAAACTTCCTTCTATGAGGAAAACCTCAATTTATATGAATTCGTAACATGAGTCAACATCCCTATTAATCACTACACGAAATATACACGGAATTCAATGAAATTACATGAATTTCGTTGACAACACTGAAAAATATTCACACCAATGTTCTCTCCGCACCTTAGTATGAATTAAACCGGAATATAACACCAAACAATCAAGCTCTTAATTCCGGAAATTTAGCGAGGACGATTCGAACGGGCATAATAACCCATCTTGCCATAGTGGGGTTCTAAATACCCAGATTAGAAGCCACTTAAAACAGTAAGACCCCCCAAAGGGCTCGAAGGACCTCGGTTTACGTCTTTGTCAACGACTTGAATTTCTCGTTATTTTAATGTCTTCCAGAGGCATTTTCACCGCATTATATTGTCTTAGTTCTCGCTGCAGATGGCCAATTATGAACATGTTTATTGGGTAGTAGTGTATCATTGCTAGGCATGAGTTTTTCAAATTTATTATCAGATTTGGTTTTATTTTTAGGACGAAATATATCAGTTTGGATCTATAGAAGGCGTTTGCGCAATTTCAACCCTTGACTGGTATCGTCATATTTATCTGCGTAACTGGTATCCTGAGGTCAAATCGGCTGACGAATGGTGGCCGGAAAGTTGAAGAGAAGAACTAGATATGATAGAACTTGTAAATTCGAATCATTAATTGAATAAAACAATCAGGGCAACCTCCACATACGAATTGAATGAAATCAATAGCTCTCAGAATATTCAAATTATATTGATCGTTTTACGGTATTAATAAAGGGTTTTTCAATAAGAGGTGTTATTTTGAATAGCCCACTATTTCGGTAGATGTCACGTTTGAAGCTGTAATTTTTTGACATTTGACAAGTAAAAACTATGCCATTATTGAAAATGAAACGATACACGCTTCAAGAACGCATTGAAATTATTTAAATTCACTATAAAAATGGGGAAAATGTGGGAGGGACGGTTCGTAAAACTAGAACATATTTGGGTCGTCGTGAAGCAACTTGTCGAACCGCAATAAAGAAATTGGTGGAAAAATTCGAGCTGTTGGAACAAGTTAGTGATATGGAGAATAAAACCCGTGCACGTCGCTCAAGAACAGCCGAAAATAGTGCTGAGGGTAGACAAAAGTGTTGAAGAAAACCCAGGTTTGTCCATTCCTCGTCGTTCTTTGGAATTAGGCATTCCACAAACGAATCATTAATTGAATAAAACAGTTAGTGCAACCAGAGATGATTAATGATTTTTTATCCACTCCTATAGAGTAATATATCAATTATTAAACTAATTTCTATGTGTAATAGTAGCTGTAACACAACCGTAGACATGTCTATGAACCGAAAAGCGAGTGTTATAATAACACCCGCCCATAACACACGCTAATAAAAATACCTAGGAAAAATGAAATTGCTTACAAAAAAAATGAATAAAAAGTAGGATCGATCCGGAAATCTATTTCAGCCATCAAGATAACGTTCTAGCGATTCATTCCAGATTTATTTTTGGGAAACGTAAATTTTTGAAGTTGCGAAAGTACTTGATTTGATTAGTTAGAGACTCTGATTTGACTCCCGACCACAGAGTACAGAGGTTTGACTGTTGGACGAAATGTTGTCAACGCTTTCGACAACTGTTCAAAATTTTTTAAATGCAGATTAATTCGAATTTTACTAAAGAAGTCGTGGATAAAGTATAGTATTCAATTCGTGGTAATGCTCAAAACACACTTGATGAATTACACCACTCGCCTGACGGCTCGTGGTGCAAATTTCATCTGCGTGTCTTTCGACATGCATTACCGCTCATTGAATAATACACTATTATGGCCGAAATTGGATAGTATTGATCTGGACAACGGTTACTTTCAACAACACAGCGCTACGTGCCACACAAGCAACGAAACCATTGATCTTTTGCGGAAAAGTTTCCGGACCGTGTTATCTCTCGAAGAGGTGAACACAATTGACCACCGAGATGTTGTGATTTAACACCTTGCGACTTCTTCCTTTGGGGCCACGTGAAAGAGAAGGTCTACGGTCTATTTGGTTATGGAAAATTTCATTAAAAGGATATGGTCCTGTAAGCGTGGCCGTGTTGGTCATTTGCCTGATGTTATTTTCCACTATTAACGGCATAGCTTCTTCTTTATAAGGAAATAAACATCATTTATATTGAAAAATGACATTTTTCTTTGAATATCAAAATAACACCTCTCATTGGAAAACCCTTTACGTCCACGTAAGCTGATTTTAAGTCAGGTCTTTCTTCAATTTCCGCTTTCATATGCCTTTCACTTTACAGTTGTTGAAGATTGTCATTTTTTCCACCCCAACTCAGCCTTTGGGTGCACTTCTGGTCCTATAAAAACCAACGTGTTTCTATGAATCTAATTCCTGCTGGTGCAGGAACTACTGACTTGTGAAATCCCTGATGAGATGGAGATAGAATAAGACTTCGAAGACTCGAATCATCAATCGAATAATTAAACAATCAGTGTACTTATCTTCCGCATACCCCAAATCCTATCCCATCTGGATCGAGAAGGGTGAAAACGTGTCACTCGTCGCTTCGGGGCTTTAGCCTCCCCATCCTCACAATGGGGAATTATAAATTGCTAGGGGATTTTTGACTTCAAACCACTACATTGTGGCTGACAGCTGTCACGTTAGCGATAAAATTTGTAATCGAGTTAAATTTTTTCCTCCAAGGGAATATTATTTATTCGGGATATCGAAAGGTTCAAAGGAATCTCATTGCCTGAGGAAAAATGTTTCGATCAAAAATTTTTGTATTTTTATGGAAAAAAATCTTGTATATCGAACCATACTCCATGTGGATTTCAAGATATCACCAGTGAGTAATGTAAACGAGGCTCTATACATTTTTACGAATGATTTTTTCACCTTTTCAAATTTATTTATCGTTGACGATAAATTATTGATGATGGAAATATTAATTAGGCTCTTTCCATCACTTCTGCTTCTTCTGTTGAACGTTTTGGCCAGGAGTCTTCCGAAAAAAAATCCCCAAGACTCTTAACTTTCAGATGCAGAGCTGCTTTTTTGAATCTTTTTCGTCTCAGTTTTTGATATTTAGATATTATGAAAGATTCACTCTATAAAATGCTGTGGTCTTCATTCACTGCATCTTGAACAAGCTTTGACTTATCAGTATCTGCAAATTGAGCTAGTTTGAAATGTTCTTTGTCAAATCCGCACATTTAAGTTCGTCTAGTTTCCAATTCTTCTGAATCTTTTAGATGGCCCTTTAGAATACGGCTCATCTAACTAAAGTAAAACCTGGTTATGAAAATCAACTAACCAAAAATTTATGAAGTACATTATGAGTGCTGTAGAGCTTCTGTTGGAAAAACTGAATGTACCTCAAATGTCGAACATAAAATATTAGACCATATAGGAGAAACTAATGAATCCAAGCCTGTTCAGTATGCTTTGAATGAAAACCATAAGATTCTATGGGATGAAGCTCTCATAATGCCAAAAAAGAAAACTGAGGAAGTTGCTTACATTTCAATAACTGAAAACTGCTGTCAACTGCCTGTTCATCTCAAAAACATCTGGGCTACAATAATAAGATTCTGCCTGAAGAAGATTAAATGAATTCTTTGACAACTGAATGAATCAAAGGTCGATCAAAATCATCGATTATTTTTTGAGAACTGTCAATAATGAGAAACATTTTCGAAGAGTAACGGAAGTGGTTTTTTGAGAGTTTAGAGTCTAGAGTGATTTTTTTCTTCAAATCTTAAACTTATCCCGAAAATTTCCAGTCCGAAGTTATTGATATCTGTTCAATACTTCGATATCTCATCTGCGAACCTCCCTAGTGATGTAATGATCAAGAAAGTAAGCACTGAGAAAAACTTCAGGACATTGCCAAGTAAAAGAGAGGAACGAAAATACACCGACTACAACCTCAAAGAAAATACCGTAAAATGGTATACAGATGGTTCCAAAACCTCTACAGGAGCTTGCGCTGGGATAATCGGGCCAAGTACCAAGTGTGCACTGTCGCCAGGCTCCTGTATGAGCCTCTTTCAAGCGGAAATCTTAGCTATTGAAAGATGTCTAGATATAAATCTAGAAAGAAACTATCAGAAGTGCGATATAGCCATACACTCAGATAGTCAAGATGCTGTTAAAGCACTGAGCTCCTACGTCATCGACTCAAAAATGATCTGGGAGGGCCGGAACAAACTCAATGAGGCAGGCAAGAAAAATAAGTTTTTTTTTATCTGGTTTCCCGGCCATTCCGAAATCAAAGGAAACGAAGAGGCCAATAAACTTGCCAAAGAGGGCCCACGAATGTGACTCATTGGCCTAGAACCCTTCTGTGGTATGGGTAAATGCACCTATAAAAAGGAGTTTCTGGAGAAGGAGAAAGCCGAGAGGGAAAAATTTTGGCGGAATCTCCCAGGGATGGATCATTTACTAAGTAAACTTTGAAACGGCAAGATCCAAAAGATCTGGATCTTAGTAAGAAACAATTCCACCTCTTATACGGCTTTCTTACAGTACACTGTCGCCTCTGGAAGCACCTGTTGAGGAGGGGATTATCGGTCACTGACGAGTGTAGCTTCTGTGGGGAGGAGGAAGAAACCCCCATTCACCTAGTCACGGAATGCTTTGGCATTGCGAGCCTAAGGAGAGAATGCCTTGGGCGAGAAACTTGTAAGAGTGAGGAACTAGCCTCGTTGAAGTCTTCACATATATTGGATTTTATCAGATCTCTGGAACTGGAAGACGAGCTGTGAGGGTATGGCCCGAACAGCTCTGTAAGGGGGCACACTAGACCTTGAGTTCGCAGTGAACTGTAACCCCTTTTTAAACTAAACTAAATACTTCAAAACCTCACTTTGGAGGACACAAAGAAAAATTTTGGTCAGATCACTGAAATTAAAAAATTCTGAAGTGAATATTTTCATTACAACCCCAATTACAGAAGCTTCCCAAATTATGTCAGATCCTCATTTTCTTCATCCCCCTCCTCATCTATTCTTATGTATGTCTGCGCCGATAGATTTGATTTTCGGGTACAAATTAAATTTCCGGATAGACTGAATAGCGGCAGTGTATAGGAATATTCTCGGGGCTAATCTGGTTTGACCTTTTTTCATTCGTTCTGCTGACTACGACGTCGAATAGAAGTGCCGCAAGACGTGTTTCGGCAATCAATAACTGTGGAGGTGAAGACGCTTCTTGAATACGAAATTGCCGAGGGGTCACCAAAGCCCCCAATGTCCAGACGAGGAAGCTTTGGCTGCCGATGTTGTTCGGCTGCAATAACGAACAGGATTCCTGTTTGAAGGGAATCTGGAGTTCGGGAATACTTTTTTCTTTCTTTTTGGATCGAGATACTGCGAAATTTCGAAGATAATGAATCAAGTTTCTGGAACTCTGTGTGAGGGCAGTGGGATAACGACTTTGTTTTTTGCTTTTAGAATTATTTTCTGTTATGACAGCTAAGGAGATGAGGTGCCCAACACATGAAGAAAAATGTCAGTATAACTTTTTTCAGGTCTGTGAACAGCCAGTAGTCGCTGGGAGCCAAATCTGGCGAAGTGGATGTAGGAGCAATTTGAAGTTAAATTCACGTAGTTTTGTCATTGTTTTGATTGGTTTGTGAGACGGTGCGTTTTCTCGATGAAATATTTTTTTTTCTTTGCCATATGCGGTCGTTTCTTTGCAATTTCGGCCTACAAACTCTACAATAACTCTATATAATATTCACTGTTGATGGTATTTCCTTTCTTAACACAGTCGATGAATATCACACCACGCACATCCCAAAATACCGAGGGCATAACCTTTCCAGCCGATTGTTGTGCTTTTGGGCCCTTTGGACGAGGTTCACCAGTTGCTGTCCACTCAGATGACGATCGTTTTGATTCCGTAGTAAAAGTGATGGATCCATGTTTCAGCGATTGTCACATATCGACCCAAAATTCTGGTTTGTTGCGTTTAAACATGGCCAAACACTGCTAAGAAGCATCAACACGTTCTTGTTTTTGATCAACAGTGAGCAAACGCGGCACCCACTTTGAACAGAGCTTTCCAATAATCAAATGCAATATAAAGCCAACACGTTCTTTTGATATCTTTACGATGTCAGCTAACTCGTGCAACTTCACTTTTTGATCATTCAAAACGATTTTATGGATTTTTTTGATGTTTTATGGTGTTACCGCCTCATTTAGACGTCCACTGCGTTCTGCATCATCGGTGTCTCTACGACCACGTTTGAAGTCAGCAAACCAACGTTTTATTGTTGTTTCTGATAGAGCGGAGTCCCCATTACACTTTTCAAGCCATTGCTTTGCTTGAACGGTATTTTTCAAATCAAGAAGCAGTGTAAAATTAAAACACGAAATTGTTTTTGATTCATTGTTTTGAAAATGAAAATGGAAAAAACTTCTTAGCACAATAACTCCCAAACTATAGTTAATAGAATGCCATGAAATTTTAACAGCTATCTTTTGAAGGTTAGTATTAACTGAAAAAAAGTGATATCTTTCAAAATGTATTTATAAGTTTGTATGGTCGATTGTGAGGCACTTTTCTAAACATATTATTGTTGCAAGTAAGAAAGAACAAAATATTTCCATTTCAAGAATTTACTAGATTATTCAAGAATGTGAACAGGGTTTAGATGAGATTAGAACATAGTTTCATTTTTCCCAGGATGTAACTCCCTTGGCAAAGTTGATTATTTTCCTAGGAGACTTAAGTCTTATGTCAGCTGACGTCAAGGTCGCACCACCCAGTAGAGTTAGTCTGGTTTGTGGCAATTATGTACTCGGTGGTTTCTGTGGCCTATCCACATAACCTAATTTTTGGAGTTTTCCTTATCGTACTTGTGCAGGTGATATCTCACGAAACAGTTACTTGTAAGAAGCCCAGTAAGCAGTCTTTACTCGTTTTTTGACGAGAATGGAGCTCTTTGCTTGTCTATGAACTCGTGTGTTAATCCAAAGAAGAGGCTTCACCTACTCTTAGAATCATGATCCACTCAAGAGAACAAAGGCTAGTTTAAGCAGCATGATTGAAGCTTTCCAACAAAAATTAGTACAATCCATCGAAGTTTCGACGACGACATTTCAATGAACAAATTTTCGAAAAAAAGGATTAAAATATAGGTATCTAGGTCAGTTGAGAAGGATCCCCGGATGTTGTCATACTTTAAAACTAGTTTATATGGTCAAAAAATGGCTGTAAAAGATGAAAAATTTCAACATAATCCAATGTTCACAATGAATTTTTGACCGCAGTGTAAAAAATATACCAGACAATGCCAAGTTCGTAGGTAAACCTCAAATCGAAGACAAATTTTCAGTGTGGTAAGTCATGAATATTGGTAGACCTTCATATTCGAAGATGTCTTTCTGAACAATTTTGAATTTCGAATGCACACATCATGCAAATGAAGATATAATATGTTTTGGCTTAATTTGGCTGCATGCGATTATGCTAGACTGCTAGAGCAATTATAGAAAGGTACAATGGTAATAACATACATGTTAGATAAATCTCACACTGTAGGTATAACAAGTTAGATAACTAGAATCTGCAAATGAGGAGCAATTACGGTGTCACAGTTTTCGAAATATTCGAAAAAATAAATAAATCCTCTTGTTGTCTAGGAAAAGAAGAACAAGTCAGAAGAAAATTGGAGCCATCGAAGATAAATCCAGTGTCAATCTGTAGAAAATTAATTTGTTATTGGTATACATGATTTTGGTTATAATAATAACAAATTGAGTAATTGAAACAATTCACAACTATGTTCGGGAAAGGATCCGAAAATCTCAAATTTCAAAAACCATTTTAACTAGACAGTTCAAGTACACAGTTCCTCTCATAATCACAATCCTTCGATATTGGGTCGATTACATTGCGATTCTTTACAACCTGCTACTGAGCGAATTTAGAAGCGAATGAATTTGCTTGTGAGATTTTGATGATTACACACAAAACTGTCTACTCGCTGAGTAGCCAACAGTCTAGCGATCCACATGAGGTATATGTTTGTATCGTTGTCAAGGATCTAAGATAAATGTCAAATACGTTTTCAAATTCAAGAACCAGGAACTACCGAGTAGATGAGAACTCACAGATTTTTTAGTAGCAACTGTGATTACACACGGCTTGTTTACATGCCAACAAGCCAAAACGCCAGCGATTTAGCGTGTAAAGTAGCCCAGCTTTCAACTTTAGTCACAACTTTTTTAAAATCAGATTGTTGGTTTGTGAACACGATTACACTGAACAAATTTGAAATCAGCTACTAAATTCGCTCAGTAGCAGCTTGTAAAGTACCTCAATGAAATCGACCCATATTATTCGTTCTGTTTTCGTTGTGAACAGATAAATTCCAATGGTTTTTTTAATGATTCTGGTTCGGTCTCTCTGCAATTTTCAAAAGAACGTAATTTTTTCACATCTCTAAACTCGAAAGAAGGATTTACAGTAATCAGTATGTAGTTTCCACTTATGACATTCAACACATGCAACTCCTAACACATACAAGACAATACCTACCAGTCACGTGATTCCCCCTCCACTCTTCTCTTAGAATCACAGCAACTAGTTGAATTCCATTCTCATCTTCAATGCCATTTCATGGCTTTTTTCCACAGTCGGCAAGTCAAAGAAAATTTTCCAACCTTCCACTCCTTCACCACTATGGTCAGCTGACGTCATCCTCACACGTCACTCCACACATCGACAGCTGTCACGTACGTAAACCTGCCGCGTTAGGACGTAGGAATGTGTTTTTCCAGAGATTTTCCACCTGATTTCCACGTTTTTATCAGAAAATGTCGACTTTCCAGAACGGCAGACTTGAGAACACTGGATATATGGTAACTACAATGGCTCCCTTTGCCCCGCATCCCTGAATTCCTCTCACAACGACGGCACGGGACAGAGTTTCCATGTTAACGTGTTGGCGGCATCCTTGTCTGCAGCGTTGGCAGCACTGGGGTTTTCCTGCTCGTCCTCCATACGAAATGACTACTTTCTATGCAAAAGTATGAATGAGATACGCGCCACGGGTACATATATAAGCTCGGTGAGTTCGCTCGTTATTTTGACTATGCAACGGGAGATGTACAGGCTGTGATATATTCCGTTTTGATTTTCATTAGTCTTAGTTGATATGTAATGATCCACCTTTTTAACAATAACATTTTACTATATAGTTTTCTTAGTTGTTGACGTGTCATTTTTGATTAGGGAATAAATAATTTTTGAATTAATCCTAGCTTTCTATTTGCCTAAATAATTTCCGAAATCACTTCTGTTGGAAGTGAAAAACGAATTCTATATTTGAGGTCTTGAATGGACGCTGGGTTATTGGCTCTTCCACGTGGCCCCAAAGGAAGAAGTCGCAAGGTGTTAAATCACAAGATATCGGTGGCTAATTGTGATCACCTCTTCGAGAGATAACATGGTCCGGAAACTTTTCTCGCAAAAGATCAATGGTTTCGTTGCTTGAGTGGCCAGTAGAGCCGTCTTGTTGAAAGTGAACGTTGTCCAGATCAATACTGCCCAATTTCGGCCATAAAAATTCATTAATCATCTCTCGATAGCGCAATCCATTCACCGTAACTGTTGATACAGCCTCATTTTCGAGAAAGTAAGGTCCAATGACTACGTCGGACCATAAACTGTACCAAACAGTCGCATGTTGAGGATAGAGAGGCTTTTCAACAATAACTCTTGGGTTTTCCGAGCCCCAGATGCGACAATTCTGCTTGTTGACGAAGCCACCGAGGTGCAATCACTCAAAATGATTTTTCGAACGACCCAATCAGCAAAGACATGACGTTGTGGATGATCGGCCGGCTTGAGTTCTTGTGTTAACTGAACATCATAAGCTTTAAGACCCAAATATTTATGCAAAATACGGTGTAATGACGTTTGTGGAATGCCTAATTCCAAAGAACGACGAGGAATGGAAAAACCTGGGTTTTCTTCAACACTTTCGGCTACAGCAGCAATATTATCGACTGTTCTTGAGCGACGTGCAAGAGTTTTATTCTTCACATCACTAACTTGTCCTAACAGCTCGAATTTTCCCACCAATGTCTTCATTGCGGTTCGACAAGGTGCTTCACGACGACCCAAAAATGTTCGAGTTTTACGAACCGTCTCTGCCGAATTTTCACCATTTTATAGTGAATTTCACTAATTTCAATGCGTTCTTGAAGCGTGTACCGTTCCATTTTTATTAATGGCGTAGTTTCTACTTGTCAAATGTCAAAAAATTACAGTTTCAAACGTGACATCTACCGAAATAGCGGGCTATTCAAAATAACACCTCTTATTGGAAAACCTTTTAGCTCAAATAATCTCTACTTTGGGTGCCAGGACATTGTTGTGTCTGAGGAAATAAGAGGCGATGAACTTGAGAAAAGATCTACATGGTCTCTGTTCTGGAAGGCTAGTCTAGTCGTAACGACCCTAGTTCTAATTATAATAATAATGATAATTGCCGAAATAATATTTTAACTAACAAATGTAACTCTTCACAACATTCCTTACGAGAAACGGCTTCCCCAGTAGCTACTTCTCAGGACTTGGTAAAGTAAACACTGATAAGTGTATATTCAGCAATCTAATATGGCTTGATGTGACTGCCAGGCATGTTCGAAAAAATTGATAAACAAAAACAACCAATGAACGCTCTTCAATCATCTGAAGAATCTTGTGGTGAATAGTGGAGAGAATCGTACATGTTTGTACTTCACAATCTTCTCGGGCTTTCAATATACTGCTTGGATATTTGATATTTTCCATACTATACCAACTGACCATGCTCGATTATAATAGAAACTCCGCCATTGGTCTTCAGGGCAAGGTGTGTTTGAGTCATGAAATTGTTCCACCCTTGATACATTTATCAAATCTTCGGAATTCAAATGTGAATTGTACGTTAGTGGTAAATTCGGAGAAAAAGAGGTGTACAATAAGCCCACTGGTTCCAGGCGTAAATTTTATCCATCCTTCATTTCACCCATGATGAAAGTCTATAGAAGACTCATAGCTAAATAGGATGTAGCAATTTCAAGGGATGTTTAGCCTGCAGAATCTCCCGAAGCCATGGAGCTTGGATGTATCAACCCTTCGGTCTATTTAGAGGTTTTCCACCCACTGAATGTCCCGACATAAAGGGAGGGTTTTTCGCCTAAATACCATGCTGCTCACCCTGTAATTATGGGGACCGAGACAGGCAGAGGCAACAATGTATCAATACAGTTACTCGGTTTTATGCGCTATCACAATACGCAATCAAGGGCGGTTTGGTTCGCTTTTGAACATGGTAATTTCGTTATGTTTTAATTTTGGTTAGATCTCGGTTGGGGATGTGTTTTTTCGCGGTGCGCATAGATCTTGAATTTTTGGGTATACAGGGTGTACCTTCAAACTGAACGTTGATTTTGGATGTAATTTTTTTGCCGACTTTTTCATTAGCCGTGTTTTCAGACTCATTTGGAATTATTGTGTTGAAGTTGAAATAAAGCCAGTATACTGTTGGAAACATGGTTACTCAACACGTTTTCTGTTTTTTCTATGAAGACATAACGTTTATTTTGAAAGGTTACGGATTGAAGGAAACTTCTTTCGAAACTAGAAATATAAATAAGGATGAAAAACATACTGTATAAATTGATTCTTTCTGGATTGAAAATCAATAGGTATATTGTCCGATTGATTAATACTATCCGATTTCGGCCATACAAAATCATTATTCATCTCTCGATAGCGCAATCCATTCACCCTAACTGTTGCTCCAGCCTCATTTTCGAAAAAATAAGGCCCAATGACTCCGCCGGATCATGAACCGTACCAAACAGTCACACGTTGAGAATAAAGAGGCTCTTTAACAATAACTATTGAGTTTTCCGAGCCCCAGATGCGACAATTTTGCTTGTTGACGAAGCCGCCAAGGTGGAAATGGGCCTCATCACTCAAGATGATTTTTCGATGGAATTCTGGATCATTTTCATGCATTTCAACGACCCAATTAGCAAAGACATGACGTTGTTGATGATCTGCCGGCTTGAGTTCTTGTGTTAACTGAATTTTATGAGTCTTGAGACCTATTCCAAAGAACGACGAGTGGTGGACAAACCTGGGTTTTCTTCAACACTTTTGGCTACAGCATGAATATTCTCGGCTGTTCTTGAGCGACGTTCACGGGCTTTATCCTTCACATCACTAACTTCCTCCAACAGCTCGAATTTTCCCACCAATTTCTTTATTGCGGTCCGACAAGGTGCTTCACGACGACCCAAAAATGTTCGAGTTTTACGAACCGTCTCTGCCAAATTTTCACCATTTTAATAGTGAATTCTAATGATTCCAATGCGTTCTTGAAGCGTGTATTGTTCCAATTTTATTAATGGCGTAGTTTCTATTTGTGAAATGTCAATAAATGACAGTTTCAAACGTTACATCTACCGAAATAGCGGGCTATTCAAAATAACACCTCTTATTGGGAAACCCTCCATTTTCTCCGTATCTCAAAGATAGAAAGATCACTTCAATTTCGAATATCTACACCACTTTTCATTCCACCCATTTACAACCACCCTGTCAGCTTAGGTAACAAACAAATAAAGCGTTATAAAGATGAAACGTGAACGTGGCAGAATAATGGCATATCACTCCTCGGGGTGTTATTTTCCACTAACCAAGTGTTCGCAGTGTCGACTCTGATCGGATCAGCTCTATCTCATCCCCTATTCAAAATAGCTCACCCCTGTTTTCCTATCTGCATATGCACAGTTCTAATAAGCTCTTGAAATAAGAAAGTAATCCCACTTCATATGGAGCAAGGTCAGTTGAGTGTGTTTTCAACTATACTTTTGTTTGTGTTTGGTTTTAACCGAGATATTTGGTTAATGCAATGGTGGAAATCCAGGGTTTGGTTGAGTTTCAATTAGGCTATTTTTGATGAATATGAAGAAAAAGAACAACTGGAATCGGTATTCTGAGATACTCTGATGAGTCGCGTCTCCAAAATAGTTATTTAATCTTTCAATAATGAAATCCTCGAGATTGTAAAGGGTTTTCCAATAAGAGGTGTTATTTTGAATAGCCCGCTATTTCGGTAAATGTCACGTTTGGAGCTGTCATTTTTTGACATTCGACAAGTAGAAATTACACCATTAATGAAAATTGAACGATACACGCTTCAAAAAAGCATTGAAATTATTAAAATTCACTATAAAAATGGTGAAAATTTGTCAGAGACGATTTATAAAACTCGAACATTTTTGGGTCGTCATGAAGCACCTTGTCGGACCGCAATGAGAAAATTGGTGGAAAAATTAGAGCTATTGGGACAAGTTACTGATGTGAAGAATGAAACCCGTGCTCGTCGCTCAAGAACAGCCAAGAATATTGCTGCTGTCGTCGTAAGTGTTGAAGAAAATCCAGGTTTGTCCATCCCTTGTCGTTCTTTGGAATTAGGCATTCCACAAACGTCATTACACCGTATTTTGCATAAAGATTTGGTCTTAAGGCTTATAAAGTTCAGTTAACACAAGAACTCAAGCCGGACGATCATCAACAACGTCGTGTCTTTGCTGATTGGGTCGTTGAAATGCATGAAAATGATCCGTTTTTTTATATCAAACTAAACATGTCAAATCATATGTTCTATATGCCGGTCATTATGATCCATACATATAGTCCGTTCACGAAAGGTTGAGCGCATAGTAGGCGTTTGTTTATTCATCTGAAGTTGGCAGTATTTGCTGTCATAACGTAAAATAAAGTCAACGTTGCCGAATGTACCCGGCCTCGTCCGACGAGCTTGCGAATTATCAGAGAACTCTATGTTACATTGACAACATTGTGTATCAATCTGACAAGAAAATAAACTACATAACCTAAAATTTTAATATACACAGTGAAATATGCCAAATGGTCATGACCAACCGACGGCTCAATCTTTCGTGAACGGACTATATATTATATCTTTTCCTTATTTAATTATAACTAAGTTACTTTTCGAATTTGACACTATACTTATGTTTCTGATTCTATTAATTGTCTGTATGGTTACGGCAAAAATGTGTCGTATATTGCGAAAAAGCCGTGCCTTTGGCATATATTAAAATGAAATAGGAGTATCACAACGTACTACTTTCAGGAACCATCAATGAACATAGAATTAAGGTATTTTGGAACAGTCGAAAAAAACACCAAAACAAAAAAATAATTTTCCAACAGCACAAATCTTGCGTTTGAAGTCCATCCAGAAATCCGGTGGCCACTCATCAACCCCAAACCGAAACCAACCCCCATATTCCTGTTGACACAAAACGCTGCTGAAGCTTTTGAGATCGTGTCGTCAGCGAACGTCGAACGGGTTAAAATGTGTCCCGTAGATAAAATAATGCAAAACTTAGATTATACGAACGTGACGTGAATTCGAATACGGGGCTGTTTGATCGGTTGATTACGTCATGACGGTTGTTGGTTTGGTTGGGGTTGCTGAAGGTGGCTATCATCAGATATTGGATTCGCTCTTATTTGTTTGGAGAGTTTGCATTGTTTTATTGGTTCGAATTTTTTGGGAAGTGTGCATACCGATTTACACTGCTCAACAATTGATAGGGATCACTTACTTGTTCTAAATTTATTTCTGAAATATTCGCTCCAAGATTATGAATTTAGTCAGATATCAGAGTATTTTCAGTTGATAATATGGTTCACTTGAGAAAAGAATGAAAAAATGGAAAGTTGGAGAGAAAAAAAGACTTTATTAGGAACACTCAAAATTCTGTGTTTGAATAACATAAAAATTTTATGATGAAACCACAAGAAGGCTGAAATTTCGGTTAAGCTAGTACCTAGTTGGTGCCCAACGAGCTCGTCTCAAGCATTCTACCCTACGAGGCATACTTTCGATCAAACGATTTATAAAATTTTGGGGCAAATTAGTCCAAATATCCCATAAAGCGTTAGAAAGTCCAGGTTATTGATCGGTTGTTCTAAGGTTGACAATTATCTAGACATCTCAGAACAGACATGTTCGATGCAATTCATGTCTGAAGAGCGAGCTGGCCAGTCCATCCTATCAATAGCATGAGTTTCTAGCGCTTCATTAACCAGACGACTACAGTGTGGACGGGCATTATCGTCAATTAAAATGAAATTCTCGCCCACGGCAACAATTATGGGTTCAATAATCATATCGTGATATCTCTGGCTGGTCATGGTGGTGTTCTGCAGAACAACCAACTCTGTGCGTTGTATCAAACAAATGCCTCCCCATACACATATAGAACCTCCGCCAAAAGCTGTTGTGGGTACCATAAACTGTTCTGCATAACTTCGACCTCTTTTCCTCCAAGCAAGAATACGTCCATCGGAGTTGACCAAACGGAATCTAGACTCATCCGTAAATAAACATCGGCTCCAAGCATACAATGTTATATATTTTTGAAATCAGAAGAAATTAAGCTTTCAGAAAATGGCACAAAAATCTAGTATTCCCATTAAAAAAACATAACTTTGGGTCATACCTTCGTAATTAGAAATGGTGCAAAAAAGACGAGCACGCCACTGGATTCTACGTAAAAAAGTGCCTGTATAATGTTTTAATTTCAGAGCTCTATCATCAGTATTAGCGGAGATATGAATTTTTTTCGATATCGACACTTTTCCAATTTTCGCTTTTAATTCGAAAACAAAAGAAATTAGCCAAAAATGAATAACACTCTTGTTAGTTTCTCAGAAAAAGAGATCGAGAAGTGGCCATCAGATTTTGTCTATCTCCTCTGGTTCAAAAGTTGTAGTACTAAAACATCGAAATATGCCCACCCTGTACTGAGCTGCCGACCTCCCCCATGAACATAAGCTACTGAGTTGTTTTGGATGAACCTATTCCAAGCCCGACTCACGACACTTTGCGAAACATTCAACCGCCGGGACACTTCTCGCTGGGACAACCTTCCTGTATCCACCGTATGATTTGGTCCAATTGCACAGGAGCCAAACGTCTTCTCGGCATGACGGATAAGCTGATATTGTTCTCATTCCTTCAATTATTGTCACCTTAGTCGAATTTTGGCGAGCTGTGGTTACATGTAACTATCTAACTATCACGTGATGATTTGACAGAAAATACGTGTATTAACTGTCAATTATGTAACTATGGTAAGCTGTAGTTACATCGCCAAAATTCGACTCTTATGTGTTTGAACGAGAGAAAAAAACAGATTTAATAACAAATACCACATTGCTTTTCACTCCACCTGTAACAGCCTACAGATAATAATCGATTTTGTGAACAAGAGCCGATGAAGTGAGGAAGACTTTGATATAATCAACTCAAAACATCTTACTTTTTCCTTAGAGAACATACATATAATGTACAGATATTCACGAGATAACTTGAAAAAAATACAAATGAAGAGAAGTTCATAAGTGATCCGTAGCAATTGTTGATCAGTGTATTTGAAAGCAGGGATTTGATTCAGTTCCAATTGGTGCCGAATGGACAGTTAGGAAAAGCGTAACATTTCACGCTACTGTGTTCCAGTATTGTAGCTTTTCTGAGGTGAATATGAAGGGTTTTCCAATAAAAGGTGTTATTTTGATATTCAAAGAAAAATGCCATTCTTCGATATTTTTTAGTTTGGTTTTTTAATAACTTTGGACAGGTAAGAATTAAACAAAATGTGATATGCGGGGGTTTTGTATGATGCAGAATCCAAATATCCTAATAGTTTTTATATTACTCTAATGGAGGAAGCCACACACAGGATTCCCTCACATATAAATCAACCCTAACTTTGCCTTACACTACAGGTTTGGAAATTCACATCTGAAACATACGATATACAATGCATCAGACAGAGAATTCTTCCGTCCAGTTGCCCAGATGAATAGTCGAGACAATCACTTGCTGTAACACACTGAGTTCAGTTGTCTTACTTCTTTATTCTAGTCTTGTCTCTCTCTTATCGTTTAGAGGAGCGTAATTCTTTAGTATGGTAGGCAACAGTAAATACTTGAATCGAGTATTACGGGCAGCCTGACAAATTAAAAATTCTATACGTGTAGTTCGGGTTCCCTACCATACTGCGATAAGAGAGAGACGAGACTAGATTATCGCAGTAAGACAGTTGAATTCATTCAGTTATCGCACTTGATTATCTCGCCTATTCATCTGTGCAACTGTAGCGAAGAATTCTCTGTCTGATGCCTTGTATATCGTATGTTCTCGATGTGAATTTCCAAATCGGTATATGTATTTGGTGCAATAGGCCCCTGGTCACTGGACAATAATTCTAAAGGAATGAGTAACTAACACACTAGCAAGAAAGGAGCAGAAACGCCACTTACCTGCCCAAAACCCTTCCGAGAAAGTGAGAAGAAAAACACTGAAAAGGAAGCACTCTGGAAGACTCTTCTAGAAATGGATCATTTCAACAAAGTTCCTTCGGAACATTAAATTTGCGAGGTTCAAAAAGTATTATGTTCTCAATAAGAATGAGATATCCTTTTTCACTTTCTTTCTAACAGGACATTGTAACCTTCAAAAACATATGATAAGGATTTTTTCAACAGAAAGTTGAGTGTAGATTCTGTGGGATAGGTAGGGAAACTCCTGTTCACCTAGTTAAAGAATGCCTCGCCATTGCGAACATGTGCAAAGAATGTCTTGGACATGAGAATCATAGGAAAAACGGGAATCTACCCTCCTTGAAGCCTTCTATGACACTGGAGTCCACTGACATTTTTTTCATGGGTTTTGCTCAGAAAAATAGAACTCTTTTAACTAAAATATCAAACAAATCAAACATGAACTACTAATAGTAAGGATAGTAAGAATAGTAAGGCCAGTGAGGAGGTGTAATTGTTTCTTACCAAGATCCAGATATCTTTTAGATCTTGCTGTTTCAAAGTTCCAAAGGAACTTAGTGGAATGATCCATCCCTGGAAGATTTCGCCACAGTTCTTCCCTCTCGGCTATTTGTTCATGGTGAGTTAATCTCTTCAAAGGTCTCCACAAATCAACTCCACTTTTACAAGCATAACATCAATTAACATCTCTGTAATGGCTCAAACCTATTAACGTTAGTTTTTAGGCATTTTAGGTCTCATACCTAAAGTAGTATGAGCTCATAGAAAATTAATTAACTATCAACGAATAAATAGTTTAGGTTCACCGATTAGGTACAATAATTCTCATTCCTTCCGTTCTTTAAAACCATTACGAAAAGTCATTTATATCGCTCTTGAGGAGTCGCATAAGTCGTGCCGAATGTCACTAATGGAACATTCAAACGTGCTCATTTAAAATGCTATTTTCCGGTCACTTTGTCACCCCAACTTCAATTTAAAACTCCCCGACTTTTTCGGTGTCATCCGCAGAAAGATAGCCCAAGTCTTGCAACGAGAGGAATGTAGGGGGAAAACGGCCAAGATGATGTGGAATCTTACATGGTGTTCGAATTCGTATGGGGTTACATTTCAGAGGGACCGACGAAATATTCGAATAAAACAATAATTTTTTTATAATACGAGTGTAAATAGTTTTTTTGGTGAACTTTTCAGTGAACTTGTAGAAGAAAAGGCCTTCTGGGCGAGTTTAATACGTATTTTTCTCTAGATTGTAGATTTTTTAGGGTGTTTCAGTTCACAGTGTCAATCAATATCAGGGTGTCAACAACTGAACCTCTCACCCTACTTCTTGGCCCGTATATTCCAGTTATCATGGTTAAAAGGGAGTGTTGGGCCCAGAATCCCAAGATAATTGATCATTTGAAAGCAAACCTTCGTGATGATATGACCGAGATATGACACCATACACTCGCAAGTGCTTGAAAATTAGTCCGGTCGAATGAGGCACTGTGAAGTCATCCAGCCAAACCAAAGCACTTTTCCTGAAGAATTCTTAGAAAAATAGTAAAGATTTTCCAATAAGAGGTGTTATTTTGAATACCCCGCTATTTCGGTAAATATCACGTTTGAAGTTGTCATTTTTTGACATTTGACGAGTAAAAACTACGTCATTAATAAAAATGGAACGATACACGTTTCAAGAACGCATTGAAATTATTCAAATTCACTATAAAAATGGTGAAAATGGCAGAGACGGTTCGTAGAACTCAAAGATTTTTGGGTCGTCTTGAAGCACCTTGTCGGGCCGCAATAAAGAAATTGGTGGAGAAATTCGAGCTGTTGAGACAATTATTGTTAGTGATGTGAAGAATGAAACCCGTGCGCGTCACTCAAGAACAGCCGAGAATATTGCTGCTGTAACCAAAAGTATTGAAGAAAACCCAGCTTTGTCTATTCCTCGTCGTTCTTTGGAATTAGGCATTCCACAAACGTTATTACACCGTATTTTGATTTGGACAACGTTTAATTTCAACAAGACGGTGCTACGAAACCATTGATCTTTTGCGGGAAAAGTTCCCGGACCGTGTTATCTCCCGAAGAGGTAATCACAATTGGCCAACGAGATTTTGTGATTCAACACCTTGCGACTGCTGCCTTTGAGGCCACGTGAAAGAGAAGGTCTACGCCAATAACCCAGCGTCGATTCAAGACCTCGAAGATGGAATTCGTGAGGCTATCGGGGGATATAGCAGCCACTTTGCGATTTGGTCATGGAAAAGTTCATAAACCTGAACACCCTGTATTCCTTAAAGGAAGCAGCCTCGGACATATATTCATGAGAACTTTTTCATATTTTATGACCCTCTTTCGCGTGAAACTATGTATGGTACTTTTTTCCTTGACACCCTGTAGAGTGAAAAAAATATTCTTCGAAAATATCCTCTTCATAGACTCGAATAAAATTTGAACTATTGTATTCCAATTTTTACTTATCGAGAATTTTTATCATCAATTACTTGTTCATCTGTTTTTTTATGCATCTTCACTGAAAATGCTGAACCCTAAGACACATAGAAAAAATCCCCCTATTGATTATTCAGGAAACACATATCAGACATTCCAAGAATTTGCAGGGTTTTAAAGTCAAATCGTTCCCCCCAAAGTCGGACTATTAGCCTAATAGAGCAAGTCGATGGACCGCGTCCAGTTTGAGTAAGGTTGTCCGGACCTGGGTGACAAATTGGGGTGAAAAACCGCCCTTAAGACGCTTCCATCAGTAAATCTTCAGTCCCTTACGGCTTTCGAATCGAGAGTGATATGGGAAAGTAAAATAGGGAAATGCAATTATTTCAATGAGGGCTACCGTTTTTTTTTCTCGCTAGTTGGCGCCTCTGTTGCGTGAGGTCCTGTCAAATTTCCATGTACTATTTTTGAATTATTATAATAATAAATTCTCATTACATTTGATTCCTTCATCATAATCTGTGAATAGTGTACAATATCGAGCATGCCGCAGGGTTCTGCAGTGTTGAGTACCTAATAATCTTTTACATTATGTTGCTTCACTTGACTTTTACAATTGAATAAGCTATACTTGGTTGTTTTACTTGTAATGTACGGTTGAAAATTTTCCAGCTTTTCCCAAATAAAAACTGAAAGCAATAGCTAGCCAATTTTCTGGATACCAGAAAAGTGAGAGTTCTTGAACGCAGAAAAAACTTAAAAATGCAAGAATCAGTCTGCAGAGGACAATCAATATGTTGTGAAGAGAGCTTAACTGATATTGCTTTCTTGTCGGAACATGAGAGTATAAGAAATCTTATTAGTATAATTTTATTCTGCATTTCACAACTCTAAACATTTTATGTTTGTTATTAATTGACTCACCAACTCCAGGAAAACATTTAGTGTTAAAATATATATCGAAGACCTGTGTAAATAAATAAATTACCCTAGTTTTGAATGATACTTACTAGACATCAGTTAATATATTTCATATTGATCTTTGAGTTTTTTTTTTGTACGTTCTATTTTTCCTATATATTCAATTATAATGATGAATGAAAGGATCGTGTGATGATTTAATGTACTACTTCAAGTTGTAACAAAGAAAAAAATCGAATATTGGAAAATGAACACTCAGTCATTTAGGTGTTTTCTGCTACAACCATGAACCGTGAGAAATCCTTTGAGCAACCCCTTCTTGTTGAATCCCAAGATAGTTCGAGATTTTTCTGTATGCTGTATGATTCGATAAATAATTTGGACAAACAACCCTGGACTTACTCAGTCCAATAAATCCGTGATTATTGCATCTACCTATATGGGTCGATTACATTGAGATACTTTACAAGCTGCTAGTAAGCGAATTAAGAAGCGAGTGAATTAGCTTGTGTTGTGAGATTATGATGATTACACCGTTGAGTTAAAAAGTATTTTTAAACTCAATGATTACACATGTAACTGTCTACTCGTTGAGTAGCCAACAATCTAGGGATCCACGTGAGGTTTATATTTGTATCGTTGTCAAGAAGCTAAGATAAATGTCTAATACGTTTTCAAATTTAAGAACCAGGAGCCACCGAGTAGATGAGAACAGATTGTTTAGTAGCAACTGCGATTACACACGGCTTGTTTACATGCCAATAATCCAAGCCAGCGAATTAGCGTGTAAAGTAGCCCTGCTTTCAACTTTAGTTGCAGCTTTCAACTTTAGTTGCACCTTTTTACAATCAGATTGTTGGCTTGTGAACATGATTACGTTGAGCAAATTTACAATCAGCTACTAAATTTGCTCAGTAGCAACTTGTAATCGACCCAACACCAGAAAGTTCCTGATGCTGTCACGAGCTGAGATGTGTGATAGTGGAACTACTTTTTTGTGCCTCATCGGTAAGTCAGCAGATGATTGTTAACCAAATATTCCAGAATTACAGGCATTCGCCCAGGTGTTCGGTGCTCGTACAATCGAATAACTTCCTTGAACTTCCCAATATCAATAGTATTCCATACATCAATTTCAACCCCTAGAAGCAATAACCAAAACAATAGAATGACATTCCATCACCCACCATCACCGATTTCAAATAGCAATAACGATAAGCCGCAAATGTTACATTAAAAATTTAATATCCCTCGGCAGTAGCGCCACATGCACTGAAACAAATACACAGGGGAGCACAACACACTTAAATTCTTCAATTCCTCCAGTTCCAAGAGCATTGGCATCCCTGAGGTTCCGTGTTCAGCCAGCTGTTACCCAAACCTCAACATACGTAGATATACCCGAAGGGTGGAGACGAAGAACACTGGCGGCGGTTCGCCGCCCCATCCTCATATTGTGGAGTTGTTGCGGGCAGGCCCGTCAACAACAAATGTTGTTATAACAGTGTGCGGTTCAGGGAACACGTTCTGATGTATTATTTCAGAGTAAGGTGGAATAATTGTTGGCGTAGTTTGGTTGATAAACTTCATTGGATGAACCGACGGAGCCTGGCATTGTTGGATAGAGTAATAACATTTTGGTTTAGACAGATCCCTTTATTTTTGTCTTTTTTCCGAAAGGAATAGACGTATTAATTCCTGGAAAAAATTCCGTGGGCTAGCAGATTGATTTACTACATTCGCTCAATATCGAGCAGCAAATACAGGGTGTCTGTAAACAAATTCGAGGGACTTAGGGAGATGATAAGACACAGCGTTTGAAAGGCGATTACGAGTTGGCAGTTTTCAATTTTTTTAAGGAGTCCTAAAAAAAATGAGGCATAAAACTATACATAAGGTGATATATGGTATCTTTATAAATGATTGTAACATCGTAGGTTGCTTTGAAATTTTTTCATCTTATCGTTTCTTAGGCAAAGTCTACAGATTTTCGATTCCACTCAGATTATTCAATTTATTTCGGAATGGCCAGACAAACTCACAGTATCTTTTGTTTAAATCTAAAGTTTACATGAGAATATAAATATTCATAATAGTCCTACGCCAACTGCGCTGTTATAATCATTTATAGAGAGGAGATGTAACCCACACAATTTTTTTGATCCCATAACTTTTTTATTAGGGGTTGAAAATAACAACTCTTTATGAATTTCTTTCAAAAATTGTTTTCGCAGGATAGATTTTCGAAAAATAAAATTCTCTTATGGTTTCTCATTCAATTCTGAAGAAAGAAATATCCTGCAAAATTTCAATACAGTCGATATCTACTTTTCGCGGAAAAATAAAAACTCACAAGCAGTTTAATTTTGTATTTGAAGAAGGCGGGAATAAGCCTTCTACTCTTTTCCTATCAATTTCATATATTCGATTCCTAAAAATTAAGGGAAGAGAAGAGAATTTGGCTCAGAGTAAAATGTGTGGTTCCATGAGCAGAGAAAATAGTGTGAAACATCTTCTTCATAACTTTGTGTGCAGATCTTTCTGCGTTAAAGCTTAAGCCTTCTTCACTTCTTCAACATAGGTACTCAAAGATACAATTGAACATGCGAGGTCACACCAGAAATTATAAGAAAGATTTTACAGAAGCCAATAAATCCAAGCAAAGCTCGAGACAATCAGTAAATAAACTGGAACTGAAAAAGTAAATTATCTACTTCTTCAACGTAGGGTCGTAGGTACTCAAAAATAACATCAATATGAAAGGGCACACCAGAAATGATAAGAAATATTTTACAAAAGCCAATAAATGCAAGCAAAGCTAGAGACAATCCGAAAATAAATTTGAACTGAAATAATAGATCCATAAAATATTTGGTTATGTTATTGATACAACTGTCACTTCAAATCCTAAACCTGATGTGTTCGTAAACGTAGAACCCGGGTCCGTGATCCGAGTAGATCCGTTCCGTGACCCAATGGATCGAGTTATAGTAACCCTGAGTAAGTTTCCGAAAACGCCTTATGTTCTTTATGATCTGAGGTAGAAAATAGTCTCGAAAATAGTAGAATATCAGCTTGTTATAATTTTCAAACACTAAAATTTTCCTGATATCCGAATAATTTTTTTCAGGTTCGAATACAGCCAAAGTTGTAAAGGCCACTTCAGAATGAATAATCGATTCAGCGATTTCGAATGAGGGCCCGAGGCTTCGACCAAATTGAACCAAAGGCCCACGCTGCCTACATTCAAAGTACCCTATTAATTGGAAAAAGCGCCGTATGTAAAATAAAACTGTTACGAGACGAGAAGATCGGTTAACTCGGCAGAAAAACAAATTAAAGAAAGAAGGAGAGGAGAGTAAGTGCGCCTCCCTCGGGATTTTAGTAAGCGGAGACAGAATTGATACCCCTATATAAGTTAATAGCCGGAGACAAGATTGTTCTGATTAGTCTTTCAGACTTTCTTTCACTGCGTCGATGGCTGTCTCCTTCTTGAGACAGAGTTTCAGCGCGTTCGTCCTGAAATCTACCGCGTATCTTCGGCTCCCACAGGAACCTCACGGCTCATTAATCTTCCTAATTTCATTCCGACAATATTTTCCGAACGTGATGTGCTATTGATTCTTTCTTGTTGGTTTTTATTTGCTCTGGTTGTAGACTGTGCTTTAATATCATGAAATTTCATAGGATTGATTTGAAAATTATTATTGTTAAGAAAAGGTTTAACGCGTAACATCGCCATGAATATCAAAATAGTGAAAGCAGAGAATAATATTAATTGATTGAAATCAACCATTATTAAACTCATACTACGGAGATAATCTCGCCCTCGTTCAAGACAAATTGTAAGGAAGTGGTATCAAATAGAGCACCTATCGATGGCCATTTCGTCCTTATTAGGATTCATGAGCACAGGATAGCTCTGAATGATACAAGGTATTTCTTGGAACTTACAGTGAAATGGCATCTTCTTCAAGGTATTATATATACCTAAGCCATCTCCAGTTCCATACGAAAACCTTCTTCCATAGCATGACGAAGAAGAGGGATGTTTACCATTTGTCGTATTGACTGAAGCGTTCTTGCATTTTACGTCTTCAGTCCATAGGTGCTCTAATTGATACCACTTCCTTGCATTTTACCTTGAACGAGGACGAGATTAGCTCCGAAGTATGAACTCAATATCGGTTGACTTCAATCGATTGATATTATTCTCTGCTTTCATTATTTTTATATTCATGGCGATGTTACGAGTTAAACCTCTTCTTATTATTTACCACGGTGTCAACTGACGTTACCCTGAGCGCAACGCGTCGTGGACTGAAGACGTAAAATTTGCGATATGCAAGAACGCTTCAGTCAATGCGACAAATGGTAAACATCCCGCTACTTCGTTCGAGGTTCATGCTATGGAAGAAGGTTTTCGTATGGAACTGTAGATGGCGTCTTCGGTATATATAATACCTTAAATAAGATGCCATTTCGATGTAAGTTCCAAGAAATACCTTGTATCATGCAGAGCTGTCCTGTGCTGATGAGTCCTAATAATGACGAAATGGCCATCCATAGATGCTCTGTTTGATACCACTTCCTTGCATATTTTGTCTTGAACGAGGACGAAATTAGCTCCGAAGTAGGAGTTTAATATTGGTTGATTTCAATCGATTAATATTATTCTCTGCTCTGTATTATTATTATTATTTGAACTGGGGTCGCCTTCCTGGATCTTTCGTTCTCTACTCACTCATGGAAAACCAAGGGGGGTCGTCAATGGCTTTGATGAAACCTCCTGAGGAGCCTAAGCCGTTACTTCTTGGGTGCCCTAGTCCGGTTTCCCCGAATTGTTCTTAGGTTAGCCAGCTCTGGACACTTGCATACACTGTGTTCAGCAGTTTCTACTTCTGATCTATAGATCCCTTTTAAACTTTCTTTCACTGTCTCCTTCTTGAGACACAGTTTCAGCGCGTTCATCCTGAAATCTACCGCGTATCTTCGGCTCCCACAGGAACCTCACGGCTCATTAATCTTCCTAATATCATTCCGACAATATTTTCCGAACGTGATGTGCTATTGATTCTTTCTTGCAGGTTTTTATTTGATACTCTTAAATGATGAAATTTCTCGTTTTTGGTTCTGAAATTGATTATGATTTTAACTGGTTGGCCTTCCATGTAGATCTTTTGTTCCATAACCTACTCATAAACGAAAACGCTAGCAGGTCGTCAATAGGCGTTTCCGGAAACTCATGGTGGTATTCTGCTTTTCATCTGTAATTTACGATACTGTAGCGTCTAATAAATTGAAAACAGAAAAAAAAATCTTGATTAAAATTATGAGCATTTATAGTTCATAGTACACTGGTTCTTCAATTTGAACATTTTCTGGGCATTCGGCATTTCAAATGGATTCATTTGATCACGCTACCTTTTCCTTCAAATTCTCATAAAATTCCTAAAATGATTGATTTTCAGTACATGTATATTACTGAACAATGTTTCACCTGTTATGATTTACTTGCGATAAAAATAACAATAAACAAAGCCATATTTTTTTATTCATCATGAATTTCTTATATTGTAACGTTTCTGTTCGTCCTAAAATATACAAACCATGCACCGTAACCTCACAATATGTCATTCCATAATGCTTCCGATCAACCGTCGAGTACTCGTAAATATTTAACGATTTCTGTAAGCTACAGATCCCTTAAAGAGGTCCAGAATTGCAATTTTTCTATGGGCTTATAAAAAATTAAAGATTGGCCTACAGATGAAATCAGAATACCACCATTACTCAGGGTTACTAACTCCATCCATTGGGTCACGTGACGGATCTACTCGGATCTCGGACCCGGGTTCTAAGTTTACGAACACGTCAGGTTTAGGATTTGAAGTGACAGTCGTATCAATAATATAACCAAATAGTTTATGGATTTATTTTTTCAGTTCCAGTTTATTTTCGGATTGTCTCTAGTTTTGTTTGCATTTGACTGTTGTGAAATATTTCTTATAATTTCTGGAGTGCATTTCTATGTTTAATGTTATTTTTGAGTACCTATGTCAAAGAAGTAGAAAATTTATTTTTTCAATTCCAGTTCAACTTCAAGAAAAAAATTGGAACTTATTATCTTATTTTTTATGTGTTATTTGAACCATGGACATTTCCCACATTTTACTGTATATTTTTTCTCGATACTGAGCTCTGAATTCTCATCAGTAGTTTCCTTGAATCATAAAAAAAATTGAATTGATTCTGATGAAAGGCATGAACAAAAAATCAAAACTTCATAAATGAAGTAAATGTCTCACACTATTCGAATTATAACGATTTTATCAATTTAAGTATACTCATGTGTTAAACTATGCCAATTTATTTCTCAAAAACCAATAATAATTATGTTTAAAAGCCTTAAAAGGTTGATATCTGCTAACTACCGTACTATGATAAGGATTCTGAATATAACCGAAAAATTTCCAAGTCTCCCAAACAATATTTTGATCGTCATGTCGAAATTAACATTATTATTCACACTTATGTTAGTTGTGGCATATGGTAAGTTACAATAATTCTATTCATATCAATTTTGATAATACTTCCCAAATGATAAGATTGGTAGTCGTTAAAAGTTCTTCTGATATGTTTTTTCACTGTGGAGGTTAGGAAAAACAGGTTAAATAAAGTTTGGGTAGTAGGCTTAAGAGACCGAAAAAATAGTTTCGTAGAAAACATCATTTTTGGAAATTTGCATACCGTATGGTGGTGTGTACCAGCTGTCCAAAATTCGTTGTCTAGTGAAGGGATCTCAGAAAGTCGATGAACAACATTTTGATAGAACAAAATGAGTGGCTCATTTTCATTCTCGATTTTTGAGAGAATTCATTTGGTGAAAACCTCAACATTCCAAGTCAAACAGTTTTCGAGCTATTAGAAAAAAATAATAAGGATTCTGAATATAACCGAAAAATGTCCAAGTCTCCCAAACAATATTTTGATCGTCATGTCGAAATTAACATTATTATTCACACTTATGTTAGTTGTGGCATATGGTAAGTTACAATAATTCTATTCATATCAATTTTGATAATACTTCCCAAATGATAAGATTGGTAGTCGTTAAAAGTTCTTCTGATATGTTTTTTCACTGTGGAGGTCAGGAAAAACAGGTTAAATAAAGTTTGGGTACCTAGTAGGCTTAAGAGACCGAAAAAATAGTTTCGTAGAAAACATTATTTTTGGAAATTTGCATACCGTATGGTGGTGTGTACCAGCTGTCCAAAATTCGTTGTCTAGTGAAGGGATCTCAGAAAGTCGATGTACAACATTTTGATAGAACAAAACGAGTGGCACATTTTCAGTCTCGATTTTTGAGAGAATTCATTTGGTGAAAACCTCAACATTCCAAGTCAAACAGTTTTCGAGCTATTAGAAAAAAATGTCAAATGCCGTGAAATGAAAAATTCTCATAACTTCTTTATTACCGAAGTTATAAACATGAAACTGAAACATTATACTGGCACTTTTTTCAGTAGAATTCATTGAGGTATTCAATTTTTCTTTATTACATTTTATTATTGCTCAACGGGTTTCTGAAAGTGGATATTACACACTCAATAAATTTGAGAAGAGCCCTGAGCAGGGGCTAGTTCATTGGTGGGTCAATAAGACTCTTACCTCAAAATTTCTTATGGGACTTGAGCTTGATACCGAATATATAAATGCAGAATCTCAGCACAATCGGAATTATATTCTGGAAATTATTCAGAAGAAAATTTTATTATATGGTTCTGATGATGCGATCCTCTTGAAATTTTGCATGAACATTCAGTATATCTGTTTTTAATTTCAAAAACAATTTCATTTGAACCAGATATTCTGTTATGGATTTGAAGATATTCTTCTTTTCAATATTGAAATCGACGTTTCTATGGTTCTGTTAACACTATGGCTACAGAATTCTGGATAAAAATTCAGTATATCAGTTTTCATTCACAATAGGAATTTCACTAGAATCGGATATTCTGTTATGGAAATTTAAAGATTTTTCTTTTCAAAATTTCAATTGAATTTCTATGGTACCGTTGAAACTGTGGCCACGAAACTTTTGATGAACATTCAGAATATCGATGACAAAATAATTCACTCGAATCCGATATCTTTTTATGGAAATATAAAGTTTTTTTTTCAATATTTCAATTGAATTTTCTATGGTTCTGTTCACACTATGACCACATTGGGCCGTAACATTTCATTTTGATTGGTTTCATATTTTCTGAGATATTGAGAAGCAAAAATTCAGAACTCAACTCGAAATTTTCCAGTCTCTCGGAAAATTCATTCGATAGTTAGGTTTGAGCTAAGGGCTGGAAGGACGGCCTTACGGAGAGAATCGAATCAGCGATGCTAACCCTATCGTTCGAGATCAATGTCCGCTCAAAATTAAAAAATTAAAGACATTTGGAAAAAACGATGTAGCACTCGTATAAGTAGAACGCTCGCTCAAAAATTGTCATATTTTATCCAACAAATTGAGAGTTGATAGGGGATGAAGACTTAATAATTGTAAATTGCGAACAATGAAAGTTATTTTTTTTCAGTGTCATGCTTCACTTGTAACCAATGCAATGGAAAGGAAAATTGTGAGAAACCAACGGTGGCTGAGTGCCCTGACAGTAAAAAATATTGCACTTCTCTTGGAAACAAAGAAATGGATAACTATTTCAAAGGATGCTCTAAACAGGAAAATAAATGTGACTCCAAGGATTCCAAAGGAAATCCCAAATACCCTGAATGTGAAACTTGCGACAAGGACAATTGTAACAATCTCAAATTCCAATAACTGTAAAACACATTAATAAACATAAGTTACCAAAAAGAACTCACAATAAAGATAGAATGTTCGTTGTACTTATCTGAAAAAAAATACTACAAAATGAAGATTTAAATTTTTGTTTATTTATACGGTTTCAATCCTGAATAATTTATTCCATTTTGTTTCGAAGCTTTTTAATTCATGGAACATGGTGCTCGGCCTAAGAGCTCACCTAAGGGATGTTAACTTCCGAAGGAAAATCATAAGATTAAGAATTTTAAGGTAGGTGTAACACTTTAACAAAAAATTTACTTGACTAATGAACACAATGGAACCAAATATTTGAATATCCTCAAATTTTTTTTTTACTTTTTGTTAATAGTATACTCTTCTTTATTCACGATCAATTAATTCGATTTCTTCATTTTCTGTAGAAACAACATGTATAAAAATTTTGTGATTGGAGGATAAATAATGAGTTCAGCTTTCTTCATTTTTCCCGAGAGGGTTTTATTTTGAGTCAATATGGACATGAATACAATGAATATTTAATTTTTATAAAATTATAAGTATTTATGACAGGTTGGTTAGGTGAGGTCAAATTTACTTTCCACTTCATGTTTCTTATATTATTACTGAATGAAGAGAAATCGAAACTGCGAAGTAGTCTTCAGAGCACTCACGAACTTATAAAAGCTCAAAAATTAAAATTTTCCTCATTATGTCTTTGATAGTCATTTCAGTCATAATGTGTCTCATAATTCTGATTTACAATATTTTTAATTTGTCATTTATGCTTTTTTTGCATGAATATAAACTGTAGGGAAATTCAGTAGTACTCGATCATCTAGAGTTTTCTCATCAACGAAGTCGAAGTCAGTTTCTTCACTGAGAATTTTAACGAAATCATTGCTATAGTCGTTTTGTTCATTTGCTGGTACAATATGATATCGTTGATCCAACGCTATGGTATTCTCTGAAAAAAATTGGTTGTAACTCATTCAATATCATTGAAGTGATTACATTCAGTTTCAGACCTAAACTCACCTAAAAGTTCCCTCTTAGTTATGTCAAAATAAACATCATGATCAAATTGATGACTCAAGAGGGTCATATCAACATCTTTGAATAAGGTCTTTAACTCCAACTCAGGATCAGGACCAGTTAAATGTGGAGTTTGTTCTGTAAAATCTTTGGTATATGGCTTCCACTTTTCCATATTACTCATTCTTCGGTATGTCAAGTGTAGTCCATTTGCTTTGAACTGGAATAGGCATGAAATTTCTCCATTTGGTTTGAGTAGATTTCTGCAGTTCGCGAAACCTTGCCTACAATCAATATACAGGGTGTCAAGGAAAAATGTACCATGCATAGTGCCTCACGATAGAGGGCCATAAAGTATGAAAAAAATATATACAGTGTGTTTGGTCATGACTTAGCGATAATTTAAGGGCATTAAATATACCAAATTTTATCGACAAAAACCTCCAAATTTGAAAGTTCACTCCCTTAGTTTTGGAGTAGACCCCATTTTAAATTTACTTTTTTATTTTTGTTGACCCTTCCAAATAATATCGCTTTCTTTGGACATAAAGGTCCTACAGATGTGAAAAAAATGTTTTTTGAAAGATGATACTACCGCCTTTTATTAAAGTGATACAATATGAAAACATATAACTTAAAAATGTTTTTAAAAAAATCCTTAAAAAAATTTTAGTAGAAAAATGTACTGATTTTCTTACTAAATTCGCAATAGTACTAGAACTAGCACATTGAAGTATAATTTTTTCTCAATGAGCTAATACGGAAGGATATTAGCTACAAAACGATACCAACATAATTTCTGTAAGTTACATATTTAGAAAGTAATTGCTGTTCGAACATGACCATTATGAAAATTTATAAAATAAAAAAAACCTCAGTACTGTACTTTCGATAATTTTTAGTGACCAAACAAACAAATGAATCATAAAAATTGCTCAAAATGGCCACCTCTGCTCTGTAGACAGGCAGTGGCCTTCATGACGACCTGTCTTGTGTCTTTTCCTCGCGTAGTGATCATGTTCGAACAGCAATAACTCTCAAATTATGTAACTTTGAGAAATGATGTAAGTTTTGTTTTGTAGCTAATATCCTTGCGTGTTAAATCATTGAAAAAAAATTATACTTCAATGTGCTAGTTCTTGTACTATTGCGGATTTACTAAGAAAATCAGTACATATTTTTACTAAAACTTTTTTAAAGAATATTTTATGGCGTTTTCAAGTTAAATGTTTTTATATTGTTATACTTCAATTAATAAAAGGTGGTAGTATCATCTTTCAAAAAACATTTTTTCCACATCGATTTTACCTTTATGTCCAAAGAAATCGATATTATTTGGAAGGGTCAACGGAAATAAAAAAGTGAATTTAAAATGGGGGCTACCCCAAAACTAAGGGGGTGAGCTTCCAAATTTGGGTGTTTTTGTCGATAAAATTAGGTATATTTGATGTCCTTGAATGATCGCTAAGTCATGACCAAACACACTGTATAAGAAGAGAGATCTTTTCCTCATTTCTGTCTCTGTTTACATCTGAGAGAGCCTATTGATCTGTGTATATTACCTACCTCAAATTTCTCACATAAGTGAAGCAATAGGACGAAAACAATACGTCGAATCTATTCTGTAAATGTTTAGGAACTGTATCATCCTCAATGTCCAATCGTTCGAATGATACTCTAGGATCTTTGTTCAACGAACAACTAAACTCCAGCATATTTTCATCTATATCACTTGCAATGATTTCAGTGGTATGTCTAGGCAATAATGGAATTAAAATATCGTAGAGAACTCTGCCACTACCACAACCTATGTCCATCACACTCAAAGAACTTTTCTTAGGTAAAGCCATCGAACTTATGTTAGCTTTATATGCATTTCTCACCATTTCAAGATGATATATTGCGTTTCGGTAATATTTAAGAGCACCACTCGTCATTTTAACTATGCAGTTTTCTATTTACTAACAATCACTCAACAAATATGAGATTTATCATTATAGATATCGATAGTTGATTTCGCTTCGACCGCAATGACCCTTTTAGTGATATCGGAGATATTATATTGAAAAATTTGAGGATTGTCCAGCCGTCAGCAGTTTTTGAACGCTTGTGCATAGGTACTGGGGAAACTACAATTCAAATTTAAATATCCTAGAAGCGTTTCATTTCATTTTATTCATTTATGAATTCACTGGCGAAGCCAGGGGGGGGGCTTTGGGGCTGCAGCCCCCTCCAAAGATTAATTTCTTCGTTATTTCTTTCTTCTTTATTTTTTGCAACTTTCGTTATTTGTTGTATCATCAAAAATTGTTCAGTTCAGCCCCCCCCAAAACAAAATCCTGGCTGCGCCACTGTATGAATTCAAATCTCTTTCTCAAATATTGAACCTTGCATAAAAATTTCAAGATTTGAAGTTGCTCATTTTGGAAGTTATAGTGTTTACACGCGGACTAGGGCCAACTGTAAAGACGTCAACTTCTGATAGAAATATCTTCATAGCTAGCTAGGTTTAGGGTTAGAACATTGAAACATGAACTTCGAATTCATAAAAGAATATAATTAAACCAATAGCTATCAGGATATCCGAATAAGTATGACTGATCGTTCTCCCAATATGAATAAGGGTAAAAGGGCTTCTATGATTCATATTATGTTACGAGTATTAAAAAATTCACAATTTGTTATTTAACTGGCTAAATTAATTAATGAGTTGATTACAAGATTTTTTAGGTGACTGCATCATGAATTGAGTAGATATAAATTCTTGATTGAAATACCTACATTTCTATTTTGCACTAAACATACATTTGACATACAAATTTTTATGTTCAAGTAGAGTTGTAACATTACTTATATTGCTCCTGAATACTCAACGTTCGATTGCTCCTGACAATTGCTCATAAAAATAGTAGAAATTGAGCAATAAATGGGTCAAAATTTATCAATTTCGTATGAGTTAATAGTTATTCAATCAACTACTTATGTTATTAAAGACAGCGACTAATGGTCAAGATTTGCGGTTCGAGACCATTAGTCGCTCGATTAATAACCAACTTGATTACAAGATCTCAATATGAGTTATGTATGAATTCTTGATTAAAATAAATTCTCATTTTGCACAAGACTTACATTTGACGTGATAAAATTTCTATGTATCTATGTTCCAGTAGAGTTTTGACATTTCTCGTAGTTCTTCTGAGTACTTTGTGAACGGTTAAAGCATTAAAATGGGTCATTAATGATCAAGTTTTATTTTGAAATCGGAAAAACTACTTTTTATTTTGAGGTTGACGGAAGTAGGTATTTATTTATTCATTGACAACGAAATAAAAGTCATAGAAAATTTTCACAGATAGTTTGAAATATTCGAACTGCAACCTAAATGTCAAATTCCGGTTGATTTGTAATTATGTTCCAAATGAAACTAATATTTTCAACTGAATTATGAATATGTTCCCGAATGCATTCATTGTTTTTTCTCAGTTAGGTATAACAGTCATTCGTTTTCATTTCCCTATAACCTATTGGTTAGATTGTTTGGAAAAAGGCAGCTGGCGCTTTTTATAAAGCATTCAATGTAACTCCAGAACTTAAAGCCGTGGGATTTTTCTTGATTCAAATGAAAAAACAATGATAAACAACATTTATGAACAAAAGGTTGGAAGGCACATACCTACAGTATTTAAGTTTAGATTTTTCTTGCGTGAAGCGATACTGTCGGGAAGTTGAACTTTACAGTTTCATCAAGAGTGTTTTCATCGGTGAAGTCAATATCTATTTCTTCACTGAATATTCTGATGAAATCTTGCATATAAGCGTTCTGCTGATTCTGTGGAATCTTAGGAGCTTTACTGTCTAATGCACGATATACATCTGAAAAAATATGTTTATATTCTGAAACTACCAGCTGAAGAAAAGTAAACAGACGAAAAACTATCGTTCTCTTTGTCCTTCGTGAAAGAAGAAAACTGAACTCACCTAAAATTTTTCGTTTAGTGATGTCAAAATGAACATCGTGATCAAATTTATAACTCAAGATGCTCAATTCAACATCTTTGAACAACTCCTTCAATTCTAATTCAGGATTAGCACCAGAAAAATGTGGGACTTGTTGTGAATAATCTTTGGTATAATTCTTCCACGTTTCCATATTACTCATTCGTCGGTATGTTGAGTACAGTCCATTTACTTTGAACTGGAATAGGCATGAAATTTCTCCATTTTGTTTGAGTAAATGTCTGCAGTTCGTGAATCCTTGCCTAAAACGAGTTTGAGAGAAAATGAGTGAAGTATAAGTCAAAACGAGTTCAGAATGTTTCGAAATGTTGACTATAGTCCGTTCACGAAAGTTTGAGCCGTCGGTTATCCATGGAAATTTGGCATATTCCACTGTGTATATTGAAATTTTAGGTTATAATGTGTATTTTTTTGTCAGATTGATACACAATGTTGTCAATTTTGCATAGAGTTCTTTGATAACTCGTAAGCTCGTCGGACGAGGCCTGGTACATTCGGCAACGTTGATTTTATTTCTCGTTATGACGGCAAATACTGCCAACTTCAGTAAATAAACAAACGCTTACTATGCGTTCAAACTTTCGTGAATGGACTATAGCTAACTATCCAATTATAGTAAAATTCTTCTAGGAGTAACCATTTCCGTAAAAGTGCAGTTGAATTTCATTAGTACATTCAATTTTTTCATCATGATCACCCACTGAAAAGTGAAGTTCCTGTATTCAAGGAATAAAGTGAGGATCAATGAACTGCTGCAGAAAAAAGTTTTTCGTCATAACCCACCTTAAGTTTCTCACATAAGTGAAGCAATATGACGAAAATAATACGTCAAATCTTTCCTGTAAATGTTTGGGCACTGTCTTATCCTCAATGTTCACTCTTTCGAATGATATTCTTGAATCTTTGTTCATAGAACGGCCAAATTCTAGCATACTTTCATCTATATCACTTGCGATTATTTCAGTGGTATTTCTAGGTAATAATGGAATTAAAACATCGTACAGAACTCTGCCACTACCACTGCCAACGTCCATCACATTCAAAGAACTTTTCTTAGGTAAATTCATCGAACTTATGTATGCTTTGTAGGCATTTCTAATTACTTCAACATGATATGTTGCTTGTTGGTAATATTTCAAAGCTGCACTCATTTTAACGATGGAGTTTCTAAGAAACTGCTTGTTGATAAAATGCACATGTAAAGTTATTTTTCTTCTTTGCATAATACGGATATCGCTGGTGACCGAGGTGACCCATTTTGCGATATCTAAAGTCTAATCAAAGAAAGTATTTATTTTTGGAGACTAGAACTAATATTTAGAGCAACCTTATCTTTCGAAAGTGATCCATATAATTTATATTTATTTTTTTCTGATCGAATCAATAATGAGCAATATCGCCTTAGTTACGATATGTCATAACACACTCATATATCCCAAGGGAAATATGAAACGTCAAGTCTTATTGTCCCAAGGGAAATATGAAACGTCAAGTCATATTTTACTTAAATTAGTATATTATGCAACATATACATCAGAAAAAAAGTCATTTGGTGCTTCTATAAAAAATTTCTCGATCTGCTTTCGGGACAACACTGCTGATTTTTTGGGAACGGATCCTTTATTTTTGTTCTTAACAAATACTTCCACTTCATCGAATAATTCGACATTTGTTTCTACCTTCAAATGTTGCATGAATCTTAACATAAATAATTTTGGCCATAACGTGTTTGGTGAATATTCCTGCAACAGGAGATCGAATAAATTAATCGTACATTGAAAAGAACAAGAATCAGAGCAACATACCAAATCTTCAAAAATGCTTGCAAAATATTTTCGCTGACACCGTCCACCAAACTTTTTATTTTCCACTACTGAAAGCCTTCATACTCTTTACTATGAGCACCAACCTCAGTTAGGGATTTTTATTTTTGTTTCATGTATTGTATTATGTTAGCTCTTGATTTCAAAAGAATATATATACTATGAGCAGCTTTAGATTTGGCCGGAATCAAAAATTCACGGGCTTTTGCCCATTGAGTTTCGACGTAGTTCGACATCATAATTAAAAATTTTTATTTCTGACAAGACGTCAAAATAAAACCAGTCAACCATGATTCTCACAAACACGGCCCATAGCAACGTTAAAAATCCAATTGAATCAATAATTTACACCATAATATTGATTTTTCCATTTCAAAAACGATATTGTATCGATCAGAAAAAAACTATTGATTACAACACGGGAAATATGAATATATTTCCCACGGTTGCCTTATACATCCCTCGGGCTTCGCCCTCGGGATGTAACTAGGACAACCTCGGGAAATATACTATTCATATTTCCCTAGTTGTAATAATAGCTATTGTTGGCACTACGTTATTGAAGGGTTTTCTAAAAAGGAGTTATTTTGAATAGCTATTTCGATAGATGTCACGTTTGGAGCTGTAATTTTTTGACATTTCACGAGTAGAACATATGCCATTAATAAAAATGGGACGATACACGCTTCAAGAACGCATTGGATTTATTAAAATTCACTATAAAAATGGTGAAAATTTGGCAGAGACGGTTCGTAAAACTCGAACATTTTTGGGTCGTCGTGAAGCACCTTATCAGACCGCAATAAAGAAATTGGTGGAAACATTAGAGCTATTGGAACATATTAGTGATGTGAAGAATAAAACCCGTGCACGTTGCTCAAAAACAGCCGAGAATATTGCTGCTGTAGCTGAAAATGTGAAAGAAAACCCAGGTTCGTCCATGCCTCGTCGTTCTTTGGAATTAAGTATTCCACAAACATCATTACATTACTGGACAACGTTTACTTTCAACAAGACGGCGCAACGTGCCACACAAGCAAAGAGAACAATGATCTTTTGCAGAAAAAGTTTGTGAGATTATGTGATTTAACACCTTGCGACTTCTTTCTTTGAGGCCACGTGAAAGAGAAGGTCTACGCCAATAGCCCAACGTCGATTCAAGACCTCAAAGATGGAATTCGTGAGGCTATCGAGGACATAGGGCAGCCACTTTGCGATTTGGTTATGTAAAATTTCGTTAAAAGGATATGATTCTGTAAGCGTGGTCGTTGTGGTCATTTGGCTGATGTTATTTTCCACTATTAACGGCACATTTTCTCCTTCATAATGAAATAAAACTCCGATCATTTATATCGAATGGCATTTTTCTTTGAATATCAAAATAACACCTGTTATTGGTGATCTGATATTTTCGAAAGTTACGACAAAGATTTCAAGATCAAAATGCGATTTCAGGGATCTAGTAGGATGGAATACAAACATGAGACAGGAAAAAGATGAACAGATTCAATGATGAAGAACAGATAATATTAATCAAAACTTCAAATACACCTATAACATTTACACTTGGATTTTTTTTTGCATGTAGAAATACTGTCGGGAAGTGGAAGTGTATAATATCATCAAGAGAGTTTTCATCGGTGAAGTCAATATCTGTTTCTCCACTCAATATTCTAATAAAATCTTGTGTATAGGCTTCCTGCGCCTTCTGTGGAATGGTTGAAGCATTGTCTAATGCACGATATACAGGGTGTTTCATCATAAACTGGACAAACATATATTTTCGTGTAGAGGACATCGGGAGAATCATTTTTGCCTTATACAATATATCCCGTTTTCGAAGCATAAGCGAGATACAGGGTGTCAAACGTCATTTTTGAGCAAGATTCTTATGAGTGTGGTCAGTTATGTATAAAACTTGGTGTAATGGTTTTTGGTCAAATCTCAATATTTTTGGGTCCTCTATTCAGAAAAGTTGACGAACTCCGAAAAAAATTTACAAAATGGCGGAAGACCTGCAATGTTCCAATTTTTTTTTCGCGGTTGTCAAATTGACTTTTATTTTCTGAATGAATATAATTTTCTTAGAATTTCTGTGAAAAATTTTTTCAAAAATCGAACACAGATTTTTTTTTACATGTCTACAGCGATGAAAAAATTTCACTCGAAATGGAGGACATTTTGTACAATTGTACTTCTTGAATTATCAATCACGAATATGAAAACAGAATTGTGAAATATCGAACGGTTTCGTTACTACAGTCATTCAAATGTTTTTTTTTTGCGTGCATGTACAGGGTGGGCATATTTCGATGTTTTAGCACTACAACTTTTAAACCAGAGGAGATGGACAAAATCTGATACCCACTTCTCGATCTCTTTTTCTGAGAAACTAACAAGAGTAGTATTCATTTTTGGCTACCTTCTTTTGTTTTCGAGTTATAAGCGAAAATTGGAAAAAAGTAGATAATGAAAAAAATTCATATCTCCGCTAATACTGATGATAGAGCTCTGAAATTAAAACATTATACAGGCACTTATTAACGTAGAATCCAGTGGCGTGCTCGTCTTTTTTGCACCATTTCTAATCACGAAGCTATGACCCAAAGTTATGTTTTTTTAAATGGGAATACTAGATTTTTGTGCCATTTTCTGAAAGCTTCATTTTTTCTGATTTCAAAAATATATAACATTGTATGGTTTGTATCAATATAAGTAAGTATAGAAAATGATCAAAAACCAATTTTCATCTGAGTCTCAACATTTTCTTTGGTTTCAACTGTTGATGAGCACAGAAAAATGGAGCTTCCTATAACAAGAGCAGTCTCCCTCCGTCAATCTCTTTATTTCTATGCTTTCAACTAATTTCTACAAAATTCGAACATGGATATATTTCATAAACTCTCATATATCTTTAAATAGATTAGGAAATAACGAAAAGATCCACATGATCTTCCGTTTCAATATATTATATACTTAGTTGTAATGAGATGGATACAGATACATTTCTAATTACGGAGCTATGACCCAAAGTTATGTTTTTTAAATGGAAATACTAGATTTTTGTGGCATTTTCTGAAAGCTTAATTTTTTCTGATTTCAAAAATATATAACATTGTATGGTTTGTATCAATATGAGTATAGAAAATGATCAAAAACCTATTTTAATCCGAGTCTCAATATTTTCTATGGTTTCAACTGTTGATGAGCACAGAAAAATTTAGCATCGTATAATTACCACAATATCTTTCCAGTATTCTTTTCATTTCTATGCTCTTTACTCAATTTCTCCAAGATGAACTGCTGTGAAACTTGATCCCTCATTCTAAGTTATAACTAAGATGTCTAAAATAAGACATCTTAGTTATAACCTACTGACCTTTTATTGTAATCACTATTAGGTATTGAAAAATATTTTTCCTTTATTACTGTTCTGATTGAATTGATAACTTCAATCATATCTACATGCGTTATTTCATATGCGATTTGAAATAGACTACTAAGCACTTGTGCGTATTTATTCTGGAGTGCAATAAAAATATTCTCTTGCATCCATCTCATTATAACTAAGTATATCGATTGAAACGGAGGATCATGTGGATCTTTTTGTTATTTCCAAATCCATTTCAAGATATAAGATTTTATGAAATATATCCATGTTCGAATTTTGGAGAAATTAGTTGAAAGCATAGAAATAATGAGATTGACGGAAGGAGACTGCTCTTGTTATAGGTAGCTCCATTTTTCTGTGCTCGTCAACCATAGAAAATATTGAGACTCAAATGAAAATAGGTTTTTGACCATTTTCTATACTCATATTGATACAAACCATACAATGTATTATATTTTTGAAATCAGAAAAAATTAAGCTTTAAGAAAATGTCACAAAAATCTAGTATTTCCATTTAAAAAAACATAACTTTGGGTCATAGCTCCGTAATTAGAAATGGTGCAAAAAAGACGAGTACGCCACTGGATTCTACGTAAAAAAGTGCCTGTATAATGTTTTAATTTCAGAGCTCTATCATCAGTATTAGCGGAGATATGAATTTTTTTCGATATTGCCACTTTTCCAATTTTCGCTTATAGCTCGAAAACAAAAGAAGGTAGCCAAAAATGAATACTACTCTCGTTAGTTTCTCAGAAAAAGAGATCGAGAAGTGGGTATCAGATTTTGTCTATCTCCTCTGGTTTAAAAGTTGTAGTGCTAAAACATCGAAATATGCCCACCCTGTACATATTGGGAAAAACGATGAATTAAATTCGAATATCCTGAAAACTATTTGTTTCATTCTGTTCATTCATGAACTCCACTTCTTTGTTGAAATCATGAGCCTACTTTGAATGTTTCGAAGTCATGGTCTACATAATGGTAGGTTACATTATTCAGAATGAAAAAAAAAGATGAATTGATGTACTTAACTATGAAAAAACCACAGCTTATGCAAATATTGACATATTGAACAGTATGAATATACATATATTGTTTTTTTTTCAAATTCTGCAATTTTTGGCATGAAAAATAACTGTCGGGAACTTAATCTTCATGATGTCTTTTAACGTGTTTTCATCAGAATAATCGGTTTCGGTTTCTTCACCTAATATTTGGATAAAATCTTCCATATAAGCTTTCTTCAGATCTTCTGGGATAATTGATAGTTTTGTGTCCAATCCAAGATAAACATCTGAAAAAACATATCAAATGAAATTATTTTATTTAAAACTTAACTGTGATATTTCACCTAAGTTTAATAGCCACAACAAATCATGTTTGTAGCTTGGGCTCTAAAGGAGAGTTATGAGGACTTGGATTGATAAACCCTCCCGGGCAAGGGCAAAAGATTGTATTTTGTGGCTAAGGTATATAGGTTATATTGCCCATTACTTTTTTCTGGGTATTTCCAGCCTTGTTTCGTTTTTTAGATGCAATTATTAGCAAGAATTCGAATGAGAGGAAAAAGGAAAATTTGAATGAAAAAAAAATCAGCTTATCTTTTCAAGAAAAACAATCACTCAATAACCATCTTTATACAGGGAGATAGGGTTTTTTACTGAGGTTTCTGTCTCTATATTCTTGTATCATACGAAGAAATTTATGTTACCCCTGTTCTCTTTCCTCTGCTAATACTTGAAATACCTACATATGCTATATTTCTTCAATATAAACAATATAAAATAATATTACCTAGATTTTCCTTTTTAGGCAATTCCATAAAATGGTCATGGTCAAACTTATGGCTTTTCAGTACCATTCCAACATCTTTGTCTTGAAATATTTTTTTTAATTCTGAATCAGGATCTTCACAAGAAAATGGCGGAATAAAGTTTGAGTATTCTTTTGTGTATGGCTTCCATCTGTCCATAGTGGCCATTTTTCTGTACGTTGTATACAGTGCGTTCGTTTTGAACTGGGATACCACAAATAGTTCACCGTTTGGCTTCAGTAATCTGCTGCAGTTCAAGAGTGCTTGCCTGAAAAAAACTGATTGTCCTAGATACTTGAGATTTTCAGGATGAGTTCGGGTCCCAAAGTGCTCGGTTGAGTTCGTTAATCAGCCATATCGTAGAGGGTGTTCCATAAAATATGACAATACAAAATTTTTATTCCTCAATAATTCGGAAAATACGAAACCAATCTGAATAGAATATTACGGACAAATGCAAGATGCTGATTACGAGCCTCATACAAAATTTTGTGGCTATAGTGTGAACAGAACCATAGGAAATTCAATTGGAATATTGAAAAAAAGAAACTTCATATTTCCATTAAACGATATCCGATTCGATCGAATTTGTTTTTTGTGATTGGAGATCGATATTCTAAATGTTCATACAAAATTTCGTGGCCACGGTTTTAACAGAATCATAGAAAATTCAATTGGAATATTGAAAAGAAAAATCTTCATATTTCCATATCCGATTCGAGTGAAATTTCTTCTGTGAATGAAGATTGATATACCATAGATTTATAATACTAACTAGATGACGAACTTGTCAAAAATTTTGAGGCAAACGGCGGCCATTTGCAGTTTGGGTTGGACTTGAGAAGTGTCAATTTTTCAACGAAAAAATTCGAGCACAGATGGAATAGAACACAGAACATGAATATAGAACGTCAAAATATTCGAGTTTCATCCCAAACTGCAATGGCGACCCTTGCCTCACTTTTTCTACGTTGACAGAAAGGAAGTTCGACGTCCAGTTAGTATTATAGGTCCATGTGATATACTGAATCTTCATGCAAAATTTTGTGGGCATGGTGTTGACAGAACCATATAAAATTCAATTGGAATATTGAAAGAAGAATCTTTATATTTCCATAGCAGAATATCCGATTGAAGTGAAATTTATTTTGAGAATGAAAACTAGTATACTGAATGTTTATGCAACATTTCAAGGGGAATATCAGAACCATAAAATTAAATGTTTGTAATTATTTATTTTTTACATATTTCATCTTCTGAATAATTTTTGGAATATAATTCCGATTGTGCTGACATTCTGCATTTAGATATTTGGTATCAATTTCAAATCCCACTTAAAATTTTTAGGTAATAGTCTTGTTGCTCCACCAAAGAACGAGCGGTCAAAAGCTCCTGCTCAGACCTTTTATAAAAATTTTTATTCCTAGATGGTGTTTATCTGGTCACAACACGTATCTTAGATCATTTATCAATCTGTAGAGTTACTACTTCGCTGATTTGTTTCGAATTCTAAAAATAATTATTGTATAAACATGAAAGAGAGTGTTTAGCCTGTAAAACCAACCCCAAATTAAATTTTTTAAAATAACCAAAACACCCCCTCTCAAAAGTGTCCCAAATATACATCAAGAGATGTCACTCAAACAGAATAATTTCGGGAAATCTTGCCAATCACTATGAAATAAGAATTATACGAGGTGGTTCAGATGGAACACCCTGTATTATTGCACGAGCTAGGACATCCTGAAGTTTGTCGTAGTTATTCACTAGCATCAACGTTAAAATCATTCGGATAATTATTTCATTCGAATTAAATATTTGCTTCTGAAATTGAATCAGTTGATTCATTATACTTATATATATACCTAAAAATTTACTCGGAGGAAATTTATGTAAGTACTAGTTGCTGATTAGCTTACCTCCAGTTGTCGATATAGGAGAAACAGTACGAAGAAAAAAGCAGTTCGAATCTATTCTGTAAATGTTTAGGCATATTTTCAGCGGTGATATCCAATTTTTCAAAAGTTATTTTCTGGTTAGTGTTCATCGAACGACACAATTCTAACATATTCTCATCTATATCCGTTCCAATAATTTCGGTAACATTACCTGGCAATAAAGGAACTAACACTTCATTTAATGCACGACCAGGACCACAACCAATATCCACAACACTAATTGGTGCATTTTTCGGTACAACCATCGATTTCATTAACGATTTATAGCCATTTTCTATTGCAGCAAGATGGTATTTAGCGAAATTAAAAAAATTTATAGCTGACTTGGCCATCTTGAACACGAGCTACATAAACTGATGGCATTTATTGTTCGCAGGCAATACCAAAAATAAATCTTGACTCGTGGATTCAATATTTGTGGTTCAGTGATTGATGAACATTAGAAAACAAGGTTAATCAACTCATATCCGAAAATATTTGATAAATATTCAAAGGTCAATTTTTGTTGTTGAATGATAATGATCCTTATCTGTATGAATTCATTGCTTACTATAGTTATTTGAAAGAAATTGAAATAGGATTAGTTGAAGGTCATGGTATTCACCAGAGCTGTGCCGAAGCCTTGTGCTTAGTGCTCGTGAAAGCACTCGAAGCACTTTTGTGCTCGTAAGCACTGAGCTCGCGAGCACTTTATTGAACCAGTGCTTAGTGCTTGGTGCTTCGCGAATTTTTCGAAAGGGCTTAGTGCTTAGTAATTCGAAAAAGTGCTCCCGAGCATCAAAGTGCTCCCAAGCACTTTCAGGAATTACCAAGCACTAAGCCCTTCATAGACTTGTTGGAACATGGAAGTGACAGACTTTCGCGTGCTTCAAATAGACAAAGAATTAAAGTTTTTTCTTCCGTTTCATTTCTATAGATAAAAGATTTGTTCATTTTTTCTTGCATTACAAACACATTACAAACACAATCTCGCTGTATGTTATGGACTTTGTGGTTTTTACGTTTTCATTATTTTGACAAAAAAAACAGATTGTTTCGATGTAATGGCGGAATTTTTTCAGGAAAGCTCTAAGCAATGCAACATACGATTCTGGTATCTTTTATCATGATTTCAAGTAATTTATTGGCGAATATTTTAGTCACAGTTTGTTAACTGAATGAATGCCATATAGAGCTCAGAAAACCATAAGAAACATTTCCATCTAATTTGTTGACAAGACGTCACTCTTTCTCTATAACTTTTTTTGGTATGTCGTCATGGTAACCTGTCCGGAATTTATCAAAAATAATTATTTCCGCCGACCTCGAAATAAAAGATGCTTTTAATGTATACGAAATTGAGCATTAATGACCCATTTTAATGCTCAATTTTTTAGACATTTTAATGTGCAATCCTCATGGCAACCGTACACAAAGTATTCAGAAGCACTACGAGAAATGTCAAAACTCTACTGGAACATAGAAACATAGAAATTCCTTTACGTCAAATGTATGTCTTGTGCGAATTGAGAATGTTTTTTAATCAAGAATTTATCCACTATTCATGTTGAGATCGTCGGAAAAATCTTGTAATAAACTCGGTTATTAATCGAGCGACTAATGGTCTCGAACTATTAACGCGTTCGCTCCGCTCACGCATTAAAATATCTTGACCATTAGTCACTGTCTTTAATAACCTAGTTTATTAAATAACTATTTCGTCGACCTAAAAGGTGATTTTAATATGTACAAAATTGAATATAAATGACCAATTTTAATGTTCAATTGATGCTGTTTCAGTGTGCTATTTCCATGAACAAATGAACATAAAGCATTCAGAAGCGATAGATTAATGTCAGAACTCAACAGTAACATAGAAATATAGAAATTTATATTATGTCAAATGTATGTCTTGTAAAAAGTAAGAGTATAAGAGTTTATTTCAATCAAGAATTTATCTACAATTCATATTGATGTCGTCGGAAAAATCTTGTAATCAACCCAGTTATTAATCAAGCGACTAATGGTCTCGAACCATTAATGCGTGAGCGGAGCGAACGCTCTGAAATATCTTGACCATTAGTCGCTCCCTTGAATAACCTAGTTGATTAAATATCTATTAAACGACTCGCTGAAAAAACCTATTGTCAATTTCAATTATGTCCAGTTCAAAACACGATAACATTAAAAAGAAAAAATCAAAAATCCAAACTAAGAGATATTTGGATGGAAAATATTAAGTTTGATTTTGAAAAGTGCTTAGTGCTCGGTGCTCGTGTAAACGAATTACTTTTCAAAAGTGCTCAGTAATCGCGAGCATTTTTCAAAAAATAAGGGCTTAGTGCTCGAGATTCCGGAGCACTTTTCAATAGGGCTTAGTGCTTTGTGCTCGAAGCACTTTTCTTCAGTGCTCGGCACAGCTCTGGTATTTACCTAAGTATAATATACAGGGTGTTTTTTTTAAGGGGCAACTTCGACAAGTAGGTATTCGCTTTGAAAAAGTATTTCAGCATTTATTAGCCACAACTCAAAACAACTATAAGAACATTTTATTCAATTGTTTCAGATGTTGTATGCAAACATTTTTATAAATCAGTATACATTGTTATCATAATCAAAATAAGACTTATTGATCAGAAGCTTTAATATGTAGAGCAATGGCTCAGTGGTACTGAACAAGAACAAAGAACAAGGTAATTTTGGTTGCAAATTCAGATTGAAAAGTGGGTTTTATGTATACGAAATTGATCAGTAATGACCCATTTTATAGCTTAATTTATACGACTTTAATGTTCAATTATCATGGGCAACATAACGTAAAGTATTCCAAGGCAATAGGGGCAATTATAATGTGTGAAATCTATCTTTTATGCAAAATAAAAATGTATTTGAATCAAGAATTTATTCTTAATTCATAATGAGGTCGATGAAAAACCTTGTAATCGACTGGTTTATTAATGAAAGAGCAGTTTAATGTACACAAAATTGATCGAAACAGACCCATTTTATTGCTTATATTCTACTATTCTAAAGTGAAATTGTTTTGAGCAACAGAACACAAAGTACTCAGTAGTTTCAACACAGTACCTTTACTGAAACATACAAATTTATATTAAGTCAAATGTATCTCTTTTGCAAAATGAAAATGTATTTCAATCAGAAATGTATTCTCGATTATTAATCTGATGATTAATAAACTGGTTGATCAAATAACTATTATTCTACAAAAGAATGATGAAAAAGTTGGAGCTTAGGAATTCATATCGGGGTTATTAAAACAATGTAATTCTAACAATATAATATGAATGTTATAAACAGGAATCCTCGATTTTTTTGTTCAAACACGAACATGTATTTTTAGAACTCTCTTTTAAAACTCATTCTTTTTCTCGGACTTCATTTACATTGAATTTGCATTTTGCATAATAAAGAATTGTTAACTACTCGAAAGCAAGTAGAATAATGGTGATTGAAATTTTTCGATGAGTCACATCAAGAAATAAAAAATTGAAAATCTGAACTCAATGAATAATTAGTTTTTCACAAATATGAAATCATAAAGCATAAATAAATTCAAGGTATATCTAATTAGTGCCTTTTTTTGTTTTTGAAACTGTTATATTTGTCTTTTTTTGTATAACTGGAACTGTTTTGAAATAAGGATCTGTTATTATTATTATAAAATTGGGCTTGCTTCTCCATAGTTTCTGAATCGGCATTTTCTCAACAGTTTCGATAGATATCACAGTATGTTATTCACTGCAAATATGCATGATGATATAACCTTTAGTATATTATACGTAATAAGTTATTTTTCGATCAGGGCCCTATTGCACCAAATAATTTGCAACTTTTCACTTTGCATTTTTCACTTTTCAAATGAATAATCTTGGACCAAACGCATTCATAATTGAAAAGTGCAATGTGGAAACGAAGTGCAAAGTGAAAAACACTTCGCAGAAATGAAATCTTGGGAAAAATGTGGTGCAATATAATTAATTTTCACTTTGAAAATTTGTCAAAATGCAAAGTGCAAAGTGAAAAGTTGCAAAGTATTTTGGTGCAATAGGCCCCTGATCATAATATGTTTTGCGTTATCGTGATATTGGAAAACCACAAACAATAAGGGCATAAACTCAATTAAACAGGTTTTCGCGCATGTACTGTAAGGAAGTCATAAGGTAAATCTTGCAGATTTTCACAATATTTTTTATCATTGTGATCGAATCCTGAAACTGTACAAAAAGTTTCATGGAGATCTTTCTTGAACGCTTCTCTCTGGTGCTCTGGTACGCTATCCCCAATCGTATCTAGGGCTTGTAGAGATTCTGAAATCGAAAATAACTGTTAGTCCAACATTATCCTCTTTTTGAGCGATATAGCGAGTGCTATATCGTTTTCCCGAATGTCTGTAATTTTCGAATTTTGAGCCAAAAATGGTCTCAAACTATAGGGTTGAAGAATCCGTGGTCAACTTCCATTCTGTCCGTGGGGCCGTTCGTTAGCACAATAACTCTCGAAGGGATTGTTCTAGAGACTTGAAATTTTCAGGAGTTTGGGTTCCAAATGGCTCGGTTAGGCTAGTTAACCAGCTAAATCGGGTGTTCTATAAAATATGGCCATTCAAAATTTTTGTTCCTTAATATCTCAGAAAATACGGAACCAATCGGAATTAAATGTTACGGCCGAATGCAAGATGCTGATAACAAGCCTCATGCAGAATTTGGTGGTCGTAGTGTTAACAGAACAATAGAAAATTCAATTGGAATATTGAAAGAAGAATCTTTATATTTCCATAACAGAATATCCGATTCGAGTGAAATTTATTTTGAAACTGAAAATTACTATACTGGATGTTCATGCAAAATTTCAAAGGAATCGTATTGTCAGAACCATAGAATTTATTTTTTGTAATTATTTATTTCAAGATTAGGGTAAAAAATAATGACTCACTAGCGAATATCATCGGGATCATTCTCACTGTGACTGGAGAAAATTCGTATTTTAATAATTTCATATCATAACATCGATACATTTCTTCTAGTAGAACTTGTCGATTGGATTCAGAGAATGGGGCAGCATAATCTTTGAAGTCCTCAAGAAAAGGTTTCCATCGATCGATTTTATATAGTTCTCTGTAAGCATCATACAGTGGATTCACTTTGTAAGGGTGAAAGTAGACTAACTCTCCATTTGGTTTCAACATAGTGTGAATATTTTTTATTGTTTGACTGAAAATATTAATAATATAGATAACTGGTTTTGAACAGATCAGTTTTGAAATATTCAAAATATATTTTTCCGTCTACCTCAAAACAAAAAGTGATTTCAATGGGTATAAATTGAACATAAATGACCAAATTGAATGTATTCAGAAGCACTACGAGAAATGTCAAAACTCTACATAGAAACAGAAATATAATTATGTCAAATGTAGGTATCTCGCAAAATGAGATTGTATTTCAGTCAAAAATTCATATAGTCCGTTTACGAAAGCTTGAGCGCATAGTAGGCGTTTGTTTATTTATCTGAAGTTGGCAGTATTTGCTGTCATAACGTAAAATAAAGTCAACGTTGCCGAATGTACCCGGCCACATCCGACGAGCTTGCGAGTTATCAGAGAACTCTATGCAATATTGACAACATTGCGTATCAATCTGACAAGAAAATAAATAACATAACCTGAAATTTTAATATACACAGTGGAATATGCCAAATTTCCATGGCCAACCGACGGCTCAATCTTTCGTGAACGGACTATACACAAATTTCGAACTATTAACGCGTTAGCGGAGCGATATCTTGACCATAAGACGCTTTCTTTATTAACCTAATTGATTAAATAACTATTAAATCATCGAAACTAGAAAACAACATGGCTCTGGAAACTCGAAATTCTCAAATAACGAACAGTTAGGCAGAACTTTAACACGAATATGACAATAACTCATTTTTGATAAAATGAAAGGGAATACAATCTTTTATAGTGATATAATCCGAACGATATATGTCAATTTATGAAATGGAAAACAAATTCGGGTAATATTCTTGTCGAAACTCACCTATAATCTTGTATATAATTGAAACAAAAGAAAGAAGTAAAAAGATCGAATCGTTTCACATATTTCTTCGGAAGATCCTTAGTGGTAATATCCAATTTTTCGAAAGAAACTCTCTGATCTTTGTTCACTGTTCTGCAGTAATCTACCATAGATTGAGATTTGTCTACACCAACCAATTCGACAAAATTTTTTGGTAAAGAAGGCAATATATCTTTCAGCAACACTCTACCACTGCCACATCCTATATCTATTACACTTAACCCATTTTTCTTGAGGATATTCGCAGCAAGGCTCAAAACTTCCCTCACAATATTTGAGTGGAATATTGCGTTTTCGTGGTAAGTAAAAGGTCTAACCATTTTTCATGTAATACTGAGAGAAGTTAAGCTGGGAAGATATGGGAAGTGATAAAAACATAACCGTATGGCCATGAAACACAGATTATTTTCTGTTGATTTAAAATTATCAGTCTGTGAAATGTATTTGTTGATGAATTGGAATAGCTAAATGAGAAATCCCCAAATCATGAACAGGTTTCGATATGACACTTCTTATTGTGCGCATGTCTGTTATTTCAGAATATTGAGCCGGAAGTGATCTCAGTCGACTCGGTTGGACTCACTGATGAACAATCGAAGATTAAAAGTAATTTTGTCTGGTGCCGTATTCTCGACAAGTGATAGTGCAAAACGTATACGAACTTCATTGCGCGGTCTGCATTTTGCAGGTAAAAAAGGGACTCGCACAATGAAGTTCGTATACGTTTTTGAATATCACTTGTCGAGAATATACGGGCCCTGGCCTGAAACGCGGTACCTCGAGTGGAAATAAAGGTGTCTTCGGAAACTCACTCAGGGTTACTAACTCGATCTATTGGGTCACGTGACGGATCTACTCGGATCACGGACCCGGCTTCTAAGTTTACGAACACATCAGGTTTAGGATTTGAGATGACAGTCGTATCAATAACATCACGGACCCGGGTTCTAAGTTTACGAACACATCAGGTTTAGGATTTGAAGTGACAGTCGTATCAATAAAATATTTTATGAATTTATTTTTTCAGTCCCAGTTTATATTCGGATTTGCCTGCAGTTATTGGCTTCTGTAAAATATTTCTTATAATTTCTGGTGTGCTCTTCCATGATTAATGTTATTTTTAAGTACCTATGTTAAAAATAGAGAATTTATTTTTTCAATTCCAGTTTATTTACTGATTGTTTCTAGCTTTGCTTGGATTTATTGGCTTCTGTAAAATTTTTCTCATAATTTCTGGTGTGCAATCGAATGTTCAATGTTAACTTCAAGTTCCCATGTGAAAGAAGTAAAGGAGGCTTTAGCTTTAACGCGGAAAGATCTGCATATAAAGTAATGAAGAAGATGTTTCACATCATTTTCTAGGCTCATGGAACCACACATTTCAGACTGAGCCAAATTCACCTCTCTTTCCATAATTTTTAGGAATAGGATATATTATGAAATTGCTACGAGTTAATAATTCTGTCTGGCCCCGTATTCTGGACAAGTGATCTTTCAATGCGTATTCGAACTTTTTTGTACGAGTTCCTCTTTTAATTGCAAAAATACACATCACGCAATGAAGTTCGTATAAGCATTGAAAGATCACTTGTCGAGAATACGGGGCCTGAGTATTGAAAAAGCATTATCATTATTTAATTCAATATTAATTACTTGATATTTAAAGTGAATAACTAGATAGTAGATTTTTGAGAATTAATTAAAATCACTCTGTACATTTCAGAGTGGGGACTAGCTAATATGTCTACTCAAAAAACATTGTCTATATCGCTTGCGTAGGTAACTGGTTCCTTCATAAATTACTAGGTATTCAAAATGACTCCATATTTTAAATTTTTCTCGATTTTCTCGTAAATGGTGCTTTAAATGTACAGAGTGATCTGAGAAACTCGTCATTATTTGAGCTTGACTTTCTTTTTTTGAGGTCATATATAAGATGTCACATTTAAAACAGTGTAACTTTGGTATGTTATTTTGTATTGTAACACCGTGTATATATAAAAATCATTTTAAATTGTGCTTTTGGTTACCTTACACTCACCATAAAAAAATATTTTCAAAATATCATCATTCACACCCTCAAATTGACCATCGCGTCAGTGGTGGGCCACCCGGTATATTCAATACTACTCTTATTGATGTCAAAAACCCTATATCTGAAAATACTGGAAATACCCATTTGCCGAAAGTCCTGAGGTGAAGTGGGAGGCTCATAATATCTCTTCATGGTGAAAAAACGTTGTCAAATAATAAAAATACGAAAATTATTATTTCAATTCTATTCATTTATGAATTATGGTCGTTCCTAAGGGACAGGCCTTAACACGGCAACTTCCAGAAGAAATTACATACTTTAATTCCTGTATATGTAGTTCATATTATTCATGAATGAATCGGATAAAAAACAATAGCTCTCAACAAAAATTGACATAAGTATTGAGTAATGGCACTATCTGATTCTTATTTCGAGCAAGTCTCACGGAAATGATCCTATTTTCGATATAAAAAACAGAGGGATCGAATTCTGCAATAAATCAAATCCAATTCGACAACATCACGTGTTGGAATTATAACCGATATGATATGAAGGAAAAGCCAATTTGACGTTGAGCAATGGGCTCCCATCTGAGATTTGGGGGAGGCTCGCTGACAGCCCCTGGCCGGGTTATCTTTTCATACACGTAGGGGTCATCAGTGTCGTCAAAAAAACATGTTTACTATAATTTGGAGATATGCGAGATAAAAAAGGTATTTTTTGCTACTGAGGAGTACTCGTGTATTCATTGAGATATTTGTAGTTGTTTTCGGAATGTTTATGGGTTGAACTTGACTTTCGTTTGTTTAGAAAATCTTATCAGAGTCATTCACCGGAGACGTGGACTAACCTTTGGGTATTTGCTATCAATAAACAGGGTCTTTCACGAGGAACCTCACCCATATTTATACGTGAAACTACTGAACGTATTTTCATGAAATTCAGCACTTATAAGTATTTCACGATGCTGATGAAATGTAAAATATTTTCAAGGCATGAGCACCTCCGGTTTTTCCGGAAATGACGTCAACTTCCGTTTTTCAAATTAGAACACCATTTTTTTATTGCAGAAATCGATTCCTTAGAAAATTTAAAGTTATTTTGATGTAACATTTTTCAGTTTTGGTAGGAAAATTCTCTCTGAGCGGGAAAATACGAAAAAAAAAATCGAAAATAGAGCTCCCCTGAAACAAGAATAACTTCGAGGTTTTTGGATGGAAAATTTTCATTTTTGGGATTTTTCAAGATGTAAGATTGATGTATCCACTTCAAAAATCGAAATCGCGATTCATGATACAGGGGATGACAAAATCGTGAAAAATCAATTTTTTCAAATTAGAACCCCATTTTTTTATGGCAGATATCGAATCTACGTAAAAAATAATGTGAGTGTATGCATCACACCCTTGCACTAAAGTCGATATTTTCTGAGTTATTCACAAAAAACTGTTTTTCGTCTTGAATTTTCAGCTATTTCTTTTCCCTTCACGCCAAAAAGATGAAATTTTCAGGAACTGTTACTTAAACCACGTTTTAGATTTTACTACCCTAATATGCAAGAGAAAAAAGTTACAGGTTGTTCCTAAATAGATGGCGAATTTTGATTCGAATTTGTGTCGGAAACCTCTTTATTTCAACTAATCTCCAGTGATAAATAAATAATTCCTTATGAACCATATGCAAAAACTTACCATGTTTTACATTCTTTTTTTTATTGATAGATACCATTAATTACATCTGCCAAATTAATGATATCAATCATTAAAAAAAAAGAATGTAAAACATGGTAAGTTTTTGCATATGGTTCATAAGGAATTATTTATTTATCACTGGAGAGAAAACCGATGGCCGATTAGTTGAAATAAAGAGGTTTCCGACACAAATTCGAATCAAAATTCGCCATCTATTTAGGAACAACCTGTAACTTTGCATATTAGGGTAGTAAAATCTAAAACATGGTTTAAGTAACAGTTCCTGAAAATTTCATCTTTTTGGCGTGAAGGGAAAAGAAATAGCTGAAAATTCAAGACGAAAAACAGTTTTTTGTGAATAACTCAGAAAATATCCACTTTAGGGCAAGGGTGTGATGCATACACTCACATTATTTTTTAACGTAGATTCAATATCTGCCATAAAAAAATGGGGTTCTAATTTGAAAAACGGAAGTTGACGTCATTTCCGGAAAAACCGGAGGTGCTCATGCCTTGAAAATATTTTAGATTTCATCAGCATCGTGAAATACTTATAAGTGCTGAATTTCATGAAAATACGTTCAGTAGTTTCCCGTATAAATATGGGTGAGGTTCCTCGTGAAAGACCCTGTATAGAGCAAGTGAAAGCTAATTGAAATATTAGTTGTGCTATTTCCATGATATATGCTTATTATGTTCATAGTTTCGATCAGCGCTCTCCAGCTGTCGTCAGGGAAAACACTTTGGACTTTCTTTGAGAATGTTTGTCATTTCTCCACTTATCAAAATCAACAGGGAGAAACTGATCGAAGCTTGTCCAACATGCTTTAAATGAAGACCATAGGAAACAAAAACTTCCAGAATAACAACATTCGTCACTTTTTGGGAATGTTTAACAAACATTTTCGAACAGGGATTAAAGTTGCAAGTTTCTAATGCAAGCTCAAAATGATGGAAATGGCCAAAATAATACTTCAATAGTTCTTATAAACTTTCTTTTAGACACCTATTTTCTGGAAACCATCACTGACCACCAAGAATGTTAGGAGGCTAACTTGTATGGTAATATCTTCAGAGAATTTTTTCATGAAGACTTCCAACTTCTCCTTAAATGGTTTATTATGCTTTCGAAATACTTTCATCTTTTCAAAACCACGTTTATATATGAAGAATAAATAAAATATACATGACATTTATAAAAATGACTTACACGATACAACAAATTGTTGAATTATTTTATGAAAATCAGCTTTCCTTTCGAAGTGTTTTTAGAAAATAACATGAATTTAATGGTTCTTATAATCGTTCATCTGAAAGCATTATTGGTCGAACAATTGAAAGATTTCAAGAGACCTCTAAAGGGTTTTCCAATAAAAGGTGTGTTATTTTGATATTCAAAGAAAAATGCCATTTTTCAATATGAATGATCGGATGTTTATTTCGTTATTAAGAAGAAGCTATGCCGTTAATAGTGGAAAATAACATCAGGAAAATGATCACCACTACCACGCTTACAGGACCATATCCTTTTAATGAAATTTTCCATTACCAAATCGCAAAGTGGCTGCCCTATGTCCTCGATAGCCTCACGAATTCCATCTTTGAGGTCTTGAATCGACGCTGGGCTATTGGCGTAGACCTTCTCCTTCACCTGGATCCAAAAGAAGAAGTCGCAAGGTGTTAAATCACAAGATCTCGGTGGCCAATTGTGATCACCTCTTCTAGAGATACCACGATCCGGAAACTTTCCCCGCAAAATATCGACGGTTTCGTTGCTTGTGTGGCAGGTAGCTTCGTCTTGTTTGAAGTAAACGTTGTCCTGATCAATACTATCCAATCTCGGCCATAAAAACTTTTGTGGAGTGCCTAATTTCAAAGAACGACGAGGAATGGACAAACCTGGGTATTCTTCAACACTTTCGGCTACAGCAGCAATATTCTCGGCTGCTCTTGAGCGACGAGCACGGGTTTTATTCTTCACATCACTAACTTGTCCCAACAGCTCGAATTTTTCCACCAATGTCTTTATTGCGGTCCGACAAGGTGTTTCACGACGACCCAAAAATGTTCGAGTTTTACGAACCGTCTCTGCCAAATTTTCACCATTTTTATAGTGAATTTTAATAATTTCAATGCGTTCTTGAAGCGTGTATCGTTCCATTTTTATTAATGGCGTAGTTTCTACTTGTTAAATGTCAAAAAATGACAGCTTCAAACGTGACATCTACCGAAATGGCGGGCTATTCAAAATAACACCTCTTATTGGAAAACCCGTTAGTTCACAAGAAAATATTGTTTTGATTCGTGAAAGTGTTGCTAAAGACCCTGAATGTCCATTAAACGACGTTCACAACAAGTTAGACTTAGTGAGTCCACAACATGGCGTATCTCACACAAGGATTTAGGTCTGAAGGCATATAAGGTTCAAATAATAATGGAACTGAAGTCACAATTGATTAACTGAGGCAAAAATCTTCAAAAACGTTGATGGCAATTGGTCACGTAATAATGTGAATTGATATCTTTGGACTTTTTTCTTTGGTGTCATGTGAAAAGCCATGTGTATAGGACACTCGATTCCTGAAATAAAGGATGAAAGTATTCTTGATACAATATAACTGAGATATTTTCAGTAAAAATAGCTCCTACCCCACTACATCTCATATCCCATCCCCTGAATGAATCGACAGAACATTTATGAATGGAAATAGTATTAAAAGCAATGATATGTTAATAAATGGCGAGGGAACACAATGGAACAGAGGCGTCTCCTGATTGATTACAATTCTTGCCCACACGTTGCACGTGCCCAACTGTAGGATTCCATCGAGATGTGGTAGGCGAAATGATAAGTCATCCTGCATCAAAGGCTTGGTGTCTCGATGCTCGGTGATCTTCGATTATGGTATTTTGCTCATTCTATTGTGCTCGAGTCGGTCTGACAAAATGTTTTGTCATTATTTGAGATCTGCTTGATTGTGATACATTATGAACATTCTAGTGAGAAGAAAGGCGGATTGTCGAAGATAATTCATCAATGTAATGAAAAAAAGTCAAGGATAGTATCAGTGTGCATCATATTGTTTTTTCCATGAGATGATTAATGCGAGGAAAAGCATTGAAAAATTTTTATTAGGTTTTTCTGGAGCAACATCAAATATACAGGATGACAGGATGACGCCACTAGAAATTCATTTTAGTGGAATGAATTTCAATTACTTACGTCTCTCATTATTTTTTTTTCGAAAACGGTTCATTTTATCGGCACTGAACAAGAGTATCTTTTCTTTAGCTTAATTTTCAAGGTATCCAAATTTGTTTTTTTTGCACCTTATCATACAGGGTGTTAAAAATGTAAGCATTAAATTGTACAACCCAGTCCGCCGCTGGTAAACTGAACAAGCTAATTGAAATTTGAGTGCGGTGATTTAAGAGGTCCTTAATACTATTAATCATATCAAATTTTCATCAAATTATATCGAGTACTTTGAAACTTATCTCACTAAAATGGATTTCCAGTGGAGTCATTTAGGAGGTCGTATCTTCGTAGGGAGGGCCGCTAGGAAAAAAAATTATGGAAACTTGTCATCTTCATTTTTTATGTTCTATCTGAATCCGAGAGATTTCTCACATTTTCCGGAGCACCCTGTATAGAGAATGAATGGCCACAGCACAGATAGTCCAAGACTTCATTTATTCCATAAAAAAAAGCGTTTTTCTCCAGATGCTCTAACACTGGTAAGAACTGTTAACAACTATGAAAATTGGAAAGCGATGGCTTCAGCAGGAAAGATGTGAAAAATGAATTCTTAAATTTGTTACAAATGGTGTTTCAAATTGCTGAGTTTTTAAAAAAATAAATTAAACACATGGGTTGCATTCATTTTCGAAAACTTTTTATTGGTAAGTATCAGTTATGAAAATTATGTAAGAAAAATAATATCTACCGAATGTTCCCTTCTTGCGGTTCTATAAACGTCCACTCTTTTGTTGAAATTTCCGGTGACATTTTGACATAATTAAGGCTCCATCTCACTAATGACTCGAATAATTTCATCTTTAAGTTCAAGAATAGATTGTAGATTATTCTTATAGATCTGGCTTTTCGCAGACTCTGAACAACAACTTGTACTTAATGTTTTTTTGGGTCATGGGAAAAGCCAGGTCTATAAAAAAACACAATCGATTCCTGAACTAAAGGATGAAACTATTCTTGCCATCAGGGAGGTAGAGCCTCAATTATGTCAAAATGTCATTGAAAATTTCAACAAAAAAGTCTGTAAAGCTGAAAATTAAGCTATTCGGCAGATATCTTTTTTTCGTACCTGATATTTCAGTTACTAATGAAAAGTTTTTGGAAATGAATGTTTATTTTGTGTTTTATTTATTTTTTGAAAAACGCACAATCTTGAGCACAATTTATAGTTATTTAATCAACTAGGTTATTAAAGACAGCGACTAATGGTCAAGATATTTTAATAGTTCGAGACCATTAGTCGCTCGATTAATAACCGAGTTGATTACAAGATTTTTCCGACGATCTCAATATGAATTGTATATGAATTCTTGGTTGAAATACATTCTCATTTTGCACAAGACTTACATTTGACATAATAAACTTTCTATGTATCTTTGTTCAAGTAGAATTTTGACATTTTTCGTAGTGCTTCTGAATGCTTTGGGAACGGTTGCCATGAGGATTTCAGAAATTGAGCATCAAAGTGGGCCATTAATGATCAATTTCGTACACATTAATCACATGTTATTTTGAGATCGACGGAAAAATAACTATTTATTCGAAACCTGTCAGCAAAAACAAATTCTGAAAACACCAGACATCCGACCACACTCCGCTCAAATCTTCATCAGGAATCCACACTTTCACTCCCCGAATTCAACCAATTAGAACGAAATTCTCGCATCCACCCATTCCGAAAGGGGTGGCAGGGTAGCATCCCAGTCGAGAAGTCGATGATAATTTAGTTATTTATGTGGTAGTTCATTTCGTTCGTAATTAAGCAATGTAGGATGGAATTCAGCAGGGTCTAACCCTTTGAATACCCCAATGAATGACTGCCGCAGGCCGAAGGCATTTTGCAACTGCAACCCTTCTGGTGCCGATGCTGGGACACTTCTTTATCTGCTCGTTTTGGCTGTCAGTGATGCCATAAATCGTTTCGGTTTTGGGCGAGAACTGTAAGGGTAATTAGGTACTACGATTTAGGAATTATTGACTAACTGGAGTGGAATTATTGGGAGAATGCATTAACTAATAGATTATATTCGCCTTTGAGATATATTGGAATTTTCCCATAAAATAAAATAACATTAAGAAGGTTTAACGCATAACATCGCCATGAATATCAATATAATGAAAACAGAGAATAATATTAATCTATTGAAATCAACCAATATTAAACTCATACTACGGACCTAATCTCGTCCTCGTTCAGGCCAAATGCAAGGAAGTGGTATCGAACAGAGCACCAATGGATGGCCATTTCGTCCTTATTAGGACTCATCATAGGGATAACTGTGTATGATACAGGGGATTTTTTGGAACTTACAGCGAAATGGCATCTTCTTTAAGGTATAAATATACCAAAGAAGCCATCTGTAGTTCCATACGAAAACATTCTTCCATAGCATGAACCTTGAACGAAGAAGCGAGATGTTAACCATTTGTGGCATTGACCGAAGGGTTCTTGCATTTCGCAAAATTTACATTTTTTTATGGGAAGAATATCTTGGACAGTGGAATTATATGAGAAACACGGATCAATTCTCCTTAGAGCCCTCTCAGACACTTTATTTAATTGAGACTCTGGAATTTGAGAGAGCTCTGATAGAAGCACAGTAGATAATGATAATATCATTAATATAGGAAAAACTAGGAAAGATCATTACAATGATAGGATTAAACAATCGAAGAATAAAAACAAAACTATGTGGGCGATTTGTAACGAGATAAGGGGAGATTCTACGAACAGATATACGAAAGAAAGTATTTTCATGGGAAAGTCAAGAGAAAAGGCTAATGAATACAACAATTTTCTTGTAGAGGGAATACCTAAATTGCTCGGTGACTTGGTGGATGCACCATCTTTTCACAATATTCCGTCAAACAATAAATCATTTGAATTAGAACCAACAACGCCAGAAGAAATAGAAGAAATAATAAATAAACTCAAAAATAAATTCACAAGTGGAGAAGATGGTGTACCCCCCAGAGTAATCAAACATTGTGTAAATGAAGTCAAACATATTCTCTCTTATATACTGAATAATTCCTTTCAATATGGAATTTTTCCAAAACGATTGGAAATGTCACTTATTAGGCCAATTTATAAAAAAGGAGAAGTAACATGTATGGAAAATTACAGACCAATTAGTTTGCTGTCGTGCTTTTCCAAAATTTTTGAACAAGCAATGTGTATAAGACTGTTGAAATTTATTGAAGAATGTAACATCCTAAGTTGTTCTCAGCATGGCTATATTAAAGGAAGGTCTACACAGTCTGCAACATACCAATTCACTAAAGAAATTCTTCGTTTGCTTGAGAAACATGAATTAGCCCTAGGGTTGTTTTTGGATCAGTCAGGTGCGTATGATTGTTTAGTTCGGGAACTCTTATTAAAAAAATTAGATAATTTGGTCAATTTGGGTATAAAGAAAACAGCAGGGAAGTGGTTTCGCTCATATCTAACTGAACGTCTGCAAAGAGTTAGTATAGTTGATAACGGAAAAGAAACAAAGTCTGAAATATTAGAGTCGAAATTTGGTGTGCCGCAGGGTAGTATTTTGGGACCCATTCTCTTTTTAATCTTTATTAATGACCTATATTCAACGATTTCAGATTTCATAACTGGTTTTGCGGATGATCTAAATATTGTTATACATGCTGGTGACCTACAACATCTACTAGATAATGCACATGACTGCTTGAGCAAAATTAAATTGTGGTTCAATAATAATAAATTCATCTTGAACAAAGAAAAAACAGCTGCAGTATTATTCAGTACAAGTAAATCGGTAACTAATGAAGAGTCCATCAACTTGGATGGAAATAATATTAAACTAGAAGATTCAACCAAATTTCTGGGAATCTATAATAGATAAATTTTTGAAGTGGACATCTCACATAGACAGAGTATTTGTCGATGAAGTTGAGTAAAGTAGGCTATGGAATAAGGTCTCTCCGTAACTATCTAAGTGAGCATTCTATTAAGGTGGTTTATTTTGCAAATTTTGAATCACTTTTGAGGTATGGCATTTTATTTTGGGGAGCTAGCTCAAGAGTGAATGACATTTTTATTATACAGAAAAGAATTATAAGAGTGTTATTTGGATTAAAGTTTTTAGAGACTTGTAGGGGAACATTTAGGAAACATAAAATTTTAACTGTGTATGGTATTTACTTATTTGAATGCTTGATATTTTTTTTCAAGAACAAGGAAACAATGTTACAGCACACAACAGTTCATAACTATCATACAAGAACTATGGACTTACATTATCCAAAGCATAGATTGAGCTTAAGTGAAAAACATCCATCTTATAATTGTATAAAGATATATAATCATTTACCAATTAGTTTAAGGGTTATAAATAATGTAAGATCCTTCAAGAAAAAAGTAAAGGAGATGTTAATAGATTTAGAACCATACTCATTGTCAGAGTATTTTGATTTTAGGTTTAGTAACTCATCAATGGGTAGTTAATTGTAAATGTATATTTTCTGACACTATTTCACTCTATGTTTACATACTTTGAAATAAAGAAATTTATCTATCTATCTATCTATCTATATTGAATTTGAAGATTTCTCAATTTATTCGATGATATTATAACTTTCGACTTTTCTGATCTGCTGATCATTATGATTCTTCAGGGTTTCTTTAAATATGAACTTCATCTTTATTGAATGAACAAAATTAAATGGCTGTTCATTGGTCTAAATCTGAAAGTCTCTAATATTTGCCCTCGATATTTCGAAATGAACGAAAGGAGAAAGAATGAGTGATAGATATTAATTAAGATCAGGCATGGGCAACCTTTTTTTATAAGGGGCAAAATAGAAAAATTTTTCGTAGACCATAGGCCAAAATGAAATTTCTAACAGTAATAAAATGTATTCAACAAAATTTAAATGAATCTCATATTATGTTCCTCACAATAGAAGAGATGAAAAAACCTAAACTGATATAATTCAACAAAAAAACTCAGTGACTCATCAGTCGGGAGTTCCTAACTAATGAGACACCTAAGATTGCGTTTTTTTCGCAAAAGCATTAATATTAGGTTGGCTTAAGCGCAAGCAAGTCTTCTATGTAATTTTGAACGACTGCGCGAATGAATATTGCTAACTGTGCTGTATAAATAATGTCATCCAATGCTATGGAAAAAGCAACAGATGTTTCAAACACTTTTCCAAAAGCGACTTTTAAAATTGCAGCTATTGCATCTATTTTTTTTACTGTTCTTCTTGATAGACTTAGTTCTGCAAACGTTTTCTTTCATCTGGATACAAAGTATCCACGAGTTCTATCAAGCACTCTTTCATAAATTCACCTTCTGATAATGTCTTCGAGTATCCTGCTTTTCTCTTACAAACGATATAACTTGCCAGAACGATACTTCAGTTTCTTCATTACTTTTCACAAAGATATTCTGCTGTCCAACCAAATTCTTCTTCAACTTCTCTATTCTTTCATTTCTAAGTTGTCCAGTTCAACTTCCGAATTTTTGCAAATGTTTGGTAGTATGATGTCTTCTTAAATTATATTCTTTCGCAATAGCTACGGTCTCATTACATATTCAAAGAGCTTATTTGGAGTTTTGTCGTATGCGAAAAAATTTATTAGCGGGCCAAGAAAATTATATTCGCGGGTCGCATGTGGCCCCATAGACCACATATGTGGCCCGCAGGCTATAGGTCTATTTCGACGGAGCCAAGCGATTTTATCCATAGAGTTTTATGTTTTTTATATATTTTTTTGTTTTATGTTGAGTTTACTGATCTGACAACCGATAGATTGAAAAATTTTAACACTTTCATTCTTCTGTTTTCATTAATTCATTAAAAACTTAATTAATTCATTAAAATTTTTCGATATAGCTATCGTAGTTATGAATGGGCAGGAGGAGATATTCCTTTCTCGTTTCTTTTTCGTGTAATTAATTAATTAATTAGGATCTTTCGGTACAACTATCCTCGTTTCTTTTGCATTCAGTGCCTTTGCACCTAATTATTTAATTGAGATTTTACGGAAGAGCTACGAAAAGGGTGAAAGTATCGTTAAAAGATGAGCATATTTCCCAAAATAGTGATCTTTGAAATCTCATCCATACTAATATTATAAATGCGAAAGTAACTCTGTCTGTCTGTATGTATGTTACTCTTTCACGCCTAAACGACTGAATTGATTTTGATGAAATTTGGTATGGTGATAGATGATAACCTAGAAATGGTCATAGGCTATAAATAATCACGCCATCGTTCTTAGGGGGTAGGCAGTAGGCAGATAACTAAATTGAGTTAGTGATTTTTAGTCGTTTTTGTTGGAACTTTTGCTCTTTCACGTCTAAACGGCTGAACAGATTTTGATGAAATTTAGTAAGGTAATAGATGGTTACCTAAAAACGGATATAAGATCAAAATGATCACGTCATCGTACTTAGGGGGTAGGAAGTAGGCAGAAAACTGAATTGAGTTAGTAATTTTTTTATGGTTTTTGCTGGGAGTTTTGCTCTATCATGCCTAAACGGCTGAACGGATTTTGATGAAATTTAGTTAGGTGATAGATAGTAACCTAGAAAAGGATATGGGCTATTAATATTCATGCTATCGTACTTAAGGCGTAGGCAGTAGGCAGAAAACTAATTAAGTTAGTGATTTTTAATCGTTTGTTTTAAAAGTTTACCTCATTCACGCCTTAACGTCTAAACGGATTTTTATAAGACCTGATTAATATAAAGATAGGATCCTAGGCACGGACACAGGCTACTTTTTACGGCGGGAAAATACCTCATTCCCGCGGAAATCTAGCGTGATCGTGTCAAGAAGCGCATGACGCCATAGCTACTGAAATGATTTTGATGTTTTTTTTTTAACTGAGTGTTACTAAGACTTCAAGTTAGTATTTGATCACATTTCTAACTTAGAAGGTCGGTAGGCGCCATAATTTAGTACTTCTTACGCAGACGATGTTGCGGATGTCACACTGTCTAACATCGGGGGTTGGCAGGTAGGTAGTTAGTAGTATTTTAAACCGATTTACATTATTTACTTTTTATATTTACTAAGGAAACATTCGGAGCTATCCATTATGTAGCTTAGGTTGCTTTTGATCAAATTTTGATGTGAAGTTGAGGACTGGAACACGATAGTGGGACATTGTTGCAGGGGGACTTACAGCCGGGAGAAAACAGAAAAACTTATGCGGACGAAGTCGCGGGTAAAAGCTAGTAATCTATAAAAGTAGAACAGAGCAGTATGTTCTGTGGCAGATGCTCTGTACCGTTCGTTTATTCCCAGATATTACAGATGAATCTGTACGCTCTGTAGTCACGTGACTAAAAAATCCGTCTGCTCGCGGAGGTCAATGCCGAACGGGCTTAGTGACTCAATACTAATAAAGCCCAATTAACATCTTCATAAAACCCTTCAGCTTCACTGGATTGTCCTAATGGCCTTAATGAACGACTGGCACGAGCTACAGGCGTTTTGCAATTGCAACCCTTCAGTTTCCGCTACTTCTTTATCCAACCGTTCTAGTTGTCAATGCGGTGATAAATTATTTCTCTTAATGGCAGATTAATAAAGGGACTGGTGGAAGTTCTTCGGGGATGATATGAGGCGTCACTTCCGCTGCCGCCGGGGTGAATATTTTCATCGCTCAACTATGAGTTATGGCGATTTTCAGATAGAGATATATCTACATGATTTGTGTTTTCCTCCTTGAATAAGACAGATTATTGATTATTCCTGTATATGCTTTGTGAGGATTAGGTCCTAGAATCTACGAATAACAAAAGTTGATATATTCTTCAAGGATTCATTATTGTTATTGTATGCGGGGATTTTGTTACTTTTTGTACATTATTTCGTTTACAATATTTTGTATATGTACACAGGGTGGGTCAGTAGAATTTGCTGATTCGGCAATTCAATTAAACAATTACCTACTTACGAGAACAGAATAGAAAAATGAAATATTGAAACTCTATCAAATTGATTTAAAATTAACAACCCAATTCAAAAACTACTCTGTAACTTCATGTATAGCCCTCAAGCCATCCTGAAATTTAAATATGGGACAATTATTTATCAGATGTTCTATTGTCTCCTCTGCTTCTCCGTATTCGCAACTAGGACTCTCACTGAATTCCATTTGAAATGCATGCTATTACAACGACCATGCCCTGTTCTTATACGATTAAGAACAGTCCAAATTTTCCTTGGAAGATCAAATCCAGGAACTTTATTGGGGGGATCAGTTATTAAATCTTTGTTTTGAATATTACATATGTTTCATTCGGATTGCCAAATTGCTTTATCGCTTTCATTCGAGGTCAGAAAATAATTGGACCAAAATGGTTTACGTGATTTTAATCGAGGAATCTCATTATCTGGAATATAGGAAAGTATTTGATATGAATTGTTAAAAGAATTTAATTTATTCCAAATTTTCAAAGTGATGGCCAGCCTGCGGATATGTGGAGGAGCAATGTTTGAAAGAACAGGTAACCAACAAAGTTTTCCTTCAAATGAACTCAAAAAAATGAAAAATTATACAATACATTGACCAGTAGATGAGTTTTGGAGAACAATATCAGATATTGGGAAAGTCATCAGAAGGAATTGTGCCGGCCTTTCCGGCTTAAGCTCGGCATCAGGCGTAGGTATTTTTTATTTAGAAGGGGCAACGGAACAGGGAGAGTCGCGAAGGGAAGAAAAAATAGCAGGCAATTGGTATGCAGGACACAACAAGCCGAGCGGAGGGTGCATCAGCGACAGAAAACGAGATCAATACTCTGCTCTTGCTGCTTGCGGAGTCAAGATGCCAAAACTGTTTCAGCCAACATGCAATGTTATGTAACTGTCTTTACCAGAAATTAAGCCTGTGTTTTTATTTTTTACATCATGCAGTTTTTATTGGATAATCTGCCATTAACTAACGAAGAAATTCGCGGAAAAAATACAGGAAAAAACTGAAAAATCATGCAAATATTGAGTTTATTATTTTTTGATAATCAAGTACAACATTTAGAGTTTATGTTTGGTTAGTTGATAAGATGATATCAGGTAAATGGAATTTATCATTGTCAATACACAGCGTTCGAATTCGGAAATGTCGGAAGACTATTTCCAATATTTTGTTTGGTATGTTGGCGATAATCAAACGAATGTTGTTCTTCAAGTGGAATAGATCCCTGAAATGATTTTTATAAACTCCTAAATCATGTGGGTATAACGGTCAGAAATCACTGAAATTGGTTGGTTTTTTTGAAAAAAAATTATGGGCCAATTATCCCAACTCGCATTAGTACACACCGAACAGTGACATGTTGCAAAAGTAAAGGTACTTGTGGAGTTCCTTAGGGTTTTTGCACTCCAGCACAGTCGCCTGATTTAGCCCCGTGTAATTTTTCCCACACTAGTGTGATTTATGCCGAATAAGTACAACCATAGTTAGGACCGAAAGAACATAATACACTACTGGAAAAAATTAAAGGATCAAAAAAAAATTCCAATTTTTTCGGCCATTTTCAACATGCCGTAACTTTGAGAGAAATGGTCGCACAAGGAATTTATAAAAAGGAAATTGTAGCTCCAAGTGTCTAGTTTTTGGATTAGAACTTCAAAAATTTTAAGTTTCAGTTGTTTTCGAGTAATGATAGAAAAATCAGCAACAAAAAAATTCTCGAAATTTTACCACTTTTTTTTCTTGTCTACGAGCGTGGAAATTTTATTTTTGCATAATCGTTATAATGATGGGATACTTTGTTAATTCAGCTTTAATTTATTTTTTTATTGACCTCAATACGTCTACTTCTCGCCGAGATATCGGTCTTCAAATGGAAAAGGATCCATTTGTCTTTGATTATCGATTTCTCAGCAACCAATGATCGCACAGAAAATTGAAGGAGAGTTTCAAGACCTTAAATGAACTCCAATTAATGAACAACCATTGCTTATTCATAGACATTTTTTTTCTTCATGTCGCATCAATATAAAAATTCAACAAAAAAAAGGGCTTTTAGTGGTTTCTTGGAAAATCTACCACTGGATCGAAAATGTTGAGGAAACCAATAATGTTAAGTGTGACTTTCACAGTTCAATATGTTGATAAAATCCTTACGAAGAGTCAACTCAATCCAGTGAGCCGTTTTTTTGTTTGACTCGATTGAATTTTTGAAAAAAATAAGAATCACGTTTTTTGCTCTGAGAAGCTCATAATCTTCAAAAAAGGCAAAAAAGAATTTTCTCGAGCTTTTTCCACATTTTAATTGCAGATAGTATGTACATAAATTTCAAAAAAAGAAAAATAAAATAAACTAACAAATAAAATTTTTATTAATTTAATAACGGATAAAACATGGATCCTTTTCCATTTGAAGACCGATATCTCGGCGAGAAGTGGACGTATTGAGGTCAATAAAAAAATAAATTGAAGCTGAATTAACAAAGTATCCCATCATTATAACGATTATGCCAAAATTAAATTTTCACGCTCGTAGACAAGAAAAAAAAAGTGGTTAAATTTTGAGAATATTTCTGTTGCTGATTTTTCTATCATTACTCGAAAACCACTGAAACTTAAAATTTTTGAAGTTATAATCCAAAAACTAGACACTTGGAGCTACAATTTCTCTCAAAGTTACGGCATGTCGAAAATTTCCGAAAAATTTGGAATTTTTTTTTGATCCTTTAATTATTTCCAGTAGTGTAGGTTCTGCTTTACGGCAATCTTTTTCAATATGTTGATAGAGTTTCAAGCAAAAAAACCAGGAATTATTTTACCTTTCGATAAGCTAAACATAATGCTCGAACTGAAAGACTGGATAAACTTAACTGTGTTCACTGTAAAAGTCTTTCTGTTCAGACGTTATGAAGGAGTTAGAAGTTGCACTGCCTCTGATAGTCTCAGAAGGCACTGTTAGTTTAGTTTAGTTTAAAAAGGGGTTACAATTCACTGCGACCTCAAGGTCTATTGTGCACACTTACCGAGCTGTTCTGACCATACCCTCACAGTTCGCCTTTCAGTTCCAGAGATCTGATGAAATCTAATATCTGTGAAGGCTTCAACGAGGCTAGTCCCTCACTCTGACGAGTTTCTCGCCCAAGGCATTCTCTCCTTAGGCTCGCAATGCCAAAGCATTCCGTGACTAGGTGAATGGGGGTTTCTTCCTCCTCCCCACAGAACCTACACTCGTCAGTGTTCGATAATCCCATCCTTAACAGTTGCTTCCTGAGGCGGCAGTGTCCTGTGAGAAAGCCAGTGAGGAGGTGTAATTACTTCTTACCAAGATCCAGATATCTTTTGGATCCCGCTGTCTCAAAGTTCCGAAAGAACTTAGTGGAATGATCCATACCTGGGAGATTCCGCCAGATTTTTGCCTCTCGGCTTTCTCCTTCTCCAGAAACTCCTTCTTATAGGTACATTTATACATATACCACAGAAGGGTTCTGGGCCAATGAGTGACATTCGGGCGCACTGAAGCTGATGATAACTTTTGAGCTTAGGCGAATATCATTACATCTTTCAGCTGAAACTGTTGAAGAATGGTCACTCAGGAATACAGAAAATGAAGAGCCTAACATTCTCGTCAGCACGGGATCACAAATGCTACTAACTGGTCCAGAACCCTTCTTGGGTAAAGGCAGATATACCTATTAGAAAGAGTTTTTAAAGCAGGAAGAAACTGAAAGTGCGGAACTCTGGAGGAATCTTCAATGATCAAAATAACAACAATTTTCCTGACATAAATTTCTGAAAAATTAATTCTGGGCAGGTCGAAGAACAAACACTAACGAAGAACACTCCAATATAGCCAATTCTCCTTAGGAAAGTCGTCAACGCAATCCATCAAAAGGAGCGGGAAGATTGACAGACAGCACGAAGTAATAAACTGGCATATCTGTGACGGAATGAGCCCCCTCCCCCATCTCCATACATTGATTTATCCCCTTTCCGGTGAAATATGTGAGTGGGATCGCGTCACGTTCTTACGTCCCTCTTTCGGTCCTTAATCAAGATATATCCACCGGAGTCCCGGAGCCAACGCCACTGAGATATTGCCGCCGACCGAAAAATCGCTTTTATAACCGCTATTCAGTATTTATATACACACATCTAGAGCACTAAAGACGGTCTACGTTATTGCCATCTACCTCTGGATGATTCGGGAATTGTTACAGGAAATAATTTATAGCACGGTCGATTGTGCTCCTCATAGCTGGAACTATCTACAGTACATACCTTATATCTCACCATCCAGTTACAAAGTCTTTATAAATCTCAAAAATAATAGTGGTTTCAGGAATGAGGTATCTTCTTTTCTGATATTTTTTCCAGGCACTTCATTCGTCGATAGCAAGACATTCCGCTGAAATTTGTTACGGATTTTCTTTTTTCCGCCACAGAACCTGCACTAATTGTTTGACACCCAGTCTCTTCCTCAGGTGTTACCTGAGACGGTAGTGACCTGCGAAAAACCCTGTGAGAAAGTGCATGCCGCTCCTGTTGAATTCCAAGAGAGTGACATAGTAGTGATCTCTAGATTCAATAAAGAGGTACTCGTGTAACGCGACATAATAGTTAATTGTGCCTCTTTCACTTCGAGGTACGGTACTCGCACTATAGCTCGTCGTCCAGTTCTAGAGTCTTGATTACCTGCATAAACCACGGTGGTTTCAGATATCTGATATCTTTGATAATTTCCTTGCCCAGGCACTACCTCTGTTGACAACCGATACATACAGGTTTACAGGCCCTAGTATACAGGGTGTCCCGGAAAATGTGGGAAATCTCTCGGATTCAGATAGAAAATAAAAAAATAAGATGACAAAATCCCATAATTTTTTTTTCCTAGCGGCCTTCTCTACGAAGATACGACCTCCTAAATGACGCCACTGGAAATTCATTTTAGTGGAATAAATTTCAATTACTTACTTCTTTCATTATTTTTTTTTCGAAAACGGTTCATTTTATCGACACTAAACAAGAGTACCTTTTCTTTAGCTTAATGTTCAAGGTATCCAAATTTGTTTTTTTTTAGCACCTTATCATACAGGATATTAAAAAGGTAAGCATTATAAAATGTACAACCCAGTCCTTAATACTATTAATCATATCAAATTTTCATCAAATTATATCGAGTAGTTTGAAACTTATTCCACTAAAATGGATTTCCAGTGGCGTCATTTAGGAGGTCGTATCTTCGTTGGGGGGGGAACTTGTCCCATTTTCCGGGACACCCTGTATATTATGTCGTGTAGTACCTACCTTTCATTCTGTTCACATGCTGACACAACATCTCCTCCTCCATGTAGAAGAAGAAAAGAACAATTTCTCCCCTTTCTAGCCACAACAAAGCGAACGAAAAAATATCCTTTTCCTTTCAGTCGAAGAACATCATGCTGCTCTAGACGTATTGACAACATATTCAAATTCTCACACCATTTCAATGCAATATCCAGAAAATTCTCACTCCGAACTAAAGAAAGCATTACCCGCCGTAGCACAGCATAACTTCGAGATTATTTCCTTATAATTAACCCAGCAGCACATTCGCGCGAATTCAAAAAGGATTTGGGTCGTCCTTTCTTTCTCCCTCTATATTCTTGAAAGATATAATTAAAGAGTCATTGAAGTCTTTATTCCGGTTTTATTTTCGGAGTCAATAGGCAAGGGTTCTGTTTCGGTATACACTTACATTGGATTTTATTGTTATGTGATTATGTGAACTTTGTTAAGATTCGGATATTTTTCAGCGATATTAAGAAATAGTTATTTAATCAACTAGGTTATTGAAGACAGCGACTGGTCAAGATATTTTAACGCTTGAGCGGAGTGAACGTGTTAATAGTTCGAGTCGCTAGATTAATAACCGAGTTGATTACAAGATTTTTCCGACGATCTCAACATGAAATTTGTATAAATTCTTGATTGAAATACATTCTCATTTTGCACAAGACATACATTTGACATAATGGAATTTCTATGTTTCTATGTTCCAGTAGAGGTTTGACATTTCTCCTAGTGCTTCTGAATACTTTGCACATTAAAAAAGCATGAATTGAGCATTAAAATGGGTCATTAATGTTTAATTTCGTACACATTGAAATCACCTTTTATTTCGAGGTCGGCGGAAAATATTATTTTAATTCGATTAATTGGGTAGTTCCTTGGAATGAATTATTGAGCATTCCATTCCACTAAGGGAAATTAATTTCCATGAAGAAAAATAAATGAATGAACAAAAATCTCATAACGTCTCTGATTTCTTTGAAAAGTCTACATTCCACAGAAATATTTATATTAATGAAAAAACTGCCATTCAAAACTTTTTTCCTCGATATCTCAGAAAGAACGAAATCGTTCGACATGAAACTTTTCGGCCACATGCAAGATACTCATAAGAAACCTTTTACAAAATTCGGTGGCCATATCAACAGAACAATAGAAAATTCAATCGAAATATTTATAATAAAAATCCCTATATTTCCACAACGAAATATCCGTTTCGAATGAAATTTATTTTGAGGGAGAAGATTCTCCAATTTCTTCTTTATCAAATATTTTTTCAATTATATAAAATTTGTCTATTCGATCAAGCTGAAATTTTGCAGTAATATGTTCATAACCAATTCAAACCAGTACGAAAAATTTTGTGGGAATTGAGTTAATACAACCATAAAAAAGTCTATCATGATATCGAAAAAAGTTATGATATTCTCATGATGAAACTATGGAATGAAATGTATATTGGCGAAGTGAATGATCATACAAATTTCAAAAAGGATTGTGAAACCAGGGAAATAAAATTTTGATAGTTTCAGTTATCAACTTTTACATATTTTATTTTTTCTATTTTGCATTCATATATTTGGTATCAATCGCAAGTCCTACACAAAATACAAAACTACACAATACAAAATTCTGGGATTACAGACTCCATTGCTCCACCAATGAACGAGATCTCAAAAGCACCTGCTTGGGGCTTTTCCTATTTTTTTTATATTCTTTCATTCTGTCCAATTGATTTTCTCAGAAATGTAGGTAAATTCGAGGAACACTTAAGATGAGAACAAATTCTTAGCTTAGAATTATGTCCTACTTTTATTCGCAATACAATTCGAAATTCCTGTTTTGATCTATATGCTTGTTGGTCCTACAATTGGTCCTCTCAACTTTTAACTTCTTTCAGTAATAAATCCTGTCAAATATTATATAAGGTAAAATATGTCAAACTTCCATGGCTATCTGACTAATTTAACAAGTGAATGGATTTTAAGGATTCTGAGCTTCCTTGAGATTCCCTCACTGAAAATGTCTCACATATAACAATAAAGTCTTCTTTACCTTGCAATAGATTTATCCTCCACTTTCCAACTCTATCGACTCATTATATAACTATTCGATTCACAATCAAGATTTATGTTGAAATAAATCAAAATTAACTACCACCATTTGAATTATTAATCGGCTGCCTGTTTTGTAATTAGACTTATAGGTATTGCAGATAAATCATCCGCTGAAAAATCACAGTTGGTAGACATTCTCGCAGCAGGTTTGTTATTTTTTCACTATAATTCACCTGAAAGTGACTCAAGCTATACATACAATGATTTAACCTTTTACATTCTTTCTGTCATTGGTTAGTTACATAAAATAAGACAAAACATTTTTTGAGAGAGTATCCTAAAGCTTTTTTGGTAAATGCATGTATATCAAAGAATAAAATTTCAAAAATCAATCCGAATTATATTTGAATAGCAATATGTCAATACACGATACCTCAAGAAAAAAATTTAAGAAAAGCACTGAACATGAGCTTTTGAGCGCTAGTTCATTAGAAGAAGAGAAATCAGACTATAACATCAAAATTTTATATGGTACTTGGAATGGATACCAAATATATAAAATAAATGCAGAATGTCAGCACAATCGGAATAATATTCTGGGAATTATTCGAAAAAATAAATATGTAAAAAATTGATAATTAGAAAAAAACAAAATCCGAAGTTCTGATGATGCAACCCTCTTGAAATCTTGCATGAACATTCAGTACATCAATCTTCATTCACAAAATAAATTTCACTCGAATCGGATATTTTTTTCTGGGAATATGAAGTTCCCTCTTTTCAATAGTCCAATTGAATTTTCTATATTTCTGTGTATACTATGGCCACAAAATTTTGCATGAGGCTTACTATGAGCATCTTGCATGTGGCCGCAAAATTTCATTTCAATGGGGTTCCTTTCATCTGAGATATTGAGGAACAAAAATTTTGAATGGCCATATTTTATGGAACACCTTCTACGATTTGGCTGGCTAACGAACTTAACCGAGGCATTTGGGAATTGAACTCGCCCTGAAAATCTCAAGTCTCTAGGACAATCCCCTCGAAAGTTATCGTGCTAACGGACGGCCGGCCGGACTATGCTTTCGGGAGTTATCGTGTTTAGGGCCGGATGGATGTTCCTACGAACAGAATTGAATTTTACCACGGATACGTCATCAGGGAGGGAACCCTATCGTTTGAGACCATTTTCGGCACAAAATTCGAAAATTACAGACACTACAAAAAGTGTTCACAATGTTTATTTGAAATGAATTTTTCAGTGTATGTATTTAATTTTATGATGGAACGATTTTATTAGTTTGATATATTCCTATTGATGTTGAATTGGAGGGATTGGTACAAAGGATAAATTATACTGTTTCGAAAATACTTAATATCACATGATTTGTTGATAAGATCATTTATAGTTTCCTATAAATCTCTATGAACTAGGAAAAAAATTTTCATTGTGTTATTTTTTGATTTTATTATCACACATAACGATTTAACTCAATAAAACTTTAACTATGTCTCGAATGTAAATTAGAATTCAGAAAGCAACCTCTCATTCGCGTACTAACCTAGCTAAACGCTGCTAAGCTTAATAAAATTCATACTTTATTCATATAGAATATTGATATATCACTGATCCACTTTTCTTGCGTGAATAAATACTGATGGGAAATTAAATTTTATAATATCGTCGTAACTTTTTTCGTCGACAAAGTCCATATCAGTTTCTTCACTGAATATCTTCAGGAAATCCTTCATATATGCTTGTCGTTCATTATATGAGATGCTAAGTTGTTTGTTCTCTAGAGCAAGGTATGCACCTATAAATGAATATCATAATAAAACATGGTGAAAATATACAGAAGTATAGTCTGTTCACGAAAGTTTGAGCCATCGGTTGGGCGTTGGTCATGACAATTTGGCATATTTCACTGTGTATATTAAAATTTTAGGTTATATTGTTTACATTCTTGTCAGATTGATACGAAACTTTGTCAATATTGCATAGAGTTCTCTGATAACTCGCAAGCTCGTCGGACGATGCTGGGTACATTCGGCAACGTTGACTACATTTTACGTTATGATAGTAAATACTGCCAACAAACGCCTACTATGCGCTCAAACTTTCGTGAACGGACTATATGAAGGTTGTTGATATCATAAGACCTCCAACTTAACTTTCAACTCACCTAGAACTTCTTTTTTGCGCATTTCGTATAAAAACTCATGGTGGAATTGGTGGCTGATCAACTTCATTCCTGTACCTTCGAGCATTTGTTTTAATTCTGTATCAGAATCTTCACCAGATAGTATTGGTACATAGTTTGCGTAATCTGACATGAATGACTTCCATCTGTCCATATGTGCCATTTTTTTGTATGTTGAATACATTGCATTCGTTTTGAATTGGGACAAAAGTAGCATTGTCCCATTATCCTTCAGTAATCTACTGCAGTTCGTGAAACCTTGCCTGCAAATGTCAGAAAAAAACTTCAGCTGAAAGCAATATTGACAAAAATTTACTGTAAGTTAAATGTGGTACTCTGGACAAGAACTTTTGGCTGAATGCGCATGATTATTAGGGTGAATCAAAGTTGAGTGAAAGTTTTTGTGAGTGCCTGTTTGTTTTTTTTTGCAAGTGAGAGAGATTAAAATCGTGCTATTAATTTGCCCTAATGTCTGCAATTTTCAAATTTCTAGCTGGAAATGGAACAATTTGGTTGGACTCATTATTGAAGAATCCAAGATCAAGAAGAGATAATGAAAATTTGAGTGTCGGTTTGGACCCCAAATGACATGGTTAGGTTAGGTTAGGTTAGACCCCAAATGGCATGATTAGGTTCGTTACCTAGCTAAATTGGTCGAATAGTCGATATTTTCAAAACTAAATAGCTCAACAATTGAAGTAAAATGAAGACAAACAAACTCAATCAAGATGTCGAGAAAATCGTGCCATTAGCAAATTAAAAAAAATATATTTTGTCTGTGCGATGTAGACCGATAAATTTCTGGTGACTTCAACTTTGGAAAGGGTGGAGTTAGAGACTATAAATTTTTACGGTATATGTCCTATGCTAACGTACAAAAGCATAATCGGTGAACGGTTTTTGAGCTATTTTCATTCAAACTTCGTCTTATTGTTTTTTCACTACCTATATTTAAAACTACCAATCCGATGGATGTTCAACTGAATATTTACAACTGAGACAAACTACCAGAAAGAATTCTAAATATTGAGAACTACTAGTATAAAATATTCCAAAGAGAAATATTTGGGTCGCTGGTAGTGAATGAACCAACTCGGAGGAGTGTGAGATGGACCACTGATCATATAATAAAGGGTTTTCCAATAAGAGGTGTTATTTTGAATAGCCTGCTATTTCGGTAGATATCACGTTTGAAGCACGCATTGAACATTTTAAAATTCCATAAAAACAAATGGTGAAAATTTGGCAGAGATGGTTTGTAGAACTCGAACATTTTTGGGTCGTCGTGAAGCACCTTGTCGGATCGCAATAAAGAAATTGGTGGAAAATTTCGAGCTGGTGGGACAAGTAAGTAATGTGAAGAATAAAACCCGTGCACGTCGCTCAAGAACAGCCAAGAATATTGCTGATGTAGCCGAAAGAAAACCCAGGTTTGTCCATTCCTCGTCGTTCTTTGGAATTATGCATTCCACAAACGTCATTACACCGAAATTGGATAGAATTGATCTGGACAACGTTCCGTTTCAACAAGACGGCGCAACGTGCCACACAAACAACGAAACCATTGATCTTTTGCGGGAAAAGTTTTCGGACCGTGTTATCTTTCGAAGAGGTGATCACATTTGGCTACCGAGATCTTGTGAATTAACACCTTGCGACTTCTTCCTTTGGGGCCACGTGAAAGAGAAAGTCTACGTCAATAGCCCAGCGTCGATTCAAGATCTCAAAGATGGAACTCATGAGGCTATCGCGGACATAGGGCAGCCACTTTGCGATTTGGTTATGGAAAATTTCATAAAAAGGATATGGTCCTGTAAGCGTGGTCGTGGTGGTCATTTGCCTGATTTTATTTTCCACTACTAACGGCATAGCTTCTTCTTTATAATGAAATAAACATACGATCATTTATATTGAAAAATGGCATTTTTCTTTGAATATCAAAATAACACCTCTATGGAAAACCCTTTATCTTGTTAAGATGGTATACATTGAGATGATGAGAAATAAAGATTTTTATTATTATTACCTCCAATTCCGTACATAAGAGAAACAATATGATGAGAACAGCAAATCGAATCTACTCTCTAAATTTTTCGGTATATTTACATCAGCAATATCCAGTTTTTCGAAAGAAACTCTAGGGTCTGTATTCATCGAACGACAAAATTTTATCATATCCTTGTCTATATCAGTCCCGATAACTTCGTTAACATTTTTTGGTAACAGAGGAAGAAGCACTTCATAAAATATACGTCCACTTCCACATCCAATATCCATAACACTTAAAGAATCACTTTTCGGTAAAATTATTTCTTTCATGAGAGATTTGTATGCATTTCTCACTGTTTCGAGATGATATGTAGCGCACTGGTAATATTTCAAAGCAGTGTTGGTCATCTTGTTGAAGCAGAAGTGATCAACAGACTATTCACTTTAAAAATAGAAATACTTATTAATATTATGAGATAAAACTGATAGCACAGAAGACCCAGCAACAAATGAATAAATTATTGATTGTATATTAATGATAGGTGATAACGAATTTGCAGTTTACATTCATCTTTATGTGGATTTCGTTATTGTTTTTTGTTGTTGCAGGATTGTTTATATAGAGTACTTGCGTGTTATATGGTGTGGTTCAGAAGAACCTACTAATTTAGAAATTCCATTAAACGAAAAATTATGCAAAGAAGAAAAACCCTGTCTCGCCGTTCTAACAAAAATAACACTTAAAAACTATTCGAATATTGAAGGATTTCTTCTTTATTGAGTCCAACCGATAACCCTCTTCAAGATGCCTCCTGAATTCTGAATTTGAAAAGAAAAAATCGAAACAGAAAAATAAAATGATTGAAACTCCATGAAATCGATTTAAAAAACAACCCTATTCAAAAAAGACTCTGTTACATCATGTATAGACTTCAAGCCATCGTGAAATTCAAATATTGGACAATTATTTATCAGATGTTCCATAGTCTCCTCTTTTTCTCCGCATTCGCAACTAGGACTCTCAAGTGAATTCCATTTAAATATCATGCTATTACAACGGCCATGACCTGTTCTTATACGATTAAGAACAGTCCAAATTTTCCTTGGAAGATCAAATCCAGGAACTGTATCGGAGGGATCAGTTATTAAATTTTTGTTTTGAATATTACATAATATGTTCCACTCGGATTGCCAAATTGCTTTGTCGCTTTCATTCGAGGTCAGAAAATAATTGGACCAAAATGGTTTACGTGATTTTAATCGAGAAATCTTATTATCTGGAATATAGGAAAGTATTTGATATGAATTTGTAGAGAATTAAATTTATTCCAAATTTTCAAAGTTAGGGCCTGCCTGCGAATATGTGGAGGAGCATTATTTGAAAGAACTGGTAACCATGGTGTTGGTATTGATTTTATTGTTCATCTGATAAAGTACGTTGAGTTGTTAGAAACTATTTCTGCTTGAAATTCCAAAATAACAGATATTCAGGCCAAACGTTAGCGAAAATGAGCAAAACTACTCCCCTTCGAACAGTGACTGCACCTTCATTTATTTTAAAAAATCAGGGAGATTTCTAGAATCTGTTGAGGAAATTACCAAGGTGTGTTGTGTCATTTCAGCTCGAGAAAAATCGTATAGATAGCGGGTAAGTAATATACTCCTTGATTTTCTGCTGAGACTATAATGACTTGACAATTTTATCTACGGCCTGACGCAGTTAACGTCCAATAACAGATACTGAACCAGAATGAACGAATTATTTCAATGGACATAGTAAGATACGGAATGAAGGGCGTCAGTTTAAAATGCAGATTTTACGATAATTGTTTTCTCACGAGAAACGAAATGCATTGTTGCCGAGATTTGCATATGGTCAGATACAGATGGTGCCGAAGTGAATCGAAAAGGAACCCGCACATTTTGTATGGGAATTGGCTCCCGGTGGATTTGGCTGAAAATTTGATATGATGTTCTACTAATCCTTCTGATCAAATGTCTCCACAGTCACGAAGCTGAAAAATGCATACTTTTAGGAGTTTTTAGCGATTTTTTGTATCCATTATGGGTTACGTATTACCGTTCACACAGAAATGTTTGAAAATATTTCGAATTGGCAGAATCTGCTTTCAATAATCACGAAATATTCTCAAACATTTCTGTGTGAACGGTAATACGTAAGCCAAAATGGATACAAAAAATCGCTAAAAACTCCTAGAAGTATGCATTTTTCAGCTTCGTGACTGTGGAGACATTTGATCAGAAGGATTAGTAGAACATCATATCAAATTTTCAGCCAAATCCACCGGGAGCCAATTCCCATACAAAATGTGCGGGGTCCTTTGTACAATCTTAACCTAACTTCATTTATTCGTATAGTATTTGGGCCATGTCCATCCTTAACTTCTTCTATTCAACGTTTTGGTCAGCTTTCGACAGCTGTCTTCAAAAAAATACTCTCAACTGCCAGAAAAGCAATATTTGTCAATCTTAAAAAATGTTTGCCATTTCTGGCTGTTCTCAGGAAACTACCGATGACTCTGGTCTACTCTTGATTCATTTTGCATGTACATACATTCTGTATATCAATCTACATTACGAAAAATAAATTTCACTCGAATCAGATATCTTGGAAATAGAGAGATAATTCTTTTCAATATTTAAATTGGATTTTCTATGGTCCTGTTAACAATATGGGCACATATAAGCATCTAGCATGTGGCTGGAAAATTTCATTCTGATTGGTTTCGTTTTGTCTGAGATATTGAGGAACAAAAATTTTGAATGGACAAGTTTTATGGAACACCTGTACGATTTGACTGGTTAACGAACTTAACCGCGCCATTTGGGAACCGAACTCACCATGAAAATCTCAAGTCTCTAGAAATTTTTTACATTATTGTCATATTGAAATGAATTTACGTCACAATTCTGGAATCGTTTGAATACAAAGGGTTTTCCAATAAGATTTTGAATAGCCCGCTATTTCGGCAGATGTCATTTTTTGACTTTTGACAAGTAGAAACTACGCCATTAATAAAAATGGAATGATACACGCTTCAAGAACGCATTAAAATTATTAAAATTAACTATAAAAATGGCAAAAATTTGGCAGAGAGGTCCGTAAAACTCAAACATTTTTGGGTCGTCGTGAAGCACCTTGTCCGACCTCAATAAAGAAATTGGTGGAAAAATTCAAGCTGTTGGGACAAGTTAGTGATGTGAAGAATAAAACCCGTTCACGTCGCTCAAGAATAGCCGAGAATATTGCTACTATAGCCGAAAGTGTTGAAGAAAACCCAGGTTTGTCCATTCCTCGTCGTTGTTTGGAATTAGGCATTCCACAAACGTCATTACATTACAATTGGATAGTATTGATCTGGACAGTGTTTACTTTCAACAAGACGGCGCTACGTGCCACACAAGCAGCAAAACGATTGATCTTTTGCGGGAAAAGTTTCCGGACCCTATTATCTCTCGAAGAGGTGATCAAAATTGGCCACCGAGATCTTGTGATTTACCTTGCGACTTCTTCCTTTGGGGCCACGTGAAAGAGAAGGTCTACGCCATTAGCCCAGCGTCGATTCAAGACCTCTGAGATCGAATTCGTGAGGCTATCGAAGACATAGGGCAGCCACTTTGCGATTTGGAAAATTTCATTAAAAGGATATGGTCGTGGTGGTCATTTGATTGATGTTATTTTCCACAATTAATGGCATTGCTTCTTATTTATAATGAAATAAACATCCGATTTTTTATATTGAAAAATGGCATTTTTTTATCATCAAAATAGCACCTCTTATTGGAAAACCCTTTAGTTACTCTTTTACATCTGACACCATTTCTGCAGAACGGCAACATCGCAAAGATTATCTCTTACGATTTTCCTTCCATTGTCAGTCCGATGTCAAACTAACAGAGATAAAATGGAGTTTTTATGTCGGCGATCTGAACAAATTCTATATTTGTTTTGTTGGACGAAATGTTAAAAGCAAATACATGTAAATGGATACCTTGCCTAGGTGTTGATTACCTCTGAATATGGTAGCTTTCTCTTTCAATCTGTTACGAAACCTATCAAAAAATGTTAGACTTGATTAGACAATTATATCGAGACGATAATTATGAAGGAAATAGCCCACGTCTGTTGTGAGATTAATCAAGGTATATTGAGTAATTAAAACGAAGAATTTCACATTTGGACTAACTAACGATCTAGGATCTATTGAATCAGTTTTTTCAGATTGGAATGTCGTATTAAAGATACGAGCATATGTTTCGAAATGTCATAATATAGTGGATAATTGGCAAAAATATCGTTCTCCGATTGAAAAAAACGCACACGCCTTATTTTGATGTAAATATTATTTCAGTATGAGGAAATTATAGGGCTGCTTCTACGAATCATTCTTGATTTTCGTCATCTTTTTCAGTGAAAACCACTTGTGGAAACCAATATCTATTTATTCACAATTCTGCACTGATCATGAGTTCATACCTACTTGTACTTGTAGGACGCTTAGATTTGATGAATGGGGGAAAACCCGGATAGATGCCCTAATTTTTGAAATAACCTCATATTTTTGAAAATATTGATTTTATAAGAGTAATTCCTATGAATGTAGATAGCCCCATTATTTGATTTGAAATACTGAGACTTTTCTCTGACATAGCAATCCCAAATTTCCCAAAAATTTCATTTTTTTGGAACCATTTCTTTGGGGGATAGATGCCTACAAGTATGGATAGATGCCTCATCATGAAAATATTGGGACGGATAGATGTCCCTTATACTACGTGAACCAAAAACCCAACTAAATACAGTGACATTTTCCATGCCTAAAACAGCAACTTTGTCTACGCAACATGGATCGAATTAACAACAATTGTGCATTTTAAATTGAATTTAAAAGCATATATTAAACGAAAAGTTGAAATCTTTTTATTAACATAAAGCATTATTCTTCACGTTCATGATAAATTGATAAAATATTAAGTCTCAACAAAAAAAATCAAGAATCATACGTTTAAAATCAAAATAACACAATGAATCGAAAATCAGCTAAAAAGATAAGGTTTTAGTTTAGATGGCAACTATCCTTTATAAATTAAGAAGAAAACAGCAGCCATTTATACTCAGATGTACACTCACTAAAACACGGTATTGACGTAATAAAAAAAAATAACTGAATTTATTACCACTTCAAAAGAACAGCGGCAAATACTTACCTATAAAACTTGGGCGTGTTTGTGAAGTTCGCTGCGGAGATGATCCCACACAATAGCGAAAAACGACTCCACTTTACAATAACCCTTACAAAACTAAGGTCCAGGGTGACTGTAGCATCTACTTATTAAATTAATTTTTTGTTACGTGTTTCCGAAGATAGGTATTTTGAAAATGGGGCATCTTATGGTAGTGGAAAGATGGAAAAATTTTTTCAATATTTGATTGAAATTGAGTTTGTATTAACACATGGTGGAATATCAGTGCCTTGTGCCTATCTAAATAACTATCATTAGATGGAATATTGAAATAAATCTACTGATATTCCAGTTTGGTAAAATTCGAGTGAAGGTCATCGAACTCCAAGAAAAACTGAGTATGTCTTAAGCTATCCTGTTCATATAGACGGTGGAACATTCTTTCTTGAATAAATATTTAACCATCCTCTCCATCAAATCTCGAGAACGGTAGTCGGATTGTCACTTTTCGGAATTTTGTAATTTTAGACTTTGTCATCACAATATATGTATTTTCAGAGAGAACCTACAAATGATTTCATTTCATTCTTATCGAAACTTGCAAATTGCGATATCGTGAGCATAACGTACTTCAATTCTTTATTTGGTCAAACATCTCTCATGACTTTAATGTATTTAAAATATTTTAAGGTCAAACTATACCGAAGTGAACACAAATTGCTGAATTTGAATTAAAAGTGTGTTTCTAGTTGAGTTGATTTTTTAAAAATTTCTTATGCACCTATTTTGATTTTGAATGAAGAACAGGGTGTGAAAAATTCTGTTTCATTCATTTATTCAATACTAGCAGACCCAACAGACGTTGTTCTGTATACACAAAAATTCATTCAATTCGATCTAGCCGTTTAGTTGCAGAGTAGATGAATAACCTTAATTATGACTACAGCGCCATCTGTTGATCTGATTTGTGATCATAAACATACGGTCCTCAGACAATCCAAAATACATTCATACATCCCTCACACTTCGGTACCTTCTCCTACCCGCCTAGTGCCCACCTGGGAGACGCATTTTGGTGCGATTTCATCTTCAACCTGCCATATCTTTTGATGTATTCATCATAATTGAATGATGTAAAAGGCAATTTCGTTTTAAATTAAATACTGGGGATGAACGAGGTATTTAATTGGATAAGGATCAATAGCGTATTCATTAACAAATACTACCAAATAATGCATAATTTTGAGAAACATTCGGATACCTTTAAAAGGTGATACCGAGTAAACCTTGAAAGATAGATATATGCTATCGCGGACTTTTTTTGTTGAACTATTGAAGAGGTACATTTCCGTCATACATTGTTTCCATGTACGTCTTAAGGTTTTTGCAGCGCACCGGAAAATAGCTGATTTTGGTACTCATATTTATTATCATTGAAGTTATAGTAGGTTTCCTTTATTTTCTCGGGTGAAAAGTATAGCCTATGTTACTCAGGGATAGTGTAGCATTCTAAGGGTGAAAGAATTATTGAAATCGGTCAAGTAGTTTATGAGGTAACTCTTATCAAATCCACAAACCCACAAACAAACAAATCTTTCCTCTTTATAATATTAGTATAGATTTTAAAATGAGTACAGGGGATGGAAAGAAAGAAAAAATATTGATTTCAATAAAAATTCATTGAATTCGAAAAAATAATGAGTAATATTCGTATAAAAGGCTTAATTAAATGAAAAAATCGCAAAGATCCCAAAATATCGCATGCTTTTAGATCAAGATATAATTTTATCTCCATAAATAAGTTTCTGTATCTCAGAACAGACTTTATTTGAAGATATACAAATTATGTTGACTATACCATCAGCAAAACTAATTCCCAATAACATTCCAACATTCTTCTTGAAATCTATCAACGAAAATGGCAAAACCGACTTCTTTTCTGTTTATGGATTCTAGAGATACTTGTTTCGATTTTTATCCATCAATGCCTTCATATATGACGAGTTTTGTACGAATAATAGGATTTTCATACATAGCTATCTAGATCACACGCGACTTGAATACGGTTTTACAAGAATAGAAACTGATGTTTGATTTATACGTCCAAATAGGTTTATGAAGGACACAAGTCACCTTATCGAGAGAACTACATGTTGTCGCTTTTGGTCATAACAAATTCTGTTATACATACGAAAGTGTTTGTACAACGTATGGGTAAAGTAGATACAATTTAAAAAAATTCTGACAATGATCAAGTTCTAGTATAAAGATACGAAGTATGTAGGTGAGTTCTGAATTTTCAGGGGCTTTTTACATTCGACTATCGATAAGATAAGCAGTCAATTTGGATTTATAGTTTATTGTTGACAACTGAAAAGCTTAGCTACGTCTTCCATTGTCCATCGACTTTTGATTAGAGTACATAAAAGAATCTGTATTGAATTAAGCGTTAGAAATGGAATGGAGTATATTATTTGAACTGATTCTAAATATGTGGTCGTAATTATACTATGGAAATATAAGAAAATGATATAAGTAAAAAATTGATCACTAAAATATCAAAATTTTCATTTTTCTGATTTTAGAATCCTTTTGTAAGTTTGCATGATCATTCACTTCGCTAATTCACATCCGTGAACTCGATTTCATTTTAATCTAAAGTTTTTTCAAAGAAATTTCAGAATTTTTGTCGATATTACTATACACTATTCTATGATTGTGTTAACGCAACTCCCACAAATTTTTACTTGTTGATTTGAGTTAGTATTTAACATTTTGCTGCAAAATTTCAGCTCCATCGAATTGACAAACACCCATAAAATAAATAGATACCTACCACTTTCATTGGATATTCTGTTGTGTAAATGAAGTAGAATTATGAGTTTTTTCCAATTGAAACCTCGAAATCCTCCATTAGAAGATTCTCACTAGACCGACCTTGTAGATTCCAAGCCAAAAATAGCAATGTTTCTGTCAACAATTCTTTAAATCCGATAAAACGATTATGGCGATAAAAATCTCAGTAGTATTTGTCACCTACGATGATGTAAGATATTAAAAGTTCGACGGAGACATGTGGGGGCACACAGGAAGGAGTGTCGAGCATCGGAGGTCAACAAGATTGAGGCCTAGTAGTAAAAGAGGTAACCCGTTTTCCTCGACATGTCTCTACCAATGCGTATTTTATTAGCAATCAGTATAATTCAGGTGTAATAAGCAATTCCCGGTCGATATGTAGAATACCTGGATCACTTAGGCAATTGTACCGGGTTTTTCACCATAATTTGACCCCCCCTTTAACTTTGTTACTGAAGGAGATACAAAAAAATGTTTCGTATAAAAGTTTCACGAAATCAACTGAGGTTTTTTTATACGAGTCCAGAAACTGAAATATATACAGGGTGGCCAACATATTGATGGCAACTTAATTTTTTCAAATGTAACACCCTGTATATTTTTCCATATTTAGTTAGCTCTCTCTCCCCTGATTTCGAATATGTAACATATGTTGGTCTATCTCTTTCATTCTGAGAACCACAGAGGTTCAAATTTTAAGAACCACCTGCCAAGATCTGTAACCATTTTACAAGTGACAGAGTGCGTTTACTGAAAATGCTCATTTTTGGAGTTATAATAACGTCAATGGGAAGATATACAGGGTGAACAACATTGAATGCAACTATATTTTTTCAAATGGGACACCCTGTCCTGTATATTCTTCCTTTTTTGATAGGCTATTTCCTCCTGATCTCGAATAATTGCGTGCCTATGTGAAATACCTACGAAATTCTTTATATCCAAACAATCTACTTAAAAGTATTATTTTAGAATGAATACTTAACAAATACTTAACCAATGAAAAATGATAAACTATGGTAGTATGGTAAGAATAACATCAACTAAAGGAATTGCTCAAAATGACCACCTTCATTCAATACACATAGTTCATATAGTTGTCTCAAGTTGTTTAGACTATTTTTGATAGCATTATTATGGCTCTGATTCAAGTCAGAAATTGAAGCTTCAAAATTTGTTTCTAATCATTACAATATTATCATTATTCTTTATGCGTTGACGGCATTAGTTCCGAATTATGGGTTCAATATTGGTTGATTTTATATTATTAATATAAATTTTTTCCTTCAGGAACGCTCAGGAACGGCTATAAAAACGTGTCCAACGGTGTTAAATCTGGACTATTTGGTGGTCATAAAATGGGTGCGCCATTACCAATCCAAAGATCAAATTGGCCACTAAAATATTCACGAACTTCCAAAACGCTATGCCAGATGGTTATTGAAATTTGGAACTCTGTGGTGCTCAGAATAAGAAAGATAGACTAACATATGTTACATATTCGAAATCAGGGGAAAAAGAGCTAACCAAATATGGAAAAATATACAGGGTGTTTCATTTGAAAAAATGAAGTTGCCATCAATATGTTGGTCACCCTGTATATATTTCAGTTTCTGGACTCATATCGAAAAACTTCAGTTGATTTAGTGAAACTTTTATACGAAACATTTTTTGTATCTCCTTCAGTAACAAAGTTAAAGGGGGGGGTCAAATTATAGTGAAAAACCCGGTACAAACATCATTTCGCTAATTATGAAGAAAATACATTCATTCTGATATACCTACTTAATGATGAAAAAATGCGACAATATCTCAGAAACTGAACGATCTTCAAATGTTGGAATCAAAAAGAAATAACTAGATAAATTATTTACAGAAGGTATCTGTCCTCAGAAGACGAAGAATAATTGAAATCAAACTTCACCTTTGTATATTTTTTTCAGACTTTCGGTTGTTCATATCTAAGAAATAAGGATGAATTATACATGAAAGAAAATTAGGTCAACACCAAGATACTGATAAATCAAAGCTTGTTCAGCATGCTTCAAATGAAGATCATAGGATTTTATGCGGCGAAACTTCCAGCATATCAAAAGATTAAAATTGGAACCTAGAAATTTGAAGGAACAGCATTAATGTCAATTAATTAATTATTTGAAATTTCAAATGAATACTTACTTGGATAGATTTATATAGGCGTTTTCGGATACTTACTCGGGTTTACTACTAACCTTCCCGTTCGTTTACCTAACCCGAACATCCAACCCGTATTCGGAAAGAACGGTGTTATTAACTCGAACACTGACTCACGTTGATCTGTCGTAACCCTACACGAGAGCAGGGTCGTAGAGTCACCGCATGCTCACTGAAGTTGTAAAAGGCGGGAATGAGTCTTCTACTCTGCTCTTAGTAATTTCATATATTCTTTTCCTAAAAAATATGGAAAGAGAAAGGAATTTGGCTCAGTGTGAAATGTGTGGTTCCATGAGCCGAGAAAATGATGTAAAACAACTTCTTCATAAATTTGTATGCATATATTTCTACGTTAAAGCTCAAGCCTTCTTTACTTCTAATAAAGGTACTCAAAAATAACATTGAACATGCGAGGACACACCAGAAATTATAAGAAAGAAGTCAATAAATCCAAGCAAAGCTAGAGACAATCAGTAAATAAACTGGAGCCGAAAAAATAAATTCTCTACTTCTTTAACATAGGTACTCGAAAATAACATTAAACATGGAAGACACATCTGAAATTATCAGAAATGTTTTACAAAAGTCAAAAAATGCAAGCAAAGCTAGAGAGAATCCGAAAATAAACTGGGACTGAAAGAATAAATCCATAATATATTTGTTTATGTTATCGATACGACTGTTACTTCAAATCCTAAACCTGATGTGTTCGTTAACTTAGAACCCGGATACGTGATCCGAGTAGAAACGTCACGTGACCCAAGGGATCGAGTTAGTAACCCTGAGTAAGTTTCCGAAAACGCCTTATTCCACATCATTCCTCAGCTAGTTTGTGTATCGCTTCTTGTACTCTGTTGTAGGATACTTTCCTTGCACCACTATCCCAACTCTGTCTTTTTCCTTCAATGAACTTTTAAACCACCCCTCGTACCCTTTTCAATGAAAAGAACACGAGCGACTTATAAAATTCTCTGGTGCGGTCTGATATAAATAAATCTATTGTCTGCTGAAAATCTTATGCAAGATAACCATGAACCTCATCATAATGGTAATGTCTATTGCAAGAAATCACCTTTCGCGAACTTGACCTAATATCTGCGGTGGCTTTAAGCGCTTTATGCCAACAACTACTGTGCATGGCACCGTTTCACGCGTCAGACGCTAAAAACGATTAGCATACATCAACAAGGCATAAATTAATAAATTTAAATTTAAATTCCGAACAAATTGAATTGTCTGCAAACTAGGAATGGCAAGAGGAAGGAAAGATTCAGATTACTACGAAACTTTTACGATAGGTTTTACATGATTTCATCTGCAGATCGTCTTTTTTATTTGGGTTTTGATCAGATGGTTCATGTGAGAAACCAACTGATGTTCGGCACTCAAGTGATTTTCTCTCATTCTGTGTTTTCTTGATTTGTCTATTGTATCTGCCCATTCACTTTTCTATGTTTCAGTAGAGTTGTAACATTATTTTTATGGCTTTTGAATATTTAATGTTCGGTTGCCCATGACAATTGCACTTTAAAATACATGGTAGAAATTAACCGACGGAATGGATCATTATTGACCAATTTTGTATACGTTGAAGCCACCTTTCATTTCGAGGCCGAAAGAAAAAAATGATATTTTTCGCTTGGAAGAAACATAAGAAAGTAGTTGATGTTCCATTCTTCAAAAAATTGCATTCCACAAAACAAGATATCATGAGGAATTTCTCATGATCCTAAGTGCCTCGAAATGTGTTGAAGAAGCTCTTCCATACCAAATAAGGTTTTCCGAAAGAACCGAGTAATGCTGCACAATTTGCGAACGAGGTGTAAAATTTCATCCACAACTGCAATTTTAAACCTCACTATCCACCTGCCGCTACGTAACGTTTGCATTGAACAATGCTATCGCATATATTATTATTATTATTATTATTATTATATAAAGGTATGAGTAGAGGTAGAAACCTATAAACTCAATAAAAGAAATAAAAATATGAATTCCACAGTATAAAAAAAAGACAATAACACAATATGAACACTCAAGCACTGGACCACCGGTCGAAACTGTTTTTGAAGGCATTCACGGATGGCGAGGCAACAATACTTTCTGGAAGGCGATTCCATATTTCAATTCAATTTTTACTGCTAAAAATATATATTTTTTTTAAACATTTAAACATTTTTCTAATATTTATTATTATATCTCGGGAGTTTGCATTGACTATTTTTGAGTAAGAATGGTACAAAACGATCAAAATATAGATTAATTTTCTACAAATTCAATATGATTTTATTTTGTCCGGCATATGTTTCAGCGAAAAAATCAGAATCGTTTTACTTTTAGGTCAAACTGTTGAATTATTCACCATAGCTTAATTGTTGAAATATTAATAGTTATTCAATCAACTAGTTTACTAATCGTTAGATTAATGCACATATTGATTACCAGATTTCAGTCGACCTGAATTGATTATAAATTCTTTTTTTACCTATGAGATACGTTTGACATAATAGGATTTCTACCTTTCTATGTTTCAGTAGAGTTGTAACATTACTTTTAGGGCTTTTGAATATTTAATGTTCGATTGCCTATGACAATTGCACTTTAAAATAGAGTGGAACTTCCCTATAACGAACGTCTGTTTAACGAATTTCTCTGTATAACGAATTTCGTAGAAGACATTGCACCTTGAATCCAATTTCCATGTTAAAAAAACCTTTAAAACGAAGTTAATTCTTTCTATAACGAAATATTCAGAGAACACCACCATTTGATTGGGTATTGGTAAGAAGGTATAACTGTGGGTTTTCTCCGAAATTTTTCCGGGCGTACGTAATAAATCTGGACCTTAAACTAAATCATTATGGCGGGCAGAGAGATCATCCTTCTGAAACAGTTTAAAATACACCCCTGGCTGTTCGGTTTCAATCTAACCATAACTCTAGTATAAAAGTTGTGCGAAAATGTCTAAAAGGAAGTGCTTAAGTTCGAATGATAAACTTAAATTTATCAGTGAAGTCGACCGTGACATTGCCAACTATAGAAACAAATTTTCTTTTCTTTATAACGATTTTTTTTGCGGATTTAGCGCTTACGTTATAGGGAAGTTCTACTGTACAGGGTAGAAATTGAGCAACGAAATGGATCATTATTGATCAATTTCGTATAAGTTGAAGCCAGCTCTCATTTTGAGGTCGAAGAAAATAATAATATTTTTCGCTTGGAAGAAACGTAATTGCATTCCACAAAACAAGATATCATGAGGAATTTCTCATGATCCTAAGTGCCTCGAAATGTGTTGAAGAAGCTCTTCCATACCAAATAAGGTTTTCCGAAAGAACCGAGTTATGCTGCACAATTTGTGAACGAGGTGTAAAATTTCATCAACAACTGCAATTTTAAACCTCACTATCCACCTGCCGCTAAGAAACGACTCCTCCAGTTCATTCTAATTACAACATTAACAAAGAAATACTCCGTCATTTAACTGCAATGTAAAACGTATGGCCACGTCTTCAATAATATAAATTCCGCGGATTTTTTAAATTGTGGCATCTTGTCCCCATTTAGTGGTGGAACGTCCAGCGTTTTGTAATTATGGCAATAAATATGGCTTTTTATGGCGTAACCAAATTGCACATATTTATTCATTTAATTAGTGGATCAATAATCCTCCTGTCGGATGGATCTCAGAAATCGAACTGGTTTTTTAATCAGTGGGTTCTGTCATCTCTAGAGGCTGCGAAAATTTCGCTTATAACTTATTATACCATGCCTTTTCTCATGTCTATATTCGAGCCTTTTTTCAGGGCTATTTGTTGGGTGAATTTTTTCCTAAATGAGCCGTTGTTTCAATGGGTTTCAGGTTCAGGTATAGTAATTTCAAAATTGCAAACATTGAAGAAGTTGATATTTCAGATATCGATTGAAATATAATCTGGGAGGATTCTGCATTTCTTAAAAACTTTATAGGGTTTCACTCCCAGTCTCTGAAACAGAAATAATCAAAAAATTTTCAATTAAGATGAAGTGCTCCTGCGAGAATCTTTGCACTTATTTGTCAGGAGCAAATTGGTCTTGAAAAAATTGTTGCCTAACATTAAAACTGAAAAAGGAAATAAATGAAAAGGACAATGTAACGTTGCGGTGTCTATATCAGACCCCTTCTTCAGACAAACTTGTGTAATTTTCAGAATTGTGTGTTTTTTCATTTGCAGTCTAATTGACATTGAAAGTTGTCAACACAGAGATGTTGATTTATTTCATTTTGAAATTTCCTGATGTCATTTCTTACTTCAATAAATCAATCCAAATACGATCTATTCCAGAAGAACCATTGGCCAAATTATCTACCTACTTCATCTAAAAAAATACATGTGGATTCCTTAATTTTCCTTTTATAATTATCAGGTTCCGTCATTAGGATCTGTGTGTTGTTCCAGTTCATCATACGATATCTCCGCTATTTGAACATACATGATCAGCGATTTGTGATCTTGTAATGTCTCTATTTCTGATGTTGTTCTTATGTTCCCGTTTTCTTATCTCTAAAGGTCATGATGTCTCTCTTGTATAAGACTTTGAAATTGATATTGTTCTTTTTATAAAATTTGGTTGGTATTGATTATTATCTAGTAGAAGTTCTTTAATGAATGCAATTTCATTATTTCAGGTGGAGATGAAATCAAAAAGGCCCTATCATAAAGTGTTTTTATAATACCTGTTTTTACATTATTATTTTGGGATATATCAGAAAGAACCTTTATCCATGGGGGCACCCTTTGTACAAAAATTTGACCAAAAGCAGGGTGCGTAAAAATCTTAACATTCGCCAAATATCCATTAAGGTTTAGGAAATAATAACAACTGGAGGTATGCCTCATAACTATGGGTTTATGTCTCGGTATGGCAAGCTATTGATGTCCCTACACTGGTCATAATTTATGGATTGACCGAGTTCATTAAAAATTCATATATCATCCAGTTAGCGTCCCGAGGTGGTAAAAAGCTGAAACCCCTGCAAAAATACAACCACCATTTCTCTGTTTACAGTTCGACCGCCAATAAAAAAAGTAATAATCATGGCATTGTTAAGTTTTAGTGCGACCATTGGGTCAAAGGTTCAGTTAATCCCATTACCATTAGGATGTTACATGTCCAGCAATAAATTTCGCGTGTCGATTATGTCTTTGAAGAGTACCAAACACTGGGTGTAATGCGAAAATAACAAATGAACAATAAATTTTCATCGGTTTTTGAATTTATGACTCCGACTGTTGTATGGTTAATAAAACGTTCGTGCCGGACAATTGTTCCACGTGTTCATAATTTACGTTGGCCTAGGTCGGGTTTATGCATATCGTAATAATCGGGAACTCCTCGGTTTTGCTGATTTAAATGGCACAAGATATTTTTTGTTTCGATATCGTATTTCAGACTGTCTAGATAGCGGTAAGATTCATTTCGTTCTGTTTGCTTTATAGCTCAGTTTGTTCTGAGTACTAAATCCAACTTTTAAAGCAAACCAGAATGAATTCCAATATTGGAACCGTCAGAGAAATTTTAATTTCGATTATTTTTCTCGTCCTAATTTACACCAATCAAAAACTCGCAATTTATACCAACAAACAGATGGCTTTTAGATGAAGAAGCTATATAGCAGCAGTTTTTTCAAGTCTAAAAGCAGCGAAACCTGACAGTTTTTGTCAAATCAATACAGATATGTTCTTTTGAAATTGAGAGCTAACATAATACAATACATAAAACAAAAATAAATATCTTTAACAGAGGTCAGTGCAAAACGGGGTACTATACTATTTTTCCGTATGATACCAGAATTCAGGGAGAAGCCCAGTAGATGAACCCCCGTCTCGCCGTTCCAACAAAAATAACACTTAGGTAAAAACTATTCGAATATTGAAGGATTTCTTCTTTATTCAGTACAACCTATAACTCTGTCCAAGATGCCTTCGGAAATCTGAATGAATCTGAAACGAAGATAAAGCGAAGCAGAAAAAAGGATTAGAAGAATATAATATTAATTATCAATACGTAATACATGCAGAATAATCTGTCACTCATCAAATACATAGTATTGTCGAATACCATTCGGGCATATAATTTTTTCAGTGAAAAAATAGAAACAGTGTATCGAAAAATGATTTTTTTTAATTCAACAAAAGCTCTGAGCAGAAGCTTTTGAGCGCTCTTTCTTTGGTGAGGCAATAAGACTTTTAGCTCAAAATTTCATATGGGATTTCAAATTGAAACCAAATATACTTATGAATACAGAATCTCAGCACAATCTGAATTATATTTTGGAAATTATTCAAAAATTAAATATGTAAGAAATAAATAATTACTAAAATTAAATTCTATGGTTCTGATGATGCGATAATTGACATTTTGCAAAAACCTTCAGTATAGTAGTTTCTCTAAATGAACTTCACTCGAATCGGATAAATATAAAGATAATTCTTTCAATATTACAATTAAATATCTATGGTTTTGTTAACACTAGTGCTACAAAATTGCATGAAGATTCATTTCACCCCTTGAAGTAATATTTTAAAAAATTTTACGGATTTTTTTAAATTGTTCGTGAATTCACGTTATGTGTTAATTAATATTGTTTACCTACTTATATTATGTAATGAGGACGATTCTTATATTACATATGTACTGTTTTTGAATACAAATTTCATTGAAATGTTGGTATTAATGTATTAAAAAAAATATCTGTTCTTAGCCTTTAATATCCTGTGGTTTATATATCGGACACACCTCTTGCATTCAATAGAGATGTTGACTCATGTTACGAATACATATAAATTGAGGGTTTTCTCATAGGGAGTTTTTGCAATCCTAAAAAACCATTTCGGTGATCTTATTATTCTCGTTGAATTAAATAAAGCTGATTTAAATTATGTTATTTATTATCAACTATCACGAGACTGCGAACGCCAATCAGAGGTAATTGACGTCACTCTTCAGGTATTGTCATTGCAAATTCGAATGTTCGGTGCTCAGATCAACAAAATACATTCATAGGCCGGGTTCCACAAAACTCCAATCAGCTTTATTTTGAAATGTCATCATTTCTTTGCAATTTTCAGTTCATTTTTGACACAAACCATCGACTTACTTCAATATAAACGATTTGATGGCCAATCAAGCTTTGTGAAACCTACGGTTCAGTGACTTGAACCATAGTAAATATATAATATACTTATCATATCTATGATTCGAACTTACGAAGTTGAAAGCTGAAAGAGAACAGAATATCTAGTTCGTTACAAGAACGATAATAATCTACAATTTTCTTTATAATGGAGGTAGGATTCATGAAGGGTAATAGAAGAAACTTACCGAAGATAGATTCCCAAATGGTCGCAAGTTTCTTCGCTGAAAAGAAGGATTTTTGTGCAGCGGAGCTTAAAAACGTGAAATTGTCTTTGTAAGTAGCAAATTTTTAACTCATATTTATTATTACAAATAAAAGAAACACCTCATTCAGCATTTACAGACCGGCCTATTAATTTTGAGAGCTTAGATTGAACTTTTTCACCAGGGATCGGGCAAAATCAGGTCACTTTGACAGTCAAAGTATGTTCACTGAATAATGACGTAATCATCAGAACGTGACAAAATTGAGCATTTCCGCCGGAATTTTGAATTGTCTTTTCATTTACTAATTTTTATTGGCAATTACTATATTTTCAAGGAAAAAGTAATTTTTTCGTGTTTGTATAGGGTTTTTCTTTGAAATAAAATAAAATCCAAAAAGTAGCCAACATCCCTATTGTACGGATTAAGGAGGTTACACTGTATTTCCTTGAAACTTCGCCATTCCACAATTCGTTAAAAGGTCTTCTCAAATAATCGTACATCATGAAGGATCATCCCTAATATTATTTTTGCACAGAACGAAACAAAAAGACTCCCCACCAGAAAATATGAGACGACTTTAATTTCAGCTGGCTTATAACTCGGCGAAGTTGAATTGGCTGTAGATGCTGTGCGGTCGAGATGAAAGACCGCGAGGAAGCAGAGCGATCGTTCGACAAAACAAAACACTTTCGGCTGTTCGCATTCCAATCACGTAGGATGCGAGAAAAATTGCGACTCTCCACCGCCTCACCCTGAGGGCTAAGGGTTACACGCAGAAACTCTGATGGGGCCAACAGCAAGCCAAAATCTTTCATAAAGACTATTGTCAGAATCTTTCTCGTTACTTCGATGGTGATTAATATTGATTGGGTAGAAGAGGTGAGTTGGATGAAAACGAAATATGACAAAATTGACATTGAGGAAATGAGCAATTGGTTGACATTATATAAGAGTTCTTGAGATTGTGGTTAATATTATTATCTCCGAAAAGAATATTCCAAACTGAGTCCTGCGATTTGAAGTATGATTTTTGAGCGCTCGTTCTACTTAAACGAGTGCTATATCGTTTTTTTTCTACTCCCTAAAGTGCACCTTACACGGTCAATATTATTGAAGCAATATCGTTATTGATCAATATATTGAACGTATAAGGAGTGCATTGAAACAATAATATTGATGGCAATAATATTGAGAAGAATCAAATCGATTTGATTTTTATTGCAGTTCCGCCAATATATTGAGGCGCCGTCAATATTATTGACACCGTGTGAGGGGTAAACAGAATATTGTGCAATAAAATTTCAGTAATTTCAAATCTTCAAAGCTGTTTCCAGTTGCTAGAAATCTCAATGTGTCTTGTTTTATTATAAATGGTGAAACGAGTGCAACAAGTTGTTGAAAAAGTTGTTCATCCATTCTTAAAAAATTTTTGTGGTCATCTGGCTCACCGTTGAGTTCTCGAAGCAATTCCCCATGTCCATGACTCGATCGTTTTTTAAACCATTTTTTCAACCACACTTTTCTCTGTCTCCTTTTTTCCTCTTATTCAGAACCAAAGCAGATCCTATTAAAAACGATAGATCCATCCTCCCTGGCTTCACAATTGAAACTGACACTTTATTGGACAATATTATTGAATCGTGTGAGGGCTGCCGTTTTTTACCATATATTGCGTCAATAATATTGAATCAATAATATTGACCGTGTAAGGTGGCCCTTATGACGAACTCGTGGTAAAATTCAACTCTGTCCGTAGGGCCGTCCGGCCATCAGCACAATAACTTCCGAAGGAATTGTCCTATAGACAATTATACAGGGTGAGTCTTTGACCTTGCAGAATATTTTAACACAAGATTCCTGAAGCCAAAAGAAACATTTTTTTCCCATACCATTTTTTCCGATACGGCTTGGTTCGTAAGATACAGACTGTTGAAAATCCATAAAAAAATTTGATTTTCGATCATATCTCGCGAACGATCTCATCGAATGAGATGATTTTTGGAATATAGTTTTTTATTGATACGATGAATGTTCCTGCATTACAAAATTTCATCCACATCCTCCTGTTTCTTTAATATGACTATAACATTTCATAAAAATACCAGAAATTCAAAGAATCCAACTTTTAAAAATAATTTGAATGCTATTCAACGAATTTTTGACCATTTTGGAAAGTAAAAGTATTCCTTATTTTTTTTCGTATGATGCGTCGTTTTCGAGTAATCTGAAATTCAAAAATAAAAAATATCTGTGAAATTCCGAGTATTGGGTACTTTGGCTGAATGCAACTCTGTTCAAAAAATTCACAGAATTCAATTTTCCCTATGTGGTCACTTTGACAAATTTCAAGAATAATTCGAGAATTTGTTATCTGGAATGATGAATGGTAAGAGAACTAGCGGATTTTCTTAAAAATGGGGTTATAATGAATAAGCTCACCTCTATACTTCTTCAGTGTAAATCCTTATCTATTCAAGCAAATTTCCACACCACTTTCGAAGTACCTATTGCAATTTTGTTTCGTTGAGCTTTGACATACGTTGATCCAAATTTACATTACGTTAGAATACGTTCATTTCTCATTTATTCATCATATGTATTTATATTACCACTAAAATGACCTTAATAAGTTAATATTCATGAAGTCGTATGATTTTGAAAAACAAACTAACCACAGAACACCGATGTCAAAGAATCTAGTGTCACTTCTGTGACTTTCACCATGCGGACCACAGAACATAAATATGCGGACACCCCTTGAAATTCAATCGCCCCAACTGGTGTTTATGAACGTGAAATGTCATGCGTGTTATGGTTGAGTTGAGTTGTTGTTTTGATTTCGGAAGATTTCAAGAGAGAAGGAAATGAATGCTATAGCTAGAATAGGTGGTTTAAAAGTTAATCCGATATAATCAAAAATGAAGTATACATCAAGAAGAGATTATTCTGTTTTCATCACTAGCAAAATTTTGGATGAATCAATCATTGCATTAGAAAATATACAACTGGTATTGAAAAAGTGAGTTCATATTTCTTTCTTTAATACAGCAGCTTATTTGAAAATTTCGAATAGTATATCTATTATCTACTCGTTTCTTTGATACAATAGCTTATTTCAAAGGTTTGAATGCTATATCTCGTACTTGCAAAAATTCAGTGGTTAGTTTACCAGTGGCGGCATAGCTCATTCTGAAAACTAAAAAGGGCTATATCTTCTTATTTAGGCCGAATCGGAAAAAATGGTATGGGAAAAAAATGTTTCTTTTGGCTTCAGGAATCTTGTGTTAAAATATTCTGCAAGGTCAAAGACTCACCCTGTATAGACGGTTTCAAAATGGCTCGACTTAGGGCGTTTTCGGATACTTACTCGGGTTAACTCGATCCCTAACCTTGGCGTTCGTTTACCTAACCCGAACATCCAAACCGTGTTCGGAAAGTACGGGGCTATTAACTCGAGAGTAGGGTTCTAGAGTCACCGCATGCGCACTGCAGTTCAATTTTATATTTGAAAAAAGCGGGAATAAGTCTTCTACTCCTTTCTTAGTAATTTCATATATTCTATTCCTAAAAATTAATGAAAGAGAGGAGAATTTGGCACATTGTAAAATGAGTGGTTCCTTGAGCCGAAAAAATAATGTGCAACAACTTCTTCATAACTTTGTATGCAGATCTTTCTGCGTAAAAGCTAAAGCCTTTTTCACTTCTTTAATCTAGGTACTCGAAGAAAATATTGAACATGTGAGGGCACACCAGAAGTTATAAGAAAGATTTTACAGAAGCCAATAAATCCAAGCAAAGCTAGGGAAAATAAGAGATAAATTGGAACTGGAAATAGTTATTCTCCTAACAAGTGTGGAAAGTAATATTTTCCCGCACGAAACTGTCGTTACCCAAACGACGCGAAGCGGAGTTTGGGTAAGCAGTTGAGTGCGGGAAAAACACTTCCGCACGAGTTAGGAACAATATTTTTTCTACAAGCGCTTATACTAGATCGATTTCAACACAGGCATTTGCGTGCGGTAATGGAATAGCAGGGGTTTTTCCCACACTGTTTGGCAATGTGTTTCTTTACGAATTGAAATACGTGCGGGAAAGAGAATGAAAGTGCACGCTTGTAGAAAAAATGTTATGTTATGTTATGGTTATGTTATTGATGCGACTGTCACCTAACTCTTAACCTGATGTGTTCGTATACACATAACCCGGGTCCGTAACCCGAGTAGATCCGTCACATGACCCGATGGATCGAGTTAGTAACCCTTATCTTGCATAAAGTTCTCTGATAACTCGCAAGCTCGTCGGACGAGGCCGGGTACATTCGGCAACGTTGAATTTATTTTACGTTGTGACAGCAAATACTGCCGACTTTAGATAAATAAAGAAACGCCTACTATGTGCTCAATCTTTCGTGAACGGACTATAGATCGTATTTGGATTGATTTATTGAAAAAAAAATAACGTCAGGAAATTTCAAAATTAAATAAATGAACATCTCTATGTGTTGACAACATTCAATGTCAATTAGACTTCAAACGAAAAAATACACAATTCCAAACATTTTAAAAGTTTCTTAAGAACTTTATAGATTTTCACTCCCAGTCTTTCCTATAAAGTTTTTAAGAAATGCAGAATACTCCCAGAATATATTTCAATCGATATTTTTAAAGTTGTCTTGAGAAGGAGTCTGATATAGACACCGAAATGTTACATTATCCTTTTCATTTATTTCCTTTTCTAGTTTTACTGTTAGGCAACGATTTTTCCAAAACTAATTTGCTCCTGAAAAATTAGTGCCGATATTTAAGCAGGAGTATTTCATCTTAATTGAAAACTTTTTAATTATTTCTGGTTCACAGACTGGGAGTGAAAACCTAAAAATTTTATAGAAATGCAGAAACCTACTAGAGTATATTTCAATCGATAAATGATAAACTCCATTTTCATTAGAATGCATTTTTTCATTCAAACGAAAAGAAAAAAATTGGTTCATTGTTTTCCACTTTCTTGTGAACCCCAAGTTGCAGTATCCACAAATCCTGAAACCCCGAGCCACGTTTCTCAGCAGCGGGGGAGTGAAAGGGCAAGTTAAATGGGGAGGAGGTTATCGGAGAGCTATCTGGGGGTGGAAATATATATGTGGAAGTTCGGTGGGATTCGAAAAGATTTCATTTTTCCGAAACATGGCAGGTTGCGGTTACAGCTTTATTGATGTTTTCATATATAGGTTCGTTCGAATCGAAGCAGGTTCCGATCCTTACTTTATTTCTCGGTTGATACACTTCGTTACAGTCGTAATTCACGAATGGAACTGTGCTACGGAATCTAGGCAATTTCAAGGCCATGCATGTAATATTAAAAGAACTTATAATTATCTCAAAAGAGAAGCTGATTTAAATCTAATCATTTATCATTGTAAATTGTCATGGGGGTTATATTCTACTGTGATATTGTGTCTCCCATCAGAGCTGTGTCAGCTTGCTCTCCAGTTCCGAACCTCGAATGAACTCTAGTTATTTCTATGCTAAGTAGTCCTATAATTCTTCTGTCTAAGAGTTTTTTTGCACAGGCTTGCAATAGCGAGGCATTCTGTTACTAAGCGAATAGGAATTATTTCTCTTTGCCGTAGAATCTGAACTCGTCATTTTTTCGCACGCTCTTGCCGCACCGGGCGGCCGGCATACCGCCGCAAACGCTACGTCCCGCCATTTTTAAATCTGTAATATCTTCGAAAATATTCACTCAAATCATACGGTGTAAAGGGCTATATAGATTTATATTGAATGAACAATGTATTCAAGGTATTTAATTGGTTAAGAATTAATGCTGTATTGGTTAAAATCGCTTCGAAAATTAGCCATTATTTGTCGTAGAAAATAAATGACAAAAAAAAAGTTATTGTGTGTTATCCATAAGACATAAACATATACCATCACGGACTTTTCTGGAGACCTTTTCAATGTGTACAATACTTAGTACATTATTTCGATAATGCGTTTGCAATGTAAGCGGAAAAAATGAAATTATTTACGACATTACATTAGAAACCTCAAAAATAATAGTACTTCTCCACTATTTAATGTATGTTATTATACATATGAAACCTTCCTCTTGAATCACTCTATCTATTAAAACAAACGCATCAAAATCCGTTGCGTAGTTTAAAAGATTTAAGCATACAAAGGGACATAGGGACAGAGAAAGCGACTTTGTTTTATACTATGTAGTGATGAAGCCTGATAGGAGGCGTAAAATGAAGTGCTTGATCAATTCGCTAGAAAAAAAGACGGATAGACTTCAACTGGAGGAATTCACCATAAAAATATTGTTTGTCTTTTCTCACTGTTTCATTTTTAATACCTATTCATATGTTGTTGGCACTATTTTGGAGTACAACATGAAAAAACTCTGTTTAGTTTCAATGAGAGCACACATCCACACTAATGTCATATTGATTCATCCTCTAAGTATTGTTTGGGAGTAAATATTGTTTTTTAAGTTTCTGTTTGAGTGAATAAAAATTAAATTCTGAAGCATATTCGAAAAATAGGTTTACCTAACCTAGCCAGGAATATCTATGTTGAATATTGTTTCCGAAGTAGGAAAAGGATTATTGAATTCTTAAAAAAAACAAATACTTGCTACAGAAAGCGACCCTCACAATTCCTAACACCTACAATGTCAATTGCCAAAATGTCAAAACCCCCCTCGAAATTAATTCCTGCCTACGCCCTTGGTACCAAATACCGTCAACAGAATAGAAAAATATTCATTCCTTCTCGAGAAAAATTAGGTTACCAAGATAAATGAATCCCCCTGCACACAAATATTCGTTGAAGTCAGAAAATACTCCTGAAGCAAAAGTAGCCAGTACTTTCTGTATGCACTCTCACTCTCTCCTAAGTTGGTTATGCCCTCGTGATTCAATTTATCAATCCTCCTATATTTATTTGACCGAGGTGGCCAGTGCAGTCAGGAGCACTAGGCCATATACGACAGCGGAGGGTATGATTTACTACCAAACAGGGGAGGAAATTCATTCCATCGGCTCTTACTCTGATTTGGTCACGTCCACGTGACTTAGCGATTCGTCCCTCTTCTCGGATAAATCGTTAAAGGATCACTTTTCCTTTAAGACGTCAATCTTAGAATTGATCCATATGTCTATGCCTCGAGTCCGGCGAATCGAAGTCTTGCCATTGTTTAGCACGTTGTTGATTTCAAAATTTCTTTGGGGGTACATGAAGAGTGTTTTCAGAAATGTACTCTGGTTTTGGCAGAGAAAGAGCTCTTGATCGTTCAGAAACTTGATCGCTGCTAGCAGGCTAGCTCTATGTAAACATCACTTTTCTGGCACAGTATTTTGTCTTCTAATAATTATAGTATTCGTTTTGAAGAGTTTCGTGCTCCTGAGCTGTTCTAGTGCTTGTGTGCAACCAATGGCAAACCGTATTTCGATCTTCTGAGTTAAGTACTCAGGAGCACGACACTCTTCAAAGCGAATAGGCTAAATTGAAGGTGTTTCAAATGTCGCGTATGTCGGGTGTCCCAAGGTGAGTGGCCTATTAGATTATCATGGAAACAATTGATGGTGAAGATTTCAAATCTACTGGATAGATATTTGGCCATGTAGGGTACATTGTGAAAATAATTTCACAATTCCAGTGTTGCCTGATGTTCGACAATTTCTCTATTCACTCCTACTGTTTCATATATATCTTTAACGGTTTTTGAATTATCAATTATTTTTCGAAGTTTCAGATCAAACTGGCTTGTTACGAAAATGACTCTAGTTCGTGCAATATTTGATATTTATGTCAATAATTTAATAAGTCATTAGATATTGATCTGATCTATGTCACTGCTTCTGAATCATAGTAGTCAGGTATACAAGATGAACAAAAAAAAGGTCATTTTCCAAGTTACAAAATCGTAAAAAAGTCTGTTTTATCAAATGAGACTCCTAGTATTTTCTCCCATTTTTGGAATCAGTACAACACACTAGAGTTTCTCTATACACGTCCCTATACCAATCTCAACGATTTTGTAATTTGGCGAATGATGATTTTTCTTGTTCATCCTGTATAACTGACAACTATAATTCAAAAGCAGTGACATAGATCAGATCAGTATCTAATGATTTGCACAATTTCTGACTTGAATCTCAAATATTGAGCAAACTAGAGTCATTTTCGTAACCAATTTGATCTAAAATTTCGAAAAATAATTGATAAATCAAAAACGGTCAAAGATAGGTAGGAAAAACTAAAGGTGGATAGATCTAACCTTTCATGGAGTATCATAAAAAAATAAACGATGTCCACTAGAAATAAGGCCTCGATTATGTCAAAATGCTATCGAAAATTTCAACAAAGAGTGGACGCCGGTTAAACTGCAAGATTAAGCATTTGGCTGATATCATTTTTGGTACATAAATGTTATTACTGTTACTTTTATAACCTATAAAAAGGTTATGAAAATGAATCCAAATTATTTGTTTTATTTATTCGTCAAAAAACCGCTCAATTTGTATCAGTCCTTTATAACATTCCGTTTGCTTTTACACTATCAGCAATACTCATACAAAGATTTCACATCCTTTTAGCCCTTTTATTAACTCAACAAAAGTGACGTAACCTGCTATCGCAAAACCCGAAACAATCTAAACCCTCAAGTCTCAAAGGGGTTGTTTACTAACACCGGGTAGAATGGAACGGTGTATCGAAGGTTGCATATTCGGAATTTTGAATTATAACTGGCTATCGGCTGAGGTGCCATAAAGGTTTGCTCTTGTTACGGGGTGTGTATTGATGTAGAAATCCGGAAGGGCTGTTCTTCGATTATTAAAAGGGTTGTAAAACAATAAAATCGGGGTTGACAAGTGTTGAAATGGGAGGAATATTCATGTGTTACCGTTAGTTTTTGCTGATCTCGCGTTTTGAGTTTCCTGGAGAAATAGGAGAGTTTACTCGGTTGAAAGCGAAAGTACACTATACTCTCGTGATGTGAGCTTACGTTTTTGAGCGCTCCTTTCACTGAAACAAGTGCTTTATCGTTTTGCCCATATGTCTGTAATTTTCGAATTTTGAACCGAAAATTGTCTCAAAAAAATTTTTTTGGGTTCTTATATCAAAGTTAATTAATTACCTCACCGATTCAAAATGAAAGCACTATAAGTTGAAAATTCAAAAATCTGACAGAGTAATTGACATATTGAGGAAGAGAAGTTTTTATCCGATAAAGAAGGATGCGCCTTTTTTATCGATGTCAAAGTGACAATAACATTTCCAGGTCTATGATATTTTATATTGAAGTTAATTTATCGGTATTATATACCTATATTAAGTTGAACAATTGGAGGTAGTTAAATTCTTCCTGATTACAGATCAAAACAATAAAATAAAGTGAACAATATCCAGCGGGCATTGTTATTAATAACTCATTTACCGGTCTGATCTTAATTAAAATATGTCCGTCTGCAGCACGGTAGTCTGCATTATTAATAATAATCAATACATAATTGGTTTCACTATCGTATGAATTCATTGATTGTGGGACGCTCAATCGTAAAAGTATTCGAACATGTGTTTTACGGTCTTTGATTTATGGTACAGGATGAAAAATAGATGGGATCCGCCTCTGTTCGTTAATACCACTGAAGAGGCCGCATCGCTTTGGAATTTCGATTTTTATAGCATGGTTTTATCTTTAATTTTTCGCGTTTGTTCCTAAAAAACAGTGTGTTGAAGTTTTGCCCAAATTACGCCAGCTGAAAATGGTGTTGAATGACATTCTAACGGAGTAATAATAATAGAATTTAAGAAAGCTCTGAGCAGGTGCTTTAGAGCGCTCATTCGTTGGTGGAGCAACAAAAAATTTCAGCTGGATCGAATTGAAAAATATCAATTATTCGAAATAATGGATAAACGAATGCTTTCATTTAATAGTAATGAGATACTGTAAAATTTCCCATGAATGTTCAGTATAAGAATCTTCACCATCAGAATAAATTTCACTTGAATCTGTTAATTTGTTGTGAAATATAAGAATTTTTATTTTTAAAATTTCCGAAATGATTCTTTATGATTGTGTCAACGTAATGGCCACGAAATTTCGTTTTAGACTTTTTGTGAGCGTCTTACATATGGCCACAACATTTCATTTCGATCAGTTTTGTTCTGTCTGAGATATTGAGGAAGGAAAATTTCGAATGGCCATATATTATGGAACACCCTGTAGGACTTTGCTTGTTAACGAACTTAATCGAAACTAATGGTGTTATTCTGTTTTCATCTGTTAGCCAATCTGTAACTCTTCATAAGCTTACAGAAAAATCGCAATTCTGGACCTCTTTGAGGGATCTGTAGCTCACAGAAATCGTTAAATATTTACTAGTACACGACGGGTGATCGGTAGCATTATCGAATGACATATTGTGAGGTTACGTTAAATGGTTTCTATATTTTAGGACGAACACCAACGTTTTAATATAAGGAATTCATGATGAATAAAAATAATATGACTGTGCTTATTGTATTGTTATCGAAAGAAAATCATAATAGGAAAACATTGTTCAATAATATACATGACCTGAAAATCATTCTTTTTTAAAGTAGGAACTTTATGAGAATTGAAAGGAAAAGGTTACATGAGAGAATGAAGAAATGGCGAATGCCCAGTTTGTGAACATGTTCAGATTGAAGAACCAGTGTACTAAAAACTTGATAAATGCTTTACAGCAATTTTAACCAAAACTTTTTTTCCTTCTTGTTTTCAATTTATTGGATGAAAGAAACAAACGCAAACTACATTCAGATAAATATATCTTAAAATACAAATCCAAACCATTCACAAATAATACATAAAGTTCCATGATCAAATCTTACGATTGAAGGTAATGGTTTTTGGAAAAGTAGTTCAAAAGTGACACTGTAAATCAGAAAGTTACAGGAACCATTCCAGAATTGAATTATTTACGAATCAAAATATCTGTGGCGCGTAGTTTCCTAGTTCCCAAGATGCTTGTAAAATTTCAAAACGAGATCATCTCTATTCCTCTAAATATGAAGCAGGAAAACCTTATGTGTTATATTTTCAGAATGCACTGACATTACGAACATTTTTCTGTTATTCGGCCTCGCGGCTGTCGTAACCATAACATATCGGTAAGAGTGTTGAAGCAGAATCAAACACGAAAAAAGTCAGTGAACGGAAAGTTTGCCCTGAAAGTGTCAAGCAGGAAACTCAACAGTCAACAGATGAAAAATCACCCAACAATCACGACCGGTCGATATAATTAGTTCCACTATCTTGTGTCATAAAAAAACTCCGTGTGGCCATAAACTGTAAGTAAAGAAAGAATTCTTTTCTCCTATTAATACCAACCGATAATAATTAAACAAACTCGGCGGATCCCATTAATTTGCGCAATTAATCAATGGGGAACACGTCGGTATAAATAAGTTTATCGCAATTAATTGGAGCAAAATAGTTTATTACGTTATATGCGCAATTTATTTATTCACTCATAAGGTGGATAGTAAATATATGTGGAAGTTGTGATAGTATCACCTTGCACCTGACTGGGCCCCATGGGGTATATGGGTTGTGTGGGTGTTATGGAATTTATATATCTAGGATGGTAATAACGTTAAGTTTCCCTGGTTGTCTTGCTTTAAACTAGAGCCAAAAACATCTGACACCATCATTTGATGAAGATCTGTTATGATTACAATTTTTGATTGATGATGAGTTTTGAATGCATAATTAATATAATTAATGAGTTTCGTGACATGAAACAGATTCGATTCTTTTTTCCTATGCCCTGTGTCTATTCTATAAATATATTTGAAATTTTCTCTGCAATTTTAAAAGGACCAATCCTTATTTCATCTAACTTTTTATTATTTAATCGGTTTCCGTTTTCAACATAAACCAGTATTTTATATTTTATACTATTCTCCAACGCAGTCTTCTTATCTTCATTCGAAGAATATTTCACTCCTACTTTCAATTCCTCAGGTATCAATGAATTATTGATTCCTTTCAACAAGTATTCTGGGCTAAACTTGGTTACCGTATGGATGGTTTTATTGTATTTTTCTATACATTTATGAGCTACTGTTGTCCATGAAGCTCTATTTTCTAATTCATTTAACTCACACCTAATTTTATTAACTAGCGTTTGATTTAACCTCTCGTTTAAATCATTTGAAAATGGAGCATTTACAGCAGTGAATATCAGTGACAGAATAAGAAACACATCTTGTTTTGTTTCAACAACATAAAATTATAAAACTACATTCAATGTTCGTATTCACAACTTTTTACAATAACAATGAAATTTCAATTTGACAAATATATAAACGCGACTTTGTTCGAAAAAAAAAACCCATTGAGGAAGTGTAAGCTTTCCTACATGTATAATATACCATATACAGGGTGCTGTAAACAAATGCGAGGGACTAAGGAAGATGATTCCTCGATGAAAATAAGGAGGGGTAGTTCAAATAAATTTTTTTCGAAATCGACCTCCCTTCCAAGATAAAGCGTTTGGAAGGCTATGACGAGTTGATAGTTATTAATTTTTTTAGGATTCCTGAAAAATACTGAAACATAAAACTTTACATAATATGATCCATTAAGTATGTAGATGTTAATCACACATTTTTTTTGATCCCGTGACTTTATTATAAGAGGTTGAAAATAACAACTCTTTATGATTTTCCTTCAAAAATTGTATTCGTTTGACTGAATTTTCAAAACTAAAATTCCCGTATGGTTTCCTGCTTAATTCTGGAAAAAAGGCCCCAGCAAAATTTCGATATAGTCGACACTTTTCTCGGAAGGAATAAAAACTTACAAGCAGATATGATCACTGTTCATTCCATTTCATCGTTCTAAGATATTGTTTATGCTCAAAATTGGTTCTGTTAATTATGCTTAATCAAGAGAATCTTTTATTTGTGAAATAAAAATATAACGGATATAATTTTTCCGGACATTAGTAATTAAGCCTTCACAAAGATTTATAAAACATCTTTATCTCGTGTCATAGACATACAATATCATAGAATATTCATTCTACGGAACACTTATACGATGAAATGGAATGAACATTGATCATAACTGCTTGTAAGTTTTTATTTTTTCCGAGAAACGTATCGACTGTATCGAAATTCTTCAAGAGACTTTTTTCTCCAGAATTGAATGGGAAACCATAAAAGAATTTTATTTTTCTAAAATCTATCCAACGAAAATGATTTTTGAATGAAAATCAAAGGGGGTTGTTATTTTCAACCCCTAATAATAAAGTTATGAGATCTAAAAAAACTACATCTACTTAGTGCTTCATATTATGTTAGTTTTATGACTTGGTGTTTTCAAAAAGCAGTAAAAAATCAAAAACTGTCAACTCGTCATCGTCTTCCAAAGGCTGTATCTTGGAAGGCGGTCGATTTCGAAAGAAAATTATATGAACTGCCCTTGGTCATTTTCATCGATAAATCATCTCTCAAAGCCTCTCGCATTTATTTACAGACACCTTGTATATTTCAAATCATTCTTCAAGATAACAATATCTAGAGCCCAAAGGATGAACTAGCCAGCAATCTCACCAGACATGAATCCTATCGAGCAAGTATGGAATTATTTAGGGAGAGCAGAATCCAATCTAGAAAAAACGACCTTTTCAGGAAATGAAAGTAGCCAAGAAGAACGGAACGATATGCCTGAAAATTTCACTAATGACAGTCATAGAATGCCTAGGAAATGTGTTAATAAGAACAAGTGAATTTGGGTTCATTTGTGGAATAATAGTAATGAATCAATAATCGAGAAATTTAGATTTTTTCATGTTGGCTCATCCTGTATGAAGCTAAGAGTAACAAACAAAGATTTTCTATCTAATATATTGCAGTTGAGATATAGGAAATTATTCATCTTATTTCCAGATCATAGATTGGTTATTTCTTGAAAAACCTAGGGGGGGCACTTTTGACGATGTCTGCATTCCAGCAAACATTTTTTGAATGAATCAGTAAATTGGTAAAGAAATATCCTGCAATCCCTGATTCAAAAACGATAAAACACTCGCACATATCCGGAAGTCGATTCTCTGGAAAACCATAGAATAAAAACACATCATAATAACGCAACAACTCTGAAACTCCCACTATCATACAGTGTGTAATCGACCATAGCGAATTTGGAACACAGAATCGATAAATTCCCACTGAACCAAAGTGGCATTCACCGGATTTCGAGTTTATATCGGTCGTGTTTCAGGAATTATGAGGTTGCGTGGCAAATTGCAGCGTGAATTAAGAAGTGCACACTCGTTAAGGCTCAGGCACAATCGTGTATCGTGACATATTGCGATTTCTTTAATCAATCGTGCTCTCCCAAGAGATACGGATTCATTCGAGTGGAATGATTCGATATGGTGGCTTTACGCGAAAACAGAATTGATGAATTGAAATCGACGATTAGTTCTACGCTAGTGATAGAATTTAGTACTTAAAGGAGAAAAGATATGGGTGTTTGGCCGCCCTAGAAGTTGATGAGTTAGATTTCTGAAGTTATTGAATTCTTTTGAGACATGATTTTCATTTGAGCTAAATGTCGTTATAGTTAGATCAGCCTTCTTTGAACTGGGACCATGTAGATCTTTTGTCCTCTGTCCTACTCGTTCATGCAAACCCAAGAAGGACGTCAATGACGTTGATAAAACCAAAAACTTTCTCAGGAGCCTTGGCCGTCACTTGTTGGGTGTCCAGGACCGATTTTCTAATGGAATTTTTTAAGGCCAGCCAGCTCTGGGAACTTGCAAACCACGTGTTCGGCTATTTCTGCTTTTGATCCACAAAGCCACTAAATTTCATCTGCTGAATATCCCATACGGTACAAATGATGTTTTTTAGCTGTTAAAATCTCATGACATTCTATTCATCAGTTTTTGAGTTATTGTGCTGAGAGTTTTCTTCCATTTTCATTTTCATAACAATGGATCAAAAACAATTTCGTGTTTTAATGTTACACTGCTTCTTGATGGTAAAAATACCGTTCAAGCGAAGAAATGGCTTGAAAAGTGTTATGGGGATTCCGTTCCATCAGAAACAACAATAAAACGTTGGTTTGCTGACTTCAAACGTGGTCGTAGAGACACCGATGATGCAGAACGCAGTGGACTTCCAAATGCGGCGGTAACACCAGAAAACATCAAAAGAATCCACCAAATCCTTTTGAATGATCGAAAAGTGAAGTTGCGTGAGTGAACTGACATTGTGAAGATATCAAAAGAACGTGTTGGCTTTATATTGCATAAGCATTTGATTATGAGAAAGCTCCGTTCAAAGTCGGTGCCGCGTTTGCTCACTGTTGACCAAAAACAAGTACGTGTTGATGATTCTGAGCAGTGTTTGGCCATGTTTGAACGTAACAAAGCGGAATTTTTGCGTCGATATGTGACAATAGATGATACATGGAACCATCACTTCACTCCGGAATCAAAACGATCGTCATCTGAGTGGACAGCAACTGGTGAATCTCATCCGAAGCGCCCGAAAGCACAACAATCGGCTAGAAAGGTTATGGCCTCGGTATTTTGGGATGTTGTGGTGTAATATTCATCAACAATCTTGAAAAAGGAAATACCCAACAGTGAATATTATATAGCGTTATTGGAGCGTTTGAAGGCCGAAATTGCAAAGAAACGACCAAATTTTGTTTCATCAAGACAACGCACCGTGTCACAAGTCAATCAAAACTATGGCAAAACTACGTGAATTGAACTTCGAATTGCTCCTTCATCCACCGTATTCTCCAGAGTTGGCTCCCAGTGACTACTGGTTGTTCACATACCTGAAAAAAATGTTCCGTGGTAAGAAATTTCGCACGAATGAAGAGGTTATCGCTGAAACAAAAAAAAACGTGTTTCCTTTGTTAGGCCCGGGACTTTTCAGCACACCTCTAGAGCAGAGTTGTCTCGTATCTAATTTTTCATCAAGAAAACACTTTTAAGTTGGGAGTGCCTCAAGGCTCTGTCTTGGGACCCCTCTTGTTTTTGCCATTTATTAATGATCTGCCTGAGAATTTGAAGAAGTTTTTCATCAATAAGACTAAAATTAGCGAAGAACTACTTAAAATAATAAGAGCAAATTTGTTCGCTGATGATTTTTCACTGGCCGTGGCTGCGGAAACTTTGGGAGAACTGCAGAGGTTATGCGATTTGTTAGTTCGTTGCTTTGTTGAATGGTGTCATGCCAATGCTATTATGATACCTAAATGTAAACAAGACTGAGTGCATTCTCTTTTCAATTTTGAAAAATGACAATGAACTTGTATTCCGACATTCTGATTCTGTCATCACATCAAGGGACTGCACGAAGTTTTTGGATATTTGCATCGATAGGCATTTAAGGTGGGATTCACACGTAGATGAAGTTTGTAAAAGGCTCTACAGCTCTCATTACGCTTTGAGTCGAATCAGGTATTTGCTTCCCTTATACTCACTTATGAATGTGTATTATAGTTTGGTATTCAGTCACCTTTCTTATAATATCTTGTTATGGGGTAATTCGGCGGACATTGGTAGAGTATTCATCATCCAAAAAAGAATTTTGCGTTTGATATTCAACGTGCCTCCAAGATCCTCTTGTAGACCCGTTTTTATGGAGAATGGGATATTGACATTGGCATCAATTTTTATATTGAAATGTTCAATTTTTGCTAAAGAGAACGAGCACAGTTTTAAAAAAATATCTAGCTTTCATTCCCATAACACTAGGAATAAGGATATGTTGTCAGTTCCAATAAACAGAACATCAAAATTTCAAATGTCACCAAAGTACCAATGTATTAAGATATTTAACCATCTACCTAGTACTATTAAGTCACTCAATATATTAAACTTCAAGAAAGTTGTTAAGTCTTTACTTTTACAAAAGTGCTTTTATAATGTGAATGAGTATTTTAATGATAAGTTTGATAACGTCTGAATTATCTTTGTATTTGTGACTTGTCCTATACATACATTGTTATGTCCTACAGGATTAATAAATTATTATTATTATTATTATTATTAATCAAGGCAAAAAGCACTAAATATCTTCAAAACCGTGATGCAACAATAAAGATTTCTTCACCCCCCTCTCAGTTTGGAGAACATTGATGCTTCCTGCTCGTCTAACAAACTTCCCTGAAGTAAACTCCTTTCTTAATTCTTATTTCCCAATTCGTGGGTCACGTTCAGTCATGCCTCGTTTCTCACGAAATTAACCGACTAAAGAAGGGCTTCAAGATGTAACAAAAACAAAGAGCCTTTTGCTAATTACGCCGAGGATTTGGCCAACTCGAATAACTCACATGATCTCAGGATAATTTCAGTCTCTCCCAAATCACTTGCTCATTAAGAGTCGAATCCCGAGGGAAGTGAGTCGCCTAATTTAGTTTTTCCTGTCTCGGTAAACTCTGGAGTTATGAAGCGTTTTTTGAAGTTTCTTAATAGATCGGTGCACTTTGCACGAATGAGATTAGATTGGAAAATTTTTTGTTGTTTATAGCAACACACTAATGATGGTATTCTGCTTTTCATCTGTAAGTTACGATACTGTAGCGTACGATTGATCTGTAACTGGCCTACTTACACATTCGTAAATAATGCACATTTTGGCAATTGACTTTGTAGGTGCCGGGAATTGTGAGGGTCGCTTTCTGTAGCAAGTATTTGTTGTTTTTAAGAATTCAATAATCCTTTTCCTACTTCGGAAACAATATTCAACATAGATATTCCTGGTTAGGTTAGGTAAACCTATTTTACGAATATGCTTCAGAATTTAACTTTTATTCGCTCAAAAAAAACTTAAAAAATAATATTTATTTCCCAAGCAATACTTACAGGATGGATCAATATGAAATTAGTGTGGATGTGTGCTTTCATTGAAACTAAATAGAGTTTTTTAATGTTTTGCTCCAAAATAGTGCCAACAACATATGAATAGGTATTAAAAATGAAACAGTGAGAAAACACAAACAATATTTTTTATGGTGAATTCCTTCAGTTATAGTCTATCCGTCTTTTTTTCTAGCGAATTGGTCAACCACTTCATTTCCATCAATTTCACACTATAATGAATATTCATAAGCGCCAACCCATTCAATCTAGTTTCGCTAGAAGAATTGCGCAGGTAATTTTTAATTCTCCTCAAGCTGGAAAAACTTCTTTCTGGAGTAGCAGTAGATATTGGAATCGTAGCTAAAATTTGAAGTAGGATGTAGATGTTTGGATACATATTCTGATTGCACTTATCTAAGCATTCTAATGCCGATTTAGAAATGGACTAATGGAGTTCATTGACATTTTCCATATTTCAAATTCTGCTTTAATTATGTTTTTATTTTTTTCTAGGAGTAGTGAGAATACACATCGATAATTCGTCATCATAACTTTAGAAGTTGCATATTTCGAATTTCAAGAAGTTGGTTAGGTTGATTCAAAACGTTTCGTAGTTGGATATAATTCTCATCTAAGTCATTCATAGAAAAACCTTATAATTTATGAAATAACATAGGTCTGCATATTTTCATATCAGTTCAAATATTCGAAACTACTTCTTCCTTGGGAAACAACCATTTCAATCGATTTGGTCTTCCTGACCTACCAACAGAAATCGACCAAAGCCCAGATTACCCGAAAAGCTCCAAGAAACATTCAACTGTGTTTTATCTGGCACCATTTACGACTGTTAGGTTTAAGGAGTTTATTTTATAGGTTATATTTTAAGTGCGAGGCAATTAGCGAATCAGTAGAGTGGAATTAAGCAACATCTCAATTTAAATATCTTAGCAAACCCTCGGGAAAGCGAAGCCAGAAACTCTTTTAACCCTTCAGCGCTTTCCCCTTTCCGAAAGGATGGTTATTATAGACTCTTTCCCTTCAATGTACCACCTATTTTCGCTAATTAAAAGTCTGGCACATCTGCTTGCTGACGACAGCCACAATTTTTTAATTTATTTCATCGTTTTATTAAAAGAAAGCGATGTTAACCCACCATAAATCTGACTACTTTTGGACGAAATGGTTTAAGGAATGTGTTCCGTTAGGAAATTGAAGTTTCGTAGTTTTATTTTTGTCAAGTACAGAAGGGGTGAGAGTTATGATTGAAGTTATGAAGATTCATTTTCTTGTGAGGTTGGAACAGCGAGAATGAATGAAAGAATCGTGATGTTCGTCTTCTTACTACGCTCGCAATAAGAGTTTTTTCTGCACACAGACTCTCTTATCTTGTAGAAAATTTATTGCCCTTTTCGAATATCAAATTTGATGAGACTACAAGAAGAAGAAAAACTGAATACGGGTCATTTTAGAGGAAACACTCGAAATATTTCGTGAAATCAAGAAATGTTAAATTGAAGAAAAACCGTCAACATTTCGACCATTATTATATGACATTGTTGCAAATCACTCGTTTAATCCCTCCTTCAAGTTTGTCCACTTTGAAAGTAGACACCCTGTATATATATATATATCGATTGAAATATAATCTGGGAGGGTCTGCATTTCTGAAAAACTTGTTAGGTTTTCACTTCCTAGTCTTCCAGAAAAAATAAGAAGAATAGGTTCCAAATTCAACATAAGAACTGTTTTCGAACCACAAAATGGTTTGAAATCCATTCTAACCACAACAAAACCAATGAATGATTCACAAAACAATCAAAAAATTGTATTCACAATATTTCCTGTATATGTGGAAAATTTTATACAGGAGAGACATCAAGATCTTTAGAGATGAGAAAACGGGAACATAGAACAACATCAAAAATAAAGACCTCACAAAATCACAAATCGCTGATCATGTATGTTCAAATAGAGAAGATCATAATGATGAACTGAAACAACACAAAGATCCTTATGACGGAACCCGATAATTATAAAAAGAAAAATAAGGAATCCGCATGTATTTTATTAGATGAAGTAGATAATTTGGACAATTGTTCTGTTGGAATAGATCGTATTTGGATTGATTGATCGGAGAAAAAAATGACATCAGGAAATTTTAAAATTAAATGAATTAACAGCTCCATGTGTTGACAACCTTCAATGTCACTTAGCCTGCAAATGAAAAAACACACAATTCCGAAGATTATACAAGTTTGTCTGACGAACTTGTCTGATATAGACACCGAAACATTACATTATCTATTTCATTTAGGTATTTTCTCTTTTAGTTTTACTATTAGGCATTTAGGCAACGATTTTTCAAAACCAATTTGCTCCTGACAAATTAGTGTAAAGATTTTCGCAGGAGCACTTCATCTTTTGAATTTTTTAATTATTTCTTTTTCAGAGACTGGGAGTGAAAACCTAAAAAGTTTTTAGAAACCCTGTATACATAGTCCCATACGCTCAGAAGCACCTGCTCACAGTATTCCAAATCTTTTTTTAAGTTCCTTTTGGTTGATCAAATATTTTCGAGATATCCAGCACGATTTTTCGAGCCGGTTCAAATCAAACCAAATGAGTAATTTCTAATCCGTTATGGCAAAAATCTTCCCTTAAAAGAAAAAACAAAACTCACAGTCTAGCAACCTATAAAATACCTCCATCCGCAAAAAAATATCTGAAGAAATGTACAGTGCGATTTAATGGAAAATCGAACAGAAAGAATGCTTTGGAATTTTATTGGGGAGAGAAATACGAGCCACTCTCCAGATACGAGGGGGTGGAAGGGTGGGCCTGAGGCATCGACTTGGGGTTGGAAATATATTTCGCGAAACCGTGGCGGCATTTCACTCGATATGACTGTATGGCGTGAATTATTGAAGGCCAATAACCAGCAGCGAGCATTGTGTGGGACATAAAGGCACCCACGGTAAGTTATGTGACTGCTATTTGTGGATTTGACTTCACTTTCCGACACTTTACTGCGGTTTTAGGAAACTTGAGAGATACAGGCAGCCGCTAAGAGTCAGACGTGTTCCAATTAAAGATGAGTAGGCAAAGAAAAAGGATTAGATATTTTTCATTTTAAATATTGATTGAAATATAATCTGGGAGGATTCTGCATTTCTAGAAAAATTTTTAGGTTTTCATTCCCAGTCTCTGAAACAGAAATAATAAAAAAATTTAATTAAGATGAAGTTCTCCTGCGAAAATCTTTTTACTTGTTGGCTCACAGTAAAACTGAGAAAGGAAATAAATGAAAGGAATAATGTAACGTTTCTGTGTCAATATCAGACACCTCCTTCAGACAAACTTGTGAAATCTTCGGAATTGTGTGTTTTTTCATTTGCAGTCTAATTGACATTGAAAGTTGTCAACACATAGAGATGTTGATTTATTTAATTTTGAAATTTTCTGATGTCATTTCTTTCTTCAATAAATCAATCCAAATACGATCTATTCCAACAGAACAATTGGCCAAATTATCTACTTCATCTAACAAAATCCATATTGTGGATTCCTTAATTTTTCCTTTGAAATTACCAAAAAAAAAATTTGTTTATGATGTTATTCAGTTTTACAGCGAAAAGTAACTGGAACAATAAAATCAACACCGACACCATGGTTACCAGTTCTTTCAAAACATTGTTATTCCACATACCTATCCGTAGGCAGGCCCTAACTTTGAAAGTTTGGAATAAATTTAATTCTTCTACAAATTCTTATCCAATACTTTCCTATATTCCAGATAATAAGATTCCACGATTAAAATCAAGTAAACCTTTTGGTCCAATTATATTTTCTGACTTAAAATGAAAGCGATAAATCAATTTGGCAATCCGAATGGAGCACATGTAATATTCAAACCAAAGATTCAATTACTGATCCCTCCAAAAAAGTTCCTGGATTTGATCTTCCAGGGAAAATTTTGACTGTTCTTAATCGTATAAGAACAGGTTATGGACGTTGAAGTAGCATGCTTTTCAAGTGAATTCAATTGAGAGTCCTAGTTGCGAATGCGGAGAAGCAGAGAAGATAATAAGACATCTGATAAATAGTCGTCCCATATTTAAATTTCAGGATGGCTTAAGGGGTAAGTATACATGAAGTTACAGAGTCGTTTTTGAATTGGGTTGTTAATTTTAAGTCGATTCAAGAGAGTTTCAATCATTTCACTTTTCTGTTCCTTTTTTCTGCTTCTATGGTTTCATTTCAGATTCAGAATTCCGAAAGCATCTTGGAGAAGGTTATCGGTTAGACTCAATAAAGAAGAAATCGCTCAATATTCAAATAGTTTTCAAGTGTTCTTTTTGTTAGAACGGCGCGACAGGGTTTTTTTACTGAGGTTTTTCCCTGAGCTCTGGTATCCTGCGAAAAACTAGTATGGTACCCCGTTTTACACTAACGTCAATTAGGAATTTTTGATCTCCAGAAACGATGGAACGGTTTAGATTTCACAGTTATATTTCCTTATTTTACTTATGTTCGAAATGTCATCTGTCATAAATATATCTATTATTCCTCAAATCAGTACAACTGATTTAAAATCAAGTTTCTTCAAAAATAAGCTTCACCATCAGCTAATTAATGGAAAACAATAAAAAAGATTCCATCATCGATAACCTGGGATCTAAAATTTGGAATCAGATTCTGTTTTACAAGAAAACGTGTCTGCATTTCACCTCTCTGGCAAGCCATCAAATCCATCAGATGAATTTAGGATTTACTCGTACCCCAGAGTGCACTTTTACGGCCCTCTCCATGTTTAAATAATTCATTCCTATGAAAACGAGAGTTCTGAGATATCAGCTGCCTGCTTCTGCAGTCAGTATATCAGTGTGCTAGTCAGGAGATTGCTGTATTTCTTTCATAGAATTTTACAGCAATCGATATTATGAAAACTTTTCCACAAGAAAACTTTCTTATATTATTGTCAATGTATTTTTTTCCAGAAAATCGCAGATATTTTTTTCTTTCGAATAGAAGGCATGAAAAAACTTATGTGCGTAAAACTAGATAATTTATTAGTGTCATTCACTATAATAGAACAGAATGTATTGAAGAGAATAATAGCGATGCGGTTTGGTAGTTATAAAGGGTTTCACAATAAAACCACCAATTTCTTTATTGCGGTCCGACAAGGTGTTTCACGACGACCCAAAAATGTTCGAGTTTTACGAACCACCTCTGCCAAATTCTCACCATTTTTATAGTAAATTTTAATATTTTACAAATGAATTCTTCCATAGTATGTTCTTCTGAGATTAAGAAATGAAAAAATAAAATAATACACACTAAAATCAATGAAAAGAAAAATAATTCTGGATAAAATCTACCCCCACACACCCGTCAGGAAATATTTCATATCGACACCGTACTACAAAGATCTACATGAAAAACTAAAACATACTTTAGAGAAATACAATTATACACTAACAAATAAACGACACAAAACAATAGCGGATATACTGATCAATAATAAAATGAAATCTAAACTTGAACAATCCAGCGGAGTCTATGAAATAACATGCACAAACTGCCCTTCATTTTACATAGGAATGACAACTCGTAATGCAGAAAAAAGATTTAAAGAACACAAAAGAAATCAACCCCATTCCGCTTTAGGCACACATTTAAACGATACCGGACATCATATCACATTAGATAATCTGAAAAATACTTCATAAAGAAAATAACTACCATAAAATTATATTACTCGAACAACTAGAAATTTTGAAAAATAAAGACAACCAATTTTTACTTAATGATAATATAGAATTCGACAGAAGAAGCATTTTCAAACTCATAGATTCCTAAAAAACAACAATAAATATAAAATTCAAAAATTCCCGCTACCAATAGACCACATATGTTAACATATTAGATATCACATTTCGCATATATCCTAGTTTCATATTCAGTTGACATTCCCACAAGATAGATATATTCATAATAAAGGTTGACTAGATTTTTAGAAATTTTAACAATTCTGACAGAGGAGGACCACTTTTAATGTTTTTAAACTGTTTGTGTTCGTTTTAATTCAAGACAGTAAGTTGCATACTCTCGCCTGAATAAATACAAGTTCTACATTTATATACTTTCAGCTGGCCTGATGATGGAATAATTCCGAAATCGATAGCCGAAGATTTTAATAAGCAATAAATAGTGTGTTTTATTTTATTTTTTCATTTCTTAAATTTTAATAATTTCAATCCGTTCTTGAAGCGTATATCGTTTCATTTTTATTAATGGTGTAGTTTCTTCTTGTCAAATGTCAAAACTTGACATCGACCGAAATAGCGGACTATTCAAAATAACACCTCCTATTGGAAAAACCCTTTATGACTGAACGAATAATTCGTCTGATCTCCACTACTACACTAATCTGCAATGATTTTCGCTTGACTAACATAATCAGACGTTCAGAAAAGATACAGAAATAAATCAAATCAAGATTTTGGAGATTCTTGTACTACAAGAGCTCTTCATTAGATAAAAATATTATGATGATGAGCAGATAACAAAATATGTGGTATTCATGGACTATGCATCCACTAACAAGAAAAACTCGAATAATGGCTTCCAACGAATGCATTCATACTTTTCAGTTTCCGAACCCTAAGAAACGATTTATTTCCTTCCTCGGCACTTCATTCTCAGAAGTAGATCATGGCGCAATAAATGTCAATAACCTCGAGGAAAAAGAATAGGAGAAAACTCGCACACAAGATTGGGGACGCATAATAGATGGACTGTAGCTATTCAAAGTATTTCATTAGACGGTGGAAAAACGCCAAGAAAAACAACCCTACGGTTCGGACCCGATTTTTCTTTCAGGCTCGGCCACCCCATTTCTCGCATGGTCGTGACAAATAAGACAGATTATTTGTCCATCTATCGCCCCTTCGATTGATTTACATCAATTGACCCTGGTTTTTGTCGTTGTTCTTGATGCCGGACTAAGGGGCTATTTATTCTGATGGGGAGATCCCGATGGACACCTGTTAAGACCTTGGGCATTCAATGCGGAAACTAATTTGGGGATGTTATGGTAAACGGAAGGACGGCGTTCGTGGTGGGTTTTTTTGTCGTAGATTCTATATCTTGGTTTGTGATGCTTGCATAGGTGCTGAACTAGGGTAGTTTGTAGAATCGATAACCGAAAGAAAAATAAGAGGTTCTAGAAAAAAACAGAAAATTTTTATGCCAAAAATAATGTCATTCGTCAACTTTGTTTTCTTCTAGAGTAAAACAGTCATTTCAATATTTGATACTTTTTTTGCATCACGATTCATACTTCGCCTTGGAATAAGGTCAGGTTTTGTGAAGCATGTGAAGGGTTTTCCAATAAGAGGTGTTATTTTGATATTCAAAGAAAAATACCATTTTTTCAATATAAAATGATGAAGCTATGCCGTTACTAGTGGAAAATAACATTAGTCCTCGCTTACGGGCCATATCCTTTTAATGAAATTTTCCAAAACCAAATCCCAAAGTGGCTGCCCTATGTCCTCGATAGCCTCACGAATTCCATTTTTGAGGTCTTGAATCGACGCTGGGCTATTGGCGTAGACCTTCTCTATCACGTGTCCCCAAAGAAAGAAGTCGCAAGGTGTTAAATGACAAGATCTCGGTGGTCGATCGACCCGATCAGCAAAGATACGATGTTGTTGATAATCGGCCGGCTCGAGTTCTTGTGTTAACTGAACTTTGTAAGCCTTAAGACCCAAATCTTTATGCAAAATATGGTGTAATGACGTTTGTGGAATGCCTAATTCCAAAGAACGACGAGGAATGGACAAACCTGGGTTTTCTTCAACACTTTCGGCTACAGCAGCAATATTCTGGGCTGTTCTTGAGCGACGTGCACGGGTTTTATTCTTCATATCACTAACTTGTCCCAACAGCTCGAATTTTTCCATGAATTTCTCTATTGCGGTCCGACAAGGTGCTTCACGACGACCCAAAAATGTTCGAGGTTTACGGCCAAATTTTCACCTTCTAATAGTGAATTTTAATAATTTCAATGCGTTCATGAAGCGTATATCGTTTCATTTTAATTATTGGCGTAGTTTCTACTTGTCAAATGTCAAAAAATAACAGCTTCGAACCTGACATCTCCCGAATTAGCAGGCTATTCAAAATAACACCTCTTATTGGAAAACCCTTTATTATACTACCAACTGCCTCTGCTTATTACTTTCTTTTGATTTTCCTTTTGTTTCGTTTTTTCAGATGTACTTTCAAGATGTCAAATCAGATGAAACAAATGGATTCAAATGGAAGTAGTTCTTCCAAACAACATTTACACAGGGTAAAGTGTTTTACTGAAGTTTTTTTCTGTGCTCCTGTATCATACGCAGAAATGTGGGGTAACCTGTTCACATTTTTTTATTCTCATATTGTAAAATACGCTTGTTTTATTTCTGATACACAAGAAATTTCTGAAGCCATATCTCAGAAGATAATTGTATGAATTAGTTGTGGTATTCTAATAACTGTCAAAGAAAAGTTGGTATCGGAATTTAGGTCATATAAGATCTCTTAGAAAAGTTTGATTTGTGATCCTACAGATTCCTACAGAAGAAGTTCCTCGCTCAAATCTTTATTGGAAAATAATGTAAGGTTTAAATAGATTGACAACGGGTCATGGTCGTTGTGGTAGTTCTTTAATAAATGGGATAGGGTACAAATGGATTTGTTTCGTGGATATTCATTTATTGTGTAATTAATTATTTCCAGAGCTAGTAAAATACATTCAAAATCATTCTGAATTTTCAATTTTTTATTCAGCCCTTTTACTTTTTCCGTCTTATGTTTTGATTTTAGATATTTCTGCAAGACATTCCAACGAAGAAAGTAGTTTAGTATCGATGGAATCAAGATAAGAATCCAAATCATAGCCGAAGATTCCATCAAGCCACTCGGTAGCAAAGTCTATCTTGGATTATCCTTGATCTTAATAATCTCACGAGAAAATTTCATTAATTTTTTTATCAATTAAATATCTGCCGATACGAGCACACATGTGAGGAAGAAGGTTCATTGTGTTTGGAATGCTCGACTGCCTATCCAGTTAGGCCTAAATTTTTATCTATTGTTCTTCAAAATTCACCGTGAAAATAATAAAATAACATCGTAGGTACCCGGTATTTAATTGAGCAATTATAGTAATTAATAGCAATTATTTCAGAATACATGGTCTAGATTTTAGCTCTATGACATTATCTGACGATCTAAATTTTTTGGATGTAGCAAGCGTTAAGCTTTCATAAATACCATTTTCGGTGTTTTCCCCTTCGAATCATAGTTCATTATCGAATACTTTATGCTCATATTGGAACGTGTAGTTGCTATGTTGCATAAGTAGAGTCATTGACCATTTCTGTTTTAATGGGTTTATACATGGAATGATTCGAGAAAATCTAGAAAAAATAATAGTGTTCTCTACAAGATAATATTGAGTTAATAAATGATTTTGATGATTTATGGGGAATCTGAGATTGAAAGAAAAGAAAATGAGTCGGGTTCATCATTTCAGAAATGCAAGTTTAATCAAATGGAAAAAAATAATATCTTCGACATAATATTTACAATTTTTGTGAAATAATGTTTTTTATCAGAAATATCCAGTAATATGTCGGTCATATTGAGTGTTAGTAAATTAATAGTTTACTTACAAAATAAAAGGTTTGGAAAAAACTCACAAATAAAAGTTGACATCTGAGGTTATGAACTTTCTCGTGTTTTTTCTTTCGGTTGATTTTTTTTCAATTGCAATTTCAAGATGAGAAATCGAATGAAAGGAGAAGAAAAATTCGTAGAATGTTAAATGTAAAAAAAAGTACATATTCGGAAAAAATATTCCAAATTTTGCTTCGAACAAATTCAAACATGCACATAATGCTTTTTTTCAATGTTATCAAAATTGAAAAATCCGATCTGGTAATTTTCCTAAGATACAGGTTTGGAAATTCTCATCGAAAAAATATAAAAGATAATAAATGCATCAGGTAGAGAATTTTGCCGTCCAGTTGAACAGTCTTATAATTGAGAGATTTAGTGATACGTAACGAGTAAAAAAAATTTGAATTGTCTTATTCGCTTCTGTTCGTTCTATAATTCTCCCCCACCCACTAAAGAACGAATTCTGACCACCCTCAATCAAATGAGTATTGCTTTATTTGCTTTTCACTTCCACCCTAGACTTCGCCGGACAGAGCTGAAATCTGGATTTCCATTTTCGTCAATAATAACTGTGTGAGGGCGATGATAAACGATGTTCAACCATTTCATTTCCTAAAAAAAAGATTATGTATATGTGCCCGAATGATATACGGGGGACGTCATACAACAAGCTAAATTGCACCAATCTCTGGTGATCCCTAAATCCTTAGACTCCAACATAAAAGTGGAAAATAAAACGAAAAAATGACCTCATATCGGGTAATATCGGACGGACAATCCGCAGGGGAGGTTTTCGCAGCGGGCACAATACGAAAACCCCTATGAAAAATTTAATAATTCAAAAATTAATCCTCTGCAGTCATAACAAACCCCTGTAACCACTTTATGCTATCGCGATCATCTCTGCGAGCTGTCTTTTTGCCAGCGTAATCCAGCACGTGGCCTCAATATTTGACATCCGCCAGCAGTAAAGAGGGTAGGGTGACGCTATTCCTCCGCTATATTTCCGTTACACAATGCGACCATTTAAAAATTATTAGAAAAACTACTTCGAATGCGACCGACCGGGACGGTATAGAGATTTCTTGAAAGGGATCTTTTCCACGTTTCGTTGCTTTCCTGGGGATTTTGCGGCGTTTTTTTCTGTTCAGTGGTTACGCTGGGCTTATCGGGGGTGGAATTGGATAGAAAGGATCTGAAGTTGAAACTGTGATGAGGTCATTTCGGCATAATTGCGTGGACCTTCTTGGGGAAGCTGAAAAAACGTATCATTTATTGATGATGGAACATTTATTGAAATATTATTTAGGCTATTTCCATCATTTTTGCTTCTGTCAGCATTCGTCAACCGTCTTCAGGAAATTGATGGAAAATCACTAATATTTTCTCTTCCATGTTGCAAAATTATAAAGGTATCTATCTCGTATATTCTCCGAAGTTTTGGTATCAATTGAATATATTGACAGACATATTATTATGGGTTCACCTCTTTCTTCCATTCTGGCAGACATATTAATAAGGCAGATTTCGAAAAGAAGGCACCATATCAATAAATATTGAAACCAAAACCATAGTAAAGATTCCGGAATGATACCTTCATAATTAAGCATTATGAAAGAGAAAATATTCATTATTTTCTTCCAATTTTAACAGTATCAAGGATTCCATTGATTTTATTATAGTGAACATTGACGAAAGTAACTCCTTTTTTTCATATGTGCTCTTATATAAACTGAATGGTATTCTAAGACCCGTGCTTTTAAGAAGACAAAATTTATGGCTCAGGGCTCAGTACCTTAATTTCCAATCAAATCAGTATTTGAACATCATGTTAGAGTAGCCCTAATTCGGTGTATAATGGGGCGTAACAAATATACAATCTCCAAGAAGATGAAATTGAAGAATTCGAAAATATTTCTGAAATCCTTCAGCGAAATGGCAATCCAAGGAAATTAATAGATAAGATAATTGAACACAATAAAGTACCCGAGCTAGTACAATGTCAGAACAGCATTCAAGACTCAATATACTGTGATTGCTAATCTAACTACAGTAAAAAAAAATCCCAAAAAAATGCACAATCAAATTTTATTCAACATGCTTTGAATGAAGAACATAAGATTTCATGGGGTGAAGCTGCCATTATATCAAAAAATATATATTATAAAAATATACTAACCTTAATTTGCATATATAAAGTACCTACATTATGAGTGTGTCAGGCATATATTGTTCGAATAAAAAATCAGAAAAAATATGTTCAAAAGGAGATATTGATAAATCAAATCTAATTCAACATGCAAAAAGAGAAAAACTGAAACGAAAAGAATTGAAGGAAGCAGATTTCATCTCAATAAGTTTTCAGAAAACAATTGATTGTTCTTCTAAATATTCAGAGAATACAGTGGAACTTCCCGATAACGAACGTCTGTATAACGAATTTCTCTGTATAACAAATCTCGTACAAGACATTGCAATTGAATCCAAATTCCATGTTAAAGACACCCTCTAAAACGAAGTAAATTCTCTCTATAACGAAATATTCAAAGAACTTCACTCTTTGATTGGTAAGAAGGTATAAAGGTGAATTTTCTCCGAAATTTTTCCTGACGTGCGTAATAAATCCCGACCTTGAACTTAATCATTACGGCGGGCAGAGAGATTCTTCTCGAATATACCCCTAGCTGTTTGGTTTCAATCTAACAATTACGCTAGTGTAAAAAGTTGTGCGTAAATGTCTAAAAGCTTAAGTTTGAATGATAAACTTAAATTCATCAGTGAAGTCGACCGCAATATTGGCGACTATAGAAAAAATTTCTCTGTATAACGAAACTTCTTTATAATGATTTTTTTGCGTATTTAGCGCTTTCGTTATTGGGAAGTTCCACTGTATTTATGTCCAATAAGTTCGATAGTCAATATATCGATGTACCAATAACTCACTGATTATGTTTATATTATTGAATAAATCGTTCTCTAATTTTCTGCCTCCCGCATACTTATACAAGTGATGAATACATTACATATTATAACTACAATTCCCATGGTTATTATTTAAAGCAATTCAACCATAACTCTAATCTTTGCATTCAATCTGAATTAATTGAACCATCGAAAAATGTAATCATATTCAATTATTAGCCTTATCTCGCTTTTGGAACGATATAGTTACATATAGGAAGATAAATTACCGTTTAAAAATGTACTCATTTAAGTTGTCCCCATTTAAATATCGACTTCAATATATCCCCCAGTTTAATCAGATATTTAAGTAGGCTATGGGGAAATAAAAATATATGGCCTAGGGGGAGACACTGTTCTGTATATTTCTTTCCAGACGATGGCTCGGAGGAAGTAACGGTTACTGTAACTATCTAGTCTCATTGCTGTTTTCTTTTGGATACTCATATTTACGTTTATGACGAAAATTCGATTTCATATTTGAATGTTGGATCATATAATGAAGTATTCAGTTTTGAATAATCCCGTTTACTGTAGAATTGGTTTGGTTGATGATGATTCCACAAAAAGTGATTCAGAAAAATGTTTTGGGAATGTTTTTTTTTCTGTCGATATGTACTAACACGTTAGAGATTAATTTTAGAGATCAAGAATCCTTAGAAAAATACTTTTGACCCAAGATGACATTTATGAGTCGAAAAGAACAGAATTGATTTTTTGCGAACAAGCTGACAGTTGGGTTTCAGGTATAATCAACGCTCTTTACAAATACTCCACAACTTCATATTTAATTGTGGTTCAGTCATATAGATTGCTACGATAATTTCAAATCAAAATCTGCTATTCGAGATAAAATTCTAGATGATGGACAATTCATCGATATATAATTTAGGTTATTCCCATCATATTTACTTTGTCTATTCAATGTTTCTGTCAGCAGTCGCCAGCCGTCTTCAGTAAAACACTTTAGACTCTTAACTCTCAGAACGTAACTCTTTGGAAAGGTTTGTTCTCAGTAAACAATAGATGACTTTGATCTATTTTTGCTTCATTCAATTGTCAAAAAAAATGATAATTAATGGGGTTTTCGGTTAATAATATCAGAAGAAGAAAAACTGAGATATAGAAAATTGAAGCAGGCAGCTTTTACGTCAATCACTAAAAATCCCATCACTCAATGGTGTGTTGATCTAAAAACAATCTGGGCTCCAAGAATAAGATCCAGCCTATGAATTGTCAAATGAATTTTTTGACAACTAAATAAATCAAAAATGGATCGAAGTTATCGATTGTTTTCTGAGAACTGTCAAACAAGACTTACATTTTTAAATAAAGACTAAAGTTGCCTTTCTGATAGTTTAGTGTCTGAAGTGTTCTTCTGACTACTGCTGGCAAATGCTTGCCGAAAACTTGGGAAGAAGAAGTGAATATGATGAAGATATCTTGAATAATCCTATATCATTCCGCTATTTGAAAATCTTCTAGTATATACTAGAAGTACAGTGGAACTTCCCTATAACGAATTTCGTACAAGACATTGCACCTTGAATAAAAATTCCATGTTTAAAACCTCTCTAAAACGAAGTAAATTCTTTATGACGAAATATTCAAAGAACATCACTCTTTAAATGGGTTTTGGTAAGAAGACAAGAGAGAATAAATCCCGTCCTTAAACTAAAACATTACGGCGGGCAGAGAGATCCTTCTGAAACAATTTTAAATACAGCCTTGTCTGTTTGGTTTCAATCTAACCATTACACTACTGTGAAAGTTGTGCGAAAATGTCTAAAAGGAAGTGCTTAAGTTTGAATGATAAACTTAAATTTATCAGTGAAGTCGACCGTGACATTGCCGACTATAGAAACAAATTTTCTGTAAGTATAACGAAATTTCTTTATAACGAATTTTTTTTTGCGGATTTAGCGCTTTCGTTATAGTAGATTTCCACTTTATTTACAGTAATATGTAAGCTGAATAATTTTTCTATAAAATAAATAAACCATATTATTCCAGAAAACGGACACAAGGCTGCTTATAACCAGATATTTTCGTCTTTTTCTATCTCTTTAGAATGAAATCATGTTCTCAACCAAACGCTTACATACCACTACTAAGTCCTTCAGCTCATTCCATCGTTTCAAAGAAGGAAAAAACCATTTCACGTTATCTATCAAATCCCACATGTACACCGCTGGCATAGGGAGAGGGGAGCTTTAGCGATGCAAAAAATAAGAGAAGATAACAGCCTCTATATCCGCCGATACAGAAGCAATTTGCTCGCAGGTTCTCACGAAAACAAATTTAATTTGGACCCGCAGAAATGAAATGCCATTAAAGTAAACTCTTATAGAACTTAAAATATATTGACGTCGTAAACCACCCTCCTCATCCCAGGTCTCTAGCATGTAGGGGGGTCTTAAGCGCCCCCGGAAAATTACTGCAATTGTCTCGATCATTGCCGTCGGTAGGTTTTAAAACTAACCCCCGGTTTTCCCAAACCTATGAGCTGTATTCTTTAGAGGATCAGGATACGCGTGGTGTTCTGTAAGTAGAAATCGTGGTGAATTGGATATCCCAAGTCCGTTTGCTTCCTTAAAACAGGGGCTGCAACTTGCAGATGAGTTTTGTATGTACAAGCTGTTTTTTCAAAATGAGCTTATATTTTGATACTTGATTCATTTTTATTCTAATCTTTGAAATTCATCTTTAGTTATTATCAATACTCATCGCTGTGTACCTATTGCATCTTCTGCAATAGTTCATATCCAAACATAACCTTTTTTTCCATAAATATGAAGAGTTTTCCAATAAGAGGTGTTATTTCGAATAGCCTGCTGTTTCGGTAGATGTCACGTTTGAAGCTGTAATTTTTGGACGTTTGACAAGTAGAAACTACGCCATTAATAAAAATGGAACGATACACGCTTCAAGAACGCATTGAAATTATTAAAATTCACTATAAAAATGGTGACAATTTGGCAGAGACGGTTCGTAACACTCGAACATTTTTGGTTCGTCTTGAAGCACCTTGTCGGACCGCAATAAAGAAATTGGTGGAAAAATTCGAGCTGTTGGGACAAGTTAGTGATGTGAAGAATAAAACTGCACGTCGCTCAAGAACAGCCGAGAATATTGCTGCTGTAGCAGAAAGTGTTGAAGAAAATCCAGGTTTGTCCATTCCTTGTCGTTCTTTGGAATTAGGCATTCCACAAACGTCATTACACCGTATTTTGCACAAAGATTTGGGTCTTAAGGCTTATAAAGTTCAGTAAACACAAGAACTCAAGCCGGCCGATCATCGACAACGTCGTGTCTTTGCTGATTGGGTCGTTGAAATGCATGAAGATGATCCGGAATTCCATCGAAAAATCATCCTGAGTGATGAGGCCCATTTTCACGTCGGTGGCTTCGTCAACAAGCAAAATTGTCGAATCTGGGGCTCGCAAAACTCAAGAGTTATTATTGAAAAGCCTCTATCCTCAACGTGTGACTGTTTCGTGCGGTTTATGGTCTGGTGGAGTCATTGGACCTTACTTTTTCAAAAATGAGGCTGGAACAACAGTTACGGTGAAGAGATTGCGCTATCGAGAGATAATTGATGATTTTTTACGGTCGAAATTCGATAGTATTGATCTGGACAAATTTTACTTTCAACAAACGGCGCTACGTGCCACACAAGCAACGAAACCTTTGATCTTTTGCAGGAAAAGTTTCCGGACCGTGTTATATCTCGAAGAGGTGCTTACAATTGGCCACCGAGATCTTGTGATTTAACACCTTGCGACTTCTTCCTTTGGGGTCACGTCAAAGAGAAGGTCTACGTCAATAGCCCAGCGTCGCTTCAAGATCTCAGAGATGGAATTGGTGAGGCTATTGAGGACATAGGGCAGCCACTTTGCAATTTGGTTATGGAAAATCTCATTAAAAGGATATGGTCCTGTAAGCGTGGTCGTGGTGGTCATTTGCCTGATGTTATTTTCCACTATTATCGGCATAGCTTCTTCTTTATAATGAAATTAACACCCGATCATTTATATTGAAAAATGGCATTTTTCTTTGAATATCAAAATAACACCTTTTATTGGAAAACCCTTTATACGAGTAAAGCAGTTTTAGTTAACCTGTTAACCTGTGAACGTACAAACGTTGCCAAGTTGACAAACAGAACTCTTTGGGCAGAATTATAGAATGCTAATAGTGGATAGAGAAAAAGAAATAATAACAACCCAGTGAACTCGAGATATTCTAGAAAAGAAATGACGAAAATAGGTACTTTCCTGCATATGAAAGATTATTCAGATGTGAAAACGCATCACCTTAATATTGTGTTGTACCTAATCTCCCATAGATTAAATAATAAAAGTCCAATTCAATTCTGGAACGAAATCAAAAACTATCGGTCGTAAAATACAGTAACCCAACCATACTCCTTCATTATGGGACGCCCTGTATTTCCCATCGTTTCGAAACATTCAACCCTTCACCCCAACTCACACAGACCATATTCAGGAAGCAATAAATTCGGAAGGTTTGAAAAAGGGACAAAGGCTACACCATGCAGATGCCATAAAGAAGACCCGACTTGTCGTAGGTATAAGCAAATAAAATATAAGTAATATCCCGTACGTGATGAGGTCTCTAAGGTTGACCAGGCGACCTCTGTCACCGTTTCCGGTTTGATTTTGGGCGGGAAGTGGTCAACACCGGGGTAGACACGTACAACCCATTGTTTCAAGCCGCTTAATGGATTCTATACGCCCGAATTAAAACCGAATTTCCACGATAATGTCTTCTAATAATGACAACAGTGGACAGCCTATGCTGGAAATTGATGGTACGGACTACGGATATAGACTTCGTTTTGAATTTTTCCTTATCTTTTTCATTAAGATTAGGAGTTAGTGGAAGTGAGGAAGTGTAAATTGAATTTGTTTATGCATGCGATAAAATGTTAAGTTCTTTGTGTTGTGTTTTGATGTCAGATTTCAATATAATGTATGGAATTTCGGATTACAAAGTGCACGTGTTCAATTTTCTCCAAAAATGGGAATTAACGAATTCAGTTTTCCAAAGACAGCTGAAATGCGGAATTATCTGTAATTTGGGCCCCGTAGGTTTCTCGAGAAATATGCTCTGAAAGAGACATGAAATTCGAATTCAATAGCCCGTATTACCACACTTTCTGTCAATCAACTGGCCAATACTCCTAGGCTTCCCATATCGTTCAATGATTCCTGAATGGCTGAACACAATTCCTGAAGAGTTAAACACAATTCCTGAAAAGTTGAAGGTGAGTTTTGGCGGTTGGATATATGGCTTTCCCCATCGAAATATAATAGAGAAGAGACGCTATGACATACAATTGAGTAAGGAAAAATAGTACCACTGGGCAGGGCTAAGTCGGGGACCAATATGGCGGAAAGTTCTGGGTTGAATTAAGTTGCCAGTTTTTTCTGTTTAGAAATTCCACCCAAAAAATACGACGCGTTGGGTCTTTAGGAATCCTGTACAAATAAGGTCAATTGAATATCAAATAAACAATTTTTCTTCAGGCGATAATATACACATTTAAAAAGATATCAGATTACCAACAGACTATCTAAAATTTCGAATGCGGATCTGTTCAGTCCTCATCCCTACCTGTGATATGTTTTTCCTCCAATTTTCTTCTTATCTGTCTCTTCTCTGCTTGAAGAAAGCTCTACAGTGCACGATACCATTTTATTGTATATTATTAAGGAGAAAAAATCACAATTTAACTGGAAAAAGGCGCAAGAATCACAATTCCTCCAGAAAATTCAACGATTGTCAAATTTGACGTTAGGTGGTAGTAATATGGCGCATCTGATACCACGTTTATTTCAATGATGGCAACTCTATACTATCTTATCTCTATGGGGTCTCCCTAATTAATTCTTTATACGTGCTCAATTGGATTCATCTCATGTCAGTTTGTTGGCCAGTTCGCGGAATATTCGAAAGTTGCGCAATCATGTGGTTTGATAGAGCTTCTTGATGTAGGGCTACTATTTTTGCCCAGTCAAACTGAGAAACTCTCGGCATTTTCCACGTAATATTCTCAATATTAAAACTTTGACAACTTTTCAACTTCCACTACACCTGTATTCTCCAGAACAAGAATTATTTTTTGCTGGTTCATTGTTTTCATTGAAGTGATCTCGATATTGCGAATTTGTGTACATTCTCCAGTCATAAATTGTCTGTAATTTTCGAATTTTGAGGCAAAAATGGTCACAAACGATAGGGTTCGACTCCCTGATGACAAATTCAATTCAATTCTGGGGACGCGGCCGTCCGGCCGTCCATCAGCACAATAACTTTCGAAGGAATTGTCCTAGAGACTTGAAATTTTCAGGATTAGTTCGGGTCCGAAATGGCTCGGTTGAGTTCGTTAACCATCCAAATCGTACAGGGTGTTCCATAAAATTGGCCATTCAAAATTTTTGTTCCTCAATATCTCAGAAAAAACGGAACCAATCGGAATGAAATATTACGGCCAAATGCAAGATGCACATAATAATAAGCCTCATGCAAAATTTTGTGGCCATTGTTTGAACAGAAGCGTAGAAAATTCAATTGAAATATTGAAAAGTAAAACTTCATATTTCCATAAAAATATTTCCGATTCGAGTGAAATTTATTTTGTGAATGGAGATCGATATACTGAATGTTCGTTCAGAATTTTGTGGCCATTGTGTGAACAAAACCATAGAAAATTCACTTGGAATATTGAAAAGATGAAACTTCATGTTTCCAAAAAGAAAATTTGCAATTCGAGTGAAATTCATTTTGTGAATGGAAACTGATATACTGAATTTTCATGCGAAATTTTGTAGCCATAGTGTTGACAGAACCATAGAAAATTCAATTGGAATATTGAAAAAAAGAATCTTTATATATCCATAATAGAATATTCTTTTCAAGTGAAATTTATTTTGTGAATGAAAACTGATATACTGAATATATCAGCATAGAAGTTTCTAGCTCAGGGATATCATCAATTTTTTCCACTTTGAAGAGTAATTCCTTCAACAGAATTAGGGATATGCACACGTCATGATACCTTCGAAGTGCGTTAAAATTCAAGAGGAATGATTATAAACCAGGTTATGTCCATCTATCCAGTTGTGTGTGTAAACACGATGCTGCACTATGCAAGGTGCAAAGACGTGCAAGGTGCATCAAATCGTGGAAGACCGTGAAACAGGCTTGACGGTTTTTATGTTTGTTCACATGTGGCGAGCCAATTCTGGTTCACTGAATATTCTTTTTTGTCCCATATATACAATAAATAATGTCGTGTACTGCAAACTAATTAAAACGAATACGTGGTGGGTAAAAAGTGGAGCAGCTAATGGAAAGAAGTTGGTTGGTATGTTCGATATACACATATTCATTTTTGAATGTTAATCTGAAGAAAAGTTTCTTTATACAAAGTTCTGTGGAAAAATTTAAATGATGACGTCGTCATTTCAAGATCATACATATTTTAATATTGTATTATCTTAATGAGAAAAGCCCTGAGCATGAGCTTTTGAGCGCTCGTTCATTGGTGGAGCAATAAGAATATTACCTCAAATTTTATATGGTATTTGAGATTGATACCTAATATATAAATGCAAAATCTCAGTACAATCGGAATTATATTCTAAAAATCATTCAGAAAATGAAAAATGTAAAAAATTAATAATTTGAAAAAAAAATTTATGGTTCTAATGATGCGATCCTTTTTTAATTCTGCATGAACATTCAGTTTATCAGTCTACGTTCAAAAAATGAATTTCACTACAATCGAATATCCTGTTATGAGAATATATAGATTTTTCTTTTCAATATTCCAATTGAATTTTCTGGTTCTGTTGACACTATGACCGCATTATTTTGCATGAATAGTAGGTATATCAGTATTCATGCACAAAAGAAATTCCACTCGAATCGGATATCCTGTTTTTCATTATGATTACTAACAATATGAATATTTGTGAGTAGCTTCATTTTGACGAGACGCCCAACTTTTTCCTCTAGGAAAATTCTCGATAGTGAGGGCTAATACAGTATGAAGGCGTCAAAAGTGTTAAATGGGTGAATGTTCAAATTTTATTACTAACACTAACAGCTACTTTATAAATTAAATCTTGAAACAATTTTATTACAAATTGTAAACAATAATGGTCTCACAAAAATGATGATTCTATCCAACATATATCAACAACTAGGTCTAAAAAAATTATTGCTAACCGGCTGATTTTTTCACTGTTGCTTGACAAATATTTCCTTTATGAACTGGTCACATTGTCCTACAAATTGAGTGGTACGTTTTTCCTGTCCTACCTCAGAAATTGTACCACAGAGCCCACAATTAAAAATGATTACTAACAATTGAATATTTCTGAGCGTAGGACTGGAAAAACGTACCACTCAATTTGTAGGACAATGTGACCAGTTCATAAAGGAAATATTTGCTAAGCGACAGTGAAAAAATCAGCTAGTTAGTAATATTTTTTTTAGACCTAGTTGTTGATATTGGTTGGAAGTGGGGAACACTTCGATAGAATCATCATTTTTGTAGGATAATTATTTTTTTTAATTTGTGATAAAATCGTTTCAAGATTTAATTCATAAAGTAGCTGTTGGTAATAAAATTCGAACATTCACCCATTTAACACTTTTGACGCCTCCATACTGTATTAGCCCTCACTATCGAGAATTTTCATACAGGAAAAAGTTGGGCGTCTCGTCAAAATGAAGCTACTCACAAATATTCAGATTGTTAGTAATCATTATGAAAAACAGGCGCTGGCCCATGGACTAATATTGTTCGTAAGAATAATATAATAAGTTTTTCAATATAAGCTCAGTTTAGAGTGTCTAACATTGAAGAACTACCTCCAAAACTCGCGAAGGAAACTATAAGCCAAATTACGTAACGATAAATAACAAATTACCGTTAATTGTCTTCCTCTAATGAACTCTTGGCGTTTTAATTCTTACACACCGTTAATTTAGTGAGTTTTATTGCAGTAAATTATATTTATAATGTCGTGGTAAGGGTCAGCTGGTTTCGAAAGCTGTGTGTACTCCGAAATATCTAATAAGTGAATCTTCACGGTGTTCATCCACTTCCGGTGACTGCACGACGCGATATACGCTATCTTCGTGGTAGATCTTGTGAAGTACAAACCTATCTACCTATGTTCTTTTCAGATAATTATATATCTGTCCCCCTGGATATTTATTTGCGGTGTGTTTCATAGGGAATTTCATGGTGGTGGCATTTTGTCCAGGGTAATTTCCAGAAGTTAAATTGATGGGCGAAAATAGCTATACAGGGTGTTGCTTAATTGATAGAAACATCATATTGGTGTTGTGGTATGACATAAGTTTGAATAAAAAAACTTATGTATTCATAATGAGATGCTCCTTTTTGAGCGCTCGTTCTGCTTGAACGAGTGCTATATCGTTTTACCCATGTATCGTATTTTGAATATATCCATTCAAAATTTTTGTTCCTCAAAATCTCAGACAAAGCGAAACCAATCGGAATGAAAATTTGCGGCCACATGAAATATGCTCATCATAAGCCTCATGCACAATTTTGTGATCATAGTGTTAACAGAAACATAAAAAATTCAATTGGAATTGTGAAAAGAAGAATCTTAATATTTCCATAAAAAGATATCCGATTCAAAAGAAATTTATTTCGTGAATGAAGATTGATATACTGAATGTTCATGCAAAATTTAAAGAGGATCTCATCATCTTATCCATAAAATTAAATTTTTTTGAATTCAAAAAATTAAATATGTAAACAATCAATAATTATTATTGATTGTTTACATATTTAATTTTTTGAATTATTTCCAGAATATAATTTCGATCGTGCTGAGATTTTGCATTCATTTACTTAGCATGAGTTCCGAGTCCTAAAAAAATTTTTGAGGTAATAGCATTATTACTCCACCAATGAACGAGCGCTAAAAGCGCCTGCTCAAGACTTTTCTTTAATTTTCGATAGAGGAGGTCTTATATCATTGGAATAGGTCGACGAAAAAACTTACAATACCATCTACATACAGATGAAAGTAGAGAAAAAAACAGGGACTTTCAAAAATGCCAAATAGTATATAGTCTGAATAAAAAGCATCAAGTTCATTTATTAATTTAACGATGAATAAAGTTGTTGATAAAATAGCTTTTTACGTAGTACTCAAAATGAAAGCTGAGTTTGAGTACCTATACGAAATTGACCAATAATGGCTCATTCTATTGTAATGTGCAATTGTCATAAGCAACATAATTAATTAATCTTGCGATTAATAAACTAATCTCGTGGAGAATAACACCAGAATTTTAAGATACTTCTGGATAATAGTATATTATGCAACGAGCGGATAATGATAGCTATTAAACACGAGGTGAAGTTTAGACTACGAGCCGTAACCGAGTGGCCCAAACCACCGAGTGAATAACAGCCATTATAGCATACTATACTTTATCCACGACTACTGAATATATTTCTTGAAGATTTCAACATTTGACGACCGCGACAAGACCCTCCTATGACAAGCGTGGAAAAAGTCAAGTTGAGACATGAGAAATTTTTGGAGAACTGGTCATTGTATATTTTGTAATAAAAAAAGCTTTAATTGATATAATTAAAATAGTTTTAGTCCTCGATTGACAAGGTATTCCCTTATTTGTTAGTTGGAGTACTTCAGAATACTGAAGAAATACCAATTTGAAGAATATTATAGCAAAGCTAAATCTATAAAGCATCTGACAGCACTGAATTATAATACATATCATTATTTCCTTGTGATTAATGGTTAATATTAAGGCCGAGCACAGAGACGTACAATGGACGGATTTTACAATAGTCCTAGATAAAATAGTTTTTCACGTCATCCTCAAAATAAAAGCTGAGTTTGACGTATACGAAGTTGATCAATAATGGCTCATTGTATTGCTCAACTCCTACTATCTAATGTGCAATTGTCGTTGGCAACATATGTAATTAATGTACAGCATTCAAAAGTAATGTTACAACTTTACTGAGACATAGAAATTTATATTGTAGGATGTATCTTCTGTGAAAAGTAGAAAATGCAATTCAATCAAGAATTTATGCTAAACTCATAATGAGGCCGAGGAAAAAATCTTTTAATTAATTCTTTATATTTATTTATTTATATATCTTGCGATTAATAAACTTATCTCGTGCAGAATACCACCTGGATTTAAAGTTACTTTTGGATAAATACATATATCATTTGAAAACTTACATAATTCCTTATGATCGTTCCAAGCGAATATTAAGAGTATCTAATAAAATCCCCTGTACAACATACAAATTTCTCTCATCGATAACCTCTAGACCCCCCTCCAATCCCCTGAAAGCAACCCCGCTCTGATAATAGTTTTATTGCTGGAAAGGGTCCGAATTTCCAGGAACATTCCAGGATTCTCACACGTCTTCGATTCCCCACGGGAAGAAAAACGTTAAAAGTCACCCCGTATCACCATCAAAGTGCCGAAACGGCAGCCAGACAGACCTGATAAGTCAGAAGATACGATAACACCTAGTAAACAGTACATGAAGGACTCCATCAAGGCGATAGCCTGTGACATTAGAAACTGGAAGGGGACAAAAGGACTAAGGATATACTTCTTTATGGTCCTAAGGGATCTGACCGTTTGATCTCAGCATATGCTTCGACAAACTGTTGCGAGCGCATATCTGTTGGATTGGTTTTGTTTTATTCGAAAGCAGATTTCTTTCAACTTTTATAACCGTATCTCTAGAAATTATATCCTGACTTACTCTTTTTTATTACTTCAATTATTTTCAATTCATTTTAACCGATCACTTCATTGGACGTACAGCAGAAAGGTTATTTGACTTATCAACTGAAATATTATATTGAAATCCGATATTTAAGTTCAGGAATCAGAAAATTTTTTTTAGATCAACTAGTTTATTAAACAGTAGATTGATAAACAAGTTGATTTCAAGATTTTTCCATCGACTGCATTATGAATTGGGTATAAATTGATTGAAAGCGATTGAAATACATTCTTATATTGCATAAAGCATACATTTGACACAATATAAATGTTCCAGAAGAATTGTAACATTACTCAATATCAAAATGGGTCATCATTGTCAAATTTCGTTCAATTTAAACCCGCCTTTCATTTTGAGGTCGACTTAAATAGATTCGATTCGAGGCAATCGCTAGATTGATAAACGGGTTGATTACGAGATTTTTCTGTCGACCTCATTATGGATTGATCATAGATTGTTGATTGAAATACATTCTTATTCTGCATATAAGACACAGTTGACATGATACAATTTTTTATGTTCCTGTAGTTCCGAATACTTTGCGTTCGGTTGCCCATGATAACCGCACGTTTGAAAAGCATAATTTGAATATTTAAATCCATCATTATTGTTCAATTTGATATCGGTTGAAACTTCCTGTTATTTTGATGCAGACAAAAATAGTTATTTGGTTCGAGACTATTTATCGCTAGATTAATTAATAATTGGTTTTGCTTTGTTGGTGGTGTTTTGTTCGGGAGTTGATTTTTTTCAACTTTCTTATCTACCTCTCTGGACATAATTCTTCTAAATACTATCTAATCATTGTTATTGTTCCAATTATTTCGAATGCAGTTTTAATAGTTAATTTCATTGGTTGTAGCTCAGAAAGGTTTGTTATTTTGTTAATCATTTAAAATCTTATTTTGACTTTCGTTAGTTATGGTCAGGAATCAAAATAGTTATTTGATAAATCGCAAGATTAATGAGTTTGTTACAAGATATTTTCGTCGACCTCATTATGAATTGGTTGTAAATTGTTGATTGGAATATATCTCTATTTTGCAAAAGACATAGGTACTTACTAGTTAACAGTACATGAAGGATCATATCAAGACGATAGCCTGTGACATTAAAAACTGGAAGGGGACAAAAGGACTAAGGATATAGTTCCTGAGGGACCTGACCGGTTTATCTCAGCATGTGCTTCGATGGATTGTTTCGCTTTATTGGTGATGTTTTGTTCGAAAGCAGGTTCCTTTCTACTTTTATAACTGCATCTCTGGAAATCATTTCTTATTTTCTTTTCTAATTTTCAATTCAGTTTTCATCGTTAACTTCATTGGACGTAGCGCAGAAAGGTTCTTGTGTTGCTAATCAACTGAAATAGTTGTTCAATCAACTTTTGAAAATAAAAATGATTTGTGGCAAACTTTTTTCTAAATGATGCTCGTATGCAAACTGAACTATCAAAGTACTTCTAACCGTCCAAAAGCACGTCAGCTGCCCAAGACGGTTACGCATTATCGCCAAGATACCTCAATAAAATAGATACACAATTATTGGCCAAAGAACGAAAAAAATTTAACAAGCTTTAATTATCCCTCAGAGTACACCTGCAAAAAGAGTGAAAACGCACTTATTATTAATGACCTAGTCCGACAAAGTCGACCATAGAATGGGGGTCGATAAGGAACTGTGGTATGGGCCTATCTGATAAAACTATGTAATAACTCCTTCCGATAGCGCATTGCTGGAAAAAAGCGTATAATTTTATTTGTCCAAGTATGATGGGCCGTATCGAAATTATGTGGTTTTATGAAGATGTAAATAAGTACCCTCATCGCCGCACGGTGTTATTCGATCAACTGGTCATTTGTTCCTTTAGTAATTACAGAAATTATTGCATGGTGGTAGGATTTTTCGATGGTAAGAAATGCCCAGATATACCCCGGACTGTAATCTTTATTAAGATGTTGGTATTGCGGCATGTTGTTGGTTATTTTAGTCATTTGATTGTTCTGGTAATACGCACCTGAAGTTCTAACATTGTATGAGGGAATTATACAATGATTGATGAAGACTGGTATTCAAAAGCCGCCAAACACTTAGTCAATACCTACAAAATTATGGAAAAACTAGCTTTTACCCGCGACTTCGTCCGCCTACCGACCCTCTAAGTTAGAAAAGTGATCAAATACTAACTTGAAATCTTAGTAACACTCAGTTAAAAAAAAACATCAAAATCATTTCAGTAGCTATGGCGTCATGCGCTTCTTGACACGATCACGCTAGATTTCCGCGGGAATAAGGTATTTTCCCGCCGTAAAAAGTAGCCTGTGTCCGTGCCAAGGATCCTATCTTTATATTAACCAAGTCTTATAAAAATCCGTTCAGACGTTAAGGCGTGAATGAGGTAAACTTTTAAAACAAACGATTAAAAATCACTAACTTAATTAGTTTTCTGCCTACTGCCTACGCCTTAAGTACGATAGCATGAATATTAATAGCCGATATCCTTTTCTAGGTTACTATCTATCACCTAACTAAATTTCATCAAAATCCGTTCAGCCGTTTAGGCATGATAGAGCAAAACTCCCAGCAAAAACCATAAAAAAATCACTAACTCAATTCAGTTTTCTGCCTACTTCCTACCCCCTAAGTACGATGACGTGATCATTTTGATCTTATATCCGTTTTTAGGTAACCATCTATTACCTTGATAAATTTCATCAAAATCTGTTCAGTCGTTTAAACGTGAAAGGGCAAAAGTCCCAACAAAAACGACTAAAAATCACTAACTCAATTTAGTTATCTGCCTACTGCCTAACCCCTAAGAACGATGGCGTGATTATTTATAGCCTATGACCATTTCTAGGTTATCATCTATCACCATACCAAATTTCATCAAAATCCGTTCAGCCGTTTAGGCGTGAAAGAGTAACAGACAGACAGACAGACAGACAGACATAGTTACTTTCGCATTTATAATATTAGTATGGATTATCAGGTTCCGTCATTAAGATCTTTGTGTTGTTCCAGTTCATCATATGATCTCCGCTATTTGAACAAACATGATCAGTGATTTGTGATCTTGTAAAGTCTCTATTATTGACGTTGTTCTTATCTTCCCGTTTTCTTATCTCTAAAGGTCTTGATGTCTCCCCTGTATAAGATTTTCCACATATACAGAAAAAATAAGAAGAATTGGTTCCAAATTTCAAAACACAAAATGATTTGAGATCCATTCTAACCAGAACGAAACCAATGAATGAGACACAAAAATAAAAAAAAATTGTTCACAATATTCCCAGTATATGTGGAAACTCTTATACAGGAGAGACATCAAAAACTTTTTTTTTCCCATGTCATCAGTGACCCCTGGCAGTGGGATTCCAGAGAACTCAGCTTGGCCTGGCTGTCTGTGCTGATGAAGATATGCGTTCCCCTTAAGGTTCATTGTCATTTAGGACCTCCTAAAAATCATTCTATACACCTATGTTTAAAATCCTGGGACATTAAATAATAGTAAAATAAACAATAATACTTTAAATCATTTCGACACCCAAATGTATTCGATGCATAAATCCTTTATCACTCTGAGACCGTCATGGTATTGAGGAGCTCACCATAAAACTCCGAAAGACCCATAGCATGTAAAACATTTTCCAACGACAAGGCGATGACAAACCACAAGCAATTGTGGCTCGTTCGAGTCGAGCACTTGTTGAATTCGTGGTAGCATCGGAAAGCAATTCACAGAAATACGATAGTATCACCAATCGGGAATATTAAGCACCAGCATATCCAATTATTACCAATAACCGTTCGATATATCAGGGTAATTGTAATTCAATTATGCACCCTTGCACGAAAAAAGGCACCGAAAGAAATATTTTCATCATGACAATAACAGTGCCGCAAGTGCGCTCATCCACAGCTGCTTGATCCAAGTGTATGCAATTCGTCTAGATATGGTATTGTTCGGTTGATGGTAAGGGTATAAAGGTGTTACTGCTTGTCTGCACCATCAGAATTTATGGCATTTCTGTTGTAATTTCTTTTATTATTTTCGTTGTTTCGGAATGTTTGGCTTTTGGATTCAAATTCACGTTCATTGGAGTACGTTGAAGTTCTTTTTTTATATTTCGTTCCATACAAGTTTCCTTTCAACGTTTCTGCCAGTATTTGTCAGCTGTCTCGTAAGTAGGAAAAACACTAACACTTGTAACATTCAGAGAAGCAACAGTTGTTGTTCATTTTCAGTTTCTTTCTATACTAGCCTCTGTTGCTAGTATAAATTTTTGCAGAGAACATAGAGTAGCTTTAAAATTATGAATCGATATCAAAAAGAAAAAAAACCTTTTCGGCAACGATTGACCAACACGATAAAATTTCAAGGTAGATTATAGATAGATAAATCTTCTTTATTTCAGATCTTACAAAGTTGTTACATAAGAAATGAAATGACTTCAAAATACAGAAAAAATATATCCTACGACAGACTATTGAAATTAAAATATTCATCTAGATTATACGGTTCCAATCGAACCAGCATTTTCCTTATTAACTATGTTCTCTATTCAATTTAAAAATTTCTTTATTATTGAAAACAAAAATTAGACATTCATAAATATATAAACCATAAATGGTAAATAAATTGTTCTGACTAAACTTTCCTCTATAAGATTCTCTGAAATTTAATCTCTACATACCTCTCAAGGTTCTTTTTTGAATGACAAATATAGAATTAACATTATAATTACGACCCCAAAAAATAAATCCATACCTCATGACTGATACAAAACTAGCATGATATACAATTTTCACAATGCTCACATCCAAGTGACTAGATAGAATCTTGATTCCATAGCCAACACTGGATAATTTGAGACAGATCTTGTCAATATGAACACCCTTGCACGAAAAAAAGGACCGAAAGAAATATTTCTATCATGACAATAACAGTGCCACAAGTGCGCTCTTCCACAGCTGCCTTGATCAGACTGTATGCAATTCGTCTAGATATGGTATTGTTTTTGTTTGGTCGATGGTAGGGGTATAAAGGTGTTATAGCTTGTCTGCACCATCAGAATTTATGGAATTTCTGTTGTAATTTCTTGTATTGTTTTGCGTTGTGTTGGAATGCATTGACTTTTGGATTGAAATTGAAATCCAAGTGAATTAGAGAGCGTTGTTTTCCATAACGTTATTATCTCAATATTTTGTATATAGGAGATTGATACTAAACAAATTCTTAGCACAATCGAAAATACAGGGTGTGACTAAATAAGTGTAAAATATTTAAGGGGGTGATTCCTCATCGAAAAAAAGATAGGATCTTTCATATAAAGAAACTTCATTGGAGCATCCCTTGTTAAGATACAGCCCCTCAAAGGGAGTACATAAAATTTGTATAACAATTTTTTTCACAAGCACCAAAAAAGTTACAATATTGAAATTAACCTGACGTTTCCTACTAGCAAAAAGACACTTATTCAGTTATTTATTTGGTTTACCCCATGGTTGTAAGGGTGGGAAACGCAACCCCTAAAGTTTATTTCCAATGTAACTTTTTGTCTTATTATTTGTTTATCATTTAAAAATTTATTTATTTACGATAGCCTGTTTCATTCTAAACAAAAAATGCCTCTTGAGTTTTTTGCCCAAAATAAACCAGTTCGCAGTAAAAAATTATTTTACGAACAACTACAGAGATAGATCGTCATAAATGCGATACTAATCTATCTAGTAGGACACTTTTAGCGATAGTGACAGTTTTTTTTTGCTAATAGGAAACGTCAGGTTAGCTTCAATATTGTAACTTTTTTGGTGCTTGTGAAAAAAATTGTTATACAAATTTTATGTACTCCCTTTGAGGGGCTGTATCTTAACAAGGGATGCTCCAATGAAGTTTCTTTATATGAAAGATCCTATCTTTTTTTCGACGAGGAATCACCTCCTTAAATATTTTACACTTATTTAGTTACACCCTGTATATCTAGGAAAGTATTCAAGTACTTGAGTATGTAAAAAATCGAGAACTAAAATTTAAAATTCTATGGTTCTGATTTAACAATCCTTTGGAAAATTTGTATGATCGTTCACTTCGCCAATTTACATCCTCAAACTCGATTTCATTTCAGTCGAAAGTTTTTTCATGAGAATAATGAATTTTTTTCGATATTACGATAGACTTTTCTATGGTTACATGCAATTACCAAAATTCTTTGCGTACTGCTTTGAAGTGGCATCGAACATTTTGCTGCAAAATTTCAGCTCGATTGAATTGACAAATTCTGGATTATTCGAAAAACTGGATAACTTAGGAAAAGTTTAATTATATGATTCTGATCATGCAACTTTCTCGAAGTTTTGCATGAGCATTCAGTATAAAAATTCTTACCTTCAAAATAAATTTAACTGAATCGAATGAATTGATATTTTGTTGTGGAAATGTAAGGATTTCTCTTTTCAATATTCCGATTTAATTTTCCATGGTTTTGTTAACAATATGTCCACAACATGCCAATGCAATGAGCCTTCGATAATTTTGAAAGAGAAATAATTACTAAGAAATTTTCAAAAACCCGCTTAAGTTTTCAGAATTCAAGAAATATGCTCAACTTCTCCCAGAAATTTCATTCACAAGAAGCGTGATCTTGCGGTCGCAATATTCATGAGATTACAGGAAATTCTTGCTCAAATCATAAATAAGTGTTCAGTGTGCCATTATTGTATGTCACTTGTTAGATCGGCACCAGGTACTTCTAGTGGTTGAACCGGGCAATTAATGTAAGAAGTAATTGCCATATGCATATACAGGAGGTAGCTCGGACCATATTAATTTATGAACCGTGTCGCCAATTCGAATTTATACGTTACGATAGAAAGTACGTTTGTATCTTTCAATTTCTACGTGTTGACAAGAACTTAACTGTGTTTCTGGGAATAACTGTCTCTTTCATGGGTATTTGCCCACATACTTGTCACATATTTTTCGTTATCGAATATCTGATCTCTTTGGAACGAGTTGAATCATTGAACTCATTATCACCTCTGTATTTTTGAGGTTACCCATACCCATCTTGTCTATGTCTCTATGGTTCGAAATATTATCCACACACTGGATTATTGACATCTGAAACTGCAATCATCGCTTTATGTTGGGTTCATAGAATTATAAAAGAATGGACAGGACGTGTGAGAGAGAATATTGACTTCAGACAAGGATAGAATAATATTAGTGCGAAGCACAGAACATATAATAAAAACATTGGATCGCATTAGATATTTTTATGTTCTGTCAGTTTTCCAACATTATGAGAGAGATACTGTGAAGGATGGAGTAATATTAGTTTAGTTTAGTCTATGCACCACACTAATATTACTCCATCCTTCACAGTATCTCTCTCTCTTATGTTCATTCATTCATCATCCTTTCATAATGCCCTTGGTAACTTAGACCATCTAGGCAACGAACATATCATATCATCATAGATTTCAATTTAACACTTAGACTCTCATTCACATCTTACATACCACTCTAACAATTTTTGTTCTTAGACATACTAGGACATACACAAACATCCATACCCGCACCAGGATTCGAACCCGGACCTCCAGCTTCCAGCTTCGTAGGAACTTGTAGGCCAACGCCATGTCCCTACAGCCACCGGAGGCGGTCTCTCTTATGTTGGGAGCACGAAACTTAGTGCGAAAGTCACGTGACACCCTGTCCATCCTTTTATATGTCTATGGTTGGGTTATGTTAATTTAGAACCATAAAGAAAAAAATATTTCAATAGTACGGGGTCTTTATAAATGATTGTAGTATCGTTGGTTGCTTTGGAAATTTTTTATCTTATCGTATCTTATATGCAAAGTCTAAAAATTTATAATTCCAGTCACAATATTCAAATTCCTTCGGAATGACCAGCCTAAACTCACTTTATTGTTTGTTTAACTCTTAGTTTACATCAGAATTTGAATATTTATAATAGTCCAACGCCAACTGCGATGTTATAATCATTTATAGAGACTCTGTATATTCTTAAATAAAACACAGAATGATCAAATGAATTGTTTGATAGCCGATTCAATCAAATATAGATCAAAGCTATCGATGATTGTTATCTGAGAACTTTCAGAAATAACAAACATTTTCAACGAAAGACGAAAATTGCTGCTCTGAATGTTGCAAGTTTTAAGCATTTTTCTGACGACGGCTGGTGAAATTCTACAAGCAGCATACGCAGAAATTGCCACACTCCACATAATACGTATCAATATACAAAAAATCTCAGATTAATTAGAATACTTCCTTACTCAAATACAGTTAACTAACAAAACATAGATAATGAAGTTGTTGATCCAAGGATTTCATGTTTACACTTCGAATAAACTTCACAACTAATGCGGAACTCAGTTTTCAATGTATCGATTAACAAGAAAACACGAGGAAGTGAAGACGACAACTCCCGTTGGACTCGACAAAAATATGACAGACAAAACAAACGACGAAGAATAACTCTTTCTCATTAACAGCTCTCTTAATGAGATGTAAATGGATTGAATTATTCAAATAAATGTGGAATAAACATGACCCATATGAATTTGTATTCTCACGAAGTGGAAACATGTACCTATTCAATTTCATAGAAATATCTGCAATACCATCATTGTGGTAGGAAAAATTTTTGAAAATTTGTCAACCCTGTATCTCAAAAATTAGCAAGTTTCTCATTTAATTATTTCTAGTTAGTATCGCTTCCTCAAATAATTTTCTACATGTAATATCCTGTATATTTGGAATAACCTTATCTATTTCTGGTGCCAGCTTCAAGTGAACCTATCGTAATTAAACATGACCCATAAAATTCTGCATCTTCATGTAGTGAAAACACGTCTCAAATTCCACAGAAATATCTGCAGACTGCAATAACATCTTCGTGGTTGAAAAAATTCTCTCAAAAGTTAGCACTTTCCTTGAAGAAGTATCGCCCCCTTAATATTTGCCAAACATATGAAGGGTTTTCCAATAAGAGGTATCATTTTAAATAGCCCACTATTTCGGTAGATGTCACGTTTGAAGCTGTAATTTTTTGACATTTGACAAGTAGGAATTACGCCATTAATGAAAATGGAACGATACACGGTTCAAGAAAGCATTGAAATTATTAAAATTCACTATAAAAATGAAGGAAATTTGGCAGAGACGGTCCGTAAAACTCAACATTTTTGGGTCGTCGTGAAGCAACTTGTCGGACCGCAATGAAGAAATTGGTGGAAAAATTCTAGCTGTTGGGACAAGTTAGTGATGTGAAGAATAAAACCTGTGCACGTCGCTCAAGAACAGCCGAGAATATTGCTGCTGTAGCAGAAAGTGTTGAAAAACCCAGGTTTGTCATTCCTCGTCGTTCTTTGGAATCAGGCATTCCACAAACTTTTTTATGGCCGAAATTGGATAGTTTTGATCTGGACAACGTTTACTTTCAACAAGACTGCGCTACGTGGCACACAAGCAACGAAACTATTGATCATTTGCGGAAAAAGTTTCCGGACCGTGTTATCCCTCGAAGAGGTGATCACAATTGGCCACCGAGATCTTGTGATTTAACACCTTGTGACTTCTTCCTTTGAGGCGACGTGAAAGAGATGGTCTACGCCAATAGCCCAGCGTCGATTCAAGACCTCAAAGATGGAATTCGTGAGGATATCGAGGACACACTTTGCGATTTGGTTATGGAAAATTTCATTAAAAGGATATGGTCCTGTAAGCATGGTCGTAGTGGTCATTTGCTTGATGTTATTTTCCACTATTAACGGCATAGCTTATTCTTTATAATGAAATAAACATCCGATCATTTATATTGAAAAATTGCATTTTTCCTTGAATATCAAAATAATACCTCTTATTGGAAAACCTTTCAGTTCTATCCTATACATATATGCGAAATAAGCTCATATATTCCTTTGAATAAGTAGGTATATTTAGTGAGATGTTGCCAGCTTCGAGTGGACTAATCCAAATTGATGAAATAGAGATCCTGCTGTACCCAAGTCACTTACAGGATTCATAATGGGTTTAAAGATGTGAATATGACTTCACTCCAAATTATATGATGATCGAATATTTTAAGGTGATCCTGATCGAATAATTTCACTATTTTTGAATTCCACCATTTTGCCATCATTTTCACATATCTGGAACTTCACAATTTATGCTGAACTCAATTTTCTATCTATCGGTTAACAAGACGGCAAAAACACAAGGAAGACGAACTCCCGTTCTATGTAGTCGACACAAATATGACAGACAAAACAAACGACGAAGAATAACTCTTTCTCTTTAACAGCTCTCTTAATGAGATGCAAATGGATTGAATTATTCAAATAAATGTGGAATAAACATGACCCATATCCCCATTTCGCCTAATCGATCGGAAAAACGACGTTTATAATGGTCGCCGTTCCATTATCATACCTGCATCTAGACGGCGGCGTATCCGAGAATTTGCATCTATAAAATAATTCACATTCCGTTGCTGCTTACAGGTGGCTCCTTACTCATCCTCATACGATTTTCTTTCCGTGTAAGAAACGTAAAAAGATATATAGCTCGGTAATTTCGCGAAAGAAATTCTATGTGCCGCTTCTGAGCCAAGTTTGCTTGGTGCAGTTGGTTGGAGATGTTTGGATGAAGGAATTGATACGAGAAGTATTTTTGCATATCGTATTAGTAGAAATTCTTGAGATCTTTGATTCTTGGGTGGTACAGGGTGGGGCAGAGAAGCTTGTTGATTTAGAAGATCAATTAAGCAAATATCGAATGAATTATTTTTCCATCACCAAGTACAAGACTCAAAATTTATGTTTAGACAGTTTCAAAAATATATCTGGTCAATGGTATCCATTATTGTAAGTACCGGGTGTCCTAAATTCGTTGTCTAGTGAGGGGATATCAGAAACCCGATGAGCTAGAACAAAATGTAATGAAGAAAAATTGATTACTTCAATGAATTCTACTGAAAAAAGTTCTTGTATAATGTTTTAGTTTCATGTTTATAACTTTAGTAATAAAGAAGTTATGAGAACTTTTCATATGACGCCATTTTCCAATTTTCTCTAATAGCTCGAAAACGGTTTGACTTAGAAGGTTGCGTCCACTCATTTTGTTCTAGCTCATCGGGTTTCTGAGATCCCCCCACTTGACAACGAATTTAGGACACCCGGTACACTGTGTTGTTCGATGTCGAAAGTGCAACCACTTTATCTAGCATTACGTTGAGTATGTTGGTGATAGTCAAACGAATGTTGTTCTTGGTAGGGCAGTGTCCTGGGACGAACAATATGAACATGTGATTTTAGGTAAATTCGTAAAAAAAGGCAAAGGGCTAAATCAGGCGGCAGAAAACTTTACGACCGATTATTACATTCCAAAAGTGTCTCTGTTTTGTGTGCACTAGAGTTGGGATAGTTGGCCAATTTTTTCGAATGAAATGAATGGAGACTTTCAATTCTGATCGTTATGTCCACATGATTGATTAGTTTTTCTTTAGTGGAATTCTCTTGAGTTTCGAGCGCTCCAGCTCGTTTGCCTGATTTATTGCGATATTTTTATGATAGTTATCCAAAATCACATTTTTATAACGATCGTCCCAGGACAATTCCGAAATAAATTAGCACAGTGTATTGATAATAATAGACAAATTTGTCAGATATTTTCTTTAAAATCATCTAAACATAAACTTTAACAATTGTACTTGATGTACTTTATGCGAGAATGGTCGTCAGGTTTCTGGAAAGAAAAATATCAAACTTAGGATCAACCTTATCAGTAGGCAGAAAAGTTATGGAGTCAATAGTCGGAAGACTCTTAACTATCAGAAAAACATATTTCTTCACTTGTGAAAATTGTTTTTCTGAAACTTAAGAATGTTTTCGTGATGGGGGTTGACGAATGCTGGTCAAATCGTTGAACAGAAGAAATGAATATGAATATATGTATATTCTTTTGAATTCAGAGCTAACAAAATACAATACATGAAACAAAAATGTCCCTAGCTGAGATTGGTGCTAAACGGGGTACCATACTATTTTGGCGTATGATACCAAAGCTCAGGGAAAAACTTCAGTAGAAAAAACCCTGTCTCGCCGTTTTTACAGAATTGAAAATTAAAACTATTCGAATAAAAACCTTCAATATTCAGATATAAAATACTTCATTCATGCTTTTGGTCCAGGAGGGTATTTAAAACCAGGTCTGGCATTCCAAGTGATGATTTTTCGGATCTCCTGTTCTTCTAAGACCGCTACAGGACCCTATTCAAGGGTAATCATCTCTCATAGATTTAAATAGTGGTATTTCATCCTAAATATTCGTAAGTAATATCATAAGGGCATCTAATTTTTCCGAAAAGAATCGAAAAAACACGTTGTATTTTGAAGCATGAGTGGCAACAAAAATCCGAGTCGAAGACGAGGATTTTTGCACCTGCACGAATGCTTTTTGTCAAAAAATATTAATTTGCAATGTGTTTTTTCGATTTTTTTCACAGGAAAAATTAGATGCCCGAATAGTATTTGACAAGACTATTTCCTGAGTGACAACAACTGTCAAGTTTTGCCGCGGGTAAACGCGAATAAACTGCTGACAGGTCCTGCCAAACAGTTTTTCCACCTAGAAACCATTTTTAATTCAAAATTGCGCGTTTCTGATTGGTGCAAATTACGACGAGGGAAATAGTCAATTAAATTCCGGAATAATGATGGAAAACGTGTGACAAACTTATGAATAGCGCAATAATACATTATTTCGGTATTTTTCTGAAATAAATGAACTTCAATATGACTGCAAGGTAGGTACATTGAAATGTAGATTTACGAAAGCCTGCGCCAATATCTTGAAAACCACCAAACACACCGAAATGTTCTTAAAAAGCAAGGAAGATTATGACAATAGGGATATCTTCCTCATTTTTGCCTCTTTCTATATTTGTCAGGGTCTATCCCAATAAACACACAAACGTATTCTCAACGTTTATTTGTGGTGACTGAAGTTGATTCAACGTTGTACGTTGAATTTTCTACGTTACATCCGAAACACAAATTCAACCAAACGTTGATTCTTCATATAATAGACATTTACGATTCAACTGGTTGATTTATCCCCCGTTAGGAAACGTGTATTCATTACATTTTTTCAAGGTGAGCTTAGTAACATTTAATGAACATTGAGTGAGTCAGTTTTCTACAACTTAGTTGTTAATCAACTTTCATTCTACTCACTCTTTTGATCTTATCAATTTACCATGATGCACCTAAAATTCAACCAAACGTTGACTCTACATATAATATACGAACACAATTCAACGGGTTGATTTATCCACTTTAACGTATATATCTTTGGTTTTTTCGGAGTGAGATCAGTAACAATCAATAAACGTTGAATGATTCACTCTTTATCAACTTTTAAGTACACCACCTTTTATTCTACTCAAGATTCATCCAATTTTTGAATCCATCCAATGATCAGTATATAGTCAATACGTTCAATCCAATATTTTACTCATGACAAGAAAGAGGCTTGCAACGTTAAATCAACCTTGAATCAACGTGTGATAAAAACGTTACGATGAAACAAAAAGAAAACGTATTTCTTAACGACATTTAACCGTTTTTTCAATGATGAAATATAGTGACGTTACCTAAAAAATACAACGTGTTTTAAACGTTCCTGTGTTTATTGGGATCTATGTTCTTCACTGACCGAAGAAGGTGTCAAACCAGCCTAGATGATAGATAGATAGATAAAATTTGTCCAGTACCAAACTAAACAGCTTGAAAATGGGAGAATTGGAGATATGTATGATTCCAAGATCGCAATGGTTTGTTTTGCATTTGCATGAGGACGTTCATCTAAGCATCGCAGTGGGTTGGAGTATCTGCCACCGTGTTACGTCGCCTGTTATGCAAATGGACGCCGAGGTCTGAGCCAGAGCTAATCTAGAGATAGCCGGTCCTCCGTGTCAGCTGTCCGGTTCAACTTTTTCCTGGTCCGATATCAGGTGTTCTGGAATTTCTGCGGCAATCTGAGATGGACGTTTGTTTCACACATGTTAGTGTTTTGGTTGGTTTGAATCATCGGCTTTGGGAATTTCAAACTCTCGTTTGCAAAAAAATCATTTGAGATCAATACGGTGGCCATGTACTTAGGTTTGACATATTCCATTCAATCTTGGAAGTTTGTGATGATATTTTTCTACAAATGCTAGGAAATTTCGAGATTCTTTACGACATTCCTTGAAGAAAGAGTCCTAACGACTTCCCTACTGCCCTACTTTAATTAATAGTATATTATGCAACAAGCATAATATACTAACATAATGATAGCTATTATTCAAGGCGACGAGCCGTAGGCAAGTGGCCCAAATCACCGAGTGAATAAAAGTCATTATACGCCAGTAGCATACTATACTTTAACCACGACTACTGAATATATTTCTTCAAGATTTCAACATTTGGCGACAATGACAAGACCCTTCTATCACAAATGTGTAGAAGGTCAAGTTGACACATGCTTTAATTGATATAATAAAAGTAGATTTGGCCCTCGATTGACAAGGTATACCCATATTTGTTAGATGGAGTACTTTAGAATACTGAAGAAATATCAATCTCAAGAATATAATATTTTTAATATTGAAGCTATATTTATGAAGCATCTGACAGCAGTGAATAATATCTCATTATTCACTTGTGATTAATATACATTATTATAGCCGAGCAAAGAGACGTATAATGCGTAAATTAAACAATAGTCGTGGATAAATGATATTTGCTTAGAGCTGTTAGCATTTTACTTAAAACGTTTATATGCTTTTTAATTCTTTTCTGTTGTTTCTGATAATAGTGCAGTATTCACTGCCTCAACCACTGGAGCAGTCCCAGTTATGAACCATTCTACCATAATATAATACGTTTCCATTGTAACCCAAGTAATTTTTTCACGACTTTCAAGCACGATCGGTATGTGAATAAAATTATTCATAATTTTTTTAAAATTGAGCAATATCTGTCGAATTTTGAAAGTTTCGCAGAAAAATTATATTTAACTCGTAGAAGGAGCCTCATTTCTGGACTCAGTCTCCCTGGAATGTTAGGCTATTCTAACCCAGCAAACAAAAAAGGTAGGTACCTACTATTTGATGGGAATGTCAATTTACTTTGGGGGCTTTTCTACGCTTGTTAATATAGCCAACTATCAACTCAATTTGGAATATATCTATTCATCTCAGATAGAATTAATTCAAAACTTCTCGGGACATTCAAATTCGAATTATCGTTTTCCAAATAGGTATGAAGAAGCGCGTGAAAGCTCTTGACTTCACGTCAGGATTTATTTTAATTTTCGGTCTATCATAGTCTTCAAGTTGTTACTTAGGAATAACCATGGTTCTATTATAACTTCGAAAATTATTTCATGAAATCAAAGAATTTTATGTTGTATAACACTGCGCATCCACCAAATCACAAAATAATTCGAATTTCCTTTCAAATAAAAACAACAATTGTACCTATATTTATTTCTTGATCAAGGTTTGAATAACTATGCACGCAATATGTAATATCCGAGCGAATATTAATGTGTACGGACGTTCAGACAGAATTCGTGACCTCGGATTATTCGTATACAGTGGAACTTCCCTATAACGAACGTCTGCATAACGAACTTCCCTGTATAACGAATTTCATACAAGACATTGCAACTTAAATTTAAATTCCATGTTAAAAACACCCTCTAAATCGAAGTAAATTCTCTCTGTAACGAAATATCACTCTTTGAATGGGTATTGGTAAGAAGATATAAGGGTGGGTTTTTTCCGAAAATTTTCCGGACGTACGTTATAAATCCAAACCTTAAACTAAATCATTACGGCGGGCAGAGAGATCCTTCTGAAACAATTTTAAATATACCCCTGGCGGTTTGGTTTCAATCTAACCATGACGCTAGTGTGAAAAGTTGTGCGAAAATGTTTAAAAGCAAGTGCTTAAGTTTGAATGATAAACTTAAATTTATCAGTGAAGTCAACCGCGACATTGCCAACTATAGAAACACAATTTCTGTATAACGAAATTTCTTTATAACAAATTTTTTTGCGGATTTAGGATTTAGCGCTTTCGTTATAGGGAGGTTCCACTGTACCTTCTATTTCAGGCGACATTGTGTACTAACACTCCATGTATCGCCTTCATCCTCAATTGATTGCAGTTTCTCGATAGGATGCTAATTAGCCAACATTTTTCCAAAAAGCTGATAAACTGCATCTCAACTTCGCATAAACTTCGGCAAGGAAATCCTACGTCTCATTAGGAAGGTGATATGACGACTTTTAATGGCAGCACCAGTCTTAACAGTTATGAAATCCACACGCAGAAGTGTCAAGACAAAAAGCGTATTAAGTATTTAATATTTATTAGGAATCGTAAATGGAAACTGGAGAGTTGATATAATATCCGGCAGGCGCCTCAGATGATGATTTATCCGCGAAAAAGATGTACGTACAGACACATCCTGAAGAGAAAAAGTACGAAAAGGTTCGGCTTAGAAAACGGACTTTACGCCAAGTTTACAGGCTGTTTCTGAATTGATGCGAAAGATTTAAAGGAATGATTCCTCAGAATATTTAATGAAAGAAAGTTCCCATAAATGTAGTTCCGGAAATGCGTTGTTTCCAAGATACAGGGTGTTGAAGTTTTACTTAAGAACTGACTGAAAAAGTGGTACGCCACTGAGATATTTTAAACTAACAATTATTTTTGAATTCTTCGTTCAATTTATGATGAAAAAATCTCTTCTGCTTTCTTTTCGTGTGGGGTGCCGTTTTTATTCAAGAAAATTAAACATCTTAACGCGTATTTGTCGTTACTTCAACACATTATGTAGAAGAGATACTACGTCAAGATGTTTTATTTTTTTACATAAAAACGGATCCCCACACGATAAAAATGCTTGAGAGATTTTTCTTCATAAATTGAACGAATCTCTGTGGCGTACCACTTTTTCAGTCAGTTTTTAAGTAAAACTTCAACACCCTGTATCTTGGAAACAATGCATTTTTGGAACTACTTTTATGGAACCTTTCTTTCATAAAATATTCTGAGGAATCATTCCCTTAAATCTTCCGCATCAATTCAGAAACACCCTGTAGAGTATCAGAAGGAAGAGAATATTATTAAAAAAATTCATTTTAGAAATAATGGACCCTTAAAAAATCTAAGCGATTATTCGTTTCAGGTTTCGTTATCAGGTTTTCGAGTAAAAAATCATGAAATCATCCAAATGAGCTAGAGAATTCACACGATCAGTATTGGCAGTTAAGTGTGACGTATGCTTAAGCAGTCATTTTATCAGTTGAATGTTCAATCACAGTTCACAATAATGCGAACCGGCCACCATGTTGTGAATCGTCATTCCCCACTAATAATGCTTGCTCGTACGTCATCATGACGCGAAGTTCGAACCTTCGAATAGGTATAGAAATCGGATTTTCAATATCTCATTGACAAAAAATTTGTTGAAAATTCCGTAGAATCTCTACTTTTTGTTGTCGTTTTTATAAAGTAATAACAATATAATATACAAATCAACATCGTACAAGTGTCAGAAGCCTTATAGCGCTTAGTCATATTGGGAGAGCTTTTTTTTATTCAAATTTCATTTGTAAGAAGTAACTATGTACAGACACATCCTGAAGAGGAAAAGTTCGAAAATGCAGAAAAGGTTGGGCGTACAGAACGGACTTCACGCCAGCTATATATCGGAAGAAAAATAATGAGTAAATGGTTATTTTCAGTGATTTCCAGTAGAAATTGTTTCAGAAATAACCGACCTCAGTAAATCATAGCGATTTTCCGTTTTTCGTGTCCGGGCATATTGCACCAAAATACTTTGCAACTTTTCACTTTGCACTTTGCATTCTGACAAATTTCAAAGGTGAAAATTAATTACTTTGCACAACATTTCTCCCAATATTTAATTTCTGCGAAGTGATTCTCACTTAGCACTTGACTTTTCACATTGCAATTTTCAATTATGTATGCGTTTCGTGCAATGTAATTCATTTGAAAAATGAAAAGTGCAAAGTGAAAAGTTGCCAAGTATTTGGTGCAGGTTTTCGAGAAATTTATTGAAATTATCAAGATGAGCTAGCGAATTCAAACGATATCAAAACTTTAAATATTCAAGGAAGGTTTTGGATTTGAATAGGAAAGTTAAATTCGTGAAAATTTAGAAAGAGATCAAAAGTTCTAAGGATGTTTAAATTCGAAGAATCCTTCCACCATTTTTTATATCGAATACTTGAGCTTCTATATTTCGCAGTCTCAGCAGAGGAAAATGTGAAAATAGCCGAAATCTTTCTGCGTTTGATGCAAAAGAACATGGGAAAAAACTCATCCAAGTGTTTTGACCATGGATTCTGATAATTGTTTTATTTCAACTTTAAGTTTTGGTCAAAAGGCTCCTGCACATACCTGACACATCCTGAAGAGAAAAAGTACAAAAAGGTTCGGCCTAGAAAACGGACTTACGCCCAGTGTATATCAGAAGGAGGAAAATATAATTAAGAAAAATTATTTTAGAAATAATGAATCAAAGCGATTATTCGGTTTTGGTTTTGTTATCAGGTTTTCGAGAAAAAAATCAATCATGGAAATCAGTCAGATAAGCTAACGAATTCAAACAATCAGAATTGGCAGTTGAATGTTCAATCACAGTTCATAACAATGTTAACTGGCCACCATGTTGTGAATCGTCATTCCCTACTAATAATGCTTGCTCGTACGTCATCATGGCGCGAAGTTCGAACCTTTGAATAGGTATAGAAATCGGATTTTCAATATCTTATTGACAGAAGATTTGTTGAAAATTCCGTATAATCACAATTTATAACAGAAATGAATAGTTACAAAGCGACCGGAATATTATATCGAGATGACAGTTCCATTAATTAAAACTCTTTTTGGCCATTTTTATGTCATTTTTAAAAAGTGTTAACAATATCGGAATCAATTACATACAAGTGTCAGAAGTCTTATAGCGCTTAGTCATATTGAGAGAGCTTTTATTCAAATTTCATTATACAGATTTGGAAATTCACATCTGAAATATTCGATATACAATGCATCAGACAGAGAATTATTCCGTCTACTTGCACAGATGAATAGTCGATATAATCATGTGCTGTAACTGAATGAATTCCGTTGACTTATTGCAATAACCTAGTCTTGTCTCTCTCTTATCGCAGTATCGTAGGGAACCTGCAGTACACGTATATAATTATTTAATTTGTCAGGCTGCCCAAAATACTCGATTCAAGTATTTACTGTTGCCTACCATACTAAATGAATTCTGCTCCTCCCAACGATAAGAGAGAGACAAGACTAGAATATTTCAATGAGACAACGGAATTCAGTACCTATATGTTACAGCACGTCATTGTCTCGACTATTCATCTGTGCAACTGGACGGAAGAATTTTCTGTCTGATGCATTGTATATCGTATGTTGCAGATGTGAATTTCCGAACCACTCCGTCCACATATTATTGAGCACAAAGTAGGCGTTTGTGAGTTTATCTGAGGCTGGCAGTATGAAATTCGAATAGAAAACTTGAATTCATTACTTAATGGAATTATTGTTTTCCTAATAATAACAAACTTTCGCATGAATTAAATTTAACATTTATTATCCACAAGAAAAAAATGGATAATAAAAGTTTACCACTCTTTCAGACATTCAGTGGTTCATATCCAAGAAATTAGGTTGAGTAATACGTAATAGTCCTCTTCATCCAGTTGTACCGTTGTAATACAGCTTCTGATTACCTCGGAGCATCTAGTCGCCCTAATTTTCTCCGGCGGGGCAAATTATCTCTCCATATATGTTCATCATGGGAGAGAAACAACGCTCAAAGACAACCGATTCTTCGGATAATCTCACAGAACAAAAACGGGTCTATAAATTACATCCTAGCGACCAAATCGGAAAAGGTGGTAATTTTGCAACGTAAACTTCAACTTTTTGATTTATAGCCGCCGCGATTATCAGTCTATAAGTTTAATAACAACTATTAAAACATACCTGGCCTCGCCTTCTTAAAAATTCCCCTTAGATAATTTCCTGTAAGCTACTGAAGTAGTTGTTGCTCGTGTCTGTATGACAAAATGTTCCTAACAACATTCATGAGGAATCAGGGGTGGGGAGCAGCTCTGGCTCTGTAATTGATTACGTTCATAACATGGTTGGTAATTATATCTTGGTCTACAGGCGATATGTATCGGTCGGTATAGCTTCGAGCATACGGTAGCGGAATGTCAGATTGGCCTACGATTATTTCGATTCGATACAGTTTTTGAAGGATATTTCATTTCAAAAACTCTTGATATAACGTAGACGTGTAGGTGGAGGGTTTTCCAATAAGAGGTATTATTTTGATATTCAAAGAAAAATGCCATTTTCCAATATAAATGATCAGATGTTTATTTCATTATAAGGGAGAAGCTATGCCGTTAATAGTGGAAAATAACATCAGGAAAATGACCACAAGGACCACTCATACAGGACCATATCTTTTAAATGTAATTTTCCATAACCAAATCGCAAAGTGACTGCCCTATGTCCTCGATAGCCTCACGAATACCATCTTTGAGGTCTTGACCTTCTCTTTCGCGTGGCCCCAAAGTAAAAGTCGCAAGATGTTGAATCACAAGATCTCGATGGCCAATTGTGATTACCTCTTCGAGAGATAAAAGGGTCTGGAAACTTTTCCCTCAAAAGATCAATGGTTTCGTTGCTTGTGTGGGACGTAGCTTGAGTTCTTGTGTTAACTGAACTTAATAAGCCGTAAGACCCAAATATTTATGCAAAATACGGTGTTATTACGTTTGTGGAATGCCTAATTCCAAAGAACGACGAGAAATGGACAAACCTAGGTTTTCTTCAAGACTTTCGGCTTCAGCAGCAATATTCTCGGCTGTTCTTGAGCGAAGTGCACGGGTTTTATTCTTCACATCACTGACTTGTCCCAACAGCTCGAATTTTTCCACCAATTTCTTTATTGCAGTCCGACAAGGTGCTTCAGGACGTTCCAAAAATGTTCGAGTTTTACGAACCGTCTCTGCCAAATTTTCACCATTTTTATAGTGAACTATAATAATTTCAATGCGTTCTTGAAGCGTGTATCGTTCTATTTTTATTAATGGCGTAGTTTCTTCTTGTCAAATGTCAAAAAATGACAGCTTTAAACGTGACATCTACTGAAATAGTGGGTTATTCTAAATAACACCTCTTATTGGAGAACCTTTTACTATATTAATGTTTCAAGATGAATAACCAGCGCATTCACCAATCAGCTAATATCAATAGAGAAGACGACTAAAAACTTTCACTTTCATTTAGAAGCTATCCAAACATTCGATCAACAAGAATAATGAATATAAAGCAGCAAAAAGCTTTAGTTCAATCAACAGGTACTTTTCGAGGTCGAGTCCGGTCCTGATATAGTACCAACTACCTGTTTATCGGATAACTTTACGCGACGGCACGATAAATTACATAAGTGGGTGGCGCAACCTATAATTATGAATAATATTACATTTTACAGAAGCTACAGATCGATTTTTGTAATTGTATTTTTAGACTCGATATTCAAATCCACTTTATTACTTCCTGTTACCACTTACGTTCCACAGATTCCAAGTCTGATGATAAATCAATCAATTATACGGTTAGTTGTTATCAAAGTAGACCGAGAGGCTTTAATAAAAATTCCAGCACGTCCTTTTTGATGTTGGTAGCTGGTTGATAATAATGGGGAGAAACAATAACATGGGTTGAACAAAAAACAATAATTTTTCCGCTTTGAACCTATACTTAATGGAAGAATGTGAGTTCCCGAATTACACTTTAATAACTCTAATTTATAGTTTTTACTTTGAAAAAAAGTGTATGGGTATTGATTGTCTTGACTACGTACCGAAATAGCTAGTGTTGGAGCGAGTGTTGGAGGCTTAATTTTATCATTTTTTCAAGTGGTAGCAGGTACACGGATTTCAAAAAGAACATCTGAAACTTTTCAAGAGATTAAATTAGATAAGAGGAGAGCGATAAGTCTTAGTAGACCTTGCAACACTTGGACCTTCCTGGACCTTGAGATCTATTTTGCAAATCCACTATTCCGGTAACAGTTTTTTTCCTGGGTCCATTATTTGCTCTGGATTTAGGAAGCGCAAATCAAGGAGTAGCCTTTCTTTCTGGACAGCTGAACAATTGCAAAGAAGTTGTTTAGCTGTCTTAGTGGCTTCTTGGGAGAAGCAACAGTTAATATCGAGAACCTTTCCCATGTTCCGCAAGTCCTAATTCACGAGACAGTGTCCAGTGAGTATGCCCGTCATTTGTTTCAATCCTTGTTACTGAGTGAAAGGACCATTTTGGTTCATTTCATAGGATCTCATCCCTTTTTTTTGTTTCTATTTCTTGATAATCATCGTTTGATGATTGGCTGGGAAGCATCACAATGACTCTGGTCCTATGAAAAAGATGTTGCACCTCCCTCACTTACCAGTTGATCTGTCATTCAATCGATCAATTATACGGTTAGTTGTTATCAAAGTATACCGAGCGCAAAAATAATAAATATTCCAGCAAGTCCTTTTTGATGTTGTAGCTGGTTGATAATGATGAGGAGAAACAATAATATGGGTTGAACAAAAAACAATAATTTTTCCGCTATGAACCTATACTTAATAGAAGAATGTGAGTTCCCGAATTACACTTTAATAACATTAATTTATAGTTTTTACTTTGAAAAAAGTATATGGGTATTGATTGTCTTGACTACGTACCGAAATAACTAGTGTTAGGCTTAATTTTCTCATTTTTTCAAGTGGTAGCAGGTACTCGGATCTCAAAAAGAACATCTGTAACTTTTCAAGAGATTAATTTAGATAAGAGGAGAGCGAAAAGTCTAAGAAGACCTTGCAACACTTTGACCTTCCTGGACCTTGAGATCTATTTAGCAAATCGTTTCTGTTTACTATTCCGGCAACTGTTTTTTTTCCTGGGTCGATTATTTGCTCTGGATTTAGGAAGCGCAAACCAAGGTGTTGCCTTTCTTTCTGGACAGCTGAACAATTGCAAAAAAAGTTGTTTAGGAACTGTCTTAGTGGCTTCTTGGTAGAAGCAACAGTTAATATCGAGAACCTTTTCCATGTTCCGCAAGTCCTAATTCACGAGACAGTGTCCAGTGAGTATTCCCGTCATTTGTTTCAATCCTTGTTACTGAGTGACAGGACCATTTTGGTTCACTTCCTAGGATCTCATCCTTTTTTTTGTTTCTATTTCTTGATTATCATCGTTTGATGATTGGCTGGGAAGCATCACAATGACTCTGGTCCTATGAAAAAGATGTTGCACTTCCCTCACTTACCAGTTGATCTGTCATTCAATCAATCAATTATAAGGTTAGTTGTTATCAAAGTAGACCGAGCGCAAAAATAATAAATATTCCAGCACGTCCTTTTTGATGTTGTAGCTGGTTGATAATGATGAGGAGAAACAATAATATGGGTTGAACAAAAAACAATAATTTTTCTGCTATGAACCTATACTTAATAGAAGAATGTAATTTCCCGAATTACACTTTAATAACATTGATTTATAGTTTTTACTTTGAAAAAAGTGTATGGGTATTGATTGTCTTGACTACGTACCGAAATAGCTAGTGTTGGAGGCTTAATTTTATCATTTTTTCAAGTGGTAGCAGGTACACGGATTTCAAAAAGAACATCTGAAACTTTTCAAGAGATTAAATTAGATAAGAGGAGAGCGATAAGTCTTAGTAGACCTTGCAACACTTGGACCTTCCTGGACCTTGAGATCTATTTTGCAAATCCACTATTCCGGTAACAGTTTTTTTCCTGGGTCCATTATTTGCTCTGGATTTAGGAAGCGCAAATCAAGGAGTAGCCTTTCTTTCTGGACAGCTGAACAATTGCAAAGAAGTTGTTTAGCTGTCTTAGTGGCTTCTTGGGAGAAGCAACAGGTAATATCGAGAACCTTTCCCATGTTCCGCAAGTCCTAATTCACGACATAGTGTCCAGTGAGTATGCCCGTCTTCAGTTCTAATTTACTGAGTGGAAGGACTTTTTTTATCGAGCTCATCGAGTAGAGAGGAATTATTCAGCCTGTTTTTGGCCTTCGGCCATTTCCTAGGATCTGATCCTCCTCTTTTGCTTCCATTCCTGAATGGCCATCGTTTGATGACTGGCTGAGAATCCAAAGAATGGCTCTGGTCCCATGAAAGGGGTTGTATTTTTATCACTTTCACTTCGATCTGTCATTCAATCAATCAATTATACACTTTGTTGTTCTCAAAGTAGACCGAGGCTTTAATAAAAATTCCAGCACGTCCTTTTTGATGTTGGTAGCTGGTTGATAATAATGGGGAGAAACAATAACATGGGTTGAACAAAAAACAATAATTTTTCCGCTTTGAACCTATACTTAATAAAATAATGTGAGGAGGTTACAGTTCCCGAATTACACTTTAATAACATTAATTCATAGTTTTTACTTAGAAAAGAGTGTATGGGTATTAATTGTTTTGACTACATACCAAAATAATTCGTGTTGGAGGTTTTATTCTTTTTTTTTGTGTTAGCAGGTACACAGCTCTCAAAATTGACATCTGAAAGGAAATTAAATAATGAATACTTTTGAGACGGAGGTATGTATAATAGAAATTGATAGCTTGATATTCCTTCGATCGATGGTTGCTATAGGCCACTATATAATTAATTGTTTGCAAGTGTCAATGGAAATCGAAAAATCGTCAAATGAGGGCTACTGTTTTTTTATCACTAGTTGGCGCATGTGTTGCGTTAGGTCCTGTCAAAGTTCCTTGTACTGTCATTGGTTTATTATTATTACAACAAATTCTTATTTATTAGTGTTCGGTGTTATTAGCTGTGTGAAAAAGTGTACCTTTGGTTCCTTTATCTTAAACCGTGAATACTGTAAATATAGGAATATAGCATGGCGCAGGGTTCTTCAGAAAAGGGAGGACATAAGTTTCCGAACGATAAGACAGTCCTAAAGCAGTTGATGTTAAGTTATATTTTATTTTATTTCTTGTGATCTACTTTTGAAAATTTTCCAGCTATTCCTTAACTAAAATTGAAACCAATCCCTAGCCAATTTTTTAAGAATAAATAAATTCGTCTAAGGATTCTGACATCTAAGAAGTGTGTGATGTATGACATTTATAAAAATTGTTGAATTTTTTTATGAAAATTAGCGCTCTGTGTGTTTTTAGAATATTACAATTTTATGGTTTGGATAATCGATCCATCTGAAAGCACTATTCGTAAGTAATATCATAAGGGCATCTAATTTTTCTGAAAAGAATCGAAAAAACACGTTGCTAAGTAATATTTTGACAAGAAGCATGAGTGCTGGTGGCAACAAAAATCCGAGTCGAAGACGAGGATTTTTGCACCTGCACGAATGCTTTTTGTCAAAAAATATAACTTTGCAATGTGTTTTTTCGATTTTTTTCACAGGAAAAATTAGATGCCCGAATGGTATTTGACAAGACTATTTCCTGAGTGACAACAACTGTCAAGTTTTGCCGCGGGTAAACGCGAATAAACTGCTGACAGGTCCTGCCAAACAGTTTTTCCACCTAGAAACCATTTGTAATTCAAAATTGCGCGTTTCTGATTGGTGCAAATTACGACGAGGGAAATAGTCGGTGGAAGATCGAAAAATTGAAAAATAAAGTCGTAGCGGTCGATCAAATTCAGGATGATTAATGCAACGGCATAAAACGAACTGACAAAAAATTTTCAGAGAATGAATTTGGCAAGAGTTTTGAGGAGAATTTGACGTGTGGAAAAAAAAGGTTGAAATTGAACCATAATAGCAAACTGAGAGAAATTCAAGATTCTACCACTGCAGTTGTTATATCATCTCGGTTAATATTCAATTAAAATCACCAAAAACAGACACTGACCAAGAGAAAATTTATTCATCAAGTAAATATGTCCAACCCCACGTTCCCATGCGTGAGTTGAACCACTTGTTTTGCAAGCCATGCTCAAGCCCGACTTAAATCATACTTTAACTTGTACCTCGTAAATAAAGGCTTATTTAACAAAGTTTACAGAGACATTAATTCGTTTTCCTGACAGCACGATTGTCATATTTTGTAGACGTACTCTGGGAGAGTGTTGGAAATAATTCACTATCCTGGCGATGACATAAATAACAATTATATTGGTGGTTGGAAATTGTTAGCCTGGTTAGCTGAAGGCGAAGTTGGTTTGACGCTGCAAATTTATTTGGTTGGCCAGTTTATTGTTATTAATGCTCTTGGGATCCACTTTGCTAAAGGTTTCGTGACGTCAGATTCAGTAGTGGTTAGTTGCCACGCTACCGTACTTTATATCGAAGTATCTGACATTAATTGAAAGTCAGCCAGTTGGCTGTTGTTTAGTTGTGTCTTTTCCGAATTTGTAAAGTTTATTTTTGTATTTCATGAACGTGGACGAAAGGTACCTTCGAAATTAATATTTTAGTCTAAAACATACTGATATCTTCGCTTGATTCCATTTGAATTCGTGCAAAGTACGAATCAAATATTGCCAAAAAACCTAATAAAAGTTAACGATTATTGATATCAAACATAACAAAATTTCATCCTCATACAGTATAACCATAGAGATAGGATAGTATAGAGTTGCCATCATTGAAATAAACGTGGTATCAGATGCGCCATGTTACTACCACCTAACGTCAAATTTGACAATCGTTGAATTTTCTGGAGGAATTGTGATTCTTGCGCCTTTTTCCAGTTAAATTGTGATTTTTTCTTCTTAATAATATACAATAAAATGGTATCGTGAACTGAAAGGCTTTCTTCAAGCAGAGATGAGACAGTTAAGAAGAAAATTACAGGAAAAACATATTACAGGGAGGTCTAGTCTGTCTTGGTAATCTGATATCTTTTTATATGTGTATCGAAATGAAATTTTGCGGCCACATGTAAGATATGCATTTTTAGAGTCATGCAAAATTTTGTGGCCGTAGTGTCAACAGAACCATAGAAAATTCAATTGGATGTTGAAAAGTAGGTTCTCTATATTTCCATAACAAAGTATCCGATTCGAACGGAATTTATTTTGTGCATAAAGATTGATATACTGAATGTTCATTCAAAATCTCAAGAGGATCGCATCATCTGAACAAAAGGATTTAATTTCTTTTAATTATTGTTTTTTTACATATTTTATGTTTTGAATAATTTCCAGAGTATAATTCCGATTTTGCATTCATATACTTAGCACTAATCTCAAGTTCTGTACAAAATTTATAGGTCATAGCGTTATTGTTACATCAATGAACGTAATTATTTCCAATTCTTCTAATTTTTTAAATAACTCTTTTCACATTTGGTATTACATTAGTTTTCTTTTGTGCTGCTTCGACCTTCTCCAAAGATAAAGAATGGAAACATCCCAAATAATATTTCAATGAATGTTACCTCATCAAGTATTTCAAGTCGAAAACGTAAAATCTAATATTTGAACGATAAGTCTAGGTAGGTATGGTATATTCTAGTGTACCTATAGGTACTATCTATTTCAATTTCTTCTCATTTTCTCACTCAACATTAATTCCATTTCGCTCAGAAATGCCTACGTAACGAATCATTACTGATAATTACCCGATACAAGTATGAACTTATTAAAAATTCCTTTCCTCTCCCAAGATTTATTGGATTCATAATACAGAGTTACGCTTAAAAAATAATCTGCATTATATATGTATCATGTCCGAGAAATCGATTGATCGATTAATTATAGTGGGAAAAATACCAAGCCATTATATCGGTAGGCTATTAATTTGTTCATAAGAGCAATTCGTTGTATGATTTCAAATCGAGCCGAATAACGGTTCGATAAATTTGTCAAGTTTATGTTCAGAACCAATGGCATTAATTAAACGCTATTACCGATTTATTTTCCCGGTGCAAATAATGTGTGGCAGGTTGCCTTTCTGGAAAAATGTCAACGTAATTGTCAATCTTATCATTTTGCTTTCAATGTTGCTTATTGGGAGTTTCTTACTTTTAATTGCATCCTTAGAACTTATTAAGGACCTGAACACTGACACAACAACACAAGTACGAACCAACTTCACTCTGACCCAGCCTCTACGAGCAACGACAGGAATTCGTCAGGGTGACAGTCTCAGCCCTCTTCTTTTCAACCTTGTAATGGACGAAATGATAAAAGCCGTAAAAAACACTGGATTAGGATATCGAATGGGAAAATACACGATAAATATATTATGCTTTGCTGACGACGCAGTACTTATTGCAGAATCGGAAGACGACCTCCAAAGAATGCTTCAAGCCTTTAACAGACAGGCATTACAACTTAACATGCTCATCTCCACCAAAAAGACCAAATGCATGACATTAGCAAAGGTGCCCCAGCGATGCAAACTGGCGATAGGAAACAACATCATTGACCAGGTCAGCTCATTCGAGTATCTCGGGTGTAAAATCACCAGCGCAGGGTCCCTGGAAGATGAAGTGAGGAAGCAGGTCAGCAAAGCTGCAGCAATATCAGGACATCTCAAATACCCTATTTGGAAGAACAAAGACCTAAGTACTGCCTGCAAGTCAAGAATATATAAAACATGTGTAGTAAAAGGCGAAAGATTTATTCGCACCTGAGGAGAGATCAGAGAGATCATGTTGTCAGATGGATAAGGAAGAGGCGGAGACAGTGTATCAGCATGTGGACAGAATGAGCCAAGACAGAATGGCAAGGATCACCAGGGATAACAAACCCCTAGGAAGAAGACCCATCGGACGCCCACCAAAGCGATGGCGAGACAGCTGGCAATCCACATCACAGGAAACATAGACCGGAGAAAACAGGCGATACGCCTTCTCAAGAACAAGAAGAAGAAGAATTGCATCCAGATGAAGTAAATATCTCTGATAGTAATCTTCTCTTCAAGAATTCTGAAGTGCTGAAAATAGGATAAAGATCACTTAATCTTGCAAGATTGTCAGCGGCTTCGTTTCCACCGATTCCTGATGTTCCGGAATCCGCATCAAAGAGACTTTGTGGCCTATAGACAGCAGTCCATTCAACTTGTCTTGACACTTTACTAGATTCTAAAGAAAATGGGGAGAAATGCCCTGATCAGGTACCTATTACTGAGCGCTTGTGTATTAGTGAAGGAGTAACACTACTACCACAGAAACTTTGTATAGTACTAGAGATTGGTACTAACTATATGAATGCAAAATTTCAGCTTGATCGGAATAGTATGAAGGAAGTTATTAAAAAAATTGATCCATTGGTGGAGCAATAACTCCAAAATTTTTTCTAGATTCATGTTAAACATATAAGTGCGAAATTTTGGCACGATCGAATTAAATTCTGGAAGTTATTCCGAAAAAGAAATGTTAAAAATCAATAATTAAAAAAAATTAAATTATATGGTTCAGATTATGCAATCCTCTTGAAATTTTGCATGAACATTCAGTATATCAATCTACATTCACAAAATCTCACTCAACTCAGATGTCTTATTATGAAAATAAGAAGATTCTTCTTTTCAATATTCCAATTGAATTTTCTATGGTGCTGTTAACACTATGGCCACAAAATTTTGCATGAGGCTTATTATGAGCATCTTGCATGTGACCTCAAGATTTCATTTCGATTGGTTCCGTTTTGTCTGAGATATTGAGGAACAGAAATTTTGAATGGCAATATTTTATGGAACACCCTGTACTATTAGGCTGGTTAACTAACTTAACCGCGCTCAAAAAAGAAATATATAAAAAGTCGATAACTAAAAATATCAAACTTCTTTGGTTCTGATTTCACAATCAGTTCGAATATAAGCATGACTATTCAGATTGAATTATTTGGCTTGATACAATCTCACATTTTATGACATTTCATGTTATTCTATAAGGTTTGATCGCCATATTTTAAGGCTAATTCGATAAAACTAGGTGTAGAGTAGTTATTGTGTTTTTTCATTTATTTTTATTGACTAACAAAGATAATTCTGTAACCGCAAAGTTACACGTACCAACATATTTTGATGAAGTACGGGGTCTTTATAAAATGATTGTAACATCGTAGTTTGCTTTGGAAATTTTTCATCTTATCGTTTCTTATGCAAAGTCTACAAATTTATAATTCCAGTCACCTTATTCAATTTCTTTCGGAATGACCAGACTGAAGCCACAGTTTCTTTTGTGAAAATTAAAGTTTACATCAGAATATAAATATTTATAACAGTCCAACGCCAATTGCGCTGTTATAATCATTTATAGAGACCCTGTATAACCATGAAAACAAGCGAATCTAAAATAATATAGCCATATTCTGCTCTATAAGATGAGGAAAAACGAAATTAGGAAAGTGTTTTATCTGGAAAAGTATTAAAAAAAAAGTATTAAACATATTCTAATGTGGTACTGATCAACCTGAGTAACTTCTTCGTTTATTTTATTTCCTGCTGAAATATTTCATCATCTTCCGTAATATATTACAATTCCGGTTTTCACACAAAGCTGTAATGCTATTTTGCGGTTTTTAGAGAACGTCTGGACAATAACATTATAACGAGGCAAATATTTACACCTACAGTCCAATTACAGCTGACTGAAATGGTTCAATAAATTAATAGAGCGACGTTTACCTCCTATTAAATTTTGAATCATTAGGTATGTTCTATTCAAGCAGAGCGTGACAAATTAACTGACATACATTAATTCTTTAATACCAATAAACTACCTGCTTCCTTGCAAAACCATGGAAAAAACAAATATCCTGTATACCTCTGCAGTTAAATATTTAAAAAAGTTGAACAACTATTTCGTCACTAATTGAATTGAGTTTCTAATCCAATGAATATTGTTACGATGTTACGTACTATACAGAATGTTCGAATCAACCGGTATTTTATTATCAATTTGGAAGCGTATGTTTTTGTGTTCATACCAGGATATGTGAAATGATACATTATTTGCAATAATACATAAGAACACTATTTCTGTACTGCAGATTTGAAATTTTCAGGGTAGGTTCGGTTTCTAAATGCCTCGGTTGAGTTCGTTAACCAAATCGTGCAAGGTTTCCATAAAATATGGCAATTCAAAACTTTTGTTTTTCAATATCTCAGAAAAAACGGAACCAATCGAAATGAAATTTTGCGGATACATGCAATATGCTCATAAGAAGCCTTATGCAAAATTAAGTGTTGACAGAACCATAGAAAATTCAATTGGGATATTGAAAAAAAATTCTTACATTTCTAGAATAAAATATTCGATTCGGATGAAATTCATATTGAATCAAGAGGTAACATAATACAATACATAAAACAAAAACAGAAGCTCCTAGCTGAGGTTAGTGCAAAACGGGTTACCATATACTATTTTTCGTATGATACCAGATCTCAGGGAAAAACCTCAATAGAAAAAACCCTGTCTCGCCGTTCCAACAACCATTAATCGCTGTCAATAATAAACTGGTTGATTGAATAACTATTATTATAATTCTGATTTCTGAACAACTATTTCCGTCTTTACAGATTCGAAAAATGTCATTATTGGTATAGCATCATTGTTGAAATGAATACCTAAATAGTGGCTCATCTGAAATTGAAAATAGGTTCTGAATACGATTTCTTTCTCTAACAACAAGCTTTCAATAAGGAACCCAGTACCTATCAACAAGGAAGAAGTAGACTCACTCTAGTTTTGCCTTTAATACAGCGTGGTAATGCCTATTCCAAAGCTATCATTAGCTCGTTTGTGAGAATGTTTGTTGTTGAAGGTGTACAAGTTTATTTATATGTTCGACATCATGTCATGGGTAATGATAGTCCAGGCAGCTGTTTGATTAATTTACATGAGTTGTGGGAGATGTTGATACCATTAGCTCTATAAGGGAAGAATGTAGCGGTTTGCGAAATTACCATTTCTGAAAGATAGATGGTCCCATTCAAACTTGATATTAGAATGGGTAAGTAACACTTTTCTGGTCTACAGATAGTGTGAATATAGTCATATGATTCGAAGAAACTGTTATAAATGCAGTTTTCGTCGTTGAAGTGCCTATTCAGTAGATATTATCTGGAATATGACTCATTTTATTATTTTGTTTTCATTTTAAGCGTTTTATACTTGTATGAAATCAAATCTCAATCAAAATTGAAGCAAGTTCAGAATTATACTCTGGAAATCATTCAAAAAATGAAATATATAAAAAAACTATTCACTAAAAAAATCAAAATTATTTTGATTTCACAAACCTTCTGAAAATTTGCATAATCAAAATTCAAACTCGTTTTCAATTCAATCGAAAGTTTTTTCATGGGAATATTAAAAGTTTTCTTTGATATCACGATGACCTTTTAAATGATTTTAAAAACGCAATTCTGACAAACTTTTGTTTACTGCTTTGAATTGGTATATTGAACAATTTACTGCAAAATTCCGTTTCGATCGAATCGACAAGTTGTGAAAATCAAAGAACTGGATAATTTAGAAAATGATCAAATTCTATTGTTTCGATAATGCGATCTTCGTGGAATTTTGCATCAACATTCAATATAAGAATCTTTACTCTCAAAATAAATTTCACTTGAATCGGATATTTTGTTGTGGAATATTTCTTTCCTATAATTCGATTGAAATTTCCTCGGAATTTTTATGGTTCTTTTAATAATATGGCCACAAAATTTCATATGAGGTTTCTAACGAGTATCTTGCATGTGACCGCAAAATTCACTTTCAATCGGTTTAGTTCTGTTTGAAATATTGAGGAACAAAATCTTGAATGGCCATTGGAACAATCTGTACGATTTAGCTGGTTAATTGTGAACTACGAACTACCGTTGCCTGGCAACGAATATTAATATCCTTAGAACAACGTGATTGATAATTCAAGAAGTACAATTGTACAAAATTTCATCCATTTCGAGTGAAATTTTTTCATCGCTGTAGACATGTAAAAAAAAATATTTGTGTTCGATTTTTGAAAAAATTTTTTCGCAGAAATTCTTAGAAAATTGTGTTCATTCCGAAAATAAAAGTCAATTTGACAACCGCAGAAAAAAATTTGGAACATTGCAGGTCTTCCGCCATTTTGTAATTTTTTTTCGGAGTTCATCAACTTTTTTGAATAGAGAACCAAAAAATACTGAGATTTGACCAAAAACCGTTCTTTTAAGTGTTATACATAACTGACCACACTCATAAGAATCTTGCTCAAAAATGACGTTTGACACCCTGTATCTCGCTTATGCTTCGGAAACGGGATATATTGTATAAGGCAAAAATGATTCTCCTGATGTCCTCTACACGAAAATATATGTTTGTCCAGTTTATGACTAAACACCCGTATACATTTCATCCTCCTGTATTGCTCGTGAAAAACATATCTTCAAACTTCCAACGCATAGCAAATCATAACCACACTTTCTTTCCAGACTTTTCTCCGATTCGTTCCAAAGCCACACCCACCGTCAAGTTCGCATTGCAGCGAAGTCTAAATTGTGCCAAATTACAAGGGATCGACAGTTCATCTCCACGACGAAGCCGAGTAGGAAGGTAGTTCGTGATAATTCAATTGAAGTCGTCTTCGTGGGAAGCTCCGGCCTATCCGGCTATGCCCGGAGTCCGGAGCAGCAGAGCAAGCTGAGGCGGACGATGCGTAATCGGCGACAGACCGCCCGGAGCGAAAATGATAGCGTGGTAGTGGCCAGTGTCCAACCCTAATGAAGATAGCTGACACGCACGCTTTCGTCTCTTTTCTCTGCTTGTTCTCTTCTTGATGGTGACGACGAATCTCGATTTACTAGAGGCCAGTTTTGTTGTTCTGTTTTCTATGGTCGATAGGGTGAGGTTTTTCTATGGTTTGAACGTACAGCAAAAACTCGCGATTGACAGACCTTCGTTATTCAGGGCCGTGCCTTATTCATTGTTATCCCTCAAGGTGAGGGTGAGTGTGAGTGTGAGATCGCCCTTTAGTAGATGTATCCGTTTCATAAAGCATATGCTCTTTTCATAGGTGCTAGCGCCTTCCCTCAAGTTGAAGCTGACAAAAATCGCACTCCACTCACTGAGTATGCTTTATGAAGCGGCTACAGCTACTCAAGGACAATCTGAAACTCACACTCACAGTCAACCTCACCTTGGGGGATGACTATGAATACCGCCCTCAATTGGCGTTTTCGGATACTTACTCGGGTTAACTCGATCCTCAACCTTCGCGTTGGTTTACTTAACCCGAAAATCCAACCCTTGTTCGGAAACTACGATGCTTTTAACTCGATCACTGACTGGGGTAATTCTATCGTTACCCTACACGATAGTAGGGTCGTAGAGTCACTGCAAGCGCAATGCAATTCAATTTTGTATTTGAAAAACACGGGAATAAGTCTTCTATTCTTTTCTTAGTAAGTTCATATATTCTATTCTTAAACATGACGTAGGAGCTCAGTGCTTTAATAGCAGCTAAAGTTGTTATCCCTGTGCTCTTGTATCAAACTCAGAAATTGTATGGCACCCTCCACCTATACATTTACCCCTACTTGTAGGTACTCGTTTATCAAATCATACGGTTTGAGATACGAATAATTTTCTAGAGCTCTGTGTCGAAACATTGTACAGGGTGTTCCTAAATTGAACGTACAAACGAAAAGGGGAGATTCCTTAAGTGAGTTTAAGAAAAAAAGTCCCATTAACATGGGGTCGCAAACGTTTCGTTTTCGAGATACAGAGTAATGAAGTTTGAATTTCTTTCAAGTTTTTTTCTCATAGTATCTACACAAAAAAATAAATAGCCACAAATGCAACCACCTTCACTTTTGAAAAAAAAAAACGTTCAATAATTTGACGTGTCAAAACTATCACTGAATTCATTCACCACAGATTACAAACTGGCCTTCCTATCATAGTTACGAGAATTTCGAGAGAATCGTTCAAAATTTTTTTTCTCGAAATCGTTGGTAGATACGACAAAACTACAAGAAACCGAAAAGTTTAGTATAAGAACAAAGCTTCTTTTTACATTATTTTAAATTAACAGTTGCTCACCAAAAAAAAGTTCTGCAGAAGAACAGGTGGCAGTGTTCCAGAAAAAATATCTCCCTGTAGATCTTCTATCGAAATTGCCATGTCACGTGGTGAGAACTCGCAAATGTAATATCTATGCCAAATTTCAGTTGAATATCTTGTGAAGTGTAGATACTATGAGAAAAAAATTTGAAAAAAATTCAAATTTCAACACTCTGTATCTCGAAAACGAAACGTTTGCGACCCCATGTTTATGGGACTTTTTTTTCTTAAATTCACTTAAGGAATCTCCCCTTTTCGTTTGTACGTTCAATTTAGGAACACCCTGTATAGATATGTCTGATGAAACTAATGCTAATAGCTGAGGTACCTAATCATGTGAGGAGCATTCTAAAAACACGTTTTCAATTGACACAATAACTTAACCTCTATATTTCTGCTGTTGGTATACTTGATCCTTGCCTCTCAATCACAACAGCTTGGCAACCAATTAGCGATAACCGAGTCTCATTAATTTAGCACAAATTGTGCGAAGCTAAGCTCAACACCAGTAATTAAAGGAACAAAATTATTGTCCATAATGTTTTCGATGATCACGCTGTCTTTCCACGTCGTGACTTTATCTGGACTATTAGGAGCTGGCTTATCAGCCTCACCGCTCTTTCCACTTTAAAGAAGGCATTTTCCGAATTTTTTTCACGATTTTCGACGATAAGGCAATTTACTAAACATGGCCGGAGTGCGGTCGTGCCTTGGGTACTGCTGTTAATGAGTTCGGAGCCCATAGTGTTTGTGCCTCATTCATATATCAGTCGATATCGGTTCAGATACGTATTCAGCGTTAATTAGTGAAGGCTATACGGTGGCGGGCCTGGCGCTTTACGGTAATGGTTTATCACTGCTGGTACACGAGGTTAAAAACTGGTAACGGAGGTAGTGAAGATGACCAGAGACGAAACAGTGGATCGTGTGCGGATTTTAGATCTTCGTGAAGGAAACCAATTTTTGCTAAGTCGTTTTTATACAATATGTTCAACCATCAGGAGTGTCCACGTTTAATCCTAACAGGATAACATGCGAAAGGAACAAGTTCAAAACTTCTACGCATAGAAAGGACAAATACAATTTCTAGAAAACTTTTTAGATTTTCACTCCAAGTCTCTGAAACAGAAATAATTTTACGACAATTTTTAATCAAGATGAAATGCTCCTGCCAATTGTTCTGTTGGAATAGATCGTATTTGGATCGATTCATTGAAGAAAGAAATTTCAAAATTAAATAAATCAACATCTCTATTTGTTGGGAACTTTCAATGTCAATTAGACTGAAAACGAAAAAATACACAATTCCGAAAATTTTACAAGTTTCTCTAAAGAAGGAATCTGATAAAGACACCGAAACGTTACATTATCCTTTTCATTTATTTCCTTTTTTAGATTTACGGTTGAGCAACAATTTTTTTCAAACCAATTTACTCCTGACAAATTAGTGCAAGGATTTACGCAGGAGCATTTCATCTTGATTTCAAAATTTTTTAATTATTTCTGTTTCAGAGACTGGGAGTGGAAACCTAAAAAGTTTTCTAGAAATGCAGAAACCTACCAGATTTTTTCTTCAATCGATATCCTAATACAATAATAATACAATTCTCCAGAAAAGATAGAAAACATGAATAATATTTAGGGTATTCCATAAAATATGGCCATTAAACATTTTTGTATCACAGACAAAACGAAACCAATCGGAATGAAATGTTGTAGCCACATGCAAGATGCTCATAACAAAGCTCATGCAAAATTTTGTGGCTTTAGTGTACCCGGAAACATGGAAAATTCAATTGGAATATTGAAAATGAGAAACTCCATTGTTCCATAAAAAGATATCCGATTCGAGTGAAATTCATTTTATGTATGAAGATTGATATACTTAATGTTCATGCAAAATTTTGTGGCCATAGTGTCAACAGAACCATAGAAAATTTAATTTGGAATGTTGAAAAGAAGAATCTTTATGTTTCCATAATAGAATATCCGATTCGGGTGAAATTTTTTTTGTGCACGAATAGTGATATGTCTTATGTACATGCAAAATTATGTGGTCATAGTGTCAACACTCAACAGAACCATAGAAAATTCAATTAGAATATTGAAAAGAAAAAAAATCTTATATTTTCATAACAGGATATCCGATTCGAGTGAAATTCATTTTGTGAATGTAGGCTGATATACTGAATGTTCAAGCAAAATTAAAAAAGGATCGCATCATCAGAACCATAGAATTTAATATAATTCCGACTGTTAAACTGAAATTCTGCATTCATATATTTGGCATTCTCAAGTCCCATATAAAATTTCGAGATAATGGTCTTATTGCTCCAGGCTCAAAAGCTTTGGCTCAGGGATATTTTTATTTTGAAAAAAACTCTGTAGCTGTCCAACATTTGATAGGAGTAGATGATACTAACTACACTGGATACAGAACAACAAAAGATTTCATTTCAATATTTTATGATTATCTACAATCTCCTTCACTAGAAAAAAAAACACCAATGGAAGCCAGAGGACTTGCAGACAAATTTGAAATTCATATTCAATTGATAAGTAACTATTAGGACATGTACGCTTTTTCATCATACCAAAATGGATTAATGAAATCTTGTAGCTCCAGGGTTGTCTTCCTATGGTCATGCGATCTAGGAGAGAATAACAGTACGTACTCCCTGAATATAGTATTCATTCTATCGCCTATAGTTTCAAATCTTTACGAATATTCAAACAATTATGGACAACTGGCATTTGATGTGCAATTTGGCCGCTAGCTTCCATGACAAAACACTCTTCCTGACATATCAGTAATTTCAAGATACTGTTCTCTTGAGCCCTAAGGGAATTAAATGGAAATATCGAGAGGAGTGAACGTACCTAATATTATATTATGAATATCTTCGTCGTGATTGGACGAATGGAAACATGATGGATCGCTCACGAAGAGCTGTTGTCAGAGAATATTTTTTCATCAATATTTCTTCACTCATTTTTGCTAGCTGTTTCATCACACTTTTTTCCACAAATCCTTCAAAATCCGAAAGATACTGATTTATTTCGAAAAAATCTCGAGTAACATTCACAAAATTCACAAATATATTTGTGAATAACATTACTTGAATCTTAGCCGTTGAAAGATGTCTAGATATAAATCTATAAAGAAACTTTCAGAAGTGCGATATGGCCATACACTCACACAAAATTTGTGCAAAATTAATGAGACTCGGTTATCGCTAATTGGTTGCCAAGGTGCTGTGATTGAGAGGGATCCTAATACTAAAGGATCATGTACTTATACCAACAGCAGAAATATAAAGGTTAAGTAATTTTGTTATTTGAAAACGTGTTTTTAGAATGCTCTCCACAAGATTAGGTACCTCAGCTACTATAGCATCAACATAGAGCTCTACAAAATTACTGGTGCAAATGTAGATGTGTTTTTCAGCTGAAAAACCCCTTTTTTTATTTCTGAATCGAAAATAAATGTTTGAGTACATCCTACTGAAAACTGAAGTTCTAGCTTTCAAGCATTTTTTGGGTAGCTAACAAGCAACATTCAGGACGACCATGTTGAACTGCAAAATTATACTGCATAGAAAGATATGAATTTTTCAAACCTAGCTTCTAAATACATTGAAAAAACACTCAAAAAATCCTAACTCGAGAACTACAGAAAATCGCATTATAACATGGGGTATTTTTGGATAGCCTCAAATCTGAGGAATCTAAAAATAATTTATTGACGTCAATCACCTTTAGCATCCTGTATATACCTGATGGCTATCCAAAAAAAATATGTCTTCATGGTGCTCTAATTTTTATCTTTTTTGTCAATCTCATCAAAATAAAATACATGTCAGTAGGTACAATTTATATCATTATCGGGATCCAAATCGAATCGAAAATTAAAGTGGTCTATTGTCCTAGCTGAAAAAGAAATGAACAATTATTGCCTTAGCACTATTTTTCAATTGATTTCTTCATGAAATTTTGTGATCGTAAATAGTCATAAATAGTCATTCAACTAATAAGATTATTTCATTACTATTATTAGCAGAAATTTATTACCCATGAAAGTAGCAAGTAATTAATTTCCTCAATTTGTATGACGCGTTTACTTGAATTATTTTTGTAATATTCAAGCCATTCTGGGAAATAAATAATATTGCGATTTAACACTTTTTGTTGTTGGAGATTTAATTTTATATTTGAGCTCTCAAAAATGTAATCATAGATCAATTGAGCTGTATCTGCCATAATCACAAAACTGATTTCTTGCTCTATAACTACGAGGATTCATTAAATCAGTTATGATTCTCGAATGATGATTAAGAAGATCTTAATAATAATAATAATGTTTATTCACGACCACTATAATCTAGCCATTTTACGTCTGTGTGCTCGGCCCTAATAATATCCATTAATCACAAGTGATTAATGAGATTTTAATCACTGCAGTCAGATGCTTCATAGATTTAGCTTTGATATCATATTCTTTAAATTGGCATTTCTTCAGTATTCTAAAGTACTCCAACTAACGAATATGTAGTAGTAGACCCTTCTATGACAAGCGTGGAAAAAGTCAAGTTGACACATGAGAAGTTTTTGGAGAACTGGTCATTATATTATATTTTGTAATAAAAAAATGCTTCGATTGATATAATAAAAGTAGATTTGGCCCTCGATTGACGAGGTATACCCATATTTGTTAGTTGGAGTACTTTAGAATACTGAAGAAATACCAATTTAAAGAATATTATATCAAAGCTAAATCTATGAGGCATCTGACAGCAGTGATTAATATCTCATTATTGCCTTGTGATTGATGGGTATTATTATAGCCGAGCACAGAGACGTACAATGGACGGATTTTACAATAGTCGTGGATAAACTCCTTTATAACATCGCCAACTTTTCACCCACGAAAAGTCTATATATTCCTTCTCGAAAAAAAGGGAATGGAAAATGTTCTTCTTCCTCGAACCCAGTAAAAAGCACTTAGGCCTTCGATAGCTCCTCAACTCCTTGTCCGTTCTAAATTAAGACTGCCGATTTTGTCCGCGATAGGGTTGTCGTGTCTTGTCCGAGCACGGCGCACCAGTATAATGTGTGGGAAAGGTAATTTAGTCCGATTCTTCAGTTGCATTCAGAAAAATGTGATCTTATCCTTACTGGACGCATGGCACGCCAGCTCATACCGATCGAATTTATGATTCAATTTGAGCTGACTCGCTGCCAACTACAAATTAGTCTTCCAGATTGTACGGATAATATTGAATGTTACAGATTACTTGCTCAAGTGGAACGTATGCTGGATTTTTGCACGGTTCTTTTGCCAGAGACGACTTCGGATTTGCATACGAAGTCTGTGTTCATTTCTTGTGGTCTAAGAGTTTAAGGTTGGTCAGATTTGCGTTTTAAGTATTTGTTTATTGATAAGAAATTTGAGATGATATTAATGAGGAAAACCACTACTCAAATCTATGGTAGATGGTTACCTGGTAATATCTGTCTATACCTATAGAGTTCCTTGTAAAGATTAGATTCTCTAAATCATCACTTCGAGAACCATATTATTTATCATGTTATTTCGATTCTTCAGTTGCATTCAGAAAAATGTGATCTTATCCTTATTGGACGCATGGAACGCCAGCTCATACTGATAAAATTCATGATTAATGGTGGTATTCTGCTTTCATCTGTAAGCCAATCTGTAACCTCTCATAAACTTACAGGAAAATTGCAATTCTGGACCTCTTTAAGGGATCTGTAGCTTACAGAAATCGTTAAATATTTACGAGTAGGTACTCGACGGGTGATCCAAAGCATTATCGAATGACATATTGTGAGGTTGCGTTGAATGGTTTGTTTATTTTAGGACGAACACCAACGTTTTAATCAAAAAAATCATGATGAATAAAAATAATATGGCTTTGTAATTATTGGATTGTCATCGGAAGAAGTAAAACATTGTTCAATAATTAACATGTCCTTAAAATCATTCTTCTTTAAAGTAGGAACTTTATGAGAATTGGAAGGAAAAGGTTGCGTGATCAAATGAATCCATTTGAAATACCGGATGCCCAGAACATGTTCAGATTGAAGAAATGCGGAATGCCCAGTTTGTGAACATGCTCAGATTTCAGAACCAGTAAACTATAGACTAAATACATGCTCTACAGCAATTTTAACCAAGAAAATTTTTTCTTTCCTGTTTTCAATTTATTAGATGAAAGAAACAAGTGCAAACTACATTCAGATAAATGTATTTTCAGATTCAATATAAAACCATTTACTCATAATACATAAAGTTCCGTGATCAAATATTACGATTGAAGGTTATGTTTTTCGATGAGTAGTTCAAAAGTGACACTGTAAATAAGAAAGTTACAGGAACCATTCCAGAATTGCTCTATTTACGAATCTGTAAGTCGGCCAGTTACAGTATCGTAACTTACAGATGAAAAGCATAATACTACCATTAATTTGAGCTGACTCGCTGCCAACTGAAAATTAGTCTTCCAGATTGTACGGATAATATTGAATGTAACAGATTACTGGCTAGAACGTATGCTGCATTTTTGCACGGTTTCTTTTGATACAGGCGAATCCAGATTTGCATATGAAGTCTGTGTTGATTCGTGGTGGTTTTAGAATATCGAGAGTGGTCATATTTCGAGTTTTTCTTCATTATTCAGAAACTTGAAATAATATTCAAGTGAGAAAATCTACAGCCGACATTCAAGACCGATGAGGATCTGGTATAGATATTCTTTTCAAATCAATAGTTAACATAATACCATACATAAAACATAAAACAAAACGAAAATCCGCAGCTGAGGTAAGAGCAAAACGGGGTACCATACTATTTTATGTATGATACCTATATATATATACCCATATTTTCTCGAAGGAAGCGAGCAAGTAGTTTCAGTGACTTTTGGCCGTTTTATTCACACGATTCAGGAGTTTTTCTTCCTGGGGTTTTCAGCGCTCCAGCACATTCGCAATTGATTTCTTATGGGGATATCTGAAATAACATGTTCATAACGATTGTCTCAAGACTCTGACCCACTGGAAGATCAATATTCGGTTGGCTATCGCGAAAATACCCAACGAAATGATGGACAAAGATGTCCGACATTTCCGAAATGGACACTATTTGCTAGATATCATTTTCAAAACTGTCTAAACATAAACTATAAATGTTACTTTACCCCGCAGGTCAAGAAAAAGCTTCATTTGAATACTGGTAGTAAAAAAACGAAAAAAATCCTCATGATTGTTTTCCAAAGCCACCTTTTCATCGAAACCCATTGTCACGTTCATCACAAGTGCGCGAAGTTGATTGATTGATTGATTGACCAAGTACACAACCATGAGCGTTATCATTAAAATTCATATTTGACCACCTGTCTGGTCGTAATAATACTGCCCAGTCACCTGTACTCTTCTGGCTCGTATCTAGACACTCTAACCATTAAATAAAAAGAAGAAGAAAAAGGAAGAGCGAAACCGAATTTCCGAGCGTGTATTTATCAGATCGTTGCGATCGCAGTAGGCGGGGTGGTTGCGAGAGCATCAAGAGCAGCGCCTTGGTCTTGAGCGGTAGCCGGTAGCCAGCCAAGAGTCCACGGTAGCAGCGAAGTCGCGTACGCGGATGGCATGCCAATAGCGGATGTTCGATCACGGTGGCAGTGGCGGATTAGGGCTCTCAGAGATGAACCAGAACCTTTCCTTCATTATTTAGGCTATTTCCGTTATTATTAGTGAGATGTAGCTTGCACCTTTTTGGAGAAGACATACAGATTACACTCGCCGGCAAAATAATCGATCCACTCTAAAAATCGATTCATTTATTTATTTACTCCTTTGAATTGAGAGCTAACCATAGACATATAAAAGGATGGACAGGGCGTCACGTGACTTTCACACTAAGTTCCGTGCCCCCAACATAAGAGAGAGAGATACTGTGAAGGATGGAGTAATATTAGTGTGGAGCATAGACTAAACTAAACTAATATCACTCCATCCTTCACATTATCTCTCTCTCTTCATGTTGGAAAAATCACAGAACATAAAAATATCTAATGGGTTGATATCTACGATCCAATGTTTTTATTATATGTTCTGTGCTGCGTACTAATATTATTCTATCCTTATCTGAAGTCAATATTTTCTCTCACACGTCCTGTCCATTCTTTTATAAGTCTATGGAGCTAATAAAAAACAACACATAAAACAAAAAAGTCCCTACCTGAGGTTGGTGCAAAACCGGGTACCATACTATTTTGGCGTATGAGAATAGAGCACAGGAAAAAACCTCAGTAGAAAAAACCCTGTCTCGCCGTTTTAACAAAATTGAAACTTAAACTGTTCGAATAAATACCTTGTTTTCTCTTTGTTATTTTCTGATAAAAATTTTATTCATCTGTCAAATTCGACAGACAACAATGTTCCGACTGATTTTTTATTGTTGTTTTAGCCAATGAGCATACAATTAGGCGATAATTTTGCACTAGTGCAAATTATCGATAATTCGCACTTGTGCAAAATTATCAGGTCCTTTAAAATAAATGCAGACGTAATTATGAACGTTTATTACTTATTAGAGTAACATGAAAACTGTTGAACAACTTACAGCGACACAATACGATTTGATGGATTCACAAAATTTTCTTATTAAATTTAACTCTTGCAATGAAAATGAATCGATAATTTTTGACAAATCTGCTCTCATGCAAGTTAAACTGTAAAAGGCACTCGAGCGCTCCGCGCACTCGTGCTCTTTTTCAACTTAACTTGCATTCGAGCATATTTCCCAAAAATTATCGATAATTTCATTGCACTAGTTAAATTACAACTGATAATTTGAAAAATAAATGCATATTATCGACTTGAGCCTATTAGCGTAGAAAGGGTGTGATTTTTCACACCCCCTAGAGATGGGTTATCACACTCCCTACTAAGGGTAACATTCATCCCGGAAAGCAAGTATCATGGGGATTGAACTCTGAAGTATTCGGTATTCTCCTTTTTCTGGGTCCTGGGATGTTCGTCCTTCGTTGGTTGATCCTGGATTTCCCGGCTGATGACGTCCTGGTAGTCGGTCTTGCAATATTTCCCTCCATGGTTGTTCCTGGTGTCCATCGTGACCTACAAACTTCCTTACCGTTCTAGCAGTACCGAGAAGTACTGCCTTTTGCATTACTTTGTCCAGGTTTTTATCCAAATCTAGCGCCTTGAGATTTGACTTGAGGCTCTTAGGAATAATTCCTGTGGTTGATATGAGAATGGAAATGGTTCTAGTACTGAACATTCCCCACTGCCTTTTGATCTGAAGTTCAAGCTCTCCATATTTCGTTATTTTTCCAGCGTATTTTCGACGTAGATTGATTTTATTTGGCATGGCTGCGTCTATAAGTATTGCTCTCTTCTCTTTTTTCTTCACTAGAATTATGTCTGGCCTGTTATTAGCAACTGTTTAATTTGTAAGCACTGTGCGATCCCAATATAGCCTGTAATGGTGGTTCTCCAGTATTACAGATTTAACCTTCGGTATGCACCGTTTATTGAAGACGATTTCGTGCTAATGCTTTATAATGCCCGACTGCATCAACCGCTTGTGGCTAGGTTTGGCAGGGAGTATTTAGCAGAGGTTAATATCCAAGAATTTAACTCGCCTGCTCTAAGCCCAGAATTTGAACCCAATTGGGCATGTTTGGATGCTCTTGTTAGGAAAATTCGATCTCGCGTACCAACTCCTGAAAAATTGCAGCAGCTGTATAAAATGATCTTAAAACAATCTGGGCTTCAACTGTACAAAATGACAATATTTTCAAAGTGTGACGAAAGTTGCTCCTCTGAAAATTGCAAGTTTTTAAATGTCTTTCTGACGAGGCGACGGCTAATAGTGAATGATGATCGAAACTTTGAATACAACAAGCAAATAATAGCCAAAAAATGATTCGATTGATGTTTTATCATCAAGAATTCCACGTCAACATCTTCAACTTTCTAGTGCCAATCTTAAACCTACCCTGAAAACTTTATACTTTCCAGTTCCAATCCCCTCCTGAAGTTATCGTCTAAGAAGGCCTGACCTGAAGAGAGAAGTCATGAATGACCAGAAAGAATAATTTCAAAACAATCTTCAAGTTTCAATTATCATTGCGACTTCCATATTTTTTTCTCGTTGCTTTCAGCAAGCACGCTCTACTCAAACTTCCATTTACCTTCCTCCTTCGCCCAGCGATCCGCCTCTGGCCCGTTTGTCTCTGCAGCAGCCACCGGAAGCCCTAATGGCCTACACGTGATCTGGAATCTGGAAACTCTTCGGGTAATATGCTTACAATACAATGACCAGTTTACTTTTAAATTATCATTTCGCTTGCCGATGTCATATGCGAGCTGACTAAAAAGGCGCATCCAACTATTTAGATCGCCGTCTCTGATACTGGAAATTGATTGCCAGGGTCCGAGAGTGCGTTTTAACGGTCTAATAATATAAGAATGGCGTTTTTTTACCTGCTGGCAGTCAATGGAGAATATACTACGAGATGGGCAATTTATGCTGGTTGAATGACAACGATATCTCAGCAACTTGACCAATTAGGTTCACGCAGATTCTCTGGATCGTTGTGGTGATTCTGGAATGTCTGTGTGAAGCCAACAGATTGATTTCACAATGTGCTATTAAATGCTTCCACACTGGTTCCTTAGGGAACAACGTACTATAGCAATTTCAACAATTCGCAATTCGTCAGAGGTATATGTTCTTTTGAATCCAGAGTTAACATAATTCAATACAGAAAATATAGAAATCCCTAGCTGAGGTTAGTGCAAAACGAGGTAGCATACTATACCAGAAGTCAGAGAAAAACCTCAGTAGAAAAAACCTGTCTCGCCGTTTTCACAGAATAGAAACTCACAACAAAATACCTTCAAGTTTTTACTCTCTGGCGAGAAGGGTGTTTCAAACCGAGTTTTGCCTTCCAAGCGATGATTTTCCGCATCTTCTGCTCTTCAAAAACCGCTACTACCCTACTAAAGGGTAATAAACAGGTACCTAAGAAAATTACTCGTTATAGTACGGAACAGAGTTTTTCTTCCTTTGCCTCGTGGAAATATTAGAAATCACTTCGTCCATCGGTAGACATGTTGTACAGTTCAAACACTAAAAGGCACCCTTCGTCCTTCAATTATTTAAATGTATGTAGAGTTCGTTATAATATGAAAACTGTCAACTTTATCCAAAAAATTGTATCAAAACGTTTTCATTTCATAAGTTTCTTCAGTTTTCGGAATATGAAGAAGTCACAAGGAGCCAAATCTGGTGAATACGTTGGTTAAGGCATGATTACGATGTTGTCTTTAGCCCCAAATACAACTATTGATGTGTGAGCTAGTGCATTATTGTAAGTTTCGCTGCCACACGTTTCATGTCCAAAAGATTCGGGAAAATTCTATGGCATGAGTCGATTGACATGGCAACATTCTGAGCAACTTCTCTAATAAGGCCGTATTCATAGTTCGCCCTTGAGGGTGAGTGAAAGTTGAGGTCACCTTTAAGGCTATTATTCATAAGGGCGATACAAACTCTCACTCACCCTCAAGGGCGAACTATGAATACGAGCCATAGTGATTCGTCGATTTTCCTTAACATTTTTGAGCGCTCGTTCTCCTTAAACGAATGCTATATCGGTGCCCATAGTGTGAACAGAACCATAGAAAATTGAATTGGAATATTGAAAAGAAAAAACTTCAAATTTCCATGAAAAAATATTTGATTCTGATGAAATTTATTTTCTGAATGAAGCTCGATATGCTGAATGTTCATTCGAAATTTCGTGGCCATAGAGGTAATGAAACCATAGAAAATTCAATTGGAATATTGAAAAGAAGAATCCTTTATATTTCCATTTCAGGATATCTGAGTCAAGTGAAATTTTTCTTATGAATAAAGACTGTTTTACTGAATTTTCATGCAAAATTTTGTGGCCAAAGTATCAACAGAACCATAGAAAATTCAATTGGAATATTGAAAAGAAGAATCTCTACATTTTCATAACAGAATAACCGATTCAAGTGAAATTTATTTTGTGAATCAAAGCTGATATACTGCGAAATTTTGAGATGATCGCGTCATCAGAACCATATAATTTAATTTTTGTAATTATTTATTTTTTACATATTTCATTTTCTGAATAATTTCCAGAATATAATTCCGATTGTGCTGAGATTATGCATTGATATACAATCTCAGGTCCCATAAAAATTTTAAGTTAATAGTCTTATTGCTCCACCAAGGAACGAGCGCCCGAAAGCTCCTCAGGGCTTTTCTTAAATACTCGTATTTTCCATTGTTGTTTTCTTCGCTTGTTGATGTGGTTACAACTCCAGGAGTCCAGGACTCTGATCGTCATCAACATCTCGTCAAATACTATTTTTAAGATATTGAGTGCCTTGGAGCACTTTATTTCATTTCAATGAAAAAACCAACATAGGACACTTCGATCCATTTTTTCCAAAACAAAAAATCGAACAACAGACAAAAACTTGTCCAACCTTTTCAGTTGTCAACAACTTAAGAATAACACAAAACGAAATAAAATACCAGTCTCACGACTGATTGTCACAAACGAATACAAAGTAATAAATTAATTTCCCAGGGTCCCAAAATCGAAACGATAATCCTACGATTACTTAAAGTCCAGCCTAATTTATAGTAAAGAACTATGACACAGTCTCAACACAGAACATCTTCGAAACTCCACCATATATCAAACAGACGAACGTAGCATTTTCCTGACCTTAATGAAGTCCGATATTTCACATAGCTCACGTGCTATCCCATGGACATAAAAACTACCAATAAAAATAAACTCCTAGATTTCACAGCGTGGTTCAAAATTCGAAATGGCGCATAAATCAGAGGACCAGGATGAAAGCTAGACGCAAAAATGAGGCTGTCACAGGCATCTCATTAACCTTTAGCACCGATTTCAAAATATCGCCGAATATCTGATCGAACGGTAAAAACGCATTTGGACATTTTTATTTATTTACTTCATATAAATATTTTCAAACGATTTCTATAATTGGCCGTCTTAGACGTGACAGTCGATTTGGTGAATGCCTATCCGAAGACGGCAACATTAAGAACCTGTCCGGAGTGACAATCGAGATAAATTTTATGCTTTAATGTCTTCTTTAACCTATTAATGGGGCTATATTTAATTTAAGTGCGTGATTTACTAGAGATAAATGAGAGGTCAGCTGGACTGAAATGGTGCCTGGGACAAAGATTATTCCCTATTGGGACTGTCGTCGATACTATTTGTGTGTAATTTAGTGACGATGACGCTGAAAAAGCTGTAACAATGGCTTTTAGGTGGAACCTGTACGTTTAAATTACGGAATGGAAGAGTTTGGTGAAGTTTCCTTATCATTAAGTAACGTGACGAGAAATGATCATCACTTTTATCATCATTTTTTGTGTTGTTATGTGTCAAAATTCAAAAATTTCATTTGGCATAAAATATCAATATATAACTCGAAATGGCTTACAAAAATTTTAAAGATTCAAATGAAATGGTATCAAAGTTTCATATATTATAGTATATAAAAAAGCGTGATGCAAATTGAGTGGTTTTTTTATGAATAAATGAAATATAGATGGTGCACTGAATTTGTCTGGGTATTTTAAGATTTGCTGATTTTTCCCAAAGGCCAAGATCATGTGATTTGGCACCCTAGGATTATTTTTTTTGAATAATCCACAATCGATTCCTGAACTAAAGGAAGAAATTATTAGCGTCATTTTAGTTAAATAGAGCCTCAGTTATTTCAAAATGAAAATTTTAACAAAAAAGTGGACGTCTGTAAGTAGAGCTGCAAGATGAGGTCATTTGGCAAGTGTTCGTACATAAAAGTTATAACTGATACTTGAAATACCAACAGAAAGTTCTCAAAAATGAATGCAACTTATAGTTCGTTCACCAAAGTTTGAGCGAATAGTAGGCATTTGTTTATTTATCTGAAGTTGGCAGTATTTGCTGTCATAACGTAAATTAGAGTCAACGTTGCCGAATGTACCCGGCCTCGTCCGACGAGCTTCCGAGTTATCAGAGAACTCTATGTTATATCGACAACATTGCGTATCAATCTGACAAGAAAATAAACAACATAACCTAAAATTTTAATATACACAGTGGAATATGCCAAATATTCATGGCCAACCGACGGCTCAAACTTTCGTGAACGGACTATATGGGTTATCATTCTTTAAAAAATTTAAGAAAAGCCCTGAGCAAAAATGCACAATCCGAAGTACAATTCTGAAAATTATTCAAAAATGAAAACAATTACAAACATTTAATTTTACGAGTCTGATGATATGCGATCCTCTTGAAATTTCACATGAACATTCAGTATATCAGTCTTGATTCACAAAATAAATTTCAATTGAATCGGTAATCCTGTTATAGAAATATTAAGATTCTTCTTTTCAATATTCCAATTGAATTTTCTATATTTCTGTCGACACTATGGGCACAAAATTTTGCATGAAAATTCAGTAAAACAGTCACCATTCACAGAAAAAATTTCACTTGAATCGGATATCCTGTTATGGAAGCATGAAGATTCTTCTTTTCAACATTCCAATTGAATTTTCTATGTTTCTGTTACCACTATGGCCACAAAATTCTGCATCAACATTCAATGTATCCATTTTTATTTATAATATGAATTTCATTCGAATCGGAAACTTTTTTATGGAAATTTGAAGTGTCTTCTTTGCAATATTCGAATTGAATTTTTCATGGTTCTGTTTACACTATGGCCACAAAATTTTGCTTGAAGCTTATTATTAGCATCTTGCATATGCCCGAAACATTTCATTTCGATGAGTTTCGTTTTGTCTGAGATATTGAGGAGCAAAAATTTTGAATGGCCATATTTTATGAAACACCGTGTACGATTTGGCTGGATAACGAACATAACCGCCATTTGGAAACCGAACTCAGCCTGAAAACTTCAAGTCTCTAGAACAATCCCTTCGAAAGTTATTATGCTAACGGCCGGATGGACGAACCCACAGACATAATTGAATTTGACCACGAATTCGTCATCGGGGACTAGAACCATATCGTTTGAGTCTATTTTCGGCTCAAAATTCGAAAATTACAGACACTTGGGCAGAACTATATAGCACTCAACTGAAAGGCGCTCAAAAAGCCGTGAAATTTGAAACTCCCACGTTTAACAGGGAAATGTTTGATATTATGTTGTGTACTTTTTCGTTACCAAATCAGATGTTAGGACTTCGCTTTCTTCAATACCAATTTTTGTGAAAAGTTTCCTCTATACCATTCGATGTGTATAATGAATGGAATAACCACAAATATGGAAAAATACATATGAGCAACTTGAATTATACTTGAGGTGTTAATTCCTAGTTTTCTTATTTTCAAGAAGAACGAATGAATCGAACAGCAATTGTAAATATTCAAAAATCCATCCCGATTTCGCTGAACCAAAAACCCGATACCTCTAGCCAGAATAAGAAGGCTTTGAGACCGGTCTTGAACCATTCAGCGGGTGATTTCTCTATTTCTCTTATAATTAATCATTATCTCGAAATGTTATCTGGTTTAAATGGGCGAGCGGACGAGCGGCGCGGGGTACAGACATACAGACAAGATCGGTTGGCGTGAACGGTAGCTCGTTAACTGTTACCCTCTTATTGTAGCACTAAATCAAGATGCTGGGCTTGTGGAGACACAAGAAGACACCGATGGGATAGTGTTTAATCTGCGCTGGAGGCTGTGTCGAGTTTTGTGAGAATAAGTGATAAGTATTCAGGTTTTCCCGCTGATTTCGCTCTTCCCTGTGGAGCAAATGGCCAAGAGAGGTGGTTCTCCAAGCTGGAGATCAGCTGAAACCGAATAAATATAGATATTATAATTATTCAAATAATAAACACATTTTCTTCATGACGAGCCTTTTCAATTGGCAAAGGTAGTTTCTTGTTGTGATATTAGAGAGTGAAATGTTTCTGGCTGACCCACAGGTAGCACTGAAAATTATTATGAGTGTTTATGATTTTTGGGAAAGAAATCGTTTGAATATGACCAGTAATTTCAAGAGGTATAGCTCTTCAACTGTTACCCTATCATAGCTCTTTAACTGTTATCCTGTTATAGCTCCTTGACGATTGAATTTGTTCAAAGAATAAGCTAAAGTATTTATATCAGAGATTTTTTTTCATTGATACAATTTGTTTTCTCTCACCCTATTGGCATCTTGAAATTGCATAATATTAACAAAATTTAAAGCTACTGAAATAGAAAAAAGATTCTGATCAATTCGACGTTTCAATAGTTCAGAGAAAAATAATTGTGAAAATAAGCCACTTCTCTGAGTGGCCCAAAACGACGCAAATGCAGTTTGCCAGTATTACCATTCCAACTAATTAAAATTCACTATAAAAATGGTGAAAATTTGGCAGAGACGGTTCGTAAAACTCGAACATTTTTGGGTCATCGTGAAGCACCTTGTCGGACCGCAATAAAGAAATTTGTGGAAAAATTTGAGCTGTTGGGACAAGTTAGTGATGTGAAGAATAAAACCCCTGCACGTCGCTCAAGAACAGCCGAGAATATTGCTGCTGTAGCGGAAAGTGTTGAAGAAAACCCAGGTTTGTCCATTTCTCGTCGTTCTTTTGATTTAGGCATTCCACAAACGTCATTACACCGTATTTTTCAAAAAATTTGGGTCTTAAGGCTTATAAAGTTCAGTTAACACGAGAACTCAAGCTGGCCGATCATCAACAACGTCGTGTCTTTGCCAATTGGGTCAAGACCTCAGAGATGGAATTCGTGAGGCTATCGAGGACATAGGGCAGCCACTTTGTGATTTGGTTATGTAAAATTTCATTAAAAGGATATGGTCCTGTAAGCGTAGTCGTGGTGGTCATTTGCCTGATATTATTTTCCACTATTAACGTCATACCTTCTTCTTTATAATGAAATAAACATCAGATCATTTAGATTAAAAAATGGGATTTTCTTTGAATATCAAAATAACACATCTTATTGGAAAACCCTTTACCTATGTGAAAAATCGATAACTAAAAATATCAAAATTTTATGATTCAGATTTCACAATCCTTTAGAAAATTTGCATGATCATTCACATCTGGTTTACGGACGGATAACCCCACAGGCAGAATTAAATTAGACCACGAATTCATCAGTGAGTCGAACCTTATCCTTTGAAATCATTTTCGGATCAAAATTGCAAAATTATAGACATTTGGGAAATGTTATAACACTTGTTTAAGAAATAAGAGCGCTGAAAATAAATGATTTCATTTTATTCATTTATGGATGCAACTTCACAGTACCAAAATTGAAATTCAAAGATTTGAAAAGGAAAACTTTTATAAATAATTCATAAATGGACAAAATGAAATGAAAATTCAGGAAACTACATACCATGGCCCACTCTGTATACCAAGTTCCTACGATCTGACAAGTTTTGTCGCGGAGGTCTAAAGTTCATTGACGTTTTTCTCATTTCTGGTCCTAATCTCGGCTCCATCTCCACCTTGACTAAACAAAATGATGTCACCTGTATACCATCCCATACAGCTCTCTAACAGTACCATGCCGAATCGGTCTTAGCGGCCTCACACGGGAAAGCGTAAATAAATTATCATACAAGCACAATAAATTACTATCTTAACGTTGGTCGCGGCAGAACAGCCGAAAACCCGAAATTGAGAAAGTGTGCCACTAAGTGCACGTCTCCATGGTTTCCCTAACGAACTGGCCATAGATTATTATTATGAAATATGGCCGAAAAATTCACATAGAACAAATGTTGATCCACGCTGTGTAACTAATGTTCTATGGTAAGTTATATGACAGCTAATCGATGGGACAGTTCTTCTTTTTGTTTCGTATTTCGTGTGCTATTTCTGGAAGTGTGAAAGTGAACGACTCTACAAATCATATTTGGCATATTTTAGTTGATTGAATCCATAGATTTATAATACTAACTAGATGTCGAACCTGTCAAAAATTTTGAGGCAAACGGCGGCCATTTGCAGTTTGGATTGTATTTGAGAGGTGTCACTTTTTCTATGAATTGAAATATTAGAATTACCAATATTCCTTTATTTATTTTATTTCAACGAATTTGCCTCACTTTTTTTTACGTGACAGTAAGGAAGTTCGACGTCCAGTTAGTATTATAGGTCCATGATTGAATCAAGCTTTGACACAGAATAGCTCTTTTCTGTGGATTCAGAGTGCAGTTTTATTATTGAAAGGTCGCAAGTAATAAGAAGTTGAGTCCCAATACTTTGCCAAATTTTCTTAAAAATGTTGGGGCATGTTAAGAGTACTTGTTTCAAAGTTCTGTTCATTAGAAATTATCCCAATATATTCTTGAATTTTTGTTGTCAACGTTAGTGTAATAGTCTGTAAAATAGGGTGCTCACTTCCAAATGCTTCAGAGATCCTCAGTTCACTTCAGAACATGTTACAACAAGTCAAAAGAAGTTGCAGCATGTCGCAAAATATCGAAACATGTCATGCAATGACAAAACAATTTTTCTTTGCTGGACCAGAAACTTATCACAAAATATGTTGCAGACCCAATTGACAAACTGCAGAGTAATTAAGATAACTCACTTGAGCACAACTAACGAATTGAAGCATCAAATCGTAGAACACAGAATTGTCCGTCTCCACGTCAGACATTTTGCGTTTTTCAACTTTTCAATCGTTCCCTGGGAGTCGCGTATAATCGTAATCGTTAACGAACCAGCCGTTGGGACCACAGAGGGAGCATCGAGTCGATTTATCGTTGCGATTTATACGTGCCAAGTTGATGGTGAATTATCTCATCAATGTATATTCCACGTAGTCCGAAAGTAATTGTCCTCCTGATATTGATGACTGGTTTATTAAACGTGCATGACTGGATTGGTCTGTTGGTTGGTCGGTTGCTTTCAATTTCGATCAATCCTGCGATTTCGCAAACGTGTAAACTGATAATTGCTGTTCAGTTTATTTTACGATTCTTTTTTGATGAACTGTCTACTTGTGTTTTTTGGGACTATTTAGGGTGGTAAGAATTGGTGAATTCCTGAACTAAAACTTTTCAACCCTAAGAGATAAAGAAAAAGGAATGGTACATTGCGTTCATCTTTTTCGAGAAAATCATAATGCATTGCTCTGTTGTGATCGATTTTTCTATTGCTGTTATAAAATGTATAAATTGTGGCTGAGTTGTCCCGCACTTCAGTGGGGAGGCGGTAGGTTCTTTGTAAAAAGGTAAAAATGGGCGCCACGTGATTTATATTCCCCTCAGTTGGGTTAATATATCATTAAAATCACGAAAAAGATATTTGAATATTTTAATTATCGGCAAACTGATAAAGATATTGTCTTCTCCGTATATAGGCCTATATATGGCGCAAATTTAATCATACAAACTGTGATAGGTGTTATAGATATAAAAATAAATTCTTAGTTATCACAAACGGCTTATCAAATAACGTTATACAAATTGAGTGTAGAAATATAAACCCAACGGTAAGAAATATAGGAAATACGTAAAACCAATAATTAGAGGAAAAAGGGTAGTTCATATTATCATAAAATAAAGATGAAGCAAAAGTTTTTTTCAACACTTCCTGACGCTAGCGATACTGAAAAAATGAGTCAGATTTTTGACCAACAGCAGCTTCAATTCTGGTTTGTATTGGGTTCGATATTCTCTCCGTGAAGTTTGCATACAGGAAGGTAATTCAGAGGAAATTGCATTTATGGTTGAATAGTACTTAGTGTAGGGGGGTATTACAAGCACCGTAAAAGAGAAGAAATACGACAATAATGAAAATAGCGCCCTCATCAAAAACTACATCTCAAAAACGTTTTGGTATTTACCTCTGTATTTATTTATTGTATTTATTATTTATTTATTTATAGAAGGTAGGAATACAAACAAGTTTTTCAACCCATAAACAGTATTCACAAATTATACTTAGAACTAAAAATCATACAATTGACAAACATAGTTTATTTTACAATGAATTCACCCTAGTGCTAATGTTCTAATATATGTTTATTATGCCACAAAAACTGAATACAAGTAAAATTTCATTAAAGGACATTCTGTGACAAATTTTTTTTTGAGATTTTTGTATGATGGAGGAGAGAGTAATGGTATGGATATGGACAATTTCCTTCTGATTTTAATGTCCAAATTGGTATGATTATGAAAAAGGTCCATTTATCCGTCTTCTGACGTTGAATATCTCAACTACGATACGGAATACGGTAATATTTGATGACATCCAAAATTTCCAATGAAAATAATCCCAGCTTAGTAAATACCAATAGGTACACACCAACTAGTGAATATATCTGTCAGCTGAGCACATAATGAGTAAAACCGCAATGACTCAACAGCTGTATACCAAACTAAACCAGTAGCCATCACTTGCCATCCACTCCAACATTTGTCCATCGAACTATAACTCATTTTTGATTCCACGCGTTTCATTCTTACACCATTACTCACCAACTTCATTCTCCTTACTCCATACCTACCTTCGCAAGCATTGTTCTTCCAACATAATAACTTATGTTATTGTTCAGTTAATTTGTAATTGTCATGTCACATGCTGAATTCGACTTATAAATATCGGGGCTGAAAAGGTAACAATGAGTTTTGTATTTGTGGCAGGCAGCCTGTAATATGTCATACGCTCATGTAGAAGGATACATGAAATGAAAATACCCTCTAATTATTTATGTGGATGTTGTCAGAGCCATTTATTCTTAACGCGCCATCTGCGATAGGTATCGATAATACTCATGCAGAATGATTAGGTGTCAAACGGTTAATTGATACCTGTCAATTATATCGAGGTCTGAAGTGGCATGTCCAGGATCGGTGCATTCTGTGGTTGCAGACTTGGTCAATGTTAGTTTAGGGTTTTTTAATAATTAAAATGCGTTCTTGAAGCGTATATCGTTCTACTTTTATTAATGGCGTAGTTTCTACTTGTCAAATGTCAAAAAATGACAGCTTTAAACGTGACATCTACCGAAATAGCGGGCTATTCAGAATAACACCTCTTATTGGAAAACCCTTTATTTCATTCTTTCCATAATTTCCAGAATATAAGTACGATCGTGCTGAGATTTTGCATTCATATATTCAACATTAATCTCATGTCCTATACAATATTTTGAGGTATTACACCACAAAGGAACCTACTCAGAAGCACCTGCTCAGGCCTTAAAATTTCATTGAAGTATTTTGTCATCCTAAAATCAATCCAACACTATCCATACTAATATTATAAATGCGAAAGTAACTCTGTCTGTCTGTCTGTCTGTTACTCTTTCACGCCTAAACGGCAGGACGGATTTTGATGAAATTTGGTATGGTGATAGATGATAACCTAGAAATGATCATAGGCCATAAATAATCACGCCATCGTTCTTAGGGGGTAGGCAGTAGGCAGATAACTAAATTGAGTTAGTGATTTTTAGTCGTTTTTGTTGGGACTTTTGCTCTTTCACGTCTAAACGGCTGAACAGATTTTGATGAAATTTAGTAAGGTAATAGATGGTTACCTAAAAACGGATATAAGATCAAAATGATCACGTCATCGTACTTAGGAGGTAGGAAGTAGGCAGAAAACTGAATTGAGTTAGTGATTTTCTTATGGTTTTTGCTGGGAGTTTTGCTCTATCATGCCTAAACGGCTGAACGGATTTTGATGAAATTTAGTTATTTATTTATTTATTTATTTATTTATTTATTTATTTATTTATTTATTTATTTATTTATTTATTTATTTATTTAGAGATTTAGGTTGCAAACAGTACCTAGGTACCAATAAAGCTATGTGATAGATAGTAACCTAGAAAAGGATATGGGCTATTAATATTCATGCTATCGTACTTAAGGCGTAGGCAGTAGGCAGAAAACTAATTAAGTTAGTGATTTTTAATCGTTTGTTTTAAAAGTTTACCTCATTCACGCCTTAACGTCTGAACGGATTTTTATAAGACTTGGTTAATATAAAGATAGGATCCTAGGCACGGACACAGGCTACTTTTTAAGACGGGAAAATACCTCATTCCCGCGGAAATCTAGCGTGATCGTGTCAAGAAGCGCATGACGCCATAGCTACTGAAATGATTTTGATGTTTTTTTTAACTGAGTGTTACTAAGACTTCAAGTTAGTATTTGATCACTTTTCTAACTTAGAGAGTCGTTTGGCGCCATAATTTAGGGAATTTATGATAAAATTTTGATGCAACTGTCTTTATTTAACAGTTTTACTTGAATCGAAACTTAGCGACATACCATCGCACTACTTAACTTATAGGGTAGGAAGGTACCAAAATTCAGACTACTTTTTACTTCGGGAAAATATCTCATTCCCACAGGAACCTATACACAGCTACCTATCTACAACATTAAAACTCTGTCTAGAATCACATTACGCCAAAACTATTGATTTGATTTGTATACGATTTTTTATTCAACTATTTTTTATTCAACATTACATACAGATAAAATCTAATTACCTACACCACAGAATTAATATAGTCCTACATAACTAGCTACGCTTTAAACTTGAGGAGGTAATAAGATAGACATTTATACGAACTTTAAGCTCAGTAATCAATCATAGTGATAAGTTAATACTCATTTCATATTTTCTCAACATTCGGAGCTATCCACTATGTAACTTAGGTTGCTTTTGAACAAATTTTGATGTGAAGTTGAGGACTGGAACACGATAGTGGGACATTGTTGCAGGGAGACTTACAGCCGGGAGAAAACAAAAAAACTTATGCGGACGAAGTCGCGGGTAAAAGCTAGTAACACTATAAACGTTAACCAACGACAACTCGACATAAAATAAAACATATACATGTATATCGAAGTCTTTCCAGTCAAGACTCTTCGATTTCATTTCCATCTTCTTATGACAAGTCGATATGACCCGTTTCCCAGATCGAGTTGTCGACCGCAAAGAAAATAAACTATACGGATAGCCATATATAAATTATTAGCATGACTGAGCGTTTAACAAACATTTAATTAATACATTGCGTGAAGGGGACAGATACACCGGACTCTGTTCAGACATATCGTCGTAAGGCTGAGACCGTTCGGTGGTAGAAAAAGTTTTGATTAATGACATCCTAATATGGCACTTATGGACGGCTGGGAATGCGAAATTGGTTAATTATAATAAGAAGGTCTGCTGAGCGTAGTGGGACTTTCGGATCACGCAATCGGTTCACTTTTGTTGTTTCTGATAATGGAAAGAATGATAAACTAAAAGTTCAGCTTTTTGTGCTACTTCGACATAAGGTGGCACGAGCTTTTTGAATGCTCGTTCTACAGGGTTTTCCAATAGAAGGTGTTATTTTGAATAGCCTGCTATTTCGGTAGATGTCACGTTTGAAGCTGTCATTTTTTGACATTTGACAAGTAGAAACTACGCCATTAATAAAAATGGAACGATACACGCTTCAAGAACGCATTGAAATTATTAAAATTCACTAAAAAATGGTGAAAATTTGGCAGAGACGTATCGTAAAACTCGAACATTTTTGGGTCGTCGTGAAGCACCTTGTCGGACCGCAATAAAGAAATTGGTGGAAAAATTCGAGCTGTTGGGACAAGTTAGTGATGTGAAGAATAAAACCCGTGCACGTCGCTCAAGAACAGCCGAGAATATTGCTGCTGTAGCCGAAAGTTTTGAAGAAATCCCAGGTTTGTCCTTTTCTCGTCGTTCTTTGGAATTAGGCATTCCAGAAACGTCATTACACCGTATTTTGCATAAAGATTTGGGACTTAAGGCTTATAAAGTTCAGTTACCACAAGAACTCAACCCGGCCGATCATCAACAACGTCGCGTCTTTGCTGATCGGGTAGTTGAAATGCATGAAAATTATCCGGAATTCCATCGAAAAATCATCTTGAGTGATGAGGCCCATTTTCACCCCGGTGGCTTCGTCAACAAGCAAGATTGTTGCATCTGGTGCTCGGAAAACCCAAGAGTTATTTTTGAAAAGCCTCTCTATCCTCAACGTGTGACTGTTTGGTGCGGTTTATGGTCCCGCGGAGTCATTGGACCTTACTTTTTCGAAAATGAGGCTGGAGCAACAGTTACGGTGAATGAATTGCGCTATCGAGAGATGATTAATGACATTTATGGCCAAAATTGGATAGTATTGATCTGGACAACGTTTACTTTCAACGAGACGCTGCTACGTGTCACTCAAGCAACTAAACCATTGATCTTTTGCGGGAAAATTTTCCGGAACGTGTTATCTCTCGAAGGGGTGATCACAATTGGCCACCGAGATCTTGTGTGATTTAACACCTTGCGACTTCTTCCTTTGGGGCCACGTGAAAGAGAAGGTCTACGCCAATAGCCCAGCGTCGATTCAAGACCTCAAAGATGGAATCCGTGAGGCTATCGAGGATATAGGGCAGACACATTGCGAGTAGGTTATAGAAAATTTCATAAAAAGGATAGGGTCCTGTAAGCGTGGTCGTGGTGGTCATTTGCCTAATGTTATTTTCCACTATTACTGGCATAGCTTCTTCTTTATAATGAAATAAACATCCGATCATTTATATCGAAAAATGGCATTTTCTTTGAATATCAAAATAACACCTTATTGGAAAACCCTTTTTAATGCAATTATTATCGCTGTTTGCGACAAGTAGGTACACTCCATTTTCATGAGATTTTCGATAGTAGGGTAATATTCCAAAATAATCCCCATGACAGTCAGCTCTCACTTAGCTCGCTTATCCTGTGGCTGATTGGAGCATCAACCACACACACATTCACCTTGATGAATCTGGAACACGTCCCGAAACGGGTAATTAGTACATTCGAAGTGGGTGTCCGCCTATCCCGCCAATAAATTTCATTGATTAAGGCATAGAAAACAAATGGAAGGCATTACGGTAGCGTTGATGCGTTCGAATCGAAATATTCCGATCGCGGGAAGCCTCCAATAACACGTTAACAGGACGATGATATCGAATCTAGCAGGCTACGGAACGTCTAATTGTGTCGCAGGTAGGCGTGCTGAAAGCTAAACAGCTTGCGTTGCCGTAAACTGAGAACCTGGGGAGTTTGCTCTTTCAGGTTGGTATCTGATGTGTGAAGCCGGCCATAGACATCGTAATTTTTCATCCGTTTTCCTCGCCGCGATTCGAACTGCCGAGTCGTATCGCGGAACTGTTTTGCCCACACACTTCGGTAAATTCTACCAATTATTTTGCTGTCCTTTGCGAATGAGCACGTCGTGAAGATGAAACATCTTTTAGCAGTGGCGGCCGCAGTTTCGGTGCTGAGTAAAAAAGAAAGAAAGTAACGAGACTTATACTACGCTAATGGAAAATAACCGCCGATTCTCGACGAAATCCCCATACACAGTCGGTATGGCACGACAACCGATGGACCGTCGTGACAAAAATCAAGCATCGGCAGTGAAAAACCGTCGGTACGTATCGTAGGTACAAATATCTGCCGATTTTTATTATTTGCCATTAGCGTAGTATAAGTCTTGTTTCTTTTTTCTTTTTCACTCAGAACCGAAACTGCGACCGCCACTGCTCAGAGATGTTTCATCTTGATGACGTGCTAAATCGCGAACGACAGCAAAATAACTGGCAGAATTCACCGAAGTGTGTGGGCAAAACAGTTCCGCGATATGACTCGGCGGTTCGTATCGCGGCGAGGAAAACGGATGAAAAATAACGATGTCTATGGCCGGCTTAAGGACGGCTTTACTGAGGATAACTACTTTATTTCTATTACTTTTGTTTTGACATACAAGAATGGCACTTTCTCAAAAGTACTAGTTTTGGCATGGAGTTATTGCATATTCCACCTAATGAATACAAGCATTGGACAGAATTTCTTTACCTTAACCTTGTCACTCATGATTTATGATATGTGTCAATTCTCCTATAATAATAACTATAGGATTGTTGCATTATTTTGATAACAGAAACCCAAAGTATATGCATTGTACACCAGTCGTCGATAATGGTAGATTATTCTAGGAGTCAATAATTATTAATTGTAGCCATTATTATATACTCAGACATATAATTCTTCATTTTCAACATATCCTATTGAAAGTTAAATGGCACAACGTGTTTGACGTGACACTTCTAAGTAACAATATCATCTTTGTCTATCCCAATCAGTAGCGGAAATCTTTGCTATTGAAAGATGTCTAGATATAAATGTAAAAAGAAGTGCGATATAGCCATGCACTCCGATAGTCAAGCTGCTATTAAAGCACTGAGCTCCTACGTCATCGACTCAAAGATGATCTGGGAGTACCGGAACAAACTCAATGAGGTAGACAAGAAAAATAAGGTCTTTTTAATCTGGGTTCCCGGCTAATCGGTAATCAAAGGAAACGAAGAGGCCAATACACTTGCCAAAGAGGGCGCACGAATGTCACTCATTGGCCCAGAACCCTTCTGTGGTATATCTAAATGTACCTATAAGAAGGAGTTTCTGGAGAAGGAGAAAGCCGAGAGGGAAAAACTCTGTCGGCATCTCCCAGGGATGGATCATTCCACTAAGTTCCTTTGGAACTTTGAAACAGCAGAATCAAAAGATATCTGGATCTTGGTAAGAAACAATTACACCTCCTCAATGGTTGAGGATGGGATTGAAAGACACTGACGAGTGTAGGTTCTGTGGAGAGGAGGAAGAAACCCCTATTCACCTAGTCACGGAATGCTTTGGCATTGCGAGCCTAAGGAGAAAATGCCTTGGTCGAGAAACTTGTAACAGTGAGGAACTAGCCTCGTTGAAGCCGTCACAGATATTAGATTTCATTAGATTTCTGAGCTGTAGAGGGTGTGGCCAGAACAGCTCTGTAAGGGGGCACAATAGACCTTGAGATCGAAGTGAACTGTAACCCCTTTTTAAACTAACTAACTAACTAACTATCCCAATCAGAAGAAGTCGACTTTGATATGTCATTTATGAATATGACCATGATTTTACAGTTCATTTAAAAGTTTTGCTATTGGAAAGTGGAGTAATGTATTCAGCTTGGTTCATTATTCCCAACTAGGAATAATGAACTTCCGTAGCATCAAGATGCTTTTCAGGTTGACATTACTGCTCTCGAAAGACTCAATATTATACTTCGTACACGTTCATAGAAATCATACAGTTATATCCCCTTTTCAAATGAACTATATCATATTCCACTATTTCAAACGCCACTTTGACCCTGTCTCTTATGAATGCGTTTGCTCTATTTGACTGAATCAACGTTTTTACAGTCAAAACTTCTATCAGAACTTTTTAGATGGAAGAAATGCATAACAAACTCAGCCAAATTCATTATTCCCAACTGGAAATAATGACTTGCATAATGCTGCAGAAATCCTTAGTATGACACATTGAAAATAAGTCGTGAATGAAATAGTTAACCATAAAAGAATACTCTAAAAAAAGTCATTATTCCCTGTTATTTCATTCTTCCATTTCTTCGTAAGTGAACATAGATTTATCAATAAATTTTTCACTTCTTATCGTCATCAGCAGGAACCAGTCGACTCGCATCTCCTGCTAGCAATAAATATCACCAGGTTGCATTCCTCAATGAACGTCGTCGGTCTGTAAGTCTGTTCCTGCATGTCGAACGTCAGCGTGGACTAACGAATGACGGACCCGCCGGACAAGGAGATGTCTCGAGAAACAGACGACAAACGATGGTCCATCCGGTAGCCCTCTTCGACCCAACCTTTCAGAAATGTATATGAGGATTCGAAGACAGCAGGATTGATTCCGATTAAGGATGTTGTGTATCTTCGAGGAATTTCGATTTGATTCGCCAGAAAGGAAGAAGAAATTGTGGAATGTATTGTTAGGATTAACGTGTAGCATCGCCATGAGAACGAAGAAAATATTAATACCAATCCATTCAAATCAACCAATATTAAACAAATACTTTGGAGCTAATCTCGTTAACGTTGATAGGAAATACAAGAGCATCCATCGACAGCTATATGGCCCTATTGAGGCTCATCAGTATGGAGAATAAGTCTGAAAGATGTGCCAGATTTAAGTATAAGCCCTAGAATGCCTAGTATTGTTCAGAGCTATTCTCCATACTGGTGAGCCCCGATATACAGGGTGTATTAGACCGACAAACTTCTAGTGGACATTATAGATCATATTTTAGACAGATTCGACCCAAATCATATAATGCAAAATTGCTTCGTTAAGGAGCTAGTGTCCTTTGAAGATGACGTCCTGTCCACACTTTTTTCCACATATTCGCAAAACGGAGTCACATAAAGAGCTGAAAGTTTACACATTGGCTAATATCATTGAGTTTAAAAATATTATTATTTTTAAACTCAATGCTAATATCAAAAATACGCATCGATTAGATTGAGTGCATTTCTTTCATGTCAAGCACAATCGTATCATTTGGGGGGGGCGAAGGGTATTTTTAGTTGAAACTTTTTTAACTTTCATTATTTCGCAAGATTTACATCATATTCATTAACTCTGATGTTTTTTCTCGAAAAAAGATGCTCTTGTATAATAACGCCCAGATGCAGCATTTCTGAGAAAAAAATTATTTTTACATTGAGTACTTAGTGAAAAGAGAGAAAATTTCAAATATATTTTTTTCAGAAATGGTGCATCTGGGCGTTTTTATACAAGAACATCTTTTTTCAAGAAAAAACATCAAAGTTTATGAATATGATGTAAATCTCGCGAAATAATGAAAGTTAAACAAGTTTCAACTAAAAATACCCTTCGCCCCCCTCCAAATGATACGATTGTGCTTGACATGAAAGAAATGCACTCAATCTAATCGATGCGTATTTTTCATATTAGCCAATGTGTAAACTTTCAGCACTTTATGTGACTCCGTTTTGCGATTATGTGGCAAAAAATGTGGACAGGACGTCATCTTCAAAGGGCACTAGCTCCCGAAGCAATTTTGCTTTATATGATTTGGGTCGAATCTGTCCAAATTACGATCTATAATGTCCACTAGAAGTTTGTCGGTCTAATTACGGGACACCCTGTAGAGTATATGAATGCCATGGATGATATCAACTTCGTGTATTTACTTTGAACATTGACGAGATTAATTCCTAGATATCAGTTTAATATTGATTAATTTCAATCGATAAATATTATCCTCTGAATGTTTATGAAGATGACAATGTTCATAGGTGGAATCAACAAATAAAGAACTCGTTTTTCGGATATGGTCACCAACAAAACAAGAACACCTGCAGATATCGATTGAAATATAATCTGGCAGTATTCTGCAGTCTCTGTTCCAGAGACTGGGGGTGAAAACCTAAAAAGTTTTCTAGAAAAGCACACCTGCAGTTTTCAGAAGAGCTCCCTGAGGAATATAACGAATAATATGTAAAGTATTCAGATCTAGACCATAAATCGCCTTGTTTGAAAACGAAATCATCTCCGAATCTACTCTGGTACAAAATAGTTATTAAGAAAGTTAATTTATTCACATCGTGAAAAAAAGGCCCAATTGCGCCAATGTATGTGTTATTTTTTGATATACCCGGCAAAATCAAATCTCTGATAAGATTTACCCAGGAAATATTTTCGTACTTTCCATTCTCCTTGGTCGTATGATGTACTATCGACCTTGGGTCGCCCTGTATAGGATCAAGCTTCTTTCACAGCACCTCGACTTACCTCAATTCAAATTCTGCATCCATAATTTATTAGTTCTGGAAATGAACAAAAATTGCGAACGCAGTTAAATTGAAATCAATGGAATTCTCATAGTCCATGGGCCAGCGCCTGTTTTTTATAATGATTACTAACAATCTGAATATTTGTGAGTAGCTTCATTTTGACGAGACTCCCAACTTTTTTCTCTACGAAAATTCTCGATAGTGAGGGCTAATACAGTATAAAGGCGTCAAAAGTGTTAAATGGGTGAATATTCAAATTTTATTACTAACAGCTACTTTGTTAATTAAATCTTGAAACAATTTTTTTACAAATTGAAAACAATAATTTGTCCTACAAAAATGATGATTCTATCAAACTGTCCCCCACTCCCAACATATATCAACAACTAGGTCTAAAAAAATTATTACTAACCGGCTGATTTTTTCACTGTTGCTTGGCAAATATTTCCTTTATTAACTGGTCACATTGTCCTACAAATTGAGTGGTACTATTTTTCAGTCCTACCCCAGAAATTTTATCACAGAACCCACAAGTTAAAATGATTACTAACAATTGACAATTTCCGAGCGTAGGACTGGAAAAACGTACAACTCAATTTGTTGGACAATGTGACCAGTTCATAAAAAAAATATTTGCTAAGCAACAGTGAAAAAATCAGCCGGTTAGTAATACTTTTTTTAGGCATAGTTGTTGATGATAGAATCATCATTTTTGTAGGACAATTATTGTTTTCAATTTGTAATAAAATTGTTTCAAGATATAATTTATAAAGTAGCTGTTAGTAATAAAATTTGAACATTCACCCATTTAACACTTTTGACGCCTCCATACTGTATAAGCCCTCACTATCGAGAATTTTCGTGGAGGAAAAAGTTGGGCGTCTCGTCAAAATGAAGCTACTCACAAATATTCAGATTGTTAGTAATCATTATGAAAAACAGGCGCCGGCCCATGGACTATCAGTTATCAACATAAAGACGGTCAAACAAATAAAACTCGTTACACATTTCTCGCACCTGCAGTACCCAGAAGAACTCACCGAACAAACAATATGCAAAGAATTCAAATAGCCCGAAGTCATCGAGATCATAAATCGCCTTGAATGAAAACGAAACCATCTTCGAATCTACTCTGGTACAAAACGAAGCAGTTATTGAGAAAGCTAATTTATTCAGATCGTGAAGAAAAAGGCCCAATTCCGGCTATGTCCGACATGGGTTCATTGGTTTATTGTTCTTGTACCTAAACGCACACTCTGATAAATATTCATACGAGACGAATTTGAAATTTTAATTCAGCCTTTGCTTTCATTCATGATACTCTCATTCATCTTTCTGCCGATTAAATATTTATACGTTTTAATTGATTATAATTGACAGTCTCCAATTACTACCTTTATGGAGGTGTAATACTACCCATTATTATTTGCTTAACGGGGATCTATAGATTATCATAATTTATTTATTTATTATTCATTTAGGCTTAGCTCGTATCTTCGGAACAATATGAGATTGTTGAATGGTTTATTCTTTGGAAATAATGATTAGGTGTTATTATGCTTTAATTACTGTGATTCTGTTTTTTCTCGTTTTCAGCAAAACTAGTATTTTTTTAGGAATGTTGTTCATGATTGATGGAATGAAGAGAATTTATTGAAAGAAAGGACTCATTTATCATTTATGGTGGTGTTGTGCTTTCACCTGTAAGCCAATCTGTAACTTTTCATAAGCTTACAGGAAAATTGTAATTCTAGACCTCTTTAAGGGATATGTAGTTTACAGAAATCGTTAAATATTTACGAGTATTTGACGGCTGATCGGAAGCATTATCGAATGACATATCGTGAGGTTACATTGAATGGTTTGTTTATTTTAGAACGAACACCAACGTTTTAATATAAGAAATTCATGATGAATAAAAATAATATGGCTTTGTTTATTGGACTGTTATCGGAAGAAAATCATAACAGGTAAAACATTGTTCAATAATATACATGACCTGAAAATCATTATTTTTAAAGTAGGAACTTTATGAGAATTGGAAGTAAAAGGTTGCGTGATCAAATAAATCCACTTGAAATGCCGGATGCCCAGAAGATGTTCATATTGAAGCAATGCCGAATGCCCAGTTTGTGAACATGTTCAGATTGAAGAACCAGTGTACTTAATAAATGCGCTACAGCAATTTTAAACAAGAAATTATTTTCTTTCCTGTCTTCAATTTATTAGATGAAAGAAACAAACGCAAACTACATGCAGATTAATGTATTTTCAAATTCAAATCGAAACCATTTACTCATAATACATTAAGTTCCATGATCAAATCTTACGATTATGTTTTTCGATGAGTAGTTCAAAAGTGACACTGTAAATAAGAAAGTTACAGAATTGCATTATTTACGAATCTGTAAGTCGGCCAGTTACAGATCTATCGTACGCTACAGTATCGTAACTTACAAATGAAAAGCAGAATACCACCATTAGTTTTATGAATCAGGTGCTTTCAGCTCTTGATCTACTACATAGTTTAATAATCGCTAGATCGATAGAGAAGTTTATTGAGCTCAAGATTTTCCTGTTGGCCTCATTATGAATTGAGTATGAATTTTTGATTGCAATAAATTTTTATTTTGCATAAAAGGTTCATTCGACAGATTATGAATTTCTATATTTGAGTTAGCGTTATATCACTCGTATTCCTTCGATCACTTTAGGTTAAGTTGTTCTGTGAAATCATTTATTAAAATGAGTCATTATTGATCAATTTTGTCTACATAAACTGAGCATTTATGTTGAAGTCGTCGAGAAACAAGTTTTTTGATCGATGCTATGATCATGGAATTTCTGATTGATCATCCGGTCAAGCACTTGATTGGTCAATATAGAGGGTAATTGAAATGTTAACCTAACAACAAACAAACATACGTCAAACGTAGAAAAATGATACTTGGTATTACTTAAAGGTTATAGAGAAGAATTTTTCAATTATACCAAAAATTCTTAAGTTATTCGAACTAAAAGTATCGACCACTAAGTGTATCTCTTCATTTTCGCATTACCCACTCAAGTACCACAATTTCCTTTCCTAATAACCTCCAGAGACGAAACACAAGAATTTAATTACCATCCGAAGTGGTTGAGGAAAACGAAATCCATAAATCTGCTATCCGGTCCTGTTAGAAGGCCTTGCCTTCGTCTTCTACATAGGGGCTAGGTAAAAAGTGAAGGCGTCTAAACCTGTTGGACTGGTGTCAAGCGCGTGGGTCGACTCCTAGTGCCTGGTTGCCGCGGCCAGAGGACAGGTCTATCTAAGTTAGGGAACGTAGTCGAGATCTGCTGCTGCTGGCGCTCTTCTTGCAGGCTGTGATGCTGGACTCAAGGACGATGAACCGACGCAGAAGAGATCGGGAGTACCCCGAAATGTTAATTGAGAAATTAGATGAGGATTGCGAATGTTCCGCAGTTGCCTGTAGAAGAGGTGAACATTTCCATCCATTGATAAAATAATTACTGTGCGAAGTTCAGTTGTTGACACCCTGATAGGGATGGACACTGTGCACATACAGGGTTTTCCTTTTAAGTTGGCCTATTAGAAGTTTTTGGAGAACTAGTGAATATTTCGTTCTGAAATTTTAGGCAAGGGCGGATATAGCTTTTTTTCATGGGGGGGGGAAGTAATGATTCAAGATCGATAAATCAGGTTCAAAACTTGAAAAAAATTTAATCAAAATTGTTAGGAGGAATAATATAATAAGAAAAAATAGTAGTAAAGTAATAGTAGTAAAAAAAACAAACAAATGAAAATATGTGCACCACGTTGCGTTACTTTTTCTAAGGTTTTCGATATTCATGGGGGGGGTAATTACCCCCATTACCCCCCCCGTAAATCCGCCCTTGATTTTAGGTGAAGCCTTGAGGATGAAGGAACTCTTCGCATAAAATATTTTCAATTCGACAGTATTGTCACGTCTATCTCAAACGCATATCTACTTGCTTATTTCAAATGCAACTACCTATTTTTTATTTATGTATCGATTCAATACCAAATTCGCAGTATAACCTACTGAAAAAAAATTCTCTGCCATGCTTTGTTGCCAAGCTATGCACAAATTCTTGAAATGTTTTACATCTGCATTGCAAGTTTGGAAATGCAATATCTCGATTATTTTTTATGCGAGTGGAACCAAACTCAGCAGTCTCATAGTAGAGATGCCATGCATTCATATGGTGTATTCGGTATTTTGATACATCGTTAGGTTATTTGGAAATTTTGATTCGAAAATGTGGAACTTGAAATTGAAATATTTTGAGATTTTCAAATCGCAATCCCATATTTATTTTACCTAATTCGATTCGAAATGAAAAATGAATGGCAGTCTTTTTTTACACTAATTATTTATTTTTGATAGTTTTCGAATGAGATGAAAAATAATGAAATTCTTCAGTATTTAAAGTCATGATCTATGGTCGTATTTACGATGAAATGGCTCTATGATTATGAGGTAGATTCTATGGTTGCAATCATAAAAGTTTAGCAAGTATGACTGGAAATAAATTCCGAAAACTGTTTTGGCTTTCGGTAATCCTGGTCCAATGTTCATAGCCTCAACCATAGAAAACATTCCAATAATTCATCATATAATCACACAGCATTATGTCCATGATAGATCATGACTATAAATACTGAAGAATTTCAGTATTTTTCATTTCATTCGAAAACTATCCAAAATAAATAATTAATGTGAAAGAAGACTGCTATTCATTCTTCAGTTAGTATCGAAAACTGTAAATTAAATATGGGGTTGCCATTTGAAAATCTCGAAATAATTCAATTTTAAGTTCCACATTTTCGGAGCAAAAACCTCGAATAACCTTACGATGTATCAGAATACTAAATGTACCACATGAATGCATGGATTCTCTACTATGAGACTGCTGAGTTTGGTTCCGTTCGCATAAAAAATAATCGAGATATTGCATTTCCAAACTAGCAATGCAGATGTAAAATATTTCAATAATTTGTGCATAATTTAACAACAGTGCATGACAGAGAAATTTTTCTTAGTAGTTTATACTGGGAATGTGGTATTGGATCGACACATAAATAAAAATATAGGTAGTTGCATTTGAAATAAGAAAGTAGATATGCGTTTGAAATAGACGTGGCAACACTGTCGACTTGAAAATATTTTAGGCGAAGAGTTCCTTCATGCTCAAGGCTCCTCCCAAAATTTCAGAAAGAAATATTTACTAGTTCTCCAAAAACTTCTAATAGGCCAACTTAAAAGGAAAACCCTGTGTATTTAATTCATTAAAAAAACGCGCAAATTGAAACTCGCTTTAGATGTTAAATTCCATATTCTCCACTCAACAAACCACACGGTTGAATATTCTTCCATCAATTAAGCTACCGAACCATCGAGGTGAATCACACAATCCAAGAAATTACGATAAGAATTATAATTTTAATCGCGATGCATCAACTTGGCAGTTATCACCGCAAAATATAGGTACCTGTAACCAAGAATGTATCATTCAACGAGTGAATGTTCCACCATTACGTAAATACGGGTTTTCCTCGAATGCCTTGAGCTTTTTTATATCAATTCATATAATGGATTATCCAAGAAATCTATTTTAGAATTGGAATTAATTGAAGATCGTATTTTTTCGAGGAATTGATAAGAGGACTTTCCATAAATGATACGTAGAATATCGAGCTGGATTTCACTGGGATTTATTAGGTTGTTCGTCCTACCGCAGAGATACGATAAGATTCTAGGATCATCTCAAGAAACAAAATTAAATTATTTATAGGGGCGAGTAAAAGAGAAAATCTGGTTTTCATGATGTGGTGGCTTGGGAGTATTGATCATTTGATCAATTGTTCTGCGAATTATATCTTTTTTAGGAATGATTGGAAATGTATACTGCTTATCAAAAATGGAGATATTGATGTTCGCGGATGTCCAGTTTTCATCCTAATATTTTGCTCAAAATGATCCGAAATAGTAATAACTGTTATTGAAACTACTTCTGTTCACCAGTTTCAATATTTATCAATCAATTAATCAATTAAATATCCTTTGGAACCTTCCAACCAATAGAAAAGTTCTAACGAATATGAAACAGAACAAAATCGGAAAATATAGGTACGCAATTATGTGCAGTCGCTATCCTTAAGTAAACATATACACTTATTGACATTACTGCAAAATCTCGCGCCAAGTATCTAATGATGCCATTTTCAGAATGATAACCTGAGGACTCAAATAGAAATAAAAAATTCTGAAATATGAGGACACAGATGAAAAATCCTAGATAGCACCAATAGTTTATTACATCGGTATATATGTGAAGATCACTAATGCTTTTTGTTATTTTTCAGTTTATAAGGAATAAAATTGTCTAAACCTTCTTATTTCTCTATTATTTTCAGTATGAATATCTCATTGATTCATATAATGAGAATGTATGAGTGATTAGAGTAATTTCGACGAAATTGATGTCTCCTCGAATATTCAATCGATATTTATTGAAAGTTCAATAATCTTTATTCACAAAATACAATTAAAAGACATATGTGAATAATTTTGACCCATTAAAAGTATTACATGGGAAGTCATCAAGTCAATATTAAAAGACATTAGAACTGTCAATAAGTCGATTAACAAACATTTAAGGTATATCACAAACATTACATATACATTGCATTACAAATTTATCAGTGAAATAAAAGTAAAAGTATTTTAATCACAATTATTACATATATCACATAAAATTAATAAATTAACATTGAAAATAAGTAGGTATAACACAAACATGATATGGACACACTATTCAAAATGACTAGACCAGAATTCTTCCATTGTGTAGTAGCATTTTTCATGTAAGATTTTTTTCATCTCCTTCCTCAACTTCTATTTATTCATTTTTTTGAAAGCCTCAGGTGTTTTTTTTATAAATTTGAATGGCTTCATGGTTGATACTGAGTTGAGCCGCCGTCAACCTGTGATATGGTGTTGAGAATTTCCCTGCATTTCTAGTTTTGTAGTTATGGTATTCTCCATTTCATATTATGTTGTCCTTGTTGTTGTGGATGTATAAAATACAGGTGAGTATGTACAGACAGGTGAGTGTAAGTATTTTTTTTGTTTGAAATGACTTCTACAGCTTTCCATACTCCTTAGATCGCATGTGATGCGAATGGCATATTTTTGTTTGATGAAGATCTTTTTTCTTTCATTACTGCCACCCCAGTAGGGGTAATACCAAAAAATCAACATTCAACTATAGTTCCGTGATACAGTAAAATAAGGAACCGAATACGCCTACTGAAAGTATCCATGTCAATCACTATAGCTTTTACCCAATATCCAGTAAAATTAAAATACCTATTTTATATGATTGTCTCTTGAGCAAAGGATACTACACAGCTGCACAACGGTGTGGGTCGTATGGCACAATTGTATCGGAGTATGAGTCATCACGTTTCATACAAATTTCAGGTGTTGAAGATGTATCTTGAGACGTTTGTTATCCCATTCACTTACCAGTTTTTTAATGTGCCGTAGGAGGAAGAGGAAGTAGTAGGTAGAATTTAAAGGTGACAACGTATTTCCTTTGTATGTTTAGAAGAGTGGTCGTAGAAATAGGATTCTCACATTGAAGGCGGTTGCAAGAAGAGTTCGAATATTTTCGTTGATATAGAGAAAATATAGCTCGATAAATTTTTTTAATACCTACTCTTTTCCCATTGAATTTTTTATTAACTCTAAATCATCACCTATTTGATGTGTTTATCTGTGACATAGCACTATTTAAATCTATGGAAAATAATTACCCTTCAATAGGGTCCTGTAGCGGTCTTAGAAGAACAGGAGATTCGTAAAATCATCACTTGCAATGCCAGACATGGTTTGAAACACCCTCCTGGCCCAAGAGCACGAATTGAGTATTTTGTATCTAAATATTGAAGGTATTTATTCGAATAGTTTTAAGTTTCAATTTTGTAAAAATGGCGAGACAGGGTTTTTTCTACTGAGGTTTTTCCCTGTGCTCCGGTATACGTCGAATAGTATGATACCCCGTTTTTGCACCAACCTCAGCTAGGGACTTTTTTGTTTCATGTATTGTATTTTGTTAGCTCTCATTTCGAACGAAAATATATATCACCTGTTTGCAATTGTTTCTAGCAAAACGAGTGCTGCAGTTTTTCAAAATAAATACATCTTCATTTTTTTGGAGTGGAGCATCCTCCAGTTTTTCTTATTTTCATAGCCCTTTCTGTTCTGATCTCGAATATAAATGAATATTGTGGGATATCCCTCGTGTTTTCATTTGAAGTTCTTGCTGTAAGATAAAGATTTAAAAAAAGTCGTGTTCTCATTTTTAAAAACTTTTTTAGGTTTTCACTCCCAGTCTCTGAAACTGAAATAATTAGAAAAATTAATTAAGATGAAGTGCTCCAGCGGAAATCTTTGCACCAATTTGTCAGGATCAAATTGGTTTTGAAAAAATTGTTGCCTAACAGTAAAACTAAAAAAGGGAATAAATGAAAAGGATAATGTAACGTTTCGGTGTCTATATCCGACACCTTTTTCAGATAAACTTGTAAAATCTTCGGAATCGTGTATTTTTTCATTTGCAGTCTAATTGTTAGGCAACAATTTTTTCAAAACCAATTTGCTTCTGACAAGTTAGTGCAAAGATTTTCGCAGGAGCACTTCATCTTAATTAAATTTTTTAATTATTTCTGTTTCAGAAACTGGGAGTAAAAACCTAAAAAGATTTTCAGAAATACAGAATCCTCCCAGATTATATTTCAATCGATATCGTGTTCTGATATTTGAGAGATTTCAAATCGAAAGCTTTTCACGAGAGTGTAGAAGTTTTTTTCGATATAACGATAGACTTTTCTATGGTTGGATTAACTCACACAAATTCTTTCGTACTACTTTAAGTTGGTTTTGAACATTTTACTGCAAAATTTCAGCTCAATAGAATTGACAAATTCTGAATTACATATTCGGAAACAGATTTCAGAGTAAAATTGAATTCTATGATTCTGATTTTGCGATCATGCATGAACATTCCGTATAAGAATCATCACTCGAAATAAATTTCACTCGAATCTTACATTTGTTGTGAAAATATATAAGGACTTTTCCTTTCAGTACTCTGATTAAATTTTCCATGGTTTGTTAATACTATGGCCACATAATTTCGTATGAGGCTTCTAATGAGTATCTAGCATGTGTCCGCAAAATCATTATAACTGAAAAACTAAGCGAAGGTATATGGTAAATGTGTATAAGAGTACTCATGTGCATAAGAGTACCCACCACTGTTCTTTCAATAAACCGCCACCTGTTTTTGATTCTGAAAAGCGTATTTCAATCCTAATGCTATATAATGATACTGACAAGATTGAAATCTGCAATTGCGATCGTCGATTGAAAGAAAAATAGGTTAGAAGTTTGCGTTGCCGAGCACTGTAATTTTCACCGTTCAGAGTTTTGCGTTTCTACAAGTAAAAACTAGCGCTTTGGCCTTGTAAATATTAAATTATGTCACAATATGTTTCACTCCATTTCAATTCATATGAAAACAGTAGCAAAATATATTTTTGTCGTAATTGAAGCCGAAAGTATCGAAATTCATGGATGTGGATAAGAGTACGCAAAATTATCTGTATAAGAGTACGCAGTAGAAGACTATATTATGTGTTCCCAGTGTGAATAGTGGTGGCATTAGGCGTGCACATTAGTATTTTATGCAACGAGCGTATAATGCTTGTTACTATTCACAAGGTGAAGTTTAGGCTAAGAGCGGCAGGCGTGTGGCATAAATATCATCGAGTGAATAATAGCGATTATACGCGAGTAGAATGTAATTTTCATACTACTTGCGTATGTTTCTTCTATTACTAGTGTGGCAAAAGTCGAGTTGACATGATTATAATTCTTTTCTTTTATTAACTTGTCAGTGTTCATTTTGTAATAAAAGTTGACTATATTCAAATATTTTGCGCTCGATGGGAAAATAATGTAGAAATATCAGTTTTAACAATATAATATCATAGCTCAATACAAGAAGCATCAGACAGCTGTGAAAAATGACACATTATCCACTAGTGATTAATTGGTATTATTATGACCGAATAAAAAGACATATGTTTAGATTATAAAATAGTCGTGAATAAATTATGTTATAGGAAAAGTCATATGCTCTAACGAAGAATGGTATTTTTTTCATCAGATTTTCCACTAATAATAATAATAAAGTTGAATAAATGGAAATGTTTAGGTTCGCTTCTAATCATTTTTCTTTCAGAAATGAGTGTTATATTGAATTATAATAATATGCATACTCTTAAGTATGAGCGTGCGTACTCTTATGCACACCTGTGCATAAGAGTACGTACTCGAATAGGTCCAGGAAAAGTTGAATAATTTATTTGTATATGTTTTTCAGATGTAAAATGCCATTGAAATATAATTTTCAATGTTCAAAGAAGACGGAAAAACATAAAAAAGAGCCCTTGCATTGAAAATCGAAAAGATATTGAACTTAAATCACTAAGCGCGTACTCTTATACACATTCAGATATCTTACAATTGCAAGCTCATTCAAGTCAGAGATGGTTGAGTAGAATGACTTCGACTTATTCAGCAATGAGTCCAAAGAAATCATTCAAGACCACATCCCAATAAACACACAAACGTATACAAAACGTTTATTTATGGTGGCTGAAGTAGATTCAACGTGGTACGTTGAATTTGCTACGTTACATCCGACACACAAATTCAACCAAACGTTGACTCTACATATAATATACGTTTACGATTCAACGGGTTGATTTATCCACCATGAGGAAACGTTTATTCATTTCATTTTCTCAAACATTTTTTCAATGTGTGCTCAGAAACATTGAATTAACGTTGAATGATCCACTTTTCTTCAACTAAGACATTAACCAACTTTTATTCTACTCAAAATTCAACCAATTTTTGAATCTTATCAATTTACCATAATGCACCCAAAATTCAACCAAACGTTGACCCTACATATATTATACGAACACGATTCAACTGGTTGATTCATCCACCCTTAGAGAACGTATATATCTTACATTTTTTTCAACGTTTTTACGAAGTGAGCTCAGTAACAATGAAAAAACGTTGAATAATTTACTCTTTATCAACTCAGAAGTAAACCAACATTTTTTCTACTCAAGGTTCAACTTTCGTCATTATGTGATTTGTTTACCTATAAGTGCGATAGGGCCTACAGAGATTTTGGTAAGTACCTATCACTACCTTGAAGTTTCATTGTTATTATTGATTTATGATATTCATAAGAAGTATATGTTTTTCTCAAAAGGATTGTCAGTTATAAATCACATATCTGAAACCACCAAGCCACTTATCTGCTTTTCCAAAAAAATTTTTTATGTTTTCCATACTAAATAATTTTTGAAATTGTCCACACGTATACTAATGGTAGAAAGAAAGTTCATGAAAACTAGATAGAAAAAAAATCCCAACTACCGAACATATAACTCCTATGGTTACAGATATGACGCTGTTTTGTGTTAAGAAATACTCAATTCAAAACTACATATGATTAATTAGTTCGAAATTCAATCTGTTCAAGTAAATAAAACGAAAATAATGATTCTTTATTTGTAGGTTGCCCGATTGAGGCCTGTCTAAGAATAATTGTCTTGAAGACCATGCCAGAAGAATTTTGAGATTCATTATGAGTTATGACAAACGATTTAGGCTGCCTCTACAATTGGAAATGCAGGGAAAAAAAGCACTTCCAAGGCAATGCAACTCATTTATGGTAAGGTTTCATTTTGTAGACTTATATTATCGATATCTAATGAGCATTATTTGTGTTGTTTCAGTGGCTGTCAAGAAAGAATTTAGGACAGCGACAGATTTACAAATAGCGGATACAACGAAGGCTTCCCTAAAATTTGCCAAGAGAAGGCTCAAGGATACTGCAAAGAGTAGAGAAAAAAAAGTTTAATTATTATAAGTGTTGATTCAATGCATTTAGAAATTTGTGATTTTGTTCCTATGTTCGAGATTTATATATTTGTTAATATAAAATATTTACAAATCTGTGTTTAATTCAAATAAAAATTTTAAAATATTTTTACTCAGGGTTGATTCAGTCCTTGAGATGTAGGTTACTTCGAAACTCAATATGAACGTTTCATATTTGTGGTATTTTGGTTTAAAAACAAACGTTGAGAATTCGTTTACCATCAACGTTATTTCCGAAACCAAAATTCTTCGTTACATTGAAACTAAATAATAATGTTACATCACGGTATTTTACTCATGACAAGGAGGAGGCTTGCAACGTTAAATCAACCTTGAATCAACGTGCGATAGAAACGTTACGGTGAAACAAGAAGGAAACGTATTTCTCTACGACATTTTATAGTTTTTTCAACGATGAAATATAGTGACGTTACCTAAGAAATCCAACGTGTTTTAATCGTTACTGTGTTTATTGGGATTCGGTTCAAAAGTCGAACGTTTAGAAATTTGGGCGAAGTTTGGCAAGCTATATTCGCTTATAAGAACAAACGCGCAAAAACCAACATAGGTCGTAATATCATCTTCAACATTTTTCATAGAAACCCATGAGAATGACTACCATTCCTGTTCTCACATTAACGGAAAATATCAATGAATGATGGGAGTAACCTCACAGTTTCTTCATTTATTCAATTTCATCAGAGATTTCTCACACCTCTGCCTTGAGTCGTCCAGATATTCTCATAACACAGTGTATCGCCTACCTGAATCATTTTCAACGATTCAGCCGCCGTTCCTTTCGAACGCCAGTGCTGATGTGTCGTAAGTTAGATGGGATAGGTCGAAAAAACACTCAGTAAAAGTCCGTGAATCATCTATTACAGTCTAAATAGCATCCTGCCAGCCCACGTGTCTCGAAAACGGTGTTACACCTAACATTTCAATTGTTTACGATGCTACGAGATGTTCCTGCAATGACGGTTTTACGAGGATAGGTCGAGAAGAGCCTCACTTGGTCCAGATCTGGGAGAATCTGGACTTGTCAGGAAACTGTTATATCGACTATCGAGCAGAATAGACAAGAGGGATAACGTAAAGGAGTGAAGATTTTTTGATGAGATTCGTACAGACCGTTTAGATCACAAATTATGGAATAGTATATTATTATGCAACGAGCGTATAATGATAGCTATTATTCGCGAGTGAATAACAGCCATTTTACGCGAGTAGCATACTATACTTTATTCACGACTACTGAATATATTTCTTGAAAATTTAAACATCTGGAGACCGCGACAAGACCCTTTTATGACAAGCTTGGAGAAAGTCAAGTTGACAAATGAGAAATTTTTGGAGAACTGATCATTGTATATTTTGTAATAAAAAAAGCTATAATTGATATAATGAAAGTATATTTGGCCCTCAATTGATAAGGTATGCCCATATTTGTTAGTTGGAGTACTTTAGAATACTGAAGAAATACCAATTTAAAGAATATTATTTCAAGCTAAATAGATGAAGCATCTGACAGCAGTGAATTATAATCTCATTATTCTCTTGTGATTAATGAGTATTATTAAGGCCGAGCACAGAGACGTACAATGGACGGATTTTACAATAGTCGTGGATAAAAACTGTTATGCGCTTGTTCGAATTGTGACCATTTTTCCCGTCTGAATTTCAGCCAATCAGAAATGCGCAATTTTGCATTACAAGTGGTTTCTAGATGGGAAAACTGTTTGGCAGCAGCTGTCAGCAGCTTTTTCGAGTGTATCTGCGGCAAAATGTGATAGTTGTTATCAAATTCATACCTATACATAATGCATGCTGAGTAGTTTGTTACTCGTGAAATAGCCTTGTCAAATACCATCCGTGCATCTAATTTTTCCTGTGAATGAAATCGAAAAAACACAATGCAAAATAATAATTTTCAACAAAAGGCATTCATACAAGTGCCAAAATCTTATGCTTCTTGCTAAAATATTACCGAGCGGCGAGCAACGTGTTTTTTCGGAAAAATTAGAAGCCCTGATATTACTGACGAAAAGAAAACAAGGTCAGGCAAAGGAACTTATTGATTTAGAAATTCATTTCAACACAAACTTATGCAAATAACGATTTGATAATTTTCTTATTATAAAATATCACATCTAAAGTGTATGTTTCGACCGTTTTGAAGATGATAAAATGGTGTCCATTATTATCAATACACTTTTTTTGAGCGCTGGTTCTACCTCAACAAGTGCTATACCTATCGTTTTGCCCAAATGTCTGTGCTTTTCGAAGTTTGAGCCGAAAATGGTCTCAAACAATAGGGTTCGACTCCCTAATGAAGAGTCCGTGGTCAAATTGAATTCGGGCCGTAGGGCCATCTGGCCGGTCGTAAGCACTATAACTTTCGAATGGAGATTTTCAGGTTGAGTTCGATTCCCTACTATCACGGTTAAATTCGTTAACCACTTTAACCAGCCAAAGCGTACAGGGTGTTCCATAAAATATGGCTATCCAAAATTTTTGTTCCTCAATATCTAAGACAAAACAAAACCAATGAAAATTACATTAAAAAGCCTCATGCAAAATTTTGTGGCCATAGTGTTTTTGCATAAAGAGATATCTGATTTGGGTGAAATTTATTTTGTGAAGATTCATATAATTTCAAAAGGATCGCATCATCAGAACCATAAAGATTTTAATTTTTTCATTTATCAAGTTTTCACATATTTCACTTTTTGAATAATATCCAGAATATAATTTCGATCGTGCGAAGATTTTGCATTTATATATTAAGTTTCAATCTTAAGCCCTATACAAAATTTTGAAGTAAAAGCGTCATTGCTCCACCAATGAACGAGCGCTCAAAAGCACCTATTCACCTTTACCTAATTTTTTTTTATATAATATTTGTTGTTCAATGATTCACTCAACTCTGTAATTATTATAGTAAGTAATATTCTGAAATTATTAGAATAGGGTCATTAGTAGGTATCTGTATGAAGACAAAACACCCAGCAAGCCGTATTCTCAAAGAATACCGGGATAGAAAACCCAGCGGTCATTCAAAGATCCATTGAAATGAAAGTAACGAATGCACTCCAGCGTTCGCCCCATCAACCGAAAACGGCATTTTAACTGGCGTTTTTCTAGGCCAGACGGCATTTTTGACATTTCGCAATGCGGCGAACTGACAGAAGAACGACCAGAATTACACCATTGAAGCAAACGTTGACGATTAAGACGATCACTATCAAGTTACCACATCTATCCTTCTTCTTTTGGCTCGTCCACGTTCAACCATCCGCGTTGTATGTCATTGCCAAATGAAATAACAACATGACCTATAAAGGAATCCGACTTTTTCTGCTTCCAATTAGTTTAGTACATTGTTTCCTTCGAAAAAAAGATAATTAGAATGCGTTTGAGGAGAGGACAATTGATACATTCATTTATCGGGAATATTGACCAATCCGAAGAATTCGAGATATTTTCCATTCACAAGTGAAATTCTCAGAACGATGGGACATCATCTTCGATTATCCATTATCCCAGGATATGCGCTTCAATTTGAGGCGCATTTTTCCAATTAGTCTGATATACAGGGTGGCCATTTGAAAACGAAACAGACGAGATTACAGACGAAATAAATTTTTTCGATAGAAATGCTCGGACAGGTCGATTTTTGTTTCGAGGGGGACAACTTAAGATGTAGGTTACGGACGCATAGCGCTTCAACCCTTGCTACTACAAGCCTCACCCCCAATTTTTGAATAGGGAAGATGGGGTGACTGATACCTCATTTGAAAGGTATTTTTATACTGATTTCAGCACAGTAATTGTTTTTTCATTTTATGCATTAGTTCTCGAAATATTCTTAACTAAGTATTTGAAAATGAAGTGGTGTTTTCATGGCACTTGTAGTGTTTTTTTTTGTGAAAAATCGACATTTTGAGCTTCAAAACAACCATAACTGTGGCTTCTTTCCTCCAATCCACTGACATAGAAATCTTTAATCAAGATGTCGAACAAACATAGCGTATTGCGAAGGAGCTCAATCTTGCTGAAACTCAATCTAAATTATCTTCGATATAATTTGCAGTATTTCCAATAACATGCGGTAACACTTGATCGATAGAAATCTCCAAAAAGTCCAAATACGTACATATCTCTAATCAGATTACCAGGTAAGAAAATCAAATCATTAATGATGCTATAGAAATATTCCAGTCCCAATTCGTGAAACGATTTCCGACTTAATTATGAAGTGTTTTCTCAGTTGGCTTCAATAATGTTTTCATTTTGTTGATTATTGAATTCATATCTTTTTCAAAAAAATGAGAATCGATAATTTTTTATTTATTACGATCATTAAGTTGGCTTACTGGTTCTTTGACATGTGAATTATTCTTAGTTTTGAATCGAGACTTGTATGTGTTCTAATTCATTGTTCGACATGGTTTATTCAATTGCAGAGCGGGTGGAAATAATTTAACTTTTTTTTGCAAACAATCAATGTGCGAATAGAACCGCAGAATTCTTCAATCAACGACATTTAGATAAACATGGTTGTTTTGAAGCTCAAAATGTCGATTTTTCACAAAAAAACACTACAAGTGCCATGAAAACACCACTTCATTTTCTAATACTTAGTTGAGAATATTTCGAGAACTAATGCATAAAATGAAAAAACAATTACTGTGCTGAAATCAGTATAAAAATACCTTTTAAATGAGGTATCACTCACCCCATCTTCCCTATTCAAAAATTGGAGGTGAGGGTTGTAGTAGCAAGGGTTGAAGCGCTATGCGTCCGTAACCTACATCTTAAGTTGTCCCCCTCGAAACAGAAATCGACCTGTCCGAGCATTTCTATCGAAAAAATTTATTTCGTCTGTAATCCCGTCTGTTTCGTTTTCAAATGGCCACCCTGTATGTTAGTTAGTTAGTATCCTGAAATGTCTTACGAGAAAATGGTATTGCCCGATTATACTTTTGAAAGAAAATTTGGTCCAATCACTTCTATTACATCAAATTATTTTTTTACATTAAAACTGTGTGAGTTGGTACTAATTACTTTTACTACTTTATCTGTGATAAAGCATATGATTATCGTTGCTTTTTTGGTGTAACACAATTTTGAATTTTCACAAGAGTTTATCTCATATTTTATTCCAAATTCTTAGAAGGTGGGGTTCCTGAGGGTTCAATTCGAGGGTCCACATATTTAGAATGGATTACAAGTTAACATCGCAATCATCCAAAAATTGCTTTGAATAATGATCAGAATTAATTGATTTGCGGGTATATCATATGTGAGGAAACACAGAGTAGGTTAGTAGAGTAAATATAAATTTTATACTTTCCTTTGATTTAAGAAGAACGAAAGCAGTCGTGGCCGAGCGGTTAAGGCGTCTGACTAGAAATCAGATTCCCTCTGGGAGCGTAGGTTCGAATCCTACCGACTGCGCATAAATTTTATATTGGATAATTTGAAAAAGGAATTCTGCAAGGCTCATTTCAAAGGTCGAAAATAATCAAAATTGAATGAAGTAATCACAGACTAAAAAAAATGTCAACAAGTAATTTGTATGTGGTGTCCAGTTGGTAGGTATAGATTCTTCTAATTTGTAAAAAAGAAAGATTGCAATGTTGATAACTCAAATTTCGAAATTTCTGAAATCAACGATTGTCAAAGGCATTATGATTATATTCAGAAATGCTCAAATGATTTCTTGATTAATAAGAAAACATAGTTGTAGTTACATATTTTTCCTTCATGTACATCATACGATAAAAATATATATTGAATACCATCAACACACGCCTCAACAGAAGGTAATTTGAATCGATTTTCTTCTATAAGAGTGCAAATGTTTTTTTCCAATGAAAAAACAGAGCTGAAATTTGTTTTTAGTTTCCAAAAGCTATTGAATTACCCGAAAATACTAAATACTATTCTCAAATTCATTGATTTCCTGAAAGAACTGACATTATATGAAATTAGTGCTGTCACCATTGTTCGAAGAAATCAAACAATGGTACTTCGCATTCGTTGCAGAAACGGCAGCATTGCTTGTTTATTTCACAGGAAAATAACTATAACCTTACAATCAGTCCTAGTTGCGAATGCGGAGAAGCAGATGAGACTATAGAACATCTGGTAAATAATTGTCGAATATTTAAATTTCAGGATGGCTTAAGGGCTATACATGAAGTTACAGAGTCGTTTTTGAATTGGGTTGTTAATTTTAAATCGATTTAATAGAGTTTCAATCATTTTATTTTTCTGTTCCTTTTTTCTGTTTCGATTTTTTCGTTTCAGATTCAGAATTCCGAAGCCATCTTGGAGAGGGTTATCGGTTGGACACAAAGAAGAAGAAATCCTTCAATAATGGAATAGTTTTTAAGTGTTATTTTTGTTGGAACGGCGAGACAGGGTTTTTTCTACTGAGGTTTTTCCCTGAGCTCTGGTATCTTACGAACAAATAGTACGATACCCCGATTAGCACTAACCTGAGTTAGCGATTTTTGTTTTTTATGTATTGTATGTATGTTATATAAGTATAAGAAACACCTTTTTCTTTTGTAAGTGAAAGAAGAAGAAAAAGGTACTATCTGTGGTTCGCTTTGTTAATTTATAAGCAGTCGTGGCCGAGCGGTTAAGGCGTCTGACTAGAAATCAGATTCCCTCTGGGAGCGTAGGTTCGAATCCTACCGACTGCGATAACTTTTACTTCTGATCATTCAAAATTGGAATTCTGCAGAGGTCATTTCCATGTCCGAGATTATCAAGATGAAATCCAAATCGAATAGAGGCAATCGAATGAAAAGAAGACAAAGATCTCAGACAAAATTAGAAAAATATTCTTTTTGCATGACAAGAATCAATTGAATTTTTCCATCGTATCTTTGGTGAAAATATTGAAGCTGTCATTTTATGACATTGGACAAGTAGAAACTACGCCATTAATAAAATGGAACGAAACACGCTTCAAGAACGCATTGAAATTATTAAAATTCGCTATAAAAATGGTGAAAATTTTTGGGTCGTCGTGAAGCACCTTGTCGGACCGCAATAAAGAAATTGTTGGAAAATACGAGCTGTTGGGACAGGTTAGTGATGTGAAGAATAAACCAGTCCACGTCGCTCAAGAACAGTCGAGAATATTGCTGCTGTAGCCGAAAGTGTTGAAGAAAACCCAGGTTTGTCCATTCGTCGTCGTTCTTTGGAATAAGGCATTCTACAAACGTCATTACACCATATTCTGCATAAAGATTTGGGTCTTAAGGTTTATAAAGTTCAGTTAACACAAGAACTCAATCCGTCCGATCATCAACAACCTCGTGTTTTTGCTGATTGGGTCGTTGAAATGCATAAAAATGATCCGTCCACCGAGATCTTGTGATTCAACACCTTGCGACTTCTTCCTTTGGGGCCACGTGAAAGAGAAGGTGTACGTCAATAGCCTAGCGTCGATTCTAGACCTCAAAGATGGAATTCGTGAGGCTATCGAGGACATAGGGCAGCCACTTTGCGATTTGGTTATGGAAATTTTCATTAAAAGGATATGGTCCTGTAAGCGTGGCCGTGGTGGTCATTCGCCAGATTTTATTTTCCACTATTAACGGCATAGCTTCTTCTTTATAATGAAATGAACATCCGATCATTTATATTGAAAAATTGCATTTTTATTTGAATATCAATACTCGTATAACACCTCTTATTAGAAAATCCTTTATTTTATTCTTTCAGAGAATTCGAAAAACCTCCTCCCACTGTCCTCCTCAGCAGAGCAGATTCATGGTTCCCTTTCAATCCTCCTTATCTATCATGACAATTTCCGCTTCAAAATTAAACATATAAAGAAATCCCTTCAACGCGAGAAACATCGTGTATAAAGAAACCAAACTTAATTTTTCAATCCTGCCTTTGAAGCGAGGATCGACATCAAGATAAGGACTTGTACGCACATATGCGTTATCTGGTAGAAAGAAGGCGTCATATTTACGAGTGTCTCTCAAACAAGTCATCGTTACAAGACAGGTCAACGAGGGCCACAAGCGATGGCTAATGTGTTAACACGTCGTACCATGTCCTTCCAGGAGAGATATCTGAAGTCATAAAATAAACTTATATAAACTTATTTTAGAGTCGAATAAATGACAGAAGGTATAAATTACCACCAGCGGTGTGGTACACTCAGGTTGATTTATGACTTTTTATTGATTTATAACTTTTTATTGATAGGTTTCATCATATTTTGAACATTGAATGTGTTTTACTGTCACGATCTAGTCGAACCGTTTCAAACTGAGGCATTAGAGAATGTCGAAGAATTTAGACCCGATTGTAGAATAATGTACAGGTGCCAAGAAATGGTGATCCCTGAACTACAACTTTTAAACCCTGAAAGGTAGAGAGAAAGAATGGCACATTGCGGTCATCTTTTTTCAAGTAGCTCATAAGTCATAATGTCGTCAACCGCTCTATCTTTGAGTTATTTTTGAGTTATAAATAATAAAAGGTTGAAGGACCCAAGATCGATGGCCATTTGCTTAGCAATTAAATAATAAAATGAATTATTGTTTTCATAAGGAAGAACAATAGTTTAGGTAACAAATCAGGCAGTAAACCCCTCTGCAAAAATAAGATTAAGCTACTGGATTTCTTTCAGAAAAGTTTCTGTATAATGTTCTCTTTTAGAATTAATAACACAAAAAGATAACGGATTCGAGTTAATTTTTTTTTACGAATGGAGATCGATATTCTGAATGGCCACCCAAAATTTCATGGCCATAGTATTAACAGAACCATGGAAAGGTCAATTGGAATATTGAAAAGAAGAATCTCTATATTTCCATAACAGAAATCAGGTGAAATTTATTTTGTGAATCAAAATTGATATACTGAATGTTCACGCAAAATTTTGAGAGGATCGCATCATCTGAACCATATACTTTAATTTTTATAATTACTTATTTTTTATATATTTCATTTTTTGAATAATTTCCAGAATATAATTCCGATTGTGTTGCGATTCTGCATTTATATATTTGGTATCAATCTCAAGTCCCATATAAAATTGTAAGTTAATAGTCTTATTGCTCCACCAAAGAACGAGAGCTCAGAAGCTCCTGCTCGGGGCTTTTTTAATCATCGCCTGGCACCCTTAGCAGTGTAGATCAGACCAATAGTGTACTGAAAGGAGTATTCGTTTCCCTTTATGTGACATAATCTTTTTCCTTCTTATTGTTGAGCTTAAAGGATATATCTTCATATCTCACCTAAACAAAGATTAATAATGAATGAACCTTCAAACTAAATCTTCAGACACTGCTTCAATTGACTCATGAACCATTCAATCCTACAACCCATCTTCCCCCATTCCTCCTTCGCTCTACCAGATCAGTATCGCAGTCCTCCAATAAAACACGTAGGTGAGTGATGTTCAATCATCGACAACATGCCGGAGTGATGTCTCTCCGCCCGTTCCTGATTCGGGATCGGGCGGGTCCCGGAACGGCTACAAGCCACAATCCGCCGCCCTGTCATCGGCACTTGCGAGCGCCGTTGTTAGCGGCTGAGATATGACGATCAGATGTTGGGCTACAAGCCCGGAAAGGGCTAATCAACCTACCGCCGAGTTAACACACCATTATTGGAACCGCAAACAACTACCCTTCTCCCTGCTGCTGCCGTCTCCCATCAGTGAATCTCACTTGATAGACGTAGAGGAATGTAGTGTGGTTTGTCCCTGAAAATGATTCAATTTGGAGTGGAAACGTTTGGTTGGGATTTGGAGATTCCTAGGGTGTTGTATGGGTTTTCTAATATCTTAGCTACTGAAGGATGTCTAGATATACTTCTAGAAATAAACTATCAGATGTGCGATGTAGCCATACACTCAGATAGTCAAGCTGCTATTAAAGCATTGAACTCCTATGTCATCGATGATCGTCAAAGATGATCTGGCAGTGCCGGAACAAGATCAATGAGGTAGGCCATTCGGGAATCGAAGGAAACGAAGAGGCCAATACACTTGCCAAAGAGGGCGCATGAATGTCATTCATTGGCCCATAACCCTTCTGCGGTATAGGTAAATGCACCTATAAGAAGGAGTTTCTGGAGAAGGACAAAGCCGAGAAGTAAAAACTATGGTGGAATCTCCCAGAAACGGATCATTCCACTAAGTTCCTCCGGAACTTTGAAACAGCAAAGTCCAAAATATATTTAGATCTTGGTAAGAAACAATTACTCCTCCTCACTGGCTTTCTTACAGGACACTGTCGCCTCAGGAAGCACCTGTTGAAGATGGGATTGTCGGACACTGACGAGTGTGGGTTCTGTGAGGAGGAGGAAGAAACCCCCATTCACCTAGTCACGGAATGCTTTGGTATTGCGAGCCTAAAGGGAGAATGCCTTGGCCGAGAAACTTGTAAGAGTGAGGAACTAGCCTGGTTGAAGCCTTCACAGATATTGGATTTCTTCAGATCTGTGGAACTGGAAGTCGACCTGTAAAGGGTGTGGTCAGAACAGCTCTGTAAGAGGCACAATAGACCTTGAGGTCGCAGTGAACTGTAACCCCTTTTTAAACTATAACTATGGGTTTTCCAAACGGAAAAACACACCTGTGTCAATACTTTAGGCATAGCAATAAGATTTGTATGATACACGAGAGCAGATCTTCGTCGTGGAAGAACTTCTTTGTTTCTTGCATGTATGTAGGATAATAAACTTATCTGAAAACAAGAAAAATTTAAGAAAAGCCCGGAGCAGGAGCTTTTGAGCGTTCGTTTTTTGGTGGAGCAATAAGACTATCACCTAAAATTTTATATAGGAATTGAGATTGATACCAAATATATAAATGCAGAATCTTAGCACAATCGGAATTATATTCTGGAAATTATTCAGAAAATGGAATATTCAAAAAATATAAGTAAATTAAAAAAAATTTAATTCTATGGTTCTGATGATGCGCTCCTCTTAAAATCTTGTATGAACATTCAGTATATCAGTCTTGATTCACAAAATGAATTTCACTCGAATCGGCTGTTATGAAAATTCGAAGATTTTTCTCCTCAATATTCCAATAGAATTTTCTATGATTCTGTTAACACTATGGCCACCAAATTTTGCATGTAAATTCAGTATATCAGTCTATATTCACAAAATGAATTTCACTCGAATCGGATATCCTGTTATGGAAATATAAAGATTCTTCTTTTCCATATTCCAATTGAATTTTCTATGGTTCTGTTTACACTATGGCCACAAAATTTTTCATTTGGCTTATTTTGAGCATCTTGCATACTCCCACAACATTTTATTTAGATGGGTTTCGTTTTATCTGAGATATTGAGGAACAAAAATTTTTAATGGCCATATTTTTGCTTATAACCTTTTCAAAATGAACTTTCGTACTCACAAATTCCGACAATTAGTCAGTTTGAGTCCATTTTTCAAATCAAAATTCGACAATTACAGATATTTAGATTAAACTATACAATGTTTTTCCCAGGAATGAGTACGCAAAATTCTCCAGCAACTTGCATTCAATTCAGAACATAAAGAACCAAGGGCGTAGTCAGGGGGGGGGTTTTGGGGGTTCAAACCCCCCCCGAAATGTTTGAGAGTTATTTCTTTATTTAATACTTGCTACAGAAAGTGACCCTCACAATTCCCGGCACCTACAAAGTCTATTGCCAAAATGTCAAAACCCCCCCCGAAATTAATTCCTGGCTACGCCCTTGTAAAGAACGAATATAAAGACCATCAGTCTACATATAAACGAAACTGACATTGTACGAATAAAGTTTTCCTTCTCTAATCAAATAGCAGCAGCTGACCACAACGAGACCCCCAGTTTACACTAACTAGATTATCTACACACCAAAAGAAAACATTATATACGGTCTCTCCTTTGTTATTAGCGGTGCCAGTACAAATCCCAGCACAAAAGCACTGAATTTGATTCACTTTCTGGGTTGATTCCTATTGACGATTCAATTCGAATAAATCAATCGAATAGTGTTGGAACCGAATAGAAAAAGGACTATAAAAATATGATTATGACAATATTTATGTCAGTTCTTTTTTTTTAATATAAGTATTGAAAAAAGTTGGAACTTTTGAGTGGACAAAGATTCAACACCGCATATGCACATCTAAGACCGTTTCATAGTAAACGGGTGTATCCCGATAATGTGCATTTTCAAAATGCTGCTGCATCTTTTCTTCTGAAGAAAATCTCATATTTCTATAGAACATAATTTCAGGAACTTTTCACGTAGAATACAAAGACGTCAATTATGTTTTTCGCAAATCGACAATCAATCAGATTTCCGTCTGATTTCCTTTATTTAAATGAGATTTTCCATACAGGTGTTCCGGAAAATGTGGGAAATCTCTCGGATTCAGATAGAACATAAAAAATGAAGATGAGAAGTCCCATAATTTTTTTCCTAGCGGCCCTTCCTAAGAAGATACGACCTCCTAAATGACGCCACTGGATTTCCATTTTAGTGGAATAAGTTTCAAACTACTCGATATAATTTGATGAAAATTTGTTATGATTTATAGTATTAAGGACCTCTTAAATTACTACACTCAAATTTCAATTAGCTTGTTCAGTTTACCAGGGGCGGACTGGGTTGTACATTTCAATGCTAACATTTTTAACACCCTGCATGATAAGGTGCTAAAAATACAAATTTGGATACCTTGAACATTAAGCTAAAGAAAAGGTACTCTTGTTCAGTGTCGATAAAATGAACCGCTTTCGAAAAAAAAAATAATGTAAGAATTAAGTAGTTGAAATTTATTCTACTAAAATGAATTTCCAGTGGCGTCATTTAGGAGGTCGTATGTTCGTAGGGAGGGCCACTAGGTAAAAAATTATGGGAACTTGTCATCTTATTTCCTTATGTTCTGTCTGAATTCGAGAGATTTCCCACAGTTTCCGGGACACCCTGTATAATTTTGAACAATTCTAAAGTGCCTTGTTCCAATGCTCGAGATATTTATCTTTCAAATTTTATTCCTTCGGTGAGAAGACTGCCAAGTCTGTGAAAAGTCATTCGAAAACAATAATCAACAAGACAAACAATAAAAACACTTGCAAAAAATGAGTATTAAAATGATGAAATCAATCAACATGAATGAAATCTAACCAAAGAAAAATTTATTATTTCTTTATATGAGGTGTTCAATATGTTCTCAAGATTTTCAAACTTTAGTTTCCCTAAGACCAAGCGTGTAGAAAAAAAATCTGTCATCCCCCTGATTTAAATAGCTCCTGCATTCTGCAATGATTCCACAGAAAAACGCCCATCTCAATCTGAAAATGATTGATATGCCAAATGACTGTATTAACTGAAAAAAAAGAAAAAAAAACTGAATTGAGGTTAAAAGCGGATCATAAAAGGAATACGCAACCACAATGGAAAAAAATCAATTCTTCATTGAATCTAATTCAGACCACTGCCTGTAACGTATCAATCAATCTAATTTGGTTTGAAGCCCGTAACGAAGCGAGCCATTGGCGTATCAACAGCGGGGTATTTCCAAGAATGACTAAGTAAAATTGTTGTTGTCGATTTAATATTTTTCCCTATATAAATTCAGAGCATGAAATAACATTTCTGAATATGATTATCATAAATGCTATGGAAAGTAATAATTCCTTCCAATTCAAACTACGATGCATTAATTCTTATTTTCATTCTGTTCATTCCTAAATTCAAAACAAAAAAACTTATGAGGGGGACAATTTCGAAGCTCAAACATTTGATCATGTGAATTTAATGAAAGGAATTGAATGAAAGCATTATTCACAGAGCACAGAGTACACATACATTGTCACTCAGAAGCTCTTGGCCTAACAGTGTCTGAATATATAATTTTATTGTGTATAGACGGTTTCTCTGGTATTTTTTTATGATTTTTCTATACAGGCAGCTCCAAAACATTTTACGGATTTCAATGCGAAATATTCACTAAAAATTTTGGTATTTAACAATTTCCTTGATCAAAGTATTATAGTAGTGTCTAATACCATCGAATACGCAATTCCCAGTGTTAAAATACAGGTTTTTTTAAATGACAGCGTTAACAGTGTAAAAAATACACTCATTCAATTATTCACTTGAAATTTCAATTAATTAATTTTCAATTAAATTTTGAAAATGTGACTCTTATACTCGTTAGTTCACACGTCTCGTCATGATGACGTACGCGCAATTCATGGGGATGATGATTCACAATAAAGTAGCTAGTTGGCATCGTTGTTAACTGTTATTCAATATTCAACCAATGGAATGAATGCTAATGCGTACGTCACACTCAACTCAACCGCCCATACTGATCGTTTGAATTCGACAGCAGATAACCGCTATGATTTTCTGAGGGTCCATTGTTTCTAAAATGATTTTTTTATCGGGAAATCACAGAAAACGACCATTCTAAGTACATATTCTGAAAAAATTGGATCATTTCGGTGTCTGATGCGCCACTGATAACAGAGCAACCTCAGAATGGCGAATTCACGAAAGACTAACGAAACTGCGGATTAATTTTGGCATTAATCAATCATACGGTGTGTCAACAATCACGTCTATGGTTTACAAAGCGCAAGATCGACTGCTCTCCGTGTGCTGCCGCCAGTTGGCTGAACCGACCCTTTTGTCCGATAGTAAAGCTCGGACCCCACTATCCGTTTTTATTGACTCGATTGTCCCTAGGGGTGTAACGTGTGTAGTTTCACTGAAATGTTTATTGTTCACGAGGTTTTGGCCAAAAATGTTCTCAATTCTGGACTCCTTGATTTTTGGATATAAGCATGGTAAATCCCGAACGAAATATGCTAAACACATGAAACTTCCAGGTCATGTTTAGAGTTTGAATATCTCGAATGAGTTTGTTGATAGGTAAGATAATTTCTATTTCGATCAGTTCTGGAGAAAGAATTCTAATGCAAATTTCGATACAGTCGATACTATTCTCGGAAAAAATGAAAACTTACAAGCAGTTATGATCACTGTTCATTCCATTTCATCGTATAAGTGTTCCATAGAATAAATATTCTAGGATATTGTATGTCTATGACAGGAGATAAAGATGTCCTATAAATCTTTCTGAAAGTTTAATTACTAATTTCCGGAAGAAAATTATATGCGTAATATTTTAATTTCACAAACAGAACTTTCTTTCGATTAATGAGCATAATTAACAAAACAAATTTTGAGCATAAACAATATCTTAGAATATTCGTTCTATGGAACATAAGATGGAATGGAATGAACAGTGATCACAACTGCCTGTAAGTTTTTATTTTTTTCCGAGAAAAGTATCGACGGTATCGAAATTTTGCAAGAGACTTTTTTTCTCCAGAATTGAATGGGAAACCAACAGAGAATTTTATTTTTCGAAAATCTATCCCACGAAAACAATTGCTGAGAGAAAATCATAAGGGGTTGTTATTTTAAACCCCTAATATTAACGTTATGGGATCAAAAAAATTGTGTGAGTAACGTCTACTTAATGAATCATATTATGTCTAGTTTTATGTCTCAGTGTTTTTTTAGGACTTCAAGTTTTTATTCATTTATTCAACTCAGATCTGAATTCTGAGGGCTCACATCGAGTATAAATCTTACAGTGTTGTACAACCCTTAGCACGTTAGTTTGGGATCCGTATAATGCGCGGCATCAACAATGTCGAGGCACACAAAATCTTAAAAACAAACAAGGAGTATCAAACCGCCACTGATGTGTAGCAGTCTATATTCTTTGCACCCCTGTGTTGGAAATCTGCTTTTAGGAAGGGTTTCGGGGATGCTATCGTGGATGTATGTTTATACTTTGATATCACTAATAATCATTTTCCGAAAGCTGTGGATTGTGATAACGAAATGAGAAAATTGACTTTGAGGAATATATATTTACGAAATTCACTATTTTTTCCTATGGTCTTTTCGGATAATAAGACAATCAATTGTATGGGGCAAAAGAAATAATACCCTCTGAAGTTCTAGATACAATAGATACATAAAAAATTTCAATTTCAAACTGTAGGTACTAATACAATATTTTCATTGAACTTATAAAGTAAGGCGTCCTTAAATTCACATAAGTCAATACCATACTTGAACTGCTTTACCGATTAGGTATGTTCTTAGAATGTAAAGCTAGATATTCAGGTAATACATTTACTTTTTAAATATCAGGTTTTTAGTTTTTTTAGGCGAAAGGTGAGCATGGAATTTATGCAACTTTTTTAAAAATTTCATCATGATTCATGATGAATGAGAAAAATTGAATATTGCAAAGATAGATAGATATAATAATGCAAATTACGTTCATATATTACCGTTAAAAATCTCATACATAATCAGCATGTTCGTAAAAAAATTTATGCAAACCCTGAACAGGTGCTTTTGAGCGCTCATTCATTGGTGGAGCAATGAGACTTCTACCTCAAAAGTTTGTTTAGGACATGAGATTGTTACTAAATAGGTAAATGCAAAATTTCAGCACGATCGGAATGATATTCTGAAAATTCAAACACTGAAATATGTATAAAATTGACAATTAAAAAAATTAAATTCTATGGTTCTGATGACGCGATCCTCTTGAAATTTTGCATGAACATTCAGTATTTATGAATTTTCATACACAAAATGGTCAAAATGAATTTCACCCGAATCAGCTATCTTGTTATGGAAATATGGAGATTCTTCTTTTCAATATTATAATTGAATATTCTATGATTTAAATGATGTGATCTTCATAAATTTTTGCTTAAACGTTTAGTATAATCATCTTCATTCACAAAATGAATTTCACTCGAATCGGATATAATGTTATGAAAATATAAAGTTCCTCCTTTTCAATATTCCTATCAATATTTTCTATGGTTCTGCTTGCACTATGGCCACCAAATTTTGCTTGAAGCTTATTATGATAATCTTGCATGTGGCCGCAAATTGCATTTCGATTAGTTTCGTTTTGTCTGGGATATAGAGGAACAAATATTTTGGATGGCCATATTTTATGGAAAATTACTGACAATTGGGCAAAACGATATAGCGCTCGAAAACATTTATATTTTAGATTAACTCCTGAATTCAGCAGCACTATTGTTAGTCGAATTGTATCTTTCATACCTCATACAAGAGAATGTTTTATACCTAACTCCCATAGAGGGCGCTACGTACCTACATAATTCGCAGGGAATAATGTTAGTTCTTTAATTATAGCTTACCTACTTGTATTTTAATTAGAAATGCTCACGAAATTTTTTTCTGTACGATAAGAGGTTCCGGAGATATTTACAAAAAATTGATTATTTTAAATTTCAACACTCTAGACCTTGAAAAATTTTTCTACCTATTTTTTCTGCTTATATTAATTGGAATATCCTGTATAATAATGCTAGGAATGATTTCATATTTTTAAGAAAGAACTGTGCCTGTTGAGCTTCTCACGTGTCAACAAAATAATCCCATATTACCTCACTGCCTGATGGTTTTATCCTTCTGAGTAACATCGAAACTTTAATTGCCACTCAAGCGGAAGTTTCCAAGACTTCCCGTACTCCACAGTCAATTTGAATTAATTAAAAAACCACTAATACCTGGTTAGTAAAAAACGAATTGAGCTTATGGGCATGGGTACCAACACATAAAATATTATTCGGACCTGAGCCCTGAGAACAATTTTGCCACTACCGAAAACATCCGGCAATACTTTATATTTAAGAATACCTTCTCACGTTCCCCATTTCCGGTACGTAGAGAATATATTTATATACTTTAAAACAAAAAGTTATTTATCTTGAATCATCTTGACCACGTTTCATTATGAACGATGTAAGAGGTACGCTTTCCCATAGGTCGTACATGTTGCTGAGGCCTACGTGGGGGTTACAGAGAAAAATGGCGGTTTTACCTATTGAATGTGAATTTCTCACGTCATACAGACGATAAGAACTGAGATTCATTTCATTTCCTTTGTCCCATGGCGAATCACTTTGTGTACATGTGAATGGCTGACAATGGACGAAGGAAATTCAATTATAAAATTGTGGAAAACCGCCACGTGAAGTCAGCAGTATTCAGCATCTATAGTCCGTTCACGAAAGGTTGAGCCGTCGGTTGGCCATGATAATTTGGCATATTTCACTGTGTATATTAAAATTTTAGGTTATGATGTTTATTTTCTTGTCAGATTGATACGCAATGTTGTCAATATTGCATAGAGTTGTCTGATAACTCGCAAGCTCATCGGACGAGGCCGGGTACATTCGGCAACATTGAATTTATTTTACGTTATGACAGCAAATACTGCCAACTTCAGATAAATAAAGAAACGCCTACTATGTGCTCAACCTTTCGTGAACGGAGTATATATTCCTTCGTTTGAGATATGGCTCAACAAAATTTCTGGTATATCGATCAATATAGCATGTGTATTTCACAGTATTAGCAGAGAAACGTTTTTTTTTAAAAAAGCCCTCTGCAGGAGCTTTTGAGAGCTCGTTCTTTGGTGGAGCAATAAGATTATTACCTCAAATTTCATATGGGATTTGAGATTGATACCAAATATATAAATGCAGAATCACAGCACAATCGGAATTATATTCTGAAAATCATTCAAAAAATGAAATATGTAAAAAATACATAATTACAAAAATTAAATTCTATGGTTCTGATGATGCGATCCCCTTGAAATTTGCATGAGCATTCAGTATAGTAGTTTTCATTCTCAAAATGAATTTCACTCGAATCGGATATTCTGCTATGGAAATATAAAGATTCTTCTTTCAATATTCCAATTGAATTTTTTATGGTTCTGTTGAAACTATGGCCACGAAATTTTGGATGAACATTTAGAATATCGATTTCCATTCACAAAAAAAATTTCACTCGAATCGGACATCTTTTTATGGAAATATGAAGTTTTTTTTTTCAATATTTCAAGTGAATTCTCCATGGTTCTGTTCACACTATTGCCACAAAATTTTGCATGAGGCTTATTATCAGCATCTTGCATTTGGCCGTAACATTTCATTCCGATTGGTTAGATGGGATTTGAGTTTGATACGAAATATATATACGCAAAATCTCAGCACGGTCGGAATTATATTCTGAAAATTATTCAAAAAATGAAATATGTAAACAATCAATAATTAATAAAAAATCAAATCTATGGTTCTGATGATGCGATCGTCTCGGAATTTTGCATGATCATTCAGTATATACCTATCTTCATTCACAGAATGAATTAAGACTTGGGTACTTGCATTTCGCCAAGAACTAAACATTAAAGATCTTGTGAATTGACTGCACGATTCATGATTCATGATCTGTAGATAGAAATCTTCTGAGAAAGGTAAATCGAAAATGACAAGCGTACCTTTTAAATTTTCCAAAATAAATCTCAAGAAACATTCAATAGTTTTCTGTTCGCAAATCAATGAAATTCAAAGAAAAAATGTAATGAAAAATTATTTTTCAGAATTGAAAACGTAGAGTAATTTTGTTCTGCATTTTCGATTTTTTTTTAAATATTACCAGCTGAAAGTTGACTCCAATGTTTAAATTTCAGCTGTGATTTCAACATTTTTCGATTCGTTCAACACAAAACAAGAAAGGAAAGACAATTTCATTTCGTACATTTTCGAAAAGAAATCAAATCTATTCCAGATTGTACATACTGCCGAAGTTTTAAAAAATGTTTGCTCGTTTTTCTGTTTATTCAAGACCTCTTCATTATTGCCCAATACAAAAATAATGAAATATATTAATCTAATAACGAACTGACAGGTCATTTGTATGAAAGGTATTTCCTAATTGAATATCATTTCCCAGCTTCTCAGAGTACGACCATTATCTGGGACAGACGCAACTTGCTTTATTTTTCACTGATTTATTGATATAGAATTAATTACTTTATGCAAATGAGAAAAGTAATTCTTTATTCAATTAACTAATGGATTTTCATGAGGTAAGGAGTGTATTGCGTAGGTTTAGGAGCAAAAGAACTGCAGATATGGCTTTGCATTGAGGACTTGAATGGATGAACGGAAAAACACTGTTATATGGCATCAATAGATGACTATTTATTGCTTTCACAGATCCTCTGGTATAATTATTTTGAACTTTTAATTATCCAAAATAGATAAGGTAAATGTGGAGTACATGGGGTTTCAACCAGATGGCGCCACATGTCACACATCACACTTAACGATGGATCTATCACGAAATATTTCGGTAAGGATTATTGGCAGTTCTGTACAAAAATTGAGGCCAAAGAAATGTATGAACATTAAACATTTGGAAACCTGAAAATCTATACCACTATTTTGCACTATGATAGGTGGCATAATGAACGTGTTAACCATGGAATTAGAAAAAATGAAATAATAACTCAATAGAGAGAAAATTATAGTGAATTAAATGACGCCCAAAAATGTATTGATCAGGGGCTATTAGTTTTCATACAATCTGTTCAAAAATGGAAAAACCGACTGTGAAAATAGAAACTGAGGTCAGCTTTCTAGATATTTTATTTCATATGGGCATTTCCAAAGATTTTAGAGAAATTCGTTTTAGAAATAATGTATCCTCATAGGGATTATCCGTTTTTTCCTTTTGTAGTCAGGTTTTCGAGAAAAAAATTATCAAAATCACCAAAATAAGCTAGCGAATTCAAACGGTTAGAACTGGCAGTTGAGTGTGACGTACACGTTAGCATTCATTTCATTGCTTAAATGTTGGATCACAGTTGCGAACGATGCAAACTGGCCACTACGTTGTGAATCGTTATCTTCACTAATTATGCTTACTCGTACGTCATGAACTTGCGAATATAAAAATCGCATTTTAAATACATAATTGTACAATAATAAAGTAAAATTTCAAGTGAATCATTCAGCACGTAAATAATTAACACAATTTTTAATGCTATCACATGAGAAAATTTTATATTTTAACATACTGTCCCATTATGAGTCGATTACATTGAGATACTCAACAAGCTGCTGCTGAGCGAATTTAGAAGCTGATTCTAAATTCGCTGAGTGTAATCGTGTTCACAAGCCAACAATCTGATTGTAAAAAAGCTGCGACTAAAGTTGGAAGCTAGGCTACTTTACACGCTAAATCGCTGGCGTTTTGGCTTGTTGGCATGTAAACAAGCCATGTGTAATCACAGTTGCTACTAAACAATCTGTGAGTTCTCATCTACTCGGTGGTTCCTGGTTCTTAAATTTGAAAACGTATTTGACATTGATCTTAGATCCTTGACAACGATACAAGCCTCACTTGGATCGCTAGATTGTTGGCTACTCAGCGAGTAGACAGTTTTGTGTGTAATCATCACAAGCTAATTCACTCGCTTCAAAATCCGCTCAGTAGCAGCTCGTAAAGTATCTCAATGTAATCGACCCATTAGGGAAAAAATCTGAAGAAAACATATCCGGTTCATTCCTCACAAAAGTCATTTCACCAAATTGACCAGCCATAATTTTCACACCACTCAATTAAATCACCCTATCTTGACTCTAATGAAAAAATCACAGATATAACAATCCAATTAAACCTCCGATAGCAGTCAATTAAAAATTAAAAACGAAATATCTTTTTGCCGATCTTTACTTTCCTTTTCTTGTTTCTCACGTATTTTAATCCTTTCCAATGAGGAATCAATAAATTGAAACTTCGGAAATAGGGAACCTAATTATCCATAAAAATACCCAATTATAAACAACATCTCAGAAAAGGATACCCCGGTCTTTGGGGCCCAAAAACCTACTAATCAGCCTTTAGGCAAAGAGCGGCGTAACAATTCGGCTAACCTTGCTTTTAATCGGCACCCCAAATTTATGGTGCTGGTTATTTCCCATCTAGTCACTTGTGCCGGAAGATATAACAACTGGCCATCTACTCCTTTGACGTGGAAAATGGTCAAGACACCCATCGGACCCATTGGGCCACTTTATAATTCCGAGATAGTACCGTAGTAAAATTCTTACCGGCTTGTTTCTTGTTTAGGTGTGTTATTTTATTCGGCCTGTCTGGTTTTCGGTTTGACCATTTTTTGATAGAAAATACTTGGATGTTACGTAACTTGATTTAGTGCCGAGGTTGTCCAGGAATTATCTGAATGCTGCGGTCGGTTTTTGGGCATTCCGAGGTCTTGGATTATCTAATCGCTAATGAAAAAGAATCGTTTATTTTAATTAAGTAGTGGACGAGGAAAGTACAGGTTTTCGGTAAGTCGTTATAACTGTTAAAACCTGGTAATCTCCACTGAAAATTATTACATACAGAGTGATGGTTGGTCCTTTGAATGTTCGGTTTTTAATTTTGATGAATTAAACGCAGGCATGGCAACCTACGGCTCGCAAGCCACATGCGGCCCGCGAATAGAATTTTCTTTGCCAATAAATTTTTTCACACACGACAAACCTCTAAATTAGCTCTTTGAATATGTAATGAGACCGTAACAATTGCGAAAAAATATAATTTAAGAAGACATTATACTACCAAACATTTGTAAAAATTCGGACTGGACAACTAATGGCTTTAATTCCTTTATTATTTGCACCTGCCTTCATAGCTAAATCCTTTTGTAAAATACCTCATGTTGTGGTCCCTCTAAGTCCAACTTATTATGAACTATAGCGACCCGCCCCGGCTTCGCACGGTACGACATCACATTAGAAACTTCAAAGTTCAAAGATAACAGTACTTCTCCACTATTTAATGGATGTTATTATACATATAATCGTTCCTCTTGAATCACTCTATCTATTAAAAAAAACGCATCAAAATCCGTTGCCTAGTTTCAAAGATTTGAGCCGGTTTTCAGCAAACTCCAATTAATGCAGTCGAATTGTGCTTTTAGCAGGAAAGTTTTGGGGTAGTTTAGATTTCTTTCATTTTTTATGTTTTTTGGGGTGCTGAATCCGAATTTGAGGTTTGCTAACAAAATTTCCAGACGGAACATAGAAAAAAATACAAAAAAAGAATGAAAATCTCATTCTTGGTCAGTTTTTTGCATATAACTCTGACACTATCAACTTTTCCTAAAATACCTTTCCATACAAAATGAAAGTACATAAAATTTCCTACAAATTGTACTACCACAGCTTGTTTTGCGACAAACCGTTCTGGTTCAAATAATAGTTGAAAATGAGGTATTTTCTATGACTCAATAAATGAAAAAAAAATTAATTCTATGGTTCCGATGATGCGATCCTCTTGAAATTGTGCATGAACATTCAGTATATCAGTCGCGATTCACAAAAAAAAATTTAATCGAATCGGACATTTTGTTATGGAAATATAAAGATTCTTCTTTTCAATATTCCAATTGAATTTTCTATGGTTCTGTTCACACTATGGTCACACAATTTTGCATAAGGCTTATTATGAGCATCTTGCATTTGGCCGCAACATTTCATTTTGATTGGTCTCGTTTTGTCTGAGATATTGAGGAACAAAAATTTAGAATGGCCTTGTTTTATGAAACAAAATACGGCCATTCAAAATGTTTGTTTCTCAATATCTCAGACAAAATGAAACCAGTCGAAATGAAATGTTGCGGCAATATGCAAGATGGTCATAATAAGCTTCATGCAAAATTGTGTGACCATAGTGTGAGCAGAACCATAGAAAATTCAATTGGAATATTGAAAAGAAGAATCTTTATATTTGCATAACAAGATATCTGATTCAAGTGAATTTTTTTTTATGAATCGAGACTGATATGCTGAATGTTCATGCAAAATTTCAAGAGAATCGCATCATCGCCATAGAATTTAAGTTTTTTTCATTTATTGAGTCATAGAAATTACCTCATTTAAAAGTATAATTTGAGCCAGAACAGGTGGTCGCAGAACAAGCTGTGGTAGTACAATTTGTAGGAAATTTTATGTACTTTCATTTTGTATTGAGAGGTTTTTCACGAAAAGTTGATAGTTTCCGAGTTATAAGCAGAAAACTGCCAAAGAATGAGATTTTTTCTCTTTTTTTGTATTTTTTTCAATGTTCCCTCACGAAATTTTGTTAGCAAAAATCAGATTCGGATTCAGCACCCCAAAAAACATAAAAAATCGAAAAAATCAAAACTACTCCAGAACTTTCCTGCTAGGGGTTCTTTTGAGCACAAATTGACTGGACTAAATCAGCTTGATTATTGAAATGTCATCATTTCTGTGTAATTTTCAGTTCATTTTTGACGTAAACTCAATTGAAAATCAACGATTTGATTGCCAATCAAGCTTTTGTGGAACCCGGGGTTAAGCATACAAAGGGACATAGGGACATAGAAAGCGACTTTTTATTTTATACTATGTAGTGACGTCGTCTAATGGATATTTCAACGACTGTATTTATTACTTTTTTGATCTCCCACCGAACCGGCCTCTTGGAATTTTTCAATCATTCGACCAAAAGTGCTTTCAGATGGACGATCATAAACCATAAAACTCATGTCATTTTTTCAGAACACTTTTTCCCAGAACGCTGATTTTCATAAAATAATTCAACAAATTAAACGCATTGTTGTATCGTGTACGAAGCTATTTTTTAAATGTCATACATAACACTTCTCAAATGTCAAAATAATCAGACGGTTTCAGTGCGCCATCTACATTTTATTAATTCCTAAAAAAGCGGAGCTATTTGAAACACCTTCATAAAGATAATAGAATGTTCCAAGTTTACTCAATTTTTTATTTTAAAGAATTCATGCCCTATGCAATAGTATTGTTGACTATTTTTTGGAATTTATTTTATTTTGAAGATAAACCCTATACGAACACGAAAAAATTACTTTCCTCTCAAAAATATACCTAGTAATTGCCAATAAAAAATACGTAAATGAAAAGAGAACTCAAAATTCCCGCGGAAATGCTCAATTTTGTCTCGTTATGATGATTACGTCAATATCCGATAAACAAACTTCGACTTCTGTCAAAGCGAACTGATTTTGCCTGATTCCTTGTGAAAAAGTCCAATCTAAGCCTTCAAAATGAATACGTCGGTCTATAAATGCTGTATGAGGTGTTCCTTTTATTTGTAATAATGAATATGATTTAAAAGTTTGATACTCACAAAGACATTTTCACGTTTCGAAGCTCTGCTGCACAAAATCCTTGTTTTCAGTAAAGAAACGTGCGATCATCAGGGAATCAATCTTCCGTAAGTTACTACTACTTATATTACCCTTGATGAATCCTGTCTCCATTATAAAGGAAATTGTAGAACTATTCTCTTCTCTTTCAGCTTTCAACTTCGTTAGTTCGAATCATAGATAAGATAGACTATATATTTACTATGGTTCGAATCACAGAACCTCAGATCAACAAAGCACTATAAATGTATCTTGTTGATTTGAGCACAGAACATTCGAATTTGCAATGACAATATCGGATAGTGACGTCAACTACCTCTGACTGGTGTTCGCAGTCACGTGATAGTTGATAATAACTAACATAATTTATAACAGCTTTATTTAATTTAGCAAGAATAATAAGATCACTAAGATGGTTTTTCGGGATTGCAAAAACTTCTTTCTTTGAGGAAAACCTCATAATAATAATAATAATTTATATGAGTTTGTAACATGAGTCAACATCCCTACTCCGGCATAATTTATCTATCACCTAGTGTTAAACAACAGCTACTGTTTTACCTAACAATCTTCCCATTCAAAGGGTCGATCCATTGAATTCATCAGATAATTAGTCTCTAACTCGATTGAATGGAGATGACTACCTACCTGAACTGCTACTTGTACTACTCACTACTGTCCGAAGTATTTACATTAATTAGAATAATAATGGAAGAGTCGTAGTGGTACCGGGCGTTTTGAGAGACACAAGTCCAGCGTGTGCACATTTACATAAATTTGACTGTGCACCAGAGGTAATATCACCTTATTATGGTAATACCGAGTGCCGACAGAAGCTTAACTCTGCACTACACTTTATGAATATTTGATTCTTCGTTAATTCGACTTAAAAGAGTTTTTGCGCTAATCCTTGGTATAATACTGTCAGCACTTGTACAGGAGAAAGCAATAATATGGGTTATTACTTGGAATGAAACGTTACGGTGCCCATACTATGAATTCAAAAAATTATTTCGTTTTTTCTAGCTTTGAATAGCAGAAAAATGAACAGAAAAGGGAGAGGATAAAAAATGTTGATAATTCTGAAACGAAATAAACAACAAGCCCCCAGAAAAAGCGAGAACTTTTTTGTACAACTGTCAAAAAACTTTTTTCATCACTATGGATGCGTAAATGATTTCCTTTTTTCACAGTTGAAAGAAGTCTTTTTTTCGTCGTTAAAAAAACTAAATTAATTTGTTATTATGAATTGATTTACAACCAAAAGAAATATAATTGTTGATCAAACAAAAATTTTTCAAAAAAACTCTAATCAACCATAAATTCGCAAAACACGTCTCACGATCTTCTAAATTCCTCAGACCGATGTAGATAGATCTAAAACTGTCTGGCGCCAAATATTCAAGCGAAGGTCATCATGCACAGTATGTGTACGTTTTTTTAACCGTTTTTGTCGGCTCTTTCCTCTGATCCGTTAGGTTATCCGTTGAACCATCTTCAAACATTGATTGATTGCGAAATTTACCATATGTGAGAATACATCCCAGAAAATACCCTCAAAGATGTGCACAAAGCAACCCTATCTCCTCTGCGATTCCAATACGGAAATTCAAAATAATCCCACGAACATTATTCATAAATTTATGCAACTCCAAGCGACCAAACGTGTAGTGAGGAGGGTATGAAACGAAGCGAACCCTTTTGTACCTGTAGCTGCGCTGGGCCGCTGTATCTAATCTACATTTTTCTATATGGGTATTTGAACCTTCCGTATTCAAATCCAACGGAAGATATCGAATATGCTTAATAGCCCATCAAGGGCGATTGAACCGAAGATAGTTCAATAAGAGGTGGGTTACCCCTTTTGTGCCCTTATTTTGCAGGTAGAATTATTGTTGAGAGTTTCGACTGCTTTATTTGCTTCTTCTTAGGTGGTAGGAAGTATCGGGGGGTAAGTGTGTCATCTGGAGATTCCGATATAGGATTGAGAAAAATGTAAATTATTACAGTGGCGTAGGTATTGAAGGATTTTTTTATAGGTAGTTGGATCAACTTTTTTTACACGATCTGAAATTGAATTAATATCTTTCTTTTTTGAGCGCTCGTTCTACTTAAACAAGTGCTATATCGGTTTGCCCAAATGTCTGTAATTTTAGAATTTTGAGCAGAAAATTGTCTCAAACGATAGGGTTGGACTCCCTGATGACGAATTCGTGGTCAAATTCAATTCTGTCCGTCCGTGTTGTCCATGAGGCTGTCCATCCGTCCGTTAGCACAATAACTTTTGAAGGGATTGTCCTAGAGATCTGAAACTTTCAGGATGAGTTCGGGTTCCGAATGGCTCGAATAAGTTCGTTAACAAGCCAAATCCTACAGGGTGTTCCATAAAATATGGCCATTCAAAGTTTTTGTTCCTCAATATCTCAGAAAATACGAAACCAATCGGAATGAAATTTTATGGTCAAATGCAAGATGCTGATAACAAGCCTCATGCAAAATTTTGTGACCATAGTGTGAACAGAACAATAGAAAATGCAATTGGAATATTAAAAAAACTTTTTATTTCCATAAAAAGATATCCGATTCGAATGAAATTTTTTTTTGGTGATGGAGATCGATATTTTAAATGTTCATCCAAAATTTCGTGGCCATAGTTTCAACAGAACCATAGAAAATTCAATTAGAATATTGAAAGAAGAATCTTTGTATTTCCCATAACAAAATATCCGATTCGGAGAAAATTTATTATGAGAATAGAAACTACTATACTGAATGTTCATGCAAAATTTCAAGGGGATCGCATCATCAGAAACATAGAAATTAATATATGTAATTATTTATTTTTAATATATTTAATTTTTTAAATAATTCTGTAGTTATATATTTGGTATCAATCTCAAAGCCCATATAGAATTCTGAGGTAAAAGTCTTCTGGCTCCGCCAAAGAACAAGCGCTCAAAAGCTTTTTTTTTCACTCTGGAAAGGGTTGTTCTAGAGGCTTGAAACTTTCTGGGTAGGTTCGGTTCCTAAATGTCGCGGTTAAGTTTGTTAATCACCAAAATCTTATTTTTTTAGGGTGAAGATTGAAAATTTCAATAAGATCTCATATTCAGAACCATTCAATTCAATTTTTTCCTGATTCATCCAATATTTCGAATAATGCAGAATTTTTTAGTTAGATCGAGCTGAAATTTTGCAGTTAAATGTTCAATACGAATTCGAAGCATTACGCAAAAATTTGTAGGAGTTGCGTTTATACAACAATAGCAATATCTAGCTTAATATCGTAGCGTAATATCGAAAAAAAATTCTAATATTTTCATGAAATCGAGTTTGAGAATGTATATCGGCGAAGTGAAAATCATGCCAATTCTCAAAAGGATTGCGCTCAGAGCTTTCCTTAAGTTTTTATTGAATCACGTATTCTCAAACTATGTCTTTTACTGAATGTCATCTTGAGAAAAATAACCGTAGATTCATCGAATATTATTCTCTAAATTTCGAACATTCCCTCAGAATTCATAAGGGTTAAATCAAGTTTTCTCGTAACAGAACGCGAAAAAAATAAATGGTACCAAAAAAACTGCATGATCAACTCTTATTTCTAAGAAACGTAACATAGAAAACACTTTTTCCCTTTCAACTACGCCTCTGGCTTTCTACAGGAAGTCGCATCCTCTTCCGGACCAATACTACATCCCAGGAAAAGAAAAGTGCATGTTAAGGGTTGCAGATTTAAATGGGTGTCCTTTACACTTAATATTCAAGCAGGTAGTTTGGCATAAATTCACATACATTAAACAGGTAGGTAAAAAACTAATGCCCCACTACGTTCCCTATCACAATATCATTTCTACAAACTCTCAACCTCACCCTGTACGAAAGCATCGAAAAGGAAAGTAATTTAAGGGTGAAACATCCCTTACGGAGTTGATACAAGTGTTAGCAAATAATAGATTCATATTATAATTTCCTTTCAGCGTAAGGATTTAGGTAGAGGATTCGAGATTCTGGGCCTACCTGGACCGATTGTGTTAAGTTAGGAATGACCTTTCTACCCCGAAGATGCAAATGTGTTTACAGACCCGACCTTTGGTAAAATATGCAACTTATTCAAATCAACCGCTGTACCATCCCCAGAAAGGGTTTTTTTCTCATGGATTACAATGCAGGCACGGTTAGCGAAGGTTCAGTTTATGTGGGCAAATTTTTTATCGGTTCGTTTTTTAACGAATTCGATTGAATAACGATCTGGGGCTGTTGAGATGTCTAGGAGATACAGGCTGAATTTCTGATGGGGTCATATTCAAAAATCAGTTATTCGCCAACCGATAAAGTTAAACCTTCCGTTTTATTGATTGGTTTCTGGTGGGAGATTCCAACGGAATATTTAATGGATCTTGAGTTTGAGGAAGTCGAATTTGGATGGGTGTAATTTTTTTTCACAAGAAATATCCTTTTTGTCAAAGAAATTAATGTTTCGTTGGTCGGATGTATTACTGGAAATTTATACTGAATATATGAATGCAAAATCTCTGTACGATCAAAATTATATTCTGGAAATAATTCAAAAAATGAAATGTGTGTGTACAAAATCGATTAATGAAAAATTAAGAAAAGCCCCGAGCAGGAGCTTTTTAGCACTCGTTCTTTGGTGGAGCAATAAGACTTTTACCTCAAAATTTTATTTGGGACTTGAGATTGATACCGAATATACAAATACAGAATCTCAGCGCAATCGGAATTATATTCTTGAAAATTATTCAAGAAATGAAATATGTAAAAAATAAATGATTAATAAAATTAAATTCTATGGTTCTGATGATGCGATCCCATTGAAATTTTGCATGCACATTCAGTAGGTATAGTAGTTTTCATTTTCAAAATAAATTTTACTAGAATTGGATATTCTGTTATGGAAATATAAAGTTTCTTTTTTCAATATTCCAATTTAATTTTCTTTGGATCTTTTAACACTATGACCAAAAAATGTTGCATGAAGATTCAGTATATTAATCTTTATTCACAGAAGAATATACTCGAATCAAGTATCCTGCCATGGAAATATAAAGATTTTTCTTTTCAATATTCCAATTGAATTTTCCATGGTTCTGTTGAAACTGTTGGCCATTTTGGATGAACATTCAGAATATCGATCTCCATTCACAATTAAAATTCACTCGGATATCTTTTTATGGAAATATGAAGTTTCATTTTTTCAATATTCCAATTGAATTCACTATGGTTTTGTTTACACTATGGCCACCAAATTTTGCATGAGGCTTGTTATCAGCATCTTGCATTTGGCCGTAACATTTCATTCCGATTGGTTCCGTATTTTCTGAAATATTGAGGAACAAACATTTTGAATGGCCATATTTTATGGAACACCCTGTACGATTTGGCTGGTTAACGAACTCAACCGAGCCATTTGGGATATGAACTCATCCTGAAAATTTCAAGTCTCTAGGACAATCCCTTCGAAAGTTATTGTGCTATAATAAAAAGAGTCGAATTGGAATTCTGTTTTGGAAATATAAAGATTTATCTTTTAAATATTCCTATTGAATTTTCTATGATTCTGTTAACACTATGGCCACAAAATTTTGTATGAGGCTTCTTATGAGCATTTTGCATGTAGCCGCAAAATTTCATTTCCATTGGTGTTGTTCTGTCTAAGATATGGAAATACAAAAATTGTATGAAAGACTCTGTACGATTTTGCTGGTAAATGAACTTGACCGCGGCATTCAAGAACGGAACCTACTCTAATGCCCCAATTACAGTCAGCCCTTCCTACTGCCGCTCGCGTTGTCGGCAATAATTTCCTAGATACTTCTGCAACAGTATCCAAGGCAGTGAGCATTCACACTCTGCTGCAACATTTCCCTAGCGACAAAGTTTCGGCAATGACGGATTAAGAAATTCCACCGCAACCTAGTTAAATTTAATCATTTACAGCTGTTCACGCTGCCGGTCCTTTGACTTCCGTACGAACAACCGCCAGAGCAGCACAAGTGGCAATGGAAGACAGCAGGAAAGTTTAGTGATTACATTCTCGCGCTGCCCACTTCCCTGCTTAATTTCCTGCTCCCTGCCGTGAAAGTGAGCTGAGTGTAATCGGGGTGTAAAATTTCAAATCTCTTTCTTGAACAATCCTTTCGAAAGTTATCGTGTTTACGTATGGTCCCTAGTTTTTTGATTACATCAAAAACCAAATTCACCGAAATATTCATTCCTTTCAATCTCATAATAGCGGAAATCGAATTAAATCAGAATTCACAATTAATTATTACAAAACAGCTTCCGCCCCCCACCGGGGTTAAATAAAATCAGTATATATCTGTTAAAACCATGTCGAAATCAATAAAAAATCGCAATAAGCACGGTCGTAAACTGAGCGGCGGTCTTGAGTGAAATGTTGTAAACATTTATTATTCAAAATAGGCGTACGAACCATTAAACCGTATGTCTAATTGAAATAAAAACGAGCGAGATGCCAAATTAAAGGCGTAAAAATGAGTCGATTATAATAATTACCATAGTCATAAAGGAGATCCATATATTACAAGGCCGTTTGGAGCACAGCCTCTCGTATAATGATCAAAACTTATGAATGGGACTCGAACGATTCACGAGAGATAGATAGCGGGCGAATATGGGAGTACGAACGATCCAGAGTCGGACGCAACCTTTTCGGCTTCAGGGAATTGGTTCGAGATTAGTTCGGAACGGTTCGTCACGAGCTTCTGGTTTCATTGCATCCATCATTCTAGGGGTTTTATTCAGATGGGATTTCGAGTGGTAAATGGTCTTGAACGTTTCTGTTGATGAAAAATTTAAGAAGATGAAAATAATTTCAATCATACATATAGCACCAGAAATGCTAACAATCTCATCATACCTCACCACAAGTTTGAAACCACGCACCGTAAACTACCTGGCATTAAAGATCTACAACATATTACCAGATGAATACAAAATCTTAAAAACGAAGAGACTCAGGACGGTCCTGAAGGAAAAGTTGATGCAGAGAGTTTACTACGAACTGGAAGAATACTTTACAAAATCCTATATATTGAAAAGTTTGTCATATATGTGAAAATGTAAATTGTGTTATACTATTAATATTCATTTGATTGTTTATATTTTTTCGTAGTCATATTAACTAATATACAGGGTGTTCTGATTTGTTTCCGACAAACTGAAATGGGTGATAGATCACATCATTTTAAGCAAAAAAGTTCCCATGAACATGGGTCCGGAAATGCTTCGTTTCCGAGATACAGGGTGTTAAAGTTGAAAAAATAATTCGCGTTTTCTTTGATATGTTTTGACTGCTTAGAAATCTTTTCATCAAACTTGGTGTACAGGAGTTTTTTGGGACGATAAATTCAAATTTGTGGTCCATTCAGTTGTATTTTTTAGAGGGCGCCACCGGCAATCATTTTAACCCATGTAAACCGTTGCAACTTCTTTGTGCTACCCTGTACAACGTTTTCGACTTAAAAAATCGATTCTCTCATCCTTTTCTCTTGAAAAAGGTACACCTCATTGAAGACGCTAGGATCAATCGTTTCAGAGAAAAATGCATTTAAAGCCAAAGTTCCCAAAACCTCTCCGAAAATTATTCCCATTCAAATAATATTTAATTTAAATTCATTTTGAAAATTTCTAAGGCTAAATGCATGCGGATTTTCTATTGCTCTCTAATAAGTAGAAGTGGTAGGCTATGTAATTGTTGTTTTTAAGTGTTCTGAATATTCGGTTTCCTGAAATATGTTGTTGGGAAAGATATTAAAAAAAACCTGAATTATTTTTTCAACTTTAACACCCTGTATCTTGGAAACGAAGCATTTCCGGACCCATGTTCATAGGAACTTTTTTGCTTAAAATGATGTAATCTATCACCCATTTCAGTTTGTCGGAAGCAAATAAGAACACCCTGTATATAAATAATGTATTTACTTTAAGAATCTAGCTATTCAACTTTTTGAAGACACCGCATGTAATTTTTGATGGGTTAAATTATTGTATGCTCATTGTAGACATTACAAATAAACAAATAAACGTTTCACTGCGAAATTTCAGATCGATCGAATCGACAAATTCTGAATTATTCTGAAAATGGATTAGTTAGAAAAAAAAATTCAATTCTTTGAATCTGATTATGAGATCCATTTGAAATTTCGCATCAACATCAAGTATAAAAATCGTCAACCCAAAATAAATTCCACTCGAAATGGTTAATTTTCTGTGGAAATATAAGGATTTTTCTGTCCTTCATTCCGAATAAATTTTCGATGCTTCTGTTAACACAACGGTCAAAAAATTTCGTATGATCTTTCTATGTGGCCGCAAAATTTTTGATCGGTTTCGTTTTGTTTGAGATTTTAAGGAACAAAAATATTGGAGGGCCATATTTTATGGACACCTTATAAAATTTTACTGGTTAACAAACTTAACCGTGGTATTCAAGAACCTACTCTGAAAATTTTAAGTCTGTAGGACAATCCTTTCAAAAATTATCTTGTGTTTTTGTATGTGATGTACGTATCGATTGAAATATATTCTGGGAGGTTTCTGCATATCTAAAAAACTTTGTAGGTTTTCACTCCCAGTCTCTGAAACAGAAATAATTAAAAAAATTTTAATTAAGATCAAGTGCTCCTGCGAAAATCTTTGCACTTATATGTCAAGAGCAAATTGGCCTTGAAAAAATTGTTGCCTATCAGTAAAACTGAAAAAAGGGATAAATGAAAAGGACAATGTAACGTTTCGGTGTCTATATCAGACAGAAGAAGGCTTCAGACAAACTTGTAAAATCTTCAGAATTGAGCGTTTTTTCATTTGCAGTCTAATTGACTTTGAAAGTTGTCAACACAAAGAGATGTTGATTTATTTAATTTTTAAATTTCCTGATGTCATTTCTTTGTTCAATAAATCAATCCAAATACGATCTATTCCAACAGAACAATTGGACAAATTATCTATTTCATCTAACAAAATACATGTGGATTTCTTAATTTTCCTTTAATAATTATCAGGTTCCGTTATAAGGATCTTTGTGTGTTGTTCCAGTTCATCATATGATATCCGCTATTTGAACATACATGATCAGCGATTTGTGATCTTGTAATGTCTCTATTTTTGATGTTGTTCTTATGTTCCCGTTTTCTTATCTCTAAAGGTCTTGATGTCTCTCCTGTATAAGATTTTCCACATATACAGGGAATATTGTAAAAACAATTTTTTTATTTTTGTGTCTCATTAATCGGTTTTCTAATTTAAATTTTTTTAATTATTTCTGTTTCAGAGACTGGGAGTGAAAACCTATAAAGTTTTTTAGAAATGTGATGTCCGTACCTAACAACAGAAAAAAAGAGAAGAAAATTGTTTTTCATTCTCAGACTTTTCGACTTCCTGAACCGTTTGGAACTTTTCTGAATTATTTGGCATATTGCATTAAAACTTTGATATCACATAACCCCAAACAATCGTTCACCTATGCATGATCGGAACATTTGCGCTAAATTCAATACAAATAATGTATGTGTATACTTCGAATTGAACGAAACAAATGTTTAAGTAACAAAAGCAACGTTCATATTTCATTTGATCAATCTTAAGTCCTATCCTGTGCATCACTCAAATAAGAAAGTACCCATTCAAATTAAATTGAAATAAATTTAAATGAACGTTTAAAATTGAATGTATAAGGAGGGCCAGGTCAGTGCGCATAATTTCACAGATATATTCTCTTTTATAAATAATAATCGGCAGTATTATTATTATTGTACACCGTGGAATACATTAGCTGCGGCAGCACGCTTATGTTAAACTATGGTAATCAACATACGTAAATATTTATGTGTCTAATAGCGGTGAGAGCTCTAAATGATTTTAGAGTAGGGCTGAAATGTATCCACAAGTGTTTATTTGTTTCAATTAATTCTTCACTGAAAAATATATATGTTTAGATATGCAGATATATTATTATTGAACATTTGTCAATAATTTGTTGATTAATTCATTCAGATTTGAAGTTGGAATTGCTCATGTCAATGATCTTTGAATTATTGCGATGGGTTGTTGAGCTGTCGAATGAAATAACTCAATTATTTATTGTGGTTTTTTATGCTAAACCTTGAAATACTTCGTTTCAGATTGTAGAAGAACTTTTGAAAAAGCTCTGGTTGAAAAATGTAACTTTTTTTACTTGAAATAATACTTTTCCATGTGGGATTTAGGCTCAAACAGAGAAGTTGAATTCATTAAGGATGAAAAAAAACGAAAAGTGGTCCAGATAATCAGTTTTGAATTTTCAATATCCTGAAGAAAATATATAAAAAAATATTATTCATATTCATAAAATATGGCCATTCAAAATTTTTGTTCCTGAATATCTCGAAAAATACGAAACCAATCGGAATGAAATGTTACGGCCAAATGCAAGATACTGATAACAAACCTCATGCAAAATTTTGTGGCCATAGTGTGAACAGAACCATAAAAAATTCAATTGGAATATTGAAAAAAAGAAACTTCATATTTCCATTAACAGATATCCGATTAAAGTGAAATTTTTTTTGTGAATGAAGAATATTCTGAATGTTTATCCAAAATTTTGTGGTCATAGTTTTAACAGAAACATAGAAAATTCAATTGGAATATTGAAAAGAAAAATCTTTATATTTCCATAACAGAATATCCCATTCGAGTGAAATTTATTTTGAGGATGGAAACTGCTTTACTGAATGTTCATGCAAAATTTCAATGGAATCGCATCATCAGAAACATAGAATTTAATTTTTTCAACTATTCATTTTTACATATTTCATTTTTTGAATAATTTTCAGGATATAATTCCGATTGTGCTGAGATTCTGCATTTATATATTTGGTATCAATCTCAAATCCCATATAAAATTTTGAGGTAATAGTCTTATTGCTCCACCAAAGAAAGAGCGCTCAAAAGCTCCCGCTCAGAGCTTTCCTTAATTTTTCATATATGATTTTTTCTGGAAATCACGCCACAAAAGATAAAAATAAGGTCTTTCAAGAAGAAATGAAATCTAGAATGGAATATTCATTCAATTTGAAGTTCTTCAAAGGAAAACGTCAACGGTTTCTGATAATTTTATACTTTCAGCTTATTTCTTCAACTTTTTCAAAATTTTTTAATTTTATGGCTCATCAAGTAGTTGATTCAACTTATTGGAAACGATTGACCTGTTAACTTCTATCATTATTTCCGCTTCAACACAAGGTTGCCAACCTCTCAAATCTGAATATTCCAGGTAGCCAAATTCAGCAAAATCAGTATAGAGTAACGCACATACCTACTTATGCAAATAGCATTGGGTAAAACAGTGAATTTATTAACAGTTAATTACGTAACACCAACAGGTTCCTTAAGTCCCCTTTCTGAATACGGAATGTGTTTATGGTTTTTATGGTAAACGCTTATCTTAAGACCTAATCTAACGAAATTCCAGATGAAACGAATATGCGAATATCCGCATCTTCTATTTCAATTTATGACATTGAATTAAATCGATAATAGCCTGAAAGTTTCGCGATTCGGAGCACCGTTATGCTGGTTTATGTGGTATTAACCAAGATAACTTTTTACCTATAGCGGAATTCTAATTGTAGTTTTTTTCACCCTATTTCTTCAGGCATAGATATTTTATTCTCAAATTAACCCTATAGTGATTGGAGCTCTACCACACTCAGAAGGTACTTCATATATGCAATTTTTGGAAAGTTGATTTTCATCATCAGGTTTTACTTGAGTTAGATTAACCCTGACTGTTGAATATTCAAGTCAGCATTCGACACTCAAGATAATTCCAGAGATAATTTCTGTAGACAAAAACCTGATAATGGAAATCAACTTACTAAAAATGCATGTATGTAGAACCTTGTGAATGTGGTATTGGAGGAACAAAATCATCTTCAAATGTTCGAATTGAGGAACATAAAAGTTAAAACAGGAAGATTATTCTGCTTATTCAACATACTTTGAATAAAGCCCATTGGATTTTATAGGGTGGAGCTTCCATAATATCCAAGAAGAAAAACTGAAGTGTAGAAAATTAAAAGAAGCAGTTTTTATGTCAATAAGCGACAACCTCATTAGTCAACCGTCTGTTAATAATAATAATAATAATAATAATAGATCTTTATTTCAGAACAATTCCAATAGAAAAGAAATGAAACAGTGTCAAAACAATTAACCATACTATGCTATAAATTCATCCATACTATATGGTTCCATATGTAAAAAAACTGAATATTTTTTTCTTGAAAATTTTAAGATTATCAATTTTCTGAATTTCTTTTGGCAACTTATTGAAAAATTTTAAACATCTATTATTCTACTTGCTTTTGAGTAGTTGCAAGATTATATTTAGGCAAATTATATGATAAAGTTCTAGTATCGTAATGACTTTTAAGATTACGATATTCTGAAAATAAATCTTGGTGTTTGAACAAAAATATTAAACATTCCTGAATATATAATGCATATATAGTTAAAATCCCATTCTTTTTGAAATATCCCCTACATGAATCCCTAAACTTTAAATTGCTCATAATTCTAACTGCATTTTTCTGTAAAATGAACAATGATGAAAAATTTCCTGTTCCATAGAATACTATACCAAATCTTATTTTCGCCTCTATGGTTGCGTGGTAAATTGTCTTCAATACTTTGGAATCCAGATATTTAGCCACCCCTCTGAAAGCATAGATGGATGTTGCTATTTTATTACGTAGATGTTCTATGTGCTCTTTCCAATTTAATTCTTCATCTATGTGAACACCTAAAAATTTCGTACTGCTGGAGATCTCATACGTAGTGCTGGTAGTCGTGTATAGATTAACATTTTCAGGGATCTCCCATTTAGAGTTTGGAGGATGGAAAGCAACCAATTTAGTTTTGTTTTTGTTCAGTACCATGTTGTTTGAAATGAACCAATTATCTGCATCTTCAAGCACTTCTCCAATTAGTTTTTCCAGATCTGACCACAAGGAATCTATAACAAGAAGATTTTTATCATCCACATAGTCCTCAAAAGCCACTTTGCCTCCATGCCTTCTTACTGTAAATCCAAAATCATTCAAATATATTATAAAAAATAACGGTCCTGCGATGCTTCCCTGTGGTATACCTAATTTGAGCTGTTTTGTTTTTGATCTTATTTTTATATCTCCTGAGATGATCTCTACCAGCTGACTGCGTCCTTTAAAGTATGATTTAACCCATTCAAGAGCCGGCCCTCTGATTCCATACTTTACCAATTTTTGAAGCAACCTCTCCACGTTCAGGCAGTCATAAGCCTTCGATAGGTCCAGGAACAGTCCCATAGAGAGCTCTCCATCCTCGAACGCAGATGTTATTCTTTTGATGAAATTGAAAATGGCTGTATGTATCGATTTTCCTTTGATGTAACCATGCTGACTCTTTGAGAAAATATTATTCTTCAGGAAGAATTTCATTACTTGGTTGCAAAAAGCTTACTCGAATATCTTTGAAAAACATGGCAATATGCTTATTGGCCTATAGTTTTCAAAATCCTTTATATCCCCTTTCTTCTTATATATTGGTCTAATAATCGCTCTCTTTAGTCTATCTGGGAAAATTCCTTTCTTCATTGAGTTGTTCAACACTGTAAGAAGAGGTTCCAAAATTTCCTTTGATGTTTGTTTAATTATGCTATTTGCTATTTCATCTATGCCACTTGTATGTTTGTTTTTCAATGATTTAATTATGTTTTCTAGTTCTTCAAGGCTTATTGTTCTTAAATACATGGATTCATCAACTTTCACATCGTTACTCTCTATTTCATTTCTTTTGTCATGTTCTTTGTTAGGTTAAGACCCTGATTGACAAAGAACTCATTCATTTCATTTGCTATATTTTCCAAATTTCCCTCAATTGGAAAACTTTTATCTTCAATCTGATTTTTTATGTTGTTAACCACCGACCAAGTTGCTTTGTTTTTATTATCAGAACTTTCTATAATGTTTTTATAACTATCTTTTTTATTTTGAATGAGCAAGTTATCATATTCTTGTTTAACTTTGTTGTATGCATCTGTGAAACGGCCATCATGTCTACTGCACACAAGTCAGAAACATCTGGGTTCCAATAATAAGATTCAGATCAAGAAAGATCAAATGAATCATTTGACAACAGATTCAATAAGAAATGGATCTTAGTCGAAAATGACGAACATTTTCAAAAAGTTACGAAAGTAACAGACAGATTCCCTCAATGATTTATTAATTAGAGACATAGAATAATATCTATTTGTGAGCAGAATAGATCTAAAGTCGCTCAAATATTTCTCATGAAACATATCATCTGATAAATTTAAAGCTCTGAACTTCAGATGGTGTATGATGTTGATCTTATGTATCATAGCGTGATGGGAGTGAAAACCTATACCTACTGGAAAAGGTAGGTCTATAATACCAATCTACGTATGAAATATTGTCGTCCATGCGCTCAATCTTCATGTCCAAAAAAGTCAGGGTATCATTTTATTCTGTCTCTATTGTGAATTGTAATAGTGTCAATATACAGGGTGTCCCGGAAAATGTGGGAAATCTCTCGGATTCAGATAGAACATTAAAAATGAAGATGACAAGTTCCCATAATTTTTTTTCCTAGCGGCCCTCCCTACGAAGATACGACCTCCTAAATGACGCTACTGGAAATCCATTTTAGTGGAATAAGTTTCAAACTACTAGATATAATTTGATGAAAATTTGATATGATTAATAGTATTAAGGACCTCTTAAATCACCGCACTCAAATTTCAATCAGCTTGTTCAGTTTACCAGGGGCGGACTGTGTTGTACATTTGAATGCTTACATTTTTAACACCCTATATGATAAGGTGCTAAAAAAACAAATTTGTATACCTGGAACTTTAAGCTGAAAAAAGGTACTTTTGTTCAGTGTCGATAAAATGAACCGTTCCCGAAAAAAAAATTATGAAAGAACTAAGTAATTGAAATTTATTCAACTAAAATGAATTTTCAGTGGCGTCATTTAGGAGGTCGTATCGCCGTAGGGAGGGCCGCTAGGAAAAAAAATTATGGGAACTTGTCATCTTATTTTTTTATGTTCTAGCTAAATCCGAGAGATTTCCCACATTTTCCGAGACACCCTGTAGAGAGAATAGCTTGTTCTGGGTATCCCTCAACTGGTACAACTGAAAGGGTAGACACAGCTCAATCTCCGATGTTTTCATGAAACGACTAGTCCATAAATGAAGTTGTTCCAAAGATGTAAAGCTTACATGATTTGCTAGACACAGCGAACACCAAGCTCTATATTTATATGAAATCTGGGAGGATTCTGCATTTGTAGAAAGCTTTTTAGGATTTCACTCCCAGTCTCTGAAACAGAAATAATTAAAAATTTTTCAATTAAGATGAAATGCTCCTGCTTAAATCTCTGCATTAATTTGTCTGGAGCAAATTGGTTTTGAGAAAATCGTAACAGTAAAACTGCAAACGAAAAGAATACACAATTAAAATATTTTACAAGTTTGTCTGAAGATGGAGTCTGATATAGACATCGAAACGTTACATTATCCTTTTCATTTATTTCCTCTAGTTATCAGTAAGTCGAACCTTATCGCTTGAGATCATGTTCGGCTCATAATTAGAAAATAACCAACATTTGGGCAAAACGATGAAGCACTCGTTTAGATAAAAATAGCGCTCAAAAGCAGTATAACTGTCAAGAAGGAAGTTTGTCAAATAGCAACATGATCAAAATCATGGCCAATGGTACTTTCGACTGTCTTTCCTATAGATTGCACAAATTTCGAACAATTAAAACCTTACGTATGCCAAAAGCGTCGTTCCGCATCAACTTTTCGCGAACTAGGACCAATAAAGAAAATTAGTTTTCAGAGTTTGTTCACACCACAAAGATCAAGGTCACCCAAAGTCCTTCCCACGTAACAAATTTCCAGTAGCCGTTCACGTTTTGTTTTTCGCAGTCCAGCCAAACCCAGATACGTACGTGTTTTATGCCCCGATATATCAATTCCAGCTGAATGCAAATCAACTTCGGGTAAATATTGTCGAAATAATTTACATTAGGATGTAATTTGGCATTCAATACAGTAGCCAAGCACAAAATAATGTGGTTCTGGCGTTGCATCGACGGAATACTAAGCGACGTCGAGGAAAAAAGACGTTTAAAACAAAACCGCCTGCTTGTATGAATTATTTAAACTATGTAGGCATGTTCCACATCGATACTATTTTCAGATGCAAGGTGCCAGGAAATGTCGAGATAGAAGGTTGATCGCAAGATTTATTGGTATGGAAATTAGGCAGTCGATAATTGAGGGGCTTCACTGATTTCTACGCTGCTGTCTAGTTCCGAAAATCTTCTGCTTCTGACCTTCAAAGAATAAGCTTTATTATTTTTTTTTAATTTAAAATACACTCAGTTTATATTTCACACATCTTTTTCATTGAAAAAGTGATTATTATATATTTATTATATATTTCGATGAAAAAGATGTTAGTTTATTATACCATGTTAACAAGGGTAAGGTGACTATTTAGAGATTCTTTCAATCAAAAAATTGTTAGAGAATAAGGAAAATTTAACCAATTTCCAAGTACTCTTTCCTAGTACCCCTGTATTGGATACTGTTGTAAAAATGTGACATAAAAAGTAACAGATGTTGCAATTGTAAAAATTGAACCCATGGGATTTTAAGTTTAGTAACTTTTTGTACTCTCTGAGGATGGTTGTAATAACGAAACACTTGTCAGATTTCTGAATAAACTGTGAAATATAAACTGAGTGTATTTTAAATTTAAATATTATAATGTTTCACCTAGAACCAACCGCAAACTCCATTCTTCTTATGAATAAGCTCTAGTTGGTCAAATATTGATTGTAAAAATCAACCTATTTTTGACAAAGTTCTGCTTTCCACATTTATCCCAAACCTTTTTCTTAGTACCTTGAGCTATGTCCTCGCAAAGTACATCAACATGGTGCTTGGTTTTTCTAGGTTTTCACTCCCAGTCTGTGAAACAGAAATAATTAATTTTTTTTTAATTGAGATGAAATGCTCCTGCTTAAATCTTTGCACTAATTTGTCAGGAGCAAATTCGTTTTGGAGTCTAATTGACATTGAAAGTTGTCAACACATAGAGACTGAGAGTGAAAACCTAAAAAGTTTTTAGAAATACAGAATCCTCCCAGATTATATTTCAATCGATATCTTATTTGTTGTGGTACACAAGAAGTGAATGACTGTGAGAAAGATATTGCTCGATTTTCATATACAGTGGAACTTCCCTATAACGAACTTCTGTATAACGAATTTCTCTGTATAACGAATTTCGTACAGAACATTGCACCTTGAATCTAAATTCCATGTTAAAAACACCCTCCAAAACGAAGTAAATTTTCTCTATAACGAAATATTCGAAGAACATCACTCTTTGAATGGGTATTAGTAAGAAGGTATAAGGGTGGGTTCTTTCCGAAATTTTTTCCGGCCGTACGAAATAAATCCCGACCTTAAACTAAATCATTACGGCGGGCAGAGAGATCCTTCTGAAACAGTTTCAAATACACCCCTGGCTGTTGGGTTTCAATCTAACCATTACGATAGTGTGAACGTTGTGCGAAAATGTCGAAAAGAATGCTTAAGTTTGAATGATAAACTTAGATTTATCAATGAAGTCGACCGCGACATTGGCGACTATAGAATCAAATTTTCTGTATAACGAAATTTCTTTATAACGATTTTTTCTTGCGGATTTAGCGCTTTCGTTATAGGGAAGTTCCACTGTATTTCGGATAGGTCAGGTGAAATTTCCTGACTAAGTAAAAATCCTCTTCAGATGAATAGTTGTAGACACATCACATATTCTACACGATAAACATAACTTCTGTACAGACGGGTAAAAACTTCATAAGTCAACTCAATTTTATGAAATAAGTTTTTACCTCAATCAAGAATCATTGCAACATTATCCATCCCTACAAGTTGTAACATACAAGTTTTTCGAAGAAACCAAGTTCATTCGTAAATTGAATATATCAAATAATATAAGCTGCTCGAAAAACTGAAAGCGTCTAATTATGCTTTCATCGAAATAACATATTAATCATCACCAGTTCTTCTAAAGCCTGAAATATAAAACGTAGGAATCGCTACAAACTCATCACATTAAAGCTTCAATTTCAGAAACAACCTTCCCTCTACGGTTCTCCACAGTGTAACTGCAACATTTTCCTCAACAATTTATGTGGCCGACTACAGATAGTAGCCATGTTTTTGTACATCCGCAGCATCGGCGGGACAGATAAATAATCCTGGGGCGTCTGCTGCAACTTACAATTTTTCACAATTATCCACTGTTAAACTCATCGAATTAATAAGTTGTCAACTGAAACTAGGATATGTCTAATTGGAATCTGATAGAACGTCAGCGTCGTTCCATTTCATCGAGATATTGAGTAAACGAAGACCAAGCGTTGAATTCCTTGTGAGAAATGATTTTATTGGATGTTTACAGAAAAAGGACGAGGATTGAAACTTGTACTGGGTGAGTCAAAGTAGGTATACAGTGTGTTTGGTCATGACTTAGCGATAATTTGAGGGCATCAAATATACCTAATATACAGGGTGTTCTGATTTGTTTCCGACAAACTGAAATGGGTAATAGATCACATCATAAGCAAAAAAGTTTCTATGAAAATGGGCCCGGAAATGCTTCGTTTCCGAGCAAGGGCGTAGCCAGGAATTAATTTCGGGGGGGGTTTTGACATTTTGGCAATTGACTTTGTAGGTGCCGGGAATTGTGAGGGTCGCTTTCTGTAGCAAGTATTAAATAAAAAAATAACTCTGAAACATTTCGGGGGGGGTTTGAACCCCCAAAATCCCCCCCCTGGCTACGCCCTTGTTTCCGAGATACAGGGTGTAAAAGTTGAAAAAATAATTCGCGTTTTCTTTAATATGTTTTGACTGCTTCGAATTCCTTTCATGAAATTTGGTGTACAGGGGTTTTGTGGGACGATAAATTCAAATTTGTAGTCGATTTAGTTGTATTTTCTAGAGGGCACCACCGCCAACCATTTCAACCCATGTAAACCGTTGCAACTTCTTTGTGCTACCCTGTACACCGTGTTGGACTTAAAAAATCGATTTTATCATCCTTTTCACATAAAAAAAGTATACCTCATCGAAGTCACTAGGAGCAATCGTTTCAGAGTAAAATGCATTTAAAGCCAAAGGTACCAAAACTTCTCCGAAAATTATTCCCATCACTGGCGCAGCCAGGGGGGGGGGCTTTGGGGCTGCAGCCCCCCCCAAAGATTAATTTCTTCGTTATTTCTTTCTTCTTTATTTTTTTTGCAACTTTCGGTATTTGTTGTATCATCAAAAATTGTTCAGTTCAGCCGCCCCCAAAACAAAATCCTGGCTGCGCCACTGATTCCCATTCCAATATTTAATTTAAATTCATTTTGAAAATTTCTAGTGCGAAATGCATGCTTATAAGTAGAAGTGGTCTATGTAATTGTTGTTTTTAAGTGTAATCAATTTTTCTTGTCCAAAATGATGTACAGGGTAGCACAAAAAAGTTGCAACGGTTTAAAGGGGACAAAGTGATTGAAAGTGGCGCCCTCTAGAAAATACAACCAAATCGACAACAAATTTGAATTTTTCACCCCAAAAAACCCTATGTACCAACTTTCATGCAATTATTTGGATTCAGTCGAAAGATATTAAAGAAAACGCGAATTATTTTTTCAACTTTTACACCCTGTATCTCGAAAACGAAGCATTTCCGGACCCATGTTAATGGGAACTTTTTTGCTTAAAATGATGTGATCTATCACCCATTTCAGTTTGTCGGAAACAAATCAGAACACCCTGTAGGTAATCGACAAAAACGGTCATATTGGGAAGTTTACCCCCTTAGTTTTGGAGTAGCTCCCACGTTGAATTTACTTTTTTATTTTCGTTGACCCTACCAAATAATATCGATTTCTTTGAACATAAAGGTCCTACAGATGTGAAAAAATGTTTTTGAAAGATTATACTACAACCTTTCCTTAAAGTAGAACAATATGAAAACATTTAACTTGAAAATTCCATAAAAAAATTTAAGTGAAAAAATTTACTGATTTTCTAAATCCGCATTAGTACAAGAACTAGCACATCGAAGTAAAATTTTTTTTCAATAATTTAACACGCAAGGATATTAGCTACAAAACATCACCTACATCATTTCTGTAAGTTACATAATTTGAGAGTTATTGATGTTCGAACATGACCAGCAATGATTTCCAGGGCCACAACACAGGTTGTCATTAGGGCCACTGCCTGTCTACAAAGCAGAGGCGGCCATTTTGAGCAATTTTTATGATTAATTTGTTTATTTGATCATTAAAAATTATCGAAAGTACAGTACTGAGTTTTATTTTATTTTATCAATTTTCATAAGGGTCATGTTCGAACAGCAGTTACTTTCTAATTATGTATTTTACAGACATTTTGTTGGTATCGTTTTGTAGCTAATATCCTTAGGTGTTAGCTCATTGAAAAAATATTTTACTTCAATGTGCTAGTTCTTGTACTACTGCTGATTTATTAAGAAATTCAGTAAATATTTTAAAGAGTTTTCTTATTACATTTCTAAGTTGAATGTTTTCATATTGTTCCACTTCAATAAAAGGTGGTAGTATCATCTAAAACATTTTTTTCACATCTGTAGGACCTTTATGTCCAAAGATATCGATATTATTTGGAAGGGTAAACTAAAATAAAAAAAGTAAATTTAAAATGGGTGCTACTCCAAAACTGAAGGGTTAAACTCCCCAATGTGGGTGTTTTTGTCGATAAAATTAGGTATATTTGAGGCCCTCAAATTATCGCGAAGTTATGACCAAACACACTGTATACATGTTGATTATGGAAGAGGAAAATCGAAGCTCATCATCAACATGCTTTGAATGAAGCATGGGATAAAATACTGTGTCTGTAAACAAATGAGAGGGACTTTGGTAGATGATTCCTCGATGAAAACAAGCAGGGGTAGTTTATATGAATTTTTTTCGAAATCGACCCCCCTTTCAAGATACAGCCTTTGGAAGGCGATGACGAATTGACAGTTTTTAATTTTTTTACAGATTCTTAAAAACACTGAGTCATAAAACTATACATAATATGATTCATTAAGAAGATGTTACTCATACAATTTTTTTGATCCCATAACTTTATTATTAGAAGTTGAAAATAACAATCACTTATGATTTTTCTTCAAAAATTGTTTTCGTGGGATAGATTTTCGAAAAATAAAATCAAAGTATGATTGTCAGATTACTGGCAAAATTCATGAACGTTTATCGATGCCGCACAGTGTAAACTGTGTCAGTATTTTTCTATAATTTTTCCAAAATTAAATCAACACGTCGAATTCATGTCAACATAAGATCGAAATTTCGGAAAGCACGCCTTTATCACCAATAATTTTCTCAAGAAATATTCTTCAATCTAGAACCAAAGTTAGTATCTATAAAAGCAGATCCATTTCAACATTCAAGAGTAAGAAATGTGAAGTCCTTTCTGATAATTCCGTATATGCAGCGACATGGTCTATAACTGGATGCACTTGCTAGGTAACATCCTTATTCGTGTATCTCCATAATTTCTGATGAGTGATACTGCAAGTTCTTGTATAAGAAAGTTGTAGGTGCGCAAACAGGAAAATGAAATCTGCATATTCAGTAACCTTATATACCTATTTATTTGTGAGAAATGTCGCTAGTAGAAGTCCTATATCCATTATCGATTACGCAACTTTGATTTTCGCAATTAAAATATCTTTTTAATTGTTGAAAATGATCTAACTAAGATTACTTCAACATCACGATAATGCCATAATCAGTTTGTGCGTAAAATTGAACAGGTTTGCAAAATTGAAACCAAAACGAATAACATACTGTCTTTCAGAGATAGGCTCATATTAATGGTAGTATTCTGCTTTCATCTGTAAGCCAATCTGTAACTTTTCATAGCTTACAGGAAAATTGCAATTCTGGACCTCTTTAAGGTATCTGTAGCTTACAGAAATCGTTAAATATTTACGAGTACTCGACGGGTGATCGGAAGCATTATGGAATGACGTTTTGTGAGGTTACGTTGAATGGTTTATTTTAGAACGAACACAAACGTTTTAATATAAGAAAGTCATGATGATTAAAAATAATATGGCTTTGTTCATTGGATTGTTATCGGAAGAAAATCATAACAGGTAAAACATTGTTCAATAATATACAAGACCTCAAAATAATTCTTTTTTAAAGTAGGAACTTAACGAGAATTGGAAGGAAAAGTTGGCGTGATCAAATGAATCCATTCAAAATGCCAGATGCCCAAAAAATGTTCAGATTAAAGAAATGCCGAATGCCCAGTTTGTGAACATGTTCAGTTTGAAGAACCAGTGTACTGTAAACTTAATAAATGCTCTACAGCAATTTAAACCAAGAATTTTTTTCTTTCCTGTTTTCAATTTATTAGATGAATGAAACAAAAGCAAACTACATTCAGATAAATGTATTTTCGAATTCAAATCAAAACCATTTACTCATAATACATAAAGTTCCATGATCAAATCTTACGATTTAAGGTTATGTTTTTCGATGAGGAGTTAAAAAGTGACACTGTAAATAAAAAAGTTACAGAAACCATTCCAGAATTGCATTATTTACGAATCTGTAAGTCGACCAGTTACAGATCAATCGTACGCTAAGTATCGTAGCTTACAGATGAAAAGCAGAATAACACCATAAAAGTGCATTCATATTTTTCGATGAATTGAAACTTATTAAGTATCATTTTCTATAATTCACAATATATTTAAATCACATAGTAGCTACAGAAAAAATAAATAAAGTAGGTGTTGCAGTAAATAGACTTCCTCATTTTAAGGTGCAAAATGCCATAAACGACCAAATCGAAGGTTGATCGGAAGATTTATTGACATGGAAATTAAGCAAGCAGTTGATCGAATAATAGACGACTACAGGGGTTTTGAGATACTCTTTAATCAATCGTGAACCCGAAAAGATTTATCAACGTTCAACTTGACCTTCATTTCACTTTTTTCGCAAGGTGAAAAATTAGGCTAGGCGAAGCATAGTTCATAGCAAACTACATATTGTGTATATGATAAATGAGACCAAATTAAAAACCTTCGATTCTGAAAATATTATCATTAGCGATTTTTGTCATGTAATCAATAAAAATCCGCCAATTATAAAATAATCGGTTTGAATTAAATAGGTCAGTTTTACGTTTTTTTTTTCAATTTATTTTGTTAGTAACAATTTTTCGATTCATCGTTTCAAATTGATTATATTTTTGCCTTTTGTCGCTATTGATGATTCGTTTGATTCCTGCATCACAACGGTTTTAAAAGACTTTTCCGCCGACCTCGAATTGAAAGGTGATTTTAATGTGTACGAAATTGAACATTAATGATGCATTTTAATGCTCAATTTTTTGCTATTTTAATGTACAGTCCTCATGGCAACCGTACACAAAGTATTCAGAAGCACTACGGGAAATGTCAAAACTCTACTGGAACATAGAAACATAGAAATGTCATTATGTCAAAGGTATGTCTTGTGCAAAATGAAAATGTATTTCAATCAAGAATTAATTCACAATTCATGTTGAGATCGGCGGAAAAATCTTGTAATCAACTCGGTTATCTAGCGACTAATGAATTTGACTAATAGTAGCTTTCTTTAATAACCTAGTTGATTATATAACTATTAACCAACTAGTTCATTAATGATAGCGATTAATGGTCGAGATATTTTACGCGCTTGCTTCGCTTTCGCGTATATAGTTCAAGGCCTTTAATCGTTAGATTTATGAACGACTTAATTACGGGACTTTTGGTCGACCTCATTATGAATTTACTATAAAATCTTGATTGGAAATACATTTTCATTTTGCATAAGATATTCATTTGACATAATATGAATTTCTATGTTTCAGTAGAGTTGTAACATTACTTGTATTGCTTCTAAATACTTTATGTTCAGTTGTCCATTACAAACATACACTGAAATGGAAGAAATAATGCATTAAAATGGGTCATTATTGGTCAATTTTATATACATTAAACCCAGCTTTCATTTTGAGGTCGTCGGAAGAGGAATCCTATCATATGATGAATGTCGAAGAACATTTTACTTTTTTTCTTAAAGGTACAGAAGATTCAGATTCAATTACTGTTCTGGTGTAGGAAACTACTGTGCCTCTTAATTATTCCACAATATTATTGGTTTTTATTGTAGAAATATGTGATTGTTTGAACTTTTGATATTGTATGAGTATGTAGTGACATTGTCAAGTACAGCAAAATCAAACGTTTCCCCTTCTAAACATGCATGAACGAATCGAACACCCTGTAGATGATAATCTGAAAAAAGTTTCGTTCACCGAACAATGAAAATTCCATCGTGAAACGTTTCAGTAGACGGAAGATATTTTGCATCGATTATTATATTAAAATTTCATCTCCTGCTGTAAATGAAAATATAATGAAGTCATCGCATTTTAATTTGACATCACCATTCATGTACAGCATAGCGATAAATTATCCTGCTAAAAATGCAGGGTTGATGTCAGCTATTGTGGTAAAACCAACCTTGATGTTTGTGAACGTGTAATCGTTTGGTGTCAGTTTCACATACTAATTTTTTATATTGATTACCGTGTGTAGGCTGTCCGCTGCTATGCTAGCTGTCCTGAGGAGTGCCAGAGCGTTTCGCCGAGGAGAATTTTATTAAATTGGGACTTGAGAACAAGAACGATATATCACTCGGAATATTTCTGGACGTTTGTGAAAGGTTTCAGTAAGTCATAGGACTCATAGGAGTGGTTACAGGGAATTCAAATATGGATTTATAATATACAATATGACAAAGTAATATTGAAGAGATATTCTCAACATATTAGTTATTGTATTTTATTGTAAATAAAGGGTTTTCCAATAAGAGGTGTTATTTTGATATTCAAAGAAAAATGCCATTTTTCAATATAAATGATCGGATATTTATTTCAGAAAAAGCTATGCCTTTAATAGTGGAAAATAACATCAGGCAAATTACCACCACGACCACGCTTTCAAGACCATATCCTTTTAATGAAATTTTCCATAACCAAATCGCAAAGTGGCTGCCCTATGTCCTCGATAGCCTCACGAATTCCATCTTTGAAGTCTTGAATCGACGTTGGACTATTGGCGTAGACCTTCTCTTTCACGTGGCCCCAAAGGAAGAAGTCGCAAGGTGTTAAATCACAAGATCTCGGTGGCCAATTGTGATCACCTCTTCGAGAGATAACACGTTTCGGAAACTTTTTCCGCAAAAGATCAATGGTTTCGTTGCTTGTGTGGCACTTAGCGCCGTCTTGTTGAAAGTAAACGTTGTCCAGATCAATACTATCCGATTTCACATACTAATTTTTTATATTGATCACCGTGTGTAGGCTTTCCGCTGCTATGCTAGCTGTCCTGAGGAGTGCCAGAGCGTTTCGCCGAGGAGAATTTTATTAAATTGGGACTTAAGAACAAGAACGATATATCGCTCAGAATATTTCTGGACGTTCGTGAAATGTTTCAGTAAGTCATAGAAGCGGCTACAGGGAATTCAAATAACGATTTATAATATGTATCTAATATGAAAAAATATTTTTGCTGTAGTTATAGTAATTCTTGGTTTTGCGTCCTTGTTCTTACAGGGAACAGTTTGACATGATTTGGTTGAAATTTTTCAATTTTGAATCCAGAAAGTCAAACTTTGTAAAGACTTGAAATATTTCAAATTCAGAAAAGCATTGGGAGACCTGGGGCCTATTGCACCAAAATACTTTGCAACTTTTCACTTTGCACTTTGCATTCTGACAAATTTCAAAAGTGAAATTTAATTATATTGCACAACATTTCTCCCAATATTTAATTTCTGCGAAGTGATTCTCACTGTGTACTTGACTTTTCACATTGCACTTTTCAATTATGAATGCGTTTAGTGCAATGTAATTCATTTGAAAAGTGAAAAGTGCAAAGTGAAAAGTTGCAAAGTATTTGGTGCAATAGGCCCCTGCTATTGAAATTACAAATCTATGAATTCGTGAATTTCCGTTTGTAATAAATAGTAAAAGCGTAATGATTTGATCGCAGTATACTTTTCGATTGCTTACTTTTTGTTTGAGATATTGAGGAAGAAAAATTTTGAATGGCCATATTTTATGGAACACCTGTATGATTTGGCCGGTTAACAAATCCAACCGAGGCATTTGGGACCTGAACTCACCATGAAAATCTCAAGTCTCTAGGACAATTCCTTCGAAAGTTATCGTGTTAAAGGACCGATGGCCGGTCCCACAGACAGAACTGAGTTTGACCACGGATTCTCCGTCAGGGAGTCGAACCCTATCGTTTGAGTCCATTTTTGCCACAAAATTTTGAAATTACAGACATTTGGGCAAAACGATAAAGCACTCGTTTGAGTAGAACGAGCGCTAAAAAATATAGGATAAATTACTTTTGAAACTAAAAATCGAAGTTTGAGAGAATTTTCCGTGATAATTCTTTGGACTAGAATTATTGACGAGTTCTGTCATTTTTTGACACGATGTATGTTTGTCGGACATTCTTGTTTTATTGAAATATTATTTTGGCTATTTCCATCACGTCTGCTTCCTCTCTTCAACAATCAGATCTAGCTTAAAAAAAATCGGATGATTATTTTGACCACTGAATCAAACAAGAATAGTCATCGATTATTATTTTCTGAGAATGTAACGGAACCTGGTTTTTCGACAGTAAAAAGACTGAAGTGTTTTTCCTGACGACAGCTGGTGAATGCTGACCGACACAGCTGAAGGGAAATTGATGAAAATGGTTCTAATAATATCTCAATTAATTTTCCATAATCAAAAATATTACGTCAACAATTCTGGGTTTAAAGAAGGAATAAAACCATTCTTTTAAAAACTACCTTCTGCACTGTGACGTACACAACGAACACAATTTTGCTATTCTCAAGGCTCACTCCATATAAGCACCAAACGTCATTAAGAAAATGAAAAATGATCGAAATGCAGCGCCACTCACTATTTCCTAGAATGGCACATTGCCACGAGTCTCGCCGACTATTTCATAATTATGAAATATACCATAACGGAGTAGGCGGAAGAATTAAACACAAATAATTAGCAATAAGTGAACACACCATCAAAAATGAGGAGCAGGAAGCGTTTTTTTCAGAATCGAAGCCAGCCACTTTCAATTCTACCTAAAGGAACTTCCTACAAACAGGCTAATAGATAAAACTCAAGAAGTTATCATTGAAAAGGCAGCTCGTATAGCGTATGTGAGTGTTGCAGTGGCGGATGGTGTTTAGGAGCTGCGGAAAACCTCCTCTTTCAAATAGGAAAAACATAGTACAGTGCAACTTTAATATAACGAACCTCAATATAACGATTTCTTCGATTCAACGAATTTTTTCGCAATATCCTTGAATTGTCTATAAGAGTCAATAAAAATATACCCCTACATTACGAAAATTTTCACGATCTCTTATACAGGGTGTTCCGGGAAGAATGCGACAAAAGGATACCATGAATCAAGTACATCAGGGAGGACTCTCATCAAGAGGTTTTAATGGTTTGAGGGTCTCCGTTTGGAATATACAGGGTGATATTCATCTGATGGCTGAAATTTCAAAGTTCAATAACTTTTGAACTATTGAACCGAATGATTTCAAATTTGCAAGTTTTGTTACCCTTTACGACTGCCATCTTTCAATATTTCAGAAATTGAAGAAATCAGATCCGGACTAGCAAAATTTTGGACTTTTTCTATTTTCATGAATATTGAAACAACCTGTAGGTGAACACTATGTTTTAATTTCATTTTCGTAACCACAAAGAATCAATCAATGAGAAAAATTCAAAATTCCTGCTTGGCACGGTCATACAGGGTGATCAAGAAGTGAGCAAAAAACATTACCTCATGAGTGAAATTTCAAAGTTCAATAACTCTTGAATTATTAGACCGAATTATTGCAAATTTGGGAGTTTTATCACCCTTTACGATTGCCATCTGTCAATATTCCTGAATTTGAATAAATCAGATCCGGACTAGAAAAATTTCAGACATTCTCAATTTTTGTTGATAGTGTATAACCCTGTAGGTACGTGGACATTATGTTTTTTTTTCATTTTAGCAACCATAAAGAATCAATTAATGAGAAAAATTTAAAATCTCTGCTTGGCACTCTCATACAAAGTGATCTAGAGACATGACCTCATGAGTTATATTTCATAGTTCGATAAATCTTGATTTTATCTGAAATTACTTCGAATTTTACTGTTTTGTCAATATTTTCTCATTAATTGATTCTTTGCGGTTACGAAAATGAAATAAAAACATAGTGTTCACCTACAGGGTGTTCAAATATTCATGAAAATAAAAAAAAGTCCAAAATTTTTCTAGTCCGGATCTGATTTATTCAATTTCTGTAATATTGAAAGATGGCAATCGTAAAGGGTGACAAAACTCCCAAATTTGCAATAATTCGGTCTAATAATTCAAGAATTATGGAACTTTGAAATTTCACTCATGAGGTAATGTTTTTTGCTCACTTCTTGATCACCCTGTATGATCGTGCCAAGCAGAGATTTTGAATTTTTCTCATTGATTGATTCTTTGTGGTTACGAAAATTAAATTAAAACATAGTGTTCACCTACAGGGTGTTTCAATATTCATTAAAATAGAAAAAGTCCAAAATTTTTCTAGTCCGGATCTGATTTATTCAATTTCTGTAATATTGAAAGATGGCAATCGGGAAGGGTGACAAAACCTCCGAATTTGAAATAATTCGTTCGAATAGTTTAAGAGTTATTGAACTTTGAAATTTCAGCTATAAGATGAATATCACCCTGTATATCCCAAACGAAGTCCCTCAAACTATTAAAACCTCTTGTTACGAGTCCTCCTTGATGTCCTTGATTCATGGTTTCTGTTTTTCGCATTCTTCCCGGGACACCCTGTATAATGAATTCTCAACTATCAAAGAAAAGTATATAACTACATCTAAGTAACAAACTTTGTCTACTCAAAGCTTCTATATAACGTCACCACCAAAATGATTTTTAATCCCCTTGTATGTGATTCAGTCGCGACTACCTTGGACACGTTTTTTTCGTGAACTTTATACTTTCGTATCTTTACTAGATGCCAGGTCCCGTATTCTCGACAAGTGATCTTTCAAAATGCATACGAACTTCATTTCGCGGTGTGCATTTTTGCAGGTAAAAGAGGGACTCACCTCACGTAATGAAGTTCGTAGGTATACGCATCGAAAGATCACTTGTCCAGAATACGGGCCCATTCAAGTACTTGCGGTTGCCTACCATACTGCCTGAATTAAGCCCCTAACGATAAGAGAGAGACAAGACTACATTATGGCAATAAGACATCTGAATTCAGTCAGTTAGAGCAAGTGAAACTTTTGAATATACATCTGTTCAACTTGCCCGCCAAATTCTCTGATGTACATCGTATCTTTCCGATGTGAATTTCCAAACCTGTATACATACATACTATGCAGCTCTGCCTCTTCAAAAAGCTACGAGCAGCCACTGGAGTGTTGTAACTGGTTTGTTTCGAAACTGCTGAGGCTGAGTTATGAAGCAACAATATCTTGTGGCACAGTAGGCCGTTCTAAGGTTAAATATCTAACAATGATTTGTTTTTATTGGACGTTTAATGCCCAGGTATCGGTAAGAGTTTTCTCAACTTGGTCCGTATATTATGCGGATAATTCGAGGTGATGTTCACCGATGATTTAGTGCGGAGTTCCCACTGGGTTTTCTTTCACATTTATGGCATCAGTCGATGGATTTTATCTATGGCAGTTTGAGGAGAGAAATTCACGTAGCGTACTTCCTACGGATTATGAAAGAGTTGATGTATCTGAACCTACATTGCTGTATAGATTCAAGGTTCGTCTGCTGGGAATTTAATCAAAATCTCCTGTTTTGCTCGAAGTTACTCTCAAGTTCTAATAGTTTTTTCTGATTTCCGATTTTGATATTTAGTTTGGTTTTCATTAGGAAATTTCATAATTTAAATCTATGGGATATATTTTCCAATATAAAGGGTTCGCCGAGACTCTTTACGTCAGAGAGCAATTTTTTTCGCATATTGAAGAAAAATTTCGACGACAAATTTGTGGCTACCGATTGAAAATTTACTATAGTTTGTATTATGGAGATGAAGTTCAAAGTCCCTATGGCTTAAGTTCGTTAACCAACAAAATCTGTTTCTCAATATCTCAGACAGAACAAAACCTATATGTATATTGAAGTGGAATTTCACGACCACATGCATGATACCAATGAGAAACTTGTGGAATTTGTGACCATAGTATCGATTAAACCATAACAAAATTCAATGAAATATTGAAAAAAAGTCCTTTTATTTTCATAACAGAATATCCGTTGCGAGTGTGAATTATTTTGAGGGTGAAAATTCATATACTGAATATTCATGCCAAATTTCAAATGGGTTACATAATCAGAACTTTAAAACTCCATTTTCCTTAAATCATTAATTTTTTCAATGAAATCAGAATTCGTTTATTCTATCAAGCTGAAATTTCGCAGTAAAAAATATGTACAATTAAATACTTAAGCAATATGATTTCAAATTATATGTACCGGGTGTCCTAGATTCGTTGTCTTGTGAGGGGATCTCAGAAACCCGATGAGCTAGAACAAAATGATATAAAGAAAAATTGTTTTTCTCCAACCATCAAAAAATGTTGACATTTTTGTACTGTTTTCAGGTGCAAAAGTCATAAATTCCCTTACCGTACAAAAATTTGCTCGTTGCTTAGCAACACTTTTAATCCTAGGATTAAAAACGCTACTTTTAATCCTTGGATTAAAAGTAAATGCATTTGAAGTCGACTTGACAATCACTGTCATTATTCTGTGTTCAAATTCATAACCAAATTATGAACGATTTTTCACTAAAACCAATTTTATTGTAATTTTGACTTGGTTGGAGAAAAAATAGTATATATTATTCGGATTAAAAGTGCCTATTTTAACTCGCAATTCTGCATTCGCTCGGCTGCGCCTCGCAACTGCAAATATTGCTCGTAAAAAAAGTATGCACTTTTAATCCTTATAATATAATATACTATTATTTTCAAACGTACAATAATAACGCCATTTTTCTACTGACAGGATCATCGAAAATTTCTATTTCTCCGCCATGGAGGAAAAGTGTTGCTAAGCAACAATTTTCCGTCCGGCGGCAGGAAAAGTGTTACTATGCAAAAGATGAATTAGAATTGTTGGTAATAACCATGATCTACCTTTTTAAACAGATCAATAAATGCAAATTTCAAGTACTTACTGTTATTCATATCGGTAACATTCAAGTTCCTTCAATCACCACTGACCACAGTTATGAAAATCGTGGAAGGATCTATATAAAGCACCAATACATACTGACTTTACAATAAAATTCAATTGTAACAATAAATACATTATTTGCTTTCATCAAATTCCTCTGTGATAGGTTTTCAGTTATCCACAAATGAACTTCGTTCTTTCTCGTAATTTCAATATTCCTGAAACGAATATTTTTATCAATAAACGTAATAGAACTATTCAAAAAGGATATTCGTACCTATTTATTTTCCTTCTTAAAATTGCAAATATCTTAGAGCATATTTCGCCTGTGAACTCGCTTGAAAGTTGTCATCGTTCTTCGTTCTTTCTTCTAATTCCAAAGTTCCTAGAACAAATATTTTTAGTAATAAACGTTATTGAACGATTAAAAAAAGATATCCATACCTTGTTTCATTTGGATCTGGCCTATTTCTTCTAAAATGAGCATTTTCCCGATAGACTTCCTCCTCTTAAACACACATGACAGTTGTCAGAATTTTCTGATGTCATAAATAAATCAATTTTAAGAAATGTCAAAAAATTAAAATTATAGCGATCGTAAATAAATAAAATCATGTGAGTAAATGTAAATCATACCGAAGATGGATATTCAGATTTTCATGAATTTCAAAACGTTTGAAAATAATAGTATATTATTGTATAAGGAGGAGAAGTGTCACTTTTCATGGCGAGTTTGAGTTTGACAGCCGAACGCAGTGAGGCTGGCAATTGAAACGAGCCATGAAAAGTCACTTCTCATCCGAATGAAATATGTTATTTTATTTTCAATGAATTCTACTGAAAAAAGTTCCTGTATAATGTTTTAGTTTCATGTTTATAACTTCAATAATAAATAAGTTATGAGAACTTTTCATTTGACGCCATTTTCCAACTTTCTCTAATAGCTCGAAAACGGTTTGACTGAGAAGGTTGCGGTTTTCACCATATAAATAATCTCAAAAATCGAGCCCGAAATTGTGCCACTCATTTTGTTTCAGCTCATCGGGTTTCTGAGATCCTCTCACTAGACAACGAATTTAGGACACCCGGTACACTAAACAAACAAGCATTGAGTGAACTATTAAAATTGTGCAGTTCATACGTATATGGATTTATGAAACAGGAATAAATCGTGTAACACTAACATAAACACGAACGTTCTACTTTGCATAAGTACAGGGTGGGGCAGAAAAACCTATCCGATTTCAAATCCCTTTTTCTCAGAAGTGAGAGCAGGTAGAGTAGTGGGGTAAAAACCGTTAGAAAGCTGGTTTTATGCCATTTGTCAGTAGTCACCATGCCTTGGTCTGGTGAACACCGTGCTTTTGTTATTGAGCGGTTTATCGAATGCGGCGGTTCGATAATTGCTACACACCTTTGTGGCGCCGTAAACAGGCAGAATTTTCGATATTGGAGTGACGAAAATCCTCGGGAAATCCATCAGGAACCCCTCCATAGCCAAAAGTGACTGTGTGGTGTGCTCTTTCCCGCCTAGGCGTCTGGGGGCCCTACTTTTTTGAAGAAAATGGGCAAACCGTAACGGTCAACAGCGAGCGCTATTGTTTCATGCTGGAAAATTTTCTTAGACCCAAAATGGAAGAAAATGGCGTGGAAAATGTGTGGTTTCAACAGGATGGTGCAACCGCCCACACATCGCGACGATCAATGGACATTGTCAGGGAACTGTTTCCCGCTCGCCTCATTTCTCTGAGAGGTGATCTTGGCTGGCCGCCGCGCTCACCGGATCTCACTCCATGTGACTTCTTCCTTTGGGGTTACCTCAAATCGAAGGTTTACCAGCATCGACCAAGGACCCTTCTTGCTTTACGAAGGGAAATTGCTCGGGCAATTGAAGCAATTCCTGTGGAAATGACGGTGAAAGTCATGGAAAGCTACCGCGAGCGCCTAAATAAGTGTATCCGCTCCCAAGGACGACATTTGAGTGATGTGCTTTTCAAAACTTAAATTTAAAAATGGCATAAAATTTGCGATATGTTAATAAAAAAAATTTTTTGACAAGCTGAGTGGTTTTAATTTTATAACGTTTTGAAATCGGATAGGTTTTTCTGCCCCACCCTGTAGTTCTTTTGAGAAAAACACCTAGCAATATGTGTAACTGAACATTGGAAAAGTTTTGAACAACTACATAACCATAACATCAAAGGTTTCCAGATAGCAAGTGCCTTCTGTCGCAGCGAATTCAAACATGGGGGAAGCGCCATTTATTTAAAGAAAGGTATAAAATATCAAGAAAGGAAAGACATAGTTAAACTTTCAATTGAGAAGATACTGGAGATTGCCTCAGTTGACATGAAGATAGGTACTAAAGTAATCACCTTAATATCGCTGTATACTACTCCAGGGGAAACTAAAAAATTCCTGAAAAAATTTGAAGAGCTTCTTCAGATGATATGTTGGGAAAACAAAACAGTAATTATTGCAGGCGATTTCAATGTTAACCTCCTTGATAAATCTAACAAAAGTACAATCCAGTTCCTTGATTTACTCAATTCATATGGAATAAAAGCTAGCATCAACGAGCCAACAAGATCAACGTTATACAGTAAATCTTGCATAGACAATATTCTCATCAACCAACAAAACTTTACGGCAGAATTAATAAAAACAAACATTTCAGATCACGATACAGCCCAGATGATAACAATAAAGGAGCAGATACAGCAAAATCAGGAATACCAATATAAAAGAATTATAACATCAAACCACTTGCAAAATTTAGCAGAAAGTCTGAAGCTCCTGGATTGGAATATTTTATACAACATTCCAGATGAGTTGGTTGAGGAACAATGGAATACCTTTACAAATTTATTCAAAAACAAGCTAGACCAGGCATGTCCAATGAGAAAGATGAAAGTTGCTACGAAAAAATCTGCAAAACCAAGAAGTGAGGAAATAATAAACTGTAAGACCAGACTCGACTTATTACATGTTTGTAAAACTTTTAATCATGCTTTCATGAAATCCTACAAGGAAGTTAAAAAAGAATATGACGAATTGTTAAGAAAAGAAAAAAGCAATAAATTTAAACAGCATATTCTAAATTCTGACAACAAAATGAAAACCCTTTGGAGAACAGTTGCAACAATAAAAAATAATTCTAGTAAAGAGATTCCTACAAATCCCACCGAAATGGCACAAAAATTCAATCTGCATTTTGCAACAGCAGCTGAAGAGAAAATAAGTCACCAAAAAAATATACCATTTCAACATGACCTCAAAAGAAATGACAATAACTTTAATTTTCACCCAATAACAAAGGAGGAAACATTGAAATTAATAGGAAGGCTCAAGAATAAAAACAGTTCAGGAATAGATGATATTCCAATGAAAACCGTAAAATACTGTATGGAAGAAATAGCGACTCCACTAACCTATCTCATTAATAATTCAATGAAATATGGTGTTTTTCCGGAACTTTTGAAGCAAGCCCTCATAAAGCCAATATACAAGAAAGGTGAAAAGGATAAACCCGAAAACTATAGACCTATCAGCATACTTCCTACTTTCTCAAAAATATTAGAGTTAGCCATCTGTGAACAGCTAGTGACTTTTCTCATGCAGGAGAAAATCCTGAAATCATCACAACACGGATATGTGAAGGGTAAATCAACAACTACAGCCGCATTCGAATTCATTCAAAATGTACTAAATGGCTTGGAAGACTCCAAAGTAGTGGTGGCTCTATTACTGGACCTATCTAAGGCCTTCGACACTTTAACCCACGATCATTTATTGACAAAAATGGACTACTATGGAATAAGAAATACAGAAAAAGAATGGTTTAAATCCTACCTATCTAATCGTAAGCAAAGGGTCGCTATCAATGTTAATGGCACAAGAACTATATCCGAAGAAGCATGCATACAACTTGGTGTTCCACAAGGGAGTATCCTTGGTCCTGTACTTTTTATCATCTTCATCAATGACTTATACAACAAAGTTGAACATCATATGATAAACTATGCAGATGATTTCAACTTAACGCTGAGTGCATCCAGCTTCCCTGAAATTTCAAATATTGTTCAAAGCACTTTGGAACAAACTATGGAATGGTTCCAATCCAACAGACTATGTATGAACGTAGAAAAAACATGTGCCATTCTTCTGAAGACTGCTCATTCCGGTTTTCTAACACCATCACAGATCCAACTCAATAACAACAAAGTCTTACTGCAAAATTCTGGACACTTCCTGGGTCTCATAATAGATGAAAATCTAAACTGGAGCGAACATATATCATTGCTATGCACCAAGCTAGCTTCCATCTGCTACTCACTGGGTGTTTTAAGAAGATATTTAGACCCATCATCCATTAAGATAATCTATCAGGCTACATTTGAATCAAAACTAAGGTATGGAATTATATTTTATGGAAGTGGAAACACTATGGATCGTGTTATGAAGATGCAGAAGAGAGCTGTTAGAACAATTATGCGAATGAAAAGTAGGGAATCATGCAGAGGAATATTTCGGAAAAATAGCCTGCTAACTGCAATTGCAATTCACATACAAGAGTGCCTTATATTTGTCTTCAAGAACAAGGACTACTTTCAGAGTAAAACTACAACAAGCTACAACACAAGGACAACAAAGTTGATATATCCACATCATAGGCTTACATTAACAGAAAAGGGACCAGAATATAGTTGTATAAGATATTACAACAAAATTATAGATCACATAAAAGAAACAACCACACTCAAAAGCTTTAAAAGGCAAATTTTTAAGCTTTTGATACAAATCGAACCATACACGGTTGAAGAGTTTTTGATGTATGATGTGAGGAGCTGGAACAGGACCCCTCTAATCAGTAGATAATTGAAATTTTCTTTTTTTTTTGACGCTATTTCATTTCAAGAAGTTATGTACACATTTCTACTTTACTTGAAATAAAGCTTGTTATTATTATTATTATTATTATTATTATTATTTATGGACCTGCACCACAGTTTATTATTTCTTTATTGATTGTCTTCACCTGGCAATATTTTGTCCGAATAGGTTCGCATTCTGATTCTGATTCTGAGTTGGAATTTCAGCTGCTTTATAATTTGGAAGAATGGATAGCATAACGAAAAACTGGCTAACATTTCAAGCCATGGAATTCGTTTTGCCATTTTTTGTTGGTTCGTTATAAGCAGATAAGAACCAAAATTTGGGAGCAAAAAATTTAATGAACTGTTTGGAACGAACTTTAATTGATTTTTTTTAGACAATTTTGTGAAATAATAAATTTTTCAATATTATATGCAAGTTATTATTCATAATAAGGTGTATAGATTCCACAACCCCCTGTCTCCTAGTAACACTGTACTTGTTATTATTGGACTCGTTATAAGAATTAGCCGAAATTTTCCATAAACTGCAGTTAATTTCGGAAAATAATCTCTCTGGTCCTCAGAAAGCCCTTCCATAATATTTTAAAGTCCCTTAATATTGGATAAATTTTCTCTACATTCTAGATATAACCTTTATCCACATTCTTCAAGCTTGTATATATTTCGATATATTTCACGAATGGGCATTTTCAGAAGTTATAAGGGGTTTTCCACTAAGAGGTGTTATTTGGAAAAGCCCACTATTTCGGTAGATGTCACGTTTGAAGCTGTCATTTTTTGACATTTGACGAGTAGAAACTACGCCATTAATAAAATTGGAACGATACACGCTTCAAGAACGCATTGAAATTATTAAAATTCACTATAAAAATGGTGAAAATTTGGCAGAGACGGTTCGTAAAACATTTTTGGGTCGTCGTGCAGCACCTTGTCGGACCGCAATAAAGAAATTGATGGAAAAATTCGAGCTGTTGGGACAAGTTAGTGATGTGAAGAATAAAACCCGTACACGTCGCTCAAGAACAACCGAGAATATTTATGCTGTAGCCGAAAGCGTTGAAGAAAACCTAGGTTTGTCCATTCCTCGTCGTTCTTTGGAATTGGGCATTCCATAAACGTCATTACACCGTATTTTGCATTAAGACTTGCGTCTTAAGGCTTATAAAGTTCAGTTTACACAAGAACTCAAGCCGGCCGATCATCAACAACGTCTTTGCTGATTGGGTCGTTAAAATGCATGAAAATGATCCGGTGATCACAATTGGCCACCGAGGTCTTGTGATTTAACACCTTGCGGCTTCATCGTGAAAGAGAAGGTCTACGCCAATAGCCCAGCGTCGATTCAAGATCTCAAATATGGAATTCGTAAGGCTATCGAGGACATAGGGCAACCACTTTGCGATATGGTTATGGAAATTTTCATTAGAAATTTATGGTCCTGTAAGCGTGGTTGTGGTGGTCATTTGCCTGATGTTATTTTCCACCATTAACGGCATAGCTTCATCTTTATAATGAAATAAACATCCGATCATTTATATTGACAAATGGCATTTTTCTTTGAATATCAAAACAACACCTCTTATTGGAAAACCCTTTAGTTTTTGTTTCGGATTTCTGAATAAAGTTCAACTGAATTCAATTCATACTTTTGCATCATTGGAAAATTGAGCAATATTTATTTTACATATAATGAATACCACCAAAACTACCGGCTGGACTGTTAGAATTTATAAACCTCAATATCTGGTACCAGAAACAAGTTAATTCAAAGTTGAGAGCACGCATGAGAATATTTTGATAGAAGTCAGATCCAATTAATTTTGATTATCTCAGTGGCAAACCTTGAAAGTGTTAACACAGTTTCTTATCTGAAGATCTACCAGTTATCCAACTAATTCACATTCTTTTCCTTGAGAAATTGTACTCTTAGAAAAAAAAATTTCCCGATTAGACGTACTTCTATATAAATCTAATGTTCTCCACCAAAACAAGTTCCACAAGCGACTAATTATCTATAACGGATTATAAGCTTTGTCAATTAACACAAGTGGTATCGACACTACAATCTAAACTAGACCTTAGAAACCAGAAATGAGTCTGTGCCAAGGTATCCCAAGTTGCGACAAAGTCGACATTTGGTAACTGTCCTTCTCTCTAAGAATTTTTACCAATTCGAGGATTGTACAAGGCCGTTAACTCTATGAAACGTTCAAACTATAAACATCTTAAAGTGGATGTGATAGTGCAACTATTTCCACATCGCTATTTAAGTTCATCTAAGAAGATAAAATATTGCCTGAAGGTTAACTTTATGTTCTTTCAATGCATAATATGGAAGACTAGAAAAACACTTGCGTAATGTTCTGAATTTTTTCATTCGATTCCTTCGGAACATCTTGCATTCTTCTTATAGACGAACTATTAATCAGAATGTGTTATTCTTTAGAAAACAAGGAAAATTCATCGGACGTGATGCACGAAGAATCATTTAAGAATGCGATAAACTTCGTGTCGGGTTTATTGGAGTGTTTCTCCGACAGTTTTCTCTCTATACAGGGTGTTCCAGAGGTAGGCGTCGAGCGGGTTGCACCGATTTCTGAAGTTCCATTTAAAACTGACCATTCTTTGATAATTACGTTCGTTTTTGAAATTATTCCTCCGATATGAACCATTAAGCATTGGCCGCGAATTTCAGAGAAATAACGTCTCATTGGTTCTCTTCGAAGAAAAGTGGCATTGCCGAATAAAAAAAATTAAGGAAAGCCCTAAACAAGTGCTTTTGAGCGCTCATTCATTGGTGAAGCAATAGTGATATTACCTCAAAATTTTGTATAGGACTTTAGATTCATGCTAAGTATATGAATGCATTTTTTTCTACAAGCGTGAACTTTCATTCTCTTTCCCGCACGTATTTCAATTCGTAAAGAGTCACATTGCCAAACAGTGTGGGAAAAACCCCTGCTATTCCATTACCCGCACGCAAATGCGTGTGGTAATGGATTAGCAAGGGTTTTTCTCGCACGCTTTTTCTAAAGAATAACGCAAATGCGTGTGGTAATGGATTAGCAAGGGTTTTTCTCGCACGCTTTTTCTAAAGAATAACGACTTGTCAGAGACTTTTGTCATTCATGTGTATTTAGAATGATCAATTCACATTTGATCTGTGTGTTGAAATCGATCTCGTATAAGCGCTTGTAGAAAAAATATTGTTCCTAACTCGTGCGAAAAGTGTTTTTCCCGCACTCAACTGCTTACCCAAACTCCGCTTCGCGTCGTTTGGGTAACGGCAGTTTCGTGCGGGAAAATATCACTTTCCGCACTTGTTAGGAAAATAACTATATCAGCACGATCTAAATCATATTCTGGAAATTATTAAAAAATGGAATATGTAAAAAATCAATATTTGAAAACAATTGAAATATATGGTTCAGATTATGCTATCCTCTTGAAATTTTGCATGAACATTCAGTATATCAATCTCCATTCACAAAATGAATTTCATTTGAATCGGATATCTTGTTATGGAAATATGAAATTTGTTCTTTTCAATATTCCAATTTAATTTTCTATGGTTCTGTTTGAAATATGACCACGAAAGTTTGCATGAGGCTTATCATGAGTACCTTGCTCGTGACCGCAAAATTTCATTTCAATTGATTGAGTTTTATCTAAGATATTGAGGAACAAAAACTTTTAATGGCCATATTTTATCGAACACCCTGTATGATTTAGCTGATTAATGATTTAAACGGCGGCATTTTGGAACCGAACATCGAAAAAATCTCGTAAAAGTCCCTAGGACAATTCCTTCCGAAAGTTATCGTCCTTACGGCCGGACGGCCCCACGGGCAGAATTGAATATGACCACGGATTCGTCATCAGGGAATCGAACAATATCTGAGTCTGCATTCATCGTTAACGGCTACACTCAGTCCAGTCAATCTCATCATATGTTTCCTAAGACGAAATTGTCCCTTTACCCCTTTACCAGAGTGTCTGTCTGCCTGTAGGCCACAGAAGATTTCCGGTCCTATGATGATCTCTTCTTGGCGAATTCATCGACCACCTTATTACCTTGATTCTTGAATATACTGGAATCAAAATCACTTTTCAACAAAAGTTGAAGCTGAATTCGTCAATAGCCTGAGTACCTGGAATAATTCCCTTCAATTCATCTTTCCGAGGGGAAATTAACTGAAATATTACCTTTGAATCTTTTTCACTTATCCCGAAATTTTGAAATTAAACACATTCCCAACGAAACTTAGATGAGAATCATTTTAAAGGATTTTTTCGAAGTCGCAATGTGCCAGCTCGAATTGTCGCAGTACGAAACATTGAAACAACACTTTAAACAAAAAAAAATTAACAATAATGAGATTTCGAATAGAAGAATGTATGTCGAGTTGAAGGCAGTACCAAGAATTCCCATGTTACTCATACTCTGCCTCTTTATGCCGACAAAATCGAATACATGTACGTGCCGACGTGAAAAAATGTTACTGATTCTGAACATGAAGTTATTTTATTCTAATCAACCAATTATTTACTGTTCACTCAATAAAATCAATACAGAGTTGGACGACAGTCTGGAATAAATTCCATAGATTTTAAGCCAATACCTTCAATTGATTGCAAAAATTTAAGAAAAGCCCTGAGCAGGAGCTTTCGAGCGCTCGTTCTTAGGTGGACCAATAAGACTATTACCTCAAAATTTTTTATGGTATTTGAGATTGATTCCAAATATATAAATGCAGAATCTCAGCACAATCGGAATTATATTCTGGAAATTATTCAAAAAATGAAATATGAGAAAATAAATAATTACAAATATTAAATTCTATGGTTTTGATGATGCGATCACCTTGAAATTTTGTATGAACATTAAGTAGAGCAGTTTTCATTTTCAAAATAAATTTCACTCGAATCGGATATTCTGTTATGCAAATGTAAAGATTCTTCTCTCAATATTGCAACTGAATTTTTTATGGTTCTGTTAACACCATGGCCACAAAATTTTGCATAAAGATTCAGAGTATCAATTCTTATCCACATAAAAAATTTCACTCGAATGGGATATCCTGTTCTGGATTTTTTTCTTTTCGAAATTCCAATTGAATTTTCTATGGTTCTGTTGAAACTATGGCCACGAAATTTTGGATGAACATAAAAAATATAGATATACATTCACAAAAAAATTTCACTCGAATCGGATATCTTTTTATGGAAATATGAAGTTTTTTTCAATATTCCAATTTTCTATGGTTTCGTTCACACTATGGCCACAAAATTTTGCTTGAGACTTGTTATGAGCATCTTGCATGTGGCCGTAACATTTCATTCCGATTGGTTCCGTATTTTTTGAGATATTGAGGAACAAAAATTGAATTACCATATTTAACGGAACACCCTGTACGATTTGGCTGGTTAACGAACTCAACTGAGCCATTTCGGACCCCAACTTATCCTGAAAATTTCAAGTCTCCAGGACAATCCCTTCGAAAGTTATTTTGCTAACGGACGGCCGGATGGCCCCACGGACAGAATTGAATTTGACCACGAATTCGTCATCGGGGAGTCTAACCCTATCGTTTGAGACCATTTTCAGCTCAAAATTCTAAAATTACAGACATTTGGGCAAAACTCGTTTAAGTAGAACGTGCGCTTAAAATGGAGTACCTACTTACTATACCGCGAAGATGAATCATTGTGAAAAAAGATAGTCATCGTGCCAATAGATCAGATTCTAATCTGAGAAACTTGAGCAGAAGGAATTTTCAAAAATTTTGGAGATACAAATTTCTGGAAAGTATGCATCTTAGGACTTTATTGTATTGGAAATATTCTTCTTCGATAAACCAGGTGTTCTCATATAGATGTGTTAATGTTCTGATTTTTTGGAAAATAATGAATTTCGTTTCACATTGTCACATAACCTTGTACCGGGTGTCCTAAACTCGTTTTCTAGTGAGGGGATCTCAGAAACCTGATGAGGTAGAACAAAATGTAATAAAGAAAAATTGATGAATTCTACTGAAAAAAGTGCCTGTATAATGTTCTAGTTTCATGTTTATAACTTCAGTAATAAAGAAGTTATGAGAACTTTTCATTTGACGCCAGTTTCCAATTTTCTCTAATATAGTAGCTCGCAAACGGTTGGACTTAGAAGGTTGCGTTTTTCACCAAATGAATTCTCTCAAAAATCGAGCCCGAAAATGTGCCACTTATTTGTTCTAGCTCATCAGGTTTCTGAGATCCCTTCACTAGACGAACGAATTTAGGACACCCTGTACATGTAGGGTTTATTTCAGTCCTGATTAATTTATTTATAACAAGCGGAATAAGATATGAAGATAATTTCATTTCCTTTCGAGCCATTATAGAGCGACCTTCGCATTGACTTTCATTTTTAGGCCTTCCTTTGACCGGGATCGTTACTGCAAATCTCGATTTCAACAATATGAACACACAGCTACGTAATATTTATCTGATCTGCTCGCAATTTGCATTGATTTATTGCCCCGGTGATTCAGCCTGTTACGTTTTTAATCGTGACGATACTCGAGAGTGCAAGTTTATGAGACAGGAACTGCGATTTTATACTTTATATAAATAGGTACGTTCCGCGGTGACATTGAAATCGATGGAATTTGTGAAGGTGGGTTTTCAAGTTTATTGTTTCGAGAAACAGGATACTGTATCATCCTATCGGTGCAGTTACATCATTAGAAATAATCGCTCAAACTCCTACATTTATGTTTGTTGCCTACTTGACCGAGGAAAAGGGTGTGATTAATTTATGAAAATCGAGAAGATCGTTCTCACTGAAACTATAGAGGTTTGCCTGATTGATATGCTCCTAAAGGGTTTTCCAATAAGAGGTGTTATTTTGAATAGCCCGCTGTTTCGGTAGACGTCATGTTTGAATCTGTCAGTTTTGGACATTTGACAAGTAGAAACTACGCCATTAATAAAATTGGAACTATACATGCTTCAAGAAAGCATTGAAATCATTGAAATTCCCTATAAAAATGGTGTGAATTTGGCAGAGACGGTTCGTAAAATCCGAACATTTTTGAGTTGGTGCGAAGGACCTTATCGGACCGCAATAAAGAAATTGGTGGAAAAATTCGAACTGTTGGAACAAAATAGTGATGTGACGAATAAAACCGGTGAACCTACTTCTCTCAAGAACAGACGAGAATATTGCTGCTGTAACCGAAAGTGTAGAAGAAAACCCAGGTTTGTCCATTTTTCGTCGTTCTTTGCCATTAGGCATCCCACACCGTATTTTCCATGAAGATTTGGGTCTTAACCCGTATAAAGTTCAGTTAACACAAGAACCTAAGCCACCATTTTCCATTTTCCAGATGGCATTCGCGAGGCTATCGAGGACATAGGGCAGTCACTTTTCGATTTGGGTATGGAAAATGTCATTAAAAGGATATGGTCCTGTAAGCGTGATCGTGCTGGTCATTTGCCTGATGTTATTTTCCACTATTGACGACATAGTTTCTTCTTTAAAATGAAATAAACATCCCATCATTCATATTGAAAAATGGCATTTTCTTTGATTACCATAATAACACCTCTTATTGGAAAACCCTAGGTCAAAAATGATTCGCTCCTGCCGGCCGACCGTGAACACGATAACTCCAGAATGAATGAAATACGAGCATTGGAATTTTGTGGGTAGGTTCAGGTTCCGAATGCTTCAATAAGGTTCGTTGAGAGGAAAAATCGGTCTATCAGTTTCGGAGCTGAAGATGTAGAAAAAAAACCTGGAAAGAAGGATGTGACACAAGAGAATTTAAAAGAAACGCAATGAACCTCAAAGTCGCAGTGAAATGTAAGCTTCTTAAAAATCTACTAGCTAAGCTAGTAATATGATTTTGAGAAGTCCCTCACAATTCTGAAATTATGAAAAATCATAACTTTGAAAGCCGAATCTGGTTTTATGAAACCTGCTGGTTTTATAGAGCAACTTCATTCGAATACCTACTCAACATAATCTAACTGCACCTGGTTGACTCAGCCTCAATTACAACATGATCTAGTTATATCAAAAACATAACATAATTAATAATGACAGTTGGTATTTCATATTCGATATCCGATTCACAAACCAACTTTTTCATACATCCGAAACAAGTTCATCAATATCACACAGGATGCGACCATCGACTTCATCATTTCCTTCAACTGTCGATGTTCCGTGGCGTAAATTTCCTTTTCGCCATACTCGAAACGGACAGGTTATAATTTATCGCCCATCTATGACCGAGTATCGCACCGTCGTTTCGCCATATAAAGAAGTATTAACAATCGTCTTGGCTCGAAGACCGTAAACGATAATCGAAGCCGCCTGATGCCACCTCACGTCCTCACCTGGGATGCCTTTGAAGGGGGGCCGAGGGGGGCTCCTACTCTTTTGTCCCCGTCATAATGCAACTGCACGTAGCCGGTATTGTCGGGCTACTTCCGGTATTCTCCAGGAATGTCGCGGCTATTCGTACGGCCGTCCTGCACCTGTGTGACAACACTTCGTCATAATATCATAATAACTTTACCGCAAAGCTATTGTTTGTCGCTTTTAGCGAATTATTTTGACAAAAGGTGCTTGAAGCGGTTTGGGTGAAGAAAATCGGGTTTGGCATCCATCAAATTTCAAGTTGTACAAGTTGTATTCCGAAGTTATTCGTCTAATGGGTCCATTATATTGAGATACTTCACAAGCTGAGCGAATTAAGTAGCTGAGTAAATTCGCTCAGAGTAATCGTGTTCACAAGCCAACAATCTGATTGTAAAAAGGCTGCGACTAAAGTTGAAAGCTGGGCTACTTTACTCAAGGTAAATAGAGAGCACGATCAATAACCAATACGGGAGTACCTACTATGAAGTGCTCGGAGTAGTTGCCATGTTAACTAAGAACAGAGATATATAGATAGATAATTTTATTCAGGAAAATTTACAATATTCAATACATATTTGGTTGGATCAAACACCTAAGCTAGGCTTGTGTTGTGTTGTTGATCCAAACATAACAAATAACCATATTAACAAAGCAACAAATAATTACAATATTAAACAGCAGATATTCCCACAGAATCTACACTTGTCAGTTTCTATTAAGCCAATTTTCATTATATGCTTTCAAAGGCGACAATGTCCTGTTAGAAAGCCAAAGAGGTGGCGTTACTTTTTCTATTTGTTATCCAAATACTTTTGGACCTTGCAATTTTAAAGTTCATAAAGAACCATTCCCGGAAAATTCCTCTAGAGAGCCTCTTTCTCAGTTTCTTTCTTCCCAAATACTCTTACTTATAGGGGCATTAGCCTATACTACAATTACTACAAAAGGGTTCTGGGCCACTGAGTGGCGTTTGTGCTACCTTAATCTACTCTTAACTCAGAGTAAAGAAACCTCATTGTTCTAGAATGCGTCATTGAGTGGCAACCCCAAATCAACTTTGAGTAAATGATAGAGGAGTTCAGTGCTTTAACAGTAGCTTGACTATCAGAATAGATCACTATGTAACAGCCTTAATAGTTTCTTTCCACGATTCTGTCTATGCTTCTTTCGATTGCAAGTACTTCCTCAAAAAAAAAAACAATTGAATAGGAGCCCAACGATAGTGTAGGTAGTCTTGCTTCTTGCTCTCAGCGCTTGCAATTATCGTGGTTATAAAGGGTTTTCCAATAAGAGGTGTTATTTTGATATTCAAAGAAAAATACCATTTTTCAATACAAATGATCGGATGTTTATTTCATTATAAAGAAGAAGCTATGCCGTTAATAGTGGAAAATAACATCAGGCAAATGACCACCACGACCACGCTTACAGGACCATATCCTTTTAATGAAATTTTCCATAACCAAATCGCAAAGTGACTGCCCTATGTCCTTGACTTCCATCTTTGAGGTCTTGAATCAACGCTGGGCTATTGTCGTAGACCTTCTCTTCTCTTAAATCACAAGATCTCGGTGTGGCCAATTGTGATCACCTCGGGAGATAACACGGTCCGAAAACTTTTCCCGCAAAAGATCAATGGTTTCGTTGTTTGTGTGGCACGTAGGCTTGAGTTATTGTGTTAACTGAACTTTATAAGCCTTAAGACCCAAATCTTTGTGCAAAATACGGTGTAATGACGTTTGTGGTATGCCTAATTCCAGAGAACGACGGGGAATGGGGAATGGACACCCCTGGGTTTTCTTCAACACTTTCGGCTACAGCAGCAATATTTTCGGCTCTTCTTGAGCGACGTGCACGGGTTTTATTCTTCACATCACTAACTTGTACCAACAGCTTGAATTTTTCCACCAATTTCTTTATTGCGGTCCGACAAGTTGCTTCACGTCGACCCAAAAACGTTCGAGTTTTACAAACTTCTGCCAAATTTTCACCATTTTTATAGTGAATTGTAATAATTTCGATGCGTTCTTGAAGCGTTTATCGTTCCATTTTTATTAATGGCGTAGTTTCTACTTGTCAAATGTCATAAAAGGACAGCTTCAAACGTGGCATCTACCGAAATAGTGGGCTATTCAAAATAACACCTCTTATTGGAAAACCCCTTATAACTGTACACCATTTGACGGTATTTACTTTGAAGGTTTGGGTAGTTTATTCCCTTTTCCAAGGATTCCTTCAAAATTCAATAACCCAAGATTTAGAAATCGCCCATTACATAAAAGACTACACAACAAAAATAATACGCCAAGATTAGTGTTCTCACTGAAGACACAATCAAAATCCAACAAGGATTACTTCAATTCAACGAAAGGAACCGATTAAGAGAACTCCAATTAACCTGAACGTTATTTATAGCCATCAGGATCTCTAACCCTATCCAAAATTTCCCGTAGAAAATAAAATAACGGAACGAGTTGCAGTAAAATATTAAGTCTGACAGACCGATGGACAGGATACCGACTTCGTTTAAAAATAATGTGAAAAGCAAACTGGGTTTTCGTACATAAATATCAAGAGCGCTGCGGGGCGCTTCAGATATGGTCCTTGCCGAACTGGGATCAGTTTCGACTACCTCGATTTTATAAGGCTAGCAAATTAAAAAAAATTAAACTGTTAGGTTTCGGGCCTAGTCCTGAAGATGTGGGTTATGTTTCGGTATATCAAAACAATATTTTTCATCGGTGCGAGGCCGGAAGGGACGTTTTTTATTGGTTGAACTAGATTTTTTCTAATTATGTTTTGGGTGTCGTACTATGAACCATTCATGTGGATTAATGAGTCTATGATGTATGGTGATAGAAGGTATTTTTTCAGATGAAGGTTATTGATTGAAATGTAATCGATTGGAAAGGGTTCGGATAACTGTTGAAGGTATAAAGGTTGGAGCCTTCATTCCATATCTAATTTTTCCAACTTCTGATAGATCAGACGAAATAGTTTAATTTATTGGCAGAGTAACTTTTCCATACCATACCCATACCCGTCCAAGATTTTTGAAAGATCGAATTGATAGTTCAAAAATGAGTTTATTTAAAAGGATACAGGGGTCTGCTGACTCGGAAGGCCCTTACACCACAAAGCAATTGGCAAGAGGCAATCAAATAACTCCTCTATTGGAGCCAGGGCATTGTGACTTTGAAGGAAGTGAAAAATCCGATGAAGGTGCAAAAAGTGCATCAAGGTTAACACCTCTGCTGAATCTGAGAGTTTCTGTGGGCTTGGAAAAGACCCATATAAGGCAGTGGTTCAGCAATGAAAAATTTAATAACAGAATTTCTGAAGAAACATTCCTGGACCTACTCTGGCTAAAAAAATCGCGATGATTTCACCTACCTATACCAAAAACTTGCTGAGCTTCGGGGTATAGTGATGGGACTTTTGACTGGGCACTGTCGGTACAAATATCATTGTATCGTAAGAAAAAGTTAGAAAATGGGGTTTGCAGACTCTATGGATCAGGAGCAAAAGCACATGGTATGCAAGAATCCCGAGCTAGCTGGCATTAGAAAAATTCATATGGGTAAACCGGTCCCTGATACCCGTAGAGATAGGATAGTATAGAATTGCCATCATTGAAATAAATGTAGTATCAGATGCGCAATCGTTGAATTTTCTGGAGGAATTGTGATTCTTGCGCCTGTTTCTAGTTAAATTGTGATTTTTTCTGCTTAATTATATACAATAAAATGGTATCGTGCACTGTAAGGCTTTTTTCAAGCAGAGAAGAGACAGACAGGAAGAAAATTTGAGGAAAAACATATCACAGGTAGGAATGAGTACTGAAGAGATCCGCATTCGAAATTTTTGCTAGTCTGTCTTGGTAATCTGATATCTTTTTATATGTGTATATTATCGCCTGAAGAAAAATTGTTTATTTGATATTCAATTGACCTTATTTGAACAGGATTCCTAAAGACCCAACACGTCGTATTTTTTGGGTGAAATTTGTAAACAGAAAAAACTGGCAACTCAATTCAACCCTGAACTTTTCGCCATATTGGTCTCCGACTTAGCCCCGCCCAGTGGTACTTTTTTTCCTTACTAAGTTGTATGTCATAGCGTCTCTTCTCTATTATATCTCGATGCGGATACACAACAGGTAATACCAAAGCTCCTAAGGAGGTTGTCGGTTTTATCAAAGTCGTTGACGACCTCCTTGGGTTTCAATGTATGATTACGGTAAAAAACAAAAGATAAACATGGTCGCTGTTCCCGAAAGCAAACCTAGGATACCAACCCCAGTTCTAATAAAAATAAATAATAAATATATGGGTCTAAATTAAGAACAGTTCAAACGAAAAACAGAAGCTCCAGTTAACGTGATACTACTCTCACATTGAAGAATATGACTAACCTGATGACAACAAGGTTCAGGCATTTAACTCATTTGTGCAGAACAATACTATAATTTCTTGAAACTAATTACCAAAGGTAGAGAAAGCCTAAAAAATTTGGAAAACATGAAACGATGAATAACCACAAACAAACGTAGATTTAATATAAGATGAGTCAGCAGATATTTGATAACTCATATAAGTTAGCATAAAAACAATGTGCATCTTTTTCATACATCAATATCTTAAACTTTGAAACACTTTGAAAGCTCTAAATTCTTCGAAACAACTCGTGTACCTCGTTGGGTCCTCATAATAACCATGTCAGATCATTTCAAGAAGTATTACACAAACTATATCATTAACTAAGTGCATAAACCGATTCTAGAACAATGAATACAAGCACCCACGTCACGAATATTCCTTTATGGAACTCAAATCTGTTGTGAATGTTGTTTTATATACCTTGAAACTTGAAAGGATAAGATTTAAGACATTGTCGATGATACACCATCGAACACCTCGAAGTGAAGACGCTTTAAGTGAACTTTCACGAACCGACAAAAGTTCATGACATAATTTATAAAAATCAGCAGATTCGTGATGTCCAAGCTACGCTCAATATGTGTAATCTAGAAAGTCCGCACTCAGAGTAGCAATAAGTTTTGTATTTCTTGTCGGTGAATTGTTCCTTGAAGGTTTTTAAACCTTCATTTATTGCATACGCCAGTGGACGTACATAACTTATACGTGGATGCGTTATTATCAAGCTTTTATCGTGTCAGAATGGCATACAAGCCCCCAAAGCGACAGCGTTTGCAATTTAGACCGAATTACAGAGGAGGTAAAGGAATGATGACGCCAATGTGCACGTCACTGGAAGCTCCGACCTGAATGACTCGAAAAATGCATGCAAAATAATTATTTCTACATTAATATCGTGAAAGGTGAAGCCACTAGTATTCGTGTAGTATAAAGAATGTTTACATTTTTTTTACTTTCAAGTCCAATTCGGATTTTAGCATGGAGGAGTTTGAATTTATAGGAGCTCAACCAAATATTGACTTGTGTATACAGAGTGTCCCGGAAAATGTGGGAAATCTCTCGGATTCAAATAGAACATAAAAAATGAAGATGACAAGTTCCCATAAATTGATATGATTAATAGTATTAATGACCTCTTAAATCACCGCACTCAAATTTCAATCAGCTTGTTCAGTTTAGTAGGGGCGGACTGGGTTGTACATTATATTGCTTACATTTTTAACACCCTGTATGATAAGGTGCTGAAAAAACAAATTTGGATACCTTGAACATTAATCTGAAGAAAAGGTACTCTTGTTCAGTGTCGATAAAATGAACCGTTACCGAAAAAAAAATAATGAAAGAAGTAAGTGATATGGGAACTTGTCATCTTATTTTTTTATGTTCTATCTGAATCCGAGAGATTTCCCACATTTTCCGGGACACCTTGTAGAGATCCTCGAATATCTGAGGTTCTGAAAAATCATCCTCTACATTTAGATTTAGATGCTATCTGGTTACATTTCACAGTGACCTCTCAACCAGAAGAGTTTATCAAATCAGCTCTGGTTCTTCAAGTTATGAATGTCTAGAACCTCTCAAATGCAAAGAATTACAGACCACTTATATAGTGTACACACCTCTTATATATTTGAATAAAAATATAAATTGCTCCCTAAAAATCGAAAGGGGCATGTTACACAAAAAAAATATGTTGGGATGTATTTTGGTATATTTAACCATACCTACTCGTTACTCGAAATGTAGAATATATTTCAAGTCACATGCAAATACTGACGTTCGCGCCACTGTAAAGCGGTGTTTCATCATAGGCAGGAATATAATATACCCATCTCAGAAAAATCTGAAGCCGTAATGGTAAAAAGACACGTGAGTAAATTAGCATGCAGTATGGTCTCCTACATGCGCTCAAAATCCCCGCAATGTCACCAGATACGTGATGGACACTCCTAGTGATCACATACTTCTGCCCATTAATGTATTGAAGGTTAGTCTGTGTTATTCTGTGTGTCTTAGAATCGTACTGATCCTTATCGTACGTTTGAAAGTTCATCAGAACCGCCAAGGGAATGGACGTCTTCGATTGTATACCAAGTCGTCGATTATCATGAACAGAGACATAACAAGAACTTAAAATGATATTGAAATATAACGTAGTTACAAGCTATTCGAAATATTATGCCAGCTTTGAATTATTTAGGGAAAGACACCTTCCAATTGTTCAATGTACTTTTCTTGTAAATTTCGAATTGACTGATTATTAGCGAAAAGGCAATTTGGCAATCTGAGAAGAACACATGTAATATTCAGAAGAAAGGTTTAACAACTGATCTTTCGAACAAAGTTAGTGGATTTGATCTTCCAAGGAAAATATGGATTGTTCTTAATCATATAGGAACAAGTCAGGGACGTTGTAAAAGCATGCTTTTCAAATGGAATTCAGTTGAGACTCCTAGATTCGGATGCAGAGAAGCAGAGGAGATATTTCAGAATCGAGAAAGCGTAAATTTTCCATGTGAACAAGCAAAAATGTTTAATTTTTGTGCATCTGGTTTCGTGATGATCCACATGTTTGTACATACAGTCAATATTTCAGTAATATCTGTAGAATAGTTTCTAAAGGGTTTTCCAATAAGAGGTGTTATTTTGAATAGCCTGCTATTTCGGTAGATGTCACGTTTGAAGCTGTCATTTTTTGACATTTGATAAGTAGAAACTACGCCATCAATAAAAATGGAACGATACACGCTTCAAGAACGCATTGAAATTATTAAAATTCACTATAAAAATGGTGAAAATTTGGCAGAGACGGTTCGTCAAACTCGAACATTTTTGGTTCGTCGTGAAGCACCTTGTCGGACAGCAATAAAGGAATTGGTGGAAAAATTCGAGATGTTGGGACAAGTTAGTGATGTGAAGAATAAAACCCGTGCACGTCGTTCAAGAACAGCCGAGAATATAGCTGCTGTAGCCGAAAGTGTCGAAGAAAACCCAGGTTTGTCCATTCCTCGTCGTTGTTCGGAATAAGGCATTCCACAAACGTCATTATACCATATTTTGCTTGCTGGACAACGTTTGCTTTCACACACAAGCAACGAAGCCATTGATCTTTTGCGGGAAAAGTTCCCGGACCGTGTTATCTCTCGACTAGGTGATCACAATTGGCCACCGAGATCTTGTCATTTAACACCTTGCGACTTCTTCCTTTGGGGCCACGTGAAAGAGAAGGTCTACGCCAATAGCCCATCGTCGATTCAAGACCTCAAAGATGGAATTCGTGGGGCTATCGAGGACATAGGGCAGCCACTATGCGATTTGGTTATGGAAAATTTCATTAAAAGAATATGGTCCTGTAAGCATGGTAGTGGGGGTCATTTGCCTGATGTTATTTTTCACTATTAAGGGAATAGCTTCTTCTTTAAAATGAAATAAACATCCGATCATTTATATTGAAAAATGGCATTTTCCTTTGAATATCAAAATAACACCTCTTATTGGAACATCCTTTAAAATATCGAATTGTTCGAAAAAAAGCTACTGAATTCTCATCTCATGCATCTTTTCTCTGTTCTCATCGTTCTTCGCTGCTCCCACATTCAATCGAACCATATATTAGTAACAATCTATGTAATTCCGTTCATTACTTTATTTCTTATCCAAGCAATATATCTCCTGCAAGCTAACATTCATTCAATAAAGTAAGAGATTAGTATACGGGCAATATTATTGTCAAGGACTCCTAACGATGATCTTATTGTTGTTATTATACAATTACCTTCGTATATTGTTAAGTATCATGAAAAAGAGATTTATTACGGTAACACGCACATTCCTCTTTAATAAATGTCTGGAAAACGCTAATTGTCGGCCCTGGGTTTCGGAAAAATCCTTATCCAATAATGTGTTTCGCTCTAATAGCTATTTCGTTGCACTGCTAGCCTGGGGTGAACAGAAGTTTTCTTACTGCAGCTCGTTTATTTTATACACGTGGACAGTTCCTGACAGTTGATGTAGACTGGTAGAAAAATATCGATTAAGCATTTATGTAGAATTGATATCATGCTGAACGATAAGTGGACGTAACTATTACGGAAAAAAGGAAAGGCTTAAATCTGAATTTCCTGAAAGCTTCCCAGAAAATTTCAAGTTTTGAAGTAATTTCCTCCGTTAACGTACTTATGATCGAATATAGGGCAGATATTCTGGAAGTCGATTGATTTTTTTGAACGCTCGTTGTACTTAAACGATTGCCATTTATGTTCTGCCAATATTTAAACTTCAGAATGGTTTAAGGGTTATACGTGCAGTTACATAGTCGTTTTTTAATTGGGTTGTTAATGTTAAATCGATTTAATAGAGTTACAATCATTTTATTGTTCCTTTTTTCTGCTTCGATTTTTTCGTTTCAGATTCAAAATTGCGAAGACATCTTGGAGAGGGTTATCGGTTGGAATAAATATAGAAGAAATCCTTCAATATTCGAATAGTTTTTTAGTGTTATTTTTGTTGGAACGGCGAGACAGGGTTTTTTACTGGGGTTTTTCCCTGAACTCTGGTATCATACGAAAAAATAGTATGGTACCCCATTTTGCACTAACCTCAGTTAGGGATTCTTGTTTTTGTTTTATGTATTATGTTAGCTTTTGATTTCAAAAAAATATATATGTATTGATATGGATCGATTATTTAGTTAAGAGTTTATAAGTAGGCAGGATTTAAAAATTAAGATATGTTACTATGGAAGTGTTTTGTGAGTTAGAAATTAATAAATTAGAGAAAAGTCCTGAAATTATTTTTCTAGAATCCACCCTGAAAAGAGTATAATAATTCAATACAAAATAGTTCAAGAGATTTTATGGGTCGTGTAATTTCGCCAACAATTAAACTATCAAATAAATCAAAATAGAAATTCACGAAACCATATCAAATGGCGCCCAACGTAGTGGCTGGAGTTCTAGTAATGGAAAATAATGTAATGGAAATGATATTTGAAAAATTGGAAAAAATGGAAAAGAAAATGGATGAAATATTCGAAAGAATGGAAAAGAAAATGGAAGAAAATGGAGAAAGAATGGAAAGGAAAATGGAAGAAACTTTAGAAAGAATGGAAATGAAAATGGAGGAAAGTGAAGAAAGAATGGAAAAGAAAATGGATGAAATATTCGAAAGAATGGAAAAGAAAATGGATAAATTATTTGAACGAATGGGAGAGAGAAAAGAAAGCGAAATACAAAATAAGGCTGAGGGGAACAAAATTGGAAATGAAAATCTTAATGAAATTAATTTAGGACAATTAACCGAAACAGAAGTGATAAAAATGGACAATAATATTGTTGATCCAGATTGCAATGTGGTGTTAGTTCATAGACCTAATAAGAATGGACACCGCATGAGAGAGAGAGGTCACTTGGTCGAATGTGATGGAGCTATTGTGGGCAATGTCAAATCAATGTAGATGAAAACACCAAATAGATCATTCCAAATGAAATATATCAAAAAATATATGACTTTAATTCAGAAATTAGTATAACTTAAATTATATTCACCGCATCAACTTTTTGTGGGCAAAGCAAAGCCTAAATATTTGTTTACATCTTCCATATGATTTTGACAAGTTGCCCACAAACTTTCTTCATCTCTTTTCTTTTCGATAAGATCGCATATGTCTTTCTCTCTCTTATGTATCCAAGTGGTCGATCTTCTAATAAGTCACGTGATTCTGCATCCATAGTAATTATAGATCTATGTGTTAGATGAAAGGCCTGTTCAGAGTATGGTATTTTTTTATGAAGAAGAAATGGAAATAGTTGAAGTGTCAGAATTTGTTGAAGAAGTCTATGACAAACCTATAAAAAAAATCATAAAGAGATCATTCATCAGACAATCGAAGGAATTACAAAGGGAATTTGATGGGAATTTCATCCAAATGAGGGGAATTGCATATATTATGGATATAAGAGTATCAAATAGATTGAGAAAAAAATATTCAAAATAATTTTATTATACAATGAAGACCAAAGAAGAACTAGCAGTGCAATTTGAAATTTATTTCCATTTTGCCAAATTTTATTCAAAATTTAGCAAAATGCAAATAAATTTGAGGGGAATTGATATGGATCGATTATTTAGTTAAGAGTTTATAAGTAGGCAGGATTTGAAAATTAAGATATGTTACTATGGAAGTGTTTTGTGAGTTAGAAATTAATAAATTAGAGAAAAGTCATGAAATTATTTTTCTAGAATCCACCCTGAAAAGAGTATAATAATTCAATACAAAATAGTTCAAGAGATTGTATGGGTCGTGTAATTTCGCAAACAATTAAACTATCAAATAAATCAAAATAGAAATTCACGAAACCATATCAGTATATATCTTTCTGCCAATGTCTGCAATTTTCGAATTTTGAGCCAAAAATGGTCTCAAATGATAGGGTTTGACTCCCTGATGACGAATCCGTGGTCAAATTCAATGAAAACAACATAGCTTTTGTTTATGCACAATCATTTTTACTCAAAAATGATCACCGTTTTTTCTCGCTCTCAAAATACATATTATATAACATGCCATATGTCATTTCGTAAGGTGTATATAGTCCGTTCACGAAAGGTTGAGCGCATAATAGGCGTTTCTTTATTTATCTGAAGTTGGCAGTATTTATTGTCATAAAGTAAAATAAAGTCAACGTTGCCGAATGTACTCGGCCTCGTCCGACGAGCTTACGAGTTATCAGAGAACTCTATGCAATATTGACAACATTGCGTATCAATCTGACAAGAAAATGAAGAACATAACCTAAAATTTTAATATATACAGTGAAATATGCCAAATTTCCATGGCCAACCGTCGGCTCAACCTTTCGTGGACGGAGTATAGACAATGTTCGTTTTGATTCATTAATTCAATAATCAAATTCCTAAAAATGGGATGCATCATTCCAATTGTGCTATAGTTCCTTACTTACCCCCTTCTCTTTGGAGTAAATTTGAGAAACTTACGAACATATCTTCTCCTGTGTCAATTCAAGTCTTAGTGTATGTTCTTACTCCAGATGGTGCTCAACATGAGTAGGCGTTATTGTTTAGAATTAATCAAGCTACGCTCCATTCAACAAGTTTTTTATAATGAATGTCAAAATATCTTCTCGGAGTTATGAATGGAACTAAAGAGAACACTATATTGAGATGTATATTATTAGTTGAATGAAGGGAAGAGCGGAAGTATGCATAACATTAGGATTTTATCCATTTTATTTTTTTTCTTTATTGAAATCGAATTTGATGGTGGGTTTTAAATAATGGACTGTCCTGGAAGGTTGCGCAGTTAAATACCGACGAATTTACATACAATAACGCTCGGTATAGGAGCGAATTCAAATTTCGCCCGTTCAGTAGGTTGGGATTCTTTGTTGAAACGAATTGAAGTTCCTCATATGTTATGTCTGATATGCTAATTTTCTCACCTCTTCGGGTATTTCTTTAGGTTTGATGAGTCATTTGATATGAATTGGGATGGAATTTCTGTCTCAGCTATATGTTGGAAAAATATTATAAACTATTACAACTCTGAAGTTCGTTCTCTAGAAAGGAGAAAATATATTCGAGTTTTCGGACGCTCGTTCTACGAGTGCTATATCGTTTTGCCCAAATGTCTGTAATTTTCTAATAGGGTATGTGCATGATTTTTGAAAATACGTTAATATGATAGCTTAGCTTCTGAAATTATTATAGGCATTACTTTTTTTATATAACAGCTCATTATTATTCAATAAATAACATTCTTTTTGATCAATTATTTTGGTTATTCAAACACAGCTTATTTTCGCGGGGTTTCATGACGTCACGTTACATACTCGTATTTACTCATAAAGAATGGAGAACAATGTCTATGACGTGTTCTGTGATTACGTTGTGAATAACCATAGAAATCTCATAACATAACCATAGATTTCAATGAACTGGACATGTAATTCTGACGTCATCTATACGCCACCAATAGCCTTTCGTTTGAGGGGGTATTTTTTGGCATTTTCGTTTAATTATTTCTAATTAGGGAATGAATATTTCAGAGCAACGACTATTTACATGTCAAGTAGTAACAAAGTAGATTTGAAAAAATAACACTTGAACTAAAAATAAATTTTATGCATACATCCTATTGTGGGCCGAAAATGAGACACAGAAAGTGTTCGAGTTCCATTATGTTTGGGCACCGCAAGTTTCCTTCCACAAGACGGCTTCTCGTAATTTTTGTACGAGATCAAGTTCAATGTTCTGAGGAGAGACTTGTAGGTATATAATTGCCCCCTATTCACTATAACGTACTTTATCCATCTCTACAAAAAAATCATCATAACCAAGCAACACTTCCTCCCATCTCATATCAGATCGACAATCATAACAACTGCCCAACAGCATGACCAACTTTCTTCCACCTCAAGCAAATGACGAACAAGATCATGAACTTAATAAAACCAGAAACAGAAGATCCAAGCATCGACAAATCACTTTTATCCAACGTATAACACGAGGTGCAAAACGCTTAAGACAACCGAAGTCATGCTCGTATCTTATGGCCCGTGAAATATGTCCCACAAGCATGCTCTCTATGGGTCCAGAGAGAAATGTCTGTTGTCTGTGTGTCCGTACGCCGGCTGGCTGTGTTCTGTCGCCAAGAGTGGCCGTATTCGATTATTGATGATGAAATTATGCCGTTTGGCTTATGCTAATTACTTCGAATGTACCTCCGTTCAGGGGCGTGATCTATTGCAGCCGATAGCAGCCAGCAAGTGAACTAAACGATCGAATCGCGTAAGCAAGTAGCCGATTTTGTTCGGAATAGGTATTTATGATGCAAGAGCGGAAGGCGTGGATTTTACAGGTTCAAAATTCGAAAACGAGAGACGATGTGATAAAATCTTGAACGAATGTTAGAGCACCTGTATCGCCCCGATTACACTCAGCTCACTTCCACGGCAGGGAGCAGGGAATTGAGCAGGGAAGTGGGCAGCGCGGAAATGTAATCACTATACACTTTCCTGCTGCCTTCCGCTGCTCCTCGTGCTGCCTCATGCTCCCTAAATTGGCGGTTTTTCGGACGGAAGTCAAAAGACCAGCAGTACGAGCGGCAATGAGTGATAACATTCAGCTAGGTTTCTGTGGCTGCGCTGACAACGAAACTATTGCTGGACCGCTGTCTTATATTGGTACAAGCCCACAGAACGGCTCAGGTTCAACAGGTGTTGATGCAGTTTTTGCAAGTTTTCATCTGCTTCAACGCCACAATGTTCTGATACCCATAGTAGATTCACTTTATTGACGGTACTTCATGGGGTGCTGACGCAACAACTCTTCGTACGGCAGGCGGCAGCTGTAGCCTCAGTGTACTTTACTGCCGAATATTGTTCTCTGTTTGGCTCAACAGCGCCCATGTACATAATATTGATGCACAATTAAACTTTTCCATGAAAATAATAACTGAAACAATTAAATCAACACCAACATCATGGTTACCAGTTCTTTCAAACATTGCTCCTCCACATATCCGTAGGCAAGCCCTAAGTTTGAAAATCTGGAATAAATTTAACCCTTAACTGCATAGCGTATCATATTTGATATATCGTATTTATGATACTGCTACGGACATCTTTGAATGAGTTTACGAGTATTATGCTGTAACATATTTGAGACAATATGCATTCCAACATATTTTATATATTTGGTTTGTGTACGTTCGTTATTCAACTTCGAAAGTGTCCAATGAGGAATGGTCAGCGGTTATGAGAGAGTGGTGAATTTCAAAGATTTTTTTCAAAGCGTATGTTCACGAAATTCTTTGGAGAAAATTCATCTGTTATTTCTTGAGGTGAGTGTTTTCGTTTTATTCAGTCAGTTACAGTATTTGATACCGGGAAGATTTTGAAAATTACATATTTGTTCGATATCATATGTGATACATCATGAAGTCCTGTTCCATCTTGTAAAAAAGAATGGAAAGAAGAAGCCGCTGACTGAAGAAGATGTATATAAATTGATGGATATGTCTTATGAGAGTGAAGATGACTTATTTCCATTTATAGATGACTCGGACGTGATTGAGATACCTGACGAAGTTCCTCCGGAAATTTTCTCTGAGATGCCTAGCACTTCGAAAACTGTAACATCTTTGGAGGCACCATCAAGTATCGCTCCAAAACGAGTAATCCGTAGTGAAAAAGTTATCAGTAGAAAAAAAGAAATAGAAAAACTAATCCGGTGGAGGAAAGGCTGCAAAATGAAAAAGATGAACTGTTTTTATGATTTTCACCAATAGATTTTTTTCAATACATATTATTTATTTCGTCAACCCGAAAAGAAATATAAGAAGATGTAACTGTTTTCAAAATTGAAATAAATCAAGAGTCAAGACTTCTCAGTACTAATATTGTACCTTCTCCTCAATGCATAATATATCATATTTGATACAAATGAATCCCCCACTCTTTTGGAGAAAAAAAAGTAATATCAATTTTTTCAACAATTTTTTGCGAACATTTTGGGTCTCAACAATTCACTTGATTTTTCTTATTAATTTTCTAAAAATTTTTTGAAATTCATGCAGCTAAGGGTTAATTCTCCTACAAATTCATATCAAATACTTTCCTATATTCCAGATAATAAGATTCCTCGATTAAAATCACGTGAATCATTTTGGTCCAATTATTTTCTGACCTCGAATGAAAGCGATAAAGCAATTTGACAATCCGAATGAAACACATGTAATATTCAAAACAGAGATTTAATAATACCTGATCCAACAAAAATAATGGATTCGATCGTCCAAAGAAAATTTGGACTGTTCTCAATCGTATAAGAACAGCTCATGGCCGTTAAAATAGCATGCTTTTCAAGTAGATTTCAGATGAGAGTCCTAGTTGCGAATGCGGAGAAGCAAAGGAAACAATAGAACATTTGATAATTGTCCCATTTTTAAATTTCAGGATGGCTTAAGGGCTATATGTTACATGAAGTTACAGAGTCGTTTTTGAATTGGGTTTAAATCGATTCAATAGAGTTTCAATCCTTTTATCTTTCTGTTCCCTTTTTCTGCTTCGATTTTTTCGTTTCAGATTGAGAATTCCGAAGGCATCTTGGAGAGGGTTATCAGTTGGACTAAATAAAGAAGAAATCCTTCAATATTCATATAGTTTTTAAGTGTTATTTTGTTGGAACGGTGAGGCAGGGTTTTTTCTACTGAGGTTTTTCCCTGAGCTCTGGTATCGTACGAAAAAATAGTATGGTACCCCGTTTTGCACTAACCTTAGTTAGGGATTTTCTGTTTTTTTCTATGTATAAGCAAAATGGTTTACTCAGTGACCAATAAAGCACAACTAACCATTTTATTTTCCATCTGGAGCGTGCTGCGTATTTCAAAAACCACCCAATTCATTCGACCAGCAAAACAAAACAAGAAAAGGTTTCGCGTTGGCGGAAGGATCTTCCTCAGTTCGACGTATGTCACAAAAGGAGTTGCAGATTACAAGTCACGAAACAATGCCAATTTCATTATGATTATATGCAAGAATATTGGAGTGGCGAGCCCACATCTGAACTTTTTCAATGACCCTTCTCGAGGAGACATGGTAGATGTCGGGCTGCACCTTTCGAGGTGCAGAACAAATAAACACCATTCAAAACCCGAAATAATTGTAGGGCGACCCACGCGAAAAGAAACATTGCTCTGGGCCGGAGAGTGAAGAGGAGACAACCACCCGCATCTAAGTCCGTCTGCACATCTTCACGCTTTTTCAGGGGCGTATCAGATGGTGAGATAAGGATGGTGAGAGGTGACAGCCTGTACTGCAGATGCAACATTGTTTGAAGGTGAATATGGGCATTTTTTTATTGGCGCTAAACCGTCTGAAAATACCTTCCCTATAACGAACGTCTGTATAACGAATTTCTCTGTATAACGAATTTCGTACAAGACATTGCACCTTGAATCCAAATTCCATGTTAAAAACACCCTCTAAAACGAAGTAAATTCTCTCTATAACGAAATATTCAAAGAACATCACTCTTTGAATGGGTATTGGTAAGAAGGTGTAAGGGTGGATTTTTTCCTAAATTTTTCCGGACGTACGTAATAAATCCCGACCTTAAACTAAATCATTACGGCGGGCAGAGATCCTTCTGAAACAGTTTTAAATACACCCCTGGCTGTTTGGTTTCAATCTAACCATTACGCCAGTGTGAAAAGTTGTGCGAAAATGTCTGAAAGTAAGTGCTTAAGTTTGACCGCGACATTGCCGACTATAGAAACAAATTTTCTGTATAACGAAATTTCTTTAAAAAGGAATTTTTTTGCGGATTTAGCGCTTTCGTTATAGTCTTTCTTCTGTTTCCCAATCACTTTCTAATTCAACTATCAAGGTTTAGCGAACGTGGCATGTCATAAGAATCAACCTCCGCTCTCAAAAATCGCTACATAATTTGAAAGCACCAGATCCAAAATTATTGCTATATGACATGGGATGTCATCATCTAACGTCATAGCCTACACATAAATTGTTTATATGCAAAGGATGCATTAAAATCTTAAAATATCCACTATTGGTTCGAATAAAGTGTTTTTTTTGGCAGGAAATTGAAGTGCCTTTTCAACAAGGTGCTGCTCTGCTCCATTTTTCTATTCACAATTGAGAGCTGTTAGAGGTTGTGGCTAGAGGGTTAGTGATATCAAACTCATTTGAACCCAAATTTGCCCCCCTTCCAACAAAATTTGACCTCTTCTAGCGTTTTTTCGTTATTCCATCCCAAAGCTCAAAATTCAGGGAATAGTGAATAGTTATGGATGGCCCATCCTGTATGTATTAGGCCATCCAGTACGTGTGTATTTGGCACATAGAGATATAATAGAGAAGAGACGCTATGACATACAATTGAGTAAGGAAAAATAGTACCACTGTGCGGGGATAAGTCAAGGACCAATATGGCGGAAATTTCAGGGTTGATTTGGTTGCCAGTTTTTTCTGTTCACAAATTTCACCCAAAACATACGACGTGTTGGGTCTTTAGGATAGTTGTTCAAGTAAGGTCAATTGAATATCGAATAAACAATTTTTCTTCAGGCGATAATATACACATATAAAAAGATATCAGATTACCAAGAGAGACTTGCAAATATTTCGAATGCGGATCTGTTCAGTACTCATCCCTACCTGTAATATGTTTTTCCTCTAACTTCCTTCTTATTTGTCTCTTCTCTGCTTGAAGAAAGCCTTACAGTACACGATACCATTTTAGCAGAAAAAATCACAATTTAACTAGAAAAAGGGGCAAGAATCTCAATTCCTCCAGAAAATTCAACGATTGTCAAATTTGACGTTAAGGTGGTAGTAATATGGCGGATCTGATACCACGTTTATTTCAATGATGGCAACTCTATACTATCCTATCTATATGATTTGGCAAGACAAGAGTACTCGTGTCCTTGACAACTATAGCCTTCTCCAGATACAAATGATTTTACAAAGTAATGGTCAAGGGAATCACTTTCACTCAATGTCAAATATAAACAAGTGACAAGTCAGAAAGGTATCAAAAAATTCTTCCACATTGAATTCAGCTGTCTCTTCGTACATGCTCAAAAATAAGGGATGGAACCGGACCGGATCCGGATTACTGAATCCGGCCGATCCGGCCAAATTGGCCGGAATTCCGGTCCGGCCGGATTTATATGAAAATCCGGCCGAATTTTTCAAGATTTGAATACAGTCGACTCTCAATAATTTGAAACTCAAGGGACCAACAAAAAAGTTCAAATTACCGAGAGTTCAAAATAAAAAGAGTTCAAATATACAAGAGGGAGTAAGGATGAAATTCAAATAAACAAGAGTTTGATTAGAAGTACATACTAATAATATTGGATATTGTTATTATGTATTATATTCTAAGAAAATGATCTGTATGAGTATTTCATTTCGAAAAGTTTTCATATGAGTTGGTGACTTCCATCTAGCATTGTCCAGGGTGTTTTCTATAATGTTGAGTGCTGAAGAGAAATCACCGATTGTTTCTGCCAGCCCTCACTCGCTGAAAATTCTTAAATTCCGAGAGCTTGAGCGAAAGACTTGGCGATTTCATTTTGAAGGAAAAGCCAAGTCTTTGGAGCGGCAGACTTGGCGGTTTCATTTTGAAGGAAAAAGCCAAAATGAAGCCGCCAATGTAAACATTGTTTCCTCTACACTGCCGAATCCACTGAAGTAAGGACTCCTCCAGGCGAAGAAATTAAGCTTGACGAAGCCTTTTTCTTCCTATATTGGAGACAATTCCAGTGATTCGTTCCTTATTCTTCAAATCATGGACAATGTAGATGGTAAAATATCGAACTGTTTCGCAACATCTTTTTTCAATGTCCCATTTTCCACCGCTTCAATAACACGTCAAAGATCGGGCCATGTTACTGGTCCGGTCCGGCCGAAAATTGCCGATCCGTTCCATCCCTATCAAAAATCGTATGAACAGTATCAAAGATTAATCTTTGAACATTTGATGGCAGTATTACCACCTCACCATAAATCATAGAAAGACCAACGAAAAATCAACCCCTAGACAAAAGCATCCACATGAATCAACCCATACGCCACTGTCAAGAAGATAATCCGCCCACACCTTTCTAAATCAACATCGGAATTGGGATACATATTTTATTTATTACGGCCGGCCGGCCGGTTGTCGACGTTTAGGTACTTCTTAATAAACTTGTAAGAGAGAGGCCGCCACTCGGCCAGGTACGACCAGAAGATGCCCATGAGTTTATGTATTTGTATAAATATAATTTATACACGTTTCGCCCGTACAAGGGCTCGTTATGTTAGCAGAGCCTAAGAACAAATCTCTATAGAGCCTCCGTCTCGACATGTACCAGTATATTCAGAGTTATGATGGCAACCGACACGTTTTTGGTATTTTGTTTTTCTTGCTGTTTTTTGTTCGTTTATTAATGGGTTGATGTAGAGATGAGCGGATTGAATCATACCTTGTTAACTATTTGAAATTTGTGGTTGTGGTTTTTGCTGAAAAGGTCGTCAATAATGGTAATTTTCACATTGAAAATATTCTTCTGTTGTTTGGTCAAGCCAGTTGCGGGTTACTTGTAGCTGAATATCTGAGCCAACAAAGAGAAAATTCGATATATTCAACAGTGACTTAAGTTGGAGTCAACAAGAAGCTCAATATTCGGGTTTCTATCTCTATCTGTATTCTGTGTGATGAAGAAACGAAATGAAGCTTTGAAAGTTTTTATGAACCATAGCCAATTATATAGTTCGGAAAATGTACAAAAAAAATTTAAGAAAAGCCCTGAGCAGGAGCTTTTGGGCACTCGTTCTTTGGTGGAGCAAAATTTTATATTCGATTCGAGATTGAAACCAAATATATAAATGCAGAGCCTCAGCACAATCGGAATTATATCGTAGAAATTATTCAAAAAATTAAGTATGTAAATAATAAATAATCAAAAAAATTAAATTCCATGGTTCTGATAATGCTATCCTCTCGAAATTTTGCATGAACATTCAGTATGTCAGTCTTGATTCACAAAATAAATTTTATTTGAATCGGTTATCCTGTTATGGATATATAGAGATTCTTCTTTTCAATATTGCAATTGAATTTTCTATGGTTCTGTTGACACTATGGCCTCAAAATTTTGCATGAGGCTGGTTATCAGCATCTTGCATTCGGCCATACATTTCATTTCGATTGGTTTCTGCGATATTGAGGAACAAAAAATTTTTGTCAAATATTTTGAATGGCGATATTTTATGGAACATTCTGTAGGCTGGTTAACGAACTTAACCGAGGCATTTGGGACCCGAACTCATCCTTAAAATTTCGAGTCTCTAGGACAATCCTTTCGAAAGTTATGCTGCTAACGGCCAGACGGCTCCACGGACAGAATTGAATTTGACTTCAAATTCGTCATCAGGGAGTCTAACCCTATCGTTTGAAACCATTTTCGGCTCAAAATTCGAACATTATTATTATTTATTACAGACATTTGGGCAAAACAATATAGCACTCGTTTAAGTAGAACTAGCGCACAAAAACTATATGTGCTATATGTGATGACTATGATTATTCGACTCAATTATTTTATATTTTTTTTTTCTATCTTATAGAGTATGGATACCATTTTAATCTCCAAATAAATAGGTACTTTTGAATGAAATGAACTCAAACCTCGAAATGGTCAGGATAGCTTAAAAGTCTGGATATTCAGTTTACTGAATGGCAAAATAATTGGTTCAATAGTTTTGGAGTTTCGTTCAGTTAAACCTAAATTTTTTACATGTAATCGACCGAATTCAGTTGTAATTTGGTAGTTGAAAGAAGGATAATGTGTCTCATCAAGTTCTTGCAGGATATAGTAAATGTTGGACAGAAAATCTTTTGTCATATCGTTTGGTATTAGGGTTTGAAGCATAACAATCTCATCTGAAATCTCATTCTAATGGATTATGCTATGGAAATCAATTGGAAAGAATGTGAATCACTTCAAATTAATAATAATTGATCTCTACGAACATTCATTCGTTTATTTCTGAGACAAAATCATTAAATATTTGAAGGAACAGGAAAGAGTCATCACAAAGGATGGAAGAGTTTCATAGTCATGAGAAGAGAGGGCAAGAATAAAATACAATGTTGTGACACTTATCATGAACTCCTTAAAATAAGGAGAAATATCAGTTTATGGAAAAGGCATTCGCGTCGAATGATTTAGTATAAAAAGTCTTGCTTCACCGTGACAATGCTTTCACATTGCCGTGACCAGGATTCGAACCTGGGTTACTACGGCCACAACGTAGGGTCCTAACCACTAGACGATCACGGCTATCGAAGCGATGCAACACTGTAGTGAATGTCCAAAACATAGTGTAGCGAGTGAGTTTCCAGGACCGGCTCTAGTGTATACAGGATGTCTTCTTTTTAAGTAGCCAAACTTCAAGGGGGGATTATACGAGATATTTGCAACAAAAAATGTCATTTCTTGATTTCAAAAAACATTTCGAGATTTTCATCTAAAATGATCATTATTCAGTTTTCCTTAGTCTCATAAAATTTGACCCCATATTCGGAAACAGCAATAAATTTGCTACAGTATAAGACAGTCTGTGTGCGGAAAAAACTCTTATTGCGGGCGTGGTAAAGAGATGAGAGATGAATATTATGATTCTGAAGTAAACAAAATTAGACCTATTTTTCCAACAATTTTTTCTATGAAATATCAATAATTATGCACACATTTTTTTTTAAATTAATGGTTAAGATATTTCAATATTGAGACTTTAATCAACAGATTAAACACCTGGTTGTTTCAAAGATTTTGTCCGTCAACCGCATTATGAATTGAGTATAAATTCTCGATTGAAATACAGTCTTATTTCGCACACAACATTTGACATGATGAAAATTTCTTTGTTTCAGTAGAAATGTTATATTAGGTACTCGTATTGCTTCTGAATAGTTCATGTTCGGTTGCTCATGACAATTTCACATTAAAGAAGTAGAAATAGAGCATTAAATGGCTTATTTTAGATCAATTTCGTGAATGTTAAACCTTCTCTGTATTTGGATGCAGACCAAAAAGATCATAAAGATAATTTGTAAAGGCTACGACAGTAATCATGTGAATTTTCTTTTGTATGAGCTATGAGCTCATATCTTCTGATTCCGATACCACAACAGTTCACACCTGATATCAGCAGAGGAAATACCAAAAAACTCAAGAAGTCAAATATATCGACATTTAGCAGGGTTTAGTGAGATTCAAGGAATGTCTCAAGATAATATCTTAGAGATATAAGATCGCACAATGAAGAAGAGTTGAGCGAAGAATGTCCGAGGGACTGAAGAAGTGCTTCGGCCTTTCCCGTTTTGACTTTTCACAGGCCTAGAAACACAGCCGTCTGTCAGACACCCCGCGGGTGGTGAGCACCTGTCCGCTGGCCCGAAAACTGGCTGCCTTCGACTCTCTCGCGGTCTTATTTCTTCTTTTCGGACCAGACCAACATTATGTGTGTGTGGAAGACGAGATATATTCGATTCTATGTAAATAAAATATTGTATGGATCTATGCTGCTTCGAATCATTGGGATCTATCACATAAAAAATGTTGCAAAACAGTTTTCAAAATACTTACAGTAGTGCTACCGTACGTAAATACGATAACTTTCGAAATGAAAAACAAATCTTCGGAATGTCTCGTAAGTTTTAACATTGTTTAAAAAAATCTACAGGTATCCGATGAATTGATGATTTCAATAAAATTGAATTAAGATAATCACGAAGAGCTTCTAAATAGGGAAGATTAAGGTTCGGAATTTTTAGACTTTTCGTTATCATGTTAGCGATGATATTATGGCGAAGGCATAGACTTATAAAAGAATGGACAGGACGTGTGAGAGAGAATATTGACTTCAGACAAGGATAGAATAATATTAGTGCGAAGCACAGAACATATAATAAAAACATTGAATCGCATTAGATATTTTTATGTTCTGTCAGTTTTCCAACATTATGAGAGAGATACTGTGAAGGATGGAGTAATATTAGTTTAGTTTAGTCTATGCACCACACTAATATTACTCCATCCTTCACAGTATCTCTCTCTCTTATGTTGGGATCACGAAACTTAGTGCGAAAGTCACGTGACGCCCTGTCCATCCTTTTATATGTCTATGGGCGAAGGATGAGCAGCTAAAACAAAAGTTGATATGTCATTCGTAAGTACTCCAAATGAGACATTTTTTACTGAAAAGAAAACGTGTGCATTATTATTGATGTTTCATCGAAAAAAATCGAAAAAAATATGAGGGCTAATTTTGGCAACTTCAGAATCGTGATATTCACCTTCTTACAACGCCCGCAATAAGGGTTTTTTTTTGCACGCATACTCTCTTATCTGGTAGCAAATTTATTGCCCTTTCCGAATATGTGGTCGAACTTTTTTTCGTGAAATCAAGAAATGTTAAATTGAAGAATAACCGTCAACATTTCGACCATATATTATATGATATTTTTTGTTGAAATCACTCGTATGATCTCCCCTTGAAGTTTGTCCACTTTAAAAGTAGACACCCTGTATACAGGGTGTCCCGGAAAATGTGGGAAATCTCTCGGATACAGATAGAACATAAAAAATAATATGACAAGTTCCCATTTTTTTTTCCTAGCGGCCCTCCCTACAAAGATACGATCTCCTAAATGACGCCACTGGAAATTCATTTCAGTGGAATAAATTTCAATTACTTACTTCTTTCATTATATTTTTTTTCGAAAACGGTTCATTTTATCGACACTGAACAAGAGTAGGTACTTTTTCTTAAGCTTAATGTTCAAGGTATCCAAATTATTTTTTTCACACCTTATCATACAGGGTGTTAAAAATGTAAGCATTAAAATGTTCAACTCAGTCCGCCCCTGGTAAACTGAACAAGCTAATTGAAATTTGAGTGCGGTGATTTAAGAGGCCCTTAATACTTTTGATCATATCAAATTTTCATCAAATTATATCGAGTAGTTTGAAACTTATTCCACTAAAATGGATTTCCAGTGGCGTCATTTAGGAGGTCGTTTCTTCGTAGGGAGGGCTGCTAGGAAAAAACTTATGGGAACTTGTCATTTTCATTTTTTATGTTCTATTTGAATCCTAGAGAATTCCCACATTTTCCGGGACAACCTGTATAATAGATAGCATTGGTTATTTGCATTGGTGTTCTCTCGAATAATTTAATGTTTTACTATTATCCCAAACCAGATCCCCCACCCCCGTTTTTTTTTGTCTGCGGCCTTGTTAATCGCTGTCATTAATAAACTTGCTGTTTACATGACTATGTATTAAGAAGTGAAGTGGAATCGGATTTTTCAACTAAATTGGTCATATTGGAAAAAATTTGGTACTTGGACCGTTGAAGTATGCATCTAATCATTTCAGTATTAAAAACTCTAGAGAAACTTACAATGCACCTTCTCACATTTCATGTGAGGTTTGATCAAACAACATCCCAACCCGCATAAACGTAACAAGTCAGTTCGATCACTCTTCCATCCCATTCAAGCTTCAATTCGTCCAAGAAATGTCACAGTAAATAACGGACCAGTTATTATTAACCGGACCCGTGTTTGAATTCCTTGAATCCTCTTCATTCTTCGGTCCATATTATATGATGCGTGAAAGATCCGACATAGCAGCATCATTGTTTGGCTCCCCGTCTAGTACCCGCGTTTTCTCAGAGAATCAAAATCTAGTTTGTTGGCAATGTTGGCCGACAAGACGAGAAACTTGCGTTCAGCTACCCACCTAGATCAAAAACTACATATGTGCGGGGGGAAAAGTACAATGGACCACGGGGATGACCGTTGGTCCAGGACGATTCACCCTGTTGATCTCTGCGACGTTGCCTTGTTGTATGGGATTTCTTGGAAGGATTGTGAGAACTATAACTTCCATTAGATTAGATAGAATATCTGATAACTTTCGAATTTTGAGCCGAAAAAGGTCTCAAACGATAAGGTTTTACTCCTTGATGACGAATTTGTGGTCAAATTCAATTCTGTCCGTAGGGTTGCCGTTAGCACAATAACTTTTGGAGGGATTGTCCTAGAGACTTGAAATTTTCAGCGTGAGTTGGGTTCCCAAATGACTCTCAACTATAAAAAATTCAATTGGAATATCGAAAAGCAGAGTCTCTATATTTCCATAACAGGATATCTGATTCGACTGAGATTTTTTTGAGAATCAAGACTGTTAAACTGAATTTTCATGCAGAATTTCGTGACTATAGTGTCAACAGAATCATATCAAATTCAATTGGAATATTGAAAAGAAGAATCTCTATATTTACATAACAGGATAACCGATTCAAATGAAATTTATTTCCTGAATCAAGACTGATATCTATACTGAATGTTCGTGCAAAATTTCAAGAGAATCGCATCATCAGAACCATAGAATTTTATTTTTTTAAATATCTATTTTTTACATATTTCATTCTTTTAATGATTTCTATACTATAATTTCGATAGTGCTGAGATTCTGCATTCATATATTTGGTATCAATCTCAAATCGCATATAAAATTTTAGTTAATAGTCTATTGCTCCACCAAAGAATGAGCGTTCAAAAGCTCCTGCTCACGGCTTTTTTAAATTTTTTTCAGGTTATTGGGAACAAAATAACGAATACAAATGACCAAAATTAGAGGTAAACTGAAATAAAAACTCAGTATGTTTGATGCGCTATTAAATATGTACAAATCACTGACCATATTCTTCACATTTCTTATTAATTATGAAGAATGTGGTTTCATTTACTTTGAAAAAATTGAACCATGATGATCTTCATGATTTTTGTGGTGATTATATAATGATAAATCTTTCAGGCTTTCCTTCTTGAACGGAAATAGAAACTCAATTCGAAATAGATAGTATTGATCCACATCCATAAGTTTCGGATTCAAAAGTTAATTGTTACCAGAAAATAAAGACCATTTCGAATGCAACGAAATGTTCAACCATTAACTTTTTTCCACCAGACCTAAAATTTAACATGTTTGCGAACAAACTATAGATACACATACATAAAGTATAATGAGAAGAATCACACCACATCATTAATAAATTGTTGGCGGAAAACTGCCCGTAGACCTGGCAACACCGCACCTAACGTGAGATGTCCGTCTAGATTAATCTAGGGATCATGAGTGACCTCTCATCTCAAGAAACTGACCGTTAGGAAAAGCAGAGGAGAGTGGAAGCTGTTCAAACCGGAAAGACACCCTATTTTATCATAGATCCGTGCTGATTGTACAAGTTTTCGATCCCGTATCGAACCTGATACCACTGAATGCTGCAACGGTCTCTCTGGCCAGATCTTAAAGATCATTTTTTATATGTTTGATAGTCTTGCTTTGGAACAGTTGAGAAAAATCGTTTTCTACTGTCAAGGTTCAGAAAACCTGATCGTATTCTCATGGAATTAGACTTGGTGTTCAAATATTTTTCCAGGTTTTTTTTTATGGAAAAGGGTTAATTCTGGAGACTTGGCCGACTGAATGATTTGAAAAAAATAACTTCAGGAGTTTCGATTTGGCCTTTACACACTATCAACACATTTATCCAAACTTCCATTTTGAATTCTTATTATATATGTATATTTTTAAAATATAGATTTTGAGTATGAACTAACGAAAATATTTTCAATTAATGCCTAAAAATTTCCAGGACATTCGTGTATCATTACAGAAATCAAGAAAATGAGTGGACGTAATAAGATAGAGTTGAACTTCCTTATAACGAAAGCGCTAAATCAGCAAAAAATTCGTTATAAAGAAATGTTTGTTATACCGAAATTTGTTTCTATAGTCGGCAATGTGGCGGTCGACTCAACTGATAAATTTATCATTCAAACTTAAGCACTTCCTTCTAGACATTTACGCACAACTTTCATACTAGCGTTATGGTGAAATCGAAACCAAACAGCCAGGGGTGTATTTAAAACTGTTTCAGAAGGATCTCTCAGCCCGCCGTAATGATTTAGTTTAAGGTCAGGATATATTATGTACGTCCGGAAAAATTTCGGAAAAACCCCACTCTTATACCTTCTTACCATTAGCCATTCAAAGAGTGATGCTTTTTTCAATATTTCGTTATAGAGAGAATTACTTCGTTTTAGAGGGTGTTTTTAACATGGAATTTTTATATAAGGTGCATGTCTTGTACAACATTTGTTATACAGAGAAATTCGTTATACAGACGTTCGTAATAGGGAAGTTCCACTGTATTTGACAGCGTTTATCAAAGTTAACTTTCTGTAGGAGAAGTTCCAATCATATTACAGAACCATAGAAAATTCAATGGGATATTGAAAAAAAACTGATATTTTCTCAACAGCATATCCGATTCGAGTGAAATTCATTTTGAGGACTGAGATTTAATTTTTTTCGTCCATTTTATCGAATAATTAAGAATTTGTCAATTCGATCGAAATTTTGCAGTTAAAGGTTCAATACCAATTCCAAGAACTATGTAGGAATTTTTTGGAGGTAGTATTAACACAACCATGAAAAAGTTTACGTAATATCGAAAATAATCTGATATTGCCATAAAAAAGCTTCAATTGAAATGAAATCTGGTTTGAGGAAGTAGATTGGCCAACTGAATGACCATGCAAATTTTCAAAAGGTTTGTGAAATCATAGCCATAAAATTTCGGTATTCAAGTTATAGATTTTTTACAAATTTTATTTTATGAAAAATTTTTATCCTAACGAAAGTTTGCACTCAACGAATCGTTTTCGATCACCTAATATTTAGACCAGATCCAATGCCAAGAGAAAAACCTCAAATCATTACTCAAATTATCATAACTGTAAAATTATTTCTTCGATTTCATGATCGTTTAATGCAGAATTGTTTAAGACCACTCCCGCTCCAAAATTTGAAAATTAGAGAAATTTGTGGCAAACTGTAGCACCCTGTTTCAATAGCGCATATTCACCAGCTAATAAAATAATATGCAGCAGATTTACTCGAAAATTTCAGAATTCGTTCGATTTCATCATGAAAATAACAATGCAACTTGCCTTGTCGAGCAGCCACATTTTCAATCGAACACTGTTCGACAACCCGAAATGTCTCTGCCAACACATGTCATAAATCATCATCCCCATATTAGATTTTTGATTTACCATTGTGAAATATCAGACTGCACCATCTTTTCACCGTACAATGGGGAATCTGGTTGGAAAGCCTCTACGCACGTACACTCTTTGTGGTGCTTCAAACCCACCCAGGAAGTCCTCCTTTTATTTCATTCAGTCTTTGGACTCAGGCGCTAACACAAAAGTGCCAAACGCAATTGTAGCTTCGAATATTGAAAGAAACTTCCTTCTCGACCTTTTCAACTCGTTTTTTATTGCTCTTACTTGATACTCGTATAAGTCGAGATTCTTTAGAATTATAAAAATGGAATGATGTTGATCCTACGACACCTCAATGGAGTCTGGTGTGGGTGGAATTATCTTGGAGTGTTGGCTCTTGGAGCTTCAACTGTCAATTCAAGAGATTATTTTCCGCCCAAGAACCGGATGGAAACGAATAGCTGAACATATTTTTTGAAATTGTTTGTGAGGATAGTCCTGGAGACAGCCCAAGAAAGATATTTGGAATGTGGTCGAGAAAACCATCTTAACAGGATCGAAATGTCGACAAATATTTTTGATGTTACTGTAAGTGCAAGGAATAATTCACAGCACGAAGCAGTCGTGGCCGAGCGGTTAAGGCGTCTGACTAGAAATCAGATTCCCTCTGGGAGCGTAGGTTCGAATCCTACCGACTGCGATAACTTTTGTTTCCGATTTATGAAAGAAATTAATTCTGCAAGGGTCGTTTCCACAGTGCAAAATAATCCAAGTTAAATGTAGAATAGACACATAGATGTAAAACAATGTCCAATAAGTAATTTGAACGTAATGTGAAAATGGCAATATTGATATCAAACATATTACATATTTCAGTTGCTCAAAATTTCTGCGAGGAATATCCAAATATTATTGAATTCACTTCATCTATTATATTTTTTTCGAATTCATCATTTTCCTGAGGCGCACCGCCATCATTTCTGGCTTTCTATTTGCCTGAATAATTTCCGAAATCACTCCACTTGGAAGTGAAGTGATTTTGACGAATAGAACATGACTCTTTCGGATGACAATCAACGAAAAGATAAGGTTTGAAATCAAAGTATCAAATCAGAATATTGATGGAAGTGATGCGCATCAGCTCAAAATCACAACAATGTCAAATAGAACGCGCGTCAACTGATTTTGCATCAGTTTGGAAATGATGCAGCATCAAATAGAAGAGCCTCATGTTATTGTGATGTGATGATGAAGTGAAGTTATTACGGAAATTAAACTGATTTTGTCGAGAAGCAGCATCAGTTCAAAATTACAACAATGTCAAATAGAACACGGATCAACTGATTTTGGAAGTGATGCAGCGTCAAATAGAAAGAGCCTATTGGCACCGTTGATGAAATTGAACAATGATCCTTCCGCCTTCGAATTTCTTGCTGAAACGGCAAAATTGCTTGCATATCTTACAGGAACATAACTCTAACCTTACAAACATAGAAACGCTCTGTAAAAGAAGATAAAGAAAGGTACGTTCTGTGGTGTGCAAGAATTGTACACAAGCACTAAGCAGTCGTGGCCGAGCGGTTAAGGCGTCTGACTAGAAATCAGATTCCCTCTGGGAGCGTAGGTTCGAATCCTACCGACTGCGAACAATTTTTGTTTTCAACAAAATTTTGATTTACCAAGTCGCAATCAAATTCACAAAATTAATAAGTCACCTGACTATATTCCTATGACGTAATTGATTTCGTAATTGTTGATATAATCCCATAAATAATTTTCTTATGAATCAACAATTTTTTTTTTCCAAATGGAAACTTGCGGTGTGAGGTTCGTTGAAAAGCTCCTGAGAGAATGTGATCATACTATTTTTTCTATTTTATTTATGATTTTATCAGAAAATGGGACAAAAGTCCTCAAAAACCCAAAAATTTCAATACTTACCTCTTTAGTGGCATCTACAATTGAATTCAACTTGAATAGTATATGCTGATAATGCCCTCCACCCTCTACTTGGCATGCTCTCAGGTGATGGTAAACTCGTCTATAGAATTCCGATTGGTCTCAGCTGATATGTTTTTTGTTTTCACTCTAAACCTACTTTTGAGATCTTCGATTGGTTCTGATAAACTTTGCCTTTGAGACATCCCCACAGAAAATAATCTAGTGGCAGTAAATCAGGGATATAGGTGGCCATTCAATTGTAACACGTCATTCAATTCAACGTTGAAATATTGAATTTTGTCTTATTTCCTAATAACCGCATAAGTAAGTAAAATTTTAAAGAATGTAGGGTAAGATTTCATCTCAGCCACGACCTTTTTCAATGAGCCTACTCACGACATATGTTTGCATAAAAATATATTCGATTATATTGCCAAAAAATACGTTTATCCAAGAGCATTGAAAAATCCGTCCATTTTACGTCTCTATGTTCGGCCATAATAATACCCATTAATCACAAGGGAATAATGAGATATTAATCACTGCTGTCAGATGCTTCCTAGATTTAGCTTTGATATAATATTCCTTGAATTGGTATTTCTTGAGTATTCTAAAGTACTCCAACTAACAAATATGGGTATACCTTGTCAATCGAGGGCCAAATCTTCTTTTATTATATCAATTAAAGCATTTTTATTACGAAATATACAATGACCAGTTTTCCGAAAATTTCTCATGTGCCAACTCGACTTTTTCCACGCTTGTCGTAGAAGGGTCTTGTCGCGGCCGCAAAATGTTAAAATCTTCAAGAAATATATTCAGTAGTCGTGGATAAAGTATAGTATGCTCCTCGCGTATAATGGCTATTATTCGCTCGTTGCATAATATACTATTCCAAATCGATAAATGATAGGTGCGAGAATTTTCCTTGATAATTTTTCGTACAAGAATTATTGACGAGTTACGTTACGCTAATTTTTTGGCACGCTGTTAATAGTTATTTATGTACCAAGTGCGTTATATGGATCCTAACGCCCGGAGGGAAACATTCGGCCCGAGGGCCTTTGGCCCGAGGGATGAATGTTGCCCGATGGGCGTTAGGATCTAATAACGCTCGTGGTGCATACAAGATTTTATTTTTCACGAATATATCATTTAATTACAATAAAATTCGATTGCTCGTATGTTTTTTTTCCATTTAACTTTCAGTTGTAACCATGGCATTTGGTAATATTTTGAAGTTCGTTATTGCTGTCATCATTTTATTAAGTGAATGTCATTACTGTTTTCGTTGTGAGCGGGCGTTATGATCCATAATGCCCGCTAAAATGCCCACGGGCATAATGAGTGTATTTATAGCAACCGTTTCTAAGGTAAAATAAACATATAATGTACAAGTGAAAAATAAAATACCAAAAACGACAGACGAAATGAGGGTCTTTCTATTGAACCAACCTGATTTTTCAATCAAAATCGACATCACATTTGGAGGGCTAAGAATACAAGGGAACCAAGTCCACTTCAGCTACTTCTGAGCTACAGAAGTCTAAAGTCATATCAAAATTACCCTTTAACATTTTTCAATAGTATTTATTCCATTTAAGATATTCGTGGAGTAACTGAGACATTTACATAGGTTTTATTGGCCAAATTTCATCTGGACTTAGTTCTGAAGTATTCTGGAAAAAAATAACAATCTTTCACTAAGCAATAAAACTTCTGCTGCCAAGCGGGTATTATCAGAACTAGGACTTGGTTCATTAGTACATTGAAATTTTACATGGTTTATACAAGTTATAGCATTGCTAACTCAAAATTATAAAAAGTGGACTTGGTCTACTTGTATTCTGAACCCTCCATTTATCAGAATGACTCAAAAGCTCTCAGTTTCGAAATCTAGCGAACGATGTGATCACATTAACTGATATAGTTTCAGGGCTTTGTTCGTTGATCCGGCCTCTGTATTTCAGAGAAATATTACTGGTTAATCTGACACATTAACGCTTGTCAATCTACGATTAAGGATGGCGTTCAACAGCTGCCTGATGATGTGATTTCTGAGGGGATCCAGTGGAAAAAATACCATTTGATTCGAAACTGTCAGTCTGTTCTATTTTCGAAGTAATTCGACGTCAGTGATTTCAGTTATCAGATATACAGGGTTGGGCGAAAGTCCTCAATGAAATTGAAATCTTTCGACTAAGTGACTTGATTTTCAATTAGTAGTATATTATGCAACGGGCGTATAATAATAGCTATTATTCACGAGGTGAAGTTTAGGCCGAAATAACTCCACCGAAATAATTTCCAATTTTTTTCATAGGAACATAAGTGTGGTGATACATCAAATAATATGAGTGGGTTATCAAATTATCTCCCATTTAATGTATCACAATCCATACATGTATTTCCATTTGAAAAAAAAAATTAAGAAATAAATATAAATAAAAAATTGAAATTGAAGTTACGTTACTTTTAGCAACGCTGTATTTTCAGTCAACCTCAGAATAAAAGTTCAGATTTTGATCAGGAATTGTCCATTTAATGCGTGATTTCTTCTATTGTAATGTGTAATTGTCATGAGCAACCGGAAATAAAGTATTCAGAAGCAATACGAGTAATGTTACAACTTCAGTGAAACATAGAAAAAAGTATATTATGCAAAGGGCTTATAATGATAGCTATTATTCACGAGGCCCAAATCACCGAGTGAATAACAGCCATTATACGCGAGAGGCATACTATACTTATCCACGACTACTGAACATATTTCTTGAAGATTTTAACATTTTGCGACCGCGACAAGACCCTTTTATGACAAGCGTGAAAAAAGTCAAGTTGACACATGAGAAATTTTGGGAGAACTGGTCATTGTGTATTTTGTGATAAAAAATGCATTAATTGACATAATAAAAGTAGATTTGGCCCTCAATTGACAAGGTATGCCCATATTTGTTAGTTGGAGTACTTTAGAATACTGAAGAAATACAAATTTAAGGAATATTATATCAAAGCTTAATCTATGAATCATCCGACAGCAGTGATTAATATCTCATTATTACACTGTGATTGATGGGTATTATTATGGCCGAGCACAGATACGTACAATGGAAGGATCTTACAATAGTCGTGGATAAATTTATATTATGTCAAATGCATCTCTTGTGCAAAATAAAATTGTATTTCAATCACAAATTTATACTCATTTCGTAATGAGACCGATAAAGAATCTATTTATAGACTCGTTCATTAATCAAGTGATTAAATGGTCGATTAAATGAAAATAATCATCATTCAGTTGAATTTGAAAATTATCTACCAAAAGTTATTTTTCCGCCGACCTCCAAATAAAAGGTGATTTTACAGTGTACGAAATTGATCATTAATGAACAATTTTAATGCTCAATTTCGGCTATTTCAATGTGCAATCCTCATTCAGAAGCAATACGAGAAATGTCAAAATTCTACTGGAACATAGATACATAGAAATTTTATTATGTCAAATGTGAGTCTTTTGCAGAATGGGAATGTATTTCAATCAAGAATTATACACAATTCATATTGAGATCGTCGGAAAAATCTTGTAATCAAATCGGTTATTAATCGAGCAACTAATGGTCTCGAACTATTAAAGCGTTCGCTCCGCTCATCACGCATTAAAATATCTTGACCATTAGTCGCTGTCTTTGATAACCTAGTTGATTAAATAACTACTTTATTGAAAAAGAATAGTGTTAGTTCACAGGGCTGGAAACCAAATTTCAAACGATTGAAACAATCTCCAAGATATTCCCCAAGAAAAACAAGTAGCAGAAAACGCCGACTAACGCGAAATCAGCTCCACATCCTCAAAGAACTCTTTTCGCAACTACCAGTAGAGTCCAATTTCTCCGATTGAACCTGGTGCGAGTCGTTTCGGGACCTTAAAATGCCCCGATAAAGCCAACAGGGAAGTCGGTCGCGTTCCACTAGAGATCGAAGAAATTCCGAACACGTCCGTGTTATTCCTCCTGTAAGACCTCCCAGACCAATCTACGACATCATCGCGGGCTGCTTTTCCGGCTGGAAGCACCGATGCCATCCCCAGGTCTTGGCTAACTGTCCAATTTTGTTTCCAGTAGCAGCAGCTAATAAAACTGGTTGACCATGTCGCCGATGATGTAAAATCTCGTGCCTCTCTCGAGTTTTATACTGACCGACAAAGAAACTGCAACAGTCAGTTGAAATTTGAATTTGTTTTTTGTAGAACACATGGTGGTAAAGGAAGTCTAACGTTTGACAATTGTCACGTAAACAAAACAACACATAACAAAGAAGGGACGCACCAATATGGCCGAATTAAAACTTTTCAAATGTTAAATTTTATTAGGAAAAGGTTAAACGCGTAACATCGCCATGAATATCAATAATGTGAAATCAGAGAATAATATTAATCGATTGAAATAAACCAATATTCAACTCATACTTTGGAGCTAATTTCGTCCTCGTTCAAGACAAAATGCAAGGAAATGGTATCAAACAGAACACCTATGGATGGCCATTTCGTCCTTATTAGGACTCATCAGCACAGGATAGCTCTGAATGATACAAGGTATTTCTTGGAACTTAAAGCGAAATGGCATCTTGTTTTAGGTATTATATATACCGAAAACGCCATCTCCAGTTCCATACGAAAACCTTCTTCCATAGAATGAATCTTGAACGAAGTAGCGAAATGTTTACCATTTGTTGCATTGACTGAAGCGTTCTTGCATATCGCAAATTTTTTTAGCTCCGAAGTATGAGTTGAATATTGGTTGATTTCAATCGATTAATATTATTCTCTGCTTTCACTTTATTGTTAAATTTTATTATTTGTGCCTCATTTCTTGTTCTTTTTCTCTACAGTTTGTAAAAGAAAGATATTCAGTATTAGTTAAAAAAGGTTTCTTATTCAGTGAATGGGTGCTCTAATGAATCCAAAAAATTCCCGCCACAAGTTGCTCATACAAATAAAATATGGCCGTTTTATGTGATACTTTTGCATCAAGGGAAATATAGGATATGCTCCCTCCCCTTCCTTTACCTCCATGGTAGAACATGAGGGGTTTTCGGAAACTAACTCGATCACTAACTCGGGTTGAATATTGACAGATAAACAGTTCATTTGCTGTCAAAATTCAACCCGAGTTAGCGATCGAATGAGTTTCCGAATACCCCTATAGATAGTATAGCAGGGAATGAATGAAATTTGAAGAAAAAATTTAAGAAAAGCCCTGCTTCTGTGAGCTCGTTCATTGGTGGAGCAACAAAATTTTGAATGAGCCTTATTATGGGCATCTTGCATGTAGCCGCAAAATTTCAATTCGATTGGTTTTGTTTTGTTTGAGATATTGAGGAAAAATAATTTTGAATGGCCTTTTTTTATGGAACAACCTGTACAATTCGGCTGGTTAATTAACCGCAGCATTTGGGAACCGAACTCACTTCGAAAATTTCAAGTCCCTAGGACAATCCCTCTGAAAGTTATTGTGCTAACTGAAGGACCGTCCCACGGACAGAATTGAATTTAACGGATTCGTTATCAGGGAGTCGAACCCATTGTTTGAGACCATTTTCGGCTCTAAATTCTAAAATTACGGACATTTGGGCAGAACGATATAGCAATCGTCTAATGATTAAATTCTGAGGCTCTGATGATGCGATTCCCTTGAAATTTTGCATGAACATTCAGTATAGTAGGTTTCATCCTCAAAATAAATTTCACTCGAATCGGATATCCTGTCATGGAAATATAAAGATTTTTCTTCTCAATATTCTAATTGAATTTTCTATGGTTCTGTTGAAACTTTGGCTACAAAATTTTGGATGAACATTCAGAATATCGATCTCCATTCACAAAAGAAAATCACTCGAATCGGATATCTTTTAATGGAAATATGAAGTTTCTTTTTTCCAATATTCCAATTGAATTTTCTATGGTTCTTTTGACACTATGGCCACACAATTTTGCATGAGACTTGTTATCAGCATCTTGCATGTGGCCCTAACATTCCATTCCGATTGGTTTCGTATTTTCTGAGATATTGAGGAACAAAAATTTTGAATGGCCATATTTTATAGAACACCCTGTATGAATTGGCTGGTTAACGAACTTAACCGAGGCATTTGGGACCCGAACTCATCCTGAGAATTTCAAGTCTCTAGGAGAATCCCTTCGAAAGTTATTGTGCTAACGGACGGCTGGACGGCCCCACGGGCAGAATTGAATTTGACCACGAATTCGTCATCAGGGAGTAGAACCCTATCGTTTGAGACCATTTTAAGCTCAAAATTCGAAAATTACAGACATTTGGGCAAAACGATAGGTAGCACTCGTTTAAATAGAACGAGCACTCAAAAAATGAATTTGTTTTACCAAAAAAATTTTTATTTTAAACAGCTCCATCTGACTGTTGCAGTTTCTGTGTCAAACAGTTTATCTATTCTAATCTTCTGGACAGCTCGGCCGGACTATTTTTTCAGCTCATGCCAATAACTAATCAATGCCTGTAATTTTCTGGAAATAATTGCGCTGCGACCACTAAGGCTGTAATTTTATATTTTGTTTGGAGCTACTAGGCACACAAATTGCTGGTCTATAACCGTGGAACGGTGGTTAGAATTTTTTGTTCTTTTAGTTTGGTATCAATTTTGAAACAAGACCATGTATCGTATAATTACTCATCGAACTGGTTTTTCATTCCGGCAATTACACAATTCATTACTTTTCGGCTGTGATGAAGAGGTTATCCGCTGTGACGCAGACTAAGCGGTACAGTGTTGTTTATTAAAAATAAACTTTTTTAGGTATTTCAGTTACATAAAAGTGAATATGATATAGAGGAGAATAAAAATTTTTTGTAAAACTGTCAAAAAAATTTCACTTTTCTTCATCGCTATGGATGCATAAATGATTACTTTTTTCACCGTTAAAAAAGAGTTTACTTTTTTTTCCACCGTTAAAAAAGTAAGTTTCTATAGTAAGGACACAGAAAGATCACTGGATCTGGATGCATATCTATAGTCCGTTCACGAAAGGTTGAGCTGTCGGTTGGCCATGGAAATTTGGCATATTCCACTGTGTATATTAAAATTTTAGGTTATGTTGTTTATTTTCTTGTCAGATTGATGCGCAATATTGTTAATATTGCTTAGAGTTCTCTGATAACTCGCAAGCTCGTCGGACGAGGGCGGGTACTTTCGGCAACGTGACTTTATTTTACGTTATGACAGCAAATACTGCCAACTTCAGATAAATAAACAAAAGCCTACTATGCGCTCAAACTTTGGTGAACGGACTATATATTGTAATTGAAGCATTTTTAATAATCATATTTCAGACGAAGTAAATTCACATTCACAGTTGTAAAAAAAATGTTGTTTGTATTTCGTGCGTATAAAATTCGTGTTTTTTGCCACATTTGAGTTCATTTTTGACACTCTCGTGTGCCATAAAAAACACTCATTTTACGCTCTTAATACGAAAATAACTATTATATTTTGTTGTGAAGATGAATATGATTTGCAGAGTAATTATTCAGTAGGAGGTCATCACTCTGAAAGGATCGTTAATATAAACAATGTTATGATAATAATTCACAATAAAAGTTCAAAAGACATTAATATTATTATTATTTTCTCAAAGTTTCTGAAATGCTCACTGAATTGTAATATTTCCATGAATAGCGTTACGTCATATTTGTATTGAAAAAGTTGGTTGGCAGAACATTACGACAGTTTGCTGGATCACTGAATTGACAGATAAAAGATGAATCCGAGATACGATAGTTCCAAGTATTATCGTATAACAACCAACTACAACCAAAAAATCTAAGTGGAACTAAGCTGTCCGCATGATTTTGATCAGGTTAACAGGGTGTCTGTAAACAACTGCAATGGACTTTGGGAGATGATTCCTCGATGAAAATACGCAGGGGTAGTTCATATAAATTTTTTTCGAAGTCGACCCCCCTTCGAAGATACTGCCTTTGGAAGACGATGACGAGTTGACAGTTTTTAATTTTTTACGGCTTCTTAATGACACTGAGTCATAAAACTATACATAATATGAAGCACTAAGTAGATGTTACTCACACAAATTTTTAGATCTCATAACTTTATTATTAGGGGTTGAAAATAACATCCCTTCTTGATTTTTGTTCAAAAAATGTTTTTGTGGGATAGATTTGCGAAAAATAAAATTCTCTTATGGTTTTCCATTCAATTCTGAGGAAAAAAAGTCTCTTGCTAAATTTCGATACAGTCGATACTTTTCTCGGAAAAAATAAAAACTTAGAACCAGTTATGATCACGTTCATTCCATTTCATCGTATAAGTGTTCCATAGAATGAATATTCTAAGAGATTGTATGTCTATGACAGGAGATAAAGATATAAATCTTTCTGAAGGTTTAATTGCTACTTTCCGGAAGAAAATCATATCCGTAATATTTTAATTTCACAAATAGAACTTTTTTCGATCAATAAGCAAAATTGACAAAACCAATTTTGAGCATAAACAGTATCTTAGAATATTCATTCTATGGAACATACGATGAAATGGAATGGACAGTGATCATAACTTCTTGTAAGTTTTTATTTTTTCCGAGAAAAGTATCGACTGTATCGAAATTTTGCAAGAGACCTCGTTTCTCCAGAATTGAATGGGAAACCATAAGAGAATTTCATTTTTCGAAAATCTATCCCACGAAAACAATTTTTCAAGAAAAATTATTACTGCCAATTCTTATCGTTTGAATTCGTTTGCTCATTTCGGTGATTCCAAAATTTTTCCTCCCAAAACTCAAAACTGCGAAACAAAAAATGGAAAATATATAGTTCATTAGGGTCCGTTATGTCTTGAAGGATTTTTTTTTATAAATCTGGAAATGCCCATTGAAAGAAACCATACCATGTTTTCTTTCTAGAAACAACCACGCAAAAACTAAGGTATATACAGAACGTTCAAAATTCCACACACACAGTCAGCTGACATGAGTAATTAGAACTAGAGGTTTTCCATGGGTTCCTCCCCATAACCCATCTCTAGGACAAAGGCATCTTGGTCCACTACACAAACATAAGATGTGATGGATGAGATCTCTTTTTCTTTCTATCCCATTCAAGTCGTACCACACTCAGATTTCACTGCATTTCAGGTTGAAATAGAATTATTTCCACCTATTTTCCTTCATACATCGAGTTTTTCAAAAATTTTCAAGTGGCATTAAATCGGGAAATTATGGAGGTCATAGAAAACCACCAAGGGGTTATTTAGCATCGTATTTTGATCGGAAATAGATAAACGTATCATTTACCTTTGGCAAATTCCGAACAGCAATGTAATCAAACTGTGATACGATTGAAGATTTGACAAGAATGGGGTTGTGAGGTAGTAAAGGGATGCTCTTTGTGACTTCCAACTAGGGGTTGTTTGTATAAAAGATCGTGCAGAGAGGAAGGAATCAGGTCATCCGAAAATTGCGTATGATGTGGGAAAACCGTTATGGTGTGAAATATTTCTAGATTGGATGGGCTGAAAGTAAACTTCTACCTAACATCATCTTCGGAAATGTGGCTGTACGTAACGTACGGTCGATAATATGATGGGTTTGTAAGATTGATAAATCGAAATAGGGATGGAAATTGTGCTAGATTCGTTTCAAAGTATCTACAAGTATTACAAAATATAATAATGGTATCTTTTCCTGAAAAAATTGTATGGAGCCTCAGAAAATCATCGTGAATATCTATTTTTTGTTTCGTATTCAGGTTTTCAAGAAAAAAACATGGGAATCATCGAAATAAGCTATGAGAGTTAGCGGTTGAGTACGACGTACGCCTTAGCATTTACTTGGTTGAATGTTGAATAAGTTAAATAGTTTACAAAGATAACAACTGGCTTCTTTGTTGTGAATCGCCAACCCCTCTAAATATGCTTGCTCGTACGTCATGAACGACGTTTGAACTTACGAATTTAGAAATCGCATTCAAATGTTCATTTGAAAATTTATAACTTATAATAATACTTATGAATAGGTTCATACTACTCAGAATGCTGTTACATAAGAAAATTGTAGGTATATTATGCGACTAGTGTATAATGACTTCTATTATTCACAAGGTGAAGTTTAGGCTACGAGCCGCAGGCGACTAGACCAAATCACCCAGTGAACAATAGCCGTTATACGCGAGTAAAATACTTTACTTTATCCACAATTATTGAATATTTTTCTTGAAGTTTTCAACATTTGACGGCCGGCATAAATGTCCCTTCTATTAGTGTGGAGAAAGTCAAGTAGACATATGTGTTATTTTTCGATGAATTTGTCATTATATATTTGGTAATTAAAGTTGATTATATTATATTAAAGAAGATTTAGCTCTCGATTGAACAGGTATTCACACCATATTATTCATTAGAAGGAAACCACTGAAGAAATATCAGTTTTAACAATATAATCTTACAGCTGAATCCATGGAGCATCTAACAGTAGTGAATAATGACTCATTTTACACTAGTGATTAATGAGTATTATTAAGACCTAGCAAATAGTCGTATAATAATGGGTATATTATAAAATAGTCGTGGATGAATTTCATTTCCATTTGACAATATGCTGGATTTTTGATCGCTTGTCCGTCCGTTAGCCCAATAACTTTCGAGGTGACTGTCCTAGAGACTTGAAATTTTCAGGATGAGTTCGGGTCCCAAATGGCTCGAAATAAATCGGAATGAAATGTTGCGGCCAAATGCAAAATACTGATAACAAGCCTCATGCTAAATTTTGTGGCCATAGTGTAAACAGAACCATAGAAAATTCGATTGAAATATTAAAAAAAAATCGTAATATTTCCATAACAGGCTATCCGATTCGAGTGAAATTTTTTCTGTGAATGAAGATTGATATACTGAATCTTCATGCAAAATTTTGTGGCCATACTTAATGTTAACAGAACCATGGAAAATTAAATTGGAATATTGGAAAGAAGAAACTTTATATTTCCATAACAGAATAGCCGATTCGGATGTTGATGCAAAATTTGAAGGGGATCACCTCATCAGAACCAGAGAATTCAATTTTTGTAATTATTTGTTTTTTACATTTAATTTTTGGATAATTTATGAATATCATTCCGATTGTGCTGGGATTCTGCATTTATTTATTTGGTATCAATCTCAAATTCCATATAAAATTTTAAGGTAATAGTCTTATTGCTCCACCAAAGAACGACCGCTCAAAAGCTCCTGCTCAGGGCTTTTCTTAAATTTTCTTCTGAAAGATTTTGGACACTTCAATTGTTGCAGGTTCATTCTATTTTCCCGTCAATTTTATTCATGTTTCGTTCCTCCAAACAAATACACGTCGCCGCAGGACCAACTAAGCATCAAGGACCAAAACAAGATGTCCCCCCGTTTTTTAACAAATCAATAGCACCATTGAAATGCGCGCTGTCAAATTGTCGACCGGTCTTGGTCTCATTGTTCGAAAACCAGAAACCATTGATCACTTCATTTTATATATCAGCCATCCTTAGGAGTACAGAGGCATTCAATTGCAAATTAGATGGCACATCGTCTTCACAAGGAAGCACGTGGCCACAGTGTGGACAGATGGAAACACACGTGAAAAGGAAATCAATCGTCAGGACTTCAAGGCAAACCTATATCTTCGCTTCTAATTTCAGAGCATCGCTTTGTGTTGGTTTTTTAATTTTTTTTTTCGATGCCTAAGGTAAGATGTGACAACCAAATCGAGTTGACAATATGCTGGATTGAGTAGAACGCTATTAACAAAACAAGGATTACTTTGTGTATTACACAGAAATAGAGGGGCTTTTCAACGGAAATTCTGCTCCTTTCATTTCAATGTCAAGTTGAGTCATCAATGATTCTCATAAAAAAAATCTTGTATATCCACGACTATAATAATATAATCTACCCATTATACATCTGTAGGTTCGGTCATAACAATACCCATTACTTACTATCGATTAATGAGTCATTAATAATATATTATGCAACGAGCGTATAATAATAGCCATTATACTTTATCCACGACTATTGAATATATTTCTTGAAGATTTTAACATTTGGCGACCGCGGCAAGACACTTTTATGACAAGCGTGGAAAAAGTCAAGTTGACTCATGAGAAATTTTGGAGTACTGGTCATTGTATATTTTGTAATAAAAAAGCTCTAATTGATATAATGAAAGTAGATTTGGCCCCCGATTGACAAGGTATGCCCATATTTGTTAGTTGGAGTACTTTAGAATACTGAAAAATACCAATTTGAAGAAGAATATATCAAAGCTAAACCTATGAAGCATCTGACAGCAGTGAATTATAAACTCATTATTCCCTTTGTGATTAATGGGTATTATTGAGGTCGAGCACGGAGACGTACCTACAAAGACGGATTTTACAATATTATTATTACACCAGATAACAGAGTTGAGGTTCCATAACCTATAAACTCTTAACTTAAGATATACAAACACAACTGTAAAACGAGAGAAAAAAAAACTGACACAAGTGTGTTCTAGAAAAATATAATATTCGTGGATAAATTTTATTATTATTATTTTAAATCTGATATTTCTTCAGTGTTCTCGAGTTCGGTAACTAACAAATGCCTTCTGATTTGAGGGCTTTATATAATCAATTTTCATTACAAAATATAAAATGATAAGTTGACCAGAAAATTACTCACATGTCAATTTGTAATTCGACACTTTCCACACAAGTAATATAAGGCACATATCATAAAAAACTTCAAGAGAAATATAGATAGAGTATAATATTTAACTTAGGAAATTTCATGTGAAATCTAAACAAAATTTCTCTTACATTAGCATGGTGAAAATACTGAAATCGATACAGATAAGGAAAAATATTGATTATTCAAATCGTACTAACGTTATATTATCCGAATGAATATTTCAACACAAATTGAACATACATAAATAGTGATGTAATAATCAATTAAATCGAAATCATCCATAATATATTCCTTATTCACTATCATTCCTATAATATATTCCCAATACCAGAAAAAATTCAATCAAAACCTCAATTCATTAATAATCATCAATTCATATGAATGAGAAAATATTCAAATATTACAATTAATTATTTTTTGGATACATCAGATCACCTCAAATGATTCATTACTCAAGAATCAAATATTAACATGACCCGAAACGCCCTGATCTTTAATAGAAAAAATTAACATACAACCTCTGGTTCCTCTATTATTCCCAAAACCAGGAATGCTTGAATGAACACCATATCGGATATCCCGGCTCAAATTCACGCAACACCCCGTATATCCGATGACTTCCGGGTGCACCGACAATCCCGCACACTTTCGGCATTCAGTAACATTGCGGGCATTAAAGAGGAGATTATTGTTGAATTTTTACGTTCTTTTGTCGAATACATTGTTATAAAAACCGACTAAACGTCGATTTTAAAAGCAATTACTGGAAACAGGCGCAGCTGCCGTGTTAGGGGCTATCAAAATGGGGTGAAAAAGCCGAGATTTCAATGAAAATATAAAGTTACGAATATGGCGTAATATAGATGGGGGTTACTTTCCTACATCCCTGCGTATAACCTATGTTTAATATGGATACACTTGATACCCTTTGGATGAAAATAGATGATTGGGATTTGATACTGCCACGATTGCTACAACCCTTAAAAAATTATAGTCAGCTCAATTCAGGAAATTTTTCAACGACTATTTTACTAATTCTCTTTTAAGTGAGAAAGCTTTACAGCTGCGTTTACGTTGATTCACATCGATATAATATTTGAGCCTGCAGAAACTAATATATTAATTATTATTCAGTGGTAAAATTTTTAAATTTCGAATATTCAGAATAAAAGACAATGAATACTATTTTTTGATTAGTGTCAAATAGTAAATTCGAGAATTGTTGTTTGTTTGGCATTTTCAAATGTGACCATATTACTGTTTGATTAATTTTCTCATGAAATTTTACGAAATTTCATCTCCAGTGGTATTGCATGGAATAATATACATTGGGTTACTTTGCTACATCCCTGGAAATAAATGGAAAGGATAATGTAACGTTTCGGTGTCTATATCAGACACCTTCTTCGGACAAACTTGTAAAATCATTGAAATTGTGTGTTTTTCATTTGCAGTCTAATTGACATTGAAAGTTGTCAACACATAGAGATGTTGATTTATTTAATTTGGCTGATGTCATTTATTTTCTCTTCAATAAATCAATTCAAATACGATCTATTCCAACAGAACAATTGGCCAAATTATCTACTACATCTATCAAAATACATGTGAATTCCTTAATTTTCCTTTTATAATTATCAGGTTCCGTCATTAGGATCTTTGTGTTGTTCCAGTTCATCGTATGATCTCCGCTATTTGAACATACATGATCAGCGATTTGTGATCTTGTAATGTGTCTATTTTTGATGTTGTTCTTATGTTCCCGTTTTCTTATCTCTAAAGGTCTTGATGTCTCTCCTGTATAAAATTTTCCACATATACAGGGAATATTGTAAACACAATTTTTTGATTGTCTCATTTATTGGTTTCGTTCTGGTTAGAATGGATCTCAAACACATTTTGAAAACAGTTCTTATGTTGAATTTGGAACCGATTCTTCTTATTTTTTTGTGAAAGGCCAGGAATATAAGGAATGACGTTCAACAAATTTGGTTGTTCTTGACGGTTTTTTGTTTGTACCTGATCATCATTAGAATTTTGATTAGATATTTTTCGTTCTAAATTTGAAATGGTTCTTTCTATAAAATTTGGTGGGTATTGATTATCTAGTAGAAACTCTTTAATGAAGGCATAAAGTGTTTTTATAATAAGTGTTTTTATAATACCTGTTTTTACATTCAATTGATGATTAGAATAAAAATTTAGATATCTATTAGTGTGTGTTTGTTTTCGAAATACACTTGTTTCAAAATGATCTATAAATTTTCTTATTAGAACATCTAGAAAAGGAATTTGATGATTCTGTTCTAATTCCATCGTAAATTTAATAGTAGGTTCTTTATTATTGATATAATCAAAAAACTTATTCAATTCCTCTTTGCCGTGTTGCCAAATTACAAAAATATCATCTACATATCGCCACCAAGTCTTTGGTTTCAGTGAATATGTTTCTATATATTTTTATTCAAATCTTGAAGTCATCCTTCTTATTGAATTATTCAGGTAAAATCAGTAAAAATATCAGCCATTTTTCACACCTGTAGGAGCACTGTATACGCTTCCTAAAAAAAAGGTTTCGACCTGAAATAGTGTCCCCGTATCTCCTTACGTTCCTGCATTCATTAGCACAATTTCAAACAACAGGGGCAACATAATCGGCCACAATAAAAGGTACAGGTATAAAGATGCTTTATGATAATAACAACAGTAAATTATATATCCTTTTGATATATAAATACTTACACATCTGAGGCGCCTATTTAACAAAATTATGGAAATGTAAGCAGCACGCGACTGTATTAAAATATTCTTTTGGTAGGTTAGTGGTTTGGCTTGAATGGTTCCGAAAGAATTAACTGTATTATGGCAGGATATTTTTTTTATTTCGAGTTTGATCGATTTGTTGTAGAAACGGGTTCATTTAATACATTAAAGATTAATGTGTTCTGCAGATCGTTATAATTTATAATTTATCTCGGTAGTGCTATATTTGTCGAGTTGTTGATATGTATCTTAGTTATTGAATTATTCGCATATTCATATAGTTTAAAATGTTTTTCATTGAGTTAAATAATAACATTGTGGAAACTCTGAATCGTAAAAAAATGGAGTAAGCCCGATTTTGGGTTATTTTTTTGACTGAAAAAATTGAAATGTGTCTATACTTATTTTTTTCTACAAGCGTGCACTTTCATTCTCTTTTCCGCACGTATTTCAATTCTTAAATGGATTAGCAAGGGGTTTTCTCGCACGCTTTTTCTAAAGAATAAACTGAATAATGATATATCTCTATGCCACCGACGACGTTGCTATGGAAACGATGAGAGTACAATGGTAACGACTTGTCAGAGACTTTTGTCATTCATGTGTAGAAAAAATATTGTTCCTAACTCGTGCGGAAGTGTTTTTCCCGCACTCAACTGCTTACCCAAACTCCGCTTCGCGTCGTTTGGGTAACGGCAGTTTCGTGCGGGAAAATATCACTTTCCACACTTGTTAGGAAAATAACTATATACTATGTTACGAGGATTCACGTGTCATATTTTATTATCACTTTCTTTGATTTTCAAAATAGTAGAAGATTCAAATTCTTCTTGAAAAAAAATTCCATAAAAATTATTTTGATCTTTTTAGAGAAATCTTGATGACTTCGAGTAACATTTCTATGAATATCTAACATTTTTCTCCTATATCTTCGAAAGCAAACATCGCAAATAGGTAAAATATTTTCAAGGCAATTCTCCGCTGAAGATTTAAGATATGAATTTTTGATAAAATGTAGAAATCTTGGGTGAGCTAGCGGTTTTTTTATACCTAGTTGTGGAACCTGAATTGACGGAGGTCCATCTTTGAGTGATACAGGATCGTATCTTGTGAGTTTCAACTCAAGCGTTTCAAGAAGAAACTGATATTTTTGAACATTTGATTCGTTTATGAAAAATACTCGACGATTGTATTCTTATTGGGCTATTTTCTTGTATTCAACGTTTCAGCGAGCCGTCGTCAAAAAAATTGAGAGAAGCCCTGATCAGGAGCTTTTGAGCGCTCGTTTTTTGGTGGAGCAATAAGACTATAGCCTCAAAATTTTACATGGCACTTGAGACTGATACCAAATAAACAAAGCAGAATCTCAGCACAATCGGAATAATATTCTGGAAATTATTCAAAAAAGGAAATATGTAAAAATCAAATGAACAAAAAGATTAAATTCTATGGTTCTGATGATCTTCTTGAAATCTTGCATGAACATTAACTATCCTAGTATTAATTCACAAAATAAATTTCACTGGAATCGGTTATCCTGTTACGGAAATATAGAGATTCTTCTTTTTAATATTCCAATTGAAATTTCTATGAATCTGTTAACACTATGGCCACAAAATTTTGCATAAACATTCAGCGTATCTCCATTCATGAAATAAATTTCATTCGAATCAGATATTTTTTTATGGAAATATGAAGTTTCTTCTTTTCAATATTAAAATTGAATTTTCCTTGGTTATGTTTACACTTTGGCCTCAAAATTTTGCTTGAGGCTTATTATGAGCATCTTGAACGTGGCTGCAATATTTCATTTCGATTGGTTTCGTTTTGTCTGAGATACTGAGGAACAAAAATTTTGAATGATCAAGTTTTATGGAACACCCTGTACGATTTGGGTGGTTCACGAACCCAACCGAGCCATTAGGGAATCAAACACCCTGAAAATTTCAAGTCTCTAGGACGATCCCTTCGAAAGTTATTGTGCTAACGGAATTTTGAAACCATTTTCGGTTCGCAATTCGAAAATTACAGACATTTGGGCAAAACGATAAAGCACTTGTTAAAGTTGAAATAGCGCTCAGAAAAAGATAAAGTCTTCTATGGTTGTTTTCAGAAATGATACACAATTTCAAAGAGTGACGAAAGTTTGTTTTCTGAAAGTTACCAGTTTTTAGTATTATCGAAGGTTGGCGAATGATGGCAGAACCATTTAATACAGGAAGCAAAAATGATGGAAAGAGCCTAAATATTTTAATAAAAGCATTGAGTTTAAATGAAGAGATGCATGTTCAGTGATAATAGACTCTATTAAAAGTAAAAACATGAATCATAACAAAAATGCATTCGTAACTTCCGTAGAGCTCGATGACAGCTTGCCTTCTCGTCAGGACTTAAATTTTTATCGAATCCCCAAATTCGTACAGTTGATAGCACAATAATTTCCGCAAAATCCCTAAGAAGAATACTGAAGAAGTCCTAATCCATCTCTGAATAGAACGGTCCAGCAACAGCAGCGGAATTCGTCCAGCGCTGGCTAGATCTGTAGAGATAAACAAACGCTCCAAGCACAGACCCCTTCGGTCTTTCTGGTCTATGGTTGACACCGGGCCGTCGGATCGGCCACATTTGGGACCCTTTGTTGTTCGCCGTCCCGCGCCCAGGACCCATTGTCTCTCCTCTCCTCTCGATTTTTATATTTTACACAACATATATGCCGTGGAGAAATGGAATGAATGCCCCATGCAGTCAGGTCAAATCTGTTCACCTTTTAAATTCAACATTTAACATGTTATGTGTCTGTTCTCCCGGATTCAAATGTTCGATTTCGTTGAAATGAAACGAGAACTGGTTTTTCGTGATGGTGTGAGGATGTTTCTGGATCTAGTATTGTAACGGTTTGAATCTAATGCCCGGGATGAGAAAATGCAAAAGTCGACATTGCTAACCTGTTTTTAAAGTAGAATTATTTGTACAACATGCAGCTTCTCAAGCTAGACTGTACATATATACCAAATTTCTGCTGGCGTAACGAAAAAACTTTTGAGGAAATGCCTACATCCGAAAAATAAATACAGTGAAACTCTCCTAAAACGAAAGCGCCAAATCCGCTGAAAAAGTTCGTTATAAAGAAATTTCGTAATATTGAAAATTTGTTTCTATAGTCGGCATTGTCGCGGTCGACTTCACTGATAAATTTAAGTTCATCATTCAAACTTAAGCACTTCCTTTTAGACATTTTCGCACAACTTTCATACTAGCGAAATGGTTACCTTGAAACCAAACAGCCAGGAGTGTATTCAAAACTGTTTCAGAAGGATATCTCGGCCCGCCGTAATTATTTACTTTAAGGTCGGGATTCATTACGTACGTCCGGAAAAATTTCGGAAAAAAACCCACCCTTATACCGTCTCACCAATACTCATTCAAAGAGTGATGTTCTCTGAATATTTCGTTATAGGAAGAATTCACTTCGTTTTAGAGAGTGTTTTTAGTGGAATTTGGATTCAAGAGGTCTTGTACAAAATTCGTTATACAGAAAAATTCGTTATACAAACGTTCGTTATAGGGAAGTTCAACTGAATCTGTTTCTTTCCAAGAAAAATACAGCAAGTGAAGTTATTTTTCAGTATCAACGAACTCCCGAACCCCATATACGGTAGTCAGAAGCTTATGCACCATTGTTCATATTGCAAAAACGATCATTCATTTAAGTTTGAATTTCCTCAGAGCAATTGCTTCCATTTTCTGAATTTTTTAATTTAACTTTTATGTTCAATTCTTAAAAACACATTGAAAAAACAAACTTTTTTACGATTTTGTAACTTGGCAAATGATGATTATTTTTATTCCCCTGCATAACTTACAACTATAATTCAAAAGCAGTGACATAGATCAGATCAGTACCTAATGGCAAGCTAAATTTCTGACTTAAATCTCTAATATCATTGAGTATACATCTATTTAAATATAATTATTGTAATTGTATATTTAAACTCAATGGTGAAAAGAAGTTTCTATGCAATATGATGAAAACAACCCTGAAACTTACCCAACAAATATTCCTAATCAAAAATATGATGTCAACAAACAAGCAATATCTTCGTCAGTGACATCTTTATCTATTTGGTCCAGGTTATTAATTTCCCATAATTCAGCCTATACGTTATATCTTCTTCTTTCCCCTGTGCAAATTACAGCCAACATTTGTGAAGTGTCCACTATAACGAGCAACAGATTGGCCAACTGACCGATGCCTCCACCCTCGTACTCAGTCTCAGCGGGGGTGACCTCAAGTATGACAACATCCCTGCGTATCAGGACCTGTCACTTACAACTGTCTATAGGCATTGGCACCCCGAGTTATTGTCCACCCCCGACTTTTATAGCTCTTTAATTCTATTGACGTCCAGAGTTGTTATTGTTGTAAGACATCCTCGAATTCCTGTGGGAAACCAATTACGGGATATTTATGACGTTTGCCCTCTGTGCTGAAGATATTGTTAGGATATCGTTTTTATTTTATTTATTGCGCTGGTGATGGATATGACTCGATATGGTGTTTGGAGTAGGGCTCGAAATGATATTCGAATAATTCGAATATTCGAAGGTTCGAATAATTCGAATATTCGAAGGTTCGAATAATTCGAATATTCATATTTTCCCTCATCCCTTCAATTCGAATATTCGAATTTTTCCTCATCGCTTCAATTCGAATATTCGAATTATTCGATTTATTCGAATTATTCGAATATTACAATAATTCGAAAATATAATATTCGATTTATTGGAATATTCGAATTATTTGAATAAATTTTTTATAATAAATTGAAATAAGCTCATCATTGAGACAAAGCGAAATTTTCGAGTAACGCGAATAAATAAATTTAAATAATATTTTTATTCCATTGAGAATTTGAATTTTCAAATTCAAGTGTTAGGCATTTGAAAATTAATATCCTATTCAAACCATTGAAAAGTAAGTATTTATTACGAATTAGCATTTCCACCATTGTTTTTCTGTCCCGTTGTCATAAGCATATCTTCAAATTTTTAGATTCTGGATTCATAGTAATGTTTCATTTGCAAATTAATTTGTTCAATCAATGTTATTAACTTTTGAAGAATGCTGTATTCATAACCACCCTTCTCTGAATAAATCAATTGATAGAGTTATTCTGTTTAGAATAAGAGGCTTCATTCAAGGTGAACAGCTTGTAAAATTGGTGAAATCCCCTTCAGAATGAATGAAAAAAACACACGCGTTAGCTAAAGCGGAAGTATTTATTTACAATACTTCCCACCCACGGTTTTCTAGAAGGTTACACTTCGGTCATTTTTATGAACCTACCCCGTATACTGGGCAAAACTGGCATACAAAAATTCGAATATTCTAATAAATTGGAATATTCGAATTTTCGAATAATCCGAATATTCGAATGAATTTGAATAACATTCGAATATTCGAATTGATTCATCCCGAAAATTCCGAGCCCTAGTTTGGAGTGTGGAAATGCTCTGAGCAAGTGCTTCTGAGCTCTCCATCATTGGTGGAGCAATAAGGATTGTATAGAACATGAGATTGATACTAAATGTATGAATGCAAAATCTCACGATCAGAATTAAATTCTGAAAATTATTCAAAAACTGAAATATACGATAGCTAGAAGTATAGATATTCTATGGTTCTGATTTCCCAATTCTTTTGAAAATTTGCAGAATCATTCACTTCGCAATTCACATCCTCGGAGTCGATTTCATTTCTATCATATCAGTTTTTTCATGAAAATATTAGAATACTACGATATACTTTTTGGTTGTATTAACGCAACTCCCACAATTTTTCGCGAACATCTTTGAATTGATATTGAATATTTTACTGTGAAATTTCTGTTTGATCGAATTGACCTATTCTTAATTATTTGAAAAAAATTGATAATTCAGAAAAAATCTATCCATCCATCTATGGTTCTGACTAGGGGGTTCTCTTAAAACATTTACATGAATATTCACTCTCAAAATATAATTCATATCAATCGGATATTTTGTTGAGGAAATATAAGGATTTTTCTTTTCGATATTCCTATTGAATCTTCTATGGTTCTGTTAGCACAATGGTGACAAAATTTTGTATGAAGCTTGCATGTGGCCGCAAAAATAATTCTGATCGGTTTCATTATGTATGTCTGAGATATTGAGAAATGGAATTTTTAATGGCCATATTTTATATGTATGATTTGGCTGGTTAACTCCTTGAAAATTTCAAGTCTCTAGGACAATCCTTTCGACAGCTATCGTTCATATGGATGATACCACGGACAGAATTGAATTTGACCAAGAATTCGTCATCAATCAATCAAGAAAAGGAACGACTTTCCTTTTCTTTTGAGCCCACTTTCAGCTCAAAATTCTGAATTATAGACTTTTTTTCAACAGAAGCGAATATTCCAAGATAATAATAAATGACGAGGATCTACCAATTCCATCTTCAACGATTTCACGCCAACAAATTTCTGAACTGTAATTAAATAACATAATGTAGAACAAAAAAACATAATTTGAATAATCACCTCTATGATGAAGATATAACTGACAGAAATAGACAACTCATCACTCTACCGTTTCTCTAAGCCTAGGGGCGAATCACAGCCGCAGATATTTGAATAATAATACATTATTGTTAAAACGTAATCGAATACGTCAAAATCTAACAGGTATAGCACGCTCTCACAGGTATAAATAAGTTCCGAAGCGCCGCACTCGAAAACCTATTGATATTTATAAGGTATACACAAATAAAATACTCGATATGTATTGATGAAAGATGCGGTCGTGTGCCTGAATTCATTATGCGATTGTGAAAGTTCCAATCTGAATTCAGATGACGAAGTTTTAGAGAAAAGGGGGCACGAAATCCGCATACGGAAGGGGTGAATTTACAACCCTCCAGTCTGTGAATTAATTCGTCGGTTTCTATTTCATTTTGGGTCTGTAGAAATTGTACTTGGGGTGGGTTAAGGTGGACTATATAGTTTTAATTATTCGATGAATTTATGTAACAAGTGGTCGGGGGTTGAAAATATACTGTGAAAGTTTCGTAGGATGGAAACAAATTTGACATCCTTGATTCTTGGGAGTAAGTGGTTCATTTCCTATTATATTTTCAGCTGTAAAAGTCATATACTTCACATTTTTCAATGCTAATTTCTGTTATATCAACTTCTTTCATCATGATGGCTTTTACTGTGGAATGCCAACCAAGGCCTTTAGTTTGTTCTTTGCGACATCTCAAAATAAATATTCACTAGCACTACAGAGTGCTCAACTGGAACCTCGAGATAATCAGGTTTACAAAATTTAACTCTACAGTTTATTCCCAAGCGTTCAATTCCTTTTGATCGCTCTTTCTACTTAAACGAGTGCTATATCGTTTTGTCCAAATGTCTGTAATTTTCGAATTTTGAGCCGAAAATGGTCTCAAAGGATAGGGTTAGACTCCCTGATGACGAATTCGTGGTCAAAATCAATTCTGTCCGTGGGGCTGTCCGTCCGTTAGCACAATAACTTTCGAAGGGATCGTCCTAGAGATTTGAAATTTTCAGGATGAGTTCGGGTCTCAAATGGCTCGGTTAAGTTCGTTAACCAGCCAAATCGTACAGGGTGTTCCATAAAATATGGCCATTCAAAATTTTTGTTCCTCAATATTTCAGAAAATTCGAAACCAATCGGAATGAAATGTTACGGCCAATTGCAAGATGCCATTAACAAGCCTCATGCGAAATTTTGTGGCCATAGTGTGAATAGAACCATAAAAAATTCAATTGGAATATTGAAAAAAAGAAACTTCATATTTCCATAAAAAGCGGTCCGATTCGAGTGAAATTTTTTTTGAATGGAAATCGATATTCTAAATGTTCGTCCAAAATGTCGTGGCCATAGTTTTAACAGAATCATATGAAAATTCAATTGGAATATTGAAAGAAGAATCTTTATATTTCCATAGCAGAATATCCAATTCGAGAGAAATTCATTGTGATGAGAATGAAAACTACCATACTGAATGTTCAAGCAAAATTTCAAGGGATCGCATAATCAGAACCATAGAATTAAATTTTTGTTATTTTTACATATTTCATTTTTTTAATAATTTTCAGAATATAATTTCTATTGTGCTGAGATTCTGCATTTATATATTTGGTATCAATCTCAAATCCCATTTAAAATTTTGAGGTAATAGTCTTATTGCTCCACCAAAGAACGAGCAGTCAAAAGCTTCTGCTCAGGGGTTTTCTTAAATGTTTCCATCTGGAAATGGTACATTTAATCATCAATTATGAAAAAAGTACATTTAAACAACAAAGGTAATCTATGGTCTAAGTCAAAAATTCCTACAAGCTCGTTCATATTGGCTATAAACTATTGCCTTCTATCTATTCATTTATACAGGGTGTAACTGAATTGATGCGAAAGATTTAAGAGGGTTATTCCTCAGATCATTTTATGACAACAAATGACCATAAATGTAGGTCTGGAAATGCATTATTTCCAAGATATGAGGCTACTTAAAAACTGATTAAAAAAACCGCACTCCAATGAGATATTTTTTTAAATTTTATTTGTGAATTCTTCGTTCAATTCATGACCAAAATCTTTCTGCCTTTTTTCGTATTTGGCGCAGTTTTTATGTAAGGAAATGAAGTTGAAGTAAGTTGAAAATTACACCATTCGTCGCAGTGCAGAAAGACAGTCAGTCAACCGAACACAAGCTAATCTAACCAAACCTTATACTTACAAATAAAATAAGCTGTAATTAACATTTTGGATTCAATAATACTAATTCTATTATCGCATCTCATATAATATTGCCTACAGCGTATAAGAATTAATTTTGAGAGATAACATATTTCTCTTATGCACATAATGATGAATGAAATGTTTTACTTCTTCCTAAATTTATTATGGAAATAATCTCAAAGAAGCAACCCAAGCTGTTGAATAGATTGAACTCATTTCATCAATCTTATTGACGGAAATACAAATTTCTATAATATATGGATTATGCGGAATAATTAATTATGTTCCGCAAATGCCATAAAATAAACTTGAGACTCCCAAACAAGTAAAAATGCAAGAAGAGGAAGGAACCACTTCATCAAGGCAAATTACCAAATCAAAGTTTTTCAGCAAATTAATTCAATTTGAAATTTATGGTTTTCGTTATTCGACACCTCAGCCTAATCAAGATTTGGAAACCTTAATTTTGCTCGATTATGCAAGGCTAAATGGGATATTATCGTTTTGATAAAAGCTGATGTAACCTCCAATTTCTATTTTGTGACATTCACCAAAAAAACTCATTCTAATCTTGAATATTGATCAACAGAAATATCTACATCCTGATGACTTTCATGTCAAGAGAAGTTATGGGTATGTTTTTGTGTTCAGTTGAAAGTTGCTACCATTGATCGACAGAAAAAATATTGGCAACGTGATGAAAGTGTTGGGCCAAGGAAACAAAAAAAAAATGATTATCATCTCAGATTTTGATTGGATATATCTGAATAATTCAAATATCTTTAACTTCGATATCGTGAGAAAGTTGAAATTTTTCCATTGAAAATGCTGTTTTACCCTATTTGAATGTTTTTTGTCGTTCGGGAAACTTTGTAGCTATATAAATTCTTGATTTTTAAAATTTTTCTTGTTTTTCTTTGAAATGCTCATGAAATTTTAATAGAGTCAATGTTAGCTTTTCTGATAAGGCATCGTCAATCTGATCGAATCAAAAACTCAAAATATCAATTGAACAGGTGATCATCAACCCCTGTTCATTAGTATTTTTAGCGGTTTAATTCAATAATTTATCTCACAGGTCGTAATGACAACACAATTCATTCAGATCGGTCCAGAGCGGAATGTAGCGCGACGTTATAAGTCAAGAATGAGCCATTTAGATTCTGAAATGCAATTTATTTAAATGCTCAAGTATTTACGGGTCATTTCTCGAAACGAAATGGCACGCGAATTCTCCTTTCGCAGATTTAAAAATTACAGCAATTGAGGTTTTCAATAGACGCCACACCACGTTATACTAATTTATGCTAATACCAGTGTTTCGATTTTTCTTCCTGCGGTCTCATTTAATTTTCTCGACAGAAAGCCGCTCCTACGATCCTCCTCTGGCAAGAATACTGCGTCTTTGTGACGATGTCTGGCGTTCCTTTCGTTTCATTAAATGAGAAATTTATCGGACGAAAAATTCTACAACGTCGATCGGACTGATATTGGGTCATTATGAAACTCGTCGGAAAATTTCAGTTGTTTTTATTATATGGTTATATTTTTGTGTTTCTTTTTTCAGCCAGTCCTGCTCTGAACTGTGTGGAACATCTCACAAAAAAAGGTTTTCCAATAAGAGGTGTTATATTGAATAGCCCGCTATTTCGGTAGATGTCACGTTTGAAGCTGTCTTTTTTGACATTTGACAAGTAGAAAATACGCCATTAATAAAAATGGAACGATACACGCTTCAAGAACGCATTGAAATAATTAAAATTCACTATAAAAATGGTGAAAATTTGGCAGAGACGGACTCAGCTCAGAGAACGTCGAATGGATTATTTGACAACTGATTCAATCATGACCAAATCAAAGCCATCGATTATGTTTCCTTAGAATCAACAAAAATGACGATTGCAGAAGAATGGTCACTGAAACGTTGAATACAAAAAGCAAAAATGATGGGAATAGCCGAAATAATATCTCAATCAATGTTCATTGTATTGATAAGTTTGAATCACGTCAAGAATTGAAAAATAAAATTTGCACGTGTATGTGCGCAATTTGGAGCATTCGAACAAGTTTTTCTCTTTTCTCAAAACTGGTGAAATCTAAATATATCAATTAAATTAACGGTTACAACATTATTGGGTCATAGGTTTTGAATATTTTCGATAGTGTCAACTGGTATAATGAGTTCAGTAAAAGAGTAACTGGAATGGAACCATAAAAAAAAGAATCACGACTGCTTAAAATTCCGATATCGAAAAACAATTTATTTAAACGTCAACTCTATTATGGTCAGCAGTATTTATGTTATCATCTGTACGAAATTTCGTATTTTCCTAAAGTAGGAATAGCTATAAATTTTGTCTATGAATAGCGTAGCGGCTCCTGAAAAGGAATATTTTCGACATCTGCTTAAAACGAGATAACGTTATTCTTTTAAATGTGGAGGTCAACCACGAGCCAGTTTGGGTCAACCAGGCGACCTTTTTCTATTGAAATAAATCTGAATATTGTCTGGAAATTAATGGCATAGCAGAAATTTTCATAGTCGTGAATGATTTCTAGATGGAATGGAATTAGTTGTTTATGAGTATTATAGTTGCGGATTATCTCTAATTAGAACTTACTTCGGAGATAGAGTTTTTGCATATTTATCAGATTTTATAGTAAGTACCTACATAAATGCTTGCTTTTCCCTTTGATTTTGTTTCTATTAAGAAATAGAATTTCAAGCCATAATAATTTATCCCCTTCCGTCAAGAAACAAGTTTCCTTTAAAATACACCTATAAATGATCGGACGTTCATTTCATTATAAAGAAGAAGCTATGCCGCTAATAGTGGAAAATAACATCAGCCAAACGACCACCACGACCACGCTCGCAGGACCATATCCTTCTAATGAAATTTTCCATAACCAAATAGCAAAGTGGCTGCCCTATGTACTCGATAGCCTCACGAATTCCATCTTTGAGGTCTTGAATCGACGCTGGGCTATTGGCGTAGACCTTCACTTTCACGTGGCCCCAAAGGAAGAAGTCGCAATGTGTTAAATCACAAGATCTCGGTGGCCAATTGTAATCACCTCTTCGAGAGATAACACGGTCCACAAACTTTTCCCGCAAAAGATCAATGCTTTCGTTGCTTGTGTGGCACATAGCGCCATTTTGTTGAAAGTAAACGTTGTCCAGATCAAAACTATGCAATTTTGGCCATAAAAAATCATCAATCACGTTTGCGAAATGACTAATTCCAAAGAACGACGAGAAATGGTCAAACCTGGATTTTTTTCAACACTTTCGGCTACAACAGCAACATTCTCGGCTGTTCTTGAGCGACGTGCACGGGTTTTATTCTTCACATCACTAACTGGTCCCAACAGCTCGAATTTTTCCACCAATTTCTTTATTGCAGTCCGACAAGGTGCTTCACGACGACCCAAAAATGTTCGAGTTTTACAAACCGTCTCTGCCAAATTTTCACCATTTTTATAGTGAATTTTAATAATTTCAATGCGTTCTTGAAGCGTGTATCGTTCCATTTCTATTAATGGCGTAGTTTCCACTTGTGAAATGTCAAAAAATGACAGCTTCAAACGTGACATCTACCGAAATAGCGGGCTATTAAAAATAACACCTCTTATTGGAAAACCCTTTATCTACAATAATATAAAATTAATCAAATGGAGAACAAATACAAGGTGTATCATTAAAGATACGAACAATTTCAGTATTTTGATTTATTAGTCATTTTGAGTACGTGTCTTGTAACAAAAATATCACTTATAATCCACAGTTGGTTTGATCTCTTTTCTTTCAAATCCCTTTAGATGTTCGAATAAAGCTAGTGTTTTACCAGGAAGGTTTATCCAACGAAGTGTGGTTCTCCATCTTATGATTTTTAGAAATTTTTCAGTTCTGTACAGATACCTAATTCGGATGATCATCTCCCATATATGGAGTGGTCTTTAGTCTTAAATATCTCAAAATTCGAAGTTATTATGAAGAAATTGTGTCAACTTAGGCCGAAGTGATGACTAAAAATACTGTTCGAATACTCAAATCAGCATTATTCTGAATGTGAAATGGTTTTTTTTTTCTTAGAAGTGAGTGAACTTTCTGTTTTCAACTGAATATGATCATAGAAATGTATATCTCAAGCTTTTCTGAAAATATAGAAGAATTTGTTACAACATTTCTAAACAAAATTGATCGCTATGTATAATTCTGAAGGATCCCGAAGAGAATAAATATAATTTCGAATATATTGAATAATATCTGGCAATTCAGCAAATCTCTACTGACAATAATTTTCCAGGAAGTGTTTCACTATTATTTTCCTGCATTCTTGAAGACCGGTTTTACAAAGAAGGCATGTTTCAGAGATTTCTCAAGATTGTGAATTGTGAAATAAATTTCATTTTAATACCCGCTTCACCTTCGATACGTCTTCGTTGATAACACGCAGAAAACACCATATGCAGAATAGAAACAGAAAAAACAAACTCTTTCTGTTACAACACTTTGAAAAATACAAACACCTATCTGTCGCACTGATTCGACTTCAAGGCTACATAGCCAATTAATCGTTATATAATAGTACTTCTAGGTCAGCAAGATTATAGTTCAGAAATATTTCATGACTAATGCAATAAAAGATAAAAGGAACGCGATTTTTTCAGATCTTCAGCTCGCCGACGTCACAAAAAGAACGAAATAACCACTTGTTGCATAGTTTGGATTCTGGAAATAGAGATTTATTATGTGGATTTGAAAAATTCAGTGACGCAAACTGTAATTGTTGTTGGAAAAATAAACTGTTTAGTGGATAAGCTTGGTCGTGTGGTTTGCACGACTTGGCATGAGGAAAATGACGAGGAACGTTTATTTTTCTAGAATAGACTTGGGGTAAACCCGGATAGATGCCCCACTTTTTGAAATTGCCTCAAATTTTTGAAAATATGGTTTTTACATGAGTCATTTCTATGAATGTAAGTAGCCCCATTATTTGATTTGAAATACTGAGACATTTCTCTGAAATAGCAATAGCAAATCTACCAAAAAATTTATTTTTGTGGAACTCTTTCTTTGGGGATAGATGCCTACAAGTATGAATAGTTGTCTCACCATGTAAATATTGGGACGGATAGTTGCCCTTCATACTATGTGAACCAGAAACCCAACTAAATACATTGAGATTTTCCATGCCTAAAACAGCATCTTTATCTAGGCAACATGGATCGAATTAACATTAATTGTGCATTTTTAATCGAATTTCAAAAGCATATATTAAACGTTGAATTCTTCTTATTAATATACAGCATTATTCCACACATTCATGATAAATTAATAAAATATTAAAACTCAACAAAATTATCAAGACTCTTAAAATCAAAATAACACAATGAATCGAAAATCAGCTAAGAAGATGAGGTTTTAGTTTAGATGGCCTAAGGGGCAACTATACCTAGATTACCTAGAAAAATCAGGGCAACTATCCTTTTCGATAGGAATAGATGCCCATGAATTGTTTGAATGAATTAAGAAGAAAACAGCAACCATTTATACTCAGATGTACACTCAATGAAACACGGTATTGACGCAATGAAAAAAAAACTGAATTTATTACCACTTCAAAAGTTATACAGCGGAAAATACTTACCTCTAAAAGTCTAAAACTTTGGCGTGTTTGTGAAGTTCGCTCAGAGATGGTCGCACACAATAGCGAAAAACGACCTGACTTTACAATAACCCTTACAAAACTAAGGTCCAGGGTAACTGTGGCATCTACTTATAAAATTAATTTTTTGTTAAGTGTTTCCGAAGTTAGGTATTTTGAAAATGGGGCATCTATCCGGGTTTTACCCTAGATGTTTCACTTTCTTTTATTGGAAATAGTTGATTTAAAATTTATGGACTCATCTACATGAAAACTGACGATTATTGAGACAATCTTTCTTAGTTATCTTGAAATTTGTTCATATATTTTTGAAATAATCGATGTGATGTATGACATTTATGAAAATGGCTTTGTACACGATACAACAACCAATCCAATCGTTAAATTATTTCGGAAAATCAGCATTCTGTGAAACAGTGTCGACGCCAGCTTTTGAAAACAGGGGGGCCGAGATGAGGCCAGGGATTTCCAGTGCGGGCAAAAATGAATGAGTTTATAGAGTTTCGTTCAACATAGGCCAGATTTCAGGAGGGGGTTGCAAAAATTTAGGGGGGGCTGATCATGTGATCTGATACTGTTGAATTAATTTCTTTGTGGTTATGTGAAAAGCCAGGTCTATAAAAATAATACACAATCGATTCATGAACTGAAGGATGAAATTATTCATGTCAGTGGTGAGATAGAGCCTCAATTATGTCGAAATGTCATTGAAAATTTTAACAGAAGAGTAGGCATCTGTATAGCTGCAAGAAAAGGTCATTTTGCAGATATTATTTTTCGTCATAACTGATACTTCAATTAAGAATAGAAATTTATTGAAAATGAATGTGTTTTAGTTTGTTGAAAAAACCCGTGTTATTTGAAATACAGTGGAACTTCCCCGTAACGAACGTCTTTATAACGAATTTCTCTGTTTAACGAATTTCGTACAAGACATTGCACCAAGAATCCAAATTCCATGCTGAAAACACCCTCTAAAACGAAGTAAATTCTCTCTATAACGAAATATTCAAAGAACATCACTCTTTGAATTGGTATTGGTAAGGTGTGATGGTGGGTTTTTTCCGAAATTTTTCGGACGTACGTAATGAACCCTGACCTTAAACTAAATCCTTACGGTGGGCAGAGAGATCCTTCTGAAACAGTTTTAAATACACCCCTGGCTGTTTGGTTTCCATCTAACGATTGTTTGAATGATAAACTTAAATTTATCAGTGAGGTCGACCGCTACATTGCCGACTATAGAAACAAATGTTCTATATAACGATTTTTTTGCGGATTTAGCGCTTTCGTTATAGGGTTCCACTGTAGTTTTGCAAGTTGGCCAATCAGAAGCAGTAGCTAAAACCCCAATTTAACAAAAAACGAAACGAAGAATTCCAAAAGTAACTCCCGGTGATATTTTCAATTAATCCACTTTCTCCTCTCCTCCATCTTCACCATCTTTATTGTCCAAAACCCAAATGGCGTACGGGTCGGGGGGGCCGATACCAGTGAATCATATCCGCGCGCCCTCTACGCAAACCTCACCCCAAATAATTAGAATTAATCAAGAACCGAGCTGATAACACGGCAAATGATAGAGTACGACGGCAGCGGATCCGAGCAGGCCGTGACCGTCCCGGCCTCCTGGGACAGATAAATACTAACGAGATCTTACAGACTCGTGCAATCTACCCTTGCTCTGGAATTATATGGGAATATGGGAGCGAGGCCGGGGTGAGGATCCCGGATTTTACTAAGTTATCAGAGTTTAATTTCTGGACTGGAAGTTGCCTAAACCAATATTGATTCGGAAGGAAATTTCTATATCTTACTCAGGGGTTAGGGGTTAGGTAATAAGCGGAAAAGGTTTATTGTTGCTGAATGAACGGTTTGGAATTAAATGGAAACGTTAGAATTGATTAGATTAGAGGTGGGACTTTAAGGCTAAGTACACCACCCAGTACGTTGACTTTAAGATCTGATCAGATATCGATTGAAATATAATCTGGGAGGATTCTGCATTTCTAAAAAAACTTTATAGGATTTCACTCCCAGTCTCTGAAACAGAAATAATTTTAAAAATTTCAATCAAGATAAAGTGCTTGGAACCAATTCTTCTTAATTTTTCTGAAAGGCCAGAAATATAAGGAATGACGTTCAACCAATTTCATTAAAGTATCTACTAGATAATCAATACCCACCAAATTTTATAGAAAGAACAATTTCTAATTAAGAACGAAAATATCTAATCAAAATTCTAATGATGATCAGGTAAAACAGAAAACCGTCAAGAACAACCAAACTTGTTGAACGTCATTCCTTATATTCCTGGCCTTTCAGAAAAAATAAGAAGAATCGGTTCCAAATTTAACATTAGATTAGAACTGTCTTCAAAACACAAAATGATTTGAGATCCATTTTAACCAGAACGATACCAATGAATGAGACACAAAAATAAAAAAAAACTGTATTTACAATATTCCCCGTATATGTGGAAAATCTTATACAGGAGAGACATCAAGCTCTTTAGAGATAAGAAAACGGGAACATAAGAACAACATCAAAAATATAGACATTACAAGATCACAAATCGCTGATCATGTATGTTCAAATAGCGAAGATCATATTATGATGAACTGGAACAACGCAAAGATCCTAATGACGGAACCTGATAATTATAAAAGAAAAATTAAGGAATCCACATGTATTTTGTTAGATGAAGTAGATAATTTGGCCAATTGTTCTGTTGGAATAGATCGTAATTGATTTATTGAAGAAAGAAATGACATCAGGAAATTTCAAAATTAAATAAATCAACATCTCTATGTGTTGACAACTTTTCCTTTTTTAGTTTTACTGTTAGGCAACAATTTTTTCAAAACCAATTTGCTCCTGACAAATAAGTGCAAAGATTTTCGCAGGTGCACTTCATTTTAATTGAAATTTTTTAATTATTTCTGTTTCAGAGACTGTGAGTGAAAACTTATAAAGTTTTTCACAAATTTAAGATCTAATGTTTGGCAAATTACTTTCCTTCAGTTAGATTCTCATTATGCAGCAGAAAAAAAGTAAAATAGACATTTAACACACTCTGTTCTAATTTCTTAGACGTCTAAACCAGAGACGAACGCTCGAATTTCTTACGACCTTGTACCGCATGAACAATTACCTCAATCCGATGTCTCAAAACAGCAATTACCGAATGATTCGCGTATATTGAGAACATCCTGTATACGCTATCACTGAAAACGATCTCGTCTGAATGTTCTGTGGACGTTTGTGCCGTTGTGGGACACGTAATTTAAATGTACACGCGGAATATTGAATGAGATTTCCCTCATTCATATGGCGCGAAGATTCATGCATATTTATTGGAAGTCGACGATATGGCTGTGCTACCGTGGCACCGATGTTTTGAGAAACGTGTTGCCAGATTTTGGGATTTGTCTGAGAAGAGGGAAAATGGGCGCAAATTGCACTTATCTTTATTTATCTTAATAATGGTGACTATTTCCCTCGTCGTAATTTGCACCAATCAGAAACGCGCAATTTTGAATTACAAATGGTTTCTAGGTGGAAAAACTGTTTGGCAGGACCTGTCAGCAGTTTATTCGCGATTACCCGCGGCAAAACTTGACAGTTGTTGTCACCAAAAATTACAATATCTTTGAAAACAAACGTACTTATAATCTCCAAGGACACCAGAAAACGACGCTCAACAATTTTTTCTGATTTTATTGTCAAGTGCTAGTTAGTCAGCTTATATCGTGAAAATGAGTCGCTTTGGAAGCGATTCTTTGTCTAATATTGATCTGGCGATTGAGAAAAGTGTACCGTATAATACCCTCAGAACTCATACTTCAATATGGAAACAGTTCATGACATTCTGCAAAGCAAAGAACTATGAGCTTATGGAAAATACAACTTTAGAACAACTAAACCTAATTCTGAAAGATTGGGCGTGGAATATGAAGAAGGAAAACGGTGAAAATTACAAAGAACTAGTTGTGAAGACAATGTGGAACACCGTTGCAAAAAAAATGCAAGAAATGTATGTTTTTCAGTTTTCAAATTAATACCTATACATAGGTAATGCATGCAGAATAATCTGTTACTCAGGAAATAGTCTTGTCAAATACCATTCGGGCATCTAATTTTTCCTGTGAAAAAAATCGAAAAAACACATTGCAAAGTAATATTTTGACAAAAAGCATTCGTGCAGGTGCAAAAATCCTCGTCTTCGACTCGGATTTTTGTTGCCACCAGCACTCATGCTTCTTGTCAAAATATTACTTAGCAACGTGTTTTTTCGATTCTTTTCGGAAAAATTAGATGCCCTTATGATATTACTTACGAAAAAATCCGAATATTCAGAGTATTTCTCGTGTTTTGGGTTGATCAAGAAATCGATTTGAATATTAAGCCAAGAGAAAATAACTCAAATCATCGAGAAAAATATAATGAAGAATTTGAAGTGAAGGGTAATTCTATCCGTCTGTAAACACTTTTTTTTTCATAAGAAATGACCTATAGACTGAAAATGTTCAGGGTAGATATGAAATGCAATTTTTTTCTTTTCGTATTTAGATCCTCAATAATAGTACAAAGATTCGTGCAGAATTTCGAGAAGATCATTTGAATAGAGTATAAAAAAATTAGATAATGAATTCGATAGCTGAGATACTGTTCGATATTAACTGCTGTAATTTGGACGACTCATTGATAAAATTAGGTAGATACACAAAAATTGAACATTTTAGCTTGTTTCTGAAACAGAAAAATCGGGATATTTTTAATTTGGAAATAGTACATTATTTCAAAAACTGACGTATTGTAGTGATAGCTCTAGATCTCTTATTCAAATCCGAATCGTTATAATAAATACATATTGAAAGGAAAATAATATATAAATTCGGAAACATATTTATACTTCCCGTTGAATTATCAGTTTTATCGAAAATGGGATTTCAAATAGCCTTTTTGAGCACTCGTTCCACTTAAACGAGTGCTATATCATTCTGCCCAAATGTCTGTAATTTCCGAATTTTGAGCCGAAAATGGTCTCAAACGATAGTGTTTGACTCTCTGATGACGAATCCGTGGTCAAATTCAATTTTGTCCGTGGAGCCTTCCGGCCGTAAATACGATAACTTCCGCAGGAGTGGTCCTTGAGGCTAGAGATTTTCAAGTTAAGTCCGTTAACCAGCCAATTCGTACAGTGTGTTCAATTCTGTCAGTGGCCGTCCATCCGTTAGCACAATAACTTTTGAGGGGATTGTCCTAGAGACTTGAAATTTTCAGGGTTTGTTCGGTTCCCGAATGGCTCGGTTAAGTTCGTTAACCAACCAAATCGTTCCATAAAATATGGCCATTCAAAATTATTGTTCCTCAATATCTCAGACAAAATAAAACCAATCGAAATGAATAGTTGTGGCCATATGCAAGATGCTCATAATGAGCTTCATGCAAAATTTTTTGGCCATAGTGTGAACAGAACCAAAGAAAATTTAATTGAAATATTGAAAAGAAGAACCCCCATATTTTCATAAAAAAATATCCGATTCGGATGGAATTTATTTTATAAATGAATATAGATACACTGAATGTTCATACAGAATCATAGGAAATTCAATTGGAACATTAAAAAGAAGAATCTTTATATTTCCATAATAGCATATCCGATTCAAGTGAAATTTTTCTTGTGAATGAAGACTGTTATACTGAATTCTCATGCAAAATTTTGTGGCCAAAGTGTCAACAGAACCATAGAAAATTTAATTGGAATACTGAAAAGAAGAATCTTTATATTTCCATAACAGAATAGCCGATTCAAGTGAAGTTTATTTTGTGAATCAAAACTGATATACTGAATGTTCATGCAAATTTTGAGAGGATCGCATCATCAGAACTATAGAATTTAATTTTTGTAATTATTCATTTTTAACTTATTTAATTTTTTGAATAATTTCCAGAATATAATTCCGATTGCTCTAAGATTCTGCATTGATATACATATTTGGTATCAATCTCAAATCCCATACCTATACAATTCTGAGGTAATAATCTTATTGCTCCACCAAAGAACGAGCGCTGAAAAACTCCTGCTCAGGGCTTTTCTTAAATTCTTATCTATAAACGAGCTATACAAAAATCCAGACTCATATTTCTAATTCCCGAACGCAGAATTCAGAAATCCAACCGAGAAACAACGGCAACACCGCTTGGATCCGCATGGTCCGTCCGTAGTGAGATCGCAGTGCACGCTGGACGCATAGTGAGCTCCAGCATGGCGAGAAAATGTATTCATATATTCACTAATACGCGATATTGATTTCATTATGGTAATCCTCGATCATTATCTTGACACAAGAGTTTGTCTTTATTCCAGAGTTGCGCTGGTAATGGACAACTTAACTGATGGACAGGCTGAATTGAAGAGGGTACCGAACGAGAGGAATGCTTAATATTCAGATATCACTTTGCACTATTTTCGACGGTTTTAACGGTAAGCGAATTGTTGTCATTTGGGAATTCGTTTAGTACAATTTTTCTATTGATTTTTAGCGATGTAGGGTCATCAGATTTGATATACGATGTTGTGATGCATTAAGGTTGATAAAAATTTAGGAAAAGCCCTGGTCAGGAGATTTTGAGCACTCGTTCTTTAGTGGAACAATAAAACTATTACCTCAAACTTTTTTATGGAATTTAAGATTGATACCAAATATATAGATGCAGAATCTCAGCACAATCGAGATTATTTTCTGGAAATTATTAAAAAATGAAATACCTATATGAAAAAATGAATAATCAAAAAAATTAATCCCTTCGAAAGTTCGGCTGGCCCCACGGACAGAATTGAATTTGAACCCTATCGTTTGAGACCATTTAAGGCTCAAAATTCGAAAATTACAGAGATTTTGGCAAAACGATAAAGCAACCGTTTAGGTTAGGTTTAAGAGAAGCCCTGAGCAGGAGCTTTTGAGCGCTCGTTCATTGGTGACTATTAACTCAAACTTTATATGGAATTTGAGATTGATACCAAATATATAAATTCAGAATCTCATTCCAATCGGAATTATATTCTGAAAGTTATTCACAGAATGAAATATGTAAAGAATATAAATTGAAAAGAGTAAATTCTATGTTTTGATGATGCGATCCTCCTGAAATTTTGCACGAACATTCAGTATATTAGTTGTCATTTTCAAAATGAATTTCACTCAAATCGGATATTTTTTTATGGAAATATGAAGTTTCTTTTTTTCAATATTCCAATTGAAATTTCTATAGTTCTGTTCACACTATGGCTACAAAATTTTGCATGAGGCTTCTTGCTATGAGCATCTTGCATTTGGCCGTAACATTTCATTTCGATTGGTTTTGTTTTTTGTGAGATATTGAGGAACAAACATTTTTAATGGCCATACTTTATGGAGCACCCTGTACTATTTGGCTGGTTTACGAACATAATCGAGTCATTTGGGATCTGAACTCATCCTGAAAATTTCAAGTCTCTAGGACAATCCTTTCGAAAGTTATTGTGCTAACGGACGGTCGGATGGCCCTACGGACAGGATTGAATTTGACCACGAATTCGTCATCGTCATCAGGGAGTCTAACCCTATCGCTTGAGACCACTTTCGGCTCAAAATTCGAAATAATAATAATTAATTAATATTATTTCACTCCTATTTCTATATTTTGGTGAACGCTAAAGGGTTCAGAGATACTATCAAAATTCGAAAATTACAGGCATTTGGGCAGAACGATATAGCGTTCGTTTAAGTAGAACGAGCGCTCAAAAATGAAAAAAATTACCCGTCCAGGAAATTGTCACAGTTGTCAGCGAGCAGGTACAGGTTTGCACAGCCATTTTCTATTGAAAAAATTATGTTAAGATAAGTTTTGAGAAATGGAATTTTCCCCTATTGAACTCAGATTATGTTTTCTTAATAAACAGAGCGAAAACATAATATTTTACAGAATTATTTTTGTATTTAGGCGGGCACTTCAAATCTTCCTCAACATTAACATGATCGTGAACACTGAACACTCACACCAACATCTTGACATTGATATAACCGTTGACATCATTGTGAATTGGCAGTGAAGACCAAACATCCTGTAGTTCAACAACCATAGTGAATGAGGAGTGCAAACGAACCACAGAATTAAGCCATTGATTGAATCTGTCAAAACCTTGGGTCGACAAAGACATCGGCCACGAACAAAACGGCAGCTTCATCTCATTCTTCTCAACAATTGTCAATAGAATTGACGATGTTTGTTGTGACAATAGCAGCGGTAATAACTAATCCGATAACTCGCAGACGCTGGACCTATTGAAAGGGGTGCTAAACGTTTCGCAGCGACGAATTAGCTTATCTTCATGCACATGCCCTTGTTCTGGACATGCTAATGCGCCCACAGGGGGATGACATATTATTATCGAAAATGGGGGGCCCGGGGCCAATTTTCCAGTTCACTTGCGACGGTGAAAGGTGCTTGCCCCCGGCTGTGGGGTGTTGAGTTAACCCGTTAGCGATGGTGGCAAGGTTTGGTTTGACGGGGGTGCGAATTATCGTTAGCATGACTTGTCTCGAGTGGGGAGAATTAGAGGGGGTGCGGTGATTTTGTTAAAAATGTAGTTTTTGAGATAATTGTTGATGTGAAGTTATTGGTTCCGGTGGGTTGCAGAAAGCCTGAATTGCCGATCAAACTGCCGGTTTTCATCATCGTTTCATGTCAACCTGAAATTCCCATGAACAATATGCTGCTTTCCGGCCAATGGCTTCAATTTTTATTAGAGAAAGATGAGAAATTACCATAAAAAATTTTACCGTCGACCTCATAATAAAGAGTGAGTTTAACAATTGATCAATAATAACCCATTTTATTGCTCAATGTCTACTATTCTAATGTGCAATTATAATGGGTAAGCAAACACAAAGTATTCTGAAGCAATACGAGAAAGGTGACAATTCTACTGAAACATAGAAATTTATATTATTTCAAATGTTGTGTCTCTTATGCAGAATGAAAATATATTTTTATTAAGATCTTGAACCCAAATCATAATGCATCTAGAAAAACTAAATTCTGTAGAACAAGAATTTTTCATAACACACTGGTTTGCCGATTTAGCATTGGATATAACCATGAACATTTATTCTTCATAAAAAGTCAAGCTGAATGCTTTCCTTCCTAATCTTCGAATTTTGATAACGAACTTACATAGTTCCATATAATGAATGCAATCTAAAATCTACAATATATGTACCAGAAGGTAACCAATTCACCTTGGCTTCGGTGCTTTAGCATATAAACTGCCGAAATTAATTAACATAGATAAAATATTCAAATACGGATCGTCTGAAATGAAATGAAGAAGATAATAAAAATAGTGACATATGTGTCTTTTCTAATATTTCCAGTTTCCAATATAAAACTCGCGAACTAAATTATTCCATTCGGTAAAACTTGATAAGTCGGAGTAAAATGCTGTCACGGTATATCACCAAACACCGTATGGCTAGAAAACCGATCATTAATTCTGAATCAAGTCCGAAGTGGTTCTTTCGACACACAATTAGAGAAATGCCAGATTTAGGCGTCATAAATATTATACAGAGAGAATCTTCATATAAAAAATTTGAAGTGAAAACGCCTGTGTGCTCTGAATTTTTATAGAGAAAATCAGGCAGAGATGTTCTCCAAATTCCAATTCATATCACATGTCTAGAATATCTTCTCATGGAAATATGAAGTTTTATCTTTTCTATATTTCAATTAAATTTTCTATGGTTCTGTTTACACTATGGCCACAAAATTTTGCATGAGACTTATAAGCATCTTGCATTTGGCCGTAACATTTCATTTCGATGGTTTTCGTTTTGTCTGAGATATTGAGAAACAAAAATTTCGAATGATCATATTTTATAGAAAACCCTGTACGATTTGGCTAGTTAATGAACTTTACCGAGCCATTTGAGATCTGAACTTACCCTGAAAATTTCAAGTGTTTAGGACAATCCCTTCGAAAGTTATTGTGCTAACGGCCGGACAACCCCACGGACATAATTGAATTTGATCCCGAATGCCTCATCAGGGAGTCTAATTCTATCGTTTGAAACTATTTTCGGCTCAAAGTTCGAAAACTACAGAAATTTGGACAGAACGATATAGCACTACTTTAAGTAGAACGAGCGCTCAAAATGCTGTTCCCATAGGAACAAGCGCGCATAAAGTTCAAAGTTGGTGACATCTGAACGTCTCCAAATCCACAAAATTTCCAACAAACGCTCAATATAATTGTTTTTCAAGGAATATTTTTGCCTGATATGAAAATGAGAAAAAAACAACTGTCAAAATGTCACCTGAACCCCTATTGTATTAAAATATCCATTGTGACATTCACTGATACAGATATCGATACAATGCCTATTGTGCTTAATTATTTTCTTTGTCCTCCATATTTTTATTGTTCTCTTTTGTGGATTAAAGTTCGAAAATATGATAATCATCCATTCTATTTCTTGGCGATCCAGAAATTCCATGTATTTCCGTAGTCGAGCTAAAACATTCAGGAAAATATGAGGTATCGCATACCAGTTCCTATGCTTATAAGTTAAAATTACAGTTGGTAAAAAGTCCAATTTTATTTCTTAAAGAGGGTGGATATTTGTATTGTAGAACATTGATTTCTCTTTTAATTATTCAATGAAGAAATATTTTAATTTTATGGAAATTTACAGAATATACTGTAAATTTGTACTTTTCCAGATATCTTTCGATAAGTATGAATATGTCACGATATTACTTTTCATTCCAGACATGTTCAAGATTGAGACAAATTTCCTGCCTTTTCGACTCGTTTGTGGAAGGTGAATATATATATTATGCCACGAGCGTATAATAATAGCTATTATTCGCGAGGTGAAGTTTATGAGCCGTAGGCGAGTGGCCCAAATCACCGAGTGAATAACAGCCATTGTACTCGAGTATCATACTATACTTTATCCACGACTTCTGAATATATTTCTTGAAGATTTAAACATTTGGCGACCGCGACAAGACCCTTCTATGACAAGCGTGGAAAAAGTCAAGTTGACACATAAGGAATTTTTGGAGAACTGGTCATTGTATATTTTGTAATAAAATAATAAAAAAAGCTTTAATTGATATAATGAAAGTAGATTTGACTATCGATTGACAAGGTATGCCCATATTTGTTAGTTGGAGTACTTTAGAATACTGAAGAAATACCAATTTAAAGAATATCATAACACTTATCTATGAAGCATCTGACAGCAGTGAATTATAAGGTTTGTTCCAACAGCTGACTTTTGTACGGTAATTTGACGGTCACGAAACTGTTAGTAATCCATCTTATGCGCATGTCTAAACTTTGACCGTACAAGAACCGTCCAAACAGTACTTGCTCCAGACCAGGGATCGAAATGACGATCAGAAAACCGTTCCACTCACGGTCCCGAAGCAGGATGGAACAAAAACGAAACCGTTCTCAAACGATACATTTTCAGTTGGAACACATTTTTATCTATTGCGCAGAATCCTGACGATCATTGTACGGTCAATTCTTGAGTTGGAACAAACCTATAATCTCATTATTCCCTCGTTATTAATGGGTATTATTAAGGCTGAGCACAGAAACGTAAAATGGACGGATTTAACAAAAGTCGTGGATAATAGTTATTTAATCAACTAGGTTATTAAAAACAGCGACTAATGGTCAAGATATTTTAATGCGTGAGCGGAGCGAACGCGTTAATAGTTCGAGACCATTAGTCGCTCGATTAATAACCGAGTTGATTACAAGATTTTTCCGACGATCTCAATATGATTTGTGTATGAATTCTTGATTGAAATACATTCCCATTCTGCACAAGACTTACATTTGACATAATGAATTTTCTATGTATCTATGTTCCAGTAGAGTTTTGACATTTCTCGTAGTGCTTCGAATAATTTGTGAACGGTTGTCATGAGGATTGCACATTAAAATAGCCAAAAAATTGAGCATTAAAATGGGTCATTGATGATCAATTTCGTACACATTAAAATCACCTTTTATTTCGAGGTCGGCGAAAAAAATATTTTCAATCAGAAACCGAATTTTGTCAATATTCCAATTTATTCTTCATATTTTTACTTCAAACATATTCTCAAGCAGTAATAATTATTTCCATTTTTATTTTTATCCACTCCTAAATTATGGATGCTGTATTGTATTGTGGCCATTTCCAGTGATTTTCAGAAAAAAAATTCAAAAATAATGGACCCTCCAAAAAATCATATCGATAATCGGCTTTCTGTTTTTAAGTCAAGTTTTCGCGAAAAAAGCTATTGAAATCACCGAAATAAGCCTTCGAATCCAACATGTATTCAAATATTAAATACTTTTGAGTGAATTATTGAATAAGTATTCAACAATAATCTTGATGCTGTCACATGAAAAAATCCTTCATTTCAACATACTGGAAATGCCCATTCAGCTTTTCACTGAAAAAAAGAAAAATATTCCATTCGTCGTTGAAATTCCAGCACATTACCTCTTCTTCGAAAAGCCATTAGACAGTTGGATAAGAACCAAACTGCAGATGCTGCAAACTGGGCAACATCTTCAGAGGTGCTGAAATAAAGTGACCAGTCCATTTGAGATTAGAAATCGACTCTTTGGCTGCTCTGCCCATCAAACGGATAAGCATTATGTTCCACTACTGAATATTTTGCAGTGTGAATAAACCAGGAGACCACATGCATCAAGACGGATAAGATCTTATTATGTCCACTACGATTCGAGATGTTCCTTCTGCAGCTGACCACGTTATTGGGTAATTTGACTTGAATCTCTGGTGTGGATGATTTTTTCGATTTTATCCGGGAAAAGGTTACGTTTCTTGAGATTCTTGATTGTATTGGTGGAGTTTAAATGTTCTGAAATTTAATTCTAACATGAAAAGTTATTGATGGGTGTAGCTAAAATTTATATATATATATATATATGGTTTTATACAAGGAATATTATTGGAAAAATCGTAGTTTGAATTGCTTTAGTGATCTCGAACAACTGAAACATTTAGAATGAGAGAAATAATTCCGTTTGATTCAATTCATATCTACTATCTGCTAGAATCTTCCGTGTTTTTGTAGATAATGAAAGTGATATTTTTATGAAACTTTTTAAGAGAGACTTTTACATTCTGATGATTTTACTCGAGCAACTTCCTCTTTTTCACAAAGTCTACAATCGTTATTTTCTGTTTAGCCAATTCTCATCATATGCTTTCTGAGGTGACAATGTCCTGTTAGAAAGCCAGTGAGTAAGCTAAACTCATTCTTTTTGAGATTCAAATGCTTTTTGGACCTTGCAGTTTCAAAGGAACTTTTTGTAATGATTCAACCTCGAAAGATTTCTTTAGAGTACCTTTATTTTAGTGTCTTCCCTCTCCAAAAACTTCCTCTTATAAAGGGTTTTCCAATAAGAGGTGTTTTTTTTTAATAGCCCGCTATTTTGATAGATGTCACGTTTAAAGCTGTCATTGTTTGACATTTGACAAGTAGAAACTAAGCCATTAATAAAAAACATAGGTTTGTCCATTTCTCGTCGTTCTCTGGAATAAGGCATTCCACAAACGTCATTACACCGTATTTTACATAAAGATTTAGGTCTTGAGGCTTATAAAGTTCAGTTAACACAAGAACTCAAGCCGGCCGATCATAAATAACGTGGTGTTTTTGCTGATTGGGTCGTTGAAATGCATGAAAATGATCCGGAATGAGGCCCAATTCCAGCATCGATTCAAGGCCTCAAAGATGGAATTCGTGAGGCTATCGAGGACATAGGGCCTCTTTGCGATTTGGTTATGGAAAATTTCATTAAAAGGATATAGTGCTGTAAGCGTGGTCGTGGTGGTCATTTGCCTGATGTTATTTTCTACTATTAACGGCACTGATTCTTCTTCATAATGGAATAAACATCCGATCATTTGTATTGAATAATGGAATTTTTCTTTGAATATCAAAATAACACATCTTATTGGAAAACCCTTTAGGTACTCTTGCCATAACCACAGAAGGGTTTTGGGCGTTTGTGCCCCTTTCTGGTTAGTTTTTTCATTTCTGTTGGTTCCTGACTGACCAGAAAACCAGACTTACTCCATTCGGTGCTTCAATAGCACCTTGACTATCACATACGAGTAGTCCTGTGCAGAATAATTCATTTGATATAGTAGATACTGGATCTCTAAATTATTCAACATAGCTAGACACCAAGAATAATTCGAACACTGATCATTGATTCTGTTCAAATGATTGAGGTGAAATTTAATATAAAAATTCCAATACGTTTGGTGACGTAACGAAAGGAAAATACCCAAACAACGAACACATTAAAACTTAAATGCTTTTTACTGTTCCTACTTTCGCGTCAGGTGACAACTGACAAATGGCCCAAATGTTCGCATCCAAATTGATGTTAATTCTACCGAGCCTGGGCATTATTTTTTTTTCTAGGATGGCTTGACTAATATTTTAAATGCCCATAAATTTCCTAAGTGGGCCGATTCGGTAAGATCCTCAGTAAATCACGGTTGGTGAAATAAGTTTCGTGCGATTGCTTGCTTTTGGGCCTTGACCTTTGAGCTAAAGACGACCCACTGAACCGTGGTCAGCTGCTATGCTTGAGGGATATAAGAAATTTGGTACAACGGGTCATCTTCTCAAATATTCGGAAGAAGCGAAGATGTGAACTGTTGAATTGCTGTAGGGACTTAGATCATTGATGGTTTAGTATCAACGGAGACTGTAAATATGTACGTGGATGGTATTGAATTGGTTCCGCCTATTTATTAAATTTAACAGTTAATGTGAGATCATTGAAGATTCAGTTAAGCAGGGTTATGAGTAGAGACCGGATTATACTATATGCAACATAAAAACGTTGTTATATGCACTCAATCAAATAAGAAGACTCGTAGTGGCTTCAAAACAGAAAAATCCATTATTTCATTTGAGAGACACCTCTGGAAAGCTTCAACTATATCCTGAGTAGTCAATTCGAGAAATATTCTTATAATTCCTAATTGCTTCATACAGTTCAACAATCCATACTAATATTATAAATGCGAAAGTAACTCTGTCTGTCTGTCTGTTACTCTTTCACGCCTAAACGGCTGAACGGATTTTGATGAAATTTGGTATGGTGATAGATGATAATCTAGAAATGGTCATAGGCTATAAATAATCACGCCATCGTTCTTAGGGGGTAGGCAGTAGGCAGATAACTAAATTGAGTTAGTGATTTTTAGTCATTTTTGTTGGGACTTTTGCTCTTTCACGTCTAAACGGCTGAACAGATTTTGATGAAATTTAGTAAGGTAATAGATGGTTACCTAAAAACGGATATAAGATCAAAATAATCACGTCATCGTACTTAGGGGGTAGGAAGTAGGCAGAAAACTGAATTGAGTTAGTGATTTTTTTATGGTTTTTGCTGGGAGTTTTGCTCTATCATGCCTAAACGGCTGAACGGATTTTGATGAAATTTAGTTAGGTGATAGATAGTAACCTAGAAAAGGATATGGGCTATTAATATTCATGCTATCGTACTTAAGGCGTAGGCAGTAGGCAGAAAACTAATTAAGTTAGTGATTTTTAATCGTTTGATTTAAAAGTTTACCTCATTCACGCCTTAACGTCTGAACGGATTTTTATAAGACTTGGCTAATATAAAGATAGGATCCTAGGCACGGACACAAGCTACTTTTTACGGCGGGAAAATACCTCATTCCCGCGGAAATCTAGCGTGATCGTGTCAAGAAGCGCATGACGCCATAGCTACTGAAATGATTTTGATGTTTTTTTTTCAACTGAGTGTTACTAAGACTTCAAGTTAGTATTTGATCACTTTTCTAACTTAGAGGGTCGGTAGGCGCCATAATTTAGTACTTCCTACGCAGACGATGTTGCGGATGTCACACTGTCTAACATCGGGGGTTGGCAGGTAGGTAGTTAGTAGTATTTTAAACCGATTTACATTATTTACTTTTTATATTTACTAAGAAAACATTCGGAGCTATCCATTATGTAGCTTAGGTTGCTTTTGAACAAATTTTGATGTGAAGTTGAGGACTGGAACACGATAGGGGGACATTGTTGCAGGGGGACTTACAGCCGGGAGAAAACAAAAAAACTTATGCAGACGAAGTCGCGGGTAAAAGCTATAAATCATAAAATGATTTCACGTATAAGTCTATCATATTTGATATTGGCAATTAGCTCCATACACCAACTTCCTGATCACATACTACGAATATGAAGTCATCTCGTAAAATTACTTCCAAGCCAGGTATTTTCAATGACATGTTTGCCGAAGAACTTTGTAGTCAACACAAACAAGTGTGAAAATTAACACATTCACAGATGCCTTGACCTACCGATAGACGGTCTAGGAGACAAGCCGGCTATCTTCTTAGATACCTAGAACTCTAGCACTTCCAGAGCAAACATACGGTGGCAACACGTACACCTGGGTAGGTTCCTATGGTATTATTTGTGAGCCAATATTTATAGATGATGTGTGCGAGAGATTTTACGGCATGGAGGTTCAGGTAGTCGCTTGATTTGTGAGGTTATGCGGGAAATTTATGCGAGAAAGAGGCTATTACACCTGTAGAAGTTTACATGGTTAACTACTGAATCCTCGGTGAAGTAATCTATAATATAAAAATGAATCGCAAAATGTGTTGGTAAGCGCATAACTCAACAAAGCCTGGACCAATTTGGCCAAATCTTTTTTTAAAATGTTCGTTGAAGTTCAAGGATGGTTTTTACGGCGAGAAAAATTAGAATTATTGCTGGAAAAACCCTAAAAATAAATAAATAAATTTTTTGACGTTTCTCAAAATCGATTTTTTTTCCGATGTCATTCACATCGGAAAATTAGACAACTGTCAGCTCTATTAACGTGAGGGAAGTGCTCGAGAATATTGGTTCATTGTGAACGAAATGGGGCAGATCCAAATGAAACAAGGTATGAATATCATTTTTTAATCCTTTTATAACGTTTATTACTAAAGGTTTTTGTTCTAGGAACGATTGAATTAAAAGGATGAATGGAATAAAATCGGAGTAAGTGACATTTGTCAAGCGAGTTTACAGGTCAAAAAACCTCTAGGATATTTGCAATTTTGTGAAGGAAAACCAACAGATTCGAATGAAAAAAGGTACGAATATCCTTTTTGAATAGTTTGAGAACGTTTATTGATAAAAATATTAGTTTCAGGAATATTGAAATTACGAGAAAAAACCAAGTTAATTCGTGGATAACTGAAGACCTATCACAGAGGAATTTGATGAAAGCAATTAATGTATTTATTGTTACAATTGGATTTTATTATAAAGTCAGTATGTATTGGTGCTTTATATAGATCCTTCCACGATTTCCATAACTGTTTCAATAGTTTTAAAGTGATGATTGTTATTGACATGTCCTGTCAGGTGATTGAAGGAATTTGAATGTCACCGATGTGAATAAAAGTAAGTACTTGAAGATTGCATTTATTGATCTGTTTAAAAAGGTAGATCTATTGGCCAAACTGATGTGCCATTTGAGTTTAAACGACTACAGTTTCCAGTGCGGCTTGCTTTTGCTATGACTATAAACAAGTCCCAGGGGCAATCATTAAGTGTTTGTGGTATTAATCTAGAAAACCCATGTTTCTCACATGGTCAATTGTATGTTGCCTGTTCCCGTGTTGGAAAACCATCAGATTTGTTTATCTATGCGCCAGGTCATCAAACAAAAAACATCGTATACCACAAAGCACTACAATGATAATAATAATAATTATGATTCACATGATTAACAATAAAGCGATTACTTACTTTTAAATCCTTATATATGTTTTATTTAATTATTTTTTATTCACAACGCACTATCACCAGGGTGACGGTTCTGTTCAGGAGAATTTTTTAAAATATACGTAGACACAAAAACTGCCACATTACAAATCTTTTTGACAGGACGAAGTCTGTCGGGTCAGCTAGTATTGAATAAATGTGTATGTTATTCTTTAAGCTCTCGAGTATATCTTTTGTTATTGTTATAATCGAACCTATATTGAAAAAACAAAAACAAAATTCATAAAATGAATTGAATACACACCCTGTATAATCGAATATCTGCATAACAGTGTATTTCATATGATTACATCAATAATTCCCGAAAATACAATAAAGAATCATTTATATCTGAAATATCAAACCAATACACATTTTATATACATTCAATAATGCTGGTATACCTCTTTTGAATTGAGAGCTAACAAAATACAATACATGAAACAAAAAAGTCCCTAGCTGAGATTGGTGCAAAACGGGGTACCACCCTCTTCTGGCTTATGATATCAGAGCACAGGGAAAAACCTCAGTAGAAAAAACCCTGTCTCGCCGTTTTTACAAAATTAAAACTTACAACTATTCGAATAAATACCTTCAATATTTAGATACAAAATACTTAATTCATGCTCTTGGGCCATGAGGGTGTTTTAAACCAGTTCTGGCATTCCAAGTGATGATTTTTCGAATCTTCTGTTCTTCTTAGACCGCTACAGTACCCTATTGAAGGGTAATCATCTCCCATAGATTTAAATAGTGCTATTTCATCCTAAATATCGAATTCAATTTCGGAATAATGATAAAAAACGTGTCACAAACTTATGTCAAAATGATCACTAATATAATAATGCTGGTAATGAATATGAGTATTGAGCTGTGGTGCGAGCTTTCATTCCATTTTATTATAATACATTTCCATTCAAAAGTATACAAAATTCGCAACAGAAATAATTAATATTCAACACATTTTCCTTTCGAACCTCAAATTTCCTCTAAAAAGTAGTGAGTATATTCCTTTTTTTCCATTTAGACGTTTTCAAAGCACGTGGGCATATTTACATTTAATTATCATGTAGTCAAGTCGGCTGAACTGGCTTCTATTCAACCATGATTGATCGTCTTTTGTCATATTATGTAATCAATCTAAAAACAAATATCCCAGTCCTGACCAGTATGATTAATACGATGAGATGAATGAAAGCGTTACAGACAGAAAGACTCATTCAGTTCTTTTATGTAGGAAAGAAGAATGGAAGTAGGTATTGGTACAGTGTAAAAAATGAGAAGTAATAAAAATTATTTTCCGTCGATCTCAAAATGAAAGGTGATTTTAATGTGTACAAAATTGATCATTAATGACCCATTTTAATGCTCAATGTCTGCTATTTTAATGTGCAATCCTCTTGGCAACTGTTCACAAAGTATTCAGAAGCACTACGAGCAATGTCAATACTCTACTGGAACATTGATACATAGAAATGTTTTATGTCAAATGTGAGTCTTGTGCAAAATGAGAATGTATTTCAATCAAAATTCATACACAATTCTTATTGAGATCGTCGGAAAAATCTTTTAATCAACTCGGTTATTAATCGAGCGACTAATGGTCTCGATCTCAAAATAAAAGGTGATTTTAATGTGTACGAAATTGATCATTAATGACTCATTTTAATGCTCAATTTCTTCTATTTCGATATGCAATCCTCATGGCAACCGTACACAAAGTATTCAGAAGCACTATACGAGAAATGTAAAAACTCTACTGGAACATTTTATTATATCGAATGTATGTTTTGTGCAAAATGAGAATGTATTTTAATCAAGAATTTATACACAATTCATATGAGCTCGTCGGAAAAATCTTGTAATCGACTCGGTTATTAGTCGTTGTCTTTAATAACCTAGCTCAATAAATTATTTACGTTGAACGTGGAATAGAAAATTGAAATTTTTGCTGATTTGTAGTTATCTTCCTCGTTAAGCTATTGTGAGAAAAATCAAGAAAGTTTAGCCCTGATCAGGTGTTATTGAGCGCTTGTTCATTGGAGGAGCAATAAGACTATCAACTCAAAAGTTTGCATACGATTTTAGATTCATACTAATATACGATTGCAAAATCTCAACAGAATCGAAATTATATTCATTAAATTGAAAAAAAATATATGTATTGAGTCCATACCTAGCTATAAATATCAAAATTTTATGCATGGTTTTGATTTCACAATCTTTTTGAAGATTTGCATGATCAGCAAATATTAATCCACAAACTCGATTTAATTTCAATCGAAAGTTTTTTCACAGGAATATTAAAATTTCTTATTCGATATAAATTGATTTGTATGGTTCTTATCATGTGCCCCTTTCGAAATTTTTGTGAATATTTGGTATAAAAATATTCACACTCAAAATAAATTTCATTCGAATCGGATATCTAGCTGGGGAGATATAAGGATTTTTTGTTTTAATTTACCGATTGAATATTTTATGGTTTTGTTAACACTATGGCAACAAAATTCCATATCACGATTCACAACAGTGTACTCAGAAGTGATTTTAATAATTTTTTTTGAAAATTTGAAAAAAAAACAGATAGCCGCAATGATTTTCAGAGAGTCCATTACTCCATCATGTCTTAAATTATTATTGGTTGATATTATTTCTGAAAATGACCCCCCATTATGGGAGAATGTCATTTTGAAAATATAAAATCTCCACTTGTACGGGGGCAATTCAAATAAAAACGAGACTTTTCGATTTTCAGGCACGATAGTGGGTGGAGAACATTCCTGATTTTTGTTGTTGTTGGATAGGTTTGTCAGGAGTAAGGGAAGCACGTCGGATTGCCTCATCGACCCTCTCGGTGTCCACTGTGAAGATGTTTGAGCAAGTGGTTATTCCGTCAATTGCGCAACGTGTTGTAATCAAGTTTTTCGCCGCAGAAAGCGTAAAACTGGCCAAAATCTTGAGGAGATTGACTGCCCATGTTCCGAAAAGAGACACTGTCGCGAGCTAGAGTGTTTGCATGGCCTAAACAGCTCGTGAAGGGTCGTGATTGTGTTGAAAATGAAAGCCATGACAGCAGCGAACAACATCAGTAGTGTTCGACAGCTTATTGAAGACGACAGTCGTACCACTTCCCAAATTGCAAGTTAGGTCGGAATAAGTTATGCGAGCATATACTCCATACTCGCAGAGGAGCAAGGGTACCGTAAGGGTTGCGCCAGGTGGTTTACTCGCCTGCTGACCAGAAATAGCATCGTTTTCAGGTGTGTGGGCGTCTTCTTGCACGATCTCAGGAACAAGGAGACCAATTTCTCACTTACGTTATCACCTGTGATGAAACATGGGTGCACCACTACACCCGAGTATCTAAACAAGCGAGTAAGGAGTGGAGAGAACATTACGATGCGCAATTGACGGAGAAACCTCTTGCTCAAACATCGTCACAGTGGACACCGAGAGGGTCGATGAGGCAATCTGACGTGCTTCCCTTACTCCTGACAAACCTACCCAACAACAAAAAAACAGAAATGTTCTCGCCCCACTATTGTGCCTGGAAATCGAAAAGTCTCGTTTACATTTGAATTGCCCTCGTATATTGTCGTCACGAATAAAATTTTGTCCTTCAATTCATTCACTTTTTTTCAAAACAATCGTTTGAAAATCGAAAAGCCCGTATCAAACCGAATGTACCATATTTGGTAGTCTATTTGTATTCCACCAAGTTGCCCGTGGGTACCAAGCTGCATATTGGATCGAAGCTATCCACCTCAAGAGCAGAGATTCGGCAAAAACGCAATGTCAAAGGGTGACTTCGTGTTACATGAGCCCGTATGGGCGTGAGTCAACCAAGATGCCTTGTGAGGAGGAATAATGATTAGATCTCGTTTTGGGTACCGCTGATCTCAAAGGCAGATATTTACGACAACTCACGGCGTGGAACAATTCAACAGACGCGAGAGAGAGGCTTGATATACGACCGGCCCAACAAAAACCGAATATTGCCTCTTCAAAATTAACAGGCTAAAAGACAATTACTCAGGAATATTATTTTATATGAAAAACCTAATTGCTTTATAATGTGTTTTACTTTCATGCACTACTCGGATGATTTATGAACGGTATACGTCGTTGTAGTATTTCTCCTGAGGTCCAGAGACCGACTTGTGAATGTGTGCAGGCTCTTTGGATGGCTTAGAGAATGGAAAGTCTTACATTAATTCAGTAGGACTGCTGTAGTAATTGAAAATGCTTGTAGGATGGATCGATCATTCATGGAATTTCATTGATTGAATATTATTCTATGGGGCTTGAACTTTGGTTACTGATGCCGTCTAGACTTATAGTGTTTCCCATTTGGTGCTCTAGTTTTGTACCAGTGTCGCACTAATACCATATTTTGATTTGATTTATTTCCAATGGAACAGGAAGATAAATGTTGAATTCAAATTCTGGATGATAGAACATTCATTGAATTATTTGGTTCATTTCCATTACTTGTGCTCCTTCTGTTCAACAATTCGGCCAGGATTCACCAGCCATCATAAAAAAAAAATACTTCAGACGTTTAATTGTTGTTAAGATGTTGCGATTTCTGACCATTCTCAGAAAACAATCGTCGTTGCCTTCGATCTATAATTGATTTATGCAGATGTCAAACAATTAATTCATTAGATCTTCTTCAATCTAGATCATAAAGGGTTTTTCAATAAGATGTGTTATTTTGAATAGCCCTCTATTTCGGTAGATGTCACGTTTGAAGTTGTCATTTTTTGACATTTGACAAGTAGAAACTACGACATTAATGAAAATGAAACGATACCCGCTTCAAGAACGCATTGAAATTATTAAAATTCACTATAAAAATTGTGAAAATTTGGCAAAAACGGTTCGCAAAACTCGAACATTTTTGGGTCGTCGTGAAGCACCTTGTGGAACCACAATAAAGAAATTGGTGGAAAAATTCGAGCTGTTGAGACAAGTTAGTGATGTGGAGAATAAAACCCGTGCACGTCGCTCAAGAACAGCCGAGAATATTGCTGCTATAGCCGAAAGAGTTGAAGAAAAGCCAGGTTTGTCCATTCCTCGTTGTTCTTTGGAATTAGGCATTCCACAAACGTTATTACACCGTATTTTGCATAAAGATTTGGATCTTAAGGCTTATAAAGTTCAGTTAACACAAGAGCTCAAGCCGGCCGATCATCAATAACGTCGTGTCTTTGCTGATTAGGAAAAGTTTCCGGACCGTGTTATCTCTCGAAGAGGTGATCACAATTGGCCACCGAGATCTTGTGATTTAACACCTTGCGACTTCTTCCTTTGGGGCCACGTGAAAGAGAAGGTCTGCGCCAATAGCCCAGCGTCGGTTCAAGATCTTAAAGATGGAATTCGTGAGGCTATCGAGGACATAAGGCAGGCACTTTGTGATTTGGTTATGGAAAATTTCATTTAAAGGATATGGTCCTGTAAGCGAGGTCGTGGTGGTCATTTGCCTGATGTTATTTTCCACTATTAACGGCATAGCTTCTTCTTTATCTTAATATATATATTTCTTGTGTGCGTGTGTATGTGACTGAACTCCTCCTAAACGACTGGACCAATTTTGATGAAATTTTTTGTGTGTGTTCGTGGAGATTCGAGAATGGTTTTGATTCACAAATCAGCCCGACAGGTGGCGCTGCAGTCGGTATCTAGGTTATTTATCTACCGATTCGGAAATTCACATCGAAAACATACGATATACAAGGCATCAGACAGAGAATTTTTCCCTCCAGTTGCACAGATGAATAGGCGAGATAATCAAGTGCGATAACTGAATGAATTCAACTGTCTTACTGCTAATATCTAGTCTCGTCTCTCTCTTATCGCAGTATGGTAGGGAACCCGAACTACACGTATAGAATTTTTAATTTGTCAGGCTGCCCGTAATACTCGATTCAAGTATTTACTGTTGCCTACCATACTAAAGAATTACGCTCCTCTAAACGATAAGAGAGAGACAAGAGTAGAATAATGAAGTAAGACAACTGAATTCAGTGTGTTACAGCAAGTGATTGTCTCGACTATTCATCTGTGCAACTGGACTGAAGAATTCTCTGTCTGATGCATTGTATATCGTATATTTCAGATGTGAATTTCCAAACCTGTATACGGCAACCAAACGGCTAGATTGACTTTAATTAATTTTTGTGTATGCTTGAAATATCACGCAGGACAACGTCTTTCATGTCAGCTAGTAATTAAATAAACATCCGAACATTTATATTGAAAAATGGCATTTTCTTCGAATATCAAAATAACTCCTCTTTTTGGAAAACCCTTTATTATTGTATCCCAGATATTTTTTTAATCAACGGTCGGTTGACGGTTTTCTGTTATTGGTATGAAAGTTGCTTGCTTCAATTTGTTACGATTCAGTCTTCCTTCTTTTGATATTATGGAACATTCACCTCACAAAATCCTATGGTCTTCATTCAAAGCATGTTGAACAAGCTGAGACTTATCAGTATCTTCTTGTTGAGCTAGTTTATGTTCTTTGATTCGAACTTTTACAGTACGTTTGGTTTCTCTTTTTGTGAGTTTTGTATAGAGTCTATATCGCAAAAACTAAAGATCCTTAAATGTTCAGAACAACAATAGGATTCCATGACTTCTCTACTCGGTTGCGAGACTTTACCGCCAGTGGACAAAAAGCAAAGTGTCTTAGGAAAAAAATCAACTTTGAGAAGAAGGTTACTTCCCTAGGCATAATGTAGCTTTTTTATGGTAACACATGAAAGACCTCATTGGCCGCAGTGCAAGAAGGTAGTCACCGTGATGATCGACCACAATCAAATCCTGTTACCAAAACATTAACGATTTTTCATCACCTTTCCTACACTTGTATTTTTCAGAGATTTTTCTCCAGACATAATGGTGATTACTTTGCTCACGATTATGAATAATTTCTTACTGGTGCTAAATTATATACATAATTTACCGCCTTACACATAATATGATAACGCTTATAGTCATATTTTTATGAAGCACCTCCTGAAAGAGATATTTCCATGAGATTTTGCAAGAAATAGCTCTAATGAATAAATTAGTACTTATCTAGTTAATGAGTATCAGTTCCTGTGGTAAAACACCATCGACTCCTGGAATATTTCATATTAATCAGGAAATATATCTATCGACATGATTATGCTAACCAGCAGTCTAAGAATCTCGATGAAATCAATGTTGGGCAGGCTAATCAACCATTTACAAAAGCACTAATGTGATAATTTCCATATTATAACATTCGGTGGAGAATGGAGCTCTATTTATAAGAAGTTAAGTACGGAAACTGGGGATTGAAATCAAGCTATACTTTTGACGCATAATAAGTGTGGTTAACTGGGTAATAAGGAAGGTTTAATTCAGTATTAACTATGTACATGTCCTAGGAATATGACAAAAAATGTAATATGGGTCTTAATTATCGTTATGCACTATTTCGTTCATTAGTTTCACCACCGCCTTGGCGTCATAAGTGTTGATAACATCGAATTATAATCCATAGTTTTATTAGTTATGTGCGACTGTCTGTAAGTTTCAATTTTATCGAATTTTCAGCCGAGAGTTGTCTTAAACTCTTAGGGCTGTTTGGTAGCAAGTAATTTCTAACTGATGAACTAGAAAAATTTTCAGGGTAGTTATTTAGTCCGGTCTATTTAGACATTCGAAGTTACATAAAGTCCCAACAAGCTGAATTTCTGTGAAGTTGTTCAAAACATAATTATAAACAATGTCTAGAAGTTCCCCATCATTCCCCTGTAAGGAAAAAATTTAATTCAAGGTCAAAGGTCAAAAAATGAGTTTTTCGCGATTTTCAGCAAAACGGTAAGTTTTATCATAAAAGTACCTCATACAAAAATTGTAGATCATAAAATTATCTATAAAAAATGTATCAATACTTTTTTTCTTACGAGCCACCGTAACGATTCAAAAAGTTATAAATGTCGTTATCGTCATAATATGCACACGTTTCCACGCCACCTATGAGGTAGTGTACTTAGCGCGTTTTTTTTAACGTGGTTTCCCCAGTAGGCCTACTCCACGGGTCAGTTGTGATCCTATTGCAAAATAACGGAAATTTTCAAAGATTGGGAAAGATAAAAGCGATGTAAATGAAAAAAAAGTGTTGAAGTTTATTCGTCTTATTCGTAAGTTTCAAATTCTTGTTCTTCTTCTTGATCTTCTTCTTGTTCTTCTTTTCCTGCTTCTTCTTCATCTTCATTTTGGATGCAAGTAAATTGCGTCAATAGCAGGACGCAGGAATGTCGACATATTCCTGGGTGACCTCGTTCAGGTGTCTTCCATGTAGGGGCTTTTCTCTCCAATTTTGCACAATATCTGTTAACAATCTTAACCACCTCGCTTTTCTTATCTACCCCTTTTGTATATGGGTAAATGAAGTATCTAATTTCCACTTCTCATTCCCGATTTCACAAATTTCGATAATTGTCCGCCAAAAAAGGGGACTGTCCGATAAAAAAACAATAAATCGTGCCGTCGGTTATCAGCTCATTTGAATAAGTAGCGTGGTCGCAGTGGCGTTGCCTCAGCGATAAACGGAAATAGTGTTTTGGCCGCCACGTTGTCCAAGTGACATACACTTCGGTATCTCCGCTTCCTGTGGACAACTAGAACTGAATACTAATTCGAAAGGTTTTACATCGGTTTGAACTCTTCGCCGTCCGTGTGTTCCCCCTCTAAGGCTAATGAATTTCTTTTTGTCTACGTTATAAATTATTTGGATACCAACAGCCGATGACACTGGCATCTGTTCCCGAATTTGGTTCGTTGTACGAAGAAGTTTTTCGTTGGGTTGTTGGTAGACATGTCTCTGATCTTCAGTTTTATTAGGGGATCGAGATCTCATTACATACACCCAATGTCTAATTCGACCCTTCTAAAGGGTTTTCCAATAAGAGGTGTTATTTTGAATAGCCCACTATTTCCGTAGATGTCACGTTTGAAGCTGTCAGTTTTTGACATTTGATAAGTAGAAACTACGCCATTAATAAAAATGGAATGACACACGCTTCAAGAACGCATTGAAATTATTAAATAACTATAAAAATGGTGAAAATTTGGCAGAGACGGTTCGTAAAACTCGAACATTTTTGGGTCGTCGTGAAGCACCTTGTAGGACCGCAATAAAAAAATGGGTGGAAAAATTCGAGCTGTTTGGACAAGTTAGTGATGTGAAGAATAAAACCCGTGCACGTCGCTCAAGAACAGCCGAGAATATTGTTGCTATAGCCGAAAGAGTTGAAGAAAAGCCAGGTTTGTCCATTCCTCGTTGTTCTTTGGAATTAGGCATTCCACAAACGTTATTACACCGTATTTTGCATAAAGATTTGGATCTTAAGGCTTATAAAGTTCAGTTAACACAAGAGCTCAAGCCGGCCGATCATCAATAACGTCGTGTCTTTGCTGATTAGGAAAAGTTTCCGGACCGTGTTATCTCTCGAAGAGGTGATCACAATTGGCCACCGAGATCTTGTGATTTAACACCTTGCGACTTCTTCCTTTGGGGCCACGTGAAAGAGAAGGTCTGCGCCAATAGCCCAGCGTCGGTTCAAGATCTTAAAGATGGAATTCGTGAGGCTATCGAGGACATAAGGCAGGCACTTTGTGATTTGGTTATGGAAAATTTCATTTAAAGGATATGGTCCTGTAAGCGAGGTCGTGGTGGTCATTTGCCTGATGTTATTTTCCACTATTAACGGCATAGCTTCTTCTTTATCTTAATATATATATTTCTTGTGTGCGTGTGTATGTGACTGAACTCCTCCTAAACGACTGGACCAATTTTGATGAAATTTTTTGTGTGTGTTCGTGGAGATTCGAGAATGGTTTTGATTCACAAATCAGCCCGACAGGTGGCGCTGCAGTCGGTATCTAGGTTATTTATCTACCGATTCGGAAATTCACATCGAAAACATACGATATACAAGGCATCAGACAGAGAATTTTTCCCTCCAGTTGCACAGATGAATAGGCGAGATAATCAAGTGCGATAACTGAATGAATTCAACTGTCTTACTGCTAATATCTAGTCTCGTCTCTCTCTTATCGCAGTATGGTAGGGAACCCGAACTACACGTATAGAATTTTTAATTTGTCAGGCTGCCCGTAATACTCGATTCAAGTATTTACTGTTGCCTACCATACTAAAGAATTACGCTCCTCTAAACGATAAGAGAGAGACAAGAGTAGAATAATGAAGTAAGACAACTGAATTCAGTGTGTTACAGCAAGTGATTGTCTCGACTATTCATCTGTGCAACTGGACTGAAGAATTCTCTGTCTGATGCATTGTATATCGTATATTTCAGATGTGAATTTCCAAACCTGTATACGGCAACCAAACGGCTAGATTGACTTTAATTAATTTTTGTGTATGCTTGAAATATCACGCAGGACAACGTCTTTCATGTCAGCTAGTAATTAAATAAACATCCGAACATTTATATTGAAAAATGGCATTTTCTTCGAATATCAAAATAACTCCTCTTTTTGGAAAACCCTTTATTATTGTATCCCAGATATTTTTTTAATCAACGGTCGGTTGACGGTTTTCTGTTATTGGTATGAAAGTTGCTTGCTTCAATTTGTTACGATTCAGTCTTCCTTCTTTTGATATTATGGAACATTCACCTCACAAAATCCTATGGTCTTCATTCAAAGCATGTTGAACAAGCTGAGACTTATCAGTATCTTCTTGTTGAGCTAGTTTATGTTCTTTGATTCGAACTTTTACAGTACGTTTGGTTTCTCTTTTGTGAGTTTTGTATAGAGTCTATATCGCAAAAACTAAAGATCCTTAAATGTTCAGAACAACAATAGGATTCCATGACTTCTCTACTCGGTTGCGAGACTTTACCGCCAGTGGACAAAAAGCAAAGTGTCTTAGGAAAAAAATCAACTTTGAGAAGAAGGTTACTTCCCTAGGCATAATGTAGCTTTTTTATGGTAACACATGAAAGACCTCATTGGCCGCAGTGCAAGAAGGTAGTCACCGTGATGATCGACCACAATCAAATCCTGTTACCAAAACATTAACGATTTTTCATCACCTTTCCTACACTTGTATTTTTCAGAGATTTTTCTCCAGACATAATGGTGATTACTTTGCTCACGATTATGAATAATTTCTTACTGGTGCTAAATTATATACATAATTTACCGCCTTACACATAATATGATAACGCTTATAGTCATATTTTTATGAAGCACCTCCTGAAAGAGATATTTCCATGAGATTTTGCAAGAAATAGCTCTAATGAATAAATTAGTACTTATCTAGTTAATGAGTATCAGTTCCTGTGGTAAAACACCATCGACTCCTGGAATATTTCATATTAATCAGGAAATATATCTATCGACATGATTATGCTAACCAGCAGTCTAAGAATCTCGATGAAATCAATGTTGGGCAGGCTAATCAACCATTTACAAAAGCACTAATGTGATAATTTCCATATTATAACATTCGGTGGAGAATGGAGCTCTATTTATAAGAAGTTAAGTACGGAAACTGGGGATTGAAATCAAGCTATACTTTTGACGCATAATAAGTGTGGTTAACTGGGTAATAAGGAAGGTTTAATTCAGTATTAACTATGTACATGTCCTAGGAATATGACAAAAAATGTAATATGGGTCTTAATTATCGTTATGCACTATTTCGTTCATTAGTTTCACCACCGCCTTGGCGTCATAAGTGTTGATAACATCGAATTATAATCCATAGTTTTATTAGTTATGTGCGACTGTCTGTAAGTTTCAATTTTATCGAATTTTCAGCCGAGAGTTGTCTTAAACTCTTAGGGCTGTTTGGTAGCAAGTAATTTCTAACTGATGAACTAGAAAAATTTTCAGGGTAGTTATTTAGTCCGGTCTATTTAGACATTCGAAGTTACATAAAGTCCCAACAAGCTGAATTTCTGTGAAGTTGTTCAAAACATAATTATAAACAATGTCTAGAAGTTCCCCATCATTCCCCTGTAAGGAAAAAATTTAATTCAAGGTCAAAGGTCAAAAAATGAGTTTTTCGCGATTTTCAGCAAAACGGTAAGTTTTATCATAAAAGTACCTCATACAAAAATTGTAGATCATAAAATTATCTATAAAAAATGTATCAATACTTTTTTTCTTACGAGCCACCGTAACGATTCAAAAAGTTATAAATGTCGTTATCGTCATAATATGCACACGTTTCCACGCCACCTATGAGGTAGTGTACTTAGCGCGTTTTTTTTAACGTGGTTTCCCCAGTAGGCCTACTCCACGGGTCAGTTGTGATCCTATTGCAAAATAACGGAAATTTTCAAAGATTGGGAAAGATAAAAGCGATGTAAATGAAAAAAAAGTGTTGAAGTTTATTCGTCTTATTCGTAAGTTTCAAATTCTTGTTCTTCTTCTTGATCTTCTTCTTGTTCTTCTTTTCCTGCTTCTTCTTCATCTTCATTTTGGATGCAAGTAAATTGCGTCAATAGCAGGACGCAGGAATGTCGACATATTCCTGGGTGACCTCGTTCAGGTGTCTTCCATGTAGGGGCTTTTCTCTCCAATTTTGCACAATATCTGTTAACAATCTTAACCACCTCGCTTTTCTTATCTACCCCTTTTGTATATGGGTAAATGAAGTATCTAATTTCCACTTCTCATTCCCGATTTCACAAATTTCGATAATTGTCCGCCAAAAAAGGGGACTGTCCGATAAAAAAACAATAAATCGTGCCGTCGGTTATCAGCTCATTTGAATAAGTAGCGTGGTCGCAGTGGCGTTGCCTCAGCGATAAACGGAAATAGTGTTTTGGCCGCCACGTTGTCCAAGTGACATACACTTCGGTATCTCCGCTTCCTGTGGACAACTAGAACTGAATACTAATTCGAAAGGTTTTACATCGGTTTGAACTCTTCGCCGTCCGTGTGTTCCCCCTCTAAGGCTAATGAATTTCTTTTTGTCTACGTTATAAATTATTTGGATACCAACAGCCGATGACACTGGCATCTGTTCCCGAATTTGGTTCGTTGTACGAAGAAGTTTTTCGTTGGGTTGTTGGTAGACATGTCTCTGATCTTCAGTTTTATTCGGGGGTTGAGATCTCGTTGCATACACCGAAAGTCTAATTCGATCCTTCTGAAGGGTTTTTCAACAAGAGGTGTTATTTTGAATAGCCCGCTGTTTCCGTAGATGTCATGTTTGAAGCTGCAATTTTTTGACATTTGACAAGTAGAAACTACGCCATTAATAAAAATGGAACGATACACGCTTCAAGAACGCATTGAAATCATTAAAATTCACTATAAAAATGGTGAAAATTTGGCGGAGACGGTTAGTAAAACTCGAACATTTTTGAGTCGTCGTGAAGCACCTTGTCGGATTACAATGAAGAAATTGGTGGAAAACTTCGAGCTGTTGAGACAAGTTAGTGATGTGAAGAATGAAACCCATGCACGTCGCTTAAGAACAGCCGAGAATATTGCTGCTGTAGCCGAAAGTGTTGAAAAACACCCAGGTTTGTCCATTCCTCGTCGTTCTTTGGAAGTAGGCATTCCACAAACGTCATTACACCGTTTTTTTGCATAAAGATTTGTGTCATAAGACTTATAAAGTGCAGTTAACACAAGAACTCAAGCCAGCCGATCATCAACAACGTCGTGTCTTTGATCTTTTGCGGGAGAAGTTTCCGGACCGTGTTATCTCTCGAAGAGGTGATCACAATTGGCCACCATCTTGTGATTTAACACCATGCGACTTCTTCCTTTGGGTCCACGTGAAAGAGGAGGTCTACGCCAAAAGCCCAGCGTCGATTCAAGACCTCAAAGATGGAATTCGTGAGGCTATCGAGGACATAGGGCAGCCACTTTGCGATTTGGTTATGGAAAATTTCATTAAAAGGATATGGTGCTGTAAGCGTGGTAGTGGTCGCCATTTGCCTGATGTTATTTTCCACTATTAACGGCATAGCTTCTTTTTTATAATGAAACAAACATCCGATCCTTTATATTGAAAAATGGCAGTTTTCTTTGAATATCAAAATAACACCTCTTATTGGAAAACCCATTATCTACCGTTGTTAAAGTTTTTTTGAATTTGTGTTATATTATAGCCGTTTGTGATTTGAAAATAAGTTTCCTGAAGCCAAAAGATAAGACGGTTGTTTACAATGGAAGATCTTTTGTTATAATCGATGGAATTGTCATTGAATAATGACCCAAATTTTCATTGATTTGTAATTAATTAAGCAGCATGGATGATTCCATATCTGTTTCAATTTATATGAAAGAAATCTTAAATTGTAGATATCTTATTTATTGTTTGATTAGTTTCCTGAGAATCATCAAGTTCAAAGAAAATGCTTTCATCGATTGTAAGAGTAATCCACCCATCATTTTTCCAAAATAAATCAGTGAAAATTTCATTTATATCAATAATTCAATGCAACTTCTACTCTGCACTGTCCAGAACATAATTCTAATGAAGATTTATCAACTATCCTTTGTGACCGACATATACCTGATTCATAACTTTTTATTGAACATAAATTTTTCCTGACGCTTAACTGGATGAATTATTTCTGTTTCTCGAGATGATTAATGGTTGAAGTTAATAAATAATAAATTTCCTTTTCAGAAAGTGAATGATCTATTGGTTATTACAGGTAGATTGTCTATATCTAATTTTTGAAAATCAAATAGCGAAGAAAAACTCATATAAAAAACATTACTAATTTACCTGCATAACATCCTGATTTATCTTATATTTGTTGTTAAAAATTATGAAATGTGTTATTGTGAAATGAAAAGTTATAAATAAATAATTGTTATGAATAAACAGTGTGTCTTGAAGTTGTGCAGCAGTTTCAACTAAAGACTCTTCACCACATGGAACATTTTTTTCATTCGCTGTTTTTGAGCGCTCGTTCTACTCAAACGAGTGCTATATATGTCTGTAATTTTTTTAAATTCATCTGAGCTCAAAAGTTATAAGCTTTCGAATCTTTTCGGTGGGCAGTTGAGGAATTGAATAATTATGTGGTTTTCGAAATAATTTCGATTTTCATCATATTCCGTGATGAATAATTCAAAACTCTGTTTTCAGAAACAATGGAGATTAAGGAAAGGCAAACATTCATAGTTGTCAGTGTAGGAAACAACGAAAAAACTCAAATTGTTCTGTTTTCACGAGACACGTTTTCTTTGGAAAAATGAATCATTTGACCAGTGAACTCACAGTTCAAATTCATGCACAACCCAATGACTCACCCTGTAAATCCAAAGCGGATAACCAAACCAGTCAACTAATTTCTAAAAAACTTTAAAGGTTTTCACTCCCAGTCTCCGAACAGAAATAATTAGACTGCAAATAAAAAAAACCCACAATTCTGAAGATTTTACAAATTTTTCTGAAGAAAGTGTCTGATATAGACACCGAAACGTTACATTATCCTTTTTATTTATTTCCTTTTTTAGTTTTACTGTTAGGCAACATTTTTTTCAGAACAAATTTGCTCCTGACAAATAAGTGCCAAGATTTTCGCAGGAGCACTTCATTTTAATTAAAAATTTTTAATCATTTCTGTTTCAGAGACTGGGAGTGAAAACATAAAAAGTTTTTTAGAAATGCAGAATCCTCTCAGATTATATTTCAATCGATATCAGTGACTTTGTTGATTATTATTACTATAGAGAGAAAAGTTGATTACCTATATTAAAAAATTATCAGTTATCAGTTAGAGGATTTTGATGATTTCGGAAATATGTGTAAAGAAAAGTATGCGTTGCTCTTTTCTTTCAATATTTTATTTAGTTACCTGGAATGTCAGGACAGACAGTTATAAATTGTCAAAGAGAGAATTTTATTTAAATGGTGCTTGTTGAAAACTTGAATTAGAGGCTTTAAATGTTGTTTCCCTCTACATTTTAGGTACGTTGTATTGTATGTTTGGATATTGTTAATAAATCCCTCTACATTTTAGAGAAACGCATCTAAGTCTCAATCATTCATACTTGAGTGAGAAAACTTATTATAAAACAACATTTTCTGCATCTATTCTACAACTCATGGAAAAACTGAGATTTGATTTTGCTGTGAAACCAACAATAGATGGAAAATCAAACATTATATGTGTAACTTCGATAGGAACACCTAATGGTGAGGTTTTTGGATTACCAGACGAATGCCAACCAGTGAGTCTACACAAACATCTTATTAACACTTCAAACTATGTGAAAGTTAAAAAATCCTTAATTAAGAGATTTCAAACAAGAAGAATATGGATAAAACTAACGGAAGATTTATTGAGAACATATTTAGATGAAGAGGAAAATATACAGTTTGAAGATATTTACTTAGAAAAACTTGAAGAAGAAATTAATGAAGTTGATTCTATTCCTAAAAACTCAGAGAAAATTTTAGAAAAACTTTTAGAGAAATTAATTGACAAGCCAGCCCAATGTGTTTCACAGAATTTAGGGAAAGTTGCAAATGAATTTATGATAGGAAAATTCAATGGTAGAAACGTCAATGCAAACCAGTGGATTGAAGATTTCAAGAAAGAATGTAAACGTTTTCAAATCAATGAGGACCAAAAGAAAATTGAAATTTTAAAAAATTTTTTAGAATGCTCCGGTGCAGAGTGGTACAGTTGCATGATGATTAAATACTCTATAGAATCAGAATGGGATAAATGGGAGATGAGTTTTCTTGATACGTTCGCGAATAAAGGATGGTCATCAACCAGGTATGCTTTAGCCTTCAAATACCAAACAGGTTCATTGCTTGAGTATGCCTTGAAAAAAGAGAAATTATTATTGGAAGTGAGAAAATCAATCGATACTGGGACACTTATAGACCTTATAGCTTTTGGCCTGCCAAATTATGTTGCAGACAAAATTGATAGAGAAACTTTACAAAACATCGAAGGTCTTTATAAAGAAATTGGAAAATTAGAACAACTAGTCTCGAAGACTTGTTTCCCTCTACATTTTAGGTACGTTGTATTGTATGTTTGGATATTGTTAATAAATCCCTCTATATTTTAGAGAAACGCATCTAAGTCTCAATCATTCATACTTGAGTGAGAAAACTTATTATATATGTATATGATTGAAAAATGGATTTCAGATGGAAAAAATGTTAGGGTGAGAGAAAGAGTCATATTGTTCTAAGTACTGAAAACAAAATTTCTTAAACATTCTAATAAACTCTGAATATCTGCTTCTGCAAAAAAAGCATATGGATATTTTTTCCCCAATTCTGTGTTAAGTCACATTTCTAGTGAAACAAAATTGTTGATTTGATGTTTATATTTCAACATTATGTCTTAGCTCTCCTGTTGTATATTATCTGACTGGGAAAGAAAACCTATGGAGTTTTTTGAAATGCAGGCTCCCCGCAGATTATATTTCAATCGATATCAATCAACTCATCAACAAATCAAAAACCAACCAGGTATTTTCAACAATCTTTCAATTATAACATGAATGCAGAAACAAGTTTTTCCGACAGTCAAGAACAATTGTTAACAATTTTTTTTTCGCAGGAGGTATGTCACGGTGGCAGGCGTTTCAGACCACGTGATCGGCTCAATGCCAAGGCAGCCTTGATGTGGAGAACAGCGTAGTGAGGATAGAAGCTATGAGCTATGATGTATTATGTGGGTGCTGCGTACAAGGAAATGTTAGACTACCATCCTGCTGACCCTGTCTTTCACATTACAGTTGCGATTGTTTTCACCGAGCAACAAGATCCAGAGTTATAAATTCAGAAAAAGTCAGTGGGAAACAAGGAAGCTCACAATATTACAACAGTGAAATATTTATCTACTAGCTGTCTAGTTGCGAAGATTGAATAATTTTCTAATTGTAAAATGTCTCAATATACGTTAGAATAACTGGATATATGTAGCTGTATTGCCTTTTGATATATCATGACTTGCTGGTACATTCCAGTTCTATATTTAATTATGAATGTCATTGGGAAAATTTTTCTTTCCATGGTGGATATTACGGAGCTTGGAGCATTCATTAGAAGTGAGACTGAAAACGAGGATAAAAACGAAGTGTTACTGATTTTTGAACGAATCTCGTAATGCTTCAAGTATTTTTTGTGATAATATTAATAATAACTTGAGTCACTTCCTTTTAGATATCATTTGTCACTATTATACAGAGTGTCCCGGAAATTGTGGGAAATCGCTCGGATTCAAATAGAACATAAAAAATGAAGATGACAAGTTTCCATATTTTTTTTCATAGCGGCCCTCCCTACGAAGATACGACCTCCTAAATGACGTCAAATGGAGATCCATTTTGGTGGAATAAGTTTCAAACTACTCGATATAATTTGATGGAAATTTGATATGATTAATAGTATTAAGGACCTCTTAAATCATCGCTCTCAAATTTCAATTAGCTTGTTAAGTTTACCAAGGGCGGACTGGGTTGTACATTTTAATGCTTACATTTTTAACACCCTGTATGATGAAGTGCTAAAAAAATAAATTTGGATACCTTGAACATTAAGCTAAAGAAAAGGTACTTTTGTTAAGTGTCGATAAAATGAACCATTTTCGAAAAAAATAGTGAAAGAAGTGAGTAATTGAAATTTATTTCACTAAAATTAATTTCCAGTGGCGTCATTTAGGAGGTCGCATCTTCGTAGGGAGGGCCACTAGGAAAAAAAATTATGGGAATTTGTCATCTTATTTTTTATGTTCTATCTGAATCTGAGAGATTTCCCACATTTTCCAAATGGCCTCCTCTTGCAGCCCCACAGATGTCCACTCTTTTCTTGAAATTTTCAATGAAATTCTTACGTAATTGAAGCTCTATCTCACTAATGACACCAACAATTTCATTCTTTAGTTCAGGAATAGATTGTGGATTATTCTTATAGACCTGGCTTTTCACATAACCCCAAAGAAAATAATCATATGGGATCAAATCACATGGTGGCCAATTGACATCACTGCTTCTGGAGGTTACTCGTCCAGGCAATTTTTGTCTCAATAAATCAATTGCATCATTCACAAACTGAGGTGTAGCTGTTGAAACCAAATGTCCTCGAGATCAATATTCAATAGTTCGGGCCACAAAAATTCGATTATGATCCGACGGTATCGATCCCCATTGACAGTAACAGATTCTTTTGAACGATCGCTAAGACAGTATTTTTCACTTTTCTGATCTACCACCGAACCGGTTTCTTGAAATTTTTCAATAATTCGACCAATAGTGCTTTCAGATGGACGATTATGACCTTAAATTCCACGTAATATTCTAAAAACACTTTCCACAGAACGCTGATTATCATAAAATACAGTGGAACTTCCCTATAACGAACATCTGTATAACGAATTTCTCTGTATAACGAATTTCGTACAAGACATTGCACCTTGAATCCACATTCCATGTTAAAAACACCCTCTAAAACGGAGTAAATTCTCTCTTTAACGAAATATTCAAAGAACATCACTCTTTGAATGGATATTGGTAAAAATGTATAAGGGTGTAATAAATCCCGACCTTCAACTAAATCATTACGGCGTGCAAAGAGATCCTTCTGAAACAGTTTTAAATACACCCCTGGTTGTTTGGTTTCAATCTAATCATTACGCTAGTGTGAAAAGTTGTGCGAAAATGTCTAAAAGCAAGTGCTTAAATTTGAATGATAAACTTAAATTTATCAGTGAAGTCGACCGCGACATTGCCGACCATAGAAACAAATTTTCTGTATAACGAAATTTCTTTATAACGAATTATTTTGCGGTTTTAGCGTTTTCGTTATAGGGAAGATCCACTGTATATCATCAATTTTAAAGCGTTGTTGTATCGTGTGAAAAGCCATTTTTATAAATGTCATACCATACATCATACTTCTTGAATGTCAAAATACTCAGACATCTATAGTTTATTTGTTCTTGAAAAAACCGTTCAATTTGAAACACACTTCAGAAAAGTTCCTATTGAAACGATTTTATTTCGTTTTCAAATTTTGTTTCGACTGATTTGTTGATGAGAAAATGGAGGAAACATGGTCTGGCAAGCTCGATTAGAAACAGACCGATTCGGTTACACAATGCAATGTAGAAAAAGAGTGTATTGCAACAGACATAATATCGCCTACTCTCTGGTAAATCGTTAATAACTTTAGCAACGAGCCAGAGCGAGTAGGATGTGTCGACCAGGACAAGAATTCGTGTCACTGACTCAATGAGCTATTATTCTATAAATCTTAAGTATTTCTATTAGACGAGCTACTTGTATTGCGTCCCTGCTTATCCTGTACGTCAATACACAATGAACATCACAACAAAAAATTCTACAAGAGCAATCACTTGTAGTCCATGGGCCAGCGCCTGTTTTTCATAATGATTACTAGCAATCTGAATATTTGTGAGTAGCTTCATTTTGACGAGACGCCCAACTTTTTCCTCTACGAAAATTCTCGATAGTGAGGACTAATACAATATGGAGGCGTCAAAAGTGTTATATGGGTGAATGTTCAAATTTTATTACTAACAGCTAGTTTATAAATTAAATCTCGAAACAATTTTATTACAAATTGAAAACAATAATTGTCCTACAAAAATGATGATTCTATCAAAATATCCCCCACTCCCAACATATAGCAACAACTAGGTCTAAAAAAACTATTACTAACCGGCTGATTTTTCCCTGTTGCTTAGCAAATATTTTCTTTATGAACTGGTCACATTGTCCTACAAATTGAATGGTACTTTTTTCCTGTTTCTGTGATAATATTATCAATAATAATTATGAAATTAATTTCAGAGAATGATAAGAATCCTGTTCATTAAAAGAAACAACATTAGGAACAGAAATTTAGTCCATTCATCTGAATAAATCTTGAATAGAATAGCGCTCTAGCATCTTCTGTTTTTCTTTCGAGTTTTTCCTCAAAAAATTTCTTGACAAACTTACCAGAAACAACTGCTACCAAGGCTTCTTGAATATATGCTAACAATACAAGAAAAAAAACCAAAACACAATACTTTACATTGTTGTGCTCCTCGCATTCTATCAAATTAAATAAATTGATATATTTTGTTCCCAATGAAACGAACAATTCGGTCCAAAATTTTCATTAGGTATAGTCCGTTCACGAAAGGTTGAGCCGTCGGTTGGCCATGATAATTTGACATATTCCACTGTGTATATTAAAATTTTAGGTTATGATGTTTATTTTCTTGTCAGGTTGATACGCTATGTTGTCAATATTGCATAGAGTTGCCTGATAACTCGCAAGCTCGTCGGAAGAGGCCGGGTACATTCGGCAACATTGAATTTATTTTACGTTATGACAGCAAATACTGCCAACTTCAAATAAATAAAGAAACGCCTACTATGTGCTCAACCTTTCGTGAACGGAGTATATAATATCATTTTTACTGATATTTTTTTCTGTCAGTAAGTGAACATTTCGTGATCCACTCTTATCCTGAACAACGTAACAAAACGTATGAGAATGAATATCAATCAGTATCAGAATTATCGGAGAAGAAGAAAAAAGAAAAATAATCAATTGTCCAAAAAACGTGTTTTTCAATTTTTTCAGTCAAATCCAAGAAGATAAATAATAATTATCTATAATACTACAGCATTCACATCAAATTAGCAGTCTAATATTCCAATTGTTTAAAATATGTGCTGAGAAAACTATTAATTTAAATAAATTTCAATAATATTCGAGGCTCGTTGATTCTCGTTAGCGATCATTACCAAAGCTTTATAACAGATCGTTTTCTTGCTTTTTATGGAGATTGTTTTCGAATAATAAATACGATGTATTTCGAAATGACAGATTTTAACGAAACTATGCTTTATTTCGGATATCAGATTGGGAAATTTGATTTGAAGTGAAGGTTAGTCAAGGATAGTTCGGCATGAAACAATGTGGTTTTTGTGTGTTTGCTTGCTATAGTTTCACCCGAGTGCATATATTTTCAATAATGATCAATAAATATTATCTAAAAAGTTCTCTTTAAAATTATTAGAGATTTTGCAGGGTTTGAATATACTCAATTCGTTCATTCATTCAAAGAAACTATATAATTCATGAATCTCTTTTTTTCTAAAAAACATTTAAGGTTTTCACTCCCAGTCTCTGAGACAGAAATAATTAAAAAAAAAATGTCTCCAATTCTCAAATTTTGAGCCAAAAATGATAATAATGAGGTCGACTCACTGATGATGATTCCGCGTTAAATCCAATTCTGTTCGTGGGGCCGACCGTCTTCAAACACGATAACTCTCGAAAACATCGTCCTAGGGTATGTTCGCGGGTGAGTTCATTAACTGCCCAAATCGCACAGGGTGTTCCATAAATAATGGATATTCAAAAATTTTGTTAATCAATATATATATATATTCTTTTGAAATCAAGAGCTGACATAATACAATACATAAAACAAAAATAAACAATATCTCGGTTAGAACCAAACTGATTCGAATGCAATTTTGCGATCACATGCAAGGTTCTCATAAGAATCCATATACTAATTTTTTGACCCTACTTTTAACAAAAACGTACAAAATTCGGAAAAAATTTCAATATTCCCATAAAAAATTCTCGATTGAAATGAAATCGAGTCGGAGGATGTAAATTAGTGAAGTGAATGTCAATTTTGACAGAATTATGAAATCAGAACCTTAGGATGTTCATATTTTATTTCATTTTCTGAATAATTTTCAGAATAAAAGTCTAATGGTCAATTGTATATATTAATCATCAGTATCAGTATCAATCTCAAGTCCTATACAAAATTTCGAGGTAATAGACTTATTGCTCTACCAATAATTTTTTTTGATATAGTTTCAATCAATCGAATAATTGTTCATATTATTTAGGAATACTTTTTAATGAAGAGATGTCAGGGCAGTCAATTCTTTTACGGTTATAATTTTCAAAGATCTGAAAGGGGATAACTCAATCAAATCATATAAGTATGAAAAATAATCTTCACCTTAGTAATATTTCTAATGAAAATGATTTCCCAAGAGAAAGATTTCGAATATTCACTAGGTTTATTATTTCAAGTTGAAAAAAAACCTTACAATACACTAACATTTCTGATTTCATTCACTGAAATAAATATATATTCCCACTCCGATATCACTCAAGATTTAATGGTATTCTGCATTTGTGAAATGATCCTAAATTTACGACAACTGTCTCGACTATATTTATGGCTTTTTGATATGTGAATTTGTTGCATTTGAATTTCAAATCATATTCGACATTAAAATTTGTTGTAAACATTAGCATACTACAGAAAAATATGTCCGTAGTTTTCGGTTCTCATACGAGGGAAAGCTTGTTGTGAAAGATTGTTTGTTATTAATTTCGGATGATACCGAATGTATCTTCGAATCTATCGAAATAATTTATGTATTTAGAAACCCAAAGACGGCATAGATTTCCAAACATTGAGATATCACCTCTGTTTCTTACATGCGGTGTGATATCGGATTCATTTATCAGTTCTGTATCTCTGGTAGGTACATACACGCTTTACGCATTTCCATATAGATCTACCTACTTCTGCTACAAACCTTTAAATTGTAGGGCCATGTAGTAGATAAAGGAACGCTTCCCAACATGAAATTTAAGGAATGGGTAGAAATTGAAATGCAGCGTCTAACTACTCTTTGTTTGGATTTTGAATAAACTGTTTTTTGATGCGTTGTCGTATTCATTTAAATAAATTTGGAGAGTGATGACAATGTTGATAATATAGGATTTTTTTTTCATGTGACATTAAATAGTGTTGAATAGATACGTATCCAATTATTCATCTTATATTTAATGTAATTAATTTCTTATTGGATATCGTACATGTGATTTCTTTACTTACTCGTTTGAACGTCGCACCATGATGACGTAAGAGCAAGCATATTTAATGGGGATGACGATTCACAACAGAGTGCCCAGTTGACATCTCTGTAAAGTGTGATTCAACATTTCAACCAATGAAATGAATGCTAACGCGTACGTCACACTCAACCGTCAATTCTGATCGTTTGAATTCGCAGGTTAATTTCGTTGATATCAATAATTTTTTTCTCGAAAACCTGGCTACAAAACATGAAACGAATAATCACTATGATTTTCTAGGAGTCCATTTTTCCCAAATAATTTTTTTTTCTGGAATTACATAACTAGAAATGCCTATTTCATTAATAATTTTTGCGCACTTGTTGCAAATTGTTGTGCTAAATAACGATGCAGAGTCTTATACGAAATTTCGTGGAGATCTTCTGAATGAAAAATCAACGACTTTTACTCTTCAAACTGTTCGATTATATTACTGTGAGAGAAGTGTACATATGGAGCATGGATATAGGTTGCACAAAATTCAGCTCTCTAACTTTTCCTCCAGAAAAAAAATTTAATTTGAAAACTGCCACAATTATTTAAAAATATATGACCTGATAGTTCTAGATCTATCCTTATCCCCTTGAATGTAATAGTACATATCGGAAAAACAAAATGTTCAACTTCAAAAACATATATTCATAATCCTTGTAGAATAGTAATGATACCTGGAATATAGAAACAGAAACATTTTCATTATTAGTTTATTGAGCGTTCCATTCAAAATTTTAGAACGACTGATCCTTTTAAAATTTGAACCTAAGTTAGATAATTCTTTACAAAATTGCTAAGGGGGTTTCAGAAGGAGAGAAATTGGATCAGGTTCTGAGTCTCACCACATTTATTGAATCGGGTTTTAATAATAAATCAAAAACAGGTACAGCTTTTGTGGATTTATCTGCTGCATATGATACTGTTTGGAAAGATGGTTTGATTTTTAAACTATATAGTCATCTGAAATGTGGAATAATGGTAAAATTGATAGAAAATATGCTGTCAGACAGAAGGTTCCGTGTCAGCATGGTCGATATTACCTGAAGTAGTACACCTATCTTGAAATTATATATATAATAATATACAGGGTGTTTCATTGGGAAAGGGAAATACTTCACACGTGCATAGGTGGCACCAAGACGGTTCTAAAGATACCCCATTTATTGGGTCTCACTGTCTTCATAGCCGAGATACAGGGTGTTTTATGAATTTTGCCCGTTTCTTCCTGAGGCCGTACCAAACGAACCACCTGGTATATTTTCTTCATATTTGGGAAATATGTTCCTAATTTAGAGCCCAAACATATCGTGCAATAATCGCCTCGAAAATCCAGGTCCGGGTTAACAAAAAATTATGAATCGTTTGAATACTTGAAACAACACCCTGTACATCGGAATTTTGAAAATCTGTTTTAATATTCGAAAACACCACTAAAAACTAAACTGAGACGTATCCTTCAAATTTTCGCGCAGAAAGTTTTACTGCACAAATTTTCAAGGTAAAAGTGAAGTTTTTAGGAACTTGGATACCCGAAAGTGGTTTGAAGTGACTTTAACAATAAATTATCAACAATATTGAATCCATAATTATTTCAACATTACTCTGCAATTCATTTTCACATTGGTTTTCTTTTTTATAGCTGTATACTTTAAAATCCAGGTCCGGGTTAACGAAAATTATGAATCGTTTGAATCCTCGAAACAACACCCTGTACATCGGAATTTTGAAAAACGGTTTTAAAATTCGAAAATACCACTGAAAACTGAACTGAGACGTACACTTCAAATTTTCGCGCAGATAGTTTCAATGCACAAATTTTCAACGTAAAAGTGAAGTTTTTTAGATTTTGGATACCTGAACGTGGTTTGAAGTGACTTTTAACAATGAATTATCAAAATATTGAAATCCATAATTATTATACGTTATGATGCAACTAACTTCTCAATAAATGAAAACTAATGTGGAAATGAATTACAAAGTAATGTTGAAATAATTATGGGTTCAATATTATTGATAATTCATTGTTAAAAGTCACTTCAAACCACTTTCAGGTATCTTAGTTCTTAAAAACTTCACTTCACGTTGAAAATTTGTGCATTGAAACTATCTGCGCGAAAATTTGAAGTGTACGTCTCAGTTCAGTTTTTAGTGGTATTTTCGAATTTTAAAACAGATTTTCAAAATTCTGATGTACAGGGTGTTGTTTCGAGGATTCAAACGATTCATAATTTTCGTTAACTCGGACCTGGATTTTCAAGTATACGGATATAAAAAGGAAAACCAATGTGGAAAAAAATTACAAAGTAATGTTGAAATAATTATGGATTCAATATTATTGATAATTCATTGTTAAAGTCACTTCAAAACACTTTCGGGTATCCAAGTTCCTAAAAACTTCACTTTTACCTTGAAAATTTGTGCAGTAAAACTTTCTGCGCGAAAATTTGAAGTATACGTCTCAGTTTAGTTTTTAGTGGTGTTTTCGAATATTAAAACAGATTTTCAAAATTCCGATGGACAGGAACATATTTGCCAAATATGAAGAAAATATACCGGGTGGTTCGTTTGGTACGGCCTCAGGAAGAAACGGGCAAAATTCATAAAACACCCTGTATCTCGGCTATGAAGACAGTGAGACCCAATAAATGGGGTATCTCTAGAACCGTCTTGGTGCCATCTATGCACCTGTGAAGTATTTCCCTTTCCCAATGAAACACCCTGTATAAGAAAGTTGCACAATCCAAGATCCAAATTGTAGTAAACTATACCTTTCACACTATGAAAGTAAATTGCAAATTAGTTCATAAAATAAACAAAAAGTTTCACCTTAGGAAGAGGAGCACTGTTCGTATTAGTAAAGTCAGGAGAACAACAATATCGTCGGCATGTACGCATGTCAAGTGATGGCACCGAATTCATGAGAATTGAAAGTGGTTGATTTTACCGGATGTTCGATATTCCCCCACGTTCCCCTACATCTTAAGATCGCAGTGGAATGTAACCCCGCAGAAAATTCTCAATTCATAATTTGCTTGCATGAAGTGTTTAATTCTCATTTCATATTGACAGTTACCTAAGTAATTATCAAACAGACCGTTTTCTGATTGATTACTATCTTTTTTCGGGTGTTTTCTAAAATAAAGTCCCACCTCACCGTTTTTTCCATAACATATCTATATTATTAACTTAATAAATCCGCATGCTACCAATGATTGTCTTCAGGTGGATAAACTCGACTTGTTCGATTTTGCGATGAGCTTCACGCCCACGGAGTCCAATTAGACCCACCGGTTTGATTTATGAAAAATAGACTTTCCGCTATCTAAACGCCAAAAATGGTCAACTAAACCCGCTCGAGGACCTGTTGCGTTATCTATCAAGGCCTCGGGCGTAATCACGAGACGTTCCGAGACATTCAATAATTAGTTTCCCAGGCAAACCGTCGAATGTGGTACACAGTAGTGAAATGAGTGACCACTTAAGTCTGTTACATAATAATTGGCCGTTTGATTGATCGACCACTGCCGCAGTGGTCGGAGATAATAATTTTGAGTCGAGTCCACTTCCTCTGTGTTTCGAGGCTAGACAGGTGTACTAACAACTAAAAGTCATAAGTTATTTGTGTCGTAGGCTTCAAAGGATACTTAGGTGGCCACTCTGAAACAGCTGTTGAAGGAGATACTATCTTGGTTGATTTTTTTGGTGGAAGTAAAACCGTAACGAAAGCTGCTTATCTTTTAGGGTTGTTAACATTTGATAAGATGTAATAGAGGTATGACCCGTACGACCAGTAATAGTTATAGTGTAGCCTGGAAGAATTCAGAGAAAAGAATATGTGAATGGCACGAATATCAGAAATGTTTACATGTTTCGTAAGATATTGCTGAAGTTTCCAACTGCAGAGCAGCAAAAATTGTCATCCAAGAATTAATTCAATCACATCAAAAGGAATTCTAAGAAAGCGTGAAGAATTGTGAACATCTTGAGAACTATGGATCCCATTCTACTCATTTATGATTATATGAATGCAACTATTCGAGAGGATAAAAAGAAAACAAAATAACTATATTACCTAAAAGTGTGACAATTTCAGAAGCAGCAAAAGTTGAATTATCATAGTCTCAGGATGACTACTGTCGCAGTGATCGGAGATTATAGTTTTGAGTTCAGTCCACTTCCTCTGTGTTTCGAGGCTAGACAGGTGTAAAAGTCATAAGTTATTTGTGTCGTAGGCTTCAAAGGATACTTAGGTGGCCACTCTGAAACAGCTGTTGAAGGAGATACTATCTTGGTTGATTTTTTTAGTGGAAGTAAAACCGTAACATGAGGGGCGAACTCTTTTTCTTCACTTCACGGTGCTTATCTTCACGTAACGATTTTCATTTCAGTTATTTTTCGATAAGATGTAATGGATGTATGACCCGTATAGCCGCTTACAGTTATAGTGTAGCCTGTTGAATTTCAGTGACAAAAATTTGAGAATGGCACCAGTGTCAGGAATGTTCACATGTTTCATATGATATTGATGTAGTTCTTCTCTGCTGAGTAACCAAAATAGTAGTCCTAGAATTAATTCACTGACATTAGAAGAAATTCTAAAAATGCCTGAAGATGAAAGATTTTCCAGTTTCAATTGTGAAAATTCAGGTGTACTAACAACTAAAAGTCATAAGTTATTTGTGTCGTAGGCTTCAAAGGATACTTAGGTGGCCACTCTGAAACAGCTGTTGAAGGAGATACTATCTTGGTTGATTTTTTTAGTGGAAGTAAAACCGTAACATGAGGGACGAACTCTTTTTCTTCACTTCACGCAACGATTTTCATTTCAGTTATTTTTGATAAGATGTAATGGAAGTATGACCCGTATGACCGCTTATAGTTATAGTGCAGCCTGTTAAATTTCAGTGAGAAAAATTTGAGAATGGCACTAGTGTCAGGAATGTTCACATGTTTCATAGGATATTGATGTAGTTCTTCTCTGCTGAGTAACCAAAATAGTAGTCCTAGAATTAATTCACTAGCATTAGAAGAAATTCTAAGAGAGCCTGAAGACGATGGATTTTCCCGTTTCAATTGTGAAAATTCTGAGAACTGTGAATCCCATTCTACTCCTTTATGATAGCAGATATTTTGAGAGAGGATAACTAAGTTACCTAAAAACGTGACATTTTCTGGAGCAGTGAAGAGGTTAACAGAGTCCCAGGGTTATCTCTGGAGATGAAAATTTTGAGTTGAGTCCACTTTCTCTGTGTTTCGAGGCTAGACAGGTGTACTAACAACTAAAAGTCATAAGTTATTTGTGTCGTAGGCTTCAAAGGATACTTAGGTGGCCACTCTGAAACAGCTGTTGAAGGAGATACTATCTTGGTTGATTTTTTTAGTGGAAGTAAAACCGTAACATGAGCGGCGAACTCTTTTTCTTCACTTATCTGCTTATCTTCATGCAACGATTTTCATTTCAGTTATTTTTTGATAATATGTAATGGAAGTGTGACCCGTATGACCGCTTATAGTTATAGTGCAGCCTATTAAATTTCAGTGAGAAAAATATGGGAATGGCACCAGTGTCAGGAATGTTCACATGTTTCATAGGACATTGATGTAGTTCTTCTCTGCTGAGTAACCGAAATAGTAGTCCTAGAATTAATTCACTAGCATTAGAAGAAATTCTAAGAGAGCCTGAAGACGATGGATTTTCCGGTTTCAATTGTGAAAATTCTGAGAACTGTGAATCCCATTCTACTCCTTTATGATAGCAGATATTTTGAGAGAGGATAACTAAGTTACCTAAAAACGTGACATTTTCTGGAGCAGTGAAGTGGTTAACAGAGTCCCAGGGTTACCTCTGGAGATGAAAATTTTGAGTTGAGTCCACTTTCTCTGTGTTTCGAGGCTAGATAGGTGTACTAACAACTAAAAGTCATAAGTTATTTGTGTCGTAGGCTTCAAAGGATACTTAGGTGGCCACTCTGAAACAGCTGTTGAAGGAGATACTATCTTGGTTGATTTTTTTAGTGGAAGTAAAGCCGTAACATGAGGGACGAACTCTTTTTCTTCACTTCACGGTGCTTATCTCCACGCAACGATTTTCATTTCAGTTATTTTTGATAAAATGTAATGGAAGTATGACCCGTATGACCGCTTATAGTTATAGTGCAGCCTGTTAAATTTCAGTGAGAAAAATTTGAGAATGGCACCAGTGTCAGGAATGTTCACGTGTTTCATAGGATATTGATGTAGTTCTTCTCTGCTGAGTAACCAAAATAGTAGTCCTAAAATTAATTCACTGACATTAGAAGAAATTCTAAGAATGCCTGAAGATGAAAGATTTTCCAGTTTCAATTGTGAAAATTCAGGTGTACATACTAACAACTAGAAGTCATAAGTTATTTGTGTCGTAGGCTTCAAAGGATACTTAGGTGGCCACTCTGAAACAGCTGTTGAAGGAAAATACGATCTTGGTTGATTTTTTTAGCGGAAGAAAACCGTAGCGAAAGCTGCTCATCTTGACGCAACGATTTTCTTTGAGGGTTGTTAACATTTGATAAGATGTATAATAGGGGTATGACCCGTACGACCAGTAATAGTTATAGTGTAGCCTGGAAGAATTCAGAGAAAAGAATTTGGCAATGGCATGAATATCATAAATGTTCACATGTAACGCATGATCTTGATGGATCACTGCTGAGTAACGAAAATAGACGTCCAAGAATTAATTCAATTACATCAGAATAAAACTAAGAAAGCCTGGAGGACAGAGATTTTTTGAAAATGATAATTGAATTGTGAACATCCTGAGAACCATGTATTTCATTTTACTCATTTATAATTGCAAATTTCGTAAGCGTGACATTTTTAGGAGCAGGAAAGTTGAGCTTAGATTTGGTAGAAATATTACTTCCTTCTCAATATAATTTTTTTTCCTAGGAAACTTTGCTCTTTTTTCGACCAACGTTGTACCATCCAGTTGAGTGTGGTTCAATGCAGAATATATTTGAATATCTCGAAGCAAGACTACCAATCCTTAACGATCCAAAGACATCCCGAACTCTTCAACCAAAAAATTAATATCATCGAGTTAATAAATTGGCACCTCTCAATAACGCGAAATAGATTCGCCCACCTCAAATTTCTAAATGAAAACCAACCAAGTCTTCAATCGCAAATGGAGAAAACTATCGATCTCAATCCAAGACTATCAATCCTTAATGATCAAAAGAGTTTCCAAATTCTTTAACCAAAGCACTAATACCAACCAATTAAATTATTGGCCTCTCCAGATAACGCAGAGTAGATTTGCTTCTTTCACTATTGAAATGATGACCAACAAAGTTTTCAATCACAAATGAAGATAACCTTCAACTATCTCCAGCCAAGACTACCAATCCTTAATGACCCAAGGACTTCCCAAAATTCATCAACCAAAAACCTAATACCAACCAATTAGAGTATTGGCCCCTGAAGATAACACTCACGGCGCTACCGAATAAAATGGTGGCATTATCGTATCGAAGACAATGCATTGTGGGAATTTGAAGCGCATCAGTCCGGTTGAAATCCAGCGAACACACAGCTAGCAGCCTGCAGTACGGTTAATTAGTAAGCCGTGTCCGTTTTCTTTCCGGTAATGACGGATGGAACGAAACGGGGTCCTTAAGAAACTGCTCAGATCTGACGGGTGTGATAACGGGTCTAATTAATGCCGTGGCGTGGAATGGCCGCATGATGGAAGGCCGTGTGTGAGGACTACAGGCTGTGACGTCTGAATAATCATGGTGGTGAAACCCCGATGGTGAGGAAAGCAACAGGAAGAAAATTGTTTTGCCTTCCTTGGTTTCTTTCGCGCCTTGAAGATTGTTATTATTTAATTGGCACAAAGAATGTCTTTATGCACTGGGATTTATGGAGTCTCTTCTGAGTTATCTACAGCGATACGTTAAGGTCAGTTTCATGATTAGACTACAGGCCCGTGTTGAAAAATTTATGGATCATTTGAACCACTAGGTGACCTATCTAGAACGATATAAGAGCATAAAATAATAAGATTCAGCACTATGCCGTCACTTGTAAGAGGTCCAACGAAGTACAGGTGAGAATTCGAAAGTACAGGTAGAGTGGGTACATTTTGGTCACATATTTTTGTACGGCATTCTTACCATCGATAGATCCGTGAAAAATAATAAGAAAACGCGTAGCGCCGTAAAAAAATGTGGAGCCACAAAGTCGAAATTTTTTTTTTTATTTTCCGACAATTACCAGGGTAAATTTGGTCATTTGATTTTGTACGGCATCTGTGTCATACTATTTCAATACTGCTTCTAATCCATTATTCCGCAACGCCGTACAAAAATCATGCGACAAGGGGAAAATATCTTGGGTTGCAAGGGGGTGATTTGACACAACATGAAATAAATTTATTTTGAAAGTATTTTATGCGAAGATAATATTTTTTCATATGCCGTACATTTTCGTTGGTTCAAAGGGGAAAAAAAGAAAAACTCCATTTATTTGTACCAATTTTCATAGTCTTTTCTTGATTCTAGGTTCCTAGTTAGAAACTATGTTGAATATGGGTTTGTATTCTATCCAATTATACCAAAATATAGACATAATGTAACTGATAATTCCAAAATACAACATATTTTTGAGAAGTACTCATTGAGATACTTTACAAGCTGCTACTGAGTAAATTTAGTAGATGATTGAAAATTCGATCAGTGTAATCGTGATCACAAGCCAACAATCTGATTGTAAAAAAAGCTGCTACTAAAGTTGAAAGCTGCATTACTTTACACTCTAAATCGCTGGCGTTTTGACTTGTTGGCATGTAAACAAGCCGTGTGTAATGACAGTTGCTAATAAACAATCTGTGAGTTCTCATCTACTCGGTGGGTCCTGGTTTCTTTAATTTGAAAAAGTATTTGACATTTATCTTAAATTCTTTACAACGTGATAGATCGAGAATATCGTCCTGATTATCAAAAATTATTAACAAAATGGAGAAACTTTGAATCTGGATATATATCCTCATTGGCTTTCCCTTAGGACATTGTCGCCTTAGAAAGCATATGATGAAAATTGGCTCAACAGAAACTGACTAGTGTAGATTCTGAGAGGAATACGAGAAAACTACTGTTCACTTCGTTACAGAGCGCCTCACCATTGCAAGCCTGGGAAAATAATGTTTTGAACAGAAAAACGATAAGAGAAATGAGAGATATAGCCTCTATGAATACTACTTCTGACACAAAAGGCAATGAATGAGGAATAATTTGAAATCGGTGGGGGAATATTTAAAACGGATACTAGTGCTCACAAAAAAACCCTGCTCTCCGTAAATGCCTGGAATACCATCGACCGTGGGTCACCTGTAAATTTGAATAAGTACCAGGGTACCTAATTAAAACCCAAGGTCGAATAACACTCCAAACCAGGTTCTCTTTTCACGAAAACCACAAAAATCAACGCAACGACCCAACAAGGTGCAGAAGTCTACCACCGACAAGTTATTGCTAATATTCTTTATTAATCGACAACATAAAAACCCCAAGAGTCGAGTTAACGAGCGTGAACCACGCAAACCAGCCCCCCTAAACTTCAGAAATGTTAAACGATAAGGCAGAACGAAAATTATGATATACGTTGTTAAGGTGGTTTTATCTGTTCCAGTGTGCCCCCCTGCCCCCTCTGGTGGTGCCCCCCCGGGCACCGAGACGGACAAACGACTGTTCGAAAAAGGGCCCGGTGTTCCAGAGCACCTGTCCGAAGAACGTGTGTGAAGAAGAACGAGTTGTTTCTGTGACGATTCATGACCGTAGGATACGGTGTGCGCTAAGTGAGATGGGAAGTAATTAATACCTTGACAATCCTGTGGTTTTGGGTGGGTTGAGTCGGTTCAAATTTCGGTTCAAGCGAGTCCATTCGGTTTTGAGGTGTTATCTGAAGAAAATGTTCACTGGACACTGTGTAGAGAGTTTCTGCCTTCTCGAGGAATGGGCATTTTCAGTATGTTTTTTCATGTGACAGCATTACGAGTATCCACTGTTAAATATATGCCTATTATTTCATAAAATTGATTTTTTCTCCAACCATCAAAAAATGTTGACATTTTTAATTAATTAATTAATTTATTTATTTATTTGATACCAGAGATACAAACAGGTTAAAAACCCACTACAGTATCTACATATTGAAAAAACGAAATTACATAAATTATTTGAACTTTGAATGATTTCCCATACAATATTGGAACAACATCTTAAAATTAACACATTTATTGAGTTTTACAGTTACAAAAAAAAGCTTCACTCTAACAAAACCATTTCAACCCTCTAGATTTTTCTGCAGAACATTTCTAACCTGGTGGAGGGTTATCGAGAAATAGTCAACATGCACAGAAATTTCATTACCGGTTCGAGCAATTCGACACAGTGGTGAACTCTGAGATGTATATGTGTACCGAAATGGTACACTAAAAAGTTCACTCGCCCTAAGGGATCTTTGGGGCACATTAAAACATATACGAGCAAGGACATCCGGGCTTTGAATTATATTGTTCAAGATCTTATACAAAAATAGTGCCTCAGAGACCATGCGTACGCCCGACAATCCTAGGATTAAAAACGCTATACTTTTAATCCTAGGACTAAAAGTAATTGCATTTGACGTCCACTTGGCAATCAATATTCACCAACAATACCAGATATCCCTGGCTACCACTTGCTATAGCTGTTATAATTAGTAGGTGTTCAAATTTATTACCAAATTATTAACGAATTTTGAATAAAACCAAATTTATTTTAATTTTGACTGGGTTGGAGAAAAAATAGTAAATATTATACGGACTGAAAGTGCCTTTTTATACTCGCAATTTTGCATTCGCTCGGCTCGGCCTCGCAACTGCTAATATTGATCTTAAAAAAAATATGCACTTTTAATCCTTATAATATAATATACTATTTTCTACAAACGTCAAAAAATGACAAGGTTCGCGCATTGGCAAGAATATGCGAAGTGACCCTTTTTTTCATTTCCTTCGTTACTATGACACCGTGCGCGAAGTAGTGTGCGAAATACTTACTTCGCACACTGCATGTAAACTATATGGGATTTTTATATTTTAACTTGGTAAATTTCTTGAAATCCACGTTTTCTTTAACATTGAGTGTTGCTTTCAACATAGAATATATTGCCCATAGTTATAATACCTAATTACTTGATTTGGAAAAACAGTTCAAACCAGTTCAATATTTTTTTTTCATATTAAGCTAAGCGTTTGTAGAAAAAATTTTGTTTGCATCTCATGCGCGAAATACTTTGGTGATCTCGACTATTTTTTTTAACTCGGCTGCGCCTCGTTAAAAAAATCAGTTCTCAATCACCAAAGTAGCATTTCGCGCACTAGATACAAAAATAACTATTTCCGCCGACCTCGAAATGAAAAGTAATTTTAATGTGTACGAAATTGAACATTGATGACTCATTTTAATGCTCAATTTATGCTATATTTTAATGTGCAATCCTCATGGCAACCGTACACAAAGATTTCAGAAGCACTACGAGAAAGGTCAAAACTCTACTGGAACATAGTAACATAGAAATTTCATTATGTCAAATGTATGTCTTGTGCAAAATGAGAAGGTATTTCAATAAAGAATTTTTACACAATTCATTTTGATATCGTCGGAAAAATCTTGTAATCAACTTGGTTATTAATCGAGCGACTAATGGTCTCCAACTATTAATTGAATATCTTCACCATTAGTCTCTGAAGAAAGAGACTAATGTTCAAGATATTTAATTGATAGTTCGAGGTAAAGATAATAATAACCTAGTTGATTAAACAACTATTATCGTTCGCTAAATTTCTAGATTTTGATGACTTTTTGACAGTAATTAACAAGTGTCTTTCTTATCGTCACAACTTTTCTTTGAAGAGTAATATATCGAGATATGACTGAGAATCGGAAATAATCAGTAAGGTTTACGACATAACATTCTATCCTGTTATCGTTTCGCTGAAAATCCATGTTCTTCTCAATAAAACCTCAAACGAGTGGAATAGTAATTCGACTGTCCATCTCTGGTTCAATACTTCTTGAAGAATTTAATTCAATATAAGGTAAACCAGATATATTCGGCGCCTGAATTCTCCGCAACAAAAAACCCACTTACAACCAAAATATCAGCTAAATCCAACCTCGCCCCATTATCAATCAAAGCAATGTGACCCAGATCTGGCGAACTAGTGGGCTCCAACATGCAGTTCCTGCGCTCGTGCGTTTTCCTCGAAGTATCCATCGTCAATAACAATCTCGTTTGAGATTATTTCGTAATTCTTAAACCGTTAACGAAAACATTTTATAAAATTCTTGCCTACCTTGATCAGACCTTGGGCGCTCCCAAGCTCTCAGCCGCGCTGATGTTTGTTTACTTGTACGGCAGAAACTTATGGGTTTTTGAGCCGGTCTTGACTGTTATTTATACTAGAAATTAGACACTGGACATCAATTACTTTGCTCCATCGAGGAAATGAGAAATCCGACTACGATGTCACCGAGATGTATACACGGTTTTCCTCTTTATTACTTTCGTATTCTATCTACTGTGATCGAAAGTGATGTCATTGAGAGATGCCCAGCCTTCAGATGTGAGTATGTTACGTCAATTGAAGATATTGAAGAGCTGTAAAGTACTCAAATATTTGATTTTTTTTTGATCGCGTTGATTGAACTTTTTCAAGCCATGTTCATAGCGTAATATGGCAACCCTACACTAGAAGTCTATAGAATGTTCGTGTACATCAAAGAACTTGTCAATTGAAGAGCTTTAAAGTACTCAAATGTTTGATGGATACGGAGTTTATGTTCCCTGAATTTTCATCGCAGTTCAAATTCAATTTGATTTCTTGGGCAAAATGTCTCAGTTAACATCTATTGAAGATTATTACCTCATATAAAGGATTTACAGACAATTGTAAAGTGGCGGCATGCGAAATGTGAACGACTCTACAGAGCAAATTTCACCGAAATGTCTGTAATTTTAGAATTTTGAGCGGAAAGTGACCTCAAACGATAGGGTTCTACTCGCTGATGACGAATTCGTGGTCAAATTCAATTATGTCTGTGAAATCGTCCGGCCATTGGCACAATAACTTTCGAAGGGATTGTCCTAAAGACTTGAAATTTGCAGGGTAAGTTCGGTTTCCAACTGGCTAGGTTAAGTTCGTTAACCAGCCAAATCGTACAGGGTTTTCCATAAAATATGGCCATTCAAAATTTTTGTTCCTCAATATCTCGAACAAAACGAAACTCATGGAAATGAAATGTTGCGGCCTTATGCAAGATGCTCATAATAAGCTTCATGCAAAATTTAGTGGCGATAGTGTGAACAGAACCATAAAAAATTCATATTTTTATGAAAAAATATTCGATACAGATGAAATTTACCTTATGAACAAAAATTGATACACTGAATATTCATGCAGAATTTTGTGGCCATATTGGTAACAGAATCATAGAAAATTCAATTGGAATATTGAAAAGAAGAATCTCTACGTTTTCATAACAGATTAACCGATTCAAGTGAAATTCATTTTGCGAGTCAAGAGTGACGTACTGAATGTTCATGCATTTGAGAGGATCGCATCATCAGAACCTTCGAATTAAATTTTTCTTATTATTTATTTTTTACATATTTCATTTTTTGAATAATTTCCAGAAAAGAATTCCGATTGTGCTGAGATTCTACATTTATATATCTGGTATCAATCTCAAGACCCATATAAAATTTTGAGGTAATAGTCATATTGCTCCACCAAAGAACGAGCGCTCAAAAGCTCCTGCTCAGGGCTTTTCTTAAATTGAATTGTTGTATTCTGTGGATTTATTTTAACGTTGCTTGTTCTATATACTAAAATAAAGTACCTATTAATGAAGCTCAGTTTACAATAGGAAAAAAATCGTTCACATTTCGCATGCCGCCACTGTACATCTGAGGTTCTGAAAAATCATCACTTGATGGAAAATAGCCTGATTTGATTGATACCCTCTCCGTAAGCGATTCATTCTAATATTGATAATTGTTAATTCGGTTTCTGTTTTTTTTAACCAAGGTAGGTTTTTGAAAAAATAGAATTCGAAAGAGCTTTGAGCAGGTGCTATTGAACGCTCGTTCATTAGTGAATCATCAAGCCTATCACCTCAAAATATTGTATAGGACTTGAGATTGATGACAAATATATGAACCCACATATTTTGAGAAAGGTTCTAAAAATGAAATATATATAAAAAAACCATTGACTAAGAATATCAAAAAAGATTTTCATGGAAATATTGAAATTTTTTTCGATATAACGAAATACTTCTTTATGGTTCTATTAACGCCACTCGCAGCGAAATTTCAGCTCGATCGATCCACATACTGAATAATTCGAATAAATGGATAATTCGAGTAAAATGGAATTCTATGGATCTGATTATGTGTTCCTCTCGAAATTTCACACGTACATTCAGTCTAATAATCCTAAACGTCAAAATGAATTTCACTCAAATCGGATATTGGTTATGGAAATACAAAGATTTTCACTTACAATATTCCGATTGACTTTTCTATGGTTCTAATTCCACTGTGGCTACAAAATTTCGTATGAGGCTTCTTATGAGTATCTTGCACGTGGCCGCAAAATTTCATTTCGATCGGTTTTGTTTTACTTAAGATTCTGAAGAATACCACCAGATTGATGTTGTGCTTCCAATAGTTTCAGGAGTAAAGTTAAAGCACCCTTTTGGTTAACCGAAAAATTAACCACAAACACAGTCAAGTGCCAGAGAAAGACAAATTTGAATATTTTCGGGCAGACATACCAGAAATCCATAAAAATTTGCATTTATTTCAATATTAATGCAGCTATATTCAGAATATATCTCTTTTAAGGTGCACTCATGAATATTCATTCCACGAAATATTACCATATTTGTGAAAATCTAGTGATAATATCACCTTTTTCAAAAATTTTCATATAATCCAACATCATAACCGTTTCCTTCACTCAATGAACAACATGGGTACCTATCTTAAAGTTTGATCTACCATAGATAAAACTGGAAAACCCATGATGGTGATCATAGCATCATGTAAATTTCACACACCACTAATTTTCCGAAGGAAGCGGGCTAATAATTAAGGATTTCCCGTTGCAATCCCGAAATCTGTTGATCCCAAAATGGCGCTTTCTACGTCTACAGGCCATGTCGAACAACAATTTTTGGTGCCAATTAGACACGGTGCGCGGTTAGAAACCAGTTCGTTTTTCCCATCCGAGGATATTTTACAGTGTTTTCACCCATTAAACACGGGCGTATCAATCATACTCTTAATGATAACCTGTGGTGTAAGATTTTTGGTAATTAACCGTGTGTGTGCTAGGTCTAGCTCGTAGTCGCCAACTTTTATAACTGCCCTAAATAATAATCGCTTCACGACCGGCTGGCCACGCGAATTCCCAATGGCGAGGCCAACGGTCTGTGAAGAAGTTGCCAGAACTCATTGGCTGGATCATAGAATTGTTGTTAATTAGTGGGTATTTTCAGTGTTTCGATATGGAGTTCACCCTTTAGATATAGATCGATGGTGTGTAGGTAGGGGAGACGTGTACATATGTCATGTCATTCGAATATTGTGCGTTTTATGTTTCTAATAATAATACAGTATATTTGAGTTTAAAAGAACCCCTAGCGGGAAAGTTTTGGGGTAGATTTGATATCTTCCATATTTAATGTTTTTTGGGGTGCTGAATCGGAATCTAAGGTTTGCTAACAAAATTTCGTGACGGAACATAGGAAAAATACAAAAAAAGATGAAAAATCTCATTCGTGGTCAGTTTTTTGCTTAATACTCGGAAACTATCAACTTTTCATGAAAAACCTTTCCACACAAAATGAAAGTACTTAAAATATCCTACAAATTGTACTACCACATCTTGTTTTGCGACAACCCGTTCTGGCTCAAATTGAAGTTGAAAATGAGGTATTTTCTATGACTCAATAAGTGAAAATAAATTAATTCTATGGTTCCGATGATGCGATCCTCTTGAAATTTTTCATGAACATTCAGTATATCACTCTTGCTTCACAAGATAAATTTCACTTGAATCGGCTATCCTGTTATGGAAATATAAAGATTCTTCTTTTCAATAATCCAATTAAATTTTCTATGCTTTTGTTCACACTATGGTCACACAATTTTGCATGAAGCTTATTATGACCATCTTGTATATGGCCGCAACATTTCATTTCGATGAGTTTCGTTTTGTCTGAGATATTGAGGAACAAAAATTTTTAATTTCCATATTTTGTTTCATAAAACATGGCCATTCGAAATTTGTGTTCCTCAATATCTCAGACAAAACGAAACCAATCGAAATGAAATGTTGCGGCCAAATGCAAAATGCTCATTAGTAGTCTTATGCAATATTGTGTGACCATAGTGTGAACAGAACCAGAGAAAATTCAATTGGAATATTGAAGAGAAGAATCTTTATATCTTTATATTATATCGTTATATTCCATAACAAGATATCCGATTCGAGTGAAATTTTTTTGTGAATCGAGATTGATATACTGAATGATCATGCAAAATTTCAAGGGGGTTGCATCATCGGAACCATAGAATCGATTTTTTTTTCATTTATTAAGTCATAGAAAATACCTCATTTTCAACTTTAATTTGAGCCAGAATAGATTATCGCAGAACAAGCTGTGGTATTAGAATTTGTAGGAAATGTTATTTACTTTCATTTTGTATCTGAAGGTTTTTCACGGCAAGTTGATAGTTTCCGAGTAATAAGCAAAAAACTGACCAAGAATGAGATTTTTATTTTTTTTTTCGTATTTTTTCCATTGTTCCGTCACGAAATTTCGTTAGCAAACCCCAAAATCGGATTCAGCACCCCAAAAAACATAAAAAATGAAAGAAATCAAAACTACCCCAAAACTTTCCTGCCAAAAGCACAATTCGACCGGATTATAAAATGTCTGAAATACCAGCTTTTTTAGAATAACTGTCATGGCGTCGTTGTCAATCTATTTTTTTCCACATAACTGTATATAAGCTATAAACTTTCTCAACTGCTTGTTGTAAATAGAGAGCGAGAATATTACTAATTATTCCTATGAAAAATAAGTTTGAAAGGTCACCACAACTTTTTGGCTGGAGCCTGGAGCATAGAATTGTTGTTAATTATTGGGAACAAACATTGTCTACTATTACAGGGCTCATTCATTCAATCATTTCAAATATCCTAAAAAATTATACAGTTCGACTAATTTACTGATGCATATGTATATTCATCTTATGTTTATAGATGTAAATTAAGAAATATCATTATTGCTTAAAATACCGCTGGGCATTTGAGTTATTAATTGTTACAAATGTGTTGTTGCATTTATTTAAATTTTTGAAGAAAATTATAATATTCATTATAATATTTTTTTTATAATTATGAATTATATGAAAGCTCCTGATGAATCATCTTATCACAGAATTATTTAAATGTTCGATTTATAGCCATGAATCCTGAACTCAAACAGCTACCACTTCTTCAAATGAATCTGAATAAAAAATTCATAACTTCTCGATCTTCACTTTCAACGCGACAGTTCAACATTTGTCCCCCTGAAGTACCAAGAACGTCCAACTCATGAAAAAATGTCAAACACTAGCCGTCTTCTTGAAGTGTTTGAACAACGGTTCTTCAGAGTGAATCTTCAACCTTCTGTTGGTTATTCTTCTTTATTCGACTTCATAAAGCAAACGTTTCCAGATTCCATGTTCCAGTTACCGTTAGATGAAGAATGCCATGAAATAAAGTTGAAGCCGCGGATTTTTACCAAAAGTATTCGGACTAGACATAGCTTCCCACCTAAGAGGATTTTCGTAGGAACATATGGTTCCAACTTCCAAGTCCCCCAGCAAACTATCATTTTCACAATCTCGAAAAAATGCGGTTGAACAACAGCTTCAGGGTGTCGCGTATCGACTTCTCATTTCTTTCCATTTTGTACTATAACCAACTCATCTCCGAAGCTCTAATTAAAATAGGGATGTTGACTCATGGTACGAATTCATATAAATTGAAGTTTTCCTCATAGAAGGTTTTGCAATTCTAAAAACCATTTTAGTGATCTTATTATTCTCGTTAAATTAAATAAAGCTGATTTAAATTATGTTATTTATTATCAACTATCACGTGACTGCGAACGCCAATCAGAGGTAATTGACGTCACTATCCAGTATTTTCGTTGTAAATTCGAACGTTCTGTGCTCAGATCAACAAAATACATTCAAAAGGCCGCGTTTCACAAAACTCCAATCACCTTGATTATTGCAATGCCATCATTTCTATGCAATTTTCAGTTCATTTTTGACATAATCCATCGACTTAATTCGAAATCAAATTTGATTCGAACTTATGAAGTTGAAAGCTGAATGAGAATAGAATAGTTCAATTATTAGTTACAAGAACGATAATCTACAATTAACTTTATAATGGAGGATTCATCAAGGGTAAAAGTAGTAACATAACTTAGGTACTATTATTGATTTCCTGATGGTCGCAAGTTTCTTTGCTGAAAACAAGGATTTTTGTGCAGCGGAGCTTAGAAACATGAAATTGTCTTTGTATGTATCCAACTTTTAACTCATATTCATTGTTATAAATAAAAGAAACCCCTTATATTGCATTTATAGACCGACGTATTCATTTTGAGGGCTTAGATTGAACTTTTTCACAAGGAATCAGGCAAAATCAGTTCGCTTTGACACAAGTCAAAGTTTGTCTATTGGATATTGACGTAATCATCATAACGTGACAAAATTGAGCATTTTTGCGGAATTTCGAATTGTCTTTTCATTTACGTTTTTTATTGGCAATTATTATATTTCCAAGAAAAAAGTAATTTTTTCTTGTTTGTATAGGGTTTATCTTCAAAATAAAATAAATTTGAAAAAGTAGTCAACATCCCTATTGTCGATTCGTGCCGAATGTTTCTAGAAAATAAAAAAAAAATGTGAATGATCATGTAAACCATCTGAAAGCAGTAGTGGTCGAATAATTGAAAAATTTCAAGAGACCGTTAGCTGTAAGTTCAAAAAAATTTAAGGAAAGCCCTGAACGGGAGCTTCTGAGCGCTCGTTCTTTGGTGGAACAATATGACTAATAGCTCAAAATTTGATAAAGATTGATACCAAATATATCAATACAGAATCCCAGCATAATCGAAATTATAGATTAAATTATATGGTTTTGATGATGCGATCCCCTTGAAATTTTGCATGAACATTCAGTATAGTAGTTTTTTTGGATACTGTAACTATAATGAGAGTGCTGAGATCTAAATAGTCCACTGGGAGGAAATAGAAAAAGCAAGACCAGCAGGGAACAATAGGTTTAGCTATTCTAACCTTCGCGCAGTAGGTTTGTTTCCGTCGATAACAGTGATACCAACTTATCGAGCAATAATACACACAGCGGAAAAAGTCAACAACGTTACCGCAACAGTTTCATTGAACGAATTACTAAATAATATCCATCCAATTAGAAAAAGGAAGAGCAAATATCGTGAGCGTTTCACTAGGATAACTCTATTATTTGCCGTTATCAGGGATCTAAATAACCGTGGAGGACACAGCACTTTGCTAATTGTGCTTTTACAGCGTGTCGGTAGGGATGGAGGAGAAACAGGTGAGGGTAAAGCCAGAATGGCCGTCCTGGTCGTCGCAACAGTATTATTTATACCGTGAAGCTCCTCACGGTTGTGTCACGGTACGAAAATGAAGAAGTGCTGGTTTGCCACCGCGCTGTATAATTATTTTGCCCGGCAGATGGCGACTTTATCTTTCCGATCGCGGTTTATTCTTTTATTATGTAATTTTCGGTCGTTTTGGCATAATAAATAATCCAACCGACTTTTGTATGATGGATTAGCTTCAAATTGTCGTGCTGGGTTTGTTTGGTTGGATTGGAAATGGCTGCACTCAAACGCGATGGATTTGTAATGGGTGATATTTGTATTCCCAGGGAATACAGCTTGGTAAAGTTTTGTCCGAATTTAAAGGATTTTCCAATGAGAGGTGTTATTTTGATATTCAAAGAAAAATGCCATTTTCCAATATAAATAATCGGATGTTTATTTCATTATAAAGAAGAAGCTATGTCGTTAATAGTCGAAAATAACATCACGACTACGCTTACAGGACCATATCCTTTTTAATGACATTTTCCATAACCACATCACAAAGTGGCTGCTATATATTCTCGATAGCCTCGCGAATTCCATCTTTGAGGTCTGGAATCGACGCTGCTGGGCTATTGGCGTAGACCTTCTCTTTCACGTGGCCCAAAAGGAAGAAGTCGCAAGGTGTTAAATCACAAGATCTCGGAGGACAATTGTGATCACCTCTTCGAGAGATAACACGGTCTGGAAACTTTTCTCGCAAAAGATCAATGGTTTCGTTGTTTGTCCAGATGAATACTATGCAATTTTGGCCATAAAAAATCGTTTGTAGAATGCTGAATTCCGAAGAACGACGTTAATTGACCTTTAGGTTTTCTTCAACACTTTTGGCTACAGCAGCAATATCCTCGGCTGTTCTTGAGCGAGGCACACGGGTTTTATTCTTCACATCACTAACTTGTCCCAACAGCTCGCTTTTTTTCACCAATTTCTTTATTTCGGTCCGACAAGGTGCTTCACGACGACCCAAAAATGTTCGAGTTTTACGAACCGCCCCTGCCAAATTTTCACTATTTTTATAGTGAATTCAGACAATTTCAATGCGTTCTTGAAGCTTGTATCGTTCCATTTTTATTAATGGAGTAGTTTCTACGTGACATCTACCGAAATAACGGTCTATTCAAAATAACACCTCTTATTGGAAAACCCTTTAGTTCTCCAATTCAATTTTTCCATGAATATTCAGGTACTTTGTACTTGTATCTATTGAGATTATTTCTAGAGTTTAGCTGAATTTAATTTCTAACAACTAACGACATCCAAGGCCAAGTTTCAATAATACTTAATTACAGTCATATAAAACCATCGATCAAGATTTTGAGTTTCCCGTCAACAATTAACAATATCTATCGACAAGATCGCGTTACCTTCAAACCAGTAGTTTCCCGTCTAAAACTGAATCCCGGCTAGATTCTTTAAAAACACGTGCAAAATTTATAGACGTGTTTTTATCTCCAGTTACAACATCGAAAGAAATCATAAGTTTTAACAAGTGAATTAATTGCAGCATCCATTTTTATGACGTTAATATTTTAGAAATTCTCTCGCGCGAAGCTGCTGCGTCTGTCCTCCCGTTTGTCCGTGTGTGCAATATCGCCAACTTCCAATATTTATTAGCCAGACGGAATTTATAACTGGTTTTCTAGTTTCGAGAATTATGCGCGAATAAATCTAGCCTAGGAAAAAAAGTTTTTCTATCGCGACGAGTCGCATATGCCCATAGGTGAGAGGTCGATACGCGACACTCTAAAGCTGTTGTTTAACCGCATTTTTTTAGAGATTGTGAAAATGATAGCGGCAGGGGACTTCGAGCCATATGTTCCTAACTTAGACTTTCCTACGAAAATCCTCTTAGGTGGGCAGCTATGTCGAGTCCGAATGCTTATGGTAAAAATCCGGGTCTTCAACTTTAATTCATGTTTCTATACATCTAACGGTACCTTACTGGAACATATAATTCTCAAACTTGGTGTGCAGGAGCAGAATAATGATCCTTATGTTTTGACAAAATTTTGTGGAAATCTGAATAATCTATAGGGTGTTTCACATAGGGTTTATTTATGAATGATATACATAATTTACATTCATTTTCGATAACTTTTCATTTATTATTGAAGTATCAGCTATGAAATTTATCTACGAAACATAACATCTGCCAAGTGGCCCCTCTTTGCAGATCTGCAGACTCTCTCAATAAATCAATTGTGTTATTTGCAAAGTGGTGTTCCTGTGTTATTTGAACTTTTTCTTGTGTAAATACGTCATGTTGCGAACCCACCAAGTCCAACTTATTGTGAACGTTGTCTAATGTACATTTCAAGGTATTCAGCAAAACTTTCAAGAACCAAATCAATATTTTCTTGTGACCGACTGTATTTTTCACTTTTTGAGGGGTCGTTCCATTTAAACGAGTGCTATATCGTTTTGCCAAATTGTTATTTTCGAATTTGGAGCCGAAGATGGTCTCAAACGGTAGGGTTAGACTCCCTGATGACGAATTCGTGGTCAAATTCAATTATGTCAGTGGGGCCTTCCGCTAGCTCAATAACTTGGATTGTCTTGACTTGAAATTTTCAGGATGAGTTCGGGTCCCAAATGGCTCGGCTAAGTTCGTTAACCAGCCAAATCGTACAGGGTGTTCCATGAAATATGGCCATTCAAAATTTTTTCCCTCAATATCTCACGAAAAACTAAACCAATCGGAATGAAATGTTACGGTCAAATGCAAAATGGAAGGGGGGTCGATTTCGAAAAAAAATTATATGAACTACCCCAGCTTATTTTCATCGAGGAATAATCTCCCCCGCATTTGTTTACAGACACCCTGTATATCTTTGACTTTCGGTGCAAAAAAATTCTGAAAAGAATTCCATTCCCGCACACCACTGTCTGTGCGGTAAAAAAAAGAATACCACTTTTACATGATGTCTTTTCGAACCCTTTGATGTACTGGTGTATGTACGCTCAAGATATTTGATCTTCTTTTTCCTAATTGGACATTATTTAGCCTTTCGGTAACTTCGCTGTTGGCTTTGGGAATTATTGCATGGTAATGTTGGTATCACTGCGATGCGTTAGTGTTATTGACCATGTCTTCGTTGCTGGAAATCGGAAATGGTGCTACCTACTGCGAAAAGATTGGAATTGAGGTAGTTGAGCAGTCGTTACAATATTGTGCCCTGCTGGTTATGAATTCTTAGATATTGTCATATTGGGATGTTTTGGGTCTCGGCACTTGGGTGGTTATTGACTGTTGGTATAATGAAATGTCACTTTATCTTAAATTTTTTTGATAGAAACAGTCTTAAATATGTTATGTACGTGTTACCATGATGACACAATAACTCTTTTTTGAGCTCTCGTTCTAAATAAACGAGTGCTATATCGTGTTGCTCAAAAGTCTGTAAAATGGTCTCAAACGATAGAGTAGACTCCCTGATGACGAATTCGTGGTCAAATTCAGTTCCGTCCATGTGGGGCCGTCCGTTAGCACAATAACTTTCGAAAGGATTGCCCTAGAGACTTGAAATTTGTCCCAAATTTCTTGGTAAAGTTCGTTAACCAGCCAAATTGTACCGGTTGTTCCATAAAATATGGCCATTCAAAATTTTCGTTCCTTAATATCTCAAAGAATACAAAACCAATCGAAATGAGATGTTATGGCCAAATATATGCTGCTAACAAGCTTCATGCAAAATTTTGTGGCCATAGTGTGAACAGAACCATGGAAAATTCATTTGGAATATTGAAAAAAAGAAACTTCCTATTTCCCTAAAAAGATATCCAATTCGAGTGAATTATTTTCTGTGCATGGAGATCAATATTCTAAATGTTCATCCGAAATTTTGTGGCCATAGTTTTAACAGAACCATAGAAAATTGAATTCGAATATTGCAAAGGAAAATCTTTATATTTTCATAACAGAATATCCGATTCGAGTGAATATTTTCTGTAAATAAAGATTAATATACAGAATCTTCATTCAAAATTTTGTGGCCATAGTGTCAAAAGAACTAGAAATTCAATTGAAATATTGAAAAAAAGAATCTCTATATTTCCATAACAGGATAACCGATTCAAATTTAAAAATATTTTGAGAATGAAAACTACTAAACTGAAATTTTTCGCAAAATTTCAAGGGGATCGCATCATCAGAACCATAGAATTTAATTTTTGTAATTATTTATTTTTTATATATTTCATTTTTCGAATAACTTTCACTATTTAATTTCGATTTTGCTGAGATTCTGCATTTATACAGGGTGGCCGGACGATTGACGTCAATAAAAAAAAAACAGGTTCCTCATGTCATGGGGTATTCGAATCACCCCCATGTATGTTATCCGATTTTTCACGGTTTCCGAGTTATGATTTTTTTATGAAATCTGAGAATTTTCAACTTGAACATCTTCAAAAATTTTTTTAAAGAAAAGTAAAAGACTTTTCTGATATTTTTTGTTGTAAATAGATCGCCATGAATTGTACTTTTATACATAAAATAACCAGCATCGTAACTTTGATAAAAATTATGGAAATGTTGGTCTCAAGTGAGAAAGTTACGTATTTTGGATCATGATCTAAATTTTCAAATTTGAATTAAAAATGTAAACAGGTTACTTCATGGTTTCTTAGTAGGCTTAAAAACTGCGCTCAACACTCAGCTTTCAGAATCATTAATAAAAAATGGTACTCAACAGTCTACTTTTGCTAGAATTAGCCTTCAAAGTCAGCGAGGTGGAAAAAATCAAAGAACTAGACGATTACTCAAAATTTATTTTTTGCCATTTTGAGATTTTTTTGATCCAGCTATGATAGAAAATGCTGAAAATTAATGAAAATTAGCTTTATAAGAAAAGTTTTAGATAAGAAAAAGAAAAAGGTATGGCAATAATTCACACATCATGTAGATGAAAAGAAATTTATTTATTATATAAAATTTACAATAGGTTTTCAAAAAGGCCAACTTCCCAAAATTTATTTATCCATTTATTTTTTTTATTGTAATTTTTATAAATAATTTTTTTTATCTACATGATGTGTGATTTATTTTGCCATACCTTTTTCTTTTTCTTATCCAAAACTCTTCTCCTGAAGAAAATTTTTAGCATTTTCTATCATAACTTGATCAGAAAAATCTTAAAATGGCAAAAAATAATTTTTGAGTAAACGTCTAGTTCTTTGATTTTTCCACCTCGCTGACTATGAAGGCTAATTCTAGCAAAAGTAGACTGTTGAGTACCATTTTTTATTAATGATTCTGAAATCTGAGTGTTGAGCGCAGTTTTTAAGCCTACTAAGAAACCATGAAGTACCTAACCTGTTTACATTTTTAATTCACATTTGGAAATTTAGATCATGATCCAAAATACGTAACTTTCTCACTTGAGACCAACATTTCCATAATTTTTATCAAAGTTACGATGCTGGTTATTTTATGTATAAAAGTACAATTCATGGCGATCTATTCACAACAAAAAAATATCAGAAAAGTCTTTTACTTTTCTTTAAAAAAATTTTTGAAAATGTTCAAGTTGAAAATTCTCAGATTTCATAAAAAAAATCATAACTCGGAAACCGTGAAAAATCGGATAACATACATGGGGGTGATTCGAATACCTACCCCATGACATGAAGAACCTGTTTTTTTTTATTGACGTCAATCGTCCGGCCACCCTGTATATTTGTTATCTATTTCAAATCCCATATAATATTTTGAGGTAAAAGTCTTATTGCTCCACCAAAGAACGAGCGCTCAAAAGTTCCTGCTCCAGGCTTTTCTTAATTTTTTGGCCAGGCTATTATCGTCAGCACCAACATATTCGGTTACGATCATGAAAGAACCAAACCATAGATTGCTCCAATTGCACACTCCTCAATTAGGCCATTAAGAAACAATAAGCGGAAGAAGAATTTCGTACAATTCATGCCTTCCATACGAAAACAATGATTCCAGTTGAACTTTACTTTTGTTGGTGTCCTTGCGACAATTTTTTCAACGCCTTGAATGTACGTTCGACCTGACGAAGAGTCATTATGTCATAACCTTTGAAACACAATAGAGAACAATAGATTGATGCAAGATATAGCCTGGATTGTTTCACGCCATCAGGCACTCGAACATTATCGTGTTAGTCCGTTACGAAATAATGGAAACTCACGAGCATTTCACACATGTATCGGTATCATAATCTTTTCCTTGTTCGATTGAAGAACTGGAAAGATTTTTCTCTAAATGTGGGGCAAAATCGTTCATTATGGCATTACAAGTAGAGGAAAATTGTTCGAGAATATATCCGTTGTACACAAATTGTGACAGTTATATTATTATTTTTCAATTTTCTGTATCACCGAATTAACAGATAATTATAAAGGGTTTTCAATAAGAGGTGTTTTTTTGAATAGCCCGCTATTTCGGTAGATTTCACGTTTGAAGCTGTCTTTTTTTGTCATTTGACAAGTAGAAACTACGCCATTAATAAAAATGGAACGATACACGCTTCAAGAACGCATTGAAATTATTAAAATTCACTATAAAAACGGTGAAAATTTGGCAGAGACGGTTCGTAAAACTCGAACATTTTTGGATCGTCGTGAAGCACCTTATCGGACCGCAATAAAGAAATTGGTGGAAAAATTCGAGCTGTAGGGACTAGTTAGTGACGTGAAGAATGAAACCCGTGCACGTCGCTCAAGAATAGCCGAGAATATTGCTGCTGTAGCCGGAAGTGTTGAAGAAAACCTAGGTTTGTCAATTCCTCGTCGTTCTTTGGAATTAGAATTCCACAAACGTCATTACAGAGTATTTGGCATAAATATATGGGTCTTAAGGCTTATAAAGTTCAATTAACACAAGAACTCAAGCCGACCGATCATCAACAACGTCGTGTCTTTGCTGATTGGGTCGTTGAAATGCATGAAAATGATCCGGAATTCCATGGAAAAATCATCTTGAGTGATGAGACCCATTTCCACCTCGGTGGCTACGTCAACAAGCAAAATTGTCGCATCTGGGGCTCGGAAAACCCAAGAGTTTTCTGTTGAAAAGCCTCTCTATCCTCAACGTGGCACTGTTTGGTGCGATTTATGGTCCGGCGGAGTCATTAGACAATAGTTTTTCGAAAATGAGGCTGGAGCAACAGTTATGGTGAATGGATTGCGCTATCGAGAGATGATTCATGATTCATGATAGTATCTGGACAAAGTTTACTTTCAACAAGACAGTACTACGTGCCACACAAGCAACGAAACTATTGATCTTTTGCGGGAAAAGTTTCTGGACCGTGTTATTTCTCTAAAAGGTGATCACAATTGACCACCGAGATCTTGTTATTTAACACCTTCCGACTTCTTCCTTTGAGGCCACGTGAAAGAGAAGGTCTACGACAATAGCCCAGCGTCGATTCAAGATGTCAAAGATGGAATTCGTGAGGCTGTCGAGGACATAGGCAGCCACTTTGCGATTTGGTTATGGAAAATTTCAATAAAAGGATATGGTCCTGTAAGCGTGGTCGTAGTAGTCATTTCCCTGATGTTATTTTCCACTATTAACGGCATAGCTTCTTCTTTATAATGAAATAAACATCCGATCATTCATATTGAAAAAATGCATTTTTCTTTGAATATCAAAATAACACCTCTTATTGGAAAACCCTTTATCATCAATAATTCCAAGAACGTCAACAATTAGTAACCAAACTATCTGTTGTGTCTTTTCGAGAAAAATACAGCAAGTGGAGGTTCTTTTGGATTCTTATGAAGTTTTGGGAAAAGATACCGCACTTCCCGAAATGTTGAGAACAATCCTTCTACGAACGTATCTGCATTCACAGCGTGAGCTAGGAAGCAGATTGAAGTTCCAGGAACCTGCAACATCGTCCAGGTATGTACAGATGGTCTGAAAGTGGACATAAGAGTCTTGTTTGTTGACTAGGCTCAGAAATTGGGAACAAGTCGATATTTTGATGAACCTCATTAATTTCTGCTTAAGTTTGGTATCCAAATATTTCATGGAGAACATAGAGGATTTATAATATTATAAACATTTATATACATCACAGAATGAAAATAGGCAACGACACATTAATAGTAATTTGATCAACTATTATTTTAATCGCTAGATCCATAAACGAGTTGATTACGAGATATTTTCGTCTACCACATTATGCTTTAGTATGAATTCTTGGTTGAAATACTTCATATGTGTGTACAGCCCAAGTGCATTTATGATATCATCGAACAGTACCGGAATATAAATAGAGGAATTCTGGAATATTTGGAGAAAAATTTTATTTTGGTTATTTTCTCCAAATTATGCAATGTTTCTGTTCGTAATAATCCTTTAAAAATAGAATTCGTTGCTGATAGATTTCAAAATATTCGAGAAAATTTTTTAATCATAATAACTTGAGAATTATTCGATCGATTTGGCTAATTCTGTTACGAATGGACAGACAGAAATTTTTATTTCGAATTTTTCACCAATTAGTACAACTGCGTCGGTAGAACTATGGCAGCGAAATTTTGAACCGAAATTTTGCACAAAAAACAATCTTAAACCGTCTAGTCTACTCCTAACTGTAGGGATAGATGAGTGGGGTTGAAAATTATCCAATCTGATAAAATAAACGAAAAATGTATTTCATTTCGCATAATTGTTTGAGTGACCTCTATCAACATATTACCCATTCCTCAAAGCACTGAGCTCCAACGTAATCGACTCAAAGATAATCTGGGAGTGCCGGAACAAACTCAAGGAGGTAGGCAAGAAATATAAGGTCTTTTAATCTGGGTTACCGGCCATTCGGGAATCAAAGGAAACCAAGAGGACAATACACTCGCCAAAGAGGGCGCTCGAATGTCACTCCTTGGCCCAGAAACCTTTTGTGGTATAAGTAAATGTACCTATAAGAAGGAGTTTCTGGAGAAGGAGAAAGCCGAGAAGGAAAAACTCTGGCGGAATCTCCCAGGGATGGATCATTCCTCTAAGTTCTAAGTTCTAAGGAACTTTGAAACAGCAAGATCCAAAAGATATTTGGATCTTGGTAAGAAACAATTACACCTCCTCACTGGCTTTCTTACAGGACACTGTCGCTCAGGAAGCACCTGTTGAGGATGGGATTATCGGACACTGATGAGTGTAGGTTCTGTGGCTAGGAGAAAAAAAACCCATTCACCTAGTCACAGAATGCTTCGCCATTACGAGCCTAAGGAGAGAATGCCCTGGGCGAGAAACTTGTAAGAGTGAGGAACTAGCCTCGTTGAAGCCTTCACAGATATTGGATTTCATCAGATCTCTGGAACTGGAAGGCGAACTATGAAGGATGTGATCAGAACAGCTCTGTAAGGGGGCTCAATAGACCTTGAGGTCGCAGTGAACTGTAACCTCTTTTTTAACTAAACTAACCTACCCATTTCTCCAACTCAGGTTCCCAAACCACAACCGAATGGTAGATACTACCTTTTGGACCACCTCTATCCTCTGGAGTTGGTATACAGCGCCAACGCTACCATGTAACGATTACGGCACCACAATAAATTAACGCGGTAAGTATTTTTGCATGCACGACTCTCTCTTCTCTTTTTTCCGACAATTACTTAATTACGCCAGTATGTTTCATTAAGTCAGTTTTATCGAGGCATTAGGCTGGCTGACGGTAGGTCTGCCTGTGTGCGTGTAGACGTCGACCAAGAAGTGGCTAACAGTTAAAAGTGGCGCAAACCCACACATTGGTACACGTACCTAGAAGTTCTTGGAAGCTGTGACAAAAGTTGTTGCAGCTTGAGCATCGAGTTTAATTAGTATACTTACATGCAGTGTTCAGTGTCACAATGAAGTTCAACGTTGAACAGAACATTGTTGAAAAAATGTTATAGAATTTGATCAATTGGAAGCAGTGGAAGTTTCAATAAAATCGGTTGTGTTAACCTACATTGAATACCTATAATAGTTTCATTTTGAACATAAGACGTTGCAAACTGGTATATGTTTTTACAGAAACGCAAGTGAATATAAACAAAAAAAATTAAGAAAAGCCCTAAGCAGGTGCTTTCGAGCGTTCGTTCATTGGCGGACCAATAATTCTATCACCTCATTTTGTATGAAACTTGAAATTAATGCTAAGTATATGAATGCAAAATCTCAGCACGATCGGAATTATATTTTCGTAATTATATATTTATTAGTTAGAAAAAATTTATTCTGTGGTTCTGCTGATGTGATCCTCTTGGAATTTTGCAAGAGCATTCAGTATATCAATCTTCACTCACAAAATAAATTTCATTCGAATCGGATATTATATTTTTTCAATATTCCAATTGTATTTCCTATGATTCTGTTAACACTGTGGCAACAACATTCTGCATGAGGCTTATGAGCATGTTGCATGTGGACGCAAAATTTCATTTCGATTGGTTCCGTTTTGTCTGAGATATTGATGAACAAAAATTTTGAATGGCCAAATTTTATGGAACACCTGTACGATTTGGTTGGTTAACGAACTTAACCTCGGCATTTCGGTACCGAACTCACCATCAAAATCGCAAGTTTCTAGGACAATTCCTTTGGAAGTTATCGTGTTTATGGATAGACGGCCCCACGGACAGAATTGAATTTGACCAGGGATCCGTCATCAGGAAGTCGAACCCTATCGTTTGAGACCATTTTCGGCTCAAAATTAGAAAATTACATTCATGTAGGCCAAACGATATAACACTCTTTTGAGTAGAACAAGCGCTCAAAAACAAGGCACAAAGGAGCAGTTTACAAACCCTGCCACACCCTTGAATCGACCAATAACCACACCAAAATTGACAATAGTTTCAAGAATTTCCCAACAGATTCTCAATGAAACCTCGAATTCGATACCATATCTATCTTATCAGATCCACGCTCACCTTCACAAACAATTTCAAAACTCAAATAATTTCACATGTTTCATCACATAAATTTGATCCACTTCCTAAAAACAATAAACCTTGGCAATTAAATGGCACTGTCTACAACGCGTTCATCTATTCTTATCTCTAAAAAATCCGGATTTTCCACGGTAGGGATGGCCAAGGAAGCCTAGGCAATAGCGTAATCGCACTTTGATCGCCATTCTTCGCCAGGATTGCTCAGAATCTGGAAACGGAGGTTCTCATTAGTTCTGGTGACTGCGTATGTGCACGCTCATCTTGCGGAACCGACACACAACTCTCGGACAATGCGCCAATAAGCATGGCGGCTTTGTTTTTGACGGTGATATGGGTTTAGGATTCGAAATGAATGTTTCTGGTTCCGTATATGTCGTTTGAGAGTTTGTTGATACTGACTGGTCAAAATCAGATTGTACAACTTCATCGGAAGAACAAAATTCTTAATTATGTACAGATAGTTTAATTTTGTGCGTTCTTTGATTATTACACATTAAAAAGTTAAATAGGTTTTTCATTTCAAACGAAATCTATGTTATGGGCACAGTTGTAGAATTCCTTGCAAACCTGGGATTCTAGAATTATCGGTTAAAAGACCGAACCTGGTTTATTGATTAATTATTAATCAGGATACCCTGTTTTATGTGCACCTAACTTTTTTCTGTTTTTTTTTATCTGTTTTGGATTTCCCAGATGTGATTTTAGGAAATTTGGTCTAAATAAATTGAAAGCAAGAAGAAAATTTCTTTCGATGTAAAAGAATCCCTCAATATGAATTTAAAAATATTTTCAACAATATTAATAATTTTTTCCTCCTAATACTTTGAAATCGATATAAGAGATCATTTGATAAATTATTATACAAATACTTCTGCGATCAACAATCTTGATTTGTTTTGAAATATTTAGGTACCTACACATTTATGTTTTGTATAGTGAAATTTCTTCGAAACTGTGGCGAAATCTTGCCAATTTATAATTATTCTTTTGAAATCAAGAGCTAATATGATACAATAGATAAAATTAAAAAAAAATAAGAAGAGCCCTAAGCAGGAGCTTTTGAGCGCTTATTCTTTGGTGGAGCAATAGGACTATTACCTCAAAATTTTATATGGAATTTGAGATTGATACCAAATATATAAATGCAAAATCTCAGCACAATCGGAAGTTATTAAAAAAATTAAATATTCAAAAATTAATCATTGAAGAATTAAATTCTATTGTTCTGGTTATGCTCTTGAAATTTTGCATGATCATTCAGTATATCAGTCTTGCTTCACAAGATAAATTTCACTGGAATCGGTTATCCTGTTATGGAAATATAGACATTCTTCTTTTCAAAATTTCAAATGAAGTTTCTATGGTTCTGTTGACACTATGGCCACAAATTTTTTTACGAAAATTCAGTATAATAGTTTTCATTCACAAAAAATATTTCACTTGAATCAGATATCCTGTTATGGAAATATAAAGTTTTTTCTTTTCAATATTTCAATTGAATTTTTTATAGTTCTTTTAACACTATGGCCACAAAATTCTGCATTAACATTCAATGTATCAATCTTTATTTATAAAATAAATTCCATTGGAATCGGATATTTTTTAATGGAAATATAAAGTTTCTTCTTTTCAATATTCCAAATGAATTTTCTATGGTTCTGTTAACACTATGGCCACAAAATTTTGAATGAGGCTTATTATGGCGCATATTTCCGCTACACCGAAAGAACAATTTTGTTACATTAACTAAGTATTCTTAACTATCACCAAATTAGTGATTGAAATATGGCTTATTAAACATTTGCTATGGAGAAACAAATTATTTGTTTACAACTTGGTGAATAAAGACTCATACAGGGTTATCTTATATTTATTCCATCATAATAGTCATTTGTTGATAATAAATAAACATTTTGATTTATATAATGAATGTATCATAAGTATGAATAAAGACTTATTCAAGGTTATTTTCTGTTTATTCCGTCATAATATTCATTTGTTGATAATAAGTAAACATCTTGCTTCACATAATAAATGCATCATAAGTATGAATAAATACTTATTTATTATTCGTATATGCTTGTTCATAAGTACAACATGAAAACAATTTGATATTTATTAATCAATAAATATTTTGTTTGCTGGAATTACTCATTTTATTTCTGTGAGAAATATTTTGTGAGGATTATTTGAGAATTGATCTTCTACTAATAAATGTTTTATTTATGAGAGCCGTTATATAATTTCACCTCCAGATATGAAACTGACAGCTTCATCTGATATTAGTTAGTTATCCGTCAGTTTGGTATCTGGATGTGAAATACTAGCTCTCATTAGTGAAACATTTATTAGTAGACAAATTATTCCCAAATAATCCTAATCAAATATTTTCTCACAGAAAAAACAGAACTCAATGAATATATTATGGTTATACCAGCAGACAAATATTTCATTAATAATGATAATGATAATAATGAGGAAAAATTAGAAAAACAATGTATCTCATTCAATAAATATATTTCTCATAAAAAACAAAAATACATACATATAATTAATCATAAAAAAACAATTCCACTATTTTGTGGTTTAATATATAATTGTATAACATTAACAAAGTAATAAAATATATACTCTCTCATTCTTTATTCTTTTGGACCTAAAGATTAATTAGTAATTTACTTAAAAAATATCACTGTTTAACGTATGTGCATTAGAAGATGAGAGTTACTAGACGAGGAAAGGCATGATTTTGGAATATAAATATAATACATATTTTAATTTTCGTATTATCACTCACCTGCTCAAATTACTGTAGGTTTCTGAAGCATTGAAACTTGTAATGTTATTGTCCAGAGGAGTTTCAACAGTCCCAACACTGCCAAAAGGAGATATTCTGAAATATCATCATATATATTACTTGAAATCAGTAATTTCTTATATTTATTGATATTACAGTGTATCCGATAAATTTTTACTATTCAATTTTAGCCTGATTTGAACTCTAGTTCCCATACAGGGCACTAACTGTTTGAAATTGTTATTCAATTTTCTGAGAAATTGTTTATTATTCACACCAGCAAATATCAATTATAAAATAAGAGAAACATTTTTATAGTAGAATTTTTCACTATAAATTCATAAGCCAAGGTGAGGTACTTACGTTCAAAATCTCTCAGCATCTCGTGGGGAACGCCATATTCCGCAAGGAAGAACGGAAAAACTTCCATTTTTTTGTTAGACTCACAACAATTACAAACAGCCGCACAGCAAGCTGCTAACCGTAAGAAACAAAATTATTCTGGAAACTGAAACCGTTGGCACTTGACAGACCGTTGGCGTTACTTCGTTATTTGGAGGCACAAAATACTGTGGTTTGATTGGAGTTCCGATCCTGATGTAGGCTATTCGCTGGGACTTGTCTGTACAGGAATTTACGCTCAGACAAATAAAGTTTATTATCATTTATTATCGTAGATTTATTATAAATAAATGATCTATTAAAATCATAACCCTAATAATAATAAACATATTAACAAAGATTTATTAACAGATAACTCAACATTTATTGATAATGACCAAATAATATTGATTGAAAACCAAATTTATTGATAAATATATTTCAATCTCTGTAATAAATAACTTATTTATAATGAAATTATTTTGTTTGAATTCAGTAGAACAAAATCGTTTGTTTTTAGTGAATATCAAAAAATGTTACTAAAAGTTTTAATAAATGAGCCATATTGGTTATGAATCTTATTGAATAATTTTCACCAAATTTGGCAGTAACAAATATTTTATAACTATAACTGAGAATTTTCTTTCAGTGATACATTTCATTTCGATGAGTTTTGTTGTGTCCGAGATATTGAGGAACAAAAATTTTGAATGGCCATATTTTATGTAACACGCTTTACACGCTGTACGATTTGGCTGGTTAACGAACTTAAACGAGATATTTGGAAACCGAACTCACCCTGAAAATTTCAAGTCTTAGTGCAAAACCGGGTATTAATTCACGTATAATACGAGTACTCTCTATCTTGCCCTTTTACAAAATTGAATCTTGTAACTATTTGAATATTGAAAGATGATTATTTTTCCTTATGAAATCGAACCGAAAACCTTCATCAAGATGCCTTTGAAATGTTGAATATAAAACAAAAAAAAAACCAGAAAAATAATTTTTTTTCAGTCTATTCAAAATGAACAACCCAATTCAAAAATTAATTGGTAACTTGATGTATAGATCTTAAACCATCCTGAAATTCAAATATGGAACAATTATTTAAATGTTCTATTGAGTAAAATTGAACTTTGAGTTCACATTCCGAGACATCCAAAATAAATTCCACAATTTCACCAGATCGAAAAACAAAGAGCAATCGACAATCATTTCCAATCTTATCGCGTGTAGCAAATACCTCCTAAACCCCCAAATCGGAATATTTCCCGAATTATCGAAAATCTCGACACGGCCTTATTATCCGTGTCATATTCACGAGGCGCACGAACATTTTCAACGATCAATTCAAGCCAAGCCATCAAATTACATTCTTCCACGAGTACCAACGTCTGCCCTTTCGAAATTTGGACGCCGAATTTGCATCGTTTACCCCGAGGAACAACCGCGACACGCCACTGCGAATTCAGAAATTATAATTGGGAAATTTACATCAAAGTTCTGTACTCGAGGGTATCCAGGATTATTCAAAGATTCTGATGTCGGGACTCACGAAAATGAGAATTGGCATTGTCCGACAATTTGGACGATTTAAAATCGGCCGGAATTTGAAATTTCGAATTTGAAATATTAGCCCGATTCGTATATGATTACCCTTGTCAATCAATTTGGTCATACATTATACATACGGGGTACTTAAGATTGGCAAATTCAGATTAGGTCCGTTTAAGTCGTCTGGAAATTTTGATGGGGGGCATTCACATTTCGGATGAAATTGACGATTCGTGCGTTTTTTCCAATCGTGAAAAAATATTCTTTTTATCTGTTTATTTTCTTACAATTTGGATTATGTGGACTAATTTGCAGTTTGGGATGTCTCAAAGGTTAATGAGTTTTCAGTTAAAAATTTTGGGGAAAAAATATTGATAGGGTCTATTCTTATCTACTACAATAGTTTGTTCTTGAGAAAGGTTATTATCTTCTTTATATGAAACACAATATCGAGTTATTGAACACATATTTGGGCTATCTCCATAATTTGTTTGTTATTTGTTGTGATGCTCCAGCTTCATTTTCGAAAAAGTAAGGTCCAATGACCTCGCCGGACCATAAACCGCACCAAACAGTCACACGTAGAGGATAGAAAGGCTTTTCAACAATAACTCTTGGGTTTTCCGACCCCAGATGCGACAATTTTGCTTGTTGACGAAGCCACCGAGGTGGAGATGGGCCCCATCACACAAGATGATTTTTCGATGGAATTCCGGATCATTTTCATGCATTTCAACGACCCAATCAGCAAAGACACGACGTTGTTGATGATCGGTCGGCTTGAGTTCTTGTGTTAACTGAACTTTATAAGCCTTAAGACCCAAATCTTATTGCAAAATACGGTGTATTGGCGTTTGTGGAATGCCTGATTCCAAAGAACGACGAGGAAAGGACAAAACTGGGTTTTCTTCAACACTTCCGGCTACAGCAGCAATATTCTCGGGCTCTCGGCTGTTCTTGAGCGACGTGCACGGGTTTTATTCTTCACATCACAAACTTGTCCCAACAGCTCGAATTTTTCCACTAATCTCTTTATTGCGGCCCGACAAGGTGCTTCACGACGACCCAGAAATGTTCGAGTCTTACCAACCGTCTCTGCCAAATTTTCACCATTTTTATAGTGAATTTTAATAATTTCAACGCGTTCTTGAAGCGTGTATCGTTCCATTTTTAGTAATAGCGTAGTTTCTACTTGTCAAATGTCAAAAACTGACAGCTTCAAAAGTGACATCTACCGAAATAGCGGGCTATTAAAATAACACCTTTTATTGGAAAATCTTATTAAACATAATATCGAGTTATTGGACACTTATTTGGGCTATCTCCATCATTTGTTTGTTGTTTGTTGTGAATTAAATGTATATTTGAAAAAATTCTTCTCTCTTCTCTATGTTCATTTATTGTGAGAAAAAGGAAAGGAAAATCAGGCAGTATAGAAAAAATTTTGTTTTAATTCATTATTAATAACAGTTTTCATTTTTCAATCTCCATGCATAATTCAGCAGAGAAGAATCGGAGGAGTAACTAACATTCACGAAAATGAAAGTCGACAAAAAATATTTCAACACCCAAGAGATAAGGCATTGAAGACCAAACTAGCAATACATTAGACCCAAAACTACCCAAGAACAATGTTGCCGATTTTTCCACCGTGATAACCTCTAATTTACGAAATGTTCAGTAATTATATCCACAATTCTCGTCATTGTTGGTTAAGCCTATCTAGAGCTTCGACCAATTAACTCTCATAACAGCCAGAATTTTGGACGCCCTGAAAATTTCAGTCCACTGACAAATCCTCATTAATTCACCTTAATTAACAGAAGCACTATAATTTTGGCTAATTAAAAGTATAATACTCGCGTATTATATGTGGTAATAGTATCATTTATTAATGATCACCTTGAAATATACAATACAATTAATTTTATAATAAATACAATAAACGAAATGATTAAGAACTAGAACCTTGGTAGAACGATGTCTATAACGGTGATAAGTGTGCAGTCTTCGGATTATCTTTTTCGTTCAGCTACACCGTAACAGCTTATTAAAACCAACAAGTGCTATTTATAGAAAAATATTAGATTATGTTGAGAAATACAACAATCGTGAGTGCTGAGGAATCGATGAGTTATTGCACATTTTATACAACTTGATTGTATTATAAAGAAATGCATTTTCTTGTCTAGCATTCAACGTTTCGGCCAACCGTCGAGAATTGCATAAAGGCTACTTACGTTTACAAATAAAGGATATTCCGACTACAGAAATATATATCCAATTTGGAGTTGATGGACTTTCAAGTTCGCAAAATTTTCAACAAATATTTCAAATAATCATAATTATGCTAATAATTATAGCTGAATTGTTACCATAAAACATTTTAGAGCTGAAGACTTATCGAGCTTTATCGAAAAACTAAAACCAAAATTGAGTTTGATAATTTTTCACAAAACGCGCTCGATCTATTTTCTGGAAAAACTCCACCCATTTTTGGTAGACCCCGTATAACGTCACAAATGAAGTTGAAATAATTTGATTTACTGTTTTTGAAAGATAATGCAACAACATTTCGGATGCTTTATGACTCGTGAAGATTGGATGATTTTTAAAAAAGTTATTGATTGAGGTTTGAAATTCACTTGAAATTCTCAATATTCTCAGACTATTTCCAGCAGTACTATTATTTTTGAGCGCTATATCGTTTTGTCTAAATGTATGTAATTTTCGAAATTTGAGCCGAAAATGTTCTCAAAGGATAGGGTTAGACTCCCTGATGACGAATTCGTGGTCAAATTCAATTCTGTCCGTGGGGCCGTCCGTTAGCACAATAACTTTCGAAGGGATTGTCCTAGAGAATTGAAATTTTCAGGATGAGTTCGGGTCCCAAATGGCTCAATTAAGTTCGTTAACCAGCCGAATCGTACAGGGGGTTCCATAAAATATGGCCATTCAAAATTTTTGTTTCTCAAAATCTCAGAAAATACGAAACCAATCTGAATGAAATGTCACGGCCAAATGCAAGATGCTGATAACAAGCCTCATGCAAAATTTTGTGGCCATAGTGTCAACAGAATCATAGAAAATTCAATTGGAATATTGAAAGAAGAATCTTTATATTTCCATAACAGAATATCTGATTCGAGTAAAATTTTTTTCGAGAATGAAAACTATTATACTGAATGTTCATGCTAAATTTCAAGGGGATCAATCGAATCATCAGAACCATATAGTTTAATTTTTATAAATATCTATTTCATTTTCGGGATAATTTTCAGTATATAATTCTGATTGGGCTGAAATTCTTCAAATATATATTTGGTATCAATCTCAAATCCCATATAAAATTTTGAGGTAATAGTCAAATTGCTCCACCAAAGAAGGAGTACTCAAAAGCTCCTGATGCTCAGGGCTTTTCTTAATTTTTTTAATTCGGTAATATTGAAATTTTTTTATTTTAAATTATTTTTTGTGAAATGTCGATGCAATAACTCGCGAGTTTCAGTAGACTGGAGTAAGCAGAAGTCCCCTCATTCATTCCAAACGATAATCATAAAATTTTACACAATCCAGATAGATAACACCATGGTGGGCAATTTCTCTTCTGACCAGTGGTGATGTGTATCTTCTCCAAGATCACATCTACAGTCGGCAGGTATCTTTCCGTATGTATATGTGTGACCCATTCAAGTCTTCCTCTCTTCGACCAACAATGTAATGGTGCCCATTGCTGGGTTCTGCCGCTGAATTATGAACGTATACTTACTGGTCTTATCGTTGCTACCTATAATATGTTCTTCCACAATAAGAGGCGCTCTCACGGATGCTTCTGGTGATCCAAATCGTCAGAGGTGGCTCTGTTAATATTTCTAACGCCAGAATTCCTGTTTTTCCATAATGGGTCGATTACATTGAGATACTTACAAGCTGCCACTTAGCGAATTTAGGTGCTGATTGTAAATTCGCTCAGTGTAATCGTGTTCACAAGCCAACAGTCTGATTGTAAAAAAGCTGCGATTAAAGTTGAAAGCAGGGCTACTTTACACGCTAAATCGCTGGCATTTTGGCTTTTTGGCATGTGAACAAGCAGTGTGTAAGCACAGTTGATACTAAACAATCTGTGAGTTCTCATCAACTCGGGGGTTCCTGATTCTTTAATTTGAAATTTTGAAAACGTATTTGACATTTATCTCAGATCCTTGACAACGATACAAACATAAACCTCACGTGGATCGCTGGATTTTTGGCTGCTCAACGAGTAGACAGTTTTGTGTGTAATCATCACAATCTCATAAGCTAATTCACTCGCTTCTAAATTCGCTCAGGTGCCGTATTCTCGACAAGTGATAGTCCAAAACGTATACGAACTTCATTGCGCGGTGTGCATTTTTGCAGGTAAAAGAGGGACTCGCGCAATGAAGTTCGTATACCTTTTCGAATATCACTTGTCGAGAATACAGGCCCAGTAGCAGCTTGTAAAGTATCTCAATGTAATCGACACATAAACGAAAATATTTGACAATTTGAGATATCTGCGTATGCCAATTTATGGACTCACCTATAAAGTTTTGTCGAATTGTGCTTTTTTCTGATTATAAACAGTCCTGGCTTAATAGTTTTTTGAGGAAAAAGTTCTCCAAAAGTTTTCGGAAATCCAAACTATGGCATATGTATTTCACAGTGTTTAGAGAGGAATACTGAGCACCATACATTACTAGATATGACGCAGCATAAAGATGATAATCTCAGCAGACAGCTCTGTCTAAATGACTATAATTATTTTGGCTGATTTGGGTGGTTCTCCTGAAATTACATCTGAAAAAACAGACAAATTCCACAAACCAGAGAAATGTCTCGTTGAACTAAATTCGCCTTCTGAAATGTATGAACGTTGGGTCCGATCATCCTGTATATGAATAAAAATTTAAGAAGTGCCCTGAGCAGGTGCATTTGAACGCTCCTTCATTGGTGGGCCCATGAGGCTATTACCTCAAAAAAGTTTGTATAGGACTTGAGATACTTAATATATGAATTCATAATAATGATTATTCAAATAATAAAAAATGTAAAAAAGGCTTATAAATATCAAAAATTCTTTGGTTCTGATTTCACATCCTTTTTGGAAATTTGCATGATCATTCACTTCTCAAAACTCTATTTCATTTCAATTTTTTCATATGAATCTCAGATTTTTTTTCGATATCACGATGAACTTTTCTATGGTTGTGAACACAACGCCAGCAAGAGTACTGCTTTTAGTTGGTATTGAACATTTCAGCTCGATCGAATTGACAATATGTAGAAGAAAATTAAATTCTATGTTTCTGATTAAGCGATCAACTTGAAATATTGCACAAACATTTAGTTCAAAATGAATTCCATTCGATTCGGATATTTGTTGTGAAATATTAGGATTTTTACTCCTTCCAAATGAATCTTGCACGGTTTTTTTAGTACTACTATTTCACAAAATTTCGTATGAGACTTCTTAGCATGTGACCGCAAAATTTCATTTCGATCGGTTTTCTTCTGTCTGAAAATTGGAACAAAACTCTTAAATGTCCATATTTTATGAAACACGATTTTGTTGATTAACGAAGTCAACCGCGGCATGTAGGATTCGAATCTACCCTAAAAATCTCAAGTCTCTGAGACAATCCTTTCGAGAGTTTACGAAGAACAATCGCTCAAAAAGCTGTTTTCGATTTTATTGAGCATAAAATGCGATACGGACCTGAATGAAGTTGGACTTACCATTGTATTAAAAGCGAGTCCAACTTGCGATTTCGATAAAGCTTACAGATTAGTTGACTTTGTTGACCTGCTTCTCAGGTGGCTAGAAGCCGCCTACTGTTTCAAAGGCACATGTATAACAACCTCCCAAGAAAATGTGATAATCCACATTGACCATCATTACAATCTTGGAGACAACAGTGATGCAACCTTATAACTCTTAATGGATCAAATGCAATATAAATCACTTGAGTCGAAAAAATTTCCGATATGTTGTGAACGTTTTAAATAAAAGTGATTGAATTTTATTTTGGATATAAGTACAGCATGACTCTAAATACTGAGGAATTTCAGTATTTTTCATTTCATTCGAAAACTATCCAAAGTAAATAATTAATGTGAAAGGAGACTGCCATTCATTTTCCATTTAGAATCGAATGCTGTAAAATAAATATATGGTTGCAATTTGAAAATCTCGAAATATTTCAATTTTAAGCTCCACATTTTCGGATCAAAATTTTGGAAGAACCTTACGATGTATCAAAATACTGAATATACCACATGAATGCATGGATTCTTTACTATGAGACTGCTTAGTTTGATTCCGTTCGCATAGAAAATAATCTAGATATTGCATTTCCAAACTTGCAATGCAGATGTCAAAAATTTCAAGAATGTGTGCATAACTTGTCAACAGTGCATGGCAGAGAATTTTTTCTAGTAGGTTATACTGCGATTTTGGTATTGAATCGATACATAAATAAAAATATAGGTAGTTCCATTTGAAATAAGAAAGTAGATGTGCGTTTGAGGTAGACCTGGCAACATTGTCGACTTGAAAATATTTTAGGGGAAGAGTTCCTTCATCCTCAAGGCTCCGCCTAAGATTTCAGAACGAAATATTCACTAGTTATCCAAAAACGTCTAATAGGCCAACTTAAAAGGAAAACCCTGTAATTCTTATTGTGGGGATGATTTCAGTTTGGGTAATATTTTCATTAACTGCTTAATAACTTCTGAACAGCAAAACTTGAAACTTTCAAAGACGGTTGGTTAATAATTTGAACTGAAAATTTTAAATCTTACGTGATTTGAATGAAAGTTATAGGTTTCAACACCCAAATATAATATTTTTCCTGGTAAAACTAATGAATTTGAAGTGATCCATTTTTCTTCCACAGTGAGTTATTAGACATTGAATAAACAATTTCTGAATAATACCTATTAGAGATTTTCAATTCGGAGGATTTTCCCTAAATTCGAAACAAGTTGCTGCATCTAGTTTTATGAATGATCGAATATTAAAATTTGAATCCCCATAACTCTTATCGTTAATCAAATATTTTGTTGGAATTCGAGTTATTCCCGTTCTAGCTTTCGCAATCGCTTCTGGTAAGTGAAGAAGAACTATTTGTTCAACCTTATAGTTTTGAAACTCGGCAATCTCCGTTCTTATCTCCGTTTTACGGGTTTATGCTCATGACCTTAATTCTGATGGGCAAAAGACGCGAAAAAGAAGGTAGCAGCAAGGTTTTGGTGATTGCAGAAGTGGGTTATATCTACCATGATATATGATGTTAAAGTTTTTCAACAACACACTTATATAGGCCTCATAACTATTATCGCTACATATATATTTTTATTATTTTTATCACCGCAATTATTACCTTACTGTGGTTTGCATTCTTCTATGGTTGTCATGAGTCAGGTTCTGTCGACAGTATTTATTTGTCTAATTCCACACATACTATTTCGAATAAAACAATTCGAAGTATTATCTTGAATGATAAAGTCATAAAACAATATAATTCAAAACACAACTTGCAAATAACAAAAATTCAAATTTTCAAGTTCATAAGGCAATGTATTCATTACTGCATTAAAAAAATAAAGTAACACGAGGTCAAAAAGCATAAATGTGAAGTCAGATTATGGATTTTTTTTTCAAAAACCAGTAGACAAATGAAGAAACGAATAATTGCTATGATTTCATGAAAATTCATTTTTTCTGGAATTATTTTTCCAGAGAATGACTGGAAATGCTCATTTAGTCTGTGAAAAAATTATATTGCTCTAAAAGCAAAAATTTCATGAATATTTCACACTACCTTCTTATTTATAATAGTACCAGAAAGAATGAGGAAGACGAATGATTACATATTCAATATTCAGAAAACATAATATTTTATGGTTAGAATTACAATTAAAACAATTACAATAATATATAAGTGACATGCAAATGTATCAGTTACAAGCATTTAAACTCAGATAACATTTACTACCTAAAAAACAAAAGGATAGACAAATATTTTAATCATTGGTGAATATTAGCATGACAGCTTTTCGAAATAGTTAGTTCACATGTTTTTGTACCCGGAGCTCTTAACACTTATGTTTTCACGTGTTTAGGGTACGACTTTTAGTGCGTGTAAAACAAGGCTGCCGATTTCCTATAATCAGTATAATTTCGTTCTCGAATTAATCAGATGTACTTCAATGGTGTTATTTAGTGATAATTATACATATTATTACAAATATTACTTCCTCAATACACATGAAATTAACTCACGTAATGCATTCTTATGAGTTCAAAATAAGAATACTTTTTATGGAAAAAAATTAGTGATGCTATTCATGAATTGCATTCTGTTTTTCTCAGCGCTGGCTCAATTTGTCAGATAGCCCTACTTTTGCTTGAATGGTGTTCTGAAACTATACAGGGTCTTAAATATGTGACTAAATTCAGAAATTGAGGCGCGAAAGGAGCAAACGCGTTAATAGTTCGAGACCATTAATCGCTTTTTGAATAAAGGAATTGATGGCAAAATTTTGCTGTCGATCGTATTATGAGTTGAGTTCGAATTCTTGATTGAAATTCTTATTTTGCACAAAAGTTGCTTTTGACATAATATAATTTCTTTGTTTAAATAGAGTCGTAACATAACTCATATTGCTAATGAATACTCAATGTTCGGTTATCCATGACAATCACACATTAGAATAGAAGATATTGACCAATAAAATGGATCATAATTGATCAATTTCGTATACGTAAAACTCTAATTTTATTCTGAAGTCGACGGATAATGAATTTCATTACTACCAAAAAATTTTTAAATCATAAAAATTATTGAGATTAGCTAATTTTCAAAAGTCGAGTGCTCTCTTCATGAATTTGCGAACTCTTTTAAATTCCCCATTCAATCGGAAAAAAGTAACATCCTGTATATTGTTGCATTTTGATCATTGAAGACATTTCAGACCAAAAATACCTCGGAAATAAAAAACATGAACAAAAAAAATATTTCTTCTTATCTTATTGGGTGAAAACAATTACATTTATATTTATTATATAAATATTTCTCCACCTTTTTATTTTTTCGATTATTTTACACTAAAAAATAAATTTGCCTAATTCTTTTTGAAACAATGAATTGAAAAAGCAACATCGTGATATTCATTATCATGGAAAGAAAATGTGTGATGAAAGTTTATTTCGTTAATTTTAAGGGAGCCAATTTTTTCTCTTTCAACTCCAAAATTCGCACAAGCATTGAAAAAAGAAAACCGAATTTATACATATCACCACTTCAAATTGTGTCATCTAGAATAAAAATGATTTTGGATGATATTAATCCAATTATTAAAAAAAATAATTAGTGTTTACCTACAAGATATTTCACCTATGACGTCAGCTGATACAGAGACACGTGTATTTATTGTTTCATAATTATTAATTAAACATGGTGAACAATGGAAATAAGCAATCATTTTTTCGTAATTATAATGTGATATGTTTCGTCTTATGCTTGTTTTTCTTAACATTGGGAGTGAAATATTTGCGACACCCAGTGAACAATATATTCTATCGTATTTAGGTCTGGGTGGAGTTCATTGTGTTGGCTTTCTTACCACTCCTCTCTCCGAATTCTTCGAAATACTTCAGTGGTATTGTCATACAGCCATAATACATTATTTGTTTGTGGCAGAAATTAATTGTTTACCACACTTATACATACCTATAATTATATCTGAGGTCAAATTGAATTGTTTCTGGAATATTTTCGTTGTTATTATGCTAACTATTCAGAACTGAATATACAGGGTTTTCCTTTTAAATTGGCCTATAAGACGTTTTTGGAGAACTAGCGGATATTTCGTTCTGAAATTTTAGGTGGAGCCTTGAGGATGAAGGAACTCTTCGCCTAAAATATTTTCAAATCCACATTGTTGCCACATCTATCTCAAACGCATATCTACTTTTTTATTTCAATGGAACTACCTATATTGTTATTTATGTATCGATTCGATACCAACTTCACAGTAAAACCTACTAAAAAAAATTTCTCTGCCATGCACTGTTGCCAAGTTATGCAAACATTCTTGAAATTTTTGACATCTGCATTGCAAGTTTGGAAATGCAATATCTCGATTATTTTCTATGCGAACGGAACCAAACTCAACAGTCTCATGGTAAAGAATCCATGCATTTATGTGGTATATTCAATATTTAGACACATAAGGTTCTTCGAAAATTTTGATCCGGAGATGTGGAACTTAGAATTGAAATAATTCGAGATTTTCAAATGGCAGCCCCATATTCATTTCTCAGCATTCGATTCTATATAAATAATGAATGACAGTCTCTTCATAAACTAATTATTTATTTTGGATAGTTTTCGAATGAGGTGAAAAATACTGAAATTCTTCAGTATTTAGAGTCATGATCTATGGACATAATGCTGTTACGCCAAGCAACAGAGCTACAAATGATTAGTTTTTTGACAAAAATACTACCTGGACGCCACCTGTGCCATTCCGTGCAGGACAGTCCGTAGTTTATTCCCACCATGTTTTAAACACGAAAATGCCATTTTTTTATTTGTTATTAACAGAAAACAACAAAAATACGCGTTCTTTTTAGTTTTTTCGTTGCAAAATGGAAACTATTGATGTAGTGATAACGTTGCAATGGGATGAATTGTAGAGAATTACATTGTGAAGAGAATAATGGGTCAAACGATCCGATCGAATAATTGAAACTGGAGAAAAGCGGAAAAAACCGGAAAATTGCGTGTTTTTTCTTTTAACTCATAACTCTGCCGTTTTGCAATATTAAGAACTGAAACTTCACACGATAGTGGCTATTGACGTGCAATTCATGTGTGCCAAAATTGGATTCGGTCGGATAAATAGTTTTCACATAATTCCCATTTGAATTTTTTTGGACATATTTTCGCGGAGAGCTGGATGCGTTTGAGGTCGTCCGATTGAAATTAAAAATATTGATTTGGAAAGAAGACGTGATCAGTAACAAAACGTCTATTCTGATTTTTCAATAAAACGCGTTTAAGTGTGTTAAAAACTAGTGAGAACATGAGGGAAAACGGCCGACCGAGCGAGAGCGGTCGAGTGGAGAGGAAATAAGCGAATCGAGGGGAAACGTATATGTGTACAAAATTTGGTGCGCTGTCCGCGCAACAATTCTTAAACTCGGCAACCGTTGGCTTCCGCGGCGTTTCCCCTCGATTCGCTCATTCCCTCACCACTCGACCACTCTCGCTTGGTCGGTCGTTTTCCCTCATGTTCTCACTAGTTTTTAACACACTTAAACGCGTTTTATTGAAAAATCAGAATAGACGTTTTGTTACTGATCACGTCTTCTTTCCAAATCAATTTTTTTAATTTCAATCGGACGACCTCAAACGCATCCAGCTCTCCGCGAAAATATGTCCAAAAAAAATTCAAATGGGAATTATGTGAAAACTATTTATCCGACCGAATCCAATTTTGGCACACATGAATTGCACGTCAATAGCTACTATCGTGTGAAGTTTCAGTTCTTAATATTGCAAAATGGCAGAGTTATGAGTTAAAAGAAAAAACACGCAATTTTCCGGTTTATTCCGCTTTTCTCCAGTTTTAATTATTCGATCGGATCGTTTGACCCATCATTCTCTTCACAATGTAATTCTCTACAATTCATCCCATTGCAACGTTATCACTGCATCAATAGTTTCCATTTTGCAACGAAAAAACTAAAAAGAACGCGTATTTTTGTTGTTTTTTGTTAATAACAAATAAAAAAATGGCATTTTCGTGTTTAAAACATGGTGGGAAGGCGGAAACACATTATTGAAACGCGACGCGACCCGATGAAACGCGATGCGTGTTGAGTCGAATCAAATGCATTGTTTTCTATAGACCAGAATCACACTATCAACATCCGACGCGACGCCATGCGCGTGCAAAATCGGTGTGTCGACACGTTGCGTCGCGTCGCGTGTTAATAATGTGTTTCCGCCTTAAACAACGGACTGTCCTTCTCGGAATGGCACAGGTGGCTTCCAGGTAGTATTTTTGTCAAGGAAATATCTCTATTGCTTGGCCTATGTGTAATTATAAGGTGAATTATCGGAATGATATGGTTGAGGTCATGAACATTGGGCCAGGATTACTGAAAGCCAAAACAGTTTCGGAATTTATTTCCAGTCATTCTTGCTTAATATGAATAACGATTGTTGAAGAACTACAATAGACACCATTTGCCCGATATCATCTCAAAAACTGTCTAACATAAACTTTGTATGTTTTACTAGGTTATAGAGAAACGTTCAAATCGATATTTGCATGAATTTTGTTCAATTGAATATCTTAATCAGTAAGTTACTCGGCCTCACTCTATATGATATCGTGGATTATATACAGTATACACTAATCCTGTTTTATAATAGTTTTACACATCCTGTAATATTTCAGGACTGGAACATTTGCTTTGCAGAAAATCGACGTAGCGACAGTACTTATCGCCAATGTGTATCTATCATAGACGCTATCAACAGTTACCGTTTCACTTTCTATGATTCATACCTCGAACCCACAAAATAAGGTCGCTGCTATGAGCCCGCGTGGCGACTCAAACAAATGAAATACGCAGCATTTGTCTGTCGATAAGACCCGCCAGTAGGCCCGTTAACTGAATTTCACGAAATAATGGCGGTTTGATAAGGGTATCGAAGCGGGCTAAGTATGATATCGCGACACCAATAGCATAGCCAACTTAGGTAGACTACGTGTGTTTCAAACTGCTACGTGATAAAGCGAAAATGGCCGCCCGCTACCGCACTGTCGACGTCGCGGTGTCTTAAAGGGGGACATCCAATAAAATATCAATAGAACTAAGTATGAACATTATACAGGGTGTAACTAAATAAGTATAAAATATTTAAGGAGGTGATTCCGCATCGAAAAAAAGATAGGATTTTTCATATAAAGAAACTTCATTGGAGCATCCCTTGTTAAGATACAGCCCCTCAAAGGGAGTACATAAAATTTGTATAACAATTTTTTTCACAAGCACCAAAAAAGTTACAATATTGAAATTAACCTGACGTTTCCTACTAGCAAAAAGACACTTATCCAGTTATTTATTTGGTTTACCCCATGGTTGTAAGGGTGGGAACGCAACCCCTAACGTTTATTTCTAATGTAACTTTTTGTCTTATTATTTGTTTACCATTTAAAAATTTATTTCGGATAGCCTGTTTCATTCTAAACAAAAAATGTCTCTTGAGTTTTTTGCCCAAAATAAACCAGTTCGCAGTAAAAAACTATTTTACGAACAACGACGTTATACCAATTTAATTGTCACTATCGCTAAAAGTGTCCTACTAGACTAGATAGATTAGTTTCGCATTTATGACGATCTATCTCTGTAGTTGTTCGTAAAATAATTTTTTACTGCGAACTGGTTTATTTTGGGCAAAAAATTCAAGAGACATTTTTTGTTTAGAATGAAACAGGCTATCGGAAATAAATTTTTAAATGGTAAACAAATACTAAGACAAAAAGTTACATTGGAAATAAACTTTTGGGGTTGCGTTTCCCACCCTTACAACCATGGGGTAAACCAAATAAATAACTGGATAAGTGTCTTTTTGCTAGTAGGAAACGTCAGGTTAATTTCAATATTGTAACTTTTTTGGTGCTTGTGAAAAAAATTGTTATACAAATTTTATATACTCCCTTTGAGGGGCTGTATCTTAACAAGAGATGCTCCAATGAAGTTTCTTTATATGAAAGATCCTATCTTTTTTTCGATGAGGAATCACCTCCTTAAATATTTTACACTTATTTAGTTACACCCTGTATATAAATTCACTAAGAAAACATGAGTTTATCTATTTACAATGGGTGCTCAGATATTTCTTAGGCCTACAGATTAATTGAAAAGTCACTCTTTACCTACCTAAACCTTGATGAAACTCCTCGAAAAACAAAGTAAAAATATGTATATAAAACCCAAGTAAGAATAACATAACAAATACAAGAATAGTTGCAGTAGCAACTATAAAGTAAAAAGTAGTTTCTACCATTATTATCAATATTATTATTATAACTGGGCTCTTATGGCTAGATCAGCCTTCCGGGAGCTGCGACCATGTAGATCTTTTGTTGTCTACCCTTCCCGTTCATAGAAACTCAAACCGCCTCTGGGGCCTTGGCTGTTACCTCTTGGATGTCCAGAACTAGTTTCTCCATATGAATTTTTATTAGGCCAGTCTCACTTGTATACCATGCTTATAGTTGTTTTCGCTTCTGAACCTCAAAGCCTGCAAACCACTTCTGTTGACTTTCCCATACGGTACAAATGAGTTTCTGCCGATAGTGCCACGTTAGTAGTCCCAGCATCACCCCAAGCTAAGCTTGTGACACTTCTGTTGATTTCTTGGATAGCTAGCTGAAATCATAGCGAAACTTTTGCTTGAGTAAGTCCAGGACTGTTGCTCCAGAGGGTTGTTCTGTTATCAACTCCCATTACTGGATCCTTGCCTTCAATTGGTCTTTTCCAAGCCCACAGAAAAGCTCAAGTTCACCAAGTATTAACCTTGATGCACTCTTTGCAAGTTCAACTACTTTTCCATTTCCTTCAACATCACAATTTTGAGGCATCCATAGTAAAGTCACTTTATTGCCTCTTGTTTTATGGTGTTATGGCAGAGAGCCCTGACAGTGCAATTCAAGGGATCTCAGCGTGGTCTGGCTGTCCGTGGTAGTATAGAATTGCGCCTCTTGAGGTTTATTTTGAAACACTTCTAGCGCATATGTAGACAGCCAGTATTAACTGTGAAATGAAGGGTTGACATCCCAGGGCTTTAGAAATCCTTCGCTTAGTTCCATATACCCCATTTTAAGTGCCTCTCTCTGATTTTGATCCATGGGTAAACCATATGGATGGATTTTTATTTAAGCGATTTACGAAACAAAAAGTTTCTGGTAATTTGAAAAGAGCTTCCCGCTTCCTATTTTTTCTTATCGAAGACTGTGACGAAAGTCATATGAAGGTGTGTTTTACCGTTATTCTTGCATAGTTTACTTCATTTGCTAGACACTTATAAGTGGAGGGGTTTCCACTAAGAGGTGTTATTTTGAATAGCTCGCTATTTCGGTAGATGTCACGTTTGAAGCTGTAATTTTTCGACATTTGACACGCAGAAACTACGCCATTATTGAAAATGGAACGATACACGCTTCAAGAACGCATTGAAATTATTAAAATTCACTATTAAAATGGTGAAACTTTGGCAGAGACGCTTCGTAAAACTCGAAAATTTTTGGGTCGTCGTGAAGCACCTTGTCGGATCGCAATAAAGAAATAGGTGGAAAAATTCGAGCTGTTGGGACAAGTTTGTGATGTGAAGAATAAAACCAGCAAATGACGCTCAAGAACAGCAGAGAATATTGCTGCTGTTGCCGAAAGTGTTGAAGAAAACCCAGGTTTGTCCATTCCTTGTCGTTCTTTGGATTTAGGCATTCCACAAAAGTCATTACACCGTATTTTGATCTGGACAACGTTTACTTTCAACAAGACGGCGCTACGAAACCATTGATCTTTTGCGGGAAAAGGACCGTGTTATCTCTCGAAAAGGTGACCACAATTGGCCACCGAGATCTTGTGATTCAACATCTTGCGACTTCTTCCTTTGGGGCCACGTGAAAGAGAGGGTCTACGTCAATAGCCCAGCGTCGATTCAAGACCCCAAAGATGAAATTTGTGAGGCTATCGAGGACATAGGGCAGCCACTTTGCGATTTGGTTATGGAAAATTTCATTAAAAGGATATGGTCCTGTAAGCGTGGTCGTGGTGGTCATATTTGCCTGATGTTATTTTCCACTATTAACGGCATAGCTTCTTCTTTCTAATGAAATAAACATCCGATCATTTATATTGAAAAATGGCATTTTTCTTTGGATATCAAAATAACACCTCTTATTGAAAAACCCCTTATGTCGCAGCATCTTCAAGAGGCCTTTCCTATTGCGTGAATTTCTGCTTGAAATAAGATAATAATCCAATGGTTCTGAGTTCCCGTTCTTGAAGTGAAATATGTAGTTGTAAATTGAAGAAAAGTCTTCAGAAACGCAACAAAATCGACGATGTATTCACTACGAGCTGCCAATATAGCAGAAAAACCTTAGTCTTCAAATAAAGGATAGTTTCTGCCTTCAAGCAGACAAAATAGTCGTGATGATCGCCTTCAACTTAACCCATGAGTTGCCATCATAAATCAGATGAATAATCGAACAAATTCTACCGGGCATATTCCTACACGTTTTGAAGGAAAGGTGCGTGTGTGGAGACCCCCGGATTTCCACTTTTGAACAACAATGGCCGGGCGCGGGATAAGTGTGAACTGACATCATTGTGCTATTCCGCGCGCCCGCCGTGTCGCGTACTAAACACAATGCAAGGATACGGGTATTAGCTGTGACAATGGAACACAGACGCGCGGGTTTCTTAATATAGCCTGGCTATGCTTCGATTTTTGTCTAATGAGCGTGGCCCGATCCCACCTACGCCTTACGCTCTAGCCTTTTTTATGATGTCTTTACTTCTCTGCCTTGGTCCTTCGAGGTTCCTCTGAGGGGAAATGGAGGGGGGTATTGGAATTTGAGGTGGAATGATGGTGGACTTTCTGTGTTGTAGTTAGAGTTTTCTGAAAATTGTTTGAAAACTTTCAACTTTCAACTCAGAGTAAAAAGTAAACATAGAGATGCCTTCGCGTATTTGTTATGCAGCCTAGTAGAATCTGATAATACCCGCGAACAATATTCCGGTGTTGCGAACTCGTACTGTATGTAAAGGGTTTTACAATAAGAGGTGTTATTTTGAATTGCCCGCTATTTCGGTTGATGTCACGTTTGAAGCTGTCATTTTTTGAAATTTGACAAGTAGAAACTACGCCATTGAAATTATTAAAATTCACGATAAAAATGGTGAAAATTTGGCTGAGACGGTTCGTAAAACTCGAACATTTTTGGGTCGTCGTGAAGCACCTTGTCCGACCGCAATAAAGAAATTAGTGGAAAAATTCGAGCTGTTGGGACAAGTTAGTGATATGAGGAAAAAATCTGTGCACGTCGCTCAAGAACAGCCGAGAATATTGCTCCTGTAGCCGAAAGTGTTGAAGAAAACCCAGGTTTGTCCATTCCTTGTCGATTACACCATATTCTGCTTGAAGATTTGGGTCTTAAGGATTATAAAGTTCAGTTAACACAAGAAATCAAGCTGGCCGATCATCAACAACATCGTGTCTTTGCTGAGTTTCCGGATCGTGTTATCTCTCGAAGAGGTGATCACAATTGGCCACCGAGATCTTGTGAACTAACACCTTACGACTTCTTTCTTTGGGGCCACGTGAAAGAGAAGGTCTACGCCAATAGCCTAGCGTCGATTCAAGACCTCAAAGATGGAATTCGTGAGGCTATCGAGGACATAGGGCAGTCACTTTGCGATTTGTTTATGGAAAATTTCATCAAAAGGATATCCCGTAAGCGTGGTCGTGGTGGTCATTTGCCTGATGTTATTTTCCACTCTTAACTGCATAGCTTCTTCTTTATAATGAAACTAGCTTTTACCCGCGACTTCGTCCGCATAAGTTTTTTTGTTTTCTCCCGGCTGTAAGTCCCCCTGCAACAATGTCCCACTATCGTGTTCCAGTCCTCAACTTCACATCAAAATTTGTTCAAAAGCAACCTAAGCTACATAATGGATAGCTCCGAATGTTTCCTTAGTAAATATAAAAAGTAAGTAATGTAAATCGGTTTAAAATACTACTAACTACCTACCTGCCAACCCCCGATGTTAGACAGTGTGACATCCGCAACATCGTCTGCGTAGGAAGTACTAAATTATGGCGCCTACCGACCCTCTAAGTTAGAAAAGTGATCAAATACTAACTTGAAGTCTTAGTAACACTCAGTTAAAAAAAACATCAAAATCATTTCAGTAGCTATGGCGTCATGCGCTTCTTGACACGATCACACTAGATTTCAGCGGGAATGAGGTATTTTCCCGCCGTAAAAAGTAGCCTGTGTCCGTGTCTAGGATCCTATCTTTATATTAATCAAGTCTTATAAAAATCCGTTCAGACGTTAAGGCGTGAATGAGATAAACTTTTAAAACAAACGATTAAAAATCACTAACTTAATTAGTTTTCTGCCTCTGCCTACGCCTTAAGTACGATAGCATGAATATTAATAGCCCATATCCTTTTCTAGGTTACTATCTATCACCTAACTAAATTTCATCAAAATCCGTTCAGCCGTTTAGGCATGATAGAGCAAAACTCCCAGCAAAAACCATAAAAAATCACTAACTCAATTCAGTTTTCTGCCTACTTCCTACCCCCTAAGTACGATGACGTGATCATTTTGATCTTATATCCGTTTTTAGGTAACCATCTATTACCTTACTAAATTTCATCAAAATCTGTTCAGCCGTTTAGACGTGAAAGAGCAAAAGTCCCAACAAAAACGACTAAAAATCACTAACTCAATTTAGTTATCTGCCTACTGCCTACCCCCTAAGAACGATGGCGTGATTATTTATAGCCTATGACCATTTCTAGGTTATCATCTATCACCATACCAAATTTCATCAAAATCCGTTCAGCCGTTTAGGCGTGAAAGAGTAACAGACAGACAGACAGACAGAGTTACTTTCGCATTTATAATATTAGTATGGATAAACATCCGATCATTTATATTGAAAATGGCTTTTTTTTAACATCAAAATAACATCTTTTTTTGGAAAACCCTCCACTTTTCTGAAAGTTACAAGTTTTAAGTATTTTTTTGGCGATAGCTGGCGAATGCTCACCGAAACATTGAATACAAAAAACGAAACTGACAGATAAAGCGCAATGAATTTCATTATTTCATGAAAATTCGTATGCGACTCTGATACCCTCAATCCCAGATAGCACACACACGTTCTATGAATGTTCATAGAAGCTACCGCCAGAATGTTCGTATATTCATAGAATGTCCTCACAACATACCTGAAACGTTCTGAGAACATTCTATGAACTATCAAATGAGAGAGGAATTCTGATTCCATGCACGTTCTATGAACATTCTCCCGAATATTCTAGAACGTTCTAGGAACATTCTTAAGAATATTTCAGGGATGTTCTTGAGAATATTTTAGGAATATTGTTGAAAATATTCCAGGCTCATATTTATAACGTGCGTTCAAAAAAATTCGTGGTCAAGTAAGCTGTGGATTTATTTTTCCCCTCATAGACTCTTAGGAAAAATAGAATCCACAGCTTACTTGACCACGATTTTTTTTTAACGCACGTTATTACTGCGAATATTCTATATGAAGATTTCTTGTCCTATAGAAATATACATTCTACTTTTAATCTGAGGAGATTTGGATTAATTTATGAATCGATTGGTATGATTAATTCCTATAGCGTATCACAGCCGGAATAAATAATAGAAAAAAATATAACTTAATTCAAATATCCTCGGAATAAAAGTACAATGTATAATTATATTTAACGGCACTGTAAGCAACTTCATAATAATAAAATGCATTATTCAAGTCAACGGTTTATTTCGGAGTTGATAAAACAAAACATATATTTCATACTTTTTAAAAAACTCTTTAAACTATAAATTATTTTTTCCAACCAGGCTCTTTGTTTCAACATCACAGATTCTGAAAAAGAAGAAAAACTGATATATTACTAGGTCACCTTGAATAATTTAATGGTTTTAGTGTAAACCCTTATCAGAATGAAATACTAGGAGATAAACCATATATGTTAGACAGTAGAATAATAAAAAAAAAATTGCTTCATGGTTTGAATGTACAACTAATATTGTTTCATTCACTAGGTCAAATTCAGTCTCATTTTTGAGATTTTTCCTACCTCTCTTTTGCCTTCACCAACCAGTCTGTTATCTCTAATTCCACATCTCTGTAATCTCTCGATGAATTTTCATTACTGATCCTGTAAAATATGAGAGGTAATTTGAAAATGGAATATTAGTATTTTAGCCAAGATAATAATTCAGAATAAAGCTAGTTAGTTACCATGTATTGACTAGTTATTCCTTCTAACATTGCTTCTTAATAGGGAAAGTAGTCAATTCTTCCAAAATTCATACCTATAACCACAGTGGATAAAATCGATACCGAACAATTATCCTTCTTTTCGAATCCTAGCCAGCTTTAGTATACTGCAAGAATATTTGCTATTAACCTTTCCAAGAGTCTTATCGTCATCACTGTATGATTGGACCCCCATTTTCGACAACTTGCCAACCTAAAATAACAACCCAAATGAAACATTTTTGAAGATTTTTCAGAGAATAAAAATCCATTTGATTGTAATATTTGGATATATCACAAACCGAAATAGTGGAACTTACCATTTTTGAATGTTTCTCCAATTAAATTTTGTAATTCCTTCATAATTTCAATAGGAAAATCAAACTTGATTTGAATTGATATATCTAATTGTTCATTATTATGATCTTGTCTCAATAATCTTGCAACGTCCTCTGTCAGTTGATCCAATTCGTTACAGTGAAGAGCTGCCTCAGAACTTTTCCTCGGAAGAAATGTTGAATACAATATTGAGTTTAAATACATAACTGCAAATACTCGGGAGGGATCTGCTTCTCTGAAGATAACCAGAATGTGCTGAAAATTAATCATTATCTTTAACATCACCTCATTACGAACACTTCATTGATTACTACTTGAACCTGTTCCATTTGCTGATGATTCTTTATCAATCATATTACTCTCATTATTTATCAAGCTTATGCACCTTCCGACTTCTTGGTGGACCTTTCTATCAAAACTTGATTTTTTCTTAGACATATATAAGTAGGGACAGTAGGGTAATACAAACAATTTCGTTGAGACAAAATTAATGTATAATGCACAAACTCGAGCAGAAACATTAAAATCGATTTAAAAGATATTCAATGTTAATGAGAATAATAGTTTTACAGTACTTACCCGTAAATCGGACCATTATTTGAAGAGCAAGAGGGGTTCTAATATCAGATCTAATATACAGATACATCACAAACAAAGCTATTCAACCACATCCATTTGCACGAGTTTCATGCGTGAATCTTCGGAAAGATAGCGTCCAAATTCATAAAAACCGTAGACTCAATTTATGATTTATATTATATTTAGTCTTAATACACTGTTATATTAATTATATTGCACCTCAGATCAAAGATAATCTTTGCCTCAGATAAATTAATGTCTTTCATTAATCTGACTGATATAGGTTATGTCTTCTGTTATGTTTACAGACAACAAAGGGTGTGACGTCACAGATAACAAAGGTTGTGACGTCACAGATGCCAAAGTTTCGAAAATTGTTTGAATTTGATGTTCTATTAATTTTTTTATGATTTCACTTTATAACGTTTCTATGAAGCATGTACCGGACCGCTAGTAGATATGAATATCATTTTTGAAACATGATTTGTCTAAGAACAGAACGTTTACTGAAGGAAATTCCTTGAATTAGTTGAATATTATAAAGATTAATGTTCAGACGTCGGATATCACATTATCAGAATATGCTATAATGTTCTTCAATATGATATAATATGGATATCATTTTTTAATGTGATCAGAACGTTTACTGAACAAAATTTCCTGAATGTTCTACGACCATGCGTGGAACGTTCTATTTGAATGTTCTAGAGATCAACATTCAGAAGTTAGATATCACATTATCAGAATATTTTCTAAGGATATTCTGAGAATATTCTTCAAATAATGTTCTATGAATATCATTTTTGAAATGTGATCAGAATGTTCACTGAAGGACATTCTTAGAACGTTCAAGAGGTTCTACGAATATGCGTAGAACGTTCTGTTTGAATATTCTAAAGTAGGAACGTTCAGAAGCTAAATATAACATTCTCAGAATGTTCTGTGCTATCTGGGATGTGAGAACAATGTAAGTAACAGAAGCCATAGTGTAAAGTGAACAAAACAAATAAAGACAAAATCAAACACTCATAATTGACAGACACTTCAACATTAGCTCTATTTCTCTATAAAAATGACCACTAGCCTATAGTGACAATTTCTCATCATAAATACAAACAATTCGAAACAATTTTTTGTTATCTAGTGTTATAAATAAACCATAATCGAAGAATGCAGAAGTCAAAAACAGAATCACGATTACGAAATGCACATAACTTAACCAAGTATATCGAACCATCGTTCTTTTGTTTTACGTAGAACAAAGTATGTGGAATGCGTAGATAAGACCTGTATAACCTTCTAAGGACATTAGACTACCTCTGTTACGTGTCAAACTGTATCAATTAAAAGATTAATGTCAGCTACTGCGGCTACTATTCCACACCGTGATTATTATCTGATTTTTCTCGTTCAGATAGAACAAACTCATTAACATTCGTTCTGGAATTGTAATAATATATGCATTGATCATCCAGGCTATGCGGACTATAAGTGTTGGTAGTCGAACCCATCTTTCTGTATTGAAATTTTATTAATATACCAGAGGCGGAGTGTCCGAATAAAAGTGAAGGTACTTTCAAAATCATGAATTCATGCTGAAATTGGAAGCTGAATTCATTTGTTTCAGGATTATCTGAAAAGTTTAGAAGAAGTTGAAATGTGGGAACAACTCAAGACACTTTAAGGGCTAATCTAACTAAGGTAAAACCTAAAAATGAAAATCGATCTACCAAAAAATGCATACATGAAGTAGAGTTGAGGTTTTTTATCGACAGCTGCAGAAAATTGTGAGAAAAAAGTGAGAAGCGTTTATTCGCTTGTCGATATTGAAAAAGTGAGTTGAATCTACCAAAGGGTTTTCCAATAAGAGGTGTTATTTTGATATTCGAAGGAAAATGCCATTTTTCAATATAAATGATCGGATGTTTATTTCATTATAAAGAAGAAGCTTTGCCGTTAATAGTGGAAAATAACATCAGGCAAATGACCACCACGACCACGCTTACAGGACCATATTCTTTTAATGAAATTTTCCATAACCAAATCACAAAGTGACTGCCCTATGTCCTCGATAGCCTTACCAAATCCATCTTTGAGGTCTTGAATCGACGCTGGGCTATTAGCGTAGACCTTCTCTTTCACGTGGCCCCAAAGGAAAAAGTTGCAAGGTGTTAAATCACCAATCTCGGCGGCCAATTGTGATCACCTCTTCGAGAGATAACACGGTCCGGAAACTTTTCCCGCAAAAAATCAATGGTTTCTTTGCTTGTGTGGCACGTAGCCTTAAGACCTAAATGTTGATGCAAAATACGGTGTAATGACGTTTGTGGAATGCCTAATTCCAAAGAATGACGAGGAATGGACAAACCTGGGTCTTCTTCAACACTTTCGGCTACAGTAGCAATATTCTCGGCTGTTCTTGAGCGACTTGCACCAGGTTTTATTCTTCACATCACTAACTTGTCCCAACAGCTCGAATTTTTCCACCAATTTCTTCATTGCGGTCCTACAAGGTGCTTCACAACGACCCAAAAATGTTTGAGTTTTACAAACCATCTCTGCCAAATTTTCACCATTTTTTTAGTGAATTTTAATAATTTCAATGCGTTCTTGAAGCGTGTATCGTTCCATTTTTATTAATGGCGTAGTTTCTTGTCAAATGTCAAAAAATGACTTCAAACGTGACATCTAAAGAAATAGCGGGCTATTCAAAATAACACCTCTTATTGGAAAACTCTATAGTAGCCATTGGTATCTCTTACGAATTCCACTCTTAACTCAATGCTGGCCAGAAGCATTTTTTGAAAATGGCATGTCTTCAAGTACTGCTTCGTCTGCATCAGATTAGGTGTAATAAACCACCGGAAAAACAACTTGAAAACTTGGTATAGTTTGATAAGAAGATTCAAAATGATAAGTTGGACGAAAGGGACCAATGTTGCTCAGGACATTAATTCAAACTTTATTTTCTACAATAAACAAGCTCACAGAAACTTCAGCCTTTTTAGTAGTGTCATTTAATGCATTTTTCATGAAACTAACTGAAGGGTGTTTCAAATTGAGCGCTTTTTTCGAGAATAAAGAAAACACATATCTAATTTGCATTAATTTTCAAAATCAGTTATGACATTCATTTAGGTACGAAAAATATTATATACAAAAGGCCTTCTCTCGGAACTCTACAGACGTTCACTCTTTTGTTAGAATTTTCCAATGATATTTTGACATAAATGAGGCTCTATCGCACTAATGATACGAATAATTTCATATTTTAGTTCAAGAATCGGTTGTGAATTATTTTAATAGACCCAATTACTCAAAAAAAATAGTCCAGGGGTGTCAAATCATATGATATTGGTTGTTTATTGATTAAATTGACGAATGAATGACCTTTTAATGAATCTAATGACTTCAGTTTCTGTGTTATTTGTTGACGAATGAATGACGTTTTAATAGATGTAATGGCTTCAGTTTCTGTATTATTTGAACCTTATATGCCTTCAGAGCTAAATCCTTGTCTGAAATACGCCATGTTGTAGACAATAAGTCCAACTTGTTATGAAAGTCGTCTAATGGAAATATGAGGATCTTCAGCAACACCTTATCAAACCAAATCAATATTTTCTAATAAACGACAGGTACTAGTGTATTTTCCACTTTTTTTATCTTCCACCGAACCAGTATCTTAAAATTTTCAATCATTCGACCAATAGTGCTTTCAGATGGACGTTTTTATAAATGTTATTCATCACACTTCTTGAATGTCGAAATTCTCAGACAAATTCAGTGCGCCATCTAGGTATAATTTATTATTTAAAAAAAAAACTGCGCAATTCGAAATATATATAATATATTCTTTTGAAATCAAGAGCTAACATAATACAATACATAAAACAAAAATAAAAATCCCTAACTGAGGTTGGTGCAAAACGGGGTACCCTACTATTTTTTCGTATCATACCAGAGCTCAGGGAAAAAACCCCAGTAGAAAAAAACCCTGTCTCGCCGTTTCAACAAAAATAACACTTAAAAACTATTAGAATATTGAAGGATTCCTTCTTTTTTCAGTCCAAACGATAACCCTCTCCAGGATGCCTTCGGAATTCTGAATCTGAACGAAAAAATCAAAGCAGTAAAAATGAACAAAAAAATAAAATGATTGAGACTCTATTAAATCAATTTAAAATTAACAACCCATTTCAAAAACGACTCGGTAATTTCATGTATAGCTCTCAAGCCATCCTGAAATTTACATATGGAACAATTATTTATCAGGTGTTCAATTGTCTCCTCTGCTTCTCCGCATTCGCAACTAGGACTCTCAACTGAATTCCATTTGAAAAGCATACTATTGCAACGTCCATGACCTGTTCTTATACGATTGAGAACAGTCCATATTTTCCTTGGAAGATCAAATCCAGGAACTTTATTCGAGGGATCAGTTATTAAATCTTTGTTCTGTATATTACATGATTGCCAAATTGCTTTATCACTGTCATTTGAGTTCAGAAAATAATTTGACCAAAAAGGTTTACGTGATTTTAATCGAGGAATCTTATTTTCTGGAATATATGAGAGTATTTGATATGAATTTGTCGAAGAATTAATTTTGTTCCAAATTTTCGAAGTAATGACCTGCCTGCGGATATGTGGAGGAGCAATGTTTGAAAGAACTGGTAACCATGGAGTTGGTGTTGATTTTATTGTTCCAGTTACTATTCTCATGGAAAAATTTAATTGTGCATCGATCTTATGTACATGTGCACTGTTGAGCCAAACAGGGCAACAATATTCAGCAGTAGAGTTCACTAAGGCTAGAGCTGCCGTACGAAGAGTTGTTGCGTCCGCACCCCATGAACTACCAACAAGTTTTTGAATGATATTATTTCTTGTTTTCAGCTTCATACGTAAATCATCTAAATGAGCTTTGAAATTAAGAGAAGAATCTAGTTTAACGCCTAGATATTTAGGATTGAAATTATGTTTGAGAAATGAATTACCAAAAAGTTCGTTAAATTTTCTATATTTCTGATGATTATCCAAATGGAAACACGAGACTTCGGTTTTGTTAGCATTTGGACATAAACGCCAGTCGAAGAAATAATTTTTTAGAATTTCTAAATCTGCAGAAAGATTATTCTCTATGGTTTTGAAATCTGAATGATGGAAAGCCAAAGCAATATCATCGGCGTATATGAATTTTTCAGATGAAGTTGTAGGGATATCACACAAATATAAATTAAAAAGAAGAGGTGATAAGACTGATCCCTGTGGAAGACCGTTATTCAATGTTTTGAAATTACTGTTATTCCCGTCGACAAAAACACGGAACCTTCTGTCTGACAGCATATTTTCTATCAATTTGACCATTTTTCCACATTTCAGATGACTGTAAAGTTTAAAAATCAAACCATCGAAATATCCTTCATCTTCTCAAACAACGAGTCGCCCCTGCTTTTTATCTCCTGGCCCAATCTTCGATTCCTCAGTTACGCCACGGTTATAACAAACAATCGAAGATCGACCAGCAGGGATAATTAAAGAAGAAAATGTTATTGATGGTCGGGAGTCTGTATCCGACATCTTGGGTTGCGTTCAGAATCAACGCCCGACGTCATCTGGTGTGCACCCGGGTCGTTCGTAATCAACGACGGGTAAATTTTATCCGCGTTCTGAATCACTTCGGGCGTTTGTCGGGATGTACAACTTCGCAACCAAGAAAATAGGTGGGTAACAATTACTCGTCATGCGCAGTCAGACTCTGTCTCTGGGCGCAATGTTTTGTTTTTTACAGTTTATTCGAACATGTGTTTCTGAATGTTGAATGCGTCCGCGTCCTTTGTTCGTCGTTACTTCGTTTTGTGTTTTGTTATACTTATTCATTATGAGTTTTATTACGAATTATACTCATCAAATTAGGAAAGATGATTTGGGAAGAATCATTATTTTTGAAGGCAATAAATTATGCCTTCGAAACAGTCAATGTAAGGAAACCAATATCAGCTGATTTTTATTACCTATTCATTGTTATTTAAATGAAAGATTATAATTATGTATAAATTGATTCGATTCTTAGATTGAACCACAGTGATAGCAGACTACGAGACAGTGAGGGAAATTTGAATTTGAACTTATTTACTTCTATACCTGATCGTACCATTATATTTAGTTTTCAAATTATAGATATTATTCATTGTCCCTGCAGTATGAAATTGTAATAGAATAAAACCAATAAAACCTAAAATTATCAATAAAATGAACTATATATCCGCGTAACATCTATTGAAAGTTTATCCGTAGAACTTAGATAACTTCGATCTATTTCTACATTTTCAACCTCTTTACGATTTTCATCATTATATTCCTCATTCAACATGCAAAAATTATGTACAAGAATAAGCCATTACTGAATTATTTCACATGTTTGCATGTTGACAAACTGCTGAATGTGGGAAATGTTTTGATTTTGTTAACCTCTAAAGAGGAACGGATGACAGTTCTCCCTAAACGCTCACGTCGACCACCGTCCTGATATAATTTTCAAGATTTCATATATGAATTTTTTATATAAATTTAAAGCCACTAAAGGAATAGTTTCGATTCATATTGCATATATTTGATTGTCTGTTTATGATTCAACATGTATTCAACTTTGATTTAA